>OY747133.1:34891016-36260490 GCA_963556465.1 Berberis vulgaris | reverse complement strand
GTATTGCAGCTAGATTACATTGATTAGAATCGATTACAAAATTTGTTTTATTCGTACGAGACTGTCTGTTAATGATATTTGCCAGGTTGATGCTCATTCTATTCACATACAAACAAATGGTCTGGTAAAAAAATATTCACTTTACATCATCCTCTAGTATGAATATAAGCAATACCAACCGGCCCGCACGGCTTTAAAACGCGTTGTTACTATGGAGATCCAACCTCGCACATAAGTAGCACATCCCCCTTCCACACCCAGGCGATGTGAGACTATCTTCCCCCTTTGTAGCTTGCCAACCTTCTTGGGCCTGGGCCTATTGGGCTTCAACTCTCACCCTCCCCCTCAGGTCCGCCCACACAAGGGTCTCCACAGTTTCTCAGGTGTTGAAGGGATTGTGGCTTGAATTTCCAAGACAACGTTATGTCCTGCTTAAGCAAATGCAACAAAGAGGGGGGGAAAGGAAGGGGGGCTGGTGATTGTGAAACAGATAAAGATGGGGGAAGAAGATAGAGACAGATTAGAAGCCAAATTTTACCATTTGGCACCTATAGTATTCTAGCAATTCATGTTTGGTACCCATCACGGGCTTGGCACGTGAGGGTATTTCAGGCATTTCAAAACATCTAATGGTTTCTGGTAGTCAAACCCATTGACTTAACAGTCAACACTCAAAATGGGTGTTAGAGGGAATAAAAGAAATTAATGGCACCCTAGTAGGCATTCACCTAAATTAATGAGAGCTAAAAGGTAAATAATCCATTAGTCACTCATAGGTAATTATTCTTTTAACCAGTTAATTTTTTTTTAATATTGGACTTTGATCCAAATACCCTGACATTTCCTTCAAATTTTGATATAATTATAGAGGACTTAGAGTTCAATTAGGCTCGTGACAATTTTTACAATCACGCTCACTTTGGTCAAACGTCTCATAATGATTGTGCTTAGTAAAAAATACATGAATTGCTCGTGTCATGGTTCGTTACCTAAAACAATCATGAAATGATCTTAAATTCGAGGAAATTCATGTAATGACTAAGATAAACTAATGGTTGTCGTCATCATCTCCTATTAGTACTAACTTCCATGGAAGAATTTCAAGGAACAACGACAATCTTATATTCGAACAACTATCCAAGCTGCAAGAATGGTATGTACAAAGTTTCATTTACCTATTACCCTAGTTGTTGTTCCTTGAGAGTAATCTTTTTCATCACTTACTATCATGAAGCTAGTTGGGGCTTGGAGAAGATGAGACATAGTGTGTAAATATAGTACAAATGGAGTCACTCGCAACACACTTTTGTTCAGCAAATCTCCCTCCATCAAATTTCTAATTCATTCAAAAGATTGAACTGAATGAGAAAACATGATGCCTCCGCTCTCAAACCATTCACAGTATAGTAAACTCTTCTAGAATAATAATGTTGGGACATTATTTAATGTTATTACTATAAGTAGGTTATACTTAGTAGATGTATAGTTACAAAAATGATTTCAAACATTGCAAAATTAGGACATCGAGATCAAGGAATTGAATAATGAAGTTGATCAAGAAAATAGATGAGTCACTGAAGAATTCAACAATTTCACTAGACTAAACCAATTCAACAAGTTGTAAAATAGATCAAACTTGACAACTTCACTAAATTAATTCAATGAATAATAATGTATTCCTCAATTATCCAATTGAGCAACAAGTGGTGTATGATTTAAATGAAGAGGAAATCATTGCTACAGTTAGGCAAGAAGGGGATCTAGGGAGATAATCATGAGAATGTCTAGATGGAAATACCAAAGCCAAGAACCTACAAATGTGTTTGAGAAGCTATAAACATTTTGGCTTCAACAACAAGGCGTGGTCAATACTAAATAATAAATCATTGTCTCAAACAACGTAAAAATGTGGAGTTTATTGACAATTATTACTATATGAAGGCAAATTTCTTGACACGATACCTTAAAAATATATAAATTATTACAATGTGGAGTTTATTCCTATTTATAACTGGCTTAATTTATGACCACAATTTTTTATGACTAGATGGAGGTTATTACTATATATAGAGAGTACATTATAAAGAGGTTTACTGTAGTTCGCACGGAAAAGAAAGAAAAGAGATACCTAAAGACTTTACTTTTTCATGTCTTTTCAGTTGATATTTGGTATGTTGATCATAGTCATCTGGCTTGCAATGTCAATGACACTATATTTCCTTTAACCCGAGATTTGCAATGAAGCATTGTGGACGACAGGAAGAGAGCACGGGAATCACATTCCTTCTCAACTAAGGGCATACTTTTCTATAGTGTATTATCAGTGTTTGTGCCTCTTCCTTCTCATAATTGGCAAAATAAGTGAACCCTTGACCCATTACTGTTAAATGAATCAAGCCTATGTTCGTCAAATTCTAGCATAATAAGTTTGAGGGTTAACATCAAATATGCTCCTGCCATATGACAATGTCCAATGCTGACAACTAAATATATTATTTATTTATCTGACTTCAAAGTATCAATAATTTTTTGGTAAAATTCCTGGAATGAGTTGAAGAAAACAGGTGATTAGAAGCTGGCAGGGGTGTCAATATTCTAGAATTTAGATAAATTTAAAAAGGTTTTATATATATATATATAGAGAGAGAGAGAGAGAGAGAGTTAAACTATGAAGATGAAACCCCAACCTGAGATTTTATGAAGGGAAGTAAAGATTGTGAAAATATAGAAGATGTAGACCAGAATATGAAGAATTGAAAAGGGGTTAAAGATCTGAGGCAACGGATGATCTTGTGGCATTGCATATACATTTTTGGTCTTATTGACAATTATTACTATATGAAGGCAAATTTCTTAAGACGATACCTTAAAAATATATAAATTATTACAATGTGGAGTTTATTCCTATTTATAACTGGCTTAATTTATTACCACAATTTTTTATGACTAGATGGAGGTTATTCCCATATATATATATAAGAAAGAAAAGAGATACCTAAAGACTTTACTTTTTCATGTCTTTTCAGTTGATATTTGGTATGTTGATCATAGTCATCTGGCTTGCAATGTCAATGACATTTTATTTCCTTTAACCCGAGATTTGCAATGAAGCATTGTGGACGATAGGAAGAGAGCACGAGAATCACATTCCTTCTCAACTAAGGGCATATTTTTCTATAGTGTATTATCAGTGTTTGTGCCTATTTCTTCTCATAATATCAAGCCTATGTTCGTCAAATTCTAGCATAATAAGTTTGAGGGTTAACATCAAATATGCTCCTGCCATATGACAACGTCCAGCACTGACAACTAAATATATTATTTATTTATCTGTCTTCTGAGTATCTACAATTTTTTGGTAAAATTCTTAGAATGAGTTGAAGAAAAAGGTGATTAGAAGCTGGCACGGGTGCCAATATTCTAGAATTTAGAGAAATTTAAAAATGTTGTATATAGAGAGAGGAAGAGAGTTAAACAATAAAGATGAAACCCCGACCTGAGATTTTATGAAGGGAAGTAAATATTGTGAAAATACAGAAGATGTAGACCAGAAAATCTGAAGAACTAAAGAGGGGTTAAAGATCTAAGGCAGCAGATGATCTTGTGGCATTGCATATCAGGGGCGTCGCTGGAAGGATGTTGCGAAGATCTGAACAGAACTGATTTTGAGTTGGGGAGAAAATGCCTCTGCCAAGTGAGGATAGTGATTTAAACAGTAAATTGATGCAAGTGAGTTACTACTTGAGAAGATTTATCATTTCAGTGAAAACTCTAAACGTGGAACAAGATATGAAGATATAGAGTTCATATCCACGTCAGTAGCATGTTCAGTAGAAGAGACTAGCAAAAACAAATCAGAAAACACTGTGTGGGCAGATATTAGGTACAACAGACAATGTTTTAAAAAGCATTTTTCAGTCTCGAGGCGGTTAAGCTTTTTTAGAAGCGAAGCAAGTCTTTTTTTTTACTTGTCATGCACAGTTATATATGCCTAAAATAACATCATCAGTACAACTTATCACATAGGAACATTACAAAATAATAAATTTACATTAAAGAAATAACTAATTAAAGAAATAAATGAACATATCAAATTTAGAGACCCACGTGTCTAGGTTTCAGCCACCCCCAACCCAACCCAATCCAATTCATCTATGGGAGTTGCTACGTATACCTGACTATTTGGCTCAATTGCATCAACATTTTGGGATGTTTTGACTTTATTACACCAATCTTAAATATGTATCACCGACTTACCATTTTTATTAATAAAACAATTTGTTGATTAAATTTTCTCGTTTATAAGCATTACTTTATTCTTGACTAAAGAATAAAAATAAATGTATTGATAAAATTAAATTTCAATCACAAATTCTTAACTTTCGAATTTGCATACAAACATCAAAGATACACTAACTTTTGGCACAAGTTCTACAATAAATAGTAAACACTATGGTAGGCTGTGTAATAGAAATAAGAAATACGTCTTAAAAAATCTTCTAAAACCACATTGCAAACAAATTATAATTCACTATGCATCTAATCTAAAGTGTAGAAGGGTGCAATGTATTCATCAATATATATTAAAAATAAATAAATATTTAAATAAGTGCATCAATTTAAAAAATTGTTGTAACTATTATAATAAATTCAAAAAAATTATATTTAAAACTCCAAAAATTCATTATTGAAATTCTTTCTACAAAATTCTCAATCAACAACATTAGTACTCTTCTTCTCTTGGTAATTAACTAGAGTTGTTTTAGGGTTAATAAAATGTGGTTGGGTACACCAAACAATTTTGAAAAGCTAAATCTAAAAAATAAAGTTTGAGGCATTGACTCAAACAATCGGGTACATGTAGCAACTCCCTTCATCTAATTCTTCTTCTTACATTAATGGCAAACCTCAAAACCACATAACCTCTGCACCATGAATTCCGCAATGTCAAAGAGGAAGGAGACTGCAAGTAGAACAGAGATTCAATAGGGATCATCATAATAATAAGAAGAATGGAGGTGGTGGAGGAGGATTGAAATTACAAAACTAAATTGGATCGCTTGAGAGCATGAGCTGGAGATTAAAGATGTCGAGCAGAAACAAGCACAACGAGCAGCAAAAACAATAAGTTCATTGTCCTTGAAACTAAAACTGACTTGTTCTTCCCCAGCTCCCTTATTCTTTTCTTCTCTGAATCGAATGAAGTGTGCAGGCTGTAACACAAAGAACGCACGAATGTTAAATAGGCTTCAGTTAGGTGGAATATCACAATTGTTAGATATTTCTCAAGATCTTAAACATAAAAAATCAAGATCAGAATGACTTGTATGCATCACAATGTCTAGCTAGTACAAGTTAGACATTAACTTCGTTCACATTGTATTACCCAATTGACTCGTACAATCAACCCTTTTCCTGGTGCTTCAAGTCGACTCATGCACCTCAATTGTTTTTTAAAACAGTGCAATGGTGAAGCCACTGGGAAAAGGATATGACTAGGGGAGGTGAGTGGTTTGTTTATCTAATTCATTTTCGAGTCATTCGACAACAAAACCAACATTTCAAAAAAATTAGAAAATTTAGCTAAGAATCGTTTCAAGATTCCAAAACGTCAACAACATCAAACTTTCATTGGCCAGGACATTCTTTTTTTTTTTTTTTTTTTTTTTTTTTTTTTTTTGGAAAGTGAGCCGGTGTTTTTTAGCACAGGGTCCGTAACCTGCATCCGAGATGCGACCTAACGGGTCTAACATCACCCCGAAACAAATGCCGCAGCCGGCGGGTCTTGAAGCAAGGACGTGGGGATCAAATCCACACGTCCTTAACCACTCGACCACGACCCCTTTGGCGCCAGGACATTCAGTCACCTGAGGCATCTCTTTAGACATCAACTGGATATCTGAAAAGCTGTGGTGGGCTCCAAAGCACCCCCAGGTATGCAATAATTAACGACACAAGCTCGGCATCAAAGTCTGTCTAGCCTCTGATATATTTAAATTATGCACTAACACCTCTAAATCAAATTCTTTGAAGCGTCAAAAGAGGTCTCAGCTCTTACATGCCTAAATGTCACCAATCCAAGTAGACTGAAAACATATAAACACTTCATGATGTGAACGATTAATGTGAAAGGTTACAACAGATTCAAACACTTCATTTCATGCATCACTACAAAAGCACTAATTGAAGTCACTTGATTCCATAGAGTTCCAAAGGATAAGAGGTTTAAGATCCTCGGTTCATAAGCTTTCTTAAAGCAGTCAGTTCCATGATACCAGCCTCTACATAAATCCAATTCCTGTAATTAAGACAACCAGCTGTAATCAGTCCACGATGTGACAAAAAATAATCTGTACATGCAAAAACTGGTAACATATGCCATCATCAACAAAATTTAGTGCATCAAAATATTTTTAACAGTGTTCAGCAGATAAATCATAGTAAGTTTCTTTGGTGATCAGGCACTCCAAGTACAACCTTGGCAATTTCACTTGTCCTTCTAACCACAATTAAGCTTTAAAAAACCAATAGGGCGTGATCGATTAAAAGTTTACTACTAAAACCCTATTAGGCATAGCCTAAATTATACATAGCTTCCTCCCCACTACACAATCTTCACGGTTGAGGCATAGCATACACAAATTTCCGCCCCAAACCATGATTACAAAACAAAAGATTGCCTTTCCTGATCATCTTTTTTGTTTGTCAGAGGTTGCAATCAACTAAAGAAATTTCGGTTAGAGGTTCCTGGATGGAGAAAAGTCATTACACTGCAAGGTGTAAGCGCAAGGCAAAGGTAAGGTGCAATGTAAAATTTCCGTGATTTGAATCACGCTGTGTGGCTGAGTATGGGGCAAAGATATGGTGTAAAATCTTAACTGAGTAGGTTGATGCAGTGTGGTTTTGAAAGATTGGGTGGAAGACCAGGGTTGCAGTGGAGGTTAAGAAGTGGGAACAAGTGGATGATGTTAGAGCAAAAAAATTAAATGCTCAAGGTCTCAAGGTAGCTCCTAAAATGCTGGTTTTAGTGAAACTTGTATATGCTTTTTCCACTAAGGTTGGAGATGGAGGGAAAAGAATAGGAAGTTTGGTCATGAGGTGCCTAGCAAGGAGGTAAGTTATCAAGATAGTTGACTGGTTCATACACTGGCAATATTGAAGACAAACACTATCAGTCATTTGCAGAAAATTTTGTTCTAATGAACTTTATCCAACTGAAGTTTCATCAGTTGTTACGAAATTGCAGTTCATCATGGGGATACAAGTTTTGGTGTCAGAAATGAAATTTTCAGGGAGTTGGAACAAATGCTTCTAGATGAAATTGATTCCTGTGAAAAATCTGCTTACTGATCTTTGGAACGAACACATTTTTTAAACATTTGGAGATGGGTGTAATAGATTCAAGGAGGTTGACGAGGAAAGTGCAACGAATATGGGAGTAAGAATTAGTGAAAAGGGAGAGGACCTGGGGGGATGGTCAGGATGGGCTGAGTAGGAGATTGCAGATGGGGCAGCTAGAAGGTGACAAAAGTGAGAGATCGGAGTCGCATGAGATTGAATCAAATAAAAAACAAGCAGAAATTCTAGGGAGCAAGGGAAGGAGCGAGGGATGGGTGTAACCACCCATCCCCCTCGAGATAAGTGAAACCGTCTCGAGATGTGCGGCATTACTTATCTCGAAGGGGTTACACCCATCCCTCGCCCCTTACCCTCGCTCCCTAGAAGGGCTCAAAAACAAGTGAAATCAGGGAAAAAAGAGTTAGCTTGGAGATACGATACCCCGGGTAATTGCAGATGGGGCAGCTAGAAGGCGACAAAGGTGAGAGATCGGAGTCGCATGAGATTGAATCAAATAAAAAACAAGTGAAATCAGGGAAAAAAGAGTTAGCTTGGAGATACGATACCCCCGGGTAACCGTGGTGGGACCCACTACCCTTGATGATAATAAATGCGCAGGAGGAGGGTGGGGTGGGAGGCTCTGCCGGACTTGTTCAGAAATGAAGACTCGTCCCTTGTGGCAGAGGACACTAGTACACAAAGTAAGGCTCAAGATACTTAAGGAAAAGCGAAAAACACTCGATAACCTAGGAGAAACTTTAGCAGAGAACAGCAACAGTGCTAAAAGGACTTGAAACCAATGTAGTTAGAAGTGGGATGTGAGATGGCTCATCAAGTGACTCATATTCTTCAGTAATTGACACTCTTCCTTACAGATACACTGATTTATCTTTTTTTTTTATGACTTGCATTATTAGAGGTTTGGGGCCCAAATTGTTTAAACGTAGGAGATTTGCTACATGGAAGAGTAGACTCTTAAGGTAGAAGACTTACCTTCAAATCCCATTGGCTAATATCATTATTTATTACATATCTTTGGTAAATAGAGAGCAAACCGTACCAAGATGAATTTGGCCCTCAGAGGCAAGTGGCTTTAGAGATGGATATTAAATAATCAGGTTGTATTTGGTGGAGGTATCACAAAAAAACATGTAACAAGCCATGCAGCCAGTTGAACAAGTTTGTGAAGGAATAGTTCTCATGGTGTTTCCAGCTTTCTTTGTAGTTTACAGATTGTTCTAGTTAAGGGCAACAAAAAGTAAACTTTGCCATGATGTTAGTAATGTGCAAGTTATGAGGAAAAGATGGGGGGCACTGTTTGTCAAAGATAGTGCTCAAGGCAGGTGGAGGGATTTTGTGATGAGTCGCCATTTGTATAAGGAGTGCTAAATCAAGCAGTGACTGGGCGAGCTTTTAGGGACTAGGAATGATGGTCTACACAGTAACTATGAATGATGAAAGCACCTCAAATACTTTGGAAACCTTAAAATGTGAGTAAAGAAGTCTGTATGAAAGTTACTTGCCTTTTATGAGACTCGTGTAACTACTCAAAAGTGTTAATAGGTGGATGACTACTGACGTAGAGTGAGTGATGTGTAGTATGGAAAAGACAATCAGGGACATCAATTGTTCAATACATGTATACAACGCGAGAAAACATATATACGAACTGAATTTGATCCCCAACAGTCAGCGAATTGAAAAATCTACTAAAAGAGAAAGAACATTTATCTTTGAATAATAAAGCAGAAAGGTGCAGAAGAGTCTTACCTCTCACTTAGGGTTCCTAAGAACAATGACAACGGAATCTCCTCGAAGAAACATTTTACTTATGAATCTATCTTTGTTAACTGGTTGAGCTTTCTTCTTTCCTTTTCCAGTCTTGGGCACCTATTAAGAACATTTAATCGTTACAAGCATGTAAGCAACTAATACAGGAAAGTAACTATAGTTACTATACAGGTGACAGTCTTGTTTGATGAAGCCTACCTCAGTCCACATCTCTCTCACATTTTCAAGAACCATGTTGCAGTGACGATCAAAGGCTCTCACACGGCCAAGAAGTTTCCTGTTGTTTCGACAGTTGATCAGAACCTGAAGAAAAATGAGAAAGTTAGAAGGATTCCTTTGATAACAGTTAAACAGCATTGCATTTGAATCTCACTAAGTAGAACACCTGTTAGAAGTCTACAAGAGCTCAAAACACCTACCTGAGTGTTATTCTTGACACTCATCATCAGAACAGAAAGTGGGCCCGTGTTAAACTCCTCCTCTTCATTCTTGCCACCCTGTCACAAGTTATATCAGACAAGACATTATAATCTTCGAGATGTGATGACAGATGATCAGAAGGGGAAAAGTGGTTAAGTAATAGTGTAAAGGTGATATTTATCACTGACAAAAGATGGTGAGAGATTGATCATATTTGCATTTCCAACAGTCTTTGTTAGCATAATCACCACAATTGCATGCACAACGGAATGTTGCGTTTACATACATTTGTTGCTTCGCAGTAAAATTGTACGCACGATATCAGGTATGCAGACATCAACATGTCAAACTAAAACCTATAAATGTTGCTTTAAAAGGACATTTGTATGAGCCCCAAAATGCAAACCAACAACAATAAACACATATAAACACCGAAATTCACAAACCTCTAAGTCGAATAGGCAAACTAACCTTGCCAGGAAGTAGGTGTCACATTTGGGTAAAATGAAACTAAGAAGAGGATGCTCAGGAAGAAATAGGCGCAAAGAAGTGGCGGGAAATTCAAATTCAAAAATTTTAAAGGCAATTTTGCAATTTGTTTTGTAGTTGGTTACATGGAGGGAAAGCTGCCACGTGTTGGTTTGTTAAGCGTCCCTTTCAAAATTTTGTTAACTTCCTTGTTAAATAGGGGAAGACTGAGAGGGAACCCTAAGAAGAAGTTAACAGTAAAATAGGTCTCTGGTTCAAAAGAACTTGAGAATTGTCTTTTCTTTGTTATGTTGAGCTTGATTCAATACAATCCAGTAGTTTTTCAATTCAAATTGTTTAGCTCCAATCACGGTTGTGACAATTGGTATCAGAGCAGCTTGAGAGCTTGAGATCCCTGGATTGAACCTTCGATGGAAACTAGATCTAAAGAGATGGAGATGATGTTGAAGGAAACGATGAAGACACAACTTGAGACGACGAGTCAATTAGAACTCATGAAGGCTGAGATGAAAAGAATGGCACTAGCCAGTGAAGCACAGGAGAAACGTCTTGATGCAAGGATGGAGCAGTTATTCCAAATGTTGCAGAATACTCACCACGATACTAGTGCTGTGGGTGAGAGTTCTACTCCTTCCTCACAGATCAGTGGATTTGCAAATTCCCTCACAGAAGCTCCTCTCCATACTCCATTGGAGAGTCAAGGTATGACTTCTCGTTTACCTAAATTAGAGTTTCCTTCCTTTGATGGCTCAAATCCTCATTCCTAGATTAAGAAATGCGAAAGATATTTTGCATTCTACCAAGTTATGGAGGAGAACAAGGTTGCCATAGCCTCCATTCATCTGAGTGGAAGTGCAGACCTTTGGTTTTTGGACTACCAAATCTGCAATGAAAGTCTCAATTGTACAGACCTGTGTGAACGTTTTGAAGAATCAACAGTAGAGGATTATTATGATAAATTTGAAGAACTTTCCCTCATGTTTGCCCACAATAAGCACCTTGATCCAACCTATTTTGTGCTAAATTTTTTTAGTGGGTTAAAACCTGAAATCAGAACCCTAGTGCAGATGTTCAGGCCCACCACTGTCATCCAAGCATTTAATCTAGCATGAATGCAAGAATCATCTATGGAACACAACCCTTCCACCATCAGGACTCATGGTTACACTACCACGATACCTAGACAAGGGCACCAATCAGTGGTGACTCCTAATACTTACAGACCTCCAATTCAGTCCAATACCCTGCACTCTCATCCATACAGCAACACTACCACACATTCAAAACCCACCTATCCACCCAAAACACTGTTAGATTTTCACCTTCCACACCTCCCATTAAGAGGTTATCAAAGGTCAGACGAGAGAGAGGGCTATGCTATAACTGTGATGAACGGTACAAACTTGGACACTTGTGTAAGCAACAATGTACCAGATTAAAAGAGTTGACTGAAGAGGTTCCTTGCACCTCTGCTGAAACAAAAGATTTGATTCAAGAGATACAAGGTATCACTGGATGCCATTCATGGTAGCTTCTCCATCAGGGCTTACTAAAAAAAGGTCATATCCATCTAGACACTGGGAGCACCCACTCCTTTGTAGACCCTCAAGTGATCAGAGAAACAAATTGGCCAAAGTGTTAACACCTCAAATGATAGTTAAGGTGGCAAATGGCCAACAATTGCTCAGTAATGCAGTTTGTCAAAATTTACTATGGACTATGAATGACATTGTTTTTTTAAAGGAAGGTGAGAGTATTACCCTTGGGGGGTATGACATGGTACTAGGAGGTGATTGGCTTAAGTCATTTGGAGACATAGTTATTAACCTACAAAAAATGCAAATCACCCTCACCATCGAGGAAAAACCAATGACCTTACAGGGTACTACTAATGAGAGATCCCTATACTTACTAGAACCCAAGGGCCTAACCAGATTCTTCAGGAAGCACTCTTCATGTTTCTTTGGCCAATTCTTCTCACTTAATGTTGTCCAATCACTGATGCAAGACACACCACGAGCCCTGCAGCAATTGTTGTCAGAATTTGAAGACATATTTCAAATACCTAAAGCCTTGCCTCCAACAAGATCATTAGATCATTAGATCATAAGATACCCCTAAAACCCAACTCTTCTCCTCCATCTCAAAACCCTTATAAAATACCTTATATGCATAAAATTGTGGTGGAACAACTTATACAGGAGATGCTTCAAGCTGGCCTCATTCAACACTCACATAGTCCATTTGCAGTCTATGCAGTTAAAATGGTTAACAGACCCATAACGGTTCAGGAGAGTTATAGGTTATAACAGGATATAACGATATATAGCGAAATATTTTGTTAAATATATGTTTAATACCCCCACAAAGTATTGATGTATTATAGAGACAAAAAAGTAAATCTTGTTCATAACGTTAAATTCAAAAACATCAAAACATTAATAAAAAAACATTTTCCCTTAGTATGAGACTGAGATCGCAATAGAGAGTGTGATCAACTATTCGTTTCTTCTTTCTTGTCTCGTTCTCTGTCAATCGGCGAGGTCTGGTTCTCTGTCGAACGGCGACGGCGAGCTCTATTCCTTCTTCGATCAGGAATGAAATGGGTTTTTTTTGTATATTGGAACAAAAGTTAAAATGACGTTATTGGAAGAAAAAAAAATGTTATCTCAACAACGGCATTATATTGGAGCCGTGATTAAAAAAAATGGTAATCTCATAACGTAACGGCTCACCCCCATTAAGCGTTATATCGGAGTTATTTCGACATTAAAACGTTGTTTTAACTGCACAGTTTGCAGTTTTCATTTTACTAGTGAAGTAGAAATATAATACATGGAGATCTTGTGTGGATTACAAGAGATTAAATGATATTACCATTAAGGATAGGTTCCATATACCATTAATAGATGAGCTCCAAGATGAACTACATGGGGCTACAATGTTCTCTAAACTAGACCTTAGGTCTAGTTATCATCAAATTTTGGTTCATCCTCCTGACATCCATAAAACAGTATTTAGGACTCATCATGGTCATTTTTGAGTTCTAAGTGATGTCGTTTAGTTTAACCAATGCACTAGCTTCTTTCCAAGCCTTAATGAACCATATTTTCCAACCATACCTAAGGAAATTTATTTTGGTCTTCTTTGATGACATCTTAGTCTATAGCTCTTCCCCTTTCACTCTTGAGACGGATGCTTGCTCAAGGGGAGTAGGTGTTGTTCTTTTCCAACAAGGCAAGCCAAATGCATTCTTCAGCAGAGCCTTGGGTCCAAAGAACCTATTATGACAAATAGTTACATGCCATTGCGCTTGCTGTGAACAAATGGAAGTCATACGTCCTTGGATCCAAATTTCACATCCTAACAGACCATCAAAGCATTAGATATTTCTTGTCATACCATCAAAGCATTAGATATTTCCTGTCAAAGCGTTAGATATTTCTTGTCATACTTCCTTGGATCCAAATTTCACATCCTAACAGACCATCAAAGCATTAGAGAGATGGCTCTCCAAGCTGTTTGGCTATGACCATGATATCCATTACAAGAAGAGAGTAGATAATAAAGTGGTTGATGCTTTGTCTAGGGTTACTAATGAGTTTGGCCACAGCTATGTTATTACCGAAGTGTTGCCACAATGGCTTCAGGAAGTGGTTTCTAGTTATACCCAGAACGACATGGCTCGGTCATACATTCAACAGTTGATCATCAACCCTCAAGCAATTCCACACTACTCATTCTCTCAGGGAATTCTCAAACACAAGCACAAGATTTATATTGGAGCAGGGGTTCACTCAGGACACAAGTGATGCAGGCTCTCCACAATTCAATCATTGGAGGGCATTCTAGCATCAATGCCACCTATAAGAAAATGGAACGGAAGGGTATGAAAACTGACCTCACAAATTACATTCTTGGTTGTGATACATGCCAAAGAAATAAGTCTGACTAAAGAGCCTATGGAGGTCTTCCACAGCCATTACCAGTCCCAACCCAAGCATAGCAACACATACCAATGGACTCCATTGAAGGCCTACCCCCTTCCCAACATAAAACAATCATCCTAGTTGTTGCAGCCATTTTCTAGCCCTTTCACATCCTTTCACAGCTTCCACAGTGGCTGAGGTGTTCCTACAACATGTGTATAAGTTGCATGGCCTCCCTTCATCAATTATCTCGGATAGAGATAAGGTCTTTGTTATTGCCTTTTGGCAAGAGCTATTTTCAACATTGGGAACTACTCTAGCCCTCAGTACAGTCTACCATCCACAAATGGATGGCCAAACCGAGCCGACAAACTCATGCTTAGAAACCTACCTAAGATGTATGACCGGTGAAACACCAACTCAATGGGCTAAATGGCTATATTTGGTCTAACACTGGTTCAACACAGCATTCCACACCAGTTTACAAACAAAACCCTTTCAAGCCCTCTATGGGTATTCCCCTTCCCTCTTAGCCCTACCCCCTATGTCATCTCTCACCACCCCTGATGTTCAATGATACTTAAGGGAGAGGGAGAACATGCTACAGCTCAATAAAAGATAAGCTACATAAAGCACAGGAACGTATGAAAGCATATGCAAAAAGACCAGGTCAAAAAGAACTTTTTTAGTAAGGGATTGGGTGTACCTTAAGCTACAACCATTCAGGCAGACATTAGTCAACTTGCGTAAGAATCTAAAACTCTGCAAAGTTTATGGACCTTGCAAAGTTTATGGACCTTTCATGGTGACTAAAAAAATAGGAGTTGTTGCCTACCGCTTGCAATTGCCAGCTCAATCCAAAATCTATTCCGTGTTCCACGTCTCACAATTGAAGAAAAAGTTGGGAGCTTCAGTCACTATCACTCCTCAGCTGCCTCTGGTTGATGCGTAAGGATGACTTAAAGCTGAACCAACTGCGATAATTGCTAGAAGGATGGTACCTCGTGATAACAGGGTTGTGACGCACACGCAAGTCCTTATTCAGTGGACCAATTCTACAAAAGAACATGCTACGTGAGAGGATTGGATGAATATAGCTGCCTCGTTCCCTAATTTTCGCCCTTGAGGACAAGGACGTTGCGAAGAGGTGGGCATTGTCACATTTGGGGAAAATGTGACTAAGAAGAAGATGCTCAAGAAGAAATACGCGCAAAGAAGGGGCAGGAAATTCAAATTCAAAAATTTTTAATGGCAATTTTGAAATTTGTTTTATAGTTAGTTACATGGAGGGAAAGTTGCCACCTGTTGGTTTGTTAAGTGTCCCTTTCAAAATTTGGTTTGTTAAGTGTCCCTTTCAAAATTCAAGAAGAAATTAAGAGTAAAATAGGTCTCTGGTTCAGAAGAACTTGAGAATTGTCTTTTCTTTGTTATTTTGAGCTTGATTCAATACAATCCAGTAGTTTTTCAATTCAAATTGTTCAGCTCCAGTCACGGTTGTGACAGTAGGAGAGAAAAATAGGAAACTGAGTGAGGCTATAAAGGAGTGATACATTCACACATCTTAGTTTGTTGGGTAGAAGGGTACAGAGGGGTTAAAAACTCAACACGGAAGTGAATAACATGAGTGTCACACCAATTCAGTTTCTATATTTACAGGGTAGATGCACATGATTTCACTGATTAGTGTTACCAAACTCATGATCCTATCTTTAAATTATTTAAAGGTACAACTGCAATTTATTTGATAAGCAAAGTAGAATACTTCACAAAATTTGCAGCGTTTGGTTTTGTATCCCTCGCCAACGATTATGTCCTTAATTTAAAGCTGCCATTACGTTGACACCGCATTTTTTCGATAACACAAAATTTGCATCTACCTAAGCACTTTACAGCTCTTATTTCCCAGAGAAACATCATAGAATATCCATGAATTCAATTTCCTGCGAAAATTGTAGTTCAGAGGTAGGTAAAAGACAACTCAACCTTCACTTGGCATTTTCATATAAACCAAAGTATTGCCCATAACCCATGAAACTAAATCGAAACCCTCACCCACATCAGGTTTGCCCAATTAAGCTTGGGTATACCCGCCCAACTTGCAGCCCTAATCACCATTACCTCAAAAGCTCAATATGAGTCTATGAATTACATGTTAGTATCCATATGAACATTAAAAGAAAATCCCACCTTCTCGATTAAACACGAACTAGAAAATCTCTCCCACTTTTCTCGCTAAGAGGGAGGCAATGATGACCCACAAACAACTCGTTTAAGCTCTAAATCGATGACTACTTCATCTAAACAACTTCACATTCAACTAGTTAAAACTTTTACAAGAAGCAAACGACCATAACCAAGGGCACAAAACCAGAATCGGGAAAGCAAAGTAAATTTAAACTACGAAACTTACATTTGCTGGATCTTCTTCCATGCGACTGCAAAAGGAGGAGAAATCAAGATTAGCACAGTAAACAACAATGAATTATTCAAACATTTTGGCGAAAAAAATAAACAAAATAGAGAAAGATGAATGTGCAAAATGAGCTACCTCATGTTTGAATCAGTGAAGCTGAATCAAACTTGTTGATCTTTGGACGTTGGAGTTTTCCTGAAGAGAAAGAAACACAAACGCAAATTAGAAGAAATTAGGGTCGATAGTTAGTTGCCTGAGAGTCCAGAAGAAGCGAAACCCTAGAAATCGAAGAGCAAGAAGAAAGAGTAACATACAACTTATACGAATTCTAGCAAAGAGAACGATATATATATAGAGAGAGAGAGAGAGTCGAACCTGCTCTGGTCGAGAGAAGTGAAGAGAAGACGAAATGAGAACCGAAGTTGGGGTTTAGGGTTTTGAGTCCACTCTGTGTTTGTTTCGCGCTTCGTTTATATGAGAGAGACTCTTTTGTGCTTTCGTCTTTGGGGTTAAATATGGTAGCGATAGTCACACTATCGTATGGAATGTTAAGGGATACCACGTTATTATTCATGTACAAAATAGGGCTGATTTTCGGTCGGACGGATCGGATTGGATAGAAAACAGGTCTTCCTGTTACCGTTCCAAAAAATTTCAGAAATAAGATTCATTTCCAATTTCAATTTCAGAATTGCAATCAGAAATTTCCAATCGAAAATTTCAAAAAACTTCGAAATTTCACTTTTTGGGAACTCTAAAGGTTTTTCCAGAAAAAGTTTGGAATTAAATTTTCGAAAAATAGGGGTTAGATTCAATGAAAGTTTAAAAATAACTAGGGGCAAAGTTTATTAAAAAAACACTTAACTTCAATTGATTATATTATATTTATGATTTTTTTTTGTTGGTATGATGAGAAATGCAAAGATATAGTTATAATTTGTTAAATTATAATATATAATTTTACTTTATTAATATAATAATTAATCTAAATATATGGTTATAACTTATACCATAATATATGAAATGATATTTATTTAAGAAATTTTTGATAAATTTTTTAGCAGAACATTTCAACGAGTTTCAGAATTATTCGGCTCAAAATTGGATTGAGTCAGATATTTCATAGACATTTCAATTCCATTCCAAAAATTGTTGGAATTATCAAAAATCTGCATTTTCAAATTTGGAAATTTCAAAGTCAATTTTTTTGAAAATTTCCAACTCAAAATCGGATTTTCCTATCCAACTTACAGTCTTATATTCAAAGTAAAGTTAGCATCTTCAAACCCATATCCTATTTTTTCAAATCCTTCAAAACGAATTTTTCAAATTTGTTATTATTTTACTAGAATTTCTTGTTTGTTGTTGGTTGGTGGTTGAAATGAGTTAGAGGGAGACATGGGTTGAAGCTTTGGAAGAAGAATTCATCATCCTTCACGACTTGCATCGATGGCTAATCATTTTTCTTTAGTGTGATGTTAATATTTTGGGCCAACTATTCAAACCATCTAAAAGATGGGGGACAGGGTTGTGAAGGTTTAAATGTTGTTGTTGTTGTTATCATTATTATTATTGATGAGTCAGAAATTCGCTCTCCTATAAGTATGACCTGCAAAACAAATGTTAGATTTCCAAAGACCACCTTTTTGGTGGTCGAAGGCACTCCAAGGCTTAAGTCAGTAACTCAATTAGAGATAGAGATAAATCTAGACAGAACTTAGTTAAAGTTGTATACCTTTGTCGAATGTTTCATTTACCTTATATAATGGTCGTTGTTAATTCCACGCGTGACTTATGCATGTGAGGTGCAACGAGATGAGACGTTCTTCGTAACAGTTTTCTTCTTTATGAAGATACGTCCTTGGAGGCGTAACTCCTTCCATGACTTTTTTCTGTAATGTTCCTCCACTTTAAGGGTGAATTTTATTGGGCCTTTAACTAAGGCTTATTCTGACGAACCTTGTTTGGGGCTTTATGACTAGATTTGTCCTTTTTGGGCATTATGAATTGGCCTGGTTTTAGGATACTTGATCCTCGTGATGGATGATTCTTGCTATGCGTATGGCTGCAATATCAGTTTTATTTGATGTATCATCAGCTACTCCCCTTTAGTTAATGGTTATGCTGATGTGGCCACTAACTTGGTGATTGTTGAACTTTCGATTTCATCATTGCCTCGCATTTAATGTTGTTAGCAACTTTTGATGAGTTGGTATCCCGATTTCTTGTTCGTCCGTTTTTCGTGTAGTCATCATATCTCGCACGTCGTCATATGGACAGTCTTTTCGTTGTTCGGCTCTATAAAATGAGGCATGATTGATTTGTTTATATCTTTACGCTATCTTTGAAGTTATGGGTTATTCTTATTTCTTCTTCTTCTTCTTCGTTTTCCTTGTTTTTCCATTCCTTGTTCTTGTTCTGCCGATGATATATTAAACGGTGAGGCGATTGCTGCTTCTGAAGCTTACTTCTCGCCTAAGAAAGTTTCTCAGGCGATGTTGGACAATGTTCGTTTTGATTATGATTTGTCATCCGACCTCAAGATCGTTCTGCCTAGGCAAAACGATAGTCCTTGTCGTATAAGGTCTGGGTATATTGCACTTTATCCATGCATGTTCATGTTCGACCTTCGATTCCCAGTTCCAGAGTTGTTTTGGAAATATCTAGATTTTTTTGGCATTCCTCATGCTCAAATGGATCCTAATGGTTGGAGGGTATGGTTTCTACTTATGCGAGAGTCATTCTCTCTGGCATTCCCTTGACTGTTAGGATTCTGCATTCAATTGTTGGTTTCCTGGTGATCAAGAACATTTGTTTCCTCCGTTCTCCTATCTGTTTTGGGAAGCTCAATGAAGACATTGGAGACAAGCCGAGATTCTGGTTTTATGCTTTTGTCAACTCTGACTACTTCAAATTGCGAGGTCGTCAGATTGTGCGGTAGTTTCGAGTCCCTAACAAACAGAAGGATCTGTAATTAACTGCGGAAGAGCGAATGATCAGTGACCGTTTATTGAGGCTTCATGTGTTTCTCGTGGAGGCATTTCTCTCTGAGGACATCTTGGAGTGTAGTGGCTTGTACACTATGAACGAAGAGGAGCGGGCTTTGCTTATTGAATCCCGAGCAGAAGATATTGTTGCCCGCGTTGTTTTTGTTGGTGTTAGTGATGCTAGCATTGATGGGAAAGTGAGCTTAGGCAGGGATGTTACGGATCTCAATGCTCATGTTAGCATTGGTGTCGTTGGCCCGACTTCCAATAAGAGGAAACTTTCGAGGCCTACTAGCCCATCGAAACAACTGTTGATAAGTCTTGGTTGTGTTCCTAATAAGAAACGATTTTTTGGTTCTACTTGTGGTATTGCTTGGATTGCACCTCGTTCGAGTTCTTCTGATAAGGAGGTTGTGAAAGATGACCACTTATCCCTCGTGGAGGTTGAGGAGATGAACTTGGTGCTGGAAAGGAGCAAGAAGGAAATTACTCGTCCGTTGGATGATAATGCAAAAATGCTTATTTCTACCTGTGGTGTGCTCGACGTTGCTGAATGGTCTAATAATGACCTTTGAGTTATCGATAACAAGATGCTCCATCTGGTGATGGAACACTCTAAGGAGGTCATTGACCGTGCTCAGAGTTTTGAGGTTTTTCCTCATCGATCTCCTTCCATTCATGTCGACGATGCGGCGGTGTTCTTAGTTCATTCTCTCGCTCGTTTGGATTTTTTTGCTCCTGCCGCCACTACTACTTGTTATATACCTTCAACGATCACTCTGCATCGAGAAGGCAATAGTGGTTTTTCAACTTTTTTTCTATTGTCACTGTTGTTCCGCCTGCTCTTTCGGCCATTGGGGGGGGGTTCCTCTGTGCTTCCGGATCCCCGTGTCTTTCATACATGGATTAGTTGGAAGGAGCCCAACCCGGAAGACATCTGTATCAAATCGGATGGGAATTTTTGTTGGTTTACTCAGCTTGAGGCGCCTGATGGTGCACGTAGGTTGATCAATGAATGGCACATGCAAGCAGTGGAACGATCTTCGATGCATGTGATGGCTCCTAACACTCATCTCGATTATGGTCTTAAGCAGATAATGGACAGGATGAATCGCCTCACTTATGCTAGGGTGATGAGGTTGGAGTACAGGGCTGGTCGTGGCTAGGTGACTATTCTTGAGAAGAAGTTGGCGGTGTTGTTGTTGGTGTTTTCTCACATTCTTCGTCAGTTTGACGTGGTAAAGCGCAATGTGCAGAGCAAAAAAGGGTAGCTGGGTTGTTCTGACCTCTCTGAGGGAAATGGAAGTTGCACGAGATAGGTCTGCTGTGGAGCTTGAGTTTTCGACGACTACTTTGGATGGGGTTCGCGACAATTGGACGAGTTGGAAAATGAGATTATGTCATGAAAGATGGTCATGATAAGGCTTTTGCGTTATGTGATTGAGCAATTTGTCATCCGTAGAATTGTTGAAAGGTGGGTGGAGCAATTAGTAATTGCGCTTGATGAAGTTAATTTGGATATCGCCGCCATGTTAACCATCGTCGAATGGCAGCTTATTTCCACTAAAAATGAGCTTGCTGCAAAGAAAGACAAGTTGAAGATTGCGGAGGCGGGGGATTGGAAGAGAGTTGTTAACGGACGGGTCGAGCTTCTCGACTGTATTGAGCGGTTTGCCATTGATTTGTCCAAGTATCGTTATTTGGTCGATCAAGTCTTCATTGATGAAGATGGTGAGGACGGTACTCCAGATCCCCCAAGCGATCATGTAGACAAAGAACAGTCATTCCCTCGCTCTTCCGTCCTGGCTTCATCATCTACTCTCGTTGTTGAAGGGAGAGCCTCATCTCTTCCTGCCAGTGGTGTTGTTGCCTCTCTTCCATCAGTTCCTTTTGTTGCTTCTACTATCTCTTTTCCGAATTTTTTATTTTCTTCTCTGGATGTTCCAGCTTCTTCCTTGGATGTACTATCTTCTTCTTCAAATGTAACAGAGTGATTTTATGAATGAAAAACTTTCCCTTTTGACAATGTTGCATTGCCTTTTATATTATTTTCTGCTTCACATGTTTTCTCTTTGAAGTCATGATTCGTATTGGATCATTTGTGGTGACTCATTGTAAATGATAAGTGTATTCGCTTCATTCTCCATACTTTTTTCTTTCGATCTTCGCGTATTTGTTTCGTGGGTGTGTTGGTTGCTCCAATTGGTCTTGGTTTGTATGCCAATGTGTTTCATGTTCCGAAGTATTGGCTGGATTGGACGATTTTGTGAGTGAATTGGTTCGTACCTTTTTACTTTTTAAGTTTGTCGTGGTTGTCGAAGTAAATCATTTTGCGTATCTCCAATTTTCGCTTCGTGGTTCGATACTTTGATCGACCAGAAGGCCTCTATAACTACATCTTGATTTATATGTCCAAACTTTCTGATCTGATATATAGTGTTGAATAAGTTGACTTGCTCGTCCCAACTTCGTTGGTCTGGCGTATTAATCGACCTAAGGTTTACCCGAGTAAGTTGACTCGTTCGTTTCAACTTTTACTTTGTTGGTCTACCTGAAGTTTATTTGAGTAAGTTGACTTATCCGTCCCCACTTTTACTTCATTGGTTTGACGTGTTGGTCGACCCGAAGTTTATTTGAGTAAGTTGACTTATCTGTCCCAACTTTTACTTCGTTGGTATGACATGTCGGTCGACCTGAAGTTTATTTGAGTAATTTGACTTATTTGTCCCAACTTTTACTTCGTTGTTCTGACGTGTTGATCGACTCGAAGTTTATTTGAGTAAGTTGACATATCTGTCCCAACTTTTACTTCGTTGGCCTAATGCGTCGATCGACCCGAAGTTTATTTGAGTAAGTTGACTTATCGGTCCCAACTTTTACTTTGTTGGTCTGACGCGTCGGTTGACCCGAAGTTTATTTGAGTAAGTTGACTTATATGTCCCAACTTTTCTTTGTTGGTCTTACTCGTTGGTCGATCCGAAGTTTATTTGAGTAAGTTGACTTATATGTCCCAACTTTTACTTCGTGGTTGATCAGACCAGAAGTTTTGCATCTAACTTATGCGTCCTGACCCTTTGTTTATAGCTTGATATGCCAATTGTTTCTCATTATCTAGCTTTAATGCCTCAATTTGGGCGTACGATGGGGAGTTTTGAACTCGGAGTTTTATTGATAATCCCATTTTGGATGCTTAACAATCTATAGTAGTAGTAGTCATTTCTTTCTCATAAAGTTACGTTATGTTGTAGGGTCTGCATTGTATCTTTCTGATTGATGCTCAATTGTATCCCTTGAGTGGTTTTAACTTGTTCATTGTAACCTCTTCTTCAATGATTTCTGTAGTTTTGTTGTTCATATATTGTTGTCGTGAGATAGCTAATAAACTCGGAATGCTTCTTGATCAAATCATTAGGTATGTGCCATTGATAGGTTGGTTCGGACGAGCAGAATAGAATGTAGCCCTGAATTGTCCAATCGTGCTCACATCAGTACCTTCTGCTAAGGCTTTATTCGTCGATTCAAAATTTTTATTTGGGTCAACTTAGTTATCAGTAACGTAGGAGGCGTTGTTGGCCTTGTCATGGATAATGTGGGTCAAGCTTGTATTTGTCAATAAGTTATTCAAACTATGTCAATTGGTTGGCCCCCATTTGAAGTGCAAATTTATCCACGTTCCTCGTTGTGAGTTGTCGTGTTGATTTATTTGGTCTTGTTTGATGGCGTTGGCACTCCTACTTCGATGTAGATCAGCTCGAGTGGGCGATGTTATTGGTTGTTTCTTCGGTTGGCTTGACTGTTTGCTTCCTCTAGCTGTGCAGAATAGGGCGTATATCAATTCTCTAGGTTGTTCTTTTGATCCCGTAATGGTGTCCACTTTTTCTTTCCCCTTGGGCTGTTTGTCAGGTAGTCCGATAAATTCATCAAGTCATCCTCTTTGAACCAAATGCTTGATTTCATCTTTCAGATTGTAGCAGTCTTCGGTGTCGTGCTCGTGATCCTTGTGGAAAAAATAGTATTTGCTCTTGTCTCGCCCCTCTGGGCCTCATCTCATCTTGAGTGGCCTGTTGACATCTTCCCATTTCGCCATGGATTTTCAGTATGTTCGCTCGGCTTGTCTTCAAGGTCGTGTATGGTTTGTACGTATTTTTTCACCACGCTTGTTACCCGTTCATGCCTGCGCCTTGCCGATTGTAGCTTTCCAGATTCTTGCTGGTTGAATTCGGGCCTGCCATTGGTTTGTGCCTTTTTGACTGAACGTTTTCCTCCCGAGGTCTGTTGTCGATCCTTCTTTCTTCCCTCCTTTCTCGCATCTTCAAGTAGGCTTCTCTCTCGGATTCATTCTTCTTTCTGGCGGCTATCGTCTCCTTGAGAGTGATGTGTTTTTTAGCGGTCTTCAATAAAATTGCCATGCTTTTTGGAGGTTCTAGGTTCAGAGCATAAAAAAATGGTCATATTTTCAACCCGACGGTGAAATTAGTGATGCCCGTGTCGCCACTGCATCTGTCGATCATTGTCAACTCGTTAGTAAAATGAGTGGCGTACTCCTTTATTGTCTCCTCGGGTTTTTGTTTGATATGAAACAAGTAGTGTGGCCCCTTCCTCATCCATTTACTGTCGATGAACCTCATGATGAAGGCTGTAGCTAGCGCCTGAAATGAATCTATTGACCTTGGTGGTAGGCTGTTGAACCAATTCATCGATGTGGAGGTGAGACTGGTTGGGAACGCTATGCACAAGATTGATTTTGTGTTTTCCTTCAATGCCATCATATGGTGAAAGTGTCACAGAAGGTCTGTCGGATCGGTGGTGCCATCATATGCCTCAAACTTTGGTGGGATGAGCTTATTTGGCATAGAAGTCACCATGAGTGCATCGGAAATGGTGGTTTGGCTAGTTCATACAGTTCATTAAGATCTGTGACTCTGATCCTGAATTGGATTTTAGCAGGGGTTCTGTCACTTTGGAGGCTCCCACCTTGAAGTGGTTTGCTGCTTTCGAGATTCACCTGTTGAGGTTCTGCATGAACTTCGTTGGCAGAGTTTTGTTGGGGTGGCGCTTAGATGGGATCGGCAGACTAAACACGCTCTTGGGTGAATTTTTCTACCATTTTGATCATACGGTCCATCTGGGTCATGAATAGGTCTACACAAGGGTTTGTGGCAGCGCCGCCAGGCGTCTGTGATGTTTGGCCTGTTGTGTGTTGTGGCTCTCCGTTGTCGGGCATGATCGGTTGGGCGTTTGTTAGTGGGTTTGAAGCGTGCACTACCGGTAGCGCAACTTCACCGATGGGAAGATTGTTTTGATTGTTGTCGGTTTGAGGGTCTGTAGAGTGTTCCATCTATTCCGAGGGTTTCTGAATCGTTGATTAGAGTTGAGGAAATTTGCTACTATAGATTCACTTCTTAAAATGAAAACTTGTCGTTACCCACAGACGACGCCAAACTGATGCGTCCAAAAATCCGGTCTCCTGTAAGTAAGGAATGTGATTTCGCGAAATCACGCGAAATTTTGCCGAATTTATCGTTTTGTTGAAAGAACTAAAAGAAATTGTACGAAAGAAAGAACTACAGCTTCTCGATATTTTTTCGAAATATTCAAAATTTTCGCAAAAGTAGAAAAGCTAAAGACAAAAAATCTAGTATTTCGATCGAATTTTTCGACCGAAATCTCTGATATGAAATTAATCAACTTACTTTTGGTCTTTCTCTGGTCTTTTTTCACATCTCTTCACTTTGATCTAATCCACCATATAATCCAACAACAAAATCAGTCGACTTGTAGATTTGCTTTAGTAGAGAAGGGAGTAGATTTTTGCATCGACTTCAAACAGGTCCTCTCATCCTCCACAGACTTGATCAACCATAAAAATTCACCGTGGAAGTCTCCTCTTCACTTCAGTATTGTTCTTCTCTGGCGTAAGTTTTTTTTTAGTAAAACTGCACAAGTGTCTAATGAAATTGTTTAGGAAATCTAAGTATTTAGTGGCTTTTAGATAAATGTGATTGTGTCTAATAAATATGATTTTGTTTAATAAATATATTTTTGGAAGTAACAAAGATATTTAATTGTATGTAAATATTCAATGTCTAAAATATAGTAACATATATTTGATGGTGTTTAATAAAGATATTTCACTAATTCTATATAAGTATTCAATGTTTAAAATATAGTAATATACATCTGGAGGTGTTTAATAAAGATTTTTTTACTCAGTTTTTGAAATATAGTAATATACATGTGTTAATCTCATTATTAGTGTAGAGTCAAATTAGTAAGAAGTTGGTATTTAGGCTTCATTTAATATGTTTAATAGGTTTATTTAATTGCATATTATTTTTTTCACATATTTCATATACCCTAAAAAATTATTATATATGTTAATGTATTCTCGAAATTTTTACGTTTTTTCTTCACACACCGAAATGTTTCTTAAAATCAGAAAATCGAAATTAACTCAAAAAATGAAATCACAATCCTTGCTTGTAAGTATGACCTGCAAAACAAATGTTAAATTGTCAAAAACCACATTTTTGGTGGTTGAAGGCACTCCGATACTTAAGTCAGTAACTCAGTTGGAGATGAAGATAAATCTGGACAAAACTCAGTTAAAGTTGCATATCTTTGTCGAATGTTCATTTTACCTTATATAATGATCGTTGTTAATTCCCTGCGTTACTTAAGCATGTGAGGTACAGCGAGAGGAGATGTTTTTCGTAACGATCTCCTTCTTTACGAAGATACGTCCTTGGGGGTGTAACTCCCTCCACAACTCTTTTTCTCTGTAACATTCCTCCTCTTTAAAGGAGAACTTTATTGGACCAGGATTTGGGCCTTTAACTAAGGTTTATTCTAACCGGGCCTGTTTGGGCTTTTATGACTGAATTTGCCCTTTTTGGGCTTTATGAATTGGCCTAGTTTTGGGATACTTGATCCTCGTGATGGGTGATTCCTGCTATGTGTACGGTTGCAATATCAATCTTATTTGATGTATCAAATAAAACTGATATTATTATTATTATTATTATTATTATTATTATTATTATTATTATTATTATTATTATTATTATTATTATTATTATTATTATTATTATTATTATTATTATTATTACTATTACTATCGTGTGACGTCCAAGTAAATAAGCAATTAGTAGCTTATGAAAATCAAAATTCGAACTAAGTTAAAAAACAATTGACACTTTCTTGATAGTACTAATGTTGTGTTTGCTTTCATGAAACCTTGTAGGGATTTTTAGACATATCCCCCTATCGCTAATTAAAAATTTGACATATCTCCTGAAAGATGAGAAATTGAACATACCCCTTAAACCTACCCATAAATAATTAGCTTCCCCTATGGTATGTCTAATTTCTCATCTTCCAGGGGAGTGTCAAATTTCGTTCTAGCAATAAAGGGGTATGTCTAAAAAAAAACCCAGCCTTGTAAGTGGGGGTCGATTTGTAAGAAAAGAAAGTGTTTGATTGAAATGTGGAAAACTATTAAGGGTATAGACCCTTTCAAACCCGTTAGCCATTTCAAAGACTCGGGACACTTGAAAGGGAACATCCACAATAACATTTGGCATAATGTTGTTGCTTGAGTTAAACAAGGTAGACAAATATAAGGGTGGGCAAAAACTGATTTAAATTCGGTTAACCGACCGAACCGGTTTTCAAATTTGATTCGGTAACCAAATCGAAATATGCGTAGAAAGAAAATAATTTAAACCGAACCGAACCGATTATAAACGGTTCGAAATCGGTTTACAGTTTTGAACCGACCGATTTATAACCGAACCGACCGATTAATTAGATATATATAAATAACTAAATAACAGATAGGTGTCAATACCTGATTAGTGCAACAAATGCACTGCAGTACACCTTGTTGCACTGAATCACCCCTTTCTCTCAAAGTTTTCAATTTTGGGCTAAAAATTGGGTCTGTAAAAAAATTGTGTCTGTAAAAAAATTGGACATGTTTTAATGAAAGTCTTTCAAATGCTTGAGCATGAAATTTCGGCCCAACCGAACCGATCCGAAATTCGATTCAACCGAATTCATCGGTTTACAAATACAAAATTCGGTTTCGGTTTGGGTTTTGGGCAAACCGAATGAAATCGGTTCGAAATTGGTTTGGAGCTCAAAACCGAACCGAACCGACATTGCCCACCCCTAGACAAATCCTCGACCCAAGCAACAAGTCCCAACCTAATAGACAAATAGATTAGGTTCTAAAATCTCAACCAAAATTTAAAGTGTCATTCCATTCCCAAATATAGACCAATTGGGTTCATCATGTTTAGATTTGGAGCCGGTATAGGCTCCAAATATTCCTCAGTTATATCAAGAATTAGTAAGATTGCTCAGCATCAGGAACTTATTTGTAAAATGGAATTGAATTAAGCACCCTATAGTGTAGTGTGCATGCTATTCTGTCTGTACAACAAGCCAACTAGGTAAGAGTAGGGGTAAATGAAGAGAGACAATGTAATGAAGAGATTAAAAGTCTGTTACAGCTAATGACAATCAAATCTAGAAGGCTGTAACGATCTTCTTTCATTCTTCATTGTCTTCTGCTTAAGTGGACTCCACACAAAGTTTGACCTTTGAAGTGCAACCACTGTTGGATGCTTTGGCTTCCATGAACCAACCAGCTGTTGTGTTGGAGTTGCCTCTCCAGCAGCATCAGAACTCAGCTCCAAAGGTGAAAATATCCTTGATACTCTCCGTGGGTCCCTTGCAAATGATCGTCGAGGCATCGCGTCTGAATGTGATTCAGGGCGGAGTGTAGCAATAGACACGCGCCTCCTAGGCTTTTGAACCCGCGTTGTCATTGTTGGGGGAGGCCGTGCAGCAATTGAAACTCTCCGGGGCCCCATTCGAGCTTTGGTGTTTGTTGTTGCCATTGTCCCAGAAATGTTCTCTTTGTCCGCTTTTGTTCCTTGGATTTTAGGTAAAGCAGGGAAGGCTAAGGCACTTTTGCGAGATGGGAACTGTGCAGGAGGCAACATATTGGTGATTCCCCTCAGGGGTGCTCTTGGTTTTGAGGGACAAAGTGGAGGCTTCTTCTCTGCATGACCTGTCTGTACTGGTTGCATATACGAAAATGTTGATGATCTAGCTGAAGCAGTGCTAGCTCTAGTTTCTTGCTGTAGTCTAGTTTTTCTCTCATCGGCTAGTTGGTTCTCAAGATCTCGAACCTATTATTAACAATAACAGTTAAACATGCAGAAACTTCGTTTTCTAACCTACTGAAGAACAAAATCTCTCTCTCATTTGATACCTTTTCCTGAAGATTTCTGCAAAGTTGTTCTCGAGCAGCAAATCGTAATTGTAAGGACTGAAAGCTATCTTGTAGCTTCTTGGTTTCTTTCTCGTCATGCCTTAACTTCTCTGCCTGTTTGAGTCACCAAATTGTATCAGCATAAATCCACTAAGAATGTATTCATTTTGAAATGAATCTACTTTAACTAATGTTGAATAAGGGAAAGGAGATTATTACCATTTGTTTGTACTTAAAAAGCTCAGATGGATCTGCCTGCTTGCGCACAGGGCCATGCTCAATGCCTCGAACTCTAGTGGCAAAGTTCAAGGAGCAGATGGTCTCTCCTAAGTCAGTAGAACTTGGACTGATCTGAACAAACATCAGAGTTTTGCAATCTCCACCTGTGTAACGTATGCAATTAATATTTGAGGAAAAACACTGAATGGGAATTGACCCGACTGTAACACTAGTTATTTACATTAAAAAGGGTGTCTTAAGCAACTCAACAATTTTAGGTTTCAACAGTTGACGACTTGATTCCACAAAGCACATCCCAACTCGGAGAAGGTGAAAAAGACCTTAGATTACATGCAAGTCAACTGCACCCTAACAAATACTTCTAGTATAGGAAGCTTACCTAAAGAACTCTGCAACAGATGGGTGAGCTTAGAATTCCTGTTATGAACAACATAAAAATGTCGAAAACATCAGATCTAGATGACATCCTAGCACAGATACAAACATAGAAAGAGAGAAGAGAGACATGCCTGTAAGGTACGTGAGATGTCTTGGATGCGAGTGCAGATATAACATCACCAAGTGACGAGAGGGACTTATTGATAAACTGAGACTCCTTAAGTCGTTCACCCTCAATGTCAATTCTCCCAACACGCTCGCTTCCTGCCAAGTCTACCAGCCACAGGTGGCTTCTAGTCCTCTCCCCATTTACCAAATTCTCACCTTTCACCGTAACTCGTAACAAACTGCACCAAACAGTATTTCACTCATTAGCGAAATTCTGTACCCGGTCATCTTTAACAGCTTTCTTAGTATATTTCTTCACTTTCACTTATAATACTTAGTTAACAGTCAAAAGTTTGTCTTTACCAGTGAGAGCGGCTGCTGAGTTCATTCGCGTTAGTGGATCCAACCGCCCTCATAAGACTTCCAGTCTTAAGTAGATCCCACACCTCGTATGTGTTATAGACTCGAGCTTCAACGAGGCCTGGGACTTCCTGAGTTCCTTCCGCCCCTTGCTTTATATCCAACCTTCATTAATTGCAAAATCAACGATAAAATCTCTATCCCTTTCTAACCTTATTTAAATTTCTATTGCCTTTCTAATCTTATTCAAATCAAAGAATACTCATTCTTAAACTATAGAAAGAAATAATGAACACTTACTTTTTTGCAGATTGATTTGAGTTCTCGACTAAAAGATCCCTTATCTTCTCATTGTAGACCTCCAACATGCTCACGAACAACTCATACTTCATAGTAGCATTACGCTCCATGGAAATACGGAACAGTTCCTCTAAGGTCCTATAATTAACTCCCCGACTTTCTGGGGTTCCTTCCATTGTAAAGGTCTTTCCTGTTCCTGTCTGTCCATATGCAAATATGCATACATTGAATCCATCTAAAACTGATATCACGACAGGTGAAGTCTGAGCAAACACTGCCTCTGCACATTGTATGAAATCAAACATTTCAGTATCTCCATGCAACTGTGTTAAATAAATGTTTATGTTCAGAGATAGATTTTACATATGATAGTTACACTTTTTACAAAAGAAATTTGCAGAAAAAATACATATAGAACACAAAATTTTTAAAGACATTCTGCAAGTAGAGCCACTGAACAAGGCTTTCAGAAGTTAACCAAGCTCAAACTGATACATGGGTTCACGTAACTAGGAACTACAAACATTTAACATGTTGATCAAATTGGACTAAGTGAACACTGAACAATTCAAATTCATAATTTGATTATGCTTTCCACAATATTATATATACAAAAAAAACAACAACAAATAAACCGACAGCAAGGGAAAACAAGGGACTTTACTGAAGTGAAATTAAGTAAACAGGACAAAACCAATGAGACTCAAATTTTATTGAACTCAGAATTACCTTGATTGTCCTGAGGGCCAAAGACATGATCGAATTTATATTGCTTTTTTGAGGAATCGGCACAAGTTATTTGTAGCTCAGTTTCCCGGGACGGGTCAAAATCGACAACAGAAGAAGAACCACTTGTAATTTCCTCCTGGTTTAAAGGCCTGCATCTGCAGAAGACCCTTATATTGCCTTTAAGCTCAATCACTTCATTATAAAGCCTCTTACGTTCTAAACTCTCTTCCACAAATTTCTTCTTCAGTCCTTCATGCTCAGTGCCTACATTAGTTAAATCAAATCAATTAACCCAAACCAAAAACTAATCAAAGCATAACACTAAAATGGGTAAAGCCCCCCTTAAACCTAAAAGTGATATCAGCATACCGAGAAGCTGAAGAGCAGATGAAACATCAGATCCTGGAAAAGGTTGTGTAACACCGCCCTTTACTTGTTCGACGAGTGCCATGTACTCCTTCTTCAACATCTGAAACCAGAACAATTAAACCCAATTCTAATAGATCCAACAACATGAACAAAGGACCAGAATTTTTACCTGGATTTTCTCATTTAAACTCACGATTTTCTCCAAAACAGGGTTGAGATTCTTCTTCTGTTCCTCATTTGAAGATGAAGCCTCTTGTTCAATTGGGTTTGTTAGGTTTTCTTCACTCGTCAAAAGGGTACTTTCCTGAACCTTATCTGCGATAACAAGCACAAAATCAGATGAATTAGCTCAAATTCGAAGTGAAAACCCTAAATTAACCGAAAGGGTTTCTAGGGTTTGATCTGAAATGAGGGGAAATTGAAGAGAAACCGTACCGTGATCTGAAGCGGATTGAGTCTGATCCGCGAAGGTATCTTGCATTTGATCTGAAAAAAAAAGGCAAAACATCAGAGAAATTGTTGGATTTCGAACCCTAAAAGTTGGATTTGAAACCCTAAAAAGAAGATGAAATTGGAAAGAAAAAGAGGGGTTCGATTTGAGGGTAAGTCGTAATACCTCCCATTTACTACTTTCGTTTCAGATGCAGAGAGGTTTTGATGGAGCTGCTGCTGCTGCTGAGTGTCAATAAGATGTTCGCATTCGCATTCGCATTCGTAGCTAGAGAGAGAGTTTTTTTTTCTTTTACTTCTTGAGAGCTTCAAATGCCATAGGGAGGGAGGGAGGGTTTTGTTGAATTGCGTGTGAGTGATGGCCGTTGGATTGTGTGATCTGTAAACGGCTAGTAAACGAGCGGTGGATTTTGGCTTGGTCCCTACGGTGGAAGCTTAACAAATGAAATTTGAATTTGAAAGCTTTTTTTTTTTTTTTTTTTTTTTTTTTTTTTTTTTTTTTTTTTGGTAATAGGCAGCTACTACTCCACGCCATCATAAGTGCTTTCTCACACCACCTATGTAAACAAAAAACCAACATTCTTCCCTCCTCATTCAAATCGAAACGTGATTCCTCCCACCCCCATTCGAATCTCTTCCCTCTTCCACATTCAAATCTCTTACAAATTCTCCCCACATTCATATCTCTTGCAAAATCGAAACTAATCTCTTCCCTCTCTCTCGAAAATTTCTCCCCTCCTTCAAAATCGCAGCCTCCCCAAAAATTTTCAAAAAAATAAAGTAATCTCATGGAAACTTTAGAAAATTTTTCAATTACAAAAACAAAGTAAACTTCAGAAAAATTTTCAAAAATATTGTTCACCTGAGACATGCAAAACCTCGCATTGATCTGGGCGAACAGTAAAAAAATTTGTTGTTCACCAGGAACTCTGCGAGTTTTTGCAAAAACCTCGCATTGTTCTAGACGAGATTTTGCAGAGTTTCGGGCAAACAACAAATTTTTTCAGACAAATTTGCGCGACTTTAGTAAAAATGACCATAACTTGCTCATTTCAAAACATTTTCAAGTTTCAAGTTGTGTTTATTAGATAACTCTGAGTACTACAACTTTAGTGTGATCAAACATGAGAATCGGTCTCAATCGAGCACATAAGTTGGCCGAAAGTCAGGAACACTATCCCATTTTTATTGCGAGACAGATTTGTGTGACTTTAATAAAAATGCCCATAATTTGCTCATTTCAAAACATTTTTAAGTGATTCAAATTGTGTTTATTAGATAACAAAGGGTACTACAATTTTTGTGTTTTTATCAACCTAAGAATCGGTCTCGATCGAGCACATAAGTTAGTCGAAAGTCAGGAACACTATCCCGTTTTCATTGTAAGACAGATTTGCGCGACTTTAGTAAAATGACCATAACTTGCTCATTTCAAAACATTTTCAAGTGATTCAAGTTGATTTTATTAGATAAATCAGAGTAATACAATTTTTTGTGTTTGGATGAGCTTGAGAATCAATCTTGATCGAGCATATAAGTTGGTTGAAAGTCATGAACACTATCCCGTTTTCATTGCAAGACAGATTTGCGCGACTTTAGTAAAATGATCATAACTTGCTAATTTCAAAACATTTTCAAGTGATTCAAGTTGTTTTTATTAGATAAATCATAGTACTACAATATTCGTGTTTTGATGAGCTTGAGAATCGATCTCAATTGAGGGTTTAAATTGGTCGAAAGTTACTCTGTTTTTAAGTTAAGTTACTGTTTTTTTCAAAAACAGCTTTTTGGGTGGTGGTGGTGTGGGTTAGTAGGAAAAAGTTACTCTGTTTTTAAGTTAAGTTACTGTTTTTTTCAAAAACAGCTTTTTGGGTGGTGGTGGTGTGGGTTAGTAGGAAAAAAAAACAAAAAAAGTACATGGTGGTGTGAGAAAACGCTTTTGGTGGTGTGGAGTAGTCGCTGCCTTTGTAATAAGGAGTGTTTGGAAAGAGAAAAATGCAGCTCTACTTCTTGATTCTTGTGAGACTCTCATACCATCCTTAAAGGATATTGAGTGAGTGTGAGGTTAGGGAACCATGTTTTACAACCACGATGATGTAACATCGTCAGATAAGGTTTTTTACAGCCTCGAGAAACACATAAAATTTTTGGAAATTTTATCATTCTTTCGAGATCACGCCACATCACCTTGGTTGCAAATATATGGTTTCCTAGCATTTTGAAGGATATTTGTTTTTTTTTTTTTGGAAATTTACTTTTAAGGCCTACTTTTTCATAAAATAAACAATTTAGATATCATAGTTGATGTAATGGCTACTCTGTACCTACTTTTATGACCAACAAAGACTATTTCATTAACTCAGGTTAACTCATAAAGTTATATGACATATTTATCCTTGCTAAAAAAAATAGAAAACCTAATTTTATACCTTTATGACCAACAATGACTCTTTTATTAATGATTTTTTAAAACTTTTTTAGATACTGTTATGTCAAGTTTTTTTCTTCCTTCAATACTTTGGACCATTGATTCTAAAAAAAATAAAAAAATAACAGAGAAGTTGTAAGTGTGGCAACGGTGATGTCAAAGTTGAAGAAGCAGGAAGTCTCACATCTTCCCAACTTTTTCTAAGTTCAATCATTGGTTTCTTGAAAAATGTATTCTTCCATCAATTTATTAGTTTCTTTAAATATTTAGAATTTGTAATGGAACTATTACATATCAAGTCCATTTTGGCGTAGAAAAGAAATCAATACACTACAACAAAAATGAGCATTTATAGCTTTTGAGAATAGCGATTTTTACACAAATGCTATAAAATGCTATTGAAACACTGTAAACAATTGTAAAAAGCTATCAATCCAATTTCATTTGTGCGCTAAATGAAATGTGATGAAGGCGGGATTGATTTCACTGGGCGCCAACTATCCCGCGCAAATCGAAAGAAAAAATAAAAGCTAACAAAGAAGAGGGAAGGAAGGAAGAAGAATCCCGCTCGATCTGTCTCCCTCTCCCTCTGCATTCTGCTCTCCCTCTGCATTCAGCTCTCCCTCTCCGATCGTTCTCCCTCTCCGATCGCTCTCCCTCTCCCTCTCCGTTCTGCTGTCCCTCTCCGATCGCTCTCCCTCTCCGTTCTGTTTCTCCCTCTCCAACGTGTTCTACTCATCGCCGTACGTGCTGTCGCTCTCCGTTTCAGGTTGGTATCTGATTCTCAACACACTCACTCTCTCCTGCTTTGCTTTCACCGCAAACCCTAACGATTTTTAATTTGTATCATTTTTTGTATCAGTTTATGAAGTAATTTGTATCAGTTCATGAAGTAATTGTGGAAGTGTTTGGAAGGCTTTGAAGGATCAGTATTTGTATCAGTTTTGGTTGATTGAAGGATCAATTTTTCAGATAGGTAATTCTCGAATTGAAATTTTTTCCCTTTCCTCTTTGATTTCCTTATTAGAGTATTAATTTGGTTGAGTTGTGTAGTTCTTCATTTTGAGTAAAATTCCTGCAATTTTCTTGAATTTTCTTAGGGTTATATGTTTATTTCTCATTCTGATTGAGAGTATAATTGTTGGGTGCATTTTCATGTGGAGCAAGCTATTTATCAATCCTACCCCACATCTGCAAGCTATTTTCCTCTGGTTGTGCTCATTTTGATTTGTCAGATGATTTTTTTTTTAATGGAAAATTGATTTAGAGACTATCTTCCTCTGGGAATTTTTATGTTTTCATGTTTCATTGACAATTAAGTGTGGTCTTGTTTTACAGTATAACTTGACAAATGTAGAAAATTTTCAGTTGCTAGTTAATGGATACAAGAAACTAGGTTGACTGCCTACCGGTGATCCTAAAACATATACTGCCTTGTTGTCACTCTTCTCCCAAACCTTCAATTTTACTTTGCCAGTTATCTAATATCCAGGTCTATAAGTTCTTTATCGCTTTAAATTGATCTTTGAAGAAGATTTATTTTTGCTTGTTACATTGTAGCCAATCTTGAGTGGCTGGAGAATTCGATAACAGCAAACAACCATATAAATAACATAAATTCTCGCCCACAAAAAAAAAAAAAAAAAAAAAAAAGCAAATGACAAATGACAAAATTAAAGGAAACTAAAAATCTTATGATTCAGGATTTTCCCATTTTATAAGGTGTGCAGTCTCCCATGGCAATCCATATATACTCAGGTTTTCTTAATGAGGAGGAGATCTTCATGCCGCTTTTTACATTTTTCACAAAGCATTAGTTCTGTTATGACTTATGAGGTTGCTCACACACTTATAAAGTGCATGGATACGAGTAGATGACTTTGCGTTTTATTATTTACAATAGACCATAGCTTCTCTCAAACGAAGTGAGTCCCAAATGTTTTTGTTGGACCTGTATGGTTTGATCAGTAGGATGATAAGCTTTGAGCTGGTGTTTTTCAGGCGGGCCTTTTGCAAGTGCAGGACTATGGAATTAGTGTAATTAGTGGTTGTAAGCTTAAGAATGTAAAAAGTATCTAGATTAAGCACATTTGGATTCTATCAGTATTTGCTTAATTATTAAATGTTGAAGGTGGTAGAGCAACAGCCAAAAGAACATGTTGTTGATGAGCAAACATCTAAGGAAAGTACGCAAATTGCGATATTAGAACCTAAGCAAAGTGAAGAGGTCGTAGTAAAGGGTTCATGATTTTTTTTCGTGGATACTTAGTTATAACATTAATGGAAAATGAAAAACTTTGAAATTTATGTGAGAAAGGTTGATGATAAGCATGGAGTATCCGTGGATCCAATTTGTCCTGCATTAGAATTTTTTTTGAAAATGAAGCTCCTTGTTACATAATTATGAATAGTGTACTATGTATCTGGTGAGCTTTTTCTTTTCATGGCATCTGTTTGGTGAATAAACGTTTCCTGTGCAGGCAGTCTCATACATCAGGACCTTGTACGCCTTCACAAATGAAACATTGGCAAAGTATTCTTATGCTACTTCCCTTCAGGCAACTCTGCGGTATGGTATACTGATAAGTCTTGTTCAAGGTCTTGGACTTGGATTACGTATGGACTTGCAATATGTTCATGTGCTCTCCAACTTTGGGTTGGAAGGTTCTTGGTTTCACATGGAAAAGCCCATAGTGGTGAGATTATAACAGCTCTGTTTGCTGTTATTTTGAGTGGCCTGTAAGTATCTCATTTCTTGTTCTTGAAACTCATATACACATGCATGCACAAAGACGTGTACTTATTCTCCATGCTTATAATCTGGAATTTCAACCTCCATTTGCAGTGGATTGAATCAAGCAGCAACAAACTTCTATTCATTTGAGCAAGGAAGAATTGCTGCTTATAGACTTTTTGAGATGATAAGCCGATCAACCTCATCTGTTAATCAAGATGGAAACACCTTGATTAATGTGCAAGGAAACATTGAATTCCGAAATGTTCACTTTAGCTATCTTTCTCGACCTGAAATTCCTATCTTAAGTGGGTTTTACCTGACTGTACCTGCTAGAAAAACTGTTGCATTGGTTGGAAGGAACGGTTCAGGAAAAAGCAGTATTATTCCTCTCATGGAGAGATTTTACGATCCTACGTTAGGTATCACACACTCTAGCACACTCTGTTTCCTTATCAATTTCATTTTACACAATGTTTTACTCAGAGTTAGGTACATTACCTTTACTCTACATATGTTTTGCAATGAACTTTTAAGTTGTTTATATGTGGAATTTTTTGCATTCTGCAGGATGTTGTATATATGAAATGACTGCTCTAAAACCTGCATTTAAAGCCTTTGTAAGTTTCTGAAACTCTTTCTTAAAATTCAATAAGTTTGATTGATGACCCAACTTTGTTAGAGAGTAGTATGTTTTTTTATAGGGTTTTCTTTAACACAGTATAATTATTGTAGTATTGATTCGGTTGAAAAGAGTTGATTGTTTATGATTTTAGATTGAGGGATTTGACTACAGCAGAAATTGGGAAGTTGGTGTCTGTCACTGGGGTTGTTACTAGAACCAGTGAGGTTCGACCCGAACTTCTACATGGAACTTTCAAGTGTTTGGAATGTGGAACAGTTATTAAGAATGTTGAACAACAATTTAAGTATACGGAGGTTAGTAATGCATACCAAGCTTCCCATTTAACATGTTACTATTGGATGATTTGTATGTAATAAGTGCTTTTGTAGCTCAAGTTTCCAAATAAAATCATAAGGTTGCATATTCTCCAAGTTTGGTGCGCTTTTTTCTCACAGCATTGCTCGACAACATCATTAGCAGTTGTTCTATATTATCAATCTTAGGTTAATTCTGCGTTTGATTATTTTTGCTAATTTTTTTGTAACCTTGTTTGTTGTTACAGCCGATAATTTGCATAAATGCCACATGTTCAAATCGGGCTAAATGGGCATTGATACGACAGGAGAGTAAATTTGCCGATTGGCAGAGAGTACGAATGCAAGAGACGTCAAAAGAGATACCACCGGGCTCCCTTCCTCGATCATTGGATGTTATCCTCCGCCACGAGATAGTGGAGCATGCCAGGGCAGGTGACACGTAAGAATCAGACTCTAGTTTCAGTTACAAGTCATAATATTTTCTTAATGTATTTGGGGCATGTTTGCCAAACTGAAAAATCAGGTCGTCAAACACTAAGTAAGCTCACAAGTCCAAAGAGCTAAATGTTTCAAATGCTGACTAAACTAAATGGAAACACCATCCACCCTTGCAAAATATATATTGATTTGGTGTCAAGCATTTGACATGCCACATACTTGAAAGTCCATGTTTTCAGCATCAAGAGCTGAAATACTAGATTATAAACAGAGCCCTAGTGATTAACAATAGTGAACTCAGTCACTGTTATTTTATACTAAAATATGATGTCTTACACTGGAGGTTTTGGTTCCACTATTCAGGGTCATCTTCACAGGCACATTGGTTGTAATACCAGACATACTTGCACTTGCTTCACCTGGAGAGAGAGCAGAATGTAAACGAGAATCTTCCCAGCGTCAGAATACTGGTGGACATGAAGGTGTAAAGGGTCTCAGGGCATTAGGAGTGAGAGATCTCTCCTATCGTCTTGCTTTTATTGCTAATTCTGTTCAGGTATGTGTTTTGATGTCTTCTACATACAGCCTGACTGTATTTGTCAATGGTTTTAACTCAGTACCATTTTTTTGATAAATCAGGTATCTGATGGTAAAAGAGATAATGATATGAGGAATAGAAAGAAGGATGACGAAGAAGATGATAACCAACAATTTACTGTGAGTTCATTGATGACATATTTTTTCTTAGCAGTTGTCCATAATTAGATATTAATGGTTTTCAATGATCTTTACTTTGTTGGTTGAGATTCTTGTGATCTAATATACTTTTTCATCATTCACTAGATATCTGATATGTTGTAAAATAATCACTGGTTCCTTATCAATTGTCTATCATTAGTTTTTTTTGACAAGTTTATTCCTAGATTGAAACCATTCATTACACTTGGTTGTGTAGCGTTAAGTTCAATCTTCACTTGATGGACTCGCTCTTTCTTGCAGTTTCCAGGCTTGCATTAAACTGTTCTTATCTAGATTTAGTTAAACTTTCTTCTTGGCTATTGATGTTATGAATCATCTTGCAGAAAGAGGAGCTGGATGAAATACAATGGATGAGGAACACCCCTGATTTCTTCAATAAAATTGTTGATAGCATTGCGCCTACTGATTTTATTCTCATCGTAGGGACTGGATCATCCCAACTGTTTCAGGCTGCACTTTTTGCACTCTCTACTGCTGATGCTGATGCTGAACAAGAGCAGCCCATGAATGTTGTTTCTGCTATCCCTCACTACTCTGTAAGCCCCCTCATTAATTTTCTTTCTTTTTTTGTTTTTCAATCTAATTTTCTTGGATTGGTTTAGTCTGATTATTTTGGAGTTGGATGGTTATTATGGTTCCTGACAGATTTTTTTTTTTTCATCAAGGTTTTGTTTGATTAGATTTTTTTTTTTTTGTTGAGATTGATCTAAGATCCATTTGTCTATGCAGAGGGTTTTTATTTTTTTAGGCAATATTATAACAATTTTGACTTGTAACGTCCATACAGTCTAAAATAAGATGAGGAGTTAAATGTGAAGTGGGTCAAAGTAAAATATATTAATGATCTCCTAGAATATATAAGATAAGGCGAACAATGTTATATATGGTGTGGTGCGGTCAATCATCATTAAGTGAGACACTAGTTTGAATCTTGTAATTAAAAGGGGTGTCATCATTAAGTGGGCTGATGGGTGGGATTAATGTGAAGATCTGTTCATCATCATTAGAAATCATTATGCCATTTTAAAGACAACTCTTTGCAGAACAAGGTTACGGTATATTATTAATATTCCAAAAAGGAAAAAATAACTTTATGTAAGATCATTATTGTCAACAACATATATATAAACAAGTAGTACTTAATTTATGGTAACATGGAGAGATTGTTGAGTAGAGTCTGAATTCCTTAGTGATTCACAGTGATAATTATATCATGTTTATCCGTGTCTCTCTCCATATATATTGCATTGCTGGTATCCTCTCTTGATTGATTAACAATTGATATTAGTATTGTTGTGTTATGCCTTTTTCTAATATGTGGACTGGACTGGACTGGACTGGACTGGACTGGTCTGGTCTGGTCTGTTGCAGTCGTATCCAACGATATCAGGATTGTTATGATATCGACAAGGTAAGCAAATATAGTTGAAGACATACTCAAAACTATTAATGCTTATCAGGATTGTTATGATATCTTTTTTTTTTTTTCCTTCTCATTAATGGTTTTCTTTTTTCCTTTGTTATTAGGTTGTTCTTGGAATCAGTTATTTTCTTATTGAACCAATGTGTCAACGGATGGGTTCAAGACAAGTATGGGCACTGAGCAATTTCACAGTTTTTGCTTGCATGGCATCCATTGCCATCATTAGTTTGTTTTCAGTTGAGGGATATTCTGCAGGAATTCAACATGCGATGTCTCAGAACAAGGCAATCAAGATTGCTGCATTAGCTGTATTTTCAATTCTTGGCTTCCCTCTTGCTGTAAGTCCAAAGAATCCTTTTGCTATCTCCATTTTAAAGCACTTTGACCTGCAAAAGGTTTGCTGATATCACCTGTACTAAATGTTTGCTACTGCAGATCACCTACAGTGTTCCTTTCTCGGTGACGTCAGAGTTAACTGCTGATTCGGGAGGCAGCCAAGGTTTCTTTCAGATTTCGTGCTATTTCATTCGGTTATCTCATTCTGTAATTTCATACTGCTGCGACAGTAAAATTTTGTTGTTCTTAACATTTTTTTTTCTATAGGATTGGCTATTGGGGTTTTGAATCTTGCAATTGTTGTTCCTCAGGTACTGTTAGACGTTCTTTTTTGCCTAGTACAATTCCTTTCCTATTGATAGTGCAAGTATAGTTGAAAAGCAATGCTATAAATGATAAAACAAAAACAGAGCAAAAAATTATAAATTGATGTTTATGGTTTTGCAGTAGAGTATTTCTTTCAGTGGCTATCAAGTAACTTTTGTTAATAATACATACTACTTGACATATAGATCTGTCTTTTTGAGGATTTTTTAAATGTTACATGCCCAAAAAATGTGTAAAAGCATTTGTAAAATAAATTTGTTGATGTGCATAACTCTCTTTGCCTCCTCTCCGCTCTTAAACTTGTTTGTGTTCTGATTCTTGTACAGATGATTATATCACTTGGGGCAGGTCCATGGGATGCTTTTTTTGGTGGAGGAAACATACCAGCCTTTGTTTTGGCATCCATTTGTGCCTTTGTAGGAGGTGTTGTTGCTGTATTAAAACTGCCAAAACTTTCAAGTGTTGTTAACCCATTTGGAAGTTTAGAACATGTGTTGTTACATTGTCCAGTAATGGCTTGCTTGCAATACCCATGTACTTTTTAGTTGATTGGAACACAAGTATGTAAACAATTGATGTGTTACTTGTAGGAACAATAATACTATTGATTTTTCAATCCATTTATTGATTTGCTTCCATTCATGAAAATGTTTAAGTTTGGCACATTTAAATTTTTATTTTTTAGAAATAAAACTTATAAGATGTAATAAAAAGTCATTTGATAGCCAAAAAAAAAAAAAAAATCGAAAAAAAAAAAAAAAAATTTTTTTTTTTGCTATGTATACTTACCATAGCGTTTTATTTTAAAACGCTATGGTAAAGTCTACCATAGCGTTTCTGAAACGCTATAAAATGATATACCATAGCGGTTTTATAGTCTTCGATAGCGTTTTTAAACTGCTATGTATAGGCTACCATAGCGGTTTTAAAACGCTATAGTAGATTATTCCATAGCGGTTTTATAGTCTTCGATAGCGTTTTTAAACTGCTATGTATAGGCTACCATAGCGTTTTAAAACCGCTATAAATAGTCTACCTACCATAGCGGTTTAAAAACGCTATGATAGCCTGTGTTTCTTTTATAGCTTTGGCTGTCATAGCGGTTACTAAACCGCTATAGTAGGATACCATAGCGGTTTTGAAACGCTATTGATGAGACTTTTTCTTGTAGTGATAAATGATCTGTCATCTGAAAAACCTATGGATTTGAGGTCATTGATTGTTGGTGGTGAGAAAGGTGGCTCTCAAACCTCTAGTTACACATATGAACTCATTAGTCAAATTTAGATGCCCAATGGACCTTCACAATATCATCTGTGTGTATAAATAATGATCAAAAGAACATTGTAAACTATTGAAAAGAAGAAGTTAGCATGGAGAAGCATTATCAAGTGAAGCTTTTGGGATTATGGGCGAGTCCATTTGTTTAGAGGATTAGATTGGCACTTGAAATCAAGGGAGTGGAGTACGAATATGTAAAAGAAACTCTAAGCAGCAAGCGTCATCTGTTTTTGTAGAGTAATCTTGTTTATAAGAAGGTTCATGTTATCATTCATGAAGAAAAAACAATTAGTGAATCACTTGTTATTATTACACATATAATATATATTTTATAATTCCATTGGAATGTAAAAATTTATGACATGTTAATCAAATTGATTATTAATTAATTACTACCAAATTTCTAATCATTATTAACTACATTATGAAAAGTTTACCAAACCTTAGCATAATAATTTGATTAACTTGTCAATCAATGAAAATTTATATAAAAAAAAACTTATAATTTGTTATTCATAATTAATATCGATACCTCCCAGCAGCATGGGGTGGGAGGAGTTAAGGGTAAATATATATATTAATAAAATAGTCTTTGTTGGTCATAAAATATAAAATTAGGTTTTGTTTTTGTCTAGAAAGGTTAAATATGCCCTATAACTTTATGAGTTAATCTGAGTTAATAAAATAGTTTTTATCGGTCATAAAAGTAGGCACAAATTAGTCATTTCATAGATTACGATATCTAAATGGTCTATTTTGTGAAAAAGTAAGCCTTATAAGTCATTTTTCCTTCTTTTTTTTTTGTTAAAATCATATATATATATATATATATATTACACAAAAGATGTCCAGCAAAAGCTGCTAAAAAGTGAGCCTCACAGTTGAGGTCTCTAGTAATAAAATTACAATACCAAGAATCCAGAATAGTAAGAAGGCGTCTAATACTGCTAATAATAGGGTGCCACATCTAGCACATGGTCGTTGAGGGACCCTGCTGGTCCTCAAACAAAATAGTGTGCAACGTCCCTGAGTCACCCAAAATGAAAAATTTCCTCCATTGTTTAGCTTGGATAAGCATCAGAGCTACTTTCGCTGCATAACATTTTGCCATAGTGCTATTGAGCACTCTCCCTGAAAACGGGCAGGCTACCCAAGCAAGAATTGTACCCAAAATCCCAATAGTTCTTTGTTTAGATGAATAAAAAAACTCACATCATAAATGACAATGACTAAATCATGGTCGAACAAAGGTGGAAAAGGCTTGAGCTGAAAGGATTTGGCATTGAGTTTGTGGTGTCGAACATATTGCAAATGGGTCTGGATCAACTCTTTTCTATTGGATTGAGCTTTTGGAAGAGGGTTGGCCCTGGTCCGTGGAAAGAGTCGATAAACTGATAAATGGGGCGGTTTTTGTAGAATCACCTAGTTTTCTGAATCGGTAAGGGTGTTGAACCATAATGGATAGAGTGGTTACGGTCTTTGTTGAACCATTGGTTTTGCCACGAAAGCCAAGTATGCCGGAAAAAAAGAAGAAATTGTTGTGGACAAACTTTACTTTTGTTGAAAACAATGTTGTTGTGAAAAAGCCAGATAGTGTACAAGACAACCGTAAACTTGTAGAGCATCGCATCCTTGTCCGTTGAATGCGCCTTGGCAGTGTTCCACATGAAGGTAAATAACTTAGCAATGGAAGGAGTTGAAGAAGGGTTCAGAGTTACCTTCTGCCAATCAATTGGTAGAGGGGAAAATACCATAATTTGGCGATAACAAGACAAAGGAATAAGATATGGGTAACCTCTTCCTTATGATTCTGGCAGAAGATGCAACAGTCATCAATAGGCGTGTGATGTAGTCGATTTCTGCTATCATGTTTTCCTTTTACCTAAACCTGTACAAGGAACGCACGTGAACCAAAAACCACAGTATAGCGGCCGATGACACTCCGATGATTAAGTTAGATAAGGCTTAAAGATGTTAATTGGGTTTCTGTAACGTATCTTTGTTCATCAACCTTATCTCTTATTTATAGTGAGAGAGTCCCTGTTCTGCTAGGTCTTTGGTGGCGTAGTTTAGGGAAAGAGATTTTGCTGGAGATCCTTTCCTTGTTGGGAGAGTTCCATGTAGAGACGTTTCCCTACACGACTTGTGCTCCTAAATCTGCGGAGGTTTCCCTTTCAGAGTGTTGTCCATGCAAGGAAGTTTCCTTGTCTGACTTATACTCAAGTATTTATTTCCTAGTCGAAACCAATGTGTTCCTGGCCTGTCTGTCTTGGGTTAATCCCCTAGATACTTGCCTTATTAGGGCTTACAAATATTGGGCTTAACCGCGTGACGTGTGGGCATAGTGGCACATTGCAATTTGGGTCTGACTTTCTAGATCCTGCCAATAATTGGCTTAATGTTGTTTGGGACTTGCTGGATTGGGCGTGTAATCAGGCCTGCATTGTTCTGTTGACGAGATTATCATGACACGTGTACGGTGCTAATCAGAGGATGGTTTGATTTATTTCAATTCTGTTCCTGATCCTGCTTGTGTTAAGTGCATATCAAATTGACCTTTGTGCTTTTCGTAGGGAAATTCTCAACTTCATCCCTTTCTGCTGAAGATAAAACGGCTCTGGACGAGTTTCGCGACATGCCTCGTTTAAGGATAGAGGATGTCGTTAAGTCTTCTAATGTCAAGTGCAGCGAACTGTGGGCTCCTTGGCATGAGGCTCCCACTCTTTTTAGGGTTCCGAAGCCAAAGCCCAAAGGCAGATCTTCATCGAATAAGAGGAAGTTCCAAAAGATTAAGCTTCTGATCCCTTCGAGGATGTCAAATATAAATGAAGTGTTTCCTTCACTTGTTCGTCTAAAGAGGCCTCATACTGTGTCTAGGCCTCTCTGTGGGCGTTCAGCTTCGTCCGAGGGACGTGAAGTTGCATAACAAGTTCTTGATTTGTCTGCTGGGACGGAGATTGTTGTGTCTGATGGACATGATCTGGCAAAGGCTCATGTTTCCCTTCTTGACTTGCAGAGGGAGTATCTACAAATGGTTGGAGTAGAAGATGTAACAAAGCTGAGTACAGAGCGGGTAGAGGTTATGAACAAAGCGTTGTTGCGGGTAGGCGTGGAAGCTTCGTTTGGTGTGGGACTAAGTCATCTTTTTTCGTTGAAAGACTTTGTTTGCGACCTTGCTAGCCCTGTTGAAGAGTCAGTTGATCGTCGTCCTTATGGCGAAAGGTCCCCTCCGCGTGGCTCGTATTGTCCTCTGTTTCGCTCCCGTTCTCATAATGACGTGACGACGGGTCAAGGAATAACTCGCTTCATTCTTCCTCGTGAACTGATTTTGAGTCGGCTCGTGAAATAGAGCTAATCATTGCGAGTAAGGGGAAAGTTGTAGATGAGGGCTTTGATGCAGTGAAGAGAGTGAAGGGTGGTGCTGGAGTGATTCCGGTCCCGAAGGATCTCCATCCAGATGCGAGGATCAGTCTGTTTGCTCCGGACATGGTAAAAATGAGCAACCAAGTTTGGAATCAAGAGGCTGACATTTCTTACACTTCCAGGAAGCATATTAGCAGGTGGAATGACTGGCTGGCGAGCTGTGCTCCGGAGCCAAAATAAGAAATGCTGGGAGAGCATATGGATAAAGGGCGGAAGCATCTCGTACTGGGGATGTCATACCAGAATCAAATGGCTGCTACTGAGACTAAAGTCGAGGCTACTCGTGAGAGAGTGTATACCATGGAACGAGTCTTTGCAAATTTGCAAAAGTCATACTCTGACGCTCTCTACGAGATTGAATCGTTGAGGAAGCAACTCGAAGCTCACTCAAATGCTGGAGCGGAGTCTCGGCGCACAAGATTGGGGGCTTAGAGGATTCGATTGGAAAAGCTCGAGTCCGACATGGTGGGGGAAGTGCCTGCGAGGGATCAGTTCGAGAATGAACCGAACCTTGTCCGTCGTGACTTACAATTTTCCTAGGAAACTGCGATCGGGGTACAGGATAAAATACAGGCTCTGAACGCCGAAATGGCCAAGGATTCTGAATGGGCTGTCCGATGTCAACAGTTGGAGACTGATGTTAATTTTAATGCCAAGAGCGTGCGGACCGCGGAAGAGCAGCTTCTTCTGGCACAAAATGAGCTAAGAGTTGTTAATGATAAGCTGGGCGTCGAGCAGTCCAAGGCTGACATGCTGCCGGGCAAGCTGGAGCAGCTAGAGTGGGAGCTTCTTGAATCAAGGGTGCGCGATGAGAAGTTTCTTAAGGCCCAGGGCATGTTTGAGTTCAACAGAGTTGTGAATGGAAGGCTGGAGCTGTTGCAGCTTATGAAGGGGGAACATCTTGATTGGGATATCTCCGACTAAGAAAATGTAGCATATGCAGAATATGGAGTGGCCTCCAATCCGTCCAAAGAAGAAGGTGACTTTGAAGAGGGTGATCGAGAGGTAGTATGTACAAATGTGTCTCCTACTTCTTCTCCTGTTAAGTCTGGTTATGTTGTATCTGACTCTCCTCCTAATGAGAAGTGAACCTTGTATTTTTTTGGCTTGCAAATGAATAACATTGTGTACTTGTGCATTTTTCTTTTACTTCCCCTCCTAGCTTTTATCTGCTTTGTCTTATCGGGATATTAGTTGTCAGACGAGAGGCTCTACTAGGTCAAGAAGTCGTATGATTGATCTGCTGATGAGAGTTTTGACTATTTATGTTGCGACCGTTCGTGCAATTCTGAACAAAATCTTTTTAAAAATTGGGGAGTGTAATGCACCATTTGCCCGGTGGCTTGGCTGTATATAAACCAACAGTTGTTGTTGTTATTGTAAGCGAACTAGTCAGACTATGGTCCTAGCACATACACTATCGTAGATAATCAGACAATAGTCCTCTCAAGTCCTCCGTGTTGAGCTTCCAGAGGTCTAACCGGGGTTTTGACTCGTCTTTACTTGCTATTGGCGGAATAGGCTTAGTTGGACCGGAGGTTGTTATATCTAGTTATAACTGACTAAACCGGGGTCGGGTTCGGCGAACATCATTTGTGAATGAACGGTGGTCCCTGGCAAGTCATCTTAATCAGACATCGAGGACACTGACTAGACTCCCATTTTCCAACCCAGCGTCGTCCACTATTGGCGAACTAGGAATTGAAGTGAGCTAGAAGTTATCATCGTTATTCGATCCGACTAAACTTTAGCAGGGTTCAACGATCATTGTCTGTAGTACGATCCCTGGCAAGCCATCGCGGTCAGGCGTCGTCGCACTGATTAAGCTCCCACTTTCTAAGCCGTCGGAATTCGTGCGCAGCGAACTAGGCTTAGAGCAGACCAAAAGCCATCGTCATCAGAAGTCACTGACTAAGCTTTGGTCAGGTTCGACGATCATCGTCTACGTAAGAGCGGTGACCTCTGGCATGCCATCTTAATCAAGCATCAAGAACGCTGACTAGACTTCCATTTTAAGCCATCGTAATCCGTTATTGGTGGACTAGGCTTCGAGCGAACCAGAAGCTATCGTCATCGGTCGTCACCGACTAAGCTTTGGTTAGGTTTGATCACTATTGTCCATGTTTGGACGATGATCCCTGGCAAGTTGTCTCGATCTGGCATCAGGGCATTGACTAAGTTGTCACTCTCTAAACTGTTGGCACCCATTTAACGGACTGGGCGTTAGAGCGAACCAAAAGCTATCGTAATAGGTCAAAACCGACTAAGCTTTGGTTAAGTTCATTGACCATTATCGAGAATTGGACAATGGTCCTTGGCAAGGCATCACGGTCAGGTGCTAGAAATGCTGACTAAGCTCCCACTTTTAACCCATCGTCATCCGTTTTTGGCGGGCTAGGCGTTAGAGTGGACTAGAAGCTATTGTAATTAGTCGGGTCTGACTAAGCTTTGGTCATAATAAGATTTTGGGCGTGCAAGTCTAACTTGGGTGTCCTGACTTACATGATTCGCCTAGCGATCTGATTCCGGAGCCAGATCAATTAATCAGACTAATAATAGAATGACTAGCTTTAATGAACAACAACGGAATAATAGTAGGTTGGATGCCTTGGATTATTTGTAGGGCGTAAGCTTGGGCCCATTAGTTGGCGGGACCTAAGTGAAAAAATCTTTGTAGATTAGCATACCATGTGTACGGCGCTGATTGCAAGACGGTTCAGTATCAGTTACTCTCCCCAGTTAATGGGGTTGTGTGCAGGGCCATTAATTCAATGAATGTGGACTCTTGCAATTGCAATTGGAATCGTCATTTCCCTATTTCCCATATGATATTTAATGCTGACGTAACTGTTGGCCGACGATGCTTCGTAAACCACCTCCCCTATATATAGGCTAGTCATTATCTATCTCAAGCACTGCAATGAGCGTTATAGAGTATGTTGATCAAATGCATCCTACCAAAGAATATGCTTTGGGCTTTCCAAAAGCTGAAGGAAGATCTTCGTAACTAGAGTATTTGAATGTTCTGACATTTGCAGCGACGAGTCTTAATAAGACCTGCTATTATGTGGTGTCACCTGATCTAGTGAGCATCCAATTGATTCCACGAGATCTTGTAATATCTTATTAGATTGTGAAGAAAAGTTATGGACTCCCCCTCAGGGGTCAGGTCGGTCTTCCATTTTCCAGTGCTCCCACGAACTCTTACACCATTTAGTTTGGAAAATTATTCCGCAGCTAGTTATAGGGCGGTCATCCCCACTGTATTTACTGGGCTTCACGCGTGATGCCACTGCCGAAAGGTAGGTTGGCGAAGCGGAGCTCTGATGGATGTGACTTTCTTTCTAGGGACGTTAACTCCGCGACACCCCAAGCCCTCATCTCTTGAGAGACATCCACATTTGTCTTCTTCTGTTCTAGTTCCGGATCTTTTCGCAGGGCAAAGATGTTTGTATTTCGTTTTGAGTCTCATGTTGCCACTATCAGACCATCCTTGCGAGGTGATTCGACGGAGCAAAAAATCCAGCGCGTGCTTGCAGCCTTCTTGAGGTACTTTACTATCACCATCTTCTCTGAAGGCAGATTGGCAGAGCAAAGTTTTGAAGTGTGTATTAGCAGATACATATTTACTCCGAACTTAGATACTTGTAGTGTGTAAACTTTTGTACTAGTTGGTCGGCAAGCTTTGTAATAACTTTCATTGCAATCAATAAAATATGTTTCCTTGAATAGAACAATTCTTTTAAACTGAAAAAAAAAACAAAAAACCAAAAACCAAAAACCAAAAAACAAAAAACAAAAAAACAAAAAACAAAAAACAAAAAACAAAAAACAAAAAACAAAAAACAAAAAACAAAAAACAAAAAACAAAAAAAAAAAAAACAAAAAACAAAAAACAAAAAACAAAAACCAAAAAACAAAAAACAAAAAACAAAAAAACAAAAAACAAAAAAACAAAAAACAAAAAACAAAAAACAAAAAACAAAAAAAACAAAAAACAAAAAACAAAAACGAAATAAAAGCAACAAAATAATTTGACTCCGAGTGGAGACTAAGCTAACCTGGCCTTCAAGAAGGCGGATGGTCCTGGTTCAGATTGCATAGTTCATCTAACGAAGTGTCTTGTTTTGCCAAAGCTAGCGAAGTTACTGAAGAGTGGACTTCGTGCTGACGGGCAGTTCCTTGCTGATTACCAACTCTTGGATTAGGCGTTTGTTTGTTGAAGTGTTGTTACTTAGCATATATTGATCTGGATTGAGTCTCCAGCTCTAGGATCTAGCTATCCGCATAGCTGCGTTTCTGCTAGGGTTGAACAAAAATTCGATCAAAACTGATTAAAAAGACCGAACCGATCAAAACCGAGTATTTCTCCTAGAGTTGCATGTTTTGGAATTCACTGAGAAACAGGACATTAAGCGAACTTCCTGTATCCACCAAGGCCCTCTTCACCTCCTACTTCGCGATGAGGACGGAGATGACCAGGACGTCATTGTGAGGAGAATGTACACCCTAGAGATCCCTATCTGTAAACGTCAGTGGTGGGATCGGGCTCTGAACCCGTGCATGCTACACTTGTTAGTCCTTGCTCTGGGGTGGCGTCCGCATCTCGGTCACCGTCCTCTTGAGGGACCTGTTGGATTGCTCTCCCTCGGGACTGACCCCATAAAGAACATAAATGATGCCAAAAGCTTCCTTTTCCATCTTCTTGACAGTGTCCTCCCTTTCCTTTGCTCGGTCATGCCTCATGTCCGAGCATAAGAACTCTTTGAGCTTGCCTTTCCTAATCCAGTACTCAACTTCTCTTATGAGGTTTATGCAATCCTCAGTATCGTGTCTGCCTTCCTTATGGAAGGCACAATATTTGTTGTTTTCACGCCTAGCGGGGTCTCATCGTTGCTTTGGGGCCATTTCAGTTCTTCCCAATTCTTCAGGGAATCGAGGATGTTGGACAGACTGGAGTTGAGAGGGGTGGCAAATTTGGACTCAACATAATTAGAGACCTTGTCCTGCCTTGTGCGGTCGTAGTTGGTCTTATTGTCATTGTGCTTCCTCTTGTTTCCGTCATCATCCTCCTTCTTTTCTCCCTTTTTCTTGTCCTTGGGGATAAAGGCTTTCTTCTCAGATTTTCCCTCCTTCTTGGCAGTCAACATCTCGTCTAGGGTGATATATATCTGGGCATCCATTAGCAGGTCCGCCATATTGGTTGGAGGTTTAGAGTAAGGAAGTCATAAAACTTGCCTCTCCTAAGACCCGAGGTAAAGACTGTGATGACAGTATCATCACTACAATCGTCGATAAGAATCAACCCATCCTTGAAATGAGTAACGTATTCTGTCAACGTTTCATTCTGTTTTTGCTTTAGGTTCAGCAGTTAGTGCGGGCCCTTCCTGATTCGTTGGCTGCCCACAAAACGTGTGAGGAACGTTGTCGTCAATGTCCGTAATGAGTCGATAGACCTCGAAGGGAGGCTCTGGGATCAGGTCAGCGCTGATTTTTTCAGGCTGGTAGGGAATGTTCTGCACATTATCACATCAAACCCTTCCTTGAGCACCATCACATGTTGGAAGTGGCACAAGTGATCAGATGGGTCACCCGTCCTGTCGAAAACTCTAGCTTTGGCGGAGTGTACTTCTTTGGTAGCGGTTCATCCATGATATGATCCATGAACGGAGGGACAGTGAGGTTGAACAATACTTCTAGATTTGTGGCCCCTTGACGGATAGAGTTTTGCAAGACGCGTCTGTCGACTTTGGACAGTGAGGTTGAATAGTACGTTTGAACTTGTTCTCTGGAACCTTCTGGGGACTGAGTTCTTCATTGCTCATGGTCTCTTCCTGCGGGTGGATGATTCCCACCACGGTGGTGGTGACACGGGAGTTGGCGGTGTTCTGCTAGTTCGAGCATTTGAGGGTTCAACAACATCTCCGTTGTTGCGAGACCTTGTTGTCACCATTTTTCTGGCTCTCTGGGAAAGATGGTTCTACTGTTTCTTCTGAGGACTTCTGTTGTTCCCCACGGACGGCGCCAAACTGATGTATTCAATTTTTGCTATCTTGTTTCACCTTTACCTAAACCTGCACGGGAACACACGTGAGCCAAAGACCATCGTGTGCGGCTGATGGCACTCCAATGCTTAAGTTAGATATGGCTTAGGAGAGGTTTAAAGCTATAAATTGGGTTTATGTAGCGAATCTTTGTTCATCGACCTTATCTCTTATTTATAGTGAGAGAGTCCTTGTTCGGCTAAGCCTTTGGTGGAGTAGTTTAGGGAAAGATATCTTGTTGGAGATCCTTTCCTTGTTGGGAGCTGTCCATGTAGAGAAGTTTTCTTACACGACTTATGTCCTAGATCTGCGGGAGAGGTTTCACTTTCGGATTGTTGTGCATGCAAGGAAGTTTAATTGTCCGACTTATACTCCAGTATTTGTTTCCTAGTCGGAACAAATGTATTGCTGGCCTGCCTATCTTGGGTTGATCCCCCAGATACTTTCCTTATCAGGACTTACGAATATTGGGGTTGACCGCGTGATCTGTGGGCTTAATGGTGCATTGCAATTTGGGTCCTACCTTCTAGATCATGCCAATAATGGGCTTAGTGTTGTTCGGTCCTTGTTGGATTAGGCATGCAATCAGACATACTTTGTTTTGTTGATGAGTTTATCATGACACGTGTACGGTGCTGATCAGAGGACAGTTTGATGTATCATCAACGTGTGAAGTCCAGCTAACTTGGTCAATGTAGGGAGGAGATTTTGACCAACTTCTCAGATGAGGACAAGGGCACTGGTGGGGCTTTGACCCTCCAAAGTTCTCGTTAATACTTAGCATTAAAGGTTGTCCTCGTAGAGTTCGAAGATAAACCAGAATTCTGGTAGTGGCCAAAAGCCTGGATAACACTTTTAACGGAGAAAATACCCTTTTATCAAAAGTCCAAAGGAGTTTATCAGGACACGGGAAAGGTCTGATGAGGATGTCCAAAATATCCTAAGCCACCGGACCAGGAAAAAGAGACAAGATGAGGTCAGTGTTCCATTGAATGTTTGGACTTAGGGAAGGCCCCCAAAAATCATGGATAGTTTTGGGGGTAATGTGGGCTAAGGGGCGAAAAACACAATCAACAAGAATTAGGCTAGGTTTGACCCAACAATCGTGCCAAAGGTAGATGTTTTCCCTAGAGAGAACTTGCCAGAGGAAGTGGCATATCATATTTGAGAGGGCAGTCAGATTGCCTCTCCAAGCAAAGGATGCAGTGGCCGAAGGACTGGATAATTGAAAGATGTTCTTGTTGGGAAAATAAAATTTTTGAGCTAAAGTGTACGGGGATTGAGGAGCAGGGAGATAGCCTGCCAAATGTTTTTTGCCATCAAGACAAGATTTTTATTCCGAGCAACCGAATATTGAAACCTCCTAAGTGTCGAGGTCGGGTGATCCGATCCCAAGTACACAAGTGTTTTTCTTTACCCTTCAGCATCCCATTCTACCAAAAGTCGCGAAAAAGATTATCCAGCTTGGTCGTGATAGAGCGAGGAAAGACGAAGTTTGCATGGTGTAGAGAGATATTGAGTTGAGGACAATTTTGATCATCATTTTCTGTCTGGTTTAGATAGAACCTTGGATTTCTAGGTTGAGAGTTTTGAATGAACTTTATCCAGAAGAAACTGGAAGTCAGTGGTTTTCTTTCTAGACAACAGGAGGGGAGATCCCAAGTATTTGTCTTTAGGATTATACATCTTGGAACCCAAGAACATGTTGATCATTTTTTAATGTCTCGAGTGAACATTCGAGATATAAAAGACAAAGGATTTATCAAAGTTCACAACCTAGCTCGAAACAGTGCAATAATTTTGAAGGATATCTTTGACAGAATGAGTTTCTGCTAGAGAGACCCTACAGAAGATCATAAGGTCGTCTGCATACAAAAGATGGTTATTGGACGGGGAGTGACGTCTAATAAGAATGTCTTTGATCAAGTTCTCAATTTCGGCCCTACTCAGCATTTGGGATAAAGATTCTGCCATGAGAATGAACAGATAAGGGGATAGCGGGTCACCTTATCGGATACCTCTAGTAGGGTTGATAGTGGGGAGCGGAGATCCATTAAGCATGACTTGGAAGGAATAGGTTGAGATACACTGTTGGATCATTTGTATCCAGCCACTAGCAAAACCTCATTTCTCAATAATGTTGAAGCAGAAAAGGTCACTCAACTCTATCGTAAGCTTTAGCCATATCAATTTTATGGCCATCCATCCTTTTTTTTTCTCCAACAATGCTTTATCTGAAAGAAAGTCTCATGAGCTAGACTAACATTATCTGTAATGGATCTGCCTTTAAGAAAAACTCCTTGGTTTTGAGAGATGATGTTGTTCAACAAGATTTTTAAACGATTGGCGGTGATTTTTTAAATAACCTTATAGATAACATTGCAAAGCCCGATGGGACGAAATTTATCAGGAGAGGTGGGATTTGCGACGTTAGGGATGAGAGTTATGAAAGTTTTATTGAGATTTGGATCAAGTTCCTTGTTGGTGATTGACTGCAATTTCCACCACATCATGTTTCACTATGTCCCAATAATGTTGGAAAAAAAAAACATGAAACTCATCCGGTCCAAAGCCTTGTGGCTTCCCATAACGAAAAAGTTTCATGAATTTCCTCTTTCAAAGGATTGCAAGAAGTACAACATTATGATCAGGGGTGATGGAAGGATCAAACAGAGAGAGGATATCAAAAGAGGCGTGCGGATTTGATGTTTTGAAAATCTCCGCAAAATAAGCATTGAAAACTTCACCTATAAATCTTGGACTGATTACAAGTTGTTGGATATGTCTTTAATGCGGATAATACAGTTTCTTTTCCAGCGCATTATGGGGAAAGATGGAAGAATTTGGTGTTTTTATAGCCCTCCAAGAGCCAGAAACAACCTGATTTATTTCGCCAAAAAAGTTCTTCTCTGAGAAGAAGTTCAATGAGAAGGTCTTCCAAGACCAAGATAGCTTTTATATTCTCCACGGAAGGAAAATTGATAGCCTTATAAATGATACATTTTAAGCCCATAATTCTATATTTGTTATGTTCCAATATCTAATAAAAATATCTCATTATGTGTATTTTGTAGAAAATCAAGCACTAATCTACAGTCATACACAAAGTGGCACAATAAGGTTAAGTTCAACAACTAAAAAGCCCATGGAAAGTTCACACATGCATTGTCAAATACTAAAGATCTTCAAGCTCGAGACCCATGAAGTCAACCCCACAAAGCATCATCATCAACGGATATCGAGGATATCAACTTGAATATTTGGACATCCACATCAAAACTCATCATAGCTAAAGAATCTCTACAAACTCCACTATCTATGCTCACATTTGGACTCCATTACTTTTACACTCCAACTTATTTCACTCTGACACTCTTCTTTATTTCACTCCAACACTCCACCTTCCACCCTATCTCTACACATAAGTCTCACCCTTCTTCATCTATAAATACCCCACACATGAACACACTTGAGGGAGACTAAGAAATATTTTTGGAGAAGAGAAATTTGGAGTTAGAGATTGAGAGCTTTGGAGTTTATTGTTGTAAGTTTTTGTAGTTTTTTTTTATATTTATGTTTATCACCATGAGTGGCCTAGGGTCTACCATGTGTGGCTAAACTTCACTTTAGGGTGTGGGAAAACCCCATGGGAGGATGACCCCATTTAGGTCCACTTAGCTTGGTTGTTTTAATATCTCATATACTTAGAACTTGTGTAATGTTAGCTTTGTTTAGTGACTTTGGTTTAATCTCATTATGAAGATGTTAGAAGTGTTGTCTTTCATTAATATGGATACACCACTTGCTTTTATTTTCATCATTAAAAAGTCTAAACTATAGTCTTCATTCCATATTGTTCTAACAAACCCTATATTCAATTATTAAGATCTTCTTTATCTAAGACTTGTAAGCTACTTAACCTCTACTATCATGGGTTTTGACGTTATTGACTTGTAAGTCTAGCATGGTGTTTGAATGTTAACATATGGGTGATTTGATCCTTAGTATTTCATTTCAATATGGATTATTTGGATGCTTTAATGCCATGTTCTTATGCTGAATTAGAATATCCATATGGCTTGATGTTTAAGTGCTCAAAGTTATATTTTCCACCCTAATGTGAGATTAGAATCTAGCTTAGGCGTGCTCATGAGTATGTTTGAATACCAACTAGAAGCGTGGTCTAATTGGGCTATCAATCCATGGTGGTGATCCCTAAAATTTCACCTCTCAAGTTTCATTTTAAGCTACATTTACATTTTCTCTTGTTCTTTAGAAACATTATTCAAAACCTTTTTTTTACTAGGTTAAGAATTTTAAGTTGGTTTTCCAAACTTTAGCCCTCCTTGTGGGATTCGACCCGTATTTGTCATTATCTAGCTCAATAGATAATCGTGCGTTTGCGGTATGATTTGAGATCGATCAAGTTTTTGGCATCGTTGCCAGGGAGGGCAATGGAAAAAAAGTTTTAAAATCCATCTTTAAATGCTTATCACTAGTCTAGTTTATGATCATTTTCATAGTTTAAGTGCATTTCCATTGTTTTGATAACATTTGTAGTCTGAAAATTCTGATCCATCTTCATGTTTGCAATTTTTTGAGTATCTAACTTTAATGTTTTATTTTTTTAAATTGGTAAATATACACGATCTTAACTTTCACATGCATATTTCCATTTGTTCATTGGACTAAGGTTAGTGAGAAACAAAATTTTGAACTTGGACTACCTGTGTTAGAGTTTGTCTGCTATAAATGACTGATGTTTGGACACATGTTTCTACTGATTGAGAGTTTTTTTTTAGTGTTTCAAAATTCTAAGTTGTTTTAAATTTTGTCTAGTTTCTAGATCATCTTTTAGATTTTAATTTGGATAACTGGTCAAAAATAAAATTTGAATTCTCGTAGCAGATACACAATCAGGACAATGTTTTGTTCACTTCAACTTTGTACGACTTTTCAACATCCAAATGAATTTTTAGAATTTTTCTAAGAAAAGTTTGGTTTGTTTGAAATCCATGAAAATTTGTAGGTTTGAATTTCATCAAGTACTGAACTCTGCACGATTTTTCAAAGTCAATCTATCAGTTCTGAAAATTTTCAGCAATGCATTGTTTTGCCACACTTGAATGATTTTCAAAATTTTGTTTCTATACTTTGTTTTTGAAGTCATTAATCATTCTCCTAGGGTATAATTTTCAGGGTTTGTGCAAAAATGATACTTGGAGAAGAACTTTGGTGAACTTGTTAAACAGTAGAGGACACTTGGATCATAATTAGGATTTTTCTTTTGTTTTCTTTGAGTGATTGGGAGGACTTATATTTGTACTATTAAGTTGAAATAAGTAAAACAGAGTCCCAGATACAATCAGAAACAAAACAAGGTACCTCTCTCAACCCAGTTCGAATCTCCTGCAAGAAGTGTTTCTAGAATGATTTTGAGTGTTTACATTTTTGCAAGATATCGAAATGTGCTAAACTACATAAAAGCGGACCTGGCTACTTGCAACTGAGTAGGACTTGATTACCCACCTCATCATTCCAATTCACGTTCAAACTTAGCCAAACTAATTAAAATGAACTCAGATAATTAGAGCCAATTAGAACGGTGTTCGTAGGACGTCACAAAAAGAATAGACTGTGTCGAACTCTTTCGAAGCAAGGCTGCTTTAGTGCCAGTTGGTATGCGCCGGTAAATACTAGTGTGACTGCATTGCCATTTCTTACCTTTTTGCCTAGAGAGTGGTGATTCGACAGAGTTTTGCACAAGTATAATCTTATTGTGATTAGGAACACAATGGTTCTTGAAAGTTCTCAAGTGATAGCTAATTTCGTGATAACTCTTTAGATCTTAAAGACACCCTTCAAAAGCTTAGCCAGTTCTAGCATGCCAAACATGGTAAAACCTGGCTAGAACACATCTCTGCCTAGTGTGGTTGTTTAGATGGGTTTTTTCAACGTAATAAGCTACCCCTTACTAACTTACAAGACATATGGGAAAATCTAACTAGGGTGAGAATTGACTTTTGAGGCGCTCAAAATCATTTTCTACTTCAATTAGATTTGGTCTTAAAATCAATTGTCCCTTTCACTTGACTGAAGATAATCAATTTGTCGTGTGCTAGACACCAAGGACTTATTTGTGCATCATCTTCTGAGTGAAATTGCATCTAGCTTATTTTTTCATTTGAGAGTTGTGATTGTTGTATGAGCATTTGGTCACGGGACCACACTCAACGCTTGACTCGGATTGATAGACCATTTGAGGGTGTATCGTTATTGTTTGAAGTCGAAAATCCAATAGCGGATCAAGGGAACGAAGAGTTGAGGTTAAGGAAAACCCAATCAATGTTGGCGGTAGAACTCTTCGAGAGTATTTTGCCCCAATAAACCAAGGTCAAACCTCAAGCATTGTGTTGCCACCCACCAGCACAACTCATTTCGAGTTGAAGCCACATGTGATTTCGTTATTACCTACATTCTATGGCTTGGGGTTAGATAGAGAGAATCCTTACTCTCACATCAACGAATTTTTGACAATTTGCAACACTTTCAAATTTCAAAATTTCAGTGATGATTTTGTTAGACTTTGCATATTTCCTTTCTCTATTAAGGAAAAGGCAAAGATGTGGTTAGACTCATTACCATCTGGATCCATCACTCAATGGGAACAATTGAAATTGAAGCTCATCAATAAATTATTCCCAATGTCGAAAACTATTTCCCTTAGAAAGGAAATCCAAGATTTTAGGCAAAGGGATGATGAACAATTTTATGAAGCATGAGAAAGATTTAAAGACCTGTTAATTAAATTCCCCCATCATGCTTTTGAGACTTGGAGGTTGGTACAATACTTTTACAATGGGTTAACCCAAAGTAATTGTCATATGATTGAGTCAATGAATGGAGGGAACTTTTTGAGTTTGAGTGACGATGCAACCTTTGAGTTCTTTGAGAAATTGTCAGAGAACTCCCAATAGTGGGATTTTTCAAATAGAAGAGATAAAATTTCATAGGCTTTTACGATGTAAAGGAAGAGGTAGATATCCACGCCCAAACTAGAAAATATGAGGAGACAAATTAAGGTTCTATCAATGGCTCAAGCTAAATCATACGAGACTATTCACCCAGTCATGAAGGTTTCAGGCAGTGAACCTAACACATTTTCTTGCACCATTTGCACAAAACCAACACATACGGCTCATTCATGTCTCATTTTTTATCCAGAAAGATCAACTGGGAAAGAGCACATCCAGGCCATCAATGCTTATAAAAGAGCGAACCCTTTCAGCGAAACATACAATTCTGGTTGGCGAAACCATCCCAATTTTGCTTGGAGGCAAGATCAACCTCAAGTTCTTGAAAAACATCAATCTTATAGGGACCAAACCAATTTCACTCTCAGAGACAACAATTTTCTAATGTGCCCCACCAGAGTAGTCAATTTGTTGCACCGCAACAAAACAAGTCACAAAATGTTGCAACAAACGATTCATGCCCATAACATGGCTACTCAAGCCAAATGAGTGGCGATAGAGAGAAAGTTAAGTTGCCTAGCCAACCAATACCAAATCCCGAGGGACAATTTGTGTCACACCCACCTCAATCTCAACATCAACAACATCCCAAAGGACATATTGAAATAGGAACTGGTTCAAAACAAGATCTCCAACATGAGAAAGTAAATCCATTACGACTCTGAGAAGTGGTAAACAAGTTAACGATAAGGTTGAGTTACCCAAAGAGATTGAACATGTTCAATCTCAAGAAAATGAAAAAGAGACCCCAAGTGTCCAAGAGTCCACCAGTTAGGAACATGGTTCCTAAGCAAAGTCAAGAACCATAATCAATGGAATCTTTTGTCCCAAAAGTTCCATACCCTGAGAGACTTTTACCACCAAGAAAATGTCCTTTGAATGCTGACATCTTATAAGTGTAACAAGTGAACATCAACATACCCTTTTTAGAGGCCATCAAGCAGATACCTTCATATTCCAAATTTCTCAAAGATCTATGTACTGTGAAAAGGAGAACCAATGTGCCTCGACAAGCCTTTCTTGCAGGACAAGCTTCATCTTACATCCAACAATGTACTATTGTGAAGTACAAAGAGCCAGGTTGTCCAACCATTGCTTTGAGAATAGGTTAGAATGAGATCAAGCAAGCTTTGCTAGATCTAGGAGCTAGTGTCAATCTATTGCCCTTTTTAGTGTACAAAATTTTAGGTTTGGGGGAGTTAAAACCAACTTCCATCACCCTCCATGTAGCTGATAGGTCAATCAAAGTTCCAAGAGGGATCATTGAAGACGTCCTCGTTCAGGTTGATAAGTTCTACTTCCCAGTAGATTTCGTGGTGTTAGACACTGAGCCAGTTACAAATGTTAAAAATCAAATCTCTGTCATTTTAGGTCATCCATTCTTAGCAACATCAAATGCCATCATCCACTGCAGAAATGGTATCATGAAGTTGTCTTTTGGCAATATGACAGTTGAACGAAATGTATTCCATAGTGTCCAACACCCAGTTGAAGAAGAATGTCGGGAGAAAGTGAACATGATAGAGTGCCTTAGTGAAAAAAAAAATTTAGACAATGCTATCGTGACCCGTTGGAGGAGTGTTTGACCCATTTTGGTTTGGACCTCGATGAGGAAAATACCATTAGAGAAGTCAATTCATTGCTTGACTCTACACATTTACTTGACACCAATACTTGGAAACCAAAGGTAGAGTTGTTACCCATCGGTAGCAAGCCACAAATCCCATCATTAGTTGAGCCACCAAAGCTGGAACTCAAACCATTGCCCAACCATTTGAAATACACTTCTTAGGAGACACCAATACCTTACCTATCATCATTTCTACTCACTTAGATAAAGAATAGGAAGGTAAGTTAGTAGAAGTGCTCCAAAAACACAAAGAGGCAATTGGTTGGCCTATTACAGACATCAAAGGAATAAGTCCTTCTGTGGTGATGCACAAGATTCATCTCAAAGAGAATGCAAAAACTTCTGGAGAGCCACAAAGGAGACTAAATCCTACAATGAAAGAAGTTGTGAAAGGAGAGGTGAACAAACTTTTAGATGCGGGTATTATATACCCCATCTCAGATAGTCAATGGGTTAGCCCAGTTCAAGTAGTTCCCAAGAAATATGGCATCACCATTGTGAAGAACGATGTTGATGAGTTGGTGCCTACTCGTGTCCAAACCGGATGGCAAGTATGTATTGACTATCGGCTAAACTCAATGACTAGGAAAGACCATTTTCCTCTTCCCTTCATTGATCAAATGTTAGAGCGGTTAGCCGGTCACGAGTAATATTGTTTTCTCTATGGTTACTTTGGCTACAACCAAATTCCAATTACCCAAGAAAATCAAGACAAAACACATTTACCTATCCATTTGGTACCTTTGCATATAGGTGTATGCCTTTTGGTTTGTGCAATGTTGAGTATTTTCTCCGATATGGTGGAAAATTTTCTAGAAGTCTTCATGGATGACTTCTTTGTCTTCGATTCTAGTTCTGATCAATGTTTGAATCATTTGACCCTTGTGTTGGAAAGATGTAAGGAGAAAAATCTGATACTCAATTGGGAAAAATGTCATTTCATGGTGAATGAGGGTATTGTGTTAGGTCACATAATTTCAAAAATAGGTGTTGAAGTAGACAAAGCCAAAGTTGACACCATAGCTAATCTATCACTTCCAAGAACTGTCAAACAAATTCCATCATTTTTAGGACATGCTGGTTTCTATCGTCGGTTCATCAAAGATTTCAGCAAAATTGCGAAGCCCTTGTGTGCATTTTTGGCCAAGGAAGCCTCATTCGATTTTAATGATGAATGCTCGAAGGCATTTGAGCAGTTGAAATCTGAACATACCTCAACACCCATTATTCGTCCTCATGATTGGAGTATTCCTTTCGAGGTAATGTGTGATGCGTCTGATTATGCTATATGCGTTGTGTTGGGGCAGCGAATAGACAAACGTCCACATGTGATCCATTATGCGAGTAAGATTTTCGATGGTGCACAACTCAATTATTCCACCACAGAAAAAGAGTTGTTGGCAATTGTTTCATCATTGACAAATTTAGATTTTATCTTGTTGGATCTAAAGTGATTGTCTACACTGATCATGCAACTTTAAAGTACCTTTTGTCTAAAAATGTTACAAAACCACGTTTGATCTGACTGGTCTTGTTACTTCAAGAATTTGATCTTGAGATTATAGACAAGAAAGGAACCGAAAACGTGGTCGTTGACCACTTATCTCGGATGATTATTGAATCAGAGAAAGAACCGTTACCCATAAAAGAAACTTTCCCGGATGAGCAATTAATGATGATGCCCGGGAGAGATTGAAGGTCATAAAGATTGGACATATTGTGCCAGAATTGGGTCTCAGTGTTGGATTTGGCTCGTCATAAACAAAAATAATAGACAGGCAGATAGAGCATAATAATCTTTAATGATACAGTTGAAATAATATTTACAGGAAGAAAGAATGGTAAGATCGGTACATTCTTTCTAGAAAACAAGCTAGTCCTCCTGGTCGTCCAAGTGCTAGAACTAATGCTCCGTGTCTATAGCCTAGTCTCCTGCAAACGCGCTCAATGTTTTCCAAAGAAGATTTGGTTTCTGAAAGGAATAGGATATCTGGATTGAACTGTTGGAAAATGGTCTTTAGATTGTGAAACGCACTAGTAGACCCTGTGCGTTCCAGGATCATGTCTGCTCGAGCGACCCTTCAGCAGTGGTCGCGGAACCCTCAGAGTGTTGGTAGAAGTGGATTGGATTTTGTGTCTCAACTAAAAATTCAACAACTGGATAACTTGTGTGAGTGGCCCTAATGTCAAAGTTCCTCAGTTTTTTTTTTCTCAAATTTCAATTTGTTTTTTACAATCTCCCTTCTGAAAATTATTGTATTGTTGGCCGTCACCACCTCTTTTAAGCAGAAGGAGAGTTAGAGAGGGTTGTTATTGTACATATCTAACAATGCTTGACTGCAGCTATAGTGGTAATTTCCCTGTGTAGCACGGGCCGTTATGACCCCATTCATTGTTCATCATGGAACTTGATAGCGACTCAACTGGTTAGGGGTGGGCAATGTCGGTTCGGTTCGGTTTTGAGCCCCGAACCGATTTCATTCGATTTGTCCAAAACTCAAACCGAAACCGAATTTTGTATTTGTAAACCGATGAATTCGGTCGAACCGAATTTCGGATCGGTTCGGTTCGGTTGGGCCAAAATTTCGGGCTCAAGCACTTGAAAGACTTTCATTAAAACATGCCCAATTTTTTTACAGGCCCAATTTTTAGCTCAAAATTGAAAACTTTGATAGAATGGGGCGATTCAGTGCAACAGGGTGTACTGCAGTGCATTTATTGCACTAATCAGGTATTAACACCTACCTGTTATTTAGTTATTTATATATATCTAATTAATCGATCGATTCGGTTATAAATCGATCGGTTCAAAATCGTAAACCGATTTCGAACTGTTTATAATCGGTTCGATCCGATTTAAATTATTTTCTTTCTACTCATATTTCGATTCGGTTATCGAACCGAATTTGAAAACCAGTTCGATCGATTAACCGAATTTAAATCGATTTTTACCCACCCCTACAACTGGTAACACTGGCTGCTTTGGCATAGAGTGTATTTGGGTATTTGAACCAACTAACTATTCATATGGGCTTATAGTATGTATGATCGTTGACTAAAAAGGAAGGGGGTAATAGCATCCTTTATTGAGGAAAATGTATTCCCAGCAGTTAAAATTGACGGCCAACCAATCCTAATTCCGGCAGATGTAGCAATAACATTCCCTTTTGTACTGGCCCGGCGGTTAAAATTTTGAGAAGGCGATAACTGTCGATGTTATAACTGGAGGAGCGATTCTACACAGCGAGGAAATGGGCGAGGAAATGAGTGAGGGGAGTGAGGTGGCGGGGGTGGGAGCCGTTCATCCCGCTCGGGATGTGCGCGAAAAGTCAACGCACGCATCTCGAGTGAGGTGAACGGCTCCCACCCCCGCCACCTCACTTCCCTCGCTCATTTCCTCGACACTTAGAATTTCTGTAACTGGAGTCATCCATAAAGGCCCATCCAGCATTGTTAGCAACTGGCATTGAAAGTTTTGTCATAACTGACAGTGGCTCTATCGGGATGCGTGCACCAAAAAGAATGGCATGCATCTCAAGGGAAGTGAACGGTTCTCACCCCGCCACCTCCCTCCCCTCGCTCATTTCTTCGCTGATTTCCTCGACACCTAGAATTTCATGGTCCCTGAGTCAATGGGATATTTATTGTTCCATGAGCGGTGAAGAGCCACCGGTTCTCTCGCTGTTGTCAAGGCGATGAGATCCAGACGGTATTGAATCACCCACCTATTTCCTGATTAGCAAAACAGCCATGATCAGACCAAGCGGCGCGTTGAGAGGCAATCGATGTTGATGACAATGAGTTACCGATTTATACTGATTCTTGACAGACTGGAGTCGTCGTTGTTCTGATCGGAATGGAGTTCAAGGGATCGGATGGATTTGCATTTCGATTAGGATCTGGGTAAAGGAGCTGATGAAGATGATTGGAGAGGAAAAAGGAGGGTAGTAACCAGATGAAGGTGGAGGGAATGGCGACGACATCTTTCGCCCGGGACCTGCACAAGACACACAGTAAACTAGCACAAAAGACACTAGAGAGTGTTAATTTGCTACAGACTAGAAAGAAAGGTAATGGAGAAAGAAGATGTGATTAAGAGATAGATGATCATAGATATAAAAGTAGGGTTGTGGGATGAATCAAAGTTAATTGGAAAGGCTGTGTGATGATATGAATCAAACCAAGAAGAAGAAAGGTCATGTGATGTGGAGAAGAGTTTGCTGGAAATTGAAACTCGATAAACTCTTGGATGACAATGTTAATGTTGTTAATTGTGGACGATAATAATGCTAGTTTGGTTTTGTAGTGGCCTAGTGGGGTTTTCAAAACCAAATATTATAAACTCCAAGTTTTATAAACTTAAACGTTGGTACTAAATAACACCACCATTTTTATTGAAGGGCACCATCAATTCCATATTTTCTGAAGGACACCACATTTCTAAAAGACACCACCACTAATATAAACAAAAAAACCATACCTCTCTTCTCTTTTCCTCTCTCCTTTTCTTCTCCATCAATCACCATCACCACCACCACCCCGCCACTTCTCATATTCTCTTCTTTTTTTTCTCCATCAATCACCACCATCACCTTGCCACTACCACCTCTCATCCTCATCCTCCTCCCATCTTCTTCTTCCTCTTCTCCATCAATCACCACCGCCACCTCTTCTCCCCTCCCATCTTCTTTTTCTTCTTATTCTCCTCCTTATCCCCTCCCCCTCCCTCTCACTTCTTATTATTCTCTTTTTTCTTCCTCTTCTTCTATCTCTCTTCTCCCAAACACCACCGCTGTCGGTTGGTGGTGGGGCTGGTCTGGCGATGTTGCTTCGGTGAAGAAAGAATAAAAGGTGAGGGTGGGTGGTGTCCTTCAGAAGATCAAAAAAAAATTTGGATGGTGGTGTTCTTCAGCGAAAATGATGGTGTTATCTAACAATAGCCTAAACTTAATTGACTCTCAAATCAGGGTATACTCCCATCCAAAGGCGAAGCCCAGATTTTGATTGGGGGGGGGGGGGGGGGGGGGAGAGTAATAACTATTAGTTAATTTGATAATCAGAGCAAACGTTTCCATTGTTAGGACAAAAGGACAGATAAGCCTTTGGGGGTAAAGGGTACTCATATTCAAACCAAAACAAATAAACGCCAAAAAACAATTATTCACTTGCACACTATCTTTTACAGCATATGATACTTCAAAGAAAAAAGACAAAATTCATTCAATTTAGACATCATACATAACACCTGCAGAGAAAACACAAGCATAGAAAAACAATGAAGACGGTTTCAGACAAGAAGAAAGATAGGAACCCATTTGAGTCGGTGCACAACTGAAGTGCATAACTAAGATATGGAAGTAGCAGCAAATGACAAATGTGAATATTACAATCCCACCACCACCACTACCAGCTACCACCGCCCATCTTTCCTAACAGAAAGACCAACAAACTAACAAGAACCCACCATTCTTCTATGGTATGTTTCTTTCAATTGGACTTAATGCCTATTAAAGCATTCATATCTATGTGAAGAGATTAGGTTTTCTTTCACAGCCTTGAAAACCCAAACCGATAGTTTGCTTGCAAAAATTGATGGAGTTTTCCAAAGGAACTAGTTGAGAAGACATCTTGGACGGGAGAGACGAGACGTGATGGATGTTGCTTGATGAGAAAGGAGAAGTCGTGTGGAATAACACACAGTCGCAGTCGAACACATTCTAGAGACTTGAGAGGAAAAGTGTTTAAAAAATTCTATGTAATGGGGGGCAACATAAAATTTGCCTAATTTTTAGGGAGGCAAAGTAAATATCATTTTTTAATCCTATAAAATCTACACACTTCTCATACATAATTTGAAAATTTGTGTGTGTAAGGAGGAGGGGGGGGGGGGGGGGGGGCCTTCTCTTCAACGCATCTCCGCCTTTGCTCCCATCCTTGTTATTCAAGGAAATCATTAATGTAGTGGATTTTATTGCTACTTTCTTTTTGGAAAGATTGTTTGACATTCACAATGACTTGGTTGCACTTCATTGATGGAATGAAAGGAAAAAATCAAATTCATTTTTGTTCCAAGTCTCTAACAATAAGTTGAAAAGAGTCAATGAGTGCTAGCTCAAATAGCAGACTTGTGACGGATGATACCACGTATGGAGTTTGAACCCTACCGAAGGAGTTCAATGGTTTTGGGACCTGATAAAAATCATGCTCACCCTTGAAAAAATAACGGTCAAAAGCAAAAATTATTCACCTGATATTTATGGACCCTTATCCATCAACTAACCACACACATTGCCTTAAATTAGATCATTGTCTCTTATAGGGTTGAACAAAAAATCGACCAAACCGATTAGACCGACCGAACCGATCGGTTCGTAAGTTCGATTCGGTTCGGTTTCGGTTCTAAAAATTCAAAACCGAAGTTGTTGGTTCGGTTTTTGGTTTCTATGTGAATTTAACCGACCAAATATATATATTTTATATAAAAATAATAAGATATTTTAAAATAGTCGGTCGGTTTGATTTTAGTCGGTCGGTTTGATTTTAGTCGGTTCGGTTTGGTTACGGTTTGCATAAATTAGAATCGGTTCGATTTTGTTAATAATCGGTTCAGATTCGGTTTGAAAATTTTGAAACCGATCAAAGTCGGTTCGGTTCCCGGTTTAGGTGAAAAACCGAAACCGTCGGTTCGATTTTCAACCCTAGTCTCTTATTAGTTTAGCTTATGCTTTACATATGACTCGCTCTACTTTGTCATACCAACCTGCTAAAATGCTAGGGGGACATAGATCACTTCTAAGACTATTAGTTAAAAAGTGGAAGGTATACATTGATTCCTCTTAAGAAATGGATCTTGTATGGTAAAGAGCTTGTTTTGACTCCATCCAAATGCCCCAAATATAAGCAAATTAACAATGTTGGGAACCCTGATAATACAATCTTTGAGCATCAACAATAAGGTGGGGCAATTGAGTTAAATGAAATGGAAAAGTTAACACCATTGCGAGAGAGAGAGAGGAGAGGGTGGAGTGCAATAATTCCCCGGCAATTTCAGATGTCGCACACCATCTCAAATGTAGTTCATGCCTTTACATCAGATTGTTGGTGGGTTTTAACTTTTTGATGATTTCATCGTTCTTTTGAAATCACGCTACGTCACCTTGATTGCAAAATATGGTTTCAAAAACCTGGTTTCCTAGCATTTTTGAATTCACTAACACAGATCTTCAAATTTAAACATGTTTTTTTTAGAACTACTGTGGATGGGGTAATGTAAAATTTGTTGTGAAATAGAAAGTATGAACCAATTAAGCTTACTGTGGATGTTCTTACATCTTGTTATCTAGTCCACTTTTGTTTTATTTTTTACGACTATTTTTATACAAGCCTTTCAATGGCAGGGAGGGCAACAATTAAAACCAATCAACATTTTCTGTGGAACCCTTGGCTTCTCTTTGAGGCTTCTGAAATCGATTGTTGCTGTACTTTGCCTTTGTGATGAGAGAATACAAGTAGTCGGCCTCGGCAGAAGTATCACACCAGGGCATGCCCAATATCCTGTAAAAACCAAAACCAAAACCAAAAATATGAAACCAAACTCAGCAAAAGAGACTTACTTTTCTTTTGGTTGGATAATAAATGATTACAAATATAGGAGAGAAGGATAATTACTCATCGAGAAGTTCTTGCAAAATAATTCTTTGAGTTGGCGTGACATAATGGATACAGTTTCTTGGGCATTGACCTACCGCAAGTTGAACTTGATAATCATTGCCATGTCCTGCACCAACATGTGTGTGTGAAGAGTTTGTTGGGGATGAATTGGGCTACAATATGGTTGGTATTATAATGAATACGCAACAATATAATAGCCTTAACTATATAAATCAAATAATCACTCGACACAAGAAACTTTGAAGAGGGACTTTGATAAGAACTCACAAGGGACTTAAGAACAAACTATTTTATTGAACTAGATAGCTTTACAAAAAGAACACTCTCTTTAATTCTATCTTGGGATCTCTCCTTAGTAGGATGCTTTCTTGTGTGATACATGAAACAAATGATCCCCTCTCCTATTTATACTACTTAGCTTAACCTTCCACCTCCTTATGGGAAGATTCTAGATCCTACTAGTTACTAGATAAGTACATGAGTGATCTAGAGAATTCTTACAAACTCAAGCCTACACAAGAACTTCTCTAGATACAAAGACTTCTAGAGTATTCTACCATGCTCTAGTACTAAGTACATGTCTCCACTAGGCTCTAGGATGACCTAGTACATACTATAAGGTCCTAGACTCTTCTAGGACGTTTATGAGTTCTCCATAATGTTCCGGACTCTTCCGGAATACTCCGGTGTGTTCCACAATTTTCCATATTCTTCCGGACCCTTCCGGAATCTTCTAGTACACTCCGGGACTTTCTAGACTATTCTATATTTTTCTATTTTGGTTGGCAATGTAATATTCAACACTCCCCCTCATTGCCAACCTTCCTCATACGTATCATCATCCCAAGCATTTTACGAAACTCCAAAAACTTTGTTGCTGGTAAGCTCTTAGTAAAGATGTCTGCAACTTGATCTTCTGTTTTGACATGCTTCATTTCAATATCTCCCTGAAGAACCTTTTCCCGTAAGAAATGATATTGCACCTCAACATGTTTGGTACGAGCATGGAAGACTGGATTCTCAGCCAACTTGATTGTTGACAAATTATCACAATACATAGTGATTCCATCTTCGATTGGCTGTTTCAAATCCTTCATAAGTTGTGTCAACCAAGCACATTCTTGTGCGGCCATGGCACCTGCTCTATACTCTGCCTCCGTCGTTGATAGGGACACGGTTGGTTGTCTCTTGCTGCACCATGAGATAACTCCTGAACCAAGACTGAAAAGATAACCTGTAGTTGAGCGGCGAGTATCATGATCTCCAGCGTAGTCGGCATCACAATAACCAATGATCTTACATTGTACTCCTTTTTCGTAGAAGAGTCCCAATTCCTGTGTGCCCTTGATATACCTCATGATTCTTCTCACGACTTCTAGATGTGGCTTTCTTGGAGTTTGCATGAACCTGCTGACGACTCCGACGGCAAATGAAATATCTGGTCTAGATAGAGTTAGGTAGATAAGACTACCTACTATTTGGCGATACATTGTTGTATCTTCCAACTCCTTTCCCTCATCGGTGCATAGCTTCAAGTTCGACTCCATTGGTGTTGATATTGGCTTGCACTCGAGCATTCGAAACTTTGAAAGTAGATCTCTTGCATACTTCCGTTGACAAAGGAATATGCCATTATCGGTTCTTTCGACTTCCAAACCGAGAAAGTGTTTCAACTCTCCAAGCTCTTTCATTTGGAATCGTACTGACAGGTTCTCCCTTGTTCGTTGGATTTCGCTGGTATCATCTCCAGTGATAATTAAGTCATCCACATATACAAGTACAATTGCTAGCTTACCTCCTTGAGCTTTCACGAATAAGCTCGAATCTGCTGGGGCAACATGATAACCACTTTGAACTAGGAATTCTGCAATCTTCCCGTACCAAGCTCTTGGTGCCTGTTTTAAGCCATATAGTGCTTTCTTCAACTTGCACACATACTCTGGCTTCTCATGATTGATAAATCCTTGAGGTTGATCAATATAGATGTCCCGATCAAGCTCTCCATGTAGAAAAACATTCTTCACATCCATCTGCCACAATATCCATGATTTACTAGCTGCAATGGCTAGTAAGACTCGTACGGTAGTAATCTTAGCCACTGGACTAAATGTCTCATCGTAATCAATGCCATACTCTTGAGAAAACCCACGAGCAACCAACCGAGCCTTGTATCGCTCTATCGTTCCATCAGGGCGAATCTTCAACTTGTAAACCCATTTGCAGGATATTGGTTTCACGCCTTCAGGCTTTGGTACTAAATACCATGTTTGATTCTGCTTCAGGGCCATAATCTCCTCTTCCATAGCCTTTCTCCACTCTAGACTCTTTGAGGCTTCTTGGAAGGTAGTTGGCTCTTTGAGCTCAGCATAGGCAGCATCTATGTACTTTGGATTTGGTCTTCTCACTCTTGTAGACCTTCGCAACTCACCTTGTGCCCGTTCTTCCTGTTGCATCTCTGGCTGACTAATATGCACCTCCTCTGGTGTCTCATGTATGCCTGTCTTCCAAGGACTTCTTGTTTTGAATTGCAGCTCTTGCTCTTGGGATTCCCCATCTGTTGTGGACCTTCGTTCCTCCAATTCACTTGAGTCTTTTAACTTCATTTGAAGCTTTTCTTGTAACTCTTGTGTATCTGGTAACGCCACCTTGTTTGCCCACCATGACGACGCCTCATCGAATACAACATTTCGTGAGACATATACTTTATTTGTATTTGGATCAACACATCTCCAACCTTTCTTTTGTTCATCGTATCCCACGAATATGCATCGGATAGCCTTCTTATCAAACTTGCTACGATGTTCATCTGCTATGAACACGTAACATACACAACCAAAAACTTTGAAGTAATTGACAGTGGGCCTTACATTATTCAACTTCTCAAACGGTGAGACAAATCCTAGCCTCGGTTGTGGTAGCCTGTTTGTGATATAGACTACCGTGTTCATGCATTCCGCCCAAAATCTTGTATCAACATTCTTGGCGTGAAGAAGACTCCGACATATCTCAGCCAGGTGGCGATTCTTCCTTTCTGCTACTCCATTTTGTTGTGGAGTGTTTGCGCATGTGAGTTGCCTTCGTATGTTGCACTCCTGTAAGTACCTATTGAACTCCTTTGAAGTGTACTCTCCACCATTATCAGTGCGAAGGCATTTGATCTTTCTCCCAAACTCACATTCAACTCTTTTTTTAAATTCCTTGAACTTCTCAAAGGCATTATCTTTATTTTTCAAGAAATAAACCCAAACATACCTTGAAAAATCATCAATAAAGGTTATCATGTATTGATAACCACGAGTTGATGGTTGTCTTATTTTTCCAAGCAAATCTGAATGGACCAACTCCAATGGCTCCTTGCTCTATATTTTGACTCCTTGTAGGGCAATTGGTGTGCCTTACCATATTGACAACCAGCGCAGACAATATCCTCTCGAATTTCTATTTGCGGAAGTCCATTAAGCATTGATTTTTGCATCATAATCTTCAACTTGTTGTAGCTAACATGTCCCAGCCTTGCATGCCACAAATCTCCAGTATCACTCTGTCTGGCTTTGTTTACATAAGCATCTTCAGCGGACATCACATAGACAGCCTCCATTCTTTTTCCTTCCATGATTGGCGTACTTGTGATCTTCAAGTCTTTATACACCTTTACATCATTAGGACCAAATACAACATAGTTACCTGATGTAGTCAGCTGTGATACTGACAACAGGTTCTTCTTCATTCTGGGGACATGATACACATTTGAGAGTTGGAGTTCACCATGACTATTTCTTCGTGGCAGCTTTATCTTACCAATATGTGCTATGGGCATGTGAGTGTTGTTTGCTGTTACAACAACTTTGTCTCCATCGTATTTGCTCATACTCAATAGCTTCGACTCATCACCGGTCATATGATTGGAGCAACCTGAATCAATAATCCAATCATTCTTGTAATCAACAACGTACTGACTTACCGTTGTAAGTGCGATTTCCTTTGGAGGGGTATTCCCTTGTGTATCAACATGAACCTCCTCCACAAGGAAGGATGTATCTAAGTCCCAATCTTTTTCTCCATGACTCTGATTCTTGGAGGATGTTGCAATATTTCCTTCAACTTTCTTAGACCAACAATCCCTTGCGTAGTGTCCCTTCTTTCCGCAATTAAAACATTCACCACTTTGCCAATGTTTTGATTGCCATTTGTTCTGGTTTCTTCCTCTTCCTCTATTTGGAGTTCCTCGAGCTCCCCCTGACTGGTAACCTCTACCATGACTCTGTCGTTCATCTTGATCTTCATTGTTGAATCTCCCTAAACCACGTCCTCTACCTTGACCTCGTCCTCGTCAGCCTCTGTTATTAGTGAACAAGGCAGTTTCTTCTTGGGAGGTAGCTTTGCTAGACATGGATTTCTCTAGATCCTCTTCATTAATTAGCAAATTCTCAAGATCTGCTAATGTTGGTTCGGTGGCCCAGCCCCGAGTTGCCGTGACAATACTCTTGTACTCCGGCTTCAACCCATGGATGATAATTCGTTTCATCCTTGTTTGTGTAATACAATTCTCCGGATCTAGCTTCGAAATCTCGTCACACAAAGACTTCACTTTTGAGAAATATTCACTCACTGACATATTCCTCTGGGAGATTCCCAAAAGCTCATTTTCGAGCCTTTGTAACTTCACATCATTTTTCTTTGCAAAGATTGATGCCAAAGTGTCCCACGCTTCTTTCGGCGTTCTAGCATCTTTAATCCGCTCCAAGAATTCATTTTCAACAGCTACTGTTAAGGCATACATGGCTTTACCAGCCTTAACTTTCCATTTCTTCAACTCGTCAGGGTCGGATTTTTTAGCAGGACCTTCTTGTCGTGCCGGTGTCGATGGTGTCGTCTCCGAGGTTGAGATTGTGCTTCTTGGCTCCCTTGGTGGTGTTGTGTCACTTCCATTGACAATATCCCATAAATCTTGTCCAAGCAGATAGAATTTCATACGAGTACTCCATGATCCATAGTTGTTACCATTGAGCTTCTCAATGGACATAATAAAATCTGCCATGATTTTACAAATACCTTGGACAGAGTAACACCAAGAGACTTTGATAGTTGTATTGGATCGAACTCGCTCTGATACCAAATGTTGGGGATGAATTGGGCTACAATATGGTTGGTATTATAATGAATACGCAACAATATAATAGCCTTAACTATATAAATCAAAGAAGCACTCGACACAAGAAACTTTGAAGAGGGACTTTGATAAGAACTCACAAGGGACTTAAGAACAAACTATTTTATTGAACTAGATAGCTTTACAAAAGGAACACTCTCTTTAATTCTATCTTGGGATCTCTCCTTAGTAGGATGTTTTCTTGTGTGATACATGAAACAAATGATCCCCTCTCATATTTATACTACTTAGCTTAACCTTCCACCTCCTTATGGGAAGATTCTAGATCCTACTAGTTACTAGATAAGTACATGAGTGATCTAGAGAATTCTTACAAACTCAAGCCTACACAAGAACTTCTCTAGATACAAAGACTTCTAGAGTATTCTACCATGCTCTAGTACTAAGTACATGTCTCCACTAGGCTCTAGGATGACCTAGTACATACTATAAGGTCCTAGACTCTTCTAGGACGTTTATGAGTTCTCCATAATGTTCCAGACTCTTCCGGAATACTCCGGTGTGTTCCACAATTTTCCATATTCTTCCGGACCCTTCCGGAATCTTCTAGTACACTCCGAAACTTTCTAGACTATTCTATATTTTTCTATTTTGGTTGGCAATGTAATATTCAACAGAGTTTTGATTTATTAATTCATTCTCCTTCTCGTACTAGCTCAATACATAATCAGTAAATCACCTTGAGAAATTGTGTGCGCTGTACCAGTGGATGAATTAAAGGAGAAGGCATTGGGTGCCATTTTCACGCATGAATATGGACATCCTGCAAAAGTGTTTATATGTTTGAAAACATATAGCTAGAAAAGAAAGAGCATAAATAATTAATGCATGAATAATACCTTGGCCAACACATAGAGTTTCATTAACAAATACATCGAGGGCCTCATGTTCTGGTTCATCAAAAGGATCCAGACATTCCCTACACAAATATTCTCAATAATCAAAATGTGTGAACAAACCCCAAGTAGGATTCATACACCAATGCAATTTTAAGCTAAAACTTATGTTACCTCTCATCTGTCTGGAGTAGATGGTTCGTAGACAGAATCTACATGTAATTAATACACACAGAATTCAGTAATCTAAATGACATTTATTTCAACACAAGCACTTGTTATGATAAGGTGAACTCGACCAAAAATGATCTTAACTATCAACTGTGTGTCTCATTTGTGTTATATATTACCTTGTATGCCTGAATTACTTGACGAATCATTGAATCCGAATAAGTGACATCTTTTTGGACGTCAGGATGGAATTGCTTGACCTGTGGATAATTAACAATATTTCAAATTATGTCATAGACTTTTTTTAGTTCAAGGCTGTGCTGAGAGCGCATGCAGGCTTAGCTAAAGACTTAAAACTTTTTCCCCCTTGACTATTATTATAGCATTATCACGTCACACTTATAATCTAATCTGAATTTTTTTTTTTTTTTAAACTAAAACCAAATGCAACTATTTACCTTTGATCGAAAAGCAGATTTTAATTGGGTGGAAGAAAAATTCTTGTCAACACCGAGAACATCGTAAGCCATTGAAAGCAAAATCTGGTCGTGTTCGCTTTGATTTCCCTTGCAATTCACTCTGAATGAAGATGATGAAGTTGAAGGAGATGAAAATGGAGAGTGGGAAGGAAAAACTGTTTTTGGGAATGGGAAAGGAGGGAAGGGTTGCCTAGTGGTTGTGTTGCAGAAGACGAGGAATTCCATCATTGTTTTCATGTCTTATCTCTTCCTATATGTTATGGCTTTACATGCCACACAAAAGTTTATACGACTCTGGTGTGGGCCTTTCCTAAAGCTAAAAGATCCAAACAAATTCATGACCACACCCCTGATATATAATTGCGTTGTTGGTAGGGATCAATGGCAACGGGTTGAAAATGCATGTCATACCTGGTCAGTCACTGCATCAAATTGACATATTTATAATAATTTAAAAAATAGTAATATTTTTGAGCTATTACAATCCACCAAACAATTTTAAGTCAAAACTAAATTTAGTTAACAAAATGAAAAATAGCTACACAAAAAAAGTAATGATACAATAAATTAGATCACCATGAATACCATCACTTGTAAATCCATACTATTTGTGGTGATACAATTATTAAATCACTTTATTTGTGAAAATGTGTAAAATTGCTTTGTGGATTATTATAGCTCTAAAGTGTTACTATTTTCTGGATTGTTACAAAAATGTCAATTTGGTGTAGTGAGTCCAACAACTTTTTGGCTGGTGTATCAGGCTTGTGATGCAGCACATACATAGTTTGAATTGCATGCTCATCAACGCCTAATCCGGATATGCATGTGGACCATGCAGTGCACAGTAGCTAGTCAAACGTACCCAGAACGTAAACAAAACTTCTCTGAAAGATAAATATATAGATTAGATGGACAATTTAAGTGATGACCAATGTAAATCTGACTTGACTTGACTTGACTTGACTTGCTTTTACGCATAGAAATAGAATATTATTATATATCCCTTGTCATTGAAATGTATAACAGTGTATCAATGTAATACCCGCCTAATTAAATAAATATAAAAAATTTCTTGTTCATTAATTGTGGCATATATTGTAATCTCAATTATTTGGAAAAAGATTTTTTTTCTATTTGCCATTGCTAAATAGAATAAGGTGTGTGTGTGTGCGTTTAGCCAAAAATTTATAAACCCTAATGTTGATGGGTTGTTACTCAATTGTATTTGAGCTTGGTTTTGGCCTTTTATTAAATTAATGATTAGGGTTTTATTTTGTTAAGTTAAAAGACAAACTGCCCTTTGAATTTAAATGGGAGCGAATAGCCACCCACCATATATATAAAAAAAATATTTTTTCCTTCTTCCTTTTTCTTTTCTCCTTCTTCCTTATTCTTTTCTCCTTCCTGCTCCACGTTCTTTTGATGGCAGCTGACGGGGAAAGGGTTTGTGCAAGGGAAGAAATGGAGGGCGAGAGGTGGACGGTGGCGTGAGTGTGCTTGTTTGGATTGACTGGTGGTGATGGCTTGATGTGGCGATTAGAATAGTGAGTTTTCTCCATTCCTTTCTTGTATGTGAGTTTTCTTTATTTCGATTTCAGATCTGAACATTTTTTTTTGTTTGTAGTATAATGAAGTTTACAATTCAAGGTATAATGAAGTTTGCATATCTGGAAATCTCTCATTTGAAAGATTAGATGATTAGATTAGATAAATTTCGGTTTTCTATATTAAATGTGAGATAGATGGTAAAGAAGAAGATCCATGAACTGTTGGAGACTGGTCGACTTGATTCCCCAAAACTACTTAAAATTTATAAACAAATCAGCTTTCTGGCACATATTTTCAAGAGTTTGTACACAACACTTTAGATTTACTAATCTTCTCTAGATTTTGCAGTAAACTATGGGTACCTGATCATGCTAGATGTACCTTTTCATATGCAGTTTACAAAATAGTTGTTTTTATTCTCAATAGATGACGGTTCTCTTTACCATTCTCTTTTTGTTATGTTAGTTTTCTGTTTTATGGTTGGTTTAAACATATATTGTCTAGTTTCTGATTTTATAGGTAGAATTGAATGAAATTGTTCTATGCTGAAATGGGGTTTGAGAAATTATCGTTGTTCGTAATGAGTATTCGTTATTTTTCATGGGTTTTGTCTTGTTAGATCCGATTGGGAGGGTTGTTAGTTAGGATTCATTTTGATTGAGTATTCTATCATGTCCTTCTTCAATTTTAGTTCTTGATTGTTTGATGCATTGCACTTGGAGTGTGTGTTTAATTCAAGCAAGTCACAAAGTTGATAAAGTGATCATGTAGTATATTGGAGAGAAGTTCCACCAGAATTGATTGAGTTTGAAGGGATCTTGGAGATTTAAGATGTTTGTAGTTCATCTATTTGATTTCGGGGTTAAAGAGTGTTAGTTTTTTTTACAGCAGAGATTGAAAGTAAAAAGGATCTTATTTTTATTGATCAATAGAAGAGATTGTTTTATTTTATTTTATTTTATTTTAAACTAGGAATATAATTCTTGGTTTGATTTGTGGGGTAGTTTACATGCTTTTGATTTAATGAATTTTGAAAAAGGTTTTGATTATAAAAAAAAAAAAAAAATGGAGTTAAAAGCTATACTGCTTTAGTGTTTTTGTATAGTGATTAAGGTATCCTTATGGCTTACCAGTATGTGGCATCTTTGAGATCTTGTGAAGGCCATCCTTGAGCAAGTATGGATAGAAAGGGAGTGAAGATGTGTGTAATTTATTTTGAGGTGATAACATCTTCACTGGATCAGTTTTTGGGTGGTTATGACTTTGTTTGGAGAATTAGTAGATAAGGATGTGAGAATGCTTCTGTATTTTGGGTTTTCTTATCCGTACTCCTGCCACACTGCAGTGTTGCATTGCCGTCATGCAGGTGAAAAATAATCTGCTTATGTTAGAATAGCTGGACAACCTTCAACTTCATGTAGTTCTTGCAGTCTAGAACACCAACTAGGTAACTCTGTCCTGTAATATTTCTCCTCTACTGCGTCAAAAGAAACCATGTAAACAGGCTTTACATGATCAGGATCAACCTCAGCAGTCCTCAAACACACAGCAGACTTACACAATGGAAATCAAAAGATCAGAGAGTGCAAACATTTCGCTCAACTAGGAGATTCAGTTTCCCAATTAGCTACTGAATGCTACATGGGCAAACCCTCTTCTTATCTAGACTTATATATCGCTTGTTTTATGCTCAGCTCTCTGTATACTCTTGATTATCTTCCTTTGACATCACTATCTACATTCGTAAAGCCTAATATACAAGCAATACTTTTGTCCGCACACAGTTCATTCAGTTGGCCATCTTTGCTCTGTTTTCATTGCCGAGTAATCTAAGACAGCTCCTGTATTAATCAATTATCTATATTGCCTGAACCATTTGTGGAAGTACATCTCTGTGTACATCCACATGCAAGTTTATTCTGAGTGTGTTAGATTTCACCACGGTAAATAAACTTGGGTATTAGTAGTGTTATGTAAGTTCGTATTTGTAATTTTACATTATGGCTTGAAATACGAGGTTAGTATCTGATTAGATAATAAACTTGCATTTGATTGATATGCAAATTGTCTTGCTAAGGAGTATCATTATATTGAATGGGTCTGTTCCATGTTTTCTGTTATGGAAAAAAAATTATTTATGAAAATATTATTTGTTCCCCAAAAGAATGGTGGATACTGTGGTTGATTTATTTATGGTTGACAAAGTGTCGCTATAAAAGAGTTTTGAGTTTTAGTTGATATATTTTTTTTATGCTCTTTTCCACAACTCCGAAAAAAATAAGTGAAAAGAAAAGAAATTATTTGTATACAGACTTGCTTGTATGCGTGTGATAGAATTATGGGTATGCAGACTTGCTTGCATATCGGTGCACCGTTCCATGTGAGTTCGGTTGTACGTGTAGATTTAGGAAATGTTTGCCATGGATCGAACTTCGGGTGAGATGACATGTTCCTCGAGGTGGCACCCCACTTGGAACATGTACGCTCCGAGTGGTTTCGAAGGCAAGGGAGGCACACTTGGGTGAGGTGTGTTCGGCACAAGGAGGATAGTGCGATTGTGGAAAAGAAGCGAGATTTCTTTTTGTGTATGTGCATAATTACCTTAAAGGAAGAAACTAAATGCTCATTCAACCATTGAATGAGAACTATATGTCTTCCTAAAGGTAGAAAATGTGTTTTGTTAATATTTCAATAATAGTCTAATATGATTATGATTTGTATTGTTATTGCATTTATGAGGATTGATAACTCATAAATTTTATTTGTTTGTTTCTAACCGTTTTGTGCAGGATGGTAAGTCTACTAACAATTTTTGCAGGTCAGACTTGCCATAGTCAACTTCTATAGCGTAAGTACTAGTAAATGCATATTTATTTATTAGGATGATGACACATTTGCCTCATTGAGGAACTACCCGTTGGTGTGGTTGGTTATTGTTTTTGTTTAGTTTGATGTTATCACGTGTGGATTTATTGATTTTTTGGATGAAGATTTTTCACACCAGCTTTATTGTTGACCCAAGTGAGCTTTTGCTTCTTGGGTACATTCCTTTGGGAATGTAGCCGATTAGCCTTTCAGGTTTAGAGACTTTTGAGCAGCGTTACTGGAGTTCCGTTAGTGGAGCTAGCAACATCAGAGTCTTTCCGGGTTAGAGTTTTATTTGTTTCAGTAATAAAATCATGTTTAGTTGTAGCTGCTATTTGTTTCTGTTGTGTTATTGAATTTTCACGTCCCGAATTTTGGGGGAAACGGATAATCCTACATGAATTTTAGGATTTTCGTTTTACCTCGAAAATCGGGCGTGACAATCAAACTAGGAGCTATAGCATAAAAATACAAATATTTCACCAAGGGGTGAGAAATGAAGCCAAACGCTTGAAAACAAGTTTTGCATTCTCACAATCAGGATTGAAGATATGAAATGCATGGCTCTCATCCTCAGATTCAAACAGCTCCACCACCCCTCCCCATCCACTCTTCCTCGCTTCCTTGCAGTACATCCAGCCTCTCTCTACTGACACATCCTTCCCAGCAACACAAACAAGCATCCTTTCGCACCCCAACTTGGCCAAACTTGGTGCATCAGGTGCCACCGGGTTGATCCATGGGTCATCAAGACCTGCATTTGATGAAGGTGAAACAAACAACCATATCCGCTCCACCAACACCTTTTGGTACAGGGGCATACTTGGCTCCAACCCAATTGGGGTTGACCCCAAAAAATATGGGTGGCCTAGAAATGTACCTTTGATCTTTATGTCATGTTCCAGGCCATGCACACCTGCGCGTATTGCAACGTTGTGTACTATGTTTCCTCCAGCACTGTCTCCACCTAAGAAGAGCCAATTCACATTGGCATGTTCTCTCAGCCATTCATCGCTGTCACCCATATTTTCTCCCTTTGCATTGGCAATAACCCATTGTAGCGTGTCCCAGGAATCATCATAAGCAGCCGGGATTGGATGCTCTGGGGCTAACCTGCATAGTCACAAACTTTGGATTCATTGTTCAATAAGAGGTGGATTCATTGTTCAATAAGAGGTCAATTCAATAACCATGTTCATATGGTTTATTATTGCTGACCACTTCCGCAAACAGCAACAACCAAAAATAAATAAATAAATTTAAAAATAATAATAATTTCACGTGCAAAATCAAGATTCACTGGACGCCTTGCAAGGTCTTCACCATTTAACTCAACTGCCTTCTGTGCAAGCCCTACATATTCTAATTAACAACACCATGTTCCAACGATTTCAATTTAAATTTTCATGCATGTAGCTGTGCTAAAACCAATGTTTAACCATGTGAGCTCAAAGCCTGTACGACCTCTCCAACTTGCAGCCTATACATCACATGTTCTTGTAGGATTATTCCAAATTTTTAACTCTTGGCGAAAGATGATCATCTCTATATAGTATATAGTCAAGGGATGTAAAAATGCATCATTACAACAGAATAATCTCTAACCTGTATTCAACGGATACTGCAATGACCTTAGCGAGAGATACAATAATGTTTAGATACCGATGAGTTTGGGGTGAGAAGGCAGATGCAATGCAGAAACCACCACCATGGAAATAAACAAGCACTGGTAGTTTTTTATAGTCATGAAGGTTTCGCAAATTGGGAAGGTAAAGTCTAGCTGAAACATTCGGTGTTGTTGAGATGATAATGTCTTTAGATGAGACACCAGTTTCTGGGTCATGTGGCGATGGTGGGTCTATTTCAGACCCCATGAGTCGTTCTACATGGCCATCTTTGTAGACACGAAGAAGGGGCAGAATCTCTGTAACCACTTCTTCTTCTGGTTTGATGGAACCCATTGGAGGAAAAAGGTGTGATTTGGACTTTGAGAGATCGGGTACAACATATATAAATATTGATGCCAGTAACTTCATTTGCAGATACAGGTATCTCTCATTCATTAAACGCCGTTAGAATAAAACACCATAGACATGTATGCAGGTATCTCTTATTCATTAATAAACGACGTTAGAATAAAACACCATAGACTTTGGTATAAATTGATACCCGGCCTTCCCGATCATTTTAATACTAATCGAGACGGAGTTGTTAAAGGTCACATCATGGCCTTATAAAACTAGATTATTTAAAATGATGGACTAAGCTAATTTTCAAACAAAATCTTCACAACAAATTAACAAATATAAAATCAGCCCACATATCTTTTGGAATTTCCACGGTAAAAGTAATAGTTATAATCTAAAGTTATATATTAGCACGCATACACTTGATTCATACAGGAAAAACACTTGGAGACAGCAATTACCAAATGGCAAACTCAACTCATAAACCTGGAGAAAACCAGGGTAAAAGCCCTTGTTATTTACAACACAATCAATCAATATCATCAAAAAAACACAACTTAACATGAAGGACTGAGGAATTCATCTAAGATTTCCTTCAGTTATTTTTTTCAAAATTGTAAGTGAGAAATGAAGCCAAAAGCTTGATCAGAGCCTTTGCATTCTCAGAATCATGATCATAGATATGAAATGCATGCTCTTCATCTGTAGACTCGTACATCTGCACAAATCCTTGCCACTTAGTACTCTCTGTCAATACCTTTTTCATACATCCGACCTCTCTCTAGCAACACATCCTTACCAGCAATACAAACAAGCACACTTTCACAACCGAAATTGTCCAAACTTGGGGCACCAGGCGCCATTGGGTTGATCCGTGGGTCATCAAGACCTGCATTTGATGAAGGTTTCACAAATAACCAGACCCGCTCCACCAGCGCCTTTTGATCTGGATCCATGCTTGGCTCTGAGCCTATTGGGGTTGATCCCCAAAAGAATGGATGACCAAGATATGCACCTCTTATCTTTGCATCATGTGGCAAGCCTTCGTTGCCTGCACGCAACGCCACATTATGTACCATGGTTCCTCCAGCACTATCTCCCCCTAGGAAAAGCGAATTAATACTAGCATATTTTGTCAACCATTCTTCATTACCGCATCCATTTTCACCTTTCACATTGGCAATTACCCATTGTAGCTCTTCCCACGCATCATCAAAGGCGGCTGGGATCGGGTGTTCGGGGGCTAACCTACACGGTTACAATAATAAAATTAAAAATCAATGAATTTGAAATTTCAGTTTAAGGTTTTAAGAAAGACATACATATGTAGAAACATATATTCCTGGAGTGATAACTAACCTGTACTCTACGGAAACAGCAATGACCTTAGCCTCTGCTGCGATTCTGCTGAGATATCGATGATCAAGAAACGAGAAAGCGGACTCTATGCAGAAGCCACCACCATGGAAATAAACAAATACAGGTAGTTTGTGCTGATGGTCATCAAGGTTTGGGAGATGAGGAAGGTAAAGTCTAGCTGAGACATTTTCCGAGATGGTTATGCAATCCTTCTAGGTATCGAGGGAGGGAACGAGGGAGGGAGCGAGGATGCTCCCTCGCACGTGATTTTTTTGGCTCCAAAAGTGAAAAAAATCCCCCAAAAAAAAAAAGGCGAGGATGCTCCCTCGCACGTGCTGTCGTTTCAAAAAAAAAAAAAAAAAAAACGCGGGAAAAACTAAAACTTTCGAGGTTTGAAACTAAAACTGTTTTCAAGGGAGGCTCTCTGTTTTGAAAACTAAAACATCTTCAAACATCTCTGTTTCGAAAACTAAAACTTTCGAGGGAGGCTCTCTGTTTTGAACATTATTAGCAACACTCAGCTTTCTTCCCAAAGCCAGCGACAGCAACAGCGAAGAAGAGGGCACGAAAACTGTTTCTAAAGCTCCTCTGTTTGCAGGAAAACTGTTTCTCTACTCTCAAGTCATCCATTCAAACCTTCTTTCCTTACAAACATATTTACCAACTTCACACAGTTTGTTATACACTCTCTTTAGAACTAAAAAAAGCAGAGGAAGAAGAAGATGATGAACATGGAGACACTTTCTGGTTCTGATTCTGGGAGCTTGAAAAGGTTCTGGAGAAGAAGAGGATATGAACGTATCAGCGGTTCCAAGAAAAACATGAAGGTCGTTCGCTTGGGAGGGAAACCGAAGCCGTTCTGGAAAATAAGAGTGACACCAAAGCTAAGGTGGAGATTGAAGATTGTTTCTCCAGTTAAGCTTTTATCAAAGTTGAGAGATGCGTATATCAATATGATGCTTGATTGGGCAGGCAGCGTGGAATCTAAAAAAGCGATGGAGATATTGCAGAAGTTAGCAAGACTGAATGGTAGGAAAATACCAAAGAATTTGACTATCTTAGTTCCTTCCAACGGGACAGCTGATGAACCAGAAACGAGGAAGAGCATATGGTCTACATCATGGGCTGCAAAGAGGATGATCACAGTGATGATGGCAGGTTTCGGAGTTGGATTTGTTTACTACGGTATTCAATTAAACGTCGAAAACTTAGATTTCAACTTATACTTCTCAGTTGCTTTAAATGCTCTGATGGAGATTCCAGCAGTTTTTTTAGGTAGTGTGCTATTAGGCTTTATGAATCGGCGTACACTTCTCTCATCCTCAGCTTTCCTTGCTGGAGTTTCATGCCTACTCTGTATTTTCTTTGGTGGAAACGGGAGAAGAGGATTAAATGGGAGTTGGCTTCAGTTAACAGCTGAAGGAGTAGGGTTCATGGCAACTTCAACAACTTTCGATGTTATGTATGTTTACTGCGTAGAGTTGTTCCCAACAAATGTCAGAAACTTTGCAGTGTCAATATTGCGCCAAGCACTGATGTTGGGAGCTTCCATTGCTCCTATTCTAGTAGTTTTTGGACGTCTAAGTGCATCAGTTTCATTTCTAATATTTGGTGGCTTGGCATTGTTTAGTGGAGTACTGATGCTATGGTTGCCAGAGACTAGGAATGCTCCATTGTATGAGACATTAGAGCAGCAAGAGGAGGAAGAAAGTCAGGATTCAGATTCTGATACAGGGTTAGAACTTGGGAAGGCATGACGATTCCTTGTAGTTCTGATGATAATCCTTGGGTTTGCACCTCCTTGTTAAGGATCCAACTGTCACTACACCAAATTGGTATTTTTGTAACAACCCCAAAAACAGTATCACTTTTGAAGTGTAACAATTAACCTAACAATTTTACACATTTATACAAAACAAAATGATACAATAATTGTATCACCATGAAGAGTATGGTTATAAAAGTGATACTATTCATGGTGATCCAACTTATTGTATCATTTTTTTTGTGTTACTGTTTTTCATTTTTTGACTAAATTTAGTTTTGACTTGAAATTGTTTGGTGGATTGTAACATCTCAAAAGTGATACTGTTTTGAGAGTTGTTACAAAAGTGCCAATTTGGTGTAGTGTGTACATAAACCATGTAATATTTGGTTCTGTGATAAAGTTGTTTATGATCAAATTTGCAAATCGCAATGCCTGGTGCTTTTGCCATTAAGGCATTTGCTAACTATGAAACTGCAGCATAATTTCTAGATAGATACATAACACAACGTATGGACACCAGCTTCCTTTCTACCCTTCTATCTAGATTTGCAGGTGCAAGTGTTTCTTAATGGTCAACAGCACCTCTGCAACACAATGAATAAAATCTATAAGAGTAGGTCAAAAGTGGTTTTGCCAAGGTTAAAAAGATCTGAAAATGCTTCCAAGGCCTCTCTTTTTTTGACAACTTCTGAGGCCTATCTTAATGATTTATCCTTCATAAGCTAAATGCAATCGAGCACCCATTCAAATCAATGCATGTGGTACAGCATCCCTTTATAGTTAATATGCAAAGATTAAATACACATTTCATATTTTTCTAACTAAAATTCCTGATATTTACGACTTTATCAGCATTTCCAAGTTCCTCAAATATCCATGATTTTCACCTAAAATTTGGAAATATCCAAGCCTAGGACCGATATAATGTGTGTTTGATTTTGTTAAGACAGTACTTGCAACCTGAAAACTTTCTATGAGCATTACAAGTTTTGGGTGCCTTAAAAAGGTTGGTAAGGACTAGGAATGGGAAATTGGAACATTATAACAGGAAGCACTTACCATTACAAAAAGGTTTTAAGAAAACTGAGACAACATTCGATTTTGTGGAGAAATGCTTTTCTTAGAGACGAGACATGCATGCACTTTGTCGAGCAATTATATTGGAAACTAAGAATTCATCAAACTATTCCACAGTCCACACTAAATCCCACCTCTATGATCACAAATTTATGGTTCAATCAGGCAAACAGAGTACGTTCAAGTATGAAATGAAGGGAAATGTTTGCTTTCATTATTGACTGATAGATTGTTCCAAGTTTAACCTAAAAAAAAAAAGGAAACAACAACAGGTTGCTCCACATCCCTAGCTGAAAACATAACTCAAAAAATAAAAAGGGAGGAAACAAGCTCACATCCTTGAGATTTGGAGTGGAACCATTGTCTCAACAACTTCATCCCTAAATGATGCAATATGTATTAGTTTCAAATTACCTAGCCGATCTGATAGGTACATCCTACAATCATCTGCTGCTGCTACGCCTGCAGTGTAAGCCCCGTGAACAGAACCTGAATGGTCCATACTCACCTTAGAACCTATTAAGCTGCCTGCCCAATCAAGCATCATATTGATATACGCATCTCTCAACTTTGATAAAAGCTTAACTGGAGAAACAATCTTCAGTCTCCACCTTAGCTTTGGTGTCACTCTTATTTTCCAGAACGGCTTCGGTTTCCCTCCCAAGTGAACGACCTTCATGTTTTTCTTGGAACCGCTGATACGTTCATATCCTCTTCTTCTCCAGAACCTTTTCAAGCTCCCAGAATCAGAATCAGAACCAGAAAGTGTCTCCATGTTCATCATCTTCTTCTTCCTCTGCTTTTTTTAGTTCTAAAGAGAGTGTATAACAAACTGTGTGAAGTTGGTAAATATGTTTGTAAGGAAAGAAGGTTTGAATGGATGACTTGAGAGTAGAGAAACAGTTTTCCTGCAAACAGAGGAGCTTCAGAAACAGTTTTCGTGCCCTCTTCTTCGCTGTTGCTGTCGCTGGCTTTGGGAAGAAAGCTGAGTGTTGCTAATAATGTTCAAAACAGAGAGCCTCCCTCGAAAGTTTTAGTTTTCGAAACAGAGATGTTTGAAGATGTTTTAGTTTTCAAAACAGAGAGCCTCCCTTGAAAACAGTTTTAGTTTCAAACCTCGAAAGTTTTAGTTTTCCCGCTTTTTTTTTTTTTTTTTTTGAAACGACAGCACGTGCGAGGGAGCATCCTCGCTTTTTTTTTGGGGGGATTTTTTTCACTTTTGGAGCCAAAAAAATCACGTGCGAGGGAGCATCCTCGCTCCCTCCCTCGATACCTAGAAGGATTGTATATCTTTAGATGAGACACCGGTTTCTGGATCATTTAGAGCTGGTGGGACTATTTCGGAGATGGTTATATCTTTACAAGTCGCTCTACATGGCCATCTTTGTAGACGCAAACAAGTGGGAGAAGCTCTGCAACAACTTCTTCCTTTGGGTCTATGGAGCTCATGCTGGAAGGAGAATGAATGGTTTTCGAGTTAGCGTTGAGAATGAGAGGAGTGATTGATATGAATGTTTTGTCAGATATTGTGCAAAATGAGCTACGAAGATTCAAAACTTGGAGAGCAAACAAAGGCCATAATATTTACTAATTTTTTCGTCTTTAATTGGTGGTGGGGTGGCTAGAAAACTCTATGGAGCTTATCCAGATGAACTTGTACTATTTTGTCTAGCATTGTGTAAAATGATAATGCCAAAATTTGAAATCGACACGACGAGATGAATTGGAAATGAAAACCTCACACCCTACCTGTTGAAAACCCTAAATTATTGAGTTTGACTTATAATTGTGGATGGAATGAAGATCCAACCAGAACATCGCTCACCTTGCAATAAAGTTTGAATAAAGCTTGGGTCTACCCTGTTGAAGAGTTGATCATTCCTATTAAAAAAAATTTGACTCATTCAACATCCCACAACATTGATGACTAGCTTGCCATTGATTAACAGCAAGTACCAACCATATTTGATTAAGTACCGACAAGAATGCCTGGTGCTGGGTATTCGAGAATAAAATAACATGAATCCCACTAAGAGCGAAAAGTAGTCCATCCCTTTACTCTGTTGAATAGTAGTCCAGTGAAAGCTTGGTGATGCAAAGACCATACACCAAGATTTTTTTGCTTAAAAAATGCACATGTTGACACTACATCGAGAAAGAACAATAGTATCACAAGAGAATGTTCATAAAGTCCAGCACAATAAGGAAAATTAGTATCACAATTGATTGTTCATAAAGTCCAGCACTATGGACCTCGTAAAAGAGGTGCTTTAGCCTATCCAGATTCCAGAGCAATTATCAAACAAGGAATTCAACTAGGTACAGACACCAGGTAAACAAACACCTTCGCTTGTATCAGACCTGAATGTGATCATGTTATAGTCATGTTATATTCCAAGTTAGGGATGGCAGTGGGGCAGATTTTTTCGGATATCCGCTCCACTCGCCCCGTGTGGAGCGGATTTGGTAAAGGATCTATGGATTTTGGGGCGGATACGGATTTTCAATCTGTATCCGTTTATTAATCGAGGTGGATACGGATTTAGCCCTATCCGCCCCACGGATATCCGTTTAACCGGTAAAATTACAAAATTACCCTTCACCTATATAAAGGGATTAAACCGTATTCTTTCACTCTCATCTCAGTATCTCACGTAATCAGGCTCCCCTTTCTCACTCACAGCGAACTCAGCGACAGAGCGAAGTCTCCTTGGTCGTCTCCTTCAGACAGCGAAGGTCGGTCATCTCCTTTAGCGAAGTCGATCGTCCCCTTCAGCAAAGGCCGGTGTCTCCTTCTCCTTCTCACGAACCCTGGGTCGTCTCCTTCTCAGTTCTCACGAACACTCAAAGTCTCAAAGGGTGTCTCCTCTCCATCTCTTTGCTCTACTTCGAAAGAATGACCCCATCCCGACCGCCTCCCTTCCCCGCCTTCCCAGATTTTTGATCTGAGATCAAATCTCAGATCTCATATTTGTTTGATCGAATTTATTTTTTTTTGTAATTTTTTATATAATCTGAAATCTGAATTTTTATTATTTTTTTTATAATTTTTTGTATCTGAGATCTATAATTTGTGTGATTCTTACGGGTGTATATTTTTGTATGAATGAAGTAATTTTTAGGATTGATATGCTATTAGAGAAATTTTTTTAATAGATATTTGCGCGGGGCAGAAGTGGTTTTCAAGTAAATGTATAAACGGATTGGCAGGGCAGATTTGGGAATTCATTAATCCTGACGGACGGGAATGGATTTGTTCAAATCCGCCCCAATCCGCCCCGTTGCCATCCCTATTCCAAGTAGATTGTATTGCCTGGGCGTGGACATCTGAGAAGGTCAAATAATCTGGGTGCAAGGTATAACAGGTGATGAGCAAATCAATTACAGAATATAAAGTAAGAACAGACCATGAATAAGAACTTTCATTTACTTCTTTTGGTGTACATTTGTGTATAATAGCTATTCCGCCAATAGGGGACCAAGCAATCAATCCAGCACAAGATGTGGTATAAAAGCTACCTCAGATCCCCAAACCTCAGTACCAGTTTCCTTTGAACAATGCTTGTATAGGAATGGCATGAACATCCTAAATCAGAACCAGGATACATTATTCAAAAAAGTAAGAGATCTTATCATTTCCTTGCTGCCATAGAATTAAACCCCAGCATCATAAAGCAAAGCATAAGGGTAAGTGCAGTTCCCATCAGTTTGAAGTTGGAGGAATCATTAACGGCTAGGCTGCACTTTGAAGTTGGTACTCAACACTAATGACTAAAACTCGGGAGTGAAACTAGGTGAGACAACACAGGCAATGGGAAATGGATAGAAGCATGGTATCAGAAGAAAGTGTCCAACACTACTCAACTATTTGTTCAATAAAACAATGATGGCAATGACAAGGACATCCTTCACTATACAATCTTCATCATCCACCGGCGAAGTTAGATATAACGGTCAGTGAGGAGCAACTATACCCGAAAAACACGTTGGTTAGGCTTAGTAAGAGCTCTGGAAAAGTAATTGCGGATCTCTGGAACAATGCGCTGTATCATAAGAGAGATCCTGAAAATTTAACAGTAGGCAGAAGTTATTCATATGACAGAAGAATTGCAAATCTCATGGCTGTCAAGAAATTGGAACATTTAACACTTTTATATATAAACATACTCTTGGTATTACTATTTTCAGTTAGGCTTTATAACTTAAATGAATGGCTGAAACCAATTCTTGAAAGGCTGTTTTAATAGGATAAGATCCAAGATCCAAGATCCACGTTTGAATAAAGATCAACAACAATGAAAACTTGAAATGAAAGAAATGTATGATAACCATTTAAAAATCACATAGCTAATACAAAATATAGTTCAGGGACCACTTCCAAGCCATTCACATGATGACCACAGTTGAAAGGCTGTGTTAATAAGATAACATCCGTGTTTGAGTAAAGATCAATGACACTGAAAACTTGAAATGAAAGAAATTTATAAATTGCATAGCTATGATAAAATATAGACCAGGGACCACTGCCAAACCATTCTCATGATGACCATTGTTTAAAGATCGACTAGCAGAAATAAAATTTCAAATGAGGGACCATTTCTAAGCCACTACATTATAACAATGATTATCTAAATACACTGACTTAATACAGTAATGAACATAGAGAAAAAAAACCTACCTCCACAATTTATTCTATTTCTTTTTCTGATAAATAGCCTTAAGGTTTTCCCATCCCATTCTACTTAGGGTGTGTTTGGTTGCATGAAATCCTATGCCATGGGAATTCATGAAGGGACCTCTATATTTTAGACTAATTTGAGGTATAACTCCACATGCACTATTTGATTTTATTATCAAAGGTGGAAATGGAAGTCTCGTGAATATAAGAATCACATGTCTTGAGGGACCAAAGAGTGGAATTCTCATGTTCATGGGACTTCCATTCCCACCATTGATCACAAAATCAAATGGTGAATGTGAAATGATATATCAATTTAGCCTAAAATGTAGGGATCACCTCATGAATTCCCATGACATAGGATTTCATGCAACCAAACACACCCTTAGCTAATACATTTTCCAAGGCTATTCACTACAAAATATTTAAGCTGTGAGTTAAAAGTTTGACACTCCGACTGTGACTTGGAAACAAAAAAGTCCAGAGCCCAGTAGAACATGAAATGTCAATAAAATGGAAGTATGGCCAAGACCAATTGATATCTACACTCATTTAATATTACAAAATTTACTCTTATTCTGATTTCCTTGCAGAGACTTGAGAGTTACCCCCCTGATTGAATAATTCTCAACAAATATAATCAACTCTATATGCTAAAAATATTTAAGAATGGTAGCAAGAGTATGGAGAGAAGACATACCCTGACCTATCTTTCAATTTATCAAACTGCTCCAGAATAAACAAGATGCAGGTATGTCTCAATGACATAGCATGGAAGGCCTCAGAAAGTTCATACATGCTTGAGACATTCTCCAAAGATATATCCTGAAAAAAATTAATAATAATAATAATAAATAAATGTGACAGCACTTACTCGTGATAGTCTGGACAGAAACACTTGTAGGAGTAAGCTCCTTTTGTTCACCTGTGCAATGGCATATTCACATAGACGCTTAAGCCCCTCCAAAAGATACTGATCTGCAGCTCGGAGGAGATCCTGCGCAATATCTGATGTGACATTTACTGATCCTGTGTATATGAATCTGTCACAGTGAAGATGGGAAAGCGACCATTATAAAACCATCTAGGACACAAGTATCCATACAAAAGTAGCAAGTAACATGAAAACCTTCGAACCTCATCATCAACTCAAACACCTCCCATCTTATATTGGGTATCTCGATGTCTCTTGCATCTTTTTCCTGTGACATCAACAATAGCTTCATTTAATTAAAGGTACTTAAACATAGAATTTACTTGCAGATGGAGGTAATAATCACCAAAAAGTGCACAGATATAATCTGTACTCTGTCGACAAATGCAAAAACCTAAATAATGAAGTCCAAACTATTTCTCTCAAAGGAAAATTACCCTGTAACCACCATCAAACATTGCACGGAACGTATCAGAAGAAGCAAGGAGAGCAATTCTGTGAGCATAGAACCGTCTACCTGAAGACATGACAATTTGATAAGATTATAATGAACCACTGAACAAGAAAGAAATGTACACAGCCCATTAACCCAATCAAGAGATGTAACCTCTATCCATATAACAAAGCAGAAGCAAATTAAAATCTACGACCACTCGTGCTTGAAATTCAATGTTATTTCATCAAATTCAATGTTATTTCATTGAATAAAAGGGGAGGGAAATGTCACAAAGTAAAAAAGGAGCAATAATAATATGAGCCTGCAAAAAAAAAAAGGAAGGGTGTACACATTTTAGAAAGAAATTACTCCATGTGGAGTAATTAAAGATTTTAGTACTTCATGAAATCATTTGTTAGAAAAAGAAATGTCAGATAAATGAAAATATACCAAATCTTATGAAACAAGGATATATGGTATTCAAACATATCAAAATGTGTGATACAGTGATGCCAGAAGCACAAGACAAAGGCACACTTAGATGGACAAGAAAGGCAATACCAATCATGTCAAAAGCAAGCTAGCGTGCAACACTTTGTAAAGACAGGTGAAATAAACAGTAAGTGTCATTGGCTCGCACAAATTACAAATGACTGCAACCATCAAAGTGGAGAAACACAACAAAAACTGCCACTCACATAAAACTTTCTGCCCACAACAGAGATTCCTTAATTATAAATTAATAAAGTAAAAAAAAAAATGAAAACGATGGAAAGAGAATGATTTACAACCTTCAACTAGAAATGTAACATCAGACAGTGTCAAATTATTTACATATTGCTCGCCCAAATAAACCTGCATCAAAAACAATATGATGTTATTGAGTGCTTATATGGGAAATAAATTAACAACTTCAACTACTTATATAGATACATCTAACAAAAACAAACATCTAAAGAGTCAAGCAAATGAATAATCCCCACAAAGGACACAGCATGAACAAGCTTAAGGAATACCAACTTAAGTATCTCACATCCTCGCAGCAAGGAAATTATAGTCTCATCATGGAATTGGAGGCATGTTATTAAAATTTAAGGGGACAAACATTTAAGAGTTACCACTCAGTGCTTATTAGTGCATTGAAGGAGTCTCACAACACAGGAATTAAATTCAGGCTATTGTAATGTATCACAAACGATGTGATTACAACAAGGAATATTTGCACTCATATAAAAGAAAATAAGACGGGGGAGGGGAAGGCGACACATTAAATTCCACTGAAACTTGGAGGTGGAAAATAATCTCATGTTGTTGTTCATTTACCACCGCATTGAAAATAAAGCATGGCATGTGGACCTAGATAATGTAATATTAGCAGTTTAGAATTACAATCTTAAGGAGAATATTCTGTTATTGCAATTAATTTCCGATGTCATTGATTGTGCTCTACCCAAATTGTGTCCCCAGTTTCTAGATCACGAATTCAATCCTCGTGACTTCAGCAAATATGATGTGTATTAGATATCCCCAATCACATTTTGTGATTCCGGAGTTCAGTGTCTGGTTTTGGTTTTGTTCACAGAGTGATAGATTTTGAGATTATAAGAGAATGGAAAAGTAGTTTCAGCAAATTGTCGTCAAAAAAGGGAAGTTAAGCATGGTTCCAAGAAATATGGGTTGGTCGTTACAGGCATGAGTTTACAATAAGAAAAGGTGCCATTGAAATTTAGGAAGGGACCTGTGGTGTTGGAGATGGTGGTGCTGCATCAATAGGTGAGAGTGTAGAAGCTTTATTAGCCAACTTGTACAGGGCTACTGAACCATCCAGTTGCTGCTTTGCGTGGGGAGAACCAAGAAGCCCCAAAAGCAAATCCACACCTGCACAAGGACAATAAAATTAGAACAATCACGGAGTTCAATACCGAACTTTCGTGTGAAACTAAGATTATCTTATTCCAGGAAAAAGACAAAAAGATGTACTATTAAGTAAGAAGATATGTTACCATTGTTATCAATGAATATTGTTCTCTGATCATCAGGAGAACAAAGATGGGCAAGTGACAAAGCCACTCGCCGTTGAACAATCTTATCTGGTACGCACATTAAATATAACAAATGGCTCAATACCTATCAGAACAAGAAAACTAGGACTAGTAAGATTTGGCGGGGCAAGGCAAGCCATATCTATAATCAGGTATAAAAAGCTGTGTATAGTACAGAATGAGTGAACATTGCATGAGAAAACACTCACTCTCCCATGGATCTTTTCCTCCAATCTTTTCAATGTCTTCGACACACAATCCTTGGTTGCCTGTATGGAAATTATAGCATTAAACTTCATGCGTAATCAACAAAAAACATCATGGAATGAAATCATTTACAAGACTTAATAATTGTTAAATAACCTAAACCTAAAGAACATAACATTTTCTACTTTAAAAAAGTTCAGCCTAAACCTAAAGAACATAGCACCCACTTTAAGAAACTTCACAAGCAACCCACGAAAAATTGACTCACTTGAACAATGAACTCTCCGTCTTGCAGCTTTTGAACACCTCCCACCTTAATAAAATCAGAAACATTATCCTATAGTGGGAAGACCAGAAGACAATTGGTTACTTCATGATTAAGTGCTACACAACTTCTAAACTGAATACATGCTAACTAAGATACCTCATTATCTGCAAGTCCATAAAGAGCAAATGCAGCATTGTGCTGCAGAGAACCATTCTTTGAGTCAAGAAGCTTCAGTAATGGCACTAGACCACCATTGTGAGCAATGCCAGCTTGGTTATGTGAATCCTGGAAAACAGAAACCAAGAACAACACATTTACCTACTTGAGTTTTTTTTGTTTTTCCCAGCAAACATGCACCTTAGCAATTCCTTAACAAAATGTTAATATAAAACTCAAAACAGGAGATTACATACTGAGCGTTATTTTTATTTTTATTTTGCAAACTAGAAACTACTTTACAAGAAAAGAGGTTCATTGCGAGAATCATTGTAATAGTATCAACCCTCCTAAAATAAAGATCATTGTACAAAATGTCAAGGAAACAACTAACCTGTGCCAACCGCCCCAATGCAAAGGCTGACATTTCCCTAAGTTGCACGTCTGGAGACTGGAGCATCTCAATTAAAGGGCGAACAGCTCCTCTCTGTACAATGTGAACCTGCAACAACCATAAAAAATAATGCATTAAAGAAAGATGGGAAGGCAACTAGGGCAATGGTTCAGCTGTATGAATACTCATCTGATCCAAAATCCATTATACAACAACTCAATTCAGAATAATTGAGCAACATTTGAGATCACCTTGCATTCCGAATCTGTAGCAGCAAACTGCCCAAGTAGCAAAGCTGCCTCCCTTTGGCTTTCAGAACAAGAAGAACTACCTCGTAACAAAAGAACTTGAGTGGGTGAAAGAGGTTTTGGGCAACTTTCTATCGACATGAAAGATACACAAGACAAAGAACCAGAAGTTGCATTCCACTATTCCAGTATAAAGAAGGGAATAAACAAAATTAAATTTTAGTACCTCAATAATCCAATAACAGGTTGTAAAGCTCCAGCTAAAAGCACTTCCCTCTTTATATTGGGTGACGAATGGACTAGATTCCCAATAACACCAACCTAAATGAAACATAAATATCATCTGATGTTACCAAGGAAAGAATATTAAACGCATTGCCACATTACCCAGTGATGCAACTTCTGCCTATCATAAAAATGTGCAAATATAATAACTTACCGCTTCATAATGTATAGCAGCATCCTCGTACCGAAGCATTAGGATGAGTGTGGGGAGGGCATTGCATTCCACAATCTGTACAAAAAAAATTTGTTACAATATGATTTATAATGTTGTCACTTCAGGAAATGTCATGGTGTAAAGTATATGAACCTGATTTTTGTTTTCATCATTTTTAAATGCCAAGGTTCTCAAGGCTCCAGCAGCTGCTCTTTGTACTTTTGTATCAGTATACTCGAGCAACTCAACAAGTGGTGGGATTCCCCCTTCGATCCTGAAAAACAGTAAAGACTCATAACAAGAAATGATGATATTTATTCAACTTGGGAGTAAGATGGCAACCAAACAAACCTAACACAGGTTTTAATACTGCTATTCTCATGTGCAAGGTTTGTAATTGCATCAGCTGCTCTCCTAATAACACCATTGGCCGCTCGGGAATTAGGAACAACTTTTTGCCTCTTCAACAAGCGGACAAGATGAGATAATGCACCAGCATCCACAATAAGTTGTTGATGCTCTGGCTGTAAAGAACAAAGATGCAAACAGCAAACCAATTACTACATACTACTGCACATAAGGTAATAGTAATGCAGTGGGTAAAAAGCATCTCCCAGATTAATTAAATAACATATTGGATAGCAAGGAGCAATGAGAATACCGCAATGGCCACAATAACTTACAGGGAAGGCTGAGATAGCCTACCAAAATAACAACCAAAAAGGAAAAATATATGGCAAACACATTACAAATGAATAAGCGTTTCCAATGCTCACAAGGAACTTTAGGCAGGGATCTAGGGTGTACTAGAGAGAATGCAGATGCAGAGGGAAACGCTTAGGGGTGAATTTCAAAATAATTTAGCACAGAGAGTTTTATCTAAGATTTGAAGCCTTCCAACATATTTCCTTGAGGCCTGACATGAGCATTAAGCTTTTTGATCTATGCTGATAAAGAATTGCAAGCTACGGTCAATTAAGTTAATAAACCAGAACACCATTGACAGTAGAGGTCTCCACCACATAATACTTTGGTATTAGGTCCAAATCGATACAACCAATTGGAATCAGAACATGACTGTAAATTACATGTTGAAGTTAATGAGGTCTACAATATTATTATACAATCTATTTTTTATATTATGGGGCTATCCCTCTGTTGCTCTTGTCAGAGAGGAAACCAAATCAATAATGCATACAACTAAAATGTTTCCTAATGCCGTCCAAACCAAACGATAATGTAGTCTTTGGTCATTGAAACCTTACTATAATCTAACCATTGAAACATATGGAACTTAATTTTGATGTATAGGGGGCTCTAATTGGTTTTTGTATTCTTCCCTTAAAATTAGAAACAAGCTAACATTGCTAATGCTGCCATGGCTAGTAAGATAGCGACAATAGTTATATCCTAACATAGGTTTGAAATGGAAAAACTGTTGACATTCCTTATAAGTTTCTTTTCCCCTTTAATTAACAAATATTTGAGGAATGTAGATTTCTATTAGTGATTCTAACCGTATCTGAAATTCATAATGTGCATGCTCTCCTAATTTGATGTTTTATTGAATTATTTCATTTAAGGTGCATTTCCTTTAACTGTCCTTACAACAAAACTCATCAATAGATGCTAACCTCGCAAAATGCACTTAGAAACCAACACTCACACGCATGCAGACAGTATCTTCACGGATATCACTTTAGTGTCAACAGACACTAAAATATCAATAGGAGCGTTGATGAAACCATTAACCCTAACCTTCACAAATGATAGGGGAACATTGACAACAAAAGTCTTAAATGAATTAACCTTAAACCACTATACTTTAATTGCACTATAAAGTAAGCAAAATTCAAGATACACTGTAAACTAGACTCACTGAGAAGGACGTCATAACATGCTTGAGCAACACTTATTACTTAAAATCATTTTAACATATAACACTAATTAACATAACTCTCCTAAATTTTGCACCTCAAATCAAATGATGCAGTATATGCAAAATTTCAGAAGTAGATGTTCTGTACGTATCTAAATTGAATAAACACACACCGATTATCAGCATCAATTACACGAAACGTAGCACAGATCCAAAACAAACTCACCAACTAAAAATAATGAAAAATGCACCAAAATTAAAATTGCTTGAACAGACGAATTAAAATACCTTAACAGCAAGAAGACCGAGAGCAAACGCGCATCCTTTCTCGACTTCGTGTTCAAACGGCTTCTGAACGGCGTCGTCCTCTCTCAAAACCGGCGGTTCTTGAAGATGCCTTACCAGAGCCGGGACTGCACCGCCATCGACGACGAGGTTCACAATATCCTCTGCAAAATCAAGAAAAACCACCGTAAAACCCTAACAACTCATCAACTAATGCAAACAGCCGTACAATACAAGAAGCGATTAGAGCGCCAAAAGGCGTACCGTTCTTGGCGAGTTCAGAGAGGAAGTGAATCGCGCGCTTGGCGGAGAGACGATCGGCCTGTCGCCACGAGAAGGTGGAGTTGAGAGTGGTAACCTGCGCACTCACCTCGTTCGCTAGGGCTTGTTGTGCGTCTGGAGAAGACAGACTCAGATCTCGCTCTTCTTCGTCCTCCTCCTCGTCGAACTCTTTCTCCAGCTTCCTCTTTTGCCCTTTCTTCTCTGTCTGGTGATCCAACCGTCTCTGCTGTTGCTGCTCCATGACCAGAGAGGGAGAGTGTAAGAGATAGGGAGAGAGGAGATGAGTTTTGATGGGGAGAAGAACGGAGGGGTAGTTTCGGGAAACTGGGTTTTTAGTTTTTTAATTCCATCTTTTTAGTGTTTCAGTGACGATGAGAGAAATGAAATGAAACGTGCTTGTGGGGATTTTATAGCTGCGAAATTATTTCAGAGATAACCCGCCATCGTTTTCGGGAAAATATTAAATTGCGCGCCTAAACAGATACAGAGGACGGATTAAAGTGGTGTTTTTAAAAGCTAAATGAATATATAGAGTCGTGAGTCGTCAATTAATCAAAATTAATGGTTTGTATGAGATGAAGATTATAGCGCCATAGATATTTATGGTGCAGGTGCAGGTGTAGGTATCCAATGTACGATTTTTTTTAGATTGTGTATTTGATGATTTTCACATAGGAAAATTCTAACTGACGATGGAATGGTCGAGGAAAACAGGGGGGAGGGGGGGGATGCGTGCCTTCATTTTTCAAGCATGCATCCCGGGGGATGGACGGTCCCCCCTCCCTCGTTTTCCTCGTCCATTCCCTCGACAATTAGACAAGCTCTTTCACATATATATTAAGTGTTGCTATGCAAACGAAAGTGAAATGGGAAAACATTTTCCAATTTCTTTTCTACATTTTCCAATTTCTTTTCACCTTCATGCGTAAAAGCAAATCTAAACATATAAAGTATGTGATTTAAGACTCATAAGAGTTCACATGGTATTGGGAATAAAAAAATAATAATAAACAACAACACGATTATTTCAATTTAGCATATTCTAATTTAGGTTCCGCTTGGTATACGATAAAAGAGTATATATGTAAAAGTTTGCAACAGTTACATAAATTTGGGTGTTTGGTTGATTTTGCATAAAGCAATTATTGAAATTTGAATTCAGGACCTCCACGTCTTCTAGTTATAAAATTATGCAAAACTCTCATCGTCTCCACTTAATTGAATTCTACCCCCAACTCCTTAAAAACACCCCAACCATTTCTACCACAACCATTGCCACCACCACAACCACCATAGCAACTGCCATCACCTAACCACTATAATATAACCACATTCACCAACACCACTACCTCCACGATCACACTACAATACCCTATATATTAACCACAACCACCACCAACTTCATTACTACCGCCATAACCATTGTCGCCACCACCACAACTGCCATAACATAACCACCACCACCACCACTATAGCATAATCACCACAACCACCACCATCACTACTATCACCGCTGCAACCACCATAGCCATCACTACCACCCCCGCCATTATATTCACCGAACCACCACCACCACCACCATTGCCCACATTTGCAATCACCGTCACCACAATCACTTTTTTGAATTGCTTTGATTTTCTTTAATTACTACCAAGTGCTTGTAAAGTAATACATTGCAAACGAATGCAATGCAAATTAATGCATGGTTTGTAATGCAAACTAATGCATGGTTTGCAATACATTATTTTGCAAAATGCATTATTATATAGTGTACCAAGCGGAGCCACTGATATAAGTGAAATTATAAAAGAAGGTGTTGATTTTAGTTTGTTTTTTTTTTCTTTTTTTGTTATAGCTGCTAGTCTATCTCAAGTTTGATAAGGGTCATCTAAAATATTTGAGTAATGTTGATAATATTCGTGTATAGGAATTGTCATGTTGCGGCAACATTGACAAGACTAAATTCGTATATTCGCCTAATATGTAAAATGACCGCGAACAATATATTGACCAATATAATCTAATAAAAAATAATACATTTTGAAACAATGACAAGAAAAATACAAGTTGTTTAACCACTTCAAAAAAATTTGCGTTGAATCATCTAAGAGACGGTGTTTTGAATGTTAGTTCTGAAGCTCTAGATGATTAATTACTTGCATGAAAACACAATTTGTTATGTTGTTATGAATGGGAAAACGTATTTATTCATTTTATTCCTAATAATCTCATTTTTTTGAGTGACATTTGCATACAGGCTTAATATTTATAAGTGAACTAGTAATGTAAACCTGCACTCAACACGATATATTTACAAATTATATTTATAATATTATTATCACAATTAATTATAAAATTATATACATATTTTTTTAACTTGATTTGGATTAAAATAGTAAAATGTTTCATTGACATAATATTTATTTGATATTTTTCAAGTTAAAATATAAGGTCCAAATGTGTGCACATTATTATGAAATTTATAATAATATTAGTCAATGATTCACAGTAGGACCCAATAGTCATTTTCTTTGTGTGATATTTTGGATGCAGGAGACCATTATCAAATAAGCAAAGTAATTAATTTGGTTGTAATTTGTCATTTTCTAATAATAACTTAATAAGTTTTGTCAAAGTCAACACATAGTTATTTTTGCACTTTGTTATTATACTAGCATATTATCCTTGTCGTTGGCACTCCACATATGTTTATTTATTTTTACTGTTAATTATCATATACTGGACTAGGGGTGGGCAATGTCTGTTCCGTTTCATTTTTAGACCCGAACCGATTTCATTCGGTTTGCCTAAAACCGAAACAGAATTTTTATTTATTTGTAAACTGATGAAATCGGCTGGACCAAATTTTGGTTCGGTTCGGTTTGGCCGAAAGATATCGAAGCAACAAACAAGAGATCGAAAAAGAGAAATTGGACCACAAAGCAGATCAAAACAAGATATCTCATTTATTTTATTTTATTATTCTTGATTACTATTATTTTCGCTTATAGAATTTATTATAAAGATATATCTCTCATTTATAGAGAGATTTTCTTGGGAGGTTTTGTTATGAAGAGACTTTTTAGGAAAAGATAAACGGGTTAGTGGAGAGTTATTTGAAGAAAATAACACGTTGTTTGGTTAAGGGGGTAGGAAAGTAAATTTATCTATAGGACAGGATCATGAGCTCACATTTTTTACTTAGATACAAACCCAAATAATGGCCATTAGATTGTCGTTGATCCTACGGTTGATAATAACGTTTAAAAAGATTAGTTTCCTAGAAAAATAAAATATAAATCGAGAATCCATTATTTCCTTCTTCTTTTTTCTCTTGTTTTCCCTCTTCTTCTTCTTCCCTACGTATGCTAAAATAAAATACAAACCGAGAATTCAATATTTCATTTTTTTCTCTTGTTTTCCCTCTTATTCTTCTTCCCCACATTATTCTCTTCTTATCTGTTTGTCTCTACGTTCCTTAATATTTTGAATCATTGAAGGATTCAAAGTGATGTATTTAACTACCGCTTTTATTCGAATTAATTGAAACCTTACATAATTCTATTATAACTTGGTGTTCTATTATAACTCAAGTTCCCATGGCATTTGGAGAAGCAGAGGACTTGTTCTCCATGGGTGTTGGGTTAGTATCTCTAGCTATCGACCAAGCATCTGTGAACCTCCGTGGCATCTATCTTTGATTAGAACCCAATGGGTCATCTAGGGGGGCTAATTCAGAATTGAGAAAGAGACAACATTGATCACTCTGTTGATAATATTGTATTTAAAGAAAATTAGGCTTAAAATGAAATCTGCATGAGTTTACAACATTTATGCGTTCCTTTGTTCATACAAAAAAAAATACCCAACAAAACTCATTGTAGCGCAGCTGCATGTTGGTGTTGGCAGTTTGAAAAATCAAAATATAAAATAGACTGAATATTTTCTTTTGGACACTCGTGATATATATGATCTTGTACAAATGGCATTCATGTTTAAGTAAACAATTTGAAAATGCCTTGAAGATGAAATTGTCATTAATTAGTACAAAAAGCTATGAAATTAGTCTCAGAAAGGGTTCATGTATGCCAACCCAAGTGTGAATGAACTTAATTGGCATCTAAATTGTTCAAACTAGGTCATCTTAAAAGTGCGAGCATTGCCAATCTCGTATCGGAACAAGTGGAAATGCAGCTAAAATGATGTATGTAAGATGTGGGCTTCCTAAATGACCAGTCTGCTTGTGGGATGAACAACCCACTGGAAATTATAGCGTTTATTGAAAAGTCATATTCATCAACATTGTTTATATTCAAGTTATTGGCATCAATGTCTATGAAATTAGTTTCAGTTGTGGTAATGACGAAAACATGATGTTCACGAATGTTTTGTACTTTGTATCAAAAATGTTGGAAAGTTGAGACTTGCACAACAGAGACTGAGCTCAAATTCAAATTCTCTTGATACTTATTGGGCAAAGCTGATAAGTTTGACATGGAGTTAAAGTTTGGTAAACACTCCATGAAGACAATGTGCACTAATTCTGGTACTATAGATGTGAATATCAACTACATTGTTTGTGGTAATGAAAAACTTGTAAGGTTATGATTTTCTGTTATGCAGTGCAACATATGTGATGTCGAAATAGTGTGCTAATAACTTTTGGTTATTCAATATGGTGCCATTGTGTTTGTGGTGTCTGCAGATGCATCTTAACAAAGTTTAAGAGCTTATTCATAATTCCACAAATCAATACTTCTCTTTACCAAAAATATAGAAATTGGTAAACACTCGATTTATATTTTATTTTAGCATACGTAAAAAAGAAGAAGAGGAAAAACAAGAGAAAAAAAAAGAAATAATGGATTTTCAGTTTGTATTTTTTTTAGGAAATTAATCGTTTTAGACGTTATTATCAACCGTAGGATGAACAACAATCTAATGGCCAACTATTTGGATTTGTATCTGAGTAAAAAATGCGAGTCTCAGGATCCCATCCTTTTATTTATATGGGTTCCCTATTTTGGGGGAATTACAATTTGAGGGGACTGAATAATCCTATTTACCTGATGTGGGTGATATACACTTTTGTTCTGAAAACCACACGTGTCATTTTATTTCCTTACATTTTGATTGTCAAACCAAACAATGGAAACCCATTTGGTTTCACCAAACACACGATGATTTCAAAAATTTCCTACATAAGTGGAAAAGTTGACGTGGATATAGTTGCATAGAAGCCATGTAGGAAAATTATTTTGATACTATAACATAGGTTACTCTTGTAATGCGAGAAACCTAATAATTGTTTAATTTAACTATCTAATAAGATGAAATTACATACCATACAATCTGAGATCGAATCAATAAACAACAATATTGAACTAGTAAACCTAGAAATAAAACCCTATTACTTGAAGAGTTTTGTCATTTTGTAATCATGAACAGGGAAATGACAGTGTTGATGGAACAGGATCAAAAGGCATCTCCAAGTTGATGCTATCGGTAGCAAATTATCCTCTTATATTGTCACCAGAAGTAAAAGATGATGACTATTACCATCACCAAGAGAATTACCAAAACCCAACCCACGATCGCCATGAACTTTTAGTGGTTATTGTCACCATCATCGTGCTCAATCCCATGGTGGTAGTTGTTTTGCCCAGTTGAACCAGTTTTAGTGGTCATTCGAAAAGAGAGTGAGAGTGAGCTAGAAAGATAAACTTGGCTTGCGTATTGTGTCATGTTATAATTTTTCCTATTAAGGGTTTTGTTTTATTTGTAGTTTGCTAAAAATATATAATAAAAAAAAATTGTGGGTGTATGTGTGTATGGGTGTGTTTAATCAAGTTAGTAAAACCTATAATAGAATATAATGATACATCAAAATAGATCGATCATCATGGCCATACACATGGCAAAGAACATTCATCACGAAGATATGGTGTCCCGTCTATTGGGCCAACTCGTAAAACCCAAAAAGAATAAAGCCGACCCCAGAAGCTCAGGCAAGACCCACTATAAGAAGATATAATCAAAACCCAAATTTGGGCCCGAATGAATCAAAGCCCAAATCCAGGTCCGACATGAGTTCTATCATAAAGAAGAGGAACGTTGCACCAAAAAGAGTCGTGGAGGGAGTTACGCCTCCATGGATGCATCTCCTTTCGTTGTGCCTCACATGCTTGAGTTACGTAGAGAATTAATTGCGACAGTTATAAAAGGTAGAGGGAACATTCGACACAGGTATGCAACTTTTAACTGAGTTTTGTTCAAATTTATTTCGTTATTCAAACAGAGTTGCTGACTTAAGCATCGGAATGCTTTCGCCCACCAAAAAGGTGGTCATTGGCAGTCTAACGTCTATTTTGCAGGTCAAACTCACATGATGACTATTTTTTGACGCATCAATTTGGCGTTGTTTGTGGGGAACGACGACTTTCCTTTCTAAAAAATAAGATCCACAGTGACAAAGCTCACCACAATCTGATAGAAAATCAACAAGCTATCATAACAAATGACACACCCTACAGATCTCCAACACACTAATGACAATAGTAACTCTCCTACTGGCAACGATGCCTCACAAACAACTCACAAACAAGAAGCATCCTGGATCATCGGACCGATGGCGCCCGAGAATCCAGACAACCCAAACATTCGGTGATGCTGCCACGGATCCTCAGGTAGACCTGCTTATGGCCCAGATGAACTACATAATAAAGATGCTGGAAAAAATCACTCAAGAGCGCACCCAACCAGCTAACCCTGTTTAGGCACCACCCCAACAAAAATTCGACAACCAAACTCAAGAGAATGACGAAGTCCCAACATAACCCCAACAGTGAAACTTCAAAAGCAATAAGCTCCCCCAAGGAAAGACTCCACAATGTGACGGAACGCTTGCTGAAATCCCATTCAAAATAGGAGTCACGGATCCCAACGTACTATACGAGTTAGTCAAACAGCCATTATCCGACGCCCTCATGAAAACGACAATGCCAAAAAAGTTCACTCCGCCAAAGTTTGAAGTATATGATGGTAGTACCGACCCAACTGATCACCTGAGACACTTCCACCACATGATGGTCATGAAAGAAACCACAGAGTCAATCTTATGCAGAACATTTCCAACCAGCCTCACCTCCACAGCGATGAATTGGTTCAACAACCTGCCACCGAGGTCGATAGACTCTTTCCAAGCGCCAGTCACCACTTTTATCACCAAATTCATCAGGAACCACACTACCTTTTTCATATCAAGCAAAAGGTTGATGAAACAATACGGGAATACATCACTCGTTTCACCAATGAACTAACGATGATCGATGGATGTAGCGACGACACGGCCGCTGCGACCTTTATCGTCGTATTGAAGAGAGGGCACTTCTTTGATTCCCCTAACCTGAGCCTCCAAAAGGCATGGCAATCTTATTGAAAACGGCTTAAAAACACATTTTTCTTGAGGAGGAGGCTAGGAGGAAAAAGGACCAAGAAAAAGAGTCTTTCAAGGAAACGGGAGATAAAGGAAGAAATGAAACGGAATGACGCACAACGAGAGGATAGCATACAATTGAATAAACATCGGAATGGTGGAAGGATTTATTCGAACCAACAAGAATCTGAGAAGCTACAATCAGCATGGCCTCGACACGAGCGAGTAATAAACGTGATAAAGAAGACATACAAACCATATACAACCCTGAAAACAAGTTGACCCAATATGCTAAAGCACGTAGCAAAATGGGATAACATCAACTGGCTGCTTAGGATGAGAGGAGATCTGGAAGGAAGAGACAAAATCAAATATTGTTCTTTCCATAAGGATCATTGGCATGATATCGAAGACTGCTACAATCTAAAAGACGAAATCGAGCATTTGGTTCATAAAGGAAGACTCGTCAGTTCATCAGAATGTCAAATAAACAACTCAAATGGAAGGAGAAAGCAGATAGCACTGTGGGATCGAAATAACAGCCTAGAGAGCTAATATACGCCCTATACTACATAACTGGAGGAAGCAAGACAATCAACCTAACAGAAGAAGCAGCCAGCAAAATTCCCACTCAAACTGATTTATATCAGAAGAAGAGTACTAACGAAACCAAACAAGCCATTTTACAAATGCACAAAACATGGAGAAGTTTGCATCAACCAACTAATGCATCAACCAACCTACCAACGAATGCAAGCTCGATTCCCCAAATCACCAATGACAAAATTAACAACAATGGACTCGACTGAATCTCGGCGGTTGATACCAAACACGGAGCTAGCATAAGCATGATTGGACAATTTGGTGTTGATGTGAGCATGATTGGATAATTCGGTGTTGATGTGAGCATGATTGGACAGTGTGGTGTTGACATAAGCATGATCAGACAGTTTGGTGTTGACGAAAGCATGATCGGACAGTTTGGTGTTGACATGAACATGGTCGGACAAACCAACACTACTCATCTACCGAATAAAAAAAACACCCCGAGTCTGCTAGCCACGACAACATATACGACGAACGAGGATCGACATCAAGCAAAGAAAGACAAAGCAACAAAAACATCAATCTCTAATATGAATACCAACATCAAAGCAAAGGAAAACAAAGCAAATCGCTCTTCGAACCAACGTAAATGCTTTAACAGTTAGGGCTGGTGAGAACATCCGAAAGGGAATATCAATAAGATTACAAAATCAGAATCCCCATTTTATGCGTGGAAGTTAGAATAAATACGTCGAAAAATTGGCTATATAAAGCAATCAGTGTACCTAGCAGTAAGAAATCGCGACAAAATTCGGATATGTATAAACTTTTGGTCTGATCAACCACGAAGTAAAAGTTGGACACATGAGTCAAGTTAACACAAAAACTTCGAGTCAACTGAGACGACGAATTAATGAAGTAAAAGTTGGACACGTGAGTCAACTTAACACAAAAACTTCAAGTCGACTGAGACGTCGAGTTAACGAAGTGAAAGTTGAACGAATGAGTCAACTTAACACAAAAACTTCGAGTCGACTGAGACGTTGAGTTAACAAAGTGAAAGTTGAACGAACGAGTCAACTTAACACAAAAATTTCAAGTCGACTGAGACGTCGAGTTTACGAAGTGAAAGTTGACCGAACGAGTCGACTGAGACGTCGAGTTAACGAAGTGAAAGTTGACTGAACGAGTTGACTCAACACAAAAACTTTGAGTCGACGGAGACGACGAAGTGAAAGTTGAACGAACGAGTCAACTAAACACAAAAACTTCGAGTCGACTGAGACGTCGGGTTAACGAAGTGATAGTTGAACGAACGAGTCAACTTAACACAAAAACTTCGAGTAGATCGAGACGCCAAGTTAACGAAGTTAAAGTTGAATGAATGACTCAACTTAACACAAAAAATTCAAGTCGACTGAGACGTCGAGTTAACGAAGTGAAAGTTGAACAAACGAGTCAACTTAACAAAAAAACTTCGAGTCGACCGAGACATCGAGTTAACGAAGTAAAAGTTGAACGAGCAAGTTAACTTAATACAAAAACTTTGAGTCAACTGATACGTCGAATCAACGAAGTCAAAATTAAAGGAATGAATCAACATGATTCGAGGAACTACGGATCGACCAAGCCAACAAGTCAAAAGTAAACATTTTTTTTTGCAACGCATAAAAAAGGATAATGTTGACTCATCCCTAGACGAATGATGAGCAAAAGCACGAAAACAGCTATAAAAGAATTCAAAGCAAAATCTAAGACAACTACAACTGAACTGAAAAGGAAAATACGTAATAACAAAGTTCATTTCATTGGTAATGCTACTTTATTACATTCGGAGAAGAAGATGAATGAGTAGGAGAAGAAACGGAGGCAACTATAGGGTAATCACTCACGGGGTACGCAAATGCTTATCTTCAGAGGGGGAGAACGCAATAACTCTGGGGTGTTCGAGGGTAGAGGAAGCAACGGATCCTCAACTACTGGAGCAACTTCTTCACCATCATCGTCTTCGAAAACTTGATTAACCAAGTGACGATACCTGGATAAATCCATGTCGAGCCCCTTGATATAGTAAAAAAGCTCAACTTGTCCATCAACAACTCGCTTTCAATCTTCGGCTTCGACAATACAGAGCCTATCCTTGGTAATAGCGAATTCACTTTTGGCCATGACAAGTCGTCCCTCAGAGGTGGTAAGCATAATGGAAGTATCTGCCTTGACATCGTCAAGCGCAGCAGTCAACTGTTCCACCCGCCTTTCAGTGATATCACAAATAACAAATTGTACAATTTCAGCACAAGAAGCTTCATCACAAGCTTCATTCTCAGCGGATAACTCTTTTTCCACATCACGTATACGAGCACGAACCCCATCCAACTTGGCTTTCAAAGACTCAAGCTCAACAACAGATTTATCCTGCATACTTTCCACCTCAATCAACGACTTTCGAGCAACCTTTGCAGTTTTATCCGACTCTGTGCATTGCGCTCTCAACACGTCAAATTGGGAAAGAACATGAGAAAACACCAGCAACAATGTCGCAAATCTCCTATCCAAATAAGCCACTTGATCACGACCAGCTCGATAAACCGAGCCCATCACCCCTGCATAGGCAAGATTATTCATCCCGTCCATTATCTGCTCAAGACTATGATCGTGGTGATCAAATGGATCCAGTACGGGCATCAAAGGCCTTCCACTAATCGTTTGTGCCACTCATTTATCAACCTGTGTACACCTCTTGCACATCAAGCTGAGTGAACCAGTAAAACTTGTCATCCGACTTGATATGGATATATTTTGGGCCAGGTTTAGTCCAACCAACCCATGGATGAAGAACACGAGGATCCGAAAGCACTGAAGAACCATCTCCGACAGGCGAAAGGAATAATAGTGACAATGGAAAAAATCGTTTTTACCCTCCCGCCGAGAAGCAACCGTGGCAGGCGCAAGACTAGCAGTAACGGCAGGGGAAGGAGAATTCAGACAGACAGGAAAAGAAACTAAGAACCTGGTCGTTTCACTGTCGTCAAAGGAAAGAGAAGGAGAAGAGTGAACCTCGAAACTCTGACCACCACCAACGTCTTTAGACTGCTCCACCGCTAACTGAAGCATTTTATCGTTGATAGCCCGAGGATCATCATTAGACAATTCAACGACGTCTGAAACACCATAGATATAAATAAGCCTTTTTTTCATTATCGTCCAATGGACGAGTCATTTCTTTTTCGCTAATCTCCAACGCCAGCCTCAGTTCCTCAGCCTCCTCAAGAGATTCGCGGTCCCCTTTTACGACATTTTCGCAAGAAGGACTTGGGTGAAGGGTAGCCTCTATAACATCCTGAATAGGAATCAGACGAGATGCAATCGAGCAGTTCCTCGAAACTCGACCAAGATCTATCAGCAGTCGCCTCGATGGACTAGTGGATTTCACAAGCTTTCTTTTTTTTCTAGAAGACGAAACTGTGACATTAACAGGAGCATCGAGATTCGTAACACGTCTATCTAAATTCACTTCTTAATCAATGCTAGCATCACTAACTCCATCATGAGTAGCGAGAGCAGCAATATACTTAGCACGAGACACAGTAAACAAGACTCGCACCGCTTCATTCATAGTGTATAAACCACTACACTCTAGGATGTCCTCAAAGAGAAACACATCCACAGGAAATCGGTGAAGCTCCAAGAATCGATCGTTCATCATTCGCTCCTCAACAGTTGATTGAAGATTATTTTGTATATTGGGAACTCGGAATGATCAAAAAATAAGACGACCTCACAATTGGAAGTAGCCATAGTTCACAGAAGCATAAAACCAAGACATTGATCAATCATGGATGTCATCATTAAGTTTCTTGAAACAAACAAAAGAACGGAGGAAACAAATATCCTTGCTCACCAGCAGACCAACCACCGAATGCAAAACCCTAACAATCAAAGGAATACCGAACAAAATAGCCCTTGAGTGAGAATAAACCATTGCTTTCCAACCATTTGGACAGTAGGAATGCCCAAGAAGTTCAGATACTCCCAGAACAACTCTGGATCCGGGAACCAAAAGTTAAAAGAAAACATGCACGGATATAGTGCGATGTATCGATCTAGGACTTGGATTACAAGGACTGTCATCCTATCTAGGCATGATAATCTTAAGGTCGGGTGGCAGATTATAATCAGAACAAATATTGTCCAGCGTCGCCTGAGAAGCTTTATTGGGAGAAAAATGAGCGTTAAACATAGTTAGCGACTTACCGCTTAGTTTATCACCAACGAACATCGTTAAGGAATAGAGGAGCAAAAAAAATGAAGAAGGCGAAGGATGGAACGAACCCTAATTTCAAAGATAGCATAAAGAGGGAAAAAAATTTGTCACATTTCCTTTTATAGAGTCGAACAATGAAGGGATTGCTTATGGAAAAGCGTGCGAGATATGATGGTTACACAAAATCCAAAAAATGTGCGCAAAAATGAACGGGCAAGCAAAGTATAGGGACACCAACCCCTGAAAAGTTATTGACAACATTAAATACAATGCAAAAATAAAACTGAAAGGTAAACTATCACGAAGTTAGTGGCCACATCAGCATACCCACTAACTAAAGGTGGAGTAGCTGGTAATACATCAAAATAGACCAATCATCATGGCCATACACGTGGCAGATAACATACATTATGAGGATATGGCGTCTCATCTACAGGGGCAACTCATAAAACCCAAAAAAGAATAAAGCCGACCATAGAAGCTCAGGCAAGACCCGCTATAAGAAGATATAATCAAAGACCAGGCTCGAACGAATCAAAGTCCAAATCTAGGCTCGACACGAGTTCTCTCATAAAGAAAAGGGAAATTGCACCAAAAAGAGTCATGGAGGGAGTTATGCCTCCACGGACGCATCTCCATCAAGAAGGAGACCGTTACGAGAATCATCTCCTTCCATTGCGCTTCACATGCTTAAGTCATGCAGAGAATTAACTGCGACCATTATAAAAGATAAAGGGAACGTTCGACACAGGTATGCAACTTTAACTGAGTTTTGTCCAGATTTATTTCCTTCTTCAAACAGAGTTGTTGACTTAAGCATCAGAATGCCTTCGGCTACCAAAAAGGTGGTAATTGGCAGTCTAACATCTGTTTTGCAGGTCAAACTCACAGGAAGACGATTTTTAGATGCATCAGAATCTAATAAAAAGAGCTTGACCTGGGAAAAATAGCTATCTAATTTTTCCTTAAAAAATGAAGATTAACAAAAGCTTTATTTAACAACCTACGTGAATGAAAAGGTGAAAGGGTAAAAAAGAAGAGAACATGTGTCCAACCTTGGATCTTACCAAATGGTGAGTAGACTCTAGTTTCTTTACTTTCTAACTTTATTATTTATATTTGTTTTCTTATAGTGATACTAGTATTGTTTGATTTACATATGGTATGGGAAAAATATTGTTGGATTTCTAATATGTAGGGTTTGGGTTAGTTTGTTTCTTAGGGTAATGTATTTTCATAACTTCATCGTGTAGTTTTGGTGATTTGTATAGTTAAGTATGTGATTTTGATTGATAACACACAAATCGATATGTTGGATATTTTATGAAACACTTATTTTAGCTTTGTTTGTTTGATAAGTGCAATAGTGTCTCGTGTGTTTTCCTTTGATTGTAGTTATAATATGTGTTGTACACTTAACAATGCACGCAGTGCTTCAATTCCCAGGGTTAGTAATACTATTTTCCTCAACTAAAAAAAAATCTGTGAAAATAAACAGGAAAGGAAAAGTGGTTGACTAGGAAAATAACATTGAGGAAAATATGGGGACAATGCCGATGAAATTTATATTGAATTTAGTATACAAACTTGATTGTATACCTGTTACTCCGCCCCTAGTAAGTTAGGATATATGTATAGTGATTAGAAGATATTTGCCATTGATCGTCTTCAATTGTGATGACACAAACCTCGAAGTGACACCCAATTAGGGACATGTGCGCACCTAGTAGATTCGTAGACAAATGAGACCCACTTGTTTGAGGTGTGTTCGGCACCGATGAAAATGCAATTGTGGAAAAGAAGCTGAAAAAATGGGGAATAACAAAAACATCGATTTTTGCATAACTCGTAACTTGTATTAAAACTCGAATAACTTTCTACACATTAAATTAAAAAAAATATTTAAGTATTTAATAGAAAATCGAATTTTCAATATTTTTTGTGAAATGCACTTTTTGCTAATTATGCTTGGTTGGTTAGAAATTGCAAATTACAAATTACGATGACCCAACTGAGTTTTTATGAAATTACATTGGTTGCCCCTGATGTAATATAAACTAAATATCTCCGCGTACACTAAGAATTTGTTAAATATGTTTTGCGGTCTTGTACAAAACATAATTTTGAGCAACATTTGTGTAATGGTCTTTTCTAATTTTTGGCTTAAAATTTTCAGAAAATGTATATTTCTACAAAGTTGTTTATTTTAATTTTTTTTGTTTGAAATATTAGATTTGTGCGGGCGTGTATCAAACTAATTTTCTGCAGAATTGATTGACCCTGAAATTTTGCATTTTGTTGATGTGCTTAAACACCTAATTACTTTTTCCTTATATATGTACAATTATCTTGAGGGGCGAAGCTAAATGCTCATTTGATCATTGAACGAGAACTACATGTATTCCTTAAGACAAAATGCTTATTTGTTGGTATTTTTAATCGTATTTTGTTGACTATGATGTGTATTTTCATTGAAGTAAGTTGCTCACGCCAATACTAAAATATCAAATTTTTTTTTTTTTTTTTTACAAAATTGGGCAGCTTAAGAGACATCAGGGTTAGTTTGAAGCTTGGAGGCAAGCGATTCTAGTTTCGTGGCGTTAGGGTGACGTTGGCATTCTTTTACATTTTTAGTATTGTTTGTCGAGTATAAAACAAGATGTATGACAATTATTTCTTTTCATATTTGAAGTTAAAGGCTTTTGGGTTAACTTTTGGGTTAACTGATGTAATAAATTTTAGTATGTTTGACTTATGATTTATCTTGATGGATTATGATATGATTATGTTGATCTTAGTTGTGTGAGGATGACTTTAGAAAGTTGGTTTATTATTTATTATTTGATTTATGTTTTTACCATTGTAGTTGTTCCTATTGTACCTTGATTTTTTTGATAATCTATTAATGTAGATTGTTTAAAATCGAGGCTTGACAAGATCTGACTAGCAAATAGGCGAGAGGCGTTTTGTGTATAACTTCTTCATCTATTTTTTTACTTTTTTTGTATTAAGAGATAAATAGGTTTTGATGATACACCAAAATGGTTCCTCATATGCGCCGTACACGCATCATGATGATCTCGAGGAATAACATGCCCTAGCGTCAATCTAACACTTATCCAACCCAAGCGGTTTTAAGCCCGCTCAATGCAGTCCACTTGACGGACTAGAATTCTTATAGCCTGCTAATGCAAGTATCTCGAGGATCAGCTACGGACGGGCAATTACAACAACTCTTTGCTTCCAACTGGGAAACAAATTTCAATGTATATATCACATATGGAGACTTCTATCTACGGATTACTTTCGGAATGAGAACTATCTCCTGTGTATCTAGGAGCACAAAGGCTATCAAGGAAGCTTCCCTCCACAGCATGACTCCTAATTAGATAAGGATCTTCACAAAAATCTTCTTCCCTAATCTACACCATCGATGGCCTGGTCGAACCAGAACTCCAGCACTATAAATAGGACATGAGATTGGTAAGCTAAGGTACGTGACAAATTCTCTGTTTACAACATTATACCTTCCTCAGATCCCTGTCTGACTTTAGCATCGGAGTGTCATCGGCCACCACAACGGTGGTCTGTGGCTCACGTGTGTTCCTTGTGCAGGTCAGCAAGTTTGCGGGTCAAGGTCAAAGCAGAAAGCGAAAAATGACTTTATCAGGTTTAATGGAAAGATATTGTGTAGATAATTTTGGAGATAATAAGTGGAAAAATTTTGGAAAAAATAAATGGAAAGGGATGACGTGGATATAATTGCTTAGGTGGCAATTGTCCCTTGTAGAGAAAAACCACATAACAAATAGATCATATGTTTCTACTTTAGCAGCACAATATAGATTTCATACCTTCAGTACTTAACGATCGATACTTCCAAAAAGTAACTTCTCAAGAAGGTCTTTTTAAAATAATAAAAAATTAAGTTTGAATCCATCCAGATCATTTATTTCATCTCCTTAGTTTGCTGCTATAAATAGGGGAGAAAACAAAATACAAAAGGATGATAAAAAAAAATGGCGCACATAGGTCCATAAGTCCTGGGTTTTTATATTAATTAATCATTAGTAATGTGAACATGTTTGTGTTATACTATTCATGTTTCAGGCAATAAAATATGAGAATAAGTGAAAATCATTCAATATAAGTCTTTGTTATTTAGGGTCCGCTTGGTATACTGTAAAAAAATGCATTTTGCAAAGTAATACATATGCATTACTTTGCAGTGCATTAGTTTTCAATGCATTTGCAATATTTTACGGGATGCCAAGTAGAGCTTTAGTGTTACAAATTTACAATATGTTCATAATAACATCTTCATCCATGGGGTGAAAAACAAAATTTTTGGGTTTCCACCTGAATTTGCATCGTCCTTCTACATGTTACATGAGAGGAATGTTTACATGTGTTTGATATAATTTCCATTCTTATCAGACTCTACTATGAGTGAAGCCCTCCACTTAGAGTGAAGTCGCATAATGTGGATCCTCCCACCAACAACACATTTCTAATTTACTTTTCTTATGAGGCTTCACTCAGTCTGTCGCCTTCCACTTTGAATGAAGCTACATAATTTTACCCTCTCACCTGCGAGGGGGCGGTTGGAGAATTATTATTTTTTGTTTGTGAAAACATGGTTTTAGCTTTTACTTTTGACTTATGAATGGAAATGCTCTAAGTGTGTGCCACTTCTAATTCTTTTAAACCAAAAAAGGGTACCACTCTATTTCCTGGTCATATAAGTTTCTCCATCTTGATGCTCTAAGGATATTATGTGGCACACTTATTTGATCATGAGGAATTCAGTGATTGTTTAGATGACTGTCGATAATGGATTTTATACGCTAGATAAGGTAAGCATATTTCACCAACATTTTGCGCCTGCTTGCATACTCTCTTAGTCTCATAATGCGTCCAATATTGAGCATTTGTTTTTTGTTGTGAATTTGTGGAATGATTTTTTTTTTTGTTAAAAGCATAAAACATAGATTAATAAGACCATTTACAGTATAGATGTCTTGTTGTTGTATCTAAGTTATGAGCCTCGAAGTTGAGGTCTCTAGTAATAAAATTACAGAACCAAAAACTGGGAATAGTAAGGAGGCGTTGAATACTACTAATAAGGGGATGCCACATCCATCACATGGTCGTCGAAGGGTCCTGCTGGCAGTGGCGGACCCAGGATTTTAGTTGAAGGGGGCGAAATGACAAATAATTATTAGTTGATAATAGTAGTTATCAATGGTGGAACAAAAATAATTTCCTACCCGAGCTAGTAACTAATTAAAAAAATACAACTATCAAAAATATATTGCATATACCAAATTGAATCCAGTGTAGTCCAATTTTAAGCCATAATAAGGTCACAATATCGATAACCTTATCAAGGGAAAATGAGCGTAATAACTGGAATACAATGTTCTAAAAACCACTAGGCAGTAGTAAGCTGGCGGCGAGTAGTGAACTAGCGCCCAAAAGATTAGGCGGGGGCCTAGGCGGTTATTTATTTATTTATTATAATTTATAATTTATAAAGTTAAGCGTAATATCATATAAATTACTTTCAATTTAATGCCAAAATGCATATGCAAAATGTATATATAAAAAAAAAACAGAGTCTTAATTTTTTATTTGTTCGAATTGAAAATAATCTAAATAAATAAAATTTCAAAATCTCGCCCAAGCTCGCCTGGGTGGCTCCCAGTCGCCTAGCGCGTAGGCCCCGCCTAGACTGATTTTTAGAACACTGCTAGAATATATAACTAAAATCACAAAATAATTAGGATAAATACATAGTTGAAGCTTAAAAAATCTAAAATTTGTAAACATAATAAGATCCTAATACAATTTCATAGAAAAAATGGCTTACGTGAGCCTCAAATTTCGTATGAGTTGGCTAATGGTATTATTTCATTGAATTATATAGATATTATTTTAGATATTAATTTCAAATATTTTTTTTGATGTTTTATACCACTTGTGAACAAATATTTCAAAATTTTTTAATATTTGCAATTACGTGGGTTGTTTACTAAAAATGATAAACTTTCAACCACTACACCAATATAGACATATGAAAAATGGTATGGAGCGTCCCGGAGTCTCCCAAAAGAAGACTTGTCCTCCACTGTCTAGCCTCCACTGTCTAGCTTGAATAAGCAAAAGAGTTGCCTCAGCCGTGTAACATTCCGCCATAGTGCTATTCAACATTTTCACTGAGATCAAACATGTTGCCCGAGCAAAAACAATACGAAGGACCATCATCGCAAAAATCCCTATAGTTCCCTTTTTTTACGAGTCAAAGAAACTAGCATCATCAGTTACTATAATATGGTCTGGATCTATCATAAAAGGGAAGAGGTTTAAGCTGAAGAGATCGTGCATTGAGTATGTGTTGTTTAATTGATTGTAATTGAGTCTGAATCAACTTCTTTTGGATGGTTTCTATCTCGGGAAGACCAAAAGTAGGAACGAAAATCACCCGCTCCGTGATAGGAACCGATCTAGTGTCAGTTGAAGCAGTTTCCAAGATGTGGTGAATGGTCACCAGATTCTCTGATGTAATAGTGGTCATTGAGCCAATATTGAGCATTTGTTTTTTGTTGGGAATTTGTGGAATGAATTGTTTTGATTATTGTTATCGAGATACGAAAATTCCCAATTGGCCCACTTCTATTTGTGACCTCTGGATTTCTCATCGAGGCCAACAACCCATCTAGAATACCGAACTGCTTAATGTTTTTTGTTTTTGTTTTTATTGTTTATTTTTTTTGTTTGTTTTTTTGTTTTTTGTTTTTTTTTTGGAAGCCTAATAGCCTTAGATATCCAAAATATCTTGATTCACTCCTCGGACTGCTCAAATCAATTGACCTGAACCTTTGATAAAAATGACACCTTTTCAGTCAAAAGTGTAACGAAAGCCTTATTTTCTAACATTTTAGAAGGCTCTATCTCTCTCCCTCCTTCTTCTTCCCTGGATAAAAATATTCTTCACGAGGTGTGGAGAATCAAGGCTCCCCCATCGGCCATGTTCATTCTCTGAAAAATTGGTCAAGACATACTCCCCACCATAACCAATCTAGTCAAACTTCACACCCCCATAGAGGACACTTGCATTTTTTGCAATAACCATACCGATGATGTTGTTCATGTTTTCTTTAGATGTCCGGTTCTCAATATTCTACGGAGAGTTTCCCCTATCCCCATGGATTGGCTCAATGAAAACTGTGGGAGTCCCACCATCATTACTTTCCTCACATTTATGTGAGATACAACTAAGGCCTACCTCACTTCTAGAGACGTCCTGCTATCTCAGTTTACTACAGTTCTCAAAACCATTTGGCAACTCCGAAATGATTGCATTTTCAGGAAATCCAAATTTGAAGCCCACTTTTTTTTCTCTTTGCTTTTAACCTCACCTGGAATGCGTGGCACAAGCGATGGTTTTGCACTCCTAGTAGTTTGACAAACCACACCTCTACCCAAAATTCACAACCTCTCTTTATTCACTCGATTATGGAACAAACCATTACTGATTCTTGACACGACCCCTTAAACAATAGGATTCCCCCATCCCTCATCTGAACCCTGTCACATAAACTTTTACAAGACACAATCAACCAATCCAGCCCAACTCTTCTCAGTTAGAGATCAAAGCCTTAACTCTAGATCTCTCATTGCTAATCCCCGTCTTGACATCCTCGACCCAAATACTATCTTAGTTACCTACAATGCTAATTTCTTGCCTTTTCACAGCAAAGAACATTAGGGATTTTTACAACTACTTTACGAGGCCAAGTGCTTGCTCGGGTGGCAGATTCTATTGCTTGAAAAGGTATTGACAGTACAATGGCAGAATGTCATGCGGCGGAGGCAACTTTGATGCTAATTTAGGCTCGACATTGGCGGAGAGGTCTTCTTCTAGGATATTCTGGGATACTCCACTCAATCTTACAAGAATCACATATGGACACAAGAACATGGATGAACTGGGCATGGAGGCCTAATGTTAGTAATATTCGAAGATTGGTGGCTTTAAGCAAATTATGGTTTTGTAATTTTATTAATCGAGAACTCAGTTATGAGACTCACCATCTAGCTGTTACTGCTGGACACCAACATTGCACACACACACACACACACACACACTACTATGTTTTTAAAGCAGCCTTAAAAATATTCAAAATGTTATGAACATAAGCGCTTCCAGGCTTCTAGATGTTATACAATCAGTCAAACGCGGTGGATATGCAAAATTAAAACAGATGCATGATTCACCAAGTATTTTCTAAAAAGGGTTCAAGATGTGTGGACTATGAGCATAGTTACAATATCAATCGTCTTTCAAAATCCAAAACTATGAACATAACAAAGTTTAGCATGCCAAATATTAAAAGTGCACGAAGCTCAAAATCAAGTGGATCTTATTCAATAAATCCAAACAAATATAACCCTCTTTTCAACCTTTCAAATGTTGCCATGGGGTTGTATCCTTGCATAGAAAACTGCTCCCAACCCAATTTGACAACAAGAACTACCACCCAAGGTAACAAAGGTACATAATGCAAACAAAACTAAACTCCAATCCTTGGAACAAAGTTTGTTTAGGCTAATGGGTTCCAAAACAATTAATTTGACACACACATAAGAACTGTGTTTGTGTTTGAAACGGAAGGACTTTACCCCTCCATATTTTGCAGATTTTTTATGAACAGGTGTTCCCAGATTGCCAAATTGTCAATCTAAATAAACTCCAAAACGACTCATAGCTCACCATTGCCATCAATCAACTCTGGCCCATTGAACTCACAATATGATTTCAGTTTATTTACAGGACAATTTCGTACAAATAAACTAAGAGATTGAAGAAGTCTGACAAAGCAAAAGGGACTAACATTCAACATTATTTATAATTACAAGTCAATTTCATGTAAACAGATGGCATTGATGTGCAATCAAACAATGCCTCCACAATAGTTTTTCAATCAATATCACTCGGACTTTTATCATTTAATATCTATTTTCAATTGATAGAAGCTTGTTCAAAACCCAATTTTTGAGCCAAGCAATCACAGATGCTTATAGTTTCATGAATCAACATATATATGTATTCAATCTATGTCAGATTGATCTAGCATGTTCAACCCAATTTGAGACAATAAACAAAGCAATCAATCTAATCTGCGTTTATTTTGGAGGACAAAATATCATTTTTGAATATATAAGAAAAACACTCTTGGCTAGAATATCTCATGCAATTTATATATATATAAAATCAGGACTAATTCGCATACATACAAACAACAATCTAGCTAAAAAGGTTATCCTTACAAACCCAACATGATTGAATAATCACATACTTACAAGTAATGAAACCAAAATCTCCGTAGAAACACAGGGTATTATTTCAACCTAATCAATTTCATTACTTGTTCCATCTTCTTTCTAAATTTTCGTAATTTATATTATGGAAAATAAAGGGATCATTCTTTTAATCTTAGTCATAACAGAAACGAAAACGTCTTAAAATTGTTGTGACTGCTGTAAAAGATTCAAATAAAAGTTAAGAACGAAGGTACCAATTTGTTCTTGGGTTGAGTCGCGGACTAGGTCGCTCTCTTTAAGACGTTTCGCGGCTCTGCCCAAGATTGTGCAAGCAGTGTACTAGCCCCGCCGTCCCCAGGATAAAACAACTCAGAATCTTCTCTGTCTCGTTCAATCAATTGTACATTTGATGAACGGAATACTATCACCCTTAAACACTTGTTTTTGCTCGGAATCATCAATACATTGTAAATAAATAAATAACACGAAAATTTCTTCTTTGATTGAAATGCTAAACAAAAACAAAACTAATTGCAAAACGAAATATCTCTTATTGAAACAAGGAAGAACTCTTGTTTTGTTTTTCTCTTCTCTTTTCTTGTTTTACTAAACTCTAAGTTGTGTTGTATTTATAGTGAGAATATAGATTCATTCAAAGTATGAAAATCCGGATAAGTGCATTGACAAAACAAAGAACTCGACTAGGTTCATTGGCACAACAAATGCATGAAAAAACGTCCAAGCTTAATTGCACTTAAAATAAAATCATGGAAAACGTCCAAGTTTAATTGCACTTAAAAACAAAAACGTGGAAAACATGGCAATAGGAAGACGTCTAGATTCATGTACAAAATTCTGTCTAGATTCATTCCCTCTTTAGAAATTCAAAATTTATTTAATGAAAATAAATTTGTAGCAAAAAGAATGGGTTGCTCTCCTTATAATCTCTATCACAAAGAGTTGTATAGTAGATATGAGACCAATATTAGAGAGAGAAATCCAGAGATCGAAACCTGTTAAATACCAATTTTCTTTTATTTTAAAAAGCCATATTTTCAACAAAAATGATGAATGGTATTTGACTGGCCTGAGGCTATCCGGATGTTTTGAAAAAAAGAGCTATTTGCCTGGATTCCTTGGTTTGTCTGCCAACCACTTTGGACTTGACGAGCGGAGATGGTTGAAGAAATTAAGAAAAATATAGTGAGATTTTAAAGCAACCAGTAGTAGGAGTGGGACCATTTGGTATGACAGAATTTGCTCTGGCATGGTCTGCACGTAATGATGATGGTTTTGTGGCAGATTGGGCTTGCAGGAATACCAGCTTCACCAACTTGCTGAATCCTTTCCGTGCATACATCAATTCTATCGATCCTTCCAATTCCATAAACTCAAATGCAACCCTTCCGTATTGTAATTTTGTAAAATGGAATAAGTGTGGTCAAAATTGCATTTTGAATGTCCAACACAAATGTCAATATGACTGCCTTGAGTTGCCATAATCAATCCAACTAAGCTGGCACATAATCTTGCGTTTCCATGGTCAACAACCTAATCCATTGTATTTATATTATTGCACAAAACAATCATACAATGAAACCAAGCGATCACCTCCTTCAAGACCCAATAAATAAATTGTTATTATTAAAAATACCTAACCCAAAATGGGAGGATAGTTGCATTGTAATTTGCCCCATATCAATATTCTGTTAAGAGTGTTGTAGCTTTCCTTGGGTAATTAAGTTAAAACAAATATCAAATGGGATTTGGAATTAGTAGGATAGTCAGGACAGCAGAGACAGGGGAAGACTCTTAATTTAGCGCGTTACCCACAATTCCAGGTATTGCGGATTAGTTTTATTTCTTTGAACTGATCAGAAGATTATAGGTTTGGTTTGCAATCCTATTATCCAAATCTGATCGATCCATTTCCAACCTTACCCGGCCAAGATGACCGGTTTCAGGATTGGTCATGGCCTGGGTGTCCTAAACAAAATGACCCTATATTCAAATCCCATCCCATCCCATCCCATCCCATGTATTGATTGGGGAGGTCCACAGTCCACTCCACCACCAGTGTGGGACTCTGAGTCTTCACCACCACCACTACCATTTCAGCTCTACAAACACACACAACTCTAGAGAGATTTGAAGAATAGTCCGGTTGACTTGAGAGGGCAGTAAGTAACCTCTTTCTTGTCTTCCTCCATTTAAAATTACTAAACTTGCCAACTGCCCCAGCTGACCTGGTTTCCTTTCCCGCGTTCACTATATACCTTCTCCTCTCTCTCAAGTTAGAATTTCTCTTCTTCAATTCGATTCCTTTCTTTGCTATCTCAACCACCCTTTCAACCCCTTCAAACCCTCTTCAACCACATCAAACCATCCATCTCATGCTCTTCACTTCTCAATCACCATGTCTTCCCTCCTCATCCTCCTCCTCCTCTCTTTCTTCTCTTCTCTAATCCACCCCATACAATCTCAAACATCTCCAAGGGGTCTTTTCATCAACTGTGGCTCCACCATTACCACCACAATCGAAAATCGAAACTGGGTTTCAGATACCCCATACATCAATTCAGGCAACCCCCAAACCCTAACAACCCCAAACCTTGTACCCATTCTCTCCACTCTCAGATCTTTCCCCATTTCCTCCACCAACACCACTGGCCTCCACAAGTTCTGCTATGTGGTTCCCGTCTTTCGCAATGCCAAATACATGATCAGAACCACTTACTACTATGGTGGGGCTAATTCGCCACCCCCGGTTTTCGATCAAATTGTGGATGGGACTGTGTGGGGAGTTGTCAACACTACCGAGGATTACTCCAAGGGACTGTCTTCCTACTATGAGGGTGTTTTTCTTGCTAAAGGGAAGACAGTGAGTGTTTGCGTTGGGGCTAATACTTATACGGATTCGGATCCGTTTATTTCAGCTCTGGAATTTATTTTCTTGGATAGTTCGGTTTATAATACGACGAGGTTTGACATGTATGGACTTAGTTTGGTTGCAAGGAACAGCTTTGGATATGGAGGACCAACAATTAAGTAAGTGTGCTTGGATAATTGGGGTTAGAGTTATTTGGTTGTAGAGTTAATTCTCAACTTTTGTTAACTTGATTCTTGAGGCTATAGTTGTTGTATGTATGAATTATTATATGGTAGAGATTCAAAATTGCAGCTTTTAGATGATTGAAATTTAGTTCATAGGGGTAGGGTTTTATAATTACAATTTCTAGCATTTGTTTGACACTTTATTCTGCTCAATTTGTTCAACTTTTACTCAATGCATTTTTCAGCCTTTGATCCATCCATAATGTTTATCAAAAATCAAGTGTAGTAGGTCTTTAGATATTTGCGCTAGAGTTGTTTGAATATAGAGCTAATTTTGAAATTTGGTTATTATATTCTTAAGGTTCATCATCATCAAATCCCATTCCCGATACTTTCGGGGTCGGCTATACGGATTTTGGTTCTACAAGCAATGCGGTCTTTTCACATATCCTCGCCTAATCCAAGCTCAAAGATGTCTTCTTTCACCGCTTTCATCCAAGTTTTCAACGGTCGTCCCCTCCATCTAAACCCTTCATTAACTTGTTAATCTAGACATTTTCTAATTGCCGTCGTGCTTGGTCTCCTCCACACGTGACCAAACCATATTAGACGCCTTTATCTAATTTTGTCTAAGTATCTCCTAATTCTTTCATTGCTAATTTTATCCTTATGGGTTTTACCACACATCCATCTTAATATGCGCATTTCTGCTACTGCCAACAATCGTCTTATGACATTTTCCTTTTAACCTTGCAGGCATCCTTCTATCACATAATACTCCTGACGTCATTATCTATTTCGTCCAACCAGCTTTAATCCTATAGTTTACATTTTCTCCAATAGTCCCATTCTTTTGAATTATAGATTCTAGATATAAAAAAACCTCATACTCTTGGATTTCACGTATTCGATCTCAATTGCATTACCCCCCCTCGTGATTTACAACCAAAGTTGCACACTAAATATTTTGTCTTTGAACGACTAATTCTAAAATCATTTCTCTCTAAAGCCCCCCGCCACTTATCTAATTTTCGACCTAAACCTTCACTAGTCTCATCAATTAAGACAATATCATCTGCAAATAACATGCACCAAGGGACATCTTCTTGCAGATGTCTCATCAATTCATCCATGACCAAAACAAAGAGGTATGGACTTAAGACTGACCCTTGATGTAGTCCTACTGATACTGGAAATTCACTAGACATCCCGCCTATTGAGCGAACACTTGTTACAACCCCTTCATACATATTTTTAATGATATCGACATAACATTGAGACACTTTCCTCCTTCCAAGCGCCCACCAAATTAACTCCCTGGGGACCCTATCGTAAGCTTTCTCCAGATCAATAAATACCATAAGCAAACTCTTATGTTTCTCTCAATATTTTTCAATAATTTGCCTAAGCAAGAAGATGACCTCCGTAGTAGACCTACCCGACATAAATCCAAATTGATTTTTCGAAACAGCGGTTGAACTTCTAAGTCTTTGTCCTATGAACCTCTCCCAAAGTTTCATCGTATGACTCATAACCTTTATCCCTTTATAGTTTGAGCAGTTCTGAATATCCCCCTTAAGGTTGTGAATTATAAATTCCAACATGGAAGGGTTTCATAATGCAGCTTTGGATGACTGAAATTTAGTTCACTGGGCAGGGTTTTATAGTGTCATTTGAAGCATGTCTTTGACACTTGATTCTAGGGAATATCGAAATAAACTTGAGAATAAGATATTTTGAGAAAGCCCTAAATAGTCCGAGAAGTTATAATGCTAATAGTTAATTCAACATATATATTTCGGCAAAATATAGGTCATGTTGTTTTCTTCTATTATTATCTAAGAGAACAAGCCTTTTGAGTTTTTTGGCACTAGCGTTGATTTATTTCTTGATCTTTTAAATATTTGGCTGAATCTGATTATTAAAATGTGAAATACCAGATATCCTGACGACCCATTTGATCGTTACTGGGAGCCATATGGGAACACAAATCCCATCGTACAAAGCACAAGAAACATTTCAGTTTCTAGCTTCTGGAATCTTCCCCCCTCGAAGGTATTCGATAATCAGCTGACAACCGACCAGGTGAAGCCTTTGGAGTTGCAATGGCCCCCACTTTTTCTTCCAACTTCAGTCTACTACATTGCATTATACTTCGCAGATAGTCGTGATGGGAAATCAAGAGTATTCAACGTCACAATGAATGGAATACAATATTACCGCAATCTGAATGCAACTTCTACTGGTGTTGCTGTGTTTTCAACACGTTGGCCACTTTCTGGTCTTACAAATATTACTCTGACCCCGGCTGCTGGATCCGATGCTGGTCCTGTGATCAATGCTGGAGAACTTTTCAATCTATTCATCCTTGGAGGAAGAACTCTAACAAGAGATGGTTAGTTACTGAATATTTATAATGTACCATAAGACTGCCATATTTTTCTGAAGAGCTCTCAGCTATCAGATAGTGGTTTGATTAGGTCCTTTTCTCAAACAGTATGTTTTACTGATGGGACACAACCAACTATCTCATAATACAGTGAAAAAGAACTCACAATAGTGTAGATATGCAAATATACTTATTTTCATACCTAACATTTTTTGGGTTATTATTATTATTATTATTATTTTAATTAATTTATTATTTATTATTATTTATTTATTTATTTTTATGTCTTTTTCAGTGATTGCTTTAGAAAGACTGAGAGATAGTCTAACAAATACCCCAGTAGATTGGCATGGCGATCCTTGTTTACCTCGTCGGTACTCATGGACTGGAATCACATGCTCTGAAGGATCTCGGATACGCGTTGTCACTTTGTGAGTTTGTAGTTTCTGATCATAATTTATATAATAGTTGATGTTAATAATGATGCTGCTATTGTGATAACGACCTTGTTGTTGTTGTTTTTTTTTTTTTTTTAATAATTTTATTTGTTTATTTATTTTTTAATTTTTTTTCCCAGAAACTTGACAAGTATGGGTCTTTCAGGATCTATAACAGATAGTATTGGCAACTTAACTGCTTTGACCGATATGTATGGTTCTTTCACTCAATGCTATTTGTTAAGAAGAGCACTTAATGTCAAATAGTATTAGTGACTCCTGCTTCAAAATTGCAGTTTGTTTGCAAACAATAACTTGTCAGGCCCCATTCCCGATCTCAGTTCTCTGAAGAGGCTGCAGAGATTGTAAGTTTTTGCTGTCGTTAGTTTTTCATTTGTGCACATACATTTTGTAAAACTGGATGTGGTTGCTCATGAATCCCTGTTCAAATGGTCACGGAGGTTTAAAACTGTGACACCCCTAGATGACAATTTTTGAACTGTGATCATGTGACAATTTATGAACTGTGATCAGTGGTCCAATGTTGAGGATGCATAATCCGAGTTACAGGACCCATGGACTTGCATTTCAGTTGCTAGTTACTTGTTTTCTCATATTGCTCTTATCTTTGATGAAGGCATTTGGAGAACAATAACCTAAGTGGTGAGCTTCTTCCATCACTGGGGACTATTGATAGCCTGCAGGAAGTGTAAGTTCCACTGTCCTCAGATAATTTGCACGTTGCTGGACTTTTTCCTCTTCATGTGCATTGACTATTTATTTGAACTTTCGTTTTAAAAGAGATAAAAAAAAAAAAAAAACCCGGCAAAGAAGCATGAAAGGAAAATTTTAGGGTTAATTTGCAATATGTCTAATTGCACCTGTGCTGCTGGTAGCAAACGATGGTTATGAAATTGTATAAATAGGAAATAACAAAAAAGGCTGCAGCCAAAGCCTCAAGATCATTCTGACTTCTAACTTCTGAGAGGTTCATACACTGAGAAAGTAGCACCTAAGAAGCTCACAGATTTTGCTTTTGGTCAATTGCTTAGTCTCAGTATTATGTATATACCAATCTTTGTTAGTGTACATGATCGAATCAGTAGCATTGAGAACTCAAATAAATAGAAATAGGACATAAAGTAACAGATTTAAATGAGTATGTGCATCCATCCTACCAGGCAATGAATCATTAGTAGTACATGGGCTAGTTTAGGATTTTGTCTAATGCCCCACATTGGATTGTTACTGTATTGAGATGGTAGTATTTTATCATATAAGGTGCACAACTGCACACTAATCTGATCTTTTCGTTGCTTCTCATTTTCCTAAACATAGTAATAACCCTTGTCTGTCAGTTATGCACGGGAACAATTATGATTAGCTCTATTATGTAAACTGATAACCTGTTTTACCTTTGAACCTATTGCACTCTTTCCATCGGTTCCAACATACTGCAGCTGGTACATTTCTCTATTGTCTTTATCTATGAGATGCATAGTTAATTACGAGCCACCTTTGGCAAAAGGTCCGAAACTAATCCATATTACAGAATGCTACCCAATTCCCTAGGAGGGGCTTAATTGATTCACCTATAGTGCCAGTAGGCATGTCCGACTACTACTATGTATTAATATCTCTAGGCATTGCAGGTTAACTGGGCCAATGTGTCCGTTCAGTTGTTAGATATAGAAGACAACATACCTTCTTATGACATTTCAGCCGTCAATTTTTTATTTATATGTATTTGTGAATGTTTATGTTAATTTAAGTTACCATAATTGTAACACAATCAGTACCACTGTCGAAAGCTTCAGAAGATTAGAGTGACTTTCCTTTGTACTTCTCTTTTTTCCTGGACATGTGATAGAAAAATCCTATTGGATTTTTTCGAACACCTCACTTTATTCTTCTATCAATGTTAGGATCTGCAACTTCCTTATATTTGGATATTCATTTGCTTATGCATTTCAGCTTTGTGCAAAGTAACAACCTGACTGGCGAAGTCCCAAATAGCCTCAGATCAAAATCTGGACTGAACCTTATGTAAGTGCCAATTCTTCAATACATGACAATAGTTTGTGAATTGTCATTCAACATCTAACTAAATCTCCTTTTGTTTCTTAGAATTACTCCTGGAAATAGCTTTTCACTTCCACCAGCTTCTTAACTAAAGTATCTTATATTGGAAAGGGTATGTATATAGTTGCTACAACTATATATTTATTGTTAATTTATTGATATGAATAACATATCATAACACATGTATGTCTACAATTCCAGAATTGGCTTTGCGGCATTTCATAAGTGGACTGTCCATAGTGTGAATACTCATGATACCAGAGCTAAAGATTCTCGTTTTGCACTGTTGCAAGTGAATTAGAGCTCTTCAATGAAGTGTGTAGTACCTAATATTTATATAGATGAAGTGGTTGTGCATATGATTAGTCCTCTTATTCTTTGTGTGATGGATGCTCTGAACCAATGCGGAAATGACAGTGATACCATCATCGATTTTTTGTATTTGTTTCAATGATATGTACTATAAAAGTTAAAGCAATATATTTATAATTGGGGTCTTTGTTCATCAATAAAATTTAAATGTTTTTTTTTATCAAAGGGAAATCTCCCTTGGTTATGAACTTCCGGAAAATATCATTTGCTGTAATTAGTTATATGAGCATTTATTTATCTGTTTCTTTTAATGGTATGTACGTGAGTATGTTTTCAAGTTTATTGGTATCTTATTATCAAGGAGCTAGGCTTGTATTTGTATGTGTTATATAAAGGTTTGGGTCCTTCCTGTTGCAAGCAGATCAGATTTTTGCTGGGAGGAGAGAAAATATCGAGTTTCTTTTTATGGTGATATGCACATAACCAGACCTACATGTTAGTAATACAACCCCTATACTGTGTACAATCTACTTAACGAAATAAATAAAACTAAATAGGTATTATAGAACAGAACAAATTGTATTGTAAAAGAATATCCATCTTAAATTTTTTTAATAATCCAAGTAAGCACATTGATTTCGTAAATATTCCATGCTTCTTTTTCCGTAATCCAATATGGCAATATCCAATCTCCAAACGAAAATTTTAGCTTGCACAAGAAGGGATATGGCAGGATGTGCTTATTTATTCTCATTGGACATTCAACATTGAGCATAGTTGGATCATCTTCTTCTACACCTGCTTTCTTTGACGAGGCCATCCTTAACTTAATCTGGGATTGGAAAATTCACTCGTGTTTCAGATAAAGTTCATCTCATCGTCCAACAGCATCTTTCTTTAGTTCCTTTTCATGTATCATCTTCTTCGGGAAACATTCCCTTGAGGCGCGTGAGTTCTGTGTACTTGCTAAAGGGAGTTAAACCAAGTTTGTATGCTCGAGTGAACTTTACAGTGTTCTATAGATTTAACAGTCAAAAGAAAAACACTGTAGGCTTCTAAAAAGTCAATTGGAGAGGAATGAAACCCACTGTTGGTCAAAACATCATGAAGCAACATAGATGACTTTTTTTTTTGAAAGTTGAGCCGGGTTTGTATAGGATCCCGTAACCTATCCTCGAGGTGCCACCTATAGGTCAACATCACCCCGAAAGAAACGATGCCGCCGGAGGGTCTCGAAGCAAGGACTTGGGGACTAATCCCACAAGGCCTTAACCACTCGACCATAACCCCTTTGGCAACATAGATGACTTTCTGGGGTCAGATCTTCCTGTATGAATTTTTTGTATCATTTTGAGTGTTTTAAGGCATTGCTAGAAATGGTTTCATAACTCACTTCAAGCTTCTTGATAATACTTATCGCTTGGATGGGTTTGAATCACTTGAATATGCTCAAATTTACACACTCTGGGGGCTAGAGTGATGTTCAAAGAAGTTCTTCCACTGTCATTGTCCGACCTATATTAGCCTTTTTAGAGACATAAAAGATAAAACCATTTAGTGCTCATGTTTATGTTTTTGCACAAATTCTGACTTCTTGATCAGGAGAGTGCAATAAGAAATGTCATGTAGCAGTAAATGTATATCTCTGTTTGAATCATTATGATGAAAACATATAGGCAATAAATGTATACTCCCTATTGATGTATAAACTGGGATAATAGATCTCCAGACAACTTCTCCAAAGTGGGGGGTTGTAATGGTATCATGAGAGTCCAGCCTACAAATCTGACTGAATACTTGGGTACTGGTTGAGGTGATTTTTGTGAAGTGTCCTATGGCATCTACTTGTCTCTACAATTTTATACTATATAAAATGGTCAATCTCAAGCTATTTTCAAACTGTAGGTATTAATAGGAATGAGAAGTGAAAACGCTAGGGTTTGGCGGTTCTAGGGTTTTGCTATGTTTTTGATTGACTGCACCCTGATGATTTGCACGTCAGCTTGTGGATGATGAATCAACAAGAGCAACGCAAAACTCTCCCCATCACCTCTATTGGGAAGGCAATAGAGGTGTCGACTCAAATGCTAATGGAGGGTCAAAGCTTGGTCTCACTACAAAAAAGTAAATTCAGCAACAACATTGTGCCGTTGCTAAGTATTAAAAAAGCGTAGCTGAAATGAGTCAGCAACAACCCAACGACCACTGCAATACCGTAGCTATTTGAATTGTCGCTCCAGTACAATAGCAACGGTGAATTTTTCCGTGGCTATCTAGCAATGGCACATGACTGTCTCTAAGTTGCAAATAATTCGTCTCTAAACCAATTCGAACTCGAAGGTTTATTTGAGACGACACTTATTAGCGACAACTTTTCAAATTTCTGAGATGGCTGTGGCTGTCGCAACTTGACAAAATAGAGACGGCTGTTGCCGTTGCAAATCAAGGACGATCAATTTGCCGTGGCAAATCAACAACTAGAATACTGCTGTTGCTAACACTAATCTGTTGTTGCTAGTAATTTAACTGTCAATTAATTAGCCACTACATCTTGTTGTAGCTAAAAAATTACTAAACAATGAAAATTCAATTTTTTTAATGGGATTAGTTCTCAATAATTTTCAGATTTTTTTTTGTCATTCAGAATACCCATTTCAAACCTGAACACAATTATATTAATTTTCACCGTAAGTGATGATTAAAACACTAAGTTTGTTCATATAATCAATAACTTGTTCATCACAAAAATACAATCTCAAACAACTTTATACTCTGTCAAACTCAAATTGAATATATATATAATTTTGTATTGATTAACTCACTTAAACACTCGATCCCATCATTAAAGAAGGCAGTGAATCCTGCTTCGGGGGCAGATCTAAGCATGGCGATAGTTCCTGTTGTATCATAGGAAAAATACGATTTAACCAGTCATGATCTCTGTTCTAATGAGGTTGTTGCGAAGGGTAGGACTACACAGGAAGGGAAACCAAACACTGACGCAAGAAATGATGAAAGTATTAACTACGTTCATGAAAACCCTATGAAGAAAATCTGGGCTCAAATCCTTGCAAACAAGAAGGGCACGGGAACAATGCTTTGATGTGAGGGAAGGCAGTAGTACAGCTTAAATCCTCTGATTTCGAAGAAGAGAGAAATGAGTGCAAGGATCTTGTCATTGGCAATTTTGTTGGTAAGCATTTAACTTTTGGTTATGTGAAAGAGGAGCTAACAAGAGCTGGAATCTCCAGGGGAACTTTGACATGAACACCCATAATGAAAACACCATTGTTTTTGAGTTCCAGGACAAAGAAGATCGAAACAAGGTGATAGAACTTGGGTCACTCTACATATCTAGCAGGCTCTTCATCATTGGGGGCGTTCTTGGAAGAGGACGTGATGATGTTAAACACTATTCCCATATGGATATGTCTTAAGAACATTCCTTTAATGTTTTGGAACCCCAAGGGGATTAAGCAATTGCTAGCACAGTGGGTTTCCTGCTGATGCTTGACAAGGCCACACTATGCACGAATTTTGTGAAAGTTTTGTGTTGAAAAAGATGTTAACAACTGCTTCCCCAATCAAATCCCTATAGTAGTGGATGGGGAGAAGACCATTATGGTGGGGGTGGACTATACATGGAGGCTTGCGAAATGTAAACATTGCATAATTTTTAGCCATAGCTCGGAAAGTTGTTATAAGATAATCACCAAAAACCCTGCAGTCAAGGTTTATAAACAAGTCAATGCTAACACCAAGAAGGGTGAGGAAGAGGAAGGTTGGGAAACCCCTACGAAGCAACACACGTTTAGAAGTAGGCAACCTAATAACCAAGGGGAAGTATTGACTGATCTGAGTCAAGAAGAATGACCCTCGAGTGAGATACTCTATTTTATACTTCTCTGGAATTAGGAGGTGAAATCAACTTGAGCATGAAACTAAGTGAAGTTAGCGAGCAAACAATGCAAACTAATAGGGGTGGGCACGAGACGGGATAGACCTCATTTCTATCCCATCTTGTTCATTCGGGACAGGATAAACCTCATCCCAACCTCGTCCTATCCCAAACAGATTTGGGACGGGACAGGTTGAACATGTACTAAATAGTCTTTCAATGAATAATAACTAAAAAATTTCATCTGACATTGCTCACACATCAATAATGCCTAATTTATTTACATATAACTTTCATTGTGACAATATAAAATGTCATAAAATTTCATCTCACATTGCTCATAATTGTTTCTTGTATGAATGATATAAGTTCTCAAGTTGTCTTAATATAAGTTCAAAAATGAAAAATATTGATCATTGACCAAATTTTCAACTACACACTCATAGTCCAAAACTAAACCAACCCATAATTTGCCTTTATTTTCAAACAAGAATTATTGTCCTATAATTGATCTAAAATGTGAAAAAACATAAATTTTTCATGGGTTCTATTTGACCTAAAATATTCAAACTCAAGTTTTTAACTAAATAAAGAGTACCAAATCAAGCAAGTTTTCAAACAATAGATGTTTTGATTTAATTTCAACACATAATAAATTTTACTTTAGAAGAGTAGTTTGATTAAAATTAATAATAATAAATATTAAATAAATAAGTTTGGGATGGGAGGGATTGAAAATCTTCATCCCGATCCCATCCCACTTCAGATCGGGATCGGGATGAATTGAATCAATCCCAAAAGAACCCAAAAAAGTCGGGACGAGACTCGACCAGGACGGGATGCCCACCCCTACAAACTAGTGATATTGTGCACTGGGTGCAGACCTGCAAACTGGTCTTAGTACGTAGTTGATAAAGGTCTTCATCGACCAAATCAAGCCAAACGGTGTACGAACTTCAATCAAAACATGAAGAATCGGAGCTCCAAGAAGTGGCGGGAGGAAAAACTATAGCAGAACATGAGAATAATGATCTCAATAAAGATCGGCCTGATGAAGAAGAAGAATACGAGCCAATCCGAGCTTTAGTTTCAAAAGCTTATGCAGATTACATACTAAACCCTTGGAAATCCACTAGATGTAAGAAAAAGTAACAAGAAGTACATCGAGCATACTCCACAACAAAGAAAAATGTAAGGTCTCACCTACCAAATGTTGATCGTCCGTATGGATCATCCTCCTTCATGTTGAGTCATTATGGGTGATTTACCCTCTTGAGAGATTGTATTTGAGTTTTTATTTTTACTTTTTTTCATAAATATAAAAGTTAAAGGATCCTTAAACACTATGTTTGCTTAAAAAAAAAAGAAGTGAAAGTCAGTCTCACCAATTTTTATTTATTCATTTATTTTGTGTGTTTTTATAGAATATTGATACTCTTTTATCTTTTGGATAAACAAAAATAAGATTTAGAAAGAGGAAAGTCTTCTGAAGTAGGATATAGGACATTTGATCCACTTGCTGATGGCGAAGACCACTTATGTATCGCTATCATAACATGCATGCTAATTGAACTTTTGAAAATTGTGCGATAAGGTTCTGAGTGTCCATGGAATGTTTGTAATGTATGGAATTGGGATATATATAACCACTAGTGCTAGAAATTTTGGGTTACAGAAATATCAGAATGTAAAGTTGTTAACACATGAAAAAAAAATGGTATTTTATGGTTGGGGAAAAGTAAAGGTATAGGGATGTAATAAGTTGGGTTCATGAGATAGAGATAAACAACCAAGGTGAGATTCTTAGACAATTAAGTGGTTGGATGGAGTTAATTCAGTAGGCATTAGGAAAGAGCATAGTACAAATTAGGATTTAGCGAGTACACATGCATGAGGGTCCCCATCGAAGCGTACTATTTGTCATTGAGGAGCTCCAAATACTACTTAAATTTCTCATTCTTCACGTTTTCTTTCTCTAACTTCGAACCCTGATTTCCCATATGGATGTTTGTCATCATTGGTATTCATAATTATAAATACAATAAGGTGCAAAGATTCTTAAAGCCACTAACTAGGAATTGCTACAGAGAACAACGAGGATTCAGAACCTACAGAATTTCACCTGGCTCTGCTGGAAGAGAAACTCTACAGTGCCTGGTGCTTGGATGATACCAGACATATGCATTACTGACGTGGCAGTGAAAACTTATTGTAAGTTATGTAGGTATTGATGCAATGTGCAAATATATATATATATAGAAGTAATGTATATATATATATATATGAACAATGTGTATTTGTTGGATTTCTCTCCCAATAAGTTTTCACTGATGCATGTGTTTGGTACCATTCAGACACAAAACAGACACAGATGACCAGGCATTGTAGAATTACTCCTGCTGGAACCTTAGTCACAAAACTTATCGAGGTAGGACTAGAGCTATGTGTTTTGAGGAAGATTAGAGCACTAAGACTGACTTAAACATATTTAGTCCTATTCCACAAACCACATATATAACATGAGCCTAGAGTAAGAGTTGAGAGACATGGTGATAAGTGATTCATGTTCGATTGCAGAAGGTGTTTTCTTTCCAACTAGGAGACGTGTACGTGAATCACTATTTACCATCTTTAATCAAAAACTCACGAACTTTGGACCAGAAGTACTTGAATTCAATAGTAATAAAGGACTTGGTCATTGTTAAGATGTAGGAGTTGTGATTATATGGCCTTCTGTTTCACTTATTATTATTATTATTATTATTATTATTATTATTATTGAAGCATCCAAAAATCGTCCTCCTATGAGTTTGATCTGCAAAACAAATGTTAGATTGCTAATGACCATATTTTTGGTGGTCGAATGCACTCCGATACTTAAGTCAACAACTCTGTTTGAAGAAGGAAGTAAATCTGGACAAAACTAAGTTAAAGTTGCATACACGTGTCGAATGTTCCCTTTACATTTTATAATGGTCGTAGTTAATTCTCTGTATGACTTAAGCATGTGAAGTGCAACGGAATGAGATGTTTCTCGTAACAGTCTCCTCCTTGATGAAGATGCGTCCGTGGAGGCATAACTCCCTCCACAATTCTTTTTGATGCAACGTTCCTCTTCTTTATGAGAGAACTCGTGTCGGGCCTGGATTTGGGCTTTGATTCGTTCGGGCCTAGATTCGAGCCTTGATTATATATTCTTATAGTGGGCATTGTCTGGGCCTCTTGGTTGGTTTTGTTCTTTTTGGGTTTTACGAGCTGGCCCAGTAGATGAGACGCGTATCCTCGCAATGGACGTTCTCTGCCACGTGTATGGCAGCGATGATCAGTCTATTTTGATGTATCATCAACTATTCTCCCCTTAGTTAGTGGGTACGTTTATGTATCTACTAACTTCGTGGCGGTTAGTATTCCAATTGTATCTTTGCATTGAACTTAATGTTGTTAGAAACTTTCGGTCGCTCGATTGTCTCGATCACTTCTTTATCCGTTCGTTTTTGCGCATTTTTTTGGAATTTCGCGCGCCATTATATCCTGCATGTCGCCCCACGAGCAGTCTTCTCGTTACTCGGTTGCATAAAGGAGACTATAACAGTTTGTTTCCTTTTTTATGCCATATTTGATATTAGGATTGTTTCTTCTTTCTATCGCATTCTTCCATCATTTCTTGCCTATTCGCGATGTCTGCTGGTGACTTACTAGACGATGAACAGTTTGCTACCTGCAAAACTCATTTTTTCCCCAAGAAGGCTTCCCAGGCGACCTTGAATAGCGTCTGTTCCGATTACTCTTTGCCTTTCGACCTTGAGATCATTCTATCTCGTGAGAATGACAGTCTTTGCTGTCCGAGGAAGGGGTATATTGCACTTTACCCGCGTATGTTTCACTTCGGTTTTTAATTTCCAGCTCCAAAGTTATTCTGGTCTTATTTAGATCTTCTGGGTATTCCTCTTGCTCAGATGGGCCCAAACGGTTGGAGAATTATGGTTTCCACATATGCAAGGGCCATCCTTTCTAGTATTCCTTTGACTGCTAAAATCTTGCACTTGGTGGTCAGTCTGTTGGCGACCAAGAGTACTTGTTTTCTTCGTTCTCCCGCGTGTTTTGGCAACCTTAATGATAACATCAGGGGTTGGTCGCGAGATTGGTTTTACGTTTTTGTCCCTTCTGGCTACTTTAATTTGCGGGGCTGACATATAGTGAGGTCTTTCTAGGTTCCCAACAAGCGGAGAAATCTGCAATTGACTGCCGAAGAACAGATTATCAACGAGTGTTTTTTGCAGCTTCCTGTAGTTCCTTTGGACACCTATCTTACTGATGACATGGTGGAGCGCAACAGTTTGTACAATATGAATGAAACCGAGCAGGCTATGCTAACTGAGAGGCAAGCTGCAAAGATTGCTGCTCACGCTGCCCTGTCGATGGTGGTAACACTATCGTTGATGGGAAAGTGAGCTTGGATGTTACAGATCTCGATGCTCTTGTGAGCGTTGGTGCTACTGGCCCAACTTCCATGAAGAGAAAAATCACGAGGCCTGTTAGTTTGTCGAAGCGGTTGTTTTTGAGTTCTGATTGTGTTCTGAAGAAGAAGCGGCTCGTTGATTTTACTCATCGTGCTTATCTTTACTTGAGTTCTGTTTACAGGGAGCTTGCAAGGGATGATTGTTGCTCTCTGCAAGAGGCTGAAGAGATGAAGTTGGCATTGGAGAGGAGCGAAAAAGAGACCATTCGGCCGCTGGACGATGGCGAAAAGAGGCCCCTCTCCACTTATGGTGGTCTTGATGCTGCCAAGTGTTCTAATGAGAATCCTAGGGCCATCGATGATAAGATGTACCAATTGGTTGTTGTCCAGTCTAAGGAGCTTAGTAGTCATGATCGGGTTCCCGAGACGCAGTCTCTTCGTTCTCTATCTCCTCCTGTTGATGATGGGTCGGAGGTCCCTCCTTCTTCAGCCCACTTAGGCACCTTTATTCTCGTTGGGACTGCCATTCGTTCCGCTTTTGCTATGGTTACTGCACAACGAGAGGGTTAGGATGGTTCTCCTATCATTCCTTCTTCTTTCCCGGTTGTGGGTGGAGGTTCCTCTGTGCTTCCGAATCCCGCATTCTTCATTCGCGAATCAGTTGGACGAAACCTACCCCTGACGAAATTCGGGTTAAATCGGACAATAACTTTTGCTGGTTTCCTGGCTTGACGTGAAGGATGGTGCACGTAAGTTGATTAACGAATGGCACAAACGGTCGGTTGAGAGGCCTTCGATGCCTGTGCTGGATCCGAGCCTTCATCTTGACGATGGCCTTAGGCTTATAGTGGACGTGATAAGTCATCTTGCCTACGCATGTGTGATGGGTTCGGGTTATCGAGCTAGTCATAATCTTGGGGTTTCTTTGGAGAGGAAGCTCGTTGTGCTGCTATTGGTGTTTTCCCATGTTATTTATCAATCCGACACGTTAAGAGCGCGATGCTCGGATTGGATCAAAGTGGTCAGGGTTGCTCAAGCCTCGTTGGTCGAAGCGGAGGATGCATGGGATCAGTCTGTGACCAAGCTTGAATATTTAAGAGCCGAATTAGATGATGTTCAAGCACGCTTACATGATGTGGAAAAAGAGTTGTCCGTCGAAAATACACTTCATGATGAGGCTGCACGTGTCGTGATAAAACACTATACTATCGCGACATTGTTGAGAAAAGGGTGGAGCAATTAACGACTTCACTTGATGAGGCTAAGGCTGATACCTCCGCGATGCTTACTACTGTTGAGGTCCGACTTATAGCGGCTAGGAATGAACTTGCTTCTGTTAAGGACATGCTTCACGTTATGGAGGTGGCAGATTGGCATCGAATTGTTGATGGATGGTTTGAGCTTTTAGATTATATTGAGGGTTTGGTGTTAAATTGTCTCAATACTGTCACTTGGTCTATCAGACCTTCGAGGATGAAGACGGCGCTGAAGACTCTCCAGGTGATCCAACGGCTGAAGAGCCACTGCCTTCTCCTCTTGAAGAGAGAGCTCATGCCATTGATTCGACTGCCCTTCGTCCGTTAGATGGTGTTGTTGACGATGCTATGGATCCCTTTGCTTGACTTCCTGCTTCTTTACTTTCTTCCTTGAATGTAATATAATAGTTTTTATTAAAGAACATTAATTTTCTCCTTTACATTTCTTCATAGTTGTGGTTCATCTTGTTGACTTCGTTTGAGTAGCATGTACCTTTTATAGGTCGATCATTATTGTTGAAATGATTTGTATTCCAGCTTTGATTTTTATAGCTGTATTTTTGTCCTATCTGACTTTTGCTGATTTGAATTCTTGTACGCTCCAATACGCCAGTCTTAACCTCGTGTTGGTTGTCTCGAAGCTTTTGTGAGAAAGTTGTTTTGTTTGCTTGTCTTCTACTTTATCGAGGCTCTCTTGAGTTGTGTTAACTTGTTCCTTCATCTTTTACTTCGCTGGTTTGATATTATGATCAAACAAGATTTGACAATTTTGAGTTGGTTTATTCGCTCAACTCTTATTTCGTTGCTCGACGATTCGGTTGACCCGAAGTCTTTTCATTCAAGTTTCGCTTCATTGGTTCGACTCGAAGTTACTTTTTTTAGTTGACTCATTCGTCCAACTTTTACTTCATTGGTTCTACGCTCTAGTCGGCCCGAAGTTGCTTTTAGTTAACTAGCTCATTTGTCTAACTTTTACTTCGTTGGTTTGACGTTCTAGTCAACTTAAAGTTGCTTTTACTTAGTTAACTCGTTCGTCCAACCTTTACTTCGTTGGTTTGACATTCTAGTCGACCCGAAGTTGCTTTTACTTAGTTGACTCGTTTGTCCAACCTTTACTTCGTTGGTTGATTAGATCAAAAGTTTATTATATGTATCTGACTTGCGTCTGATTCCTTTTGGCTTTATATGCTGATTGTTTTGCATGGCTTCATTTCGAAGCTTTTATCCTTCGTGGGATGATGATTCCGAATTTGTAATTTTATTGATTTTCTCTTTTGGATGTTTTGACCATTCTTAATGGTCGTTTTTCTGGAGCAGTTATGCTACATTGGGGAGTGATTTTCTTTTTCCTCTTGATCATTGCTTGGTTGATGTTTATCCTCGTGTTGGGGGTTCATGCATTTGTTGTTTTTTCTCGTTTAATTCATGACCTCCTGTGCTTGATCCGTTGTTGCTCCTTGCTTGACGTCATTTGCTGAGGCTTGATGGAGTTTGTCGTCATTAATTATTTTGTTAGTAATTTGGATTGAGTTTGCATCCATTGGTAGAGTCCTCGAATTGATTGGTGCAAACGTCTTCAGGGCGTCAATTTTCCCGCTTCGATATGGGTCTGCTCGAGTGGAAGGTGTTTCTTTGTTGGGGTAGATGTAGTGTAGAGCGTATATCAGTTCCCTACATTGTTCTTTCGATCATGTGGTGATGGTATCTGCCTTTTCTTTCCCTTTGAGCTGTTTGTCTGGCATTCCAATGAATTCGTTGAGTCGTCCTCTTTGAATACAATGCTTGATTTCTTCTTTCAGCTTGTAGCAGTCATCGGTATCATGCCTGTGATCCTTGTGGAAGGAACAATACCTGCTTTTGTCATCCTCTTGGGTCTCCTCTCATCCTGGGTGGTCAGATGGCGTTCACCCAATTCGCCATGTACTTCAGGATGTTGGTCCTGCTTATGTTTAGGGTCGTGTATGGTTCATATTCTTTTTTATTACGCTGGTTATCCGCTCGTGATTGGGCCGTGCCAATTGTGGCTTTCTGGATTCTCACTGGTTGGACTCGGTCCTTCCGCCATTCCGATGTTTATTTGATTGACCGCTATCTTCCAGTGGTCCATTGTCTCGCCTTTTCTCTTCCTTCCTTTCTCATTTTCTTGAATAATTTTCCCTTTCCCGTTCATTTATCCTCCTGATAGCTTTTATCTCTTCAAGAGAAATGTGTTTTTGGGCTATTTTCAGCAAGACCTCCATGCTTTTGGTTGTTCTAAGTTGAAAGCGTCAAAGAAAGGGCATCTCTTTAACCTGGCGGTGAAAGTTGTGGCGACTGTGTTGTCACTGCATCCATCGATTATTGTCAATTCATTGGTGAAATGAGTGACATATTCTCGTATTGTCTCTTCGGGCTTCTGTTTGATATGCAGGAGGTAGTGTGGTCATTTCCTCATCTGTTGACTTCCGATGAATCTCATGATAAAGGCGGTGGCTAACGCTTGGAAGAAGTCTATTGACCTCGGTGGTAGGATGTTCATTGTTGTGGAGGTAAGGCCAGTTGGAAATGTTCTGCACAAGATCGACTTTGTGGTCTCTTTCAATGCCATCATATGGTGGAAGTGTCTACGGTGATCCGTTGGGTCAGTGGTACTATCATATACTTCAAACTTTGGCGAAGTGAACTTTTTCGGCATGGGAGTCTTCATGAGGGCGTCGGAGAATGACGGCTTGGCTAATTCGTACAATACGTTGGGATCAATGACTCTGATTGTGAACGGAATCTCAGCAAGTGTTCCGCCACATTGTGGAGTCTTGGTTTGGAAGGTTTTAGTGTTCTCGAAGTTTCCCTGTTGGGGTTCTGCCGGGGCTTCATCACTCCCTCGAGTTTGGTTGGCGGAGTTTTGTTGGGCCGGTGCTTGGACAAGATCAGCTGGCTGGATGCGCTTCTGGGTCATTTTCTCTAGCATTTTTGTCATGTAGTTCATTTGGACCATAAGCAGGTCTACCCGAGGATCTGTGGCATCGTCATCAAATGTCTGGGTTGTCTGGGCTATTGCATGTTGTGGGTCTTGATTCTCAGGTATCGTTGGCCCGATGATTCGGGCTGCTTCTTGTTCGTGAGCTGCTTGTGATACATCGTCGCCAATAGGAGAATTGTTGTTATCGTCACTGTGTTGGGGATTTGTAGGGTGTGTCATTTGTTCTGACAGCTTGTTGATCGTCTATCAAATTTTGGTGAACTTTGTCACTGTGGATTTTATTTTTAGAAATGAAACTCGTCGTTCCCCACAAACGGTGCCAAACTGAAGTGTCCAAAAATCGTCCTCCTATGAGTTTGACCTGCAAAACAAATGTTAGATTGCCAATGACCACCTTTTTGGTGGCCGAAGGCACTCCGATTCTTAACTCAACAACTTTGTTTAAGAAGGAAGTAAATTTGGACAAAACTCAGTTAAAGTTGCATACCTGTGTCGAATGTTCCCTTTATCTTTTATAATGATCGCGGTTAATTATCTGCGTGACTTAAGCATGTGAGGCATAACGGAAGGAGATGTTTATCATAACAATTTCCTCCTTGATGGAAATGTGTCCGTGGAGGCGTAATTCCCTCCATGACTATTTTTGGTGCAACGTTCATTTTCTTTATGAGATAACTCGTGTCGGGCCTGGATTTGGACTTTGATTCGTTCGGGCCTGGATTCGGACTTTGATTATATTTTCTTATAGTGGGCCTTGTCTAGGCCTCTATGGTTGGTTTTATTCTTTTTGAGTTTTATGAGTTTGGCCTAGTAGATGGGACGTCGTATCCTCGCGATGGACGTTTTCTGCCATGTGTATGGCCGTGATGATCAGTTTATTTTGATGTATCATCAATTATTATTATTTACTCCCTTAACCTTCCCAACCCAAATGTCGTCGGCAGGGTTCGCCACAAGTCTACTAGTTGAGCTAGTACCCTGTTGGTTATTCTGTTTCACTTTTTGCTCATTTCCCCTTTTTATTTTGAGTTTCTAATCATGAAGCTTTTGTCGAATTCACTCTTATAAAAAATTAATGGGTAAGGTGTATTGTAATGTTACTCGCTTTCCTTAGGAGCCGATGTTCTGAAAAGGTTTATCCTACTACGAGTTTGTCAAAACTTTGTGCCATTATATGTTACCTCTTGCCTGCTATTGTCTAATGTGTATGCTATGCTGCTAAGATAGGGGATGGACAGAGATAGTGCTGACAGAGCAGGGGTAAAACTGTTCAAGATGTATCGAAGTTCAATACAGATTTGTGGTAGGTTTGATGCATTAATCTCAAAGCCTATATCAATAATTGGTGCAAGATTGCAATGTGCTTGATCTTGGGTGGGTCAACTATTATATGGAGGGTGGCCTCTCTATTGATGAGATGGTAATCTTATTGTCAGATATGCTGACACTGTCTTTAGTTGCTCCCTTATATATGTTATTAGGGTATTCTCTGTGCCGTTGGCATAATAAAAATTTATAACTTGTCAAAACATGAACACCCTTAAGTTTTCATCATTTGTACTTGCGTACCTAATCACCACCATCAACAATTAAAGAAAAAAATTTATCACAATGTCGGGTATGAGAATCGAACCCATGCACTTTTGGTGCTTTAAGTTCTATGTGATCCGTTAGATTATTATATTTGGGAAAATTTGAGCTGTCTTTTATCTCCCACCCCAAAAACCATCCTGATTTGTAATATAGATTGCCTAAAGCAGTTTGAGCCTTTAGTGAGATGACAAATTATCATTCATTTGACTGGATAGTTGTATCTATTAGACCCAAACGTGTTTACAAACTACATGGATAAACTAGAAATCAGTAAGTAGTGATATATCAGATCAAATTTTATAGAACACTACTGGTCAATCTTTGGGTCTATATTTAGATCCTCTAGTTGATTAGGGTTTATTTGTTGTGGTTTGTGGAGGCTTGCCATGGAAGGGGTGTTAGCGCAGAAGTTGACAAGGAACTACCATTGTTTTTTTTTTTTTTTGTATATTAGATCAAGATAACACTTTTCAGTTTGGCACCCACTTTTTGATACTACTAATTCCCCTCTTTGACACCCCCACTTTTATGTCTAATACCACCACCTGTTTTTTGATATCACCAATATAAACCCAAAGTTCAAAATTTTCTTTCACACTCTCACCATTTCTTTTCTTTCAAGAACAACACCACCCCCGCACCGCCTCGCCCCGCCCTACGCCTCTTCTTCCACTACTACAAATATAGGCTTGCATAGCGCTTAAAAATAGGCTTAGATAGCGCTTTTTAGCGCTATCTAAGCTACCGCTATGGTAGCTTAGATAGCGCTCAAAAAAGCGCTATGCAAGGCGCGTACTTGAATAGCGCTTAGTTAAATAGCGCTTTATTAAGCGCTATCTAAGCGTTGATTTTTTTTTTAATTATAACTTCAATAGCGCCTTAGAAAGCGCTATGTAAGCGCTAGTTTTTTTTTTAAATTAGCTAGAATAGCGCTTTGATGAGCGCTATTTAATTTTGTTGATTTTTTTTAATTAGCTTCAATAGCGCTATTTAATTTCGGTGAATTTTTTTTATTAACTACCATAGCGCTTTTCCGGATGAATGTCCCAAGAAGTTCTACAATATAAACTAAGAAGTTATACAATGTAAATTAAAAAAATATTACGCTATTTAATTTTGAAAAGATTACACAGAATTGAATGAATGTCCCAAGAAGTTCTACAATGTAAACTAAGTGAAGCTTTCCAAGCCTGCTTCATAAATCATGGCTAGATCATTCTCTCTCAGAACTACCCACATGTCTAACCTAATTAATTATTCTACAATCCCTTGTAGGTCTTCCTGGAAGTTTGGCCCTCAATATGGATCCATCAGGAAGTACCAGCTTCTTCAATAAGTTGAAGTCATGGTGCCCAGGCTTGTCACTGCAAGAAACAATACCAAAGATAAGAATCGACACATATTGAGTTGTCCATTGGCACAGAACATAGAAACTTTAGAAGATCATGATACCTGACATAAATAGCACAGCCTCCAATTGCGCGAGCTGCTCCATGGTATTCAGCCATTGGATGAAGGCTCTGGTGTAAAACACAATTCGTTAAAATGGTGTTCTTAGATCGAAAATAAAACAAAGTTAAGACAAACAATCAAGAAAGTTATGGTTTAGCTCACATGAAACATGTCCCAATCTGGCTGCATAAACTCCCCAAGGAAGACAGTGTTGTAAGCAACAGATGCAATATGAATTGTATGAGATGCTGGATCTTTTGGCCAGAAATCATCTGATGCTCTTATTACAAATCTCATGGGCATAGATATGATAAAAAAAATTCTAGGATGGTAGGCCATTTACCTGTTATGTCACATGTAAACTTTGGAAGAATGATGCTCATGTTTGGTCGTACAGAATATCTCTTTGGAGATGTAGTTTTGACCTGCAATATGAAGTTATGAAATAACTGTTAACAGTCGATCTTTCTGATAAAAAAGATTACTGATACCTCAAAGTCTTAGTGTATAGGCAGTAAACTAGTTTAATGCATGCATATTGTAGGAAAAGTTTTGCCCTGTTTTGTATGGGAATGGGGTAGACCAGGTAGGTAACTGGTGAAATTTAACAGTTTGCCAATGTAGTTGAGAGAAGATTCCCCGACAAAGATAAAAAAACATATTTCAAAATTACTGAACCTTGAGAATATTAAGACGTAAAACTGAGGAAATATGAAAATTTTAAGCTGAAATGATATCAACATCATATAGCACAAAATATGATTTCTACCTTGAAAGCAACATACTGATCAGAGTTGTTTACAAGATGAAGCGAGCTCATACTTTTCTTCTTTGGTTCAACTGGAAATACATTAGATATTCAATGATTACATTTATATATATAACAGCTCTTGCAATATTGATGCGCACAAAATATCAGGGGAAAAAAGATAGAAAAAGAGGCTACTTGCAATTATCTAGACAACACAGTGCCATATACCAACAGGCACATAGAGACTAGAGAGGATTGGTGTTTCGATTTGGAGAATAAATATACCATAAAACAGTCATTGGAACAAGTCCTGGTATGTTTTCCAATCAATATGGACCTTTGTTTAACTTTTCTGCGCTATCGACTATATGCAAGGAAAAACTGTTTCAAGACATATTTCAAATGGACACAAGAAATTATCTCTCTTCAGCAGATGGTGAAGTGCAACATTGGTACACAACAACTACCAAAATGTTCTTCACCTTTTATTTTTCAAATCTACAAATACCACTAGTTTATAAACATAATTATGCACTCTTAATATGTTGATGCAATCAGATGTCAACTCATAAACCATAAAAGTGATGATCATATCCGCTCCAAGTTCACCTAGGTGACACAGACCATATTTTCTCTAATAAAAGATCAAGCAAGAAGTTGTGGTCATATTAATGCCAATGTAAAGAAAAGCAGTTTTGGAAAATACAAAAAACTTAATTTGAGTCAGACAACACAATCCATATAGTTCAGCATAGAAAATTTGACATCAATAAAACTTGTCTTGTTCATACTAGAACTGCTTGGACAAATATTTCATCCACAGGAGCTCTGCATTTTAATTTAAACTCAATATGCTGCAGTAATGCATCAAATTGACCGAATTCTCTGATGATGTGATGAAATTTACTGATATAAAGTGTTTGATCTACTCTACCAATCACGTATAATTTACTTACATGTAAACTTGAGTTCTTTGGGTTGGACGTCCAAGAGCACCATTGTCATGGTTCTTCTTCTAATGAGATCTAATCTGGATGTTCTTAGCTATCAGAATTGGCAAGTGCTGCTAAATTCAATTATCATGACCTGCAGTTTAAAGACGACATGTAGAAGCTGAGTTTAATCACTCAGAAATAAAATATGAAAAGTGGAAGCAAATTCAAATCATGATCACTAAAATTAATGAAGCTTCATCCAGCACTCAATCATTGAGAACCAAAGGATCAAATGAAAATTAACGTCGCTTCCGTCCAACACTCTAAAACTTCAACAACCAAAACGACAAAAAAAAATTTAACAATGAAACACCATGCAAATTATATAAGAAACAAACACATTTCGGGATATCACTTATAATCTCATCTGAGCAAAATTAGATAAGTAAAAGCGTAAATTTCCAGAGTTATGTCCACTGGCATTTCATACTGGATGGTTATATAAACTGAATTCAACATATGGAAGCATTAAACCTAGTTTATTAGTCTAATGGACTACAATCAAACAGAGTGTATGCAGCTCGAATTTGATCTCATCTGAGCAAACTACAATCAAATTGATCTCATTCACACACTAATTTCTAGATCTCTGTTCACCTAAAACAATCAAACGCGCCAGCAATTCAAAGTCGATAATGCAAACTGAAATCAACGGAATTGACATCAAGATTTCAAGCAACAAGCAACCTGAAGTACCAAGTCTACATCGAGTTCAATCGTGTCCACGATTCGAACTTCACTCAAATCTCAACCTGTGATCACTGAAACGACACAAATCCTAACTTTTCCAATCATTTTCGTTCAGATCATCTCACTTGAACTGAAGTCAATGAGCACAAAAATCAAGAAAACGTGAAAGAAGCGGTAACTCGTTCAAACAAGAAGATGGACACACTGAAATCACTGAATTACGCAAAAACTCCACCAAATTCACTCCAGAAATCAAGAAAACGTCACGAGAATCCAAGAAACGCTAACTACATTGAAGAAGCATTGACATAGGAACTTACAGTGTGGCGAAGATATGATAAAAAAAATTCTCATGAATCCCAACCAGCTGGAGTTAGATCAATATTTTCATGAACACCAGACAATATACAATTGTCCAAAACCACCAAATTCCCATCATCAGACACATCAATCCCAACCCCCACTGTCATCTTCTTCACCAAAATCAAAACCCCACACTCACAAATGGATCAAAAGGGGGTTAAACCCCACAATCTACTAATCAAAACTAAATCTTGAAAAAAACCAAATGTTCAATCAGACCCCCAAAACACAAACCACAAAACACCAACAGTGACTGAGTGAGAGTCGAGCGTGAGAGATGAACCTGGTCCTGAGCTTCCGACTCCTCGGTTCCTCGCCTCCTCGCCTCCTCTGGTTCCTCGCCTCCTCTGGTTCCCCTCCTCCTCGCCTCGCCTCCTCTGGTTCCCCTCCTCCTCTCCTCTCCTCGCCTCGCCTCCTCTGGTTACTCGCCTCCTCGCCTCGGTTCCTTGCCTCCTCGCCTCCTCCCTCTGTGTGTTTGAAAAACTAAGCCAATAGCAAAACAAAAAAAAAACGAGATTTAGGTTTTATATTAGGGCTTGTGATCTTAATCGATCGTATCAAGATCTGAAAAAATGAAATTTAATTGCTAGACTAAGATAGCGCTATATAAGCGCTTTAGTAGTGATATATAGGATAGCGCTTCCGAAGCGCTATCCTAAATGTAAGTAGCATAGCGCTTCAGAAGCGCTATGCAAGCACTTTAAAAGCGCTATGGTAGCTTTGGTAACGTTTTTTCTCATAGCGCTTTTTAAAGCGCTATCTAAGACATAACTAAGATAGCGCTTAACTGAAAAAAAAAAATTAAAAGCGCTATTGTAGCGTTTTTTTTTTTTAAAGATAAATAAGCGCTATCCTAGTGCCCACTTGGATAGCTCTTTAAAAAAGCGCTATCTAAATGGCGTTACCTAAGCTAATATTTGTAGTAGTGTTCTTTCCTCTTCGCCCATGTTCATATTATTCTCCTCCCTTTCAGGAACAACAACAAGAACGACGCAACAACTACCTGGCCCCACCCCTCCCTGCCGGTTGCACCACCCTTCCATGTCCCGCCTTTTTCTGTCTTCCTATTCTTTTGTTCTTCTCTGTTTTTTTTTCTCCTTTCGCCCTTGCACATGCATTTGTGAGTGGGAAACCTTACCCCGCAGAGTCCTCCATGAGGATGGGTTCCCCACTCGCAGATGCCTATGCGAGGGTTCCCCACTTTTATGTCTAACACTACCACCTATTTTTTTTATACCACCAATATAAACCCAAAGTTCAAAATTTTCTCTCTCACTCTTACCCTTTCTTCTCTCTCAGGAACAACACCACCACCACACCGCTCTGCCCCACGCCTCTTATTTTTCTCTTCTTCTTCTTTCATCTCTTCGTCTTTTCCTATCTTCTAATTCTTTTTATCTCTCTTAGGAACAACAGGAACGACGCAACAGCCACCTGGCCTCGCCCCTCCCTGCCCCCGCCTTCTTCTGTCTTCATATTCTTTTGTTATTCTCTATTTTTTTCTCCTTTCACCCTCACACATGCATTTGTGAGTGAGAAACCTGTCACGCCCTGATTTCCGAGACACCTAAATGCCTCGAAAGTCGAGACGTGGCTAAAAAACCCTAATTTTTTTTAAAAAGAGAACATAACATTCATACAGGTAATCCAATAAAATATAAAAACTCACCATCCTAAAGGATGAACACCAACAACTTAACTCCCCTAGCAGCATCACCAACAACAACAACACCACCTGCACCTAGGTAGGGATACACCCATTTGCCACAAAACAAGCAAACATGTCAACACTAGCTGGTATGAGCAGACCACAAATACATAATAGTACTACACAACGATAGGATGCCATGATGATGCTATAAAATATAGATTATATATCAGTGGTAAACCTACATGCAGATAATGCATGAGATGCAAGCTAAAATGGGAGAAACTCACATCAAGTTGAAATTTTCAATCAACACGTCATCAAACTATTCATCAATTTGTGAAAATAATCACCTTTCATGACTAGGGATGGCAACGGGGCGGATTTGGACAAATTTATCCCTGCCTCGCTAGAGATCACAGATCCCCAAATCTGCCCCAAATAGCCGTTTATACAAAATTCTAAAAATCATAACCGATCTGAATGGATTGACAGATATCCGCCCCGCTCGAATATCCGTTTTAAAAAAAACATCTTCTTCTCAACATCACCAGTAAGAAACCCATACAAAAATTACAACAAAAACTCAACATCAATACCAGATCAGTAACACCAGTAAGAAAACCATACAAAAAAATACAACAAAAAAATCGAAACCCATTAGTAATGGGACTGGTTACGTGATGTAAATATCATATAACAGAGATCCTTGATCTCAGATCTATATGCTCATTATCTTCAGATCTAAAGATCTCATTATCTGCACATCTTTGTCCCTTCACCACAAACTTTGAAGAAACAAGTGGTCGGTACTGCCGCAGGGGTAGAGGTGTTAGTGGCTGTTTTGGTCTTTGTTGTAGTAGTCGATACCTCGTTCATTGGTTTTGATGAAATCGTCATCTGATGATTCTTCCTCTTTCAAATCAACTTTTCCATCTGACTAATCATCCTGGCGATTGGAAGTGCATCTGTTGAGTCCAATTCCTCCTCTTCGGCTGGGCGCCTGGAAGCCATGAGATAAATATAGAAGAAGGAAGAAGAATACAATGGTTTTGGAACTGCTAGGGCTTCGTTGTGAAAGGATATCTGATAGTTTTAGTAAAAATGAAATTTTCATCAATGTTAGGGTTAGGTTTTTTTTGCTTTTTAATGGGCCATGGTTATTTTTGTAATTTTACATACTTAAACGGATATTTGGGGGGCGGATATGGCTAAATCCATATCCGCCCCGAAATCCGTTTAGGCATATCCAAAACCTTCCCAAATGGGGCGGGCGGGGCGGGTATCCGTGAAAATCCGCCCCACAACCATCCCTATTCATGACTATATACACACGCTTTTATACTGACATATATACAATTCTAAAAAAGAACTCATATCGTACTCTAAACCAATGTCCTTGGGAACAACCAATTGCGTTAGGCTAAACCACCCTAAAACAATGGCTTAGTTTTCCCATATAAGTGAACACACAAATCTCAAAGCATCTATCCCCATAGAAAATGCATAACATCTAGGGGTGGGCATCCCATCCCGCGATCCCGTTCCCGTCCCGATCCCGTCCCGTCCCGTCCCGATTTTTCCGGGTCTTAATGGGATTGAATAATTTCATCCCGATCCCGTCCCGTCCCGATCTAGAATGGGATGGGATGGGATGAAGATTTTCAATCCCGCCAATCCCGTCCCGTCCCGAACCAATTTTTTAATATTAATTATTAATATTTTTATTTACTTATTTATTTATTTTCCCATTATTTATTAATATTTTCACTGTTATCATCTTTTCTTGTGATCATTTTACGAAGATCCTCTATTGAAAGCCCCTTTGCTGTTTCCTCTAATAATTCTGCTCGTGCTGCTTCGTATTCTTCCTACAATATGTTAAACGGTTTGTTCACAAACAGAAGAGGCATGTGCACATCATCTTCTAACCGAGAATTTTGTTAGTTATTGAAAAGAAAATACAATTGTAATAAATGGACGAATTGCCTGAAAAGACAATGGGAAGAAATAGAAATTGAACCGCAAACTACATAACGAGGACACTCAATTTTAAAAGTCTTTCATTCGGAAACCTTTTAGGTAAACTTTTCAGACAAGCCCAGTGTAATGAGGTTCTTGGGTGAAATTCATGCGGGCACATGTCCGACTATCAATGTCAGCTATAGGGTGTCTATAACTAAAGATTAATAGGTTAAATGAGAGTGTGTTTACCTCACAAGCACTCCTTGGTGGATGCTACCATTTGACCTTATTCAAGGAGTGTAGCTAGAAAGGAATTAGAGTATGACTAAAACGAAATAGGATAGGCTTAAAAGAGAAAAACATTACTTGTGCATCAGCTGATTGCTAGTACTGAGAATTCTCTTTTCAAATGAAGTAAAGCTTTCAAGGCCATGTAGGGGAATGTAATAGTATGGTTTTTAAGATCTTTGCAGGCAACTAAAGAATTGAAAGACAATAAAACAATTCTTTAGTAGGGAAATGTAATAGTAGGGGAATGTAATAGTCCAGGCTTCCCGCTGATCCCGTCCCGTCCCGTCTCGTCCCGAACCCGTTTGGGATGGGACGAGGTCGGGATGAGGTTTTTTCCATCCCGTCCCGTCCCGATCCCGTATGAACGGGATGGGATTGGGATGGGCATATCTCGTCCCATCCCGTCCCGTGCCCACCCCTAATAACATCGACTGAGACAGTTCAAAGGAATCATACAACTTAACAATGCATTATCATTCTTCATCCCGAATGCTCAATTATGATGTAAATATGCAAGTGATCAACAACATTATATCATCATATCAATATCACAACAATATTGTTTCATTGGTAGCTTGCCGGCCATATCTCCCCCTGCTGCCCACCCACTCAAGGTGTTAAATATCAAACAAGTACCCAACAACACAGGTGCTCAACAACACTCTTCCCTTGGTAGCTTATCGACCATATCTCCCCCGCTGCCCGCCCACCCAAGGGGGTTACATCAATATACAACCAAGAAAACATTATCCAGCAAAATTCTACATGAATTCTCACATACGTACTATGAATGCTTAACTATGCCATCACTATACTCTATGCCATGAATGATTATTATGCAATCACTGTCATGTGTTATTGTACAACTCAAAACAGAAATTCATGGAATATTATGCAATCTCAGCAAACATACAACAACACAAGAACCAGAAATTCCACAATCCATGATACAATTTCAAAGAACCACAAAAATGAAAACCCAAAACAATCCATTTTATTTCAAAGAAAATATTCTAAACTACCAACTAAAATTCGGATCCGAAATTTAACTTTGAAGTATGATCTAACTCACATGAAATTTCCAAAATCGACGCTGACGAACCTCCCTCTCCATGTTAATATGAAATTCCAGCCAACCCCTCAGATCACCTCTGCATGTAGGGGCTCCAGCCTTCAAACACCCCTATCGACTCCACCAAAGGGCCTGATCGGAGCGAAGTTGCTTGAACAACCTCCCATACCTCCGATCGAGTTTCACAAGATGATACACTCTGATTTTGAGCGGGAACTCGAAGGAAAATGAAGAGGAATAAAACGGAGAAGAAAGGAAGAGATTTAGTGGAGAAACGACGGCGAATCGCCGAAAATCAGGTTGGAAATGAAGAAAGCAGTCATGCTGCTTGTGAGGAAGAAGGGCATGTTTTTATTGGTGAGTGGCCATTTGTCCCCATTGAATATCTAAGGGCACCCGCCAAGAAAAAATCTAAAAAAATTTCAATTAAATTCCACAAATTTAAATCAATGTTTTAAAGCAAAAAATTCTAAAAATTAAATAAGTTAGTCAAACAAAAAAATTAGGGTGTTACAAAAGCTTTCCCCGCAGAGTCATTCGCGAGGATGGGTTTGCTACTCACGGATTGCCAATGTGAGGGGCAAACGAAAAAAAAAAAAAAACTTAGAGAAGAAGGCAGGGGCAGTGTGGCCGGCGGCAGCATGGGGATGTTCTCGAGAAGAAATGCGAAGATGATGAATAAATGACCCTTTTATTGGTGGTGTCCTTTAGTGGATGAAAGGGGGTGATGGTGTCAAAGAAGGGATTTGTTGGTATCAAAAAGTCGGGGCCTTTAAGTTTCTATGCACTTGAAACCACAACTAACAAAGTGACTGAAGCCAAAGGTGTTATGGCTCAGTGGATGAGCAGTGACAGATGATATCACTCAGTCACGGGGTCGAACCCAACCAGCGGCATCTGGGGTGGGAGGGGGGATAAAAAATATATATATATAAAAAAACAAATTAAAGTGACTGAAAGCTATGGATCAGTACATCATGAGGGATGATAAAGATCGTCTTTGCTGGAAGGTGGGGTGGAAAGTAATCAAACTATTTGAGTTTCAATGCATTTTTATAGAATTATGCAGTGTTCTAAAAATCGGTCTAGGCGGCGCCTAGGCGCTAGAAGGTGGAAAATCGCCCAGATTAATGGCTGGGAGGGCAGTCTGGGCGGTTCTGGGCAGTCTGGGCGGGATCTAGGCGGACTCTAGGCGGGGTCTAGGCGGTTTGGGCGATTTATATTTTTTTTAATTTTTTAATAAGGATGATTGTGTTCTTATTTTATTTTTCTTTCATATTTTTTAGAAATAATCTATTTAATTGTTTTTTATTCAGTATATGTCTAAATGTAGCAAATGATGATTACTTAATGGAATTCTCAAAGGATCTGCCGGTACCAATTTTACTAATGTAGATTTTATCAAACATAACTGAGGTTATTCATGCAATTTGAAGAAAAATAAAAGAGTACATAAATTCAAATTTATATAAAGTACCCATCATGACCAACTTCAGTCATTTGAGTTTTAATAAATTTTGTTCACGATTGTTAATTTTTCATGTTTTTAAATTTTGTATATGTATATTGGCATTAAATTGGATGTAATTGATAAAGTATTATGTTTAACTTTTATAAATTATTAAAGTTATAATACAAAACCTAAGACCGCATATGCCCCTGGGCGCTAGGCACCTGCTCGCCGCCTGCCCAGCGCCTAGCGATTTTTAGAACACTGGAATTATGGTGCTGCTTTGCGCTATGAAGTTTTTTTTTTTTGAATAGTTTGTGATACATTTGATTATTTAGTGTAATGCTACAAATCCATGAATAATTGTAGGATGCGGAGAATAACTATTTCTTGAAATAAATCTGATTAGTTAAGAGTAATGTTACAAATTCAGGATACATCCCAACAGTTATTCACAAACTACTTGATCTACAAGAAATGGTTGACACAAGAACTGCACATAAGTTAGCAAAAATCAAATGTCAGAATTCGGTACCTATTAGAAACCTCTCTCACAGATTATGATATGATCCTTTGAGCTTAAACCCTTTGGGTGCTTCGTATCCTTCACCTGAAATTTTGACACCGGTGAAAGGTAAACTAAAAGACTCTCATAGCACATATCTAGGATTTCCAATGTCAATTGATTTAGTTTACAGGTGATGACTATCATTGTTCAGGTGATCATATGATCCATCCATACCTCCTCAAGTTTCTCAAGTACTGCTTCACCTGCAGTCACTCCACACATACCCTACTTTGTGTAGTAGTTAAGCTCTGACATTCAAGAATAAATTTACCTTCTGGTACACAATAGGGAGTAAGAGAGAAACATAAAGAACAGTCAGGTTTCACCTACAGAAGCAAATTTACCCTTTACATACAATGCATCACACAAAAATGTTTTAGAAAATATGGAAAAAGAAAGAAAGACGAAGAGAAAACACACTAAGAATCCTAGAAAGAACACACAACCTTGAGTTATCTCTCTAAGTTTCGTTTCTTAGAGTAGAAAAAAGGAGGTAAGACACCACTTCTTCCATGGGGAGTGCAAATGGGCACATTGACTACAGGCCTAACTCTAATGCTAGCTGACCTTGTTCTCTGCAATTCCTGTTTTATCCTCTTGACATGCTTCTCCCTGCTCCATGATCTGTCCTTGCCATCATCTCCGGAGTTGGTGTCAGTAGTAGAATTAGACGATGATGAAGAAGAAGATAATGATGATGATGGAGACAACGAAGAAGACCGTTGTTTCTTCAGTCTTAGTAGTTCTTTCCAAAGAACAGTGCACTTAGGTGGACGAGGAGAGGGGTCTTCGTCGATGAACCAACTTACTCTATTCTCTTCCTTTCTCACTTCCTTCTCTTTTCCATCATCTTCTTTTATTGGTTTGAGGCAAATTTTGCTGAGTTTCTCCAAATGTTGCATTTGGCTGAATGGTAGTAGCTTTCCTTCAAAGAAAAGCTCGTCAGCTGTTAACATGGTATGATCAAGGGCGAGCTTCTCTGAGAGAAACTCAAAGTCTGTAGTACTAGGCGTTTTCTCTCGCTCCTTCTCCTTGATTTCGGTCCCAGAGACCGGATTTATGGAGATGAAGTCATTGTCATCAAGGAACTCGGCAGAGAAAGAGATCCTTGGGCTCGACGTTGTGTCCATGGATCTAGATGTTGCTTGAACACTCTCTAGGGAGGAGGATACCATGGTGTGTTTTGGGGATGGAGAGGTTGAGGGGCTTGTGCCTTGAGGCATGCATGAGTTTTGTTGCCTTATAAAGAGAAGTTGATGCTTCTCTTTTTTTCTCTTCTTTGTTTATGTAGAGAGTTGAGATTATTAGACCCAGGTGGTCTGGTGAAGTTGCAACAAGTGAGTTAAAGTTTGTGTTTTGAATATGAGCATGACTGCATATGGAGCCCATAGGAAGTAAATGACAAACCCTTCTTCCATTATATCTTACCAAGTACCTGAAATTTTTTGCTTTGGAATTTGCATATTTGTCTCTTTTTCTTGCATGTTTATTGTTTGTGCTCTCCTCAAAACATATATAATGTGATTTGTTAGATGACATACAGACCCTATTTGTTTATCGTGTTCGTTTTCAATAAGTGTAGAGGAATTCTAAATTTTGACAGAATAGTATATCCAATTATCCATTCCAATGGGAGAAACATCAAGTAAGAAATAAGGGAAAAAGGTGAAACTCAACTATATCCAACAACTAAAACTCATATTTAGTGGGGGTTTACTTTTCCTGAAAAGAGGCAAAAAGAGGTACTTTAGTAATTTCCACTAACTAGGTTAGTTATAGAGTTAATTAATTAGTCAAAATAAAGAAGAAGCTTTGGGACTTTGACCTCTCCTCTCCTCTCCTCCCCTGGCCTTTGATTCCATGTGGTCAGGTCACATGAGAGAGAGAAGTTTCTTCCCCATGTGACTTCCCAGTCCCCCAACAACAAAATATATATATATATATATATATATATATATATATATCAAACAGATCTTCTTCTTTCTACTTGACATAAAATACCCTTGTTACAGTGTCAGTAAGTGGAGAGAATTGTCATTGAAGAAAGGGTTTTTCAGTCTGGAAAAGAAACTCACAGGTGGTAGATATCATGTTCATTATCTTAAAAGTGCTTAAGTAAGATTTGATTAGATTGCCTCTAATTTTGTGATACAGATAGGTGGAGTGATTGTGTGGATACCCATTATGATGACAATCACACAGGTGCAATGTAACTTGTCACTCTTTTACTGCATCGTCTCCACTTCCACTTATTAAACCATACCGCTAAATTTTTTTGACTCGTGTCACCATCTATCACACAGTCTCTGTCATTTGATCTAGAAAAGCCTCAGTGTTGGAAGAGTATAAGTTTAGGCTTTTTAAGAATGTTTACTTGAACGACTACTTATGTAAAAACTAGCGCAACCATCACCAACTTCTTGGTTAGGTAGCCACTTTTCCAGCAATACCACTACCACCCTTCTCCCATCTTGAGATTCATCAACCTCAAAAACCATCCATCTGCATGCATGTCGTCATGAAGGGCATCCATAATAATCCGAATTCGTGAATGGCTATGTGGAATCTTTTAACTTTTTTAAACCTGATTTATTATTATAATATTGTCTTCATTTAAATCTGCATGTTCTGTGGTTTTAGGGACCACAACAAGTTTTAGAGTTTCGTGCTTTTACCAATCAAACACAGGTACTTACTGTGCTCATATTATTAAGAGGACCCCCCCAACCCCAAAGCAAGCAATGTGGGTGCGTGGCTAAATGGCACTAAAAAGGGGGGGGGGGGGGGGGCGCAGCGGACCCTGTTTTTTTTTGGCTCTTGGTTAAAGGTGAGAGCTGTAAATCACGTGTTCAGGCACGTGGTATCAGAGCTGCCTGGTTTTATGCAGGACCTTAGCTGTTAAACATGAACCCAAATTTGTTTGATTAGCTGTGTTCAAGATTTTGGTTTTGTATCATTTGTCTGCCAGTACATGGACATGGATGGGTATAATTTTTTCTCACCGATGATTGATGAATTCATCGACGGAACAATTAAGTGGGACACACAACAAAAACAAAACTAGTTGAAAGTGAAAATATAAAGGTTCAGAGGAGAAGCCCTGGCATCTGGCACAAACCCTATTGATGATGGTGTCAGGTGGTGGTGGATGATGAACCCACCCACCCAAAGGTGGACCCTCTTCTTCTCTAGTCTTCCCTTCCTACATTGTGATCACATGGTACGAATCTGTATATGCAGTTAAAATAACTACGGCCTTTTCGATCTTTGGTAGCTTTGGTGGGTTGTTTCCTCATTTTGGTTCTGCTTTGTTGCTGAACATCTTGTTTAAATTTGGTTTCCCGCCATCAAAAGCTAGCTGTTTTTTAGGCCATTGGGTTGAGGTTAGCCCATGCACTGGTCTGTCTCGAAAGGCCCGGCTGCTTAGCTTGATGGTCCACTCAAGTGGGGCTGTCAACAAACATTTATTTTCTCGTAGCATATATTCGCCTTGATCTCATATATGTCATGTTCGAACTAAATTCTGATTTAGCAAAATCATTTTCGGTTGACACCCTAGTCAATGGACTTCAGAAGACAGGTAAACACTGAAGATGCACAATGTCATTTGAATTTCAATCACAAAAACGTAGACCTCAACCTAAGTTTGTGTATAGTCTGTAGAAGTTGCGGCTTTCTTACAAGTCATCTAAGTTTGTGGCAATAACAGATCTACAATGCCCTTTCAAGTTTCAACAAGGCAAGACATGCACTATTATGTCTGACAAATTTTTATACACTTGGTTTATTCAGAGTGATCAGCCAAATGTGTGAGACCATATGCATCTCGGTGTGGAGTCTGAGTCTCTTCAAGGTGATCCCAATCGATCCAGACCAATGTCAAATTACTTACTTTAACAACCCAAGAAAACTTCGGTAACTTCATTCCTATTTAAATTTGCAGCAATTGTATTTCCAACACAAACTATTAAATACTATTGTATCAGACTCATCACATGAGAACAATAGGTACCCGCAATACATGCCAAAAGCGCAGAAACTACGTTCTAACATGTATTAAGAAAGCAAACAAGTGAAATCTGTCAGGAAACTAGTACAAACATAGCAACAACTCACTTATTTGTTTAAGTCCGTATACATATACCATGACAAGGTTCATTAAATACCTTCTGAAGATGACAAACTTTGCCTGGACTCCATGTTCAGGTTGATTTCTGGTGTCCAATCACAGGCGAAACATTTACTTGCTAAAGTGCAAGGAGAGTCCGAGGAACAGGAGATCAAATTCTTTAAGTTTCAAGATCTCCACCAACAGTGGCACATATATCAAGTATTTGACAATTTGTTGAACTGGGTTAAAATACTTGTGTAGGACAAAATACTTCACTCTGCAGAGAAAACGATGAAAAAACACTGAGAAGGTTGGGAAGAACTCAAGCAAGACTCCTGCCAGGGAAATAGATTAACGAATTGTATATAACAAGAAAGACAGTTAAAGATTTGTCAGATCAAAGTAGTGGGATCTGGAATTTGTTCTCTAATCAAGCAAGCAAAATGAATCAAATACTATGAGCTTTACTCGAGCCAAGAATTTAAAAAGAAATTTCCATGTAACTACTGTGAGCATTGAGTAATGACATTTTCTAGAGTAACAATTTTTTATATGGGTGTGTTTTTCGTAGCGTTGGAAAACTTTCATGGGAAATTCTTCAAAGTTTGTCTTGGTGGTGGTGATAGTCATTGCCGTTTCTAAATATCCTGTATGTCACTTATAAAATATGTTTTTATTTTCAAAACTCAAGCGGGAAAACCATTTCTCGTCTCTCTGATAAGAATGAATTTCTCATGGGGATGAAATAATAAGGCATATGAATCCTTTCTTCAAGTTGCAATTCTTCCATAGAGATTGGCATGTTCAAGCACACATTAAAGGATTTGCCCCTACTTTTTCACTACAGCCAAACACAATCCAAGTCCGAAATTAACTGTTAGACTGCCCTAGAGATAAATTTTCTCCACAAAAGTAAAATGCCATTGTATTTGATGGGAACAACAAAGAATATGGTTAAAATATATCTGTAAACTTCAAAGTTTTCCCATCTTCTACTAAAAATGAGTGATGGTTACATTCTCATGTAATAGTTAACAATGGATATCAGTGGAAGGTCCTCGAGAAGACATGTACTTGGACTAATTTTGTACCAAATAAATCAAGGCAATGAGGATTGATTATGAACAGTTAAAGTTTACAGAAGGAAAACAGATGTCTTAGGAACAACAAAAATATCAGGGATGTGTACTATAAGGGAAGTCTTACACTAACAAACCACAGAAAGTTCCATATGTTGCAACATTTCATTAAATATGATCAAACTCTAACGTATAGAACAATGGTTTACAATTTCATACCTGTTATCCCTGTTTGTATTCTGTCCTCAGAAATAAATTTCTCTCTCAACTCAAATCCTTGTTTCGGAAATTTGTCAGTGAGACGAATCACTTGGCTAGGCTCCCTTGCCATCTTGATCTGGGTTACAGAGAGAGAGCAAGCATTTTGTTTGAAACATATCCTTCATCTTTCATTAGCACAATTTAAGTCTTTCAAAACCTCATAGATTATGTCAGCTTGTGGATGAAGTCTGTCCATGACAACAAAGCTGTGGACTTCCTTGTCGATCTCAATCCAACTCATCCCAGTTTCCTTTTTCACTCCCATCTCCTTCATTCATCTAACTAAAACCGCTCTCTCTTTCCATTTTCCTTCATAAGAGTATATGTTGGCCATCAAAACATATGGCACGGTGATGCTAATAGCAAATTGTCAGTAGCATATCTTCCTGTTTGAGAATTACCATACATGCTACACGCACCAAGCAAAGCTTGCCAGATTAAACACCAGACGCACTGGTAACCCCTCAATGAAATTTTGAGCTTCATTCAAACACCCTGCTCGTACCAACATGTCGACCATGCAAGCATAATGCTCCATTCTTGGATTAATTTGATGAACCTTAGACATGGATTCCAATAACTCCATTCCTTTCTCAATTGATCCAATATGGCTACAAGCGTGAAGCAATGATAGAAATGTGATATCTGTTGGTTCTACACATTCCATTTTCATCTCTTCGTACAGTTGAAGTACTTCAAAGCCGTGTCCATGACGTGCAAAAGCTGCAATAATGAAATTCCATGAGACAGAGTTCCTCTGAACCATTCCATTGAAGACTTTGACAGACTCCTCTAGGTCTCCATATTTTGAATACATGTTGATGAGCCCATTGTTCACAAATGGATCAGAAGCGAAGCTTTTCTTGACAACCATCACATGAATTTGCATACCTAAAGCTAAAGATATGTCAGCACCAAGAAGGGCTGAAACCATACTGGAATCTAGAGCAATGCCACCCTTCACATTCTTCACAAATATCTATATAGCTTCTTCTTCCATCCCATTTTGCACAATGCCCACAAGAATCAGACATGGATATCTCATCAACTTCCTTTAGCCGAATCAAATATATGACTCAAATCTTCCAAGTCATTAATTTACAGTACATGTCCATAAGTGCACTCTCAATGTACAAATCTGATTGGAATCCCGATTTCAAAACAAGACTAAATCTGCTGCCCTTCTCCCAACACTCTTAATCCTGAACATGCAAGCAGTGAATTCGAGTATACAACAACTCCCGACATCTCCCAGAAAACATTTCTCATAAATTTCACTTTGAGCAAGACCACAAATCACTGCCGTCCACGTTATTACATTCCTCTCAAACATCTCATAAAAAACTCGCCTACTCGAATCACAGCACCCACATCTAAAAATACTTAGTTATCAAAGCATTCCCCGGTGACGTCTCCTGTTCAAACCCATTCAAAAACACCAACGAGTGCATCATCCTACATAAAACTATCACACCCACTACATGAAACTATCATACCCAGATATTATTGTAGTCAAAGTTGCCTGATGAAACCGACAAACTCCCCAATTCTCATAAAACTCGATATGGTGGAATTCCAAGACACTATGTCTCTAACGGGCATGTCCTCAAACACCTTACCTGCATCTGCCAACTCCCCACATTTGGAGTACAAGGAATCGAGAGAGTTGTAAACGGCGATGATGTTTCGCCAATTGGGTTGCACTCTGGGATCATAATATACGAGAAATTCTTGATGGCTGAGGCGTGGAGCGATGCCCCATGACCGCAGAGAGAAAGAGAGGAGGAAGCTGAAGTCAGAGATGGTTGAGGGTAAATTCGGAATAGCAGGTTTGTATAAGAGGTTGGGGTTTTGGAGGGAAGAGTTTAGGGGGAGTTGGGGAAGATGGAAGGTGAGTCAGGTTGTTACCCATCTTGTTAAAATACACGCAGTTTTAATACCGTTGGCGTTATCGTTAAGGAGAGTATCTGTGTAGCGTTTGAAATTTTCAGGGGGAAGTGTAAAAAATGAATAAAAACCCCAAAGTGGTCTAAAAGTGGCAACATGACTACCTAAAAGGCAGCCACTAATCCTATAAAAATTCAGCTCGTTTTCAAAAAAAAAAAAAAAAAAAGGCAGTTACTACTTCACACCATCGTATATATTATCTCACACCATCATGTATTTTTTTTTTTTTTTTACTATTAACTAACACCACAAAAAAAACTGTTTTTTGAAATAAATCAGTAACATAAAAACAGAGTAACTTTCGACCAATTTAAACCCTCAATTGAGATCGATTAATCTTAAGCTCGTCAAAACATAAAAATTGTAGTACTCTGAGTTATCTAATAAACACAATTTGAATCACTTGAAAATATTTTGAAATCACTACACCAAAAGGCCTTTTTAGCTACACGTATATGGCCACGGTTCTAAGCCGTTGCTTTATTTGCCATGGCCAATAACCGTGGATATCGTGGTCCACAGCCAAAAATCGTGGGTATAAGCGTGTTTTGAATTGCGAACGGCTTAAAACCGTGGCTATAATCACTACACCATGGCCACGGTTTAAAATCGTGGGTTCATTTGCCACGGCTAAAAACCGTGGCTATAATGGGCAACGGGCTAAAACCGTGGGTACAAACGTGTTTTGAACTGCCAACGGTTTAAAACCGTGGCTAAACACATGTGTTTTGCACGTGCATATGTGTGGAGAGAGTTTCGCGCTTTAAATTTGGCGAAAAAAATTGGGGAAAAAGAGCACAAGGAGCTCTCCTCACTCGAATCCTCTTCACCTCCTCTCCAATTCTTCTCCGCCTTCTCCAAAGCCCTAATTCCTCTCTTCGATTTCCAGCGACGAACTTCCTTCGCCGAGCGGATCGTTAGCTTTGTTGCTACAGTCGCTGCTTGTTGTTGTGTTGACCCAAGTCGTTACGATGATTCAGATTCTGATGCCTCCTTCGACTTCCGGCAGCAAGACTTGCAGGTTTCGAGAAGGAAGAAGAGGAGATGCAGCAAGAATTGACAGTGAAGATAGCTAGGGTTTTGGACGAAAGCCGAGTCTCCAATGCCATACACAATCGCAAGCTCAAGGAGCTCTCCTCACTCGAATCCTCTTCACCTCCTCTCCAATTCTTCTCTCGCATCCTCCGCACCTGCGGTTAATCTATTCAGGTTCCTTCATTCATTCATTCATTCATTCAACTTCTCTACTCTTCTGTTTCTTGGTACAAGTTGTGGTTAGATCTCTGTAGAACTCGTTTGATTGATTTGTGTTTGTTTGCAGATGGAGATGGACGCATTACGGGGAGCGATGCGACCAAGTTCTTCGCTCTTTCCAACCTCTCCCGGTCTGAACTCAAGCAGGTTTGTTCGTTTAGGGCTTTTGATCTCGAGTTGTCGTTTTAGGGTTTGTTTATCAGTTTCTGATTAGTTTAGCTGTAAATTTGAAGTCTGTGTATTTAAATACTAATGATTTAAGTATTTGTTATCGAATTGAAACAATCTGAAATGATGATTCAATATGCTTGATAGATAGAGTTGCATTATTACTTTGTTAAAGTTTGATGGACCTTTTCGTTTGCTGCAAGAGCAGAAATGTGTCATTTTCTGTTCATTTGAGACCTATTGATGTTTACCCCTCATCTAGCTACATAGGAGCTTCTTATGCTCGATTTGTTGTTAGGTTTCAGCTTAGTGATGGTGGAGGTTTCTCTTTTATTATATTGTCTTCATTGACTGTTACTGAAGTAGTCAGATGGAAAACCCTATCGTTGATGATGGAAAAATGTTGCTTTTGCTACAATTATAGAATCTAAGTGATGGTAGTCATGAATGGGTTCTCTTCTCTTGTACTGTATTATGATATTTTTATTGGTAAATACTTGTTAGGAAGCTTTGGGTTTTGATGGGTTTAGTGGTTTTGAATTAATGGGGTTTCAGACTCGTGGTTATTGACGAGTTAGCTATGCAGTTAAAATGGATAACGGACTCATAACGATGTATAATGATGTTTGACATTTCCTAGGATCGAATCTTCATAAAATTTTTTATCAGAGAGATCTATTTATTTATTTATTTATTTATTTTTCTGGTGGAATTTCAGGATGCTATGGAGAAAGCAATCAAGAACAAAGTTGCTAAAGTAGTTGTGCCTGCTATTGATGTCATGTTTCAAGCCCTAAGGTTTGCATTCAGGCTGCAGATGGAAAGTTACTGATATTATATACGATGAAATGATCTAAAGGTCTTAACAACCTTTATTGTTTATCTTTTTGTATTTTTGGTTTTTTGTATCGGGTATATGTAGTGAATTTGGCTCAAAGATAGTCCCTCCCAAAAGAATTTTGAAGATGCTTCCTGAACTTTTTGATCACCAAGACCAGAATGTCCGTGCATCCTCCAAAGGACTGACACTAGAACTTTGCCGATGGATTGGGAAAGATCCAGTAAAATCCATCTTGTTAGAAAAAATGCGGGGCACTATGGTAATCGTCAACCTTGATGTATTTCTGTTTCCTATTTGCTTGTTTTATCTGCTTTCTGAGCAATGAGTTGTTTTTTGGTTTTCTAGAAAAAAGAACTGGAGGCGGAGCTTGTTAATGTCACGGGAGCAGCAAAACCAACTCGTAAAATAAGGTCCATAATCCTACCTTTTGAAGAGAATTACTTTCAGTTCTTTTGTGTCAACTTAGGGATACTCCAAGGTTTGCAATTTTGTGGCACATTAGTGCGAGGTTTTTGCTGGGGGAATTTTGTTTCCTATTTTGAGGTCAACTATTCTCCTATTCGTACCAATCCCCTTGTGCAACTGTCTGGTACTGATTCTAGACCACTTGTCAATAAGGGCCTTATTGAAAGCCGATATTCATTATTTGGTAGAATTGATTATTTTTTGATATTAGGTCTGAGCAAGACAAGGAGCCAGAGCCAGAATCAGTCTCAGAAGCTGCTCGGCCAAGCCCAAGCGATGAATCTGCAGCTGATGGTATGGAATCGTCTTTATGTGACCTTTTGTTGCTCCAATGCGATAATTGACGTTCAGGATGCTTCTGATTGACACAACACTTTTGTTTGAACATATTTGCATTGTATTTCATTTGAAAAACCTACTTTTGTTTTGGTAATTCATTCGAGCCTTTTCTGTCAGTTCCCCAGGAAATAGATGAGTATGAACTTGTTGATCCCGTGGACATTCTGAATCCTTTGGAGAAGTCAGGCTTTTGGGATGGAGTGGTTAGTGTCGTTCCTCTGTAGTTTCGAGACATTTGATAGCTCTCTCATCATACTTTCAACTTGATCTGAAGTCATATGAAAAGTTAGATTGTGATTTTTATAATGTTTGATATGTTGAATACTCTTTTATAATTTCAAAATGCTACAAAATGGTCTGAAAGAAAGGAGGCTGTGTCAGAGCTTACAAAGCTCGCTTCAACAAAAAGAATAGCTCCTGGTGATTTCAGTGAAGTTGGTCGAATTCTTAAGAAGGTATGAACTTTTCTCATTTAGTTTAGACCCTATGTCACACATAAGGTACCTTTTTTGTGTTATGTTATTGTTGTTGTTTGTCTCTGTTTATTCTTCTTATTTTAGAGAGTAGCTGTAGGGTTTTACTGTATATCGATGTATAAGTAATGAGCAACATATATCTATGAATGGATTCATCAAAATTACTACTAAGACACCTTTGACGTGATTAGGAAATTTAAAATCCATTAAATTTGTGTATAGATAATCCTGTCTCCATAACCTCCCTCCAAAATCAGCCGCTTTGGAAATTTCTAACTTCATTAATTTAGGTATACCTTTTTGCTTGCAGCTTATTATGGATGTGAACATAGCTGTTGCAGTTGAAGCTATACAAGCTATTGGGAATCTTGCTAGGGGACCGAGAAATCATTTTTTTGGAGGCTCACGGTTTCTCTTACCAGTTTTGCTTGTAAGTAAAGTAAAACATGCTCTATTTACTATGTAATAAGATTATTTATAAATTGCAGTGGTTTCCCTGATTATCTTTTAGTTAAAATCTATGAAATGCTAGTTTTGAGGTTTTAACTGAACATAATCATGTGCAGTGATACTGAATTGTATCCGACATGTCTAGTGTTTTTTCAGTATGGTTTTTACTCTTTTTTTTGTTCTCCTTTTTGGTTATTACTTTTTTATGTTTGTCTACTTCAAGTTGTTACTTTACTAGATAGGATTGGCTCACAATATTTTTTTATCTTATGAATAGGAAAAATTGAAAGAAAAAAAACCAACTGTTACAGATACTCTTACTCACACTCTCCAAGCTGTGCATAAGGCTGGGTGCTTAACACTCATTGATGTTATTGAGTGCGCATGGTATTTCTGGTTGGGCTCAATCTCACCTAAAGTAATGAGTTTTGTTATTCTTAGACTAATGGACACACAAGAAAATCTTTGCTTCTATTAACAGAATATTCCTCTTTTCTTCTCTCTTCTGGGACCTTTTGAAAGCTGCTAGATTTTTATGTTGTGGGGGTAGCTAACTGGATGGTACACAACTTGGTTGCTGATCTAAAAAAAATCTCATCCCATGGGCATTAGTGAACATTTTTCATTTTTCACTCGGTACTTAGTTGGAGTGTCATTTTATTTATTTCTTATTATTATTGTTATTGCAGTTTAATCATATCAAGTTTTTTCATTTTCTTTGTGTTGTCAAGGGGTAAATGTTAGTTAGAAAAGCTAACATCTCTCATGAGAGCATTAATATGATTAGAAAGGGTCAACGGGTATAACATTTTGTGCTCGATGTGATATTCGTTTCCTGTGATTGTTGAAATATAGGCTGTAATAAAATTTTGTGTTGGGAACACTGAAATGGAAGCTTTGGCGACTCTAGTTGCTTGTGATATGGGGACCATTTTTGAGAAACATAGATTTTGGAGTCTAGATTGGATTAAAAAAAGGTTATCAGTATATGAATGATTTCATGGAAATGGAACATGTTATTGTAAAAGAACAAATCCATTTGCAGTATAAATGTATGACAAGACACAAACCAATTTAAGGTTCGATCCTTTTTTAAGGTTGTCAAGTGTTCCCTATGGTGTATAGTTGCCATGTTGACTCAACTTGTAAATGAGAATGTTTGTACCATACGTGTTCTTGAATTAATCAGTTGTGATAGTATAATAAGAAGGTCTGAGTATGATTTTGCCGAGTTTTGGTTCTATATTTGACAATAGCAGTAATTCTAGCATACAGGGGAACACAAGAAAAGAAAAGAGGGTAACACGATTTAGTACATTTTGTGTAGGGGAACAGGCTTGTTCTCTGCATTTTTTGGTTCATTTCTCCAGCTACGTCTTCATTAGTTGCAAGATTCGTAGAGGAATATCTAGATAGCTCTGCTATAAGAGTTGTTGAAGGTGTTGTTTCTGAAACATCTGCACTATTGGAGCAGAAGTGGGATAAAATTATGTATACAGGTTTTACTCTATACTACTACCGCTTTGTTTATATTAAGTTGTTCAATGAATACAATAAAAGTATCATGATGAAGATTGTTATATCCTGTTATTTTCAGTAGGATGTTTTCTAAATAGGAACATGTGTAGCATGCACTCCCTGTTTTGCTAGATAGTGAAACCTGCAAGTCATCTGGAAACTTTTCTGACTTGGTTCTTAATACTCTCTATGTTTTCTTTCCTCTTGGATACAATAAAAGTATCATGATGAAGATTGCTAGCATGCACTTCTTATGCTTTGATAGTTGTTCAATTCAAGCTATATCTTTAGGTTCACTCTTGGATGATAATGTGGTTTGTTGCAGTGTCAGTACTGTCAACTCTACTTCTGAACACTGGCAAAGGACTCATGAAACTGTCAATAAGATGAGCAGTGAACATGTGTTTCCTGCTGCACCTGTAAGCATGCAGGCAACGGCTCCAACTTGTAACTGGACAGAACACACCTCTCCAGAAGGCTACAAGTACTACAGTACTACTATAACAGTCAAACAACTGAGAACAGGGTATGTGTTTTATCTAAAGCTTTCTCTGCTTCGTGGTATCTCAGATTCTGGTAGATAACCATCAAAATGAATGTGTAGTGGGAGAAGTCGGGCACCAAAATGCTCAGGTAAATGTCCACATTATCTGATTATCTAAATCCAGACCACGAATTTACGTGAGAATATTTACTAAGGCCTAGTTAATTGGCTATAGTTTTCTGTTCAAAGTGCACCTCGTAAGAGTGATACTAGTTGGCAAGGACATATCATGAGACTTGATGCATGCAATTCTCACATATCATGTACAAACTCACTCACCATTGTTACTACTAGTCCCATCTTTTGTATAGTTTTCATGCCCACCACCCCACATGACATTTGATTTTATCACTTTTTAAACCATTTTATCAGAATTCAAGACCTCCCCATCATAAAAAAAAACTTTGATTCAAACTTTTTTTTTGCTCAAATGTTGCAGAGAAAGGGAAGTGGTTCAACTTCAGATAGACCCATCTTTCAGTCAGCAGCGGAACATTTTGAGGGTGGGTTTTTAGTCCCAATTGTTTGACCCTTTTTTGTTGCTTATTCTTCCCTTTTTCTTGTAATTTTCTATTTTTTGTGAGAGCTCTAGCCTAGAACTTACTATGCCTTTTTTCGGTTGTTGCGGATTGGATATGTTGTTTATATTTCTGCACCTTTGGCATGCCTGAACTCATTGTTTGGTGGTGGCTTTGAAGATTTTATTTGCATTTAAGGGACTGCAAGATTGTGATGTACTCCCAAATATTATTTGACATTGATTGTTCTTTTCTTCATCCATTTGTAGTACTTCGTTTATGATATTCTCTTAAGTGGTGCACAACAACCTATATCTTTTCTCTTATTTTAAACTTGTATTCAGTTGTGTATCCAATAGAGTAGTTGGTTCTCCAGCATTTGCAGCCTTTGATCAAGGTATGTTTCATTTGCTCGAGATTATCCAATTTTTATCATTTGTTCAATGTTTCAACCTGTAGATATACTTCATAATTTTTTGGTGACTGAAGACGTGTGTTTTGTCTCCTCATTTGTGCAGGATATGATGTTTTCCTTGGGTCTTTCAGTCTGAATTCTCTAGTCTCTATATTGATGCCACAGTTAGACATGTTAACAGAGCAACAACTAATGGGCATATGCAACCTTCAACAGTCCTCACAACAAGCTGAGGAAGCACTCTCTCAAGGGCTTGAGCAACTCTACCAATCTTTTCACCTGCAATTTAGACACTTTAGGTACTTGCTGAAATTTAGACAAGTTTATGGACTGGTTTCTGTCCATGACAATGTTACTATTTAATGAACAGAATTTTAACTTTCCATACTATCTTCTGGTTGAACAGAACTATGGCGCACATTATGACAAAGCAGTATTTGGAATAGTAGGTGGTCCAGTTAAGTTACTTGGAAGTTCAAATGCTGGAAATGTCTCGCAGGACTTGTCAACAAACCAGTGGACCTATAAGGTATCTAAGGATGACAATTACATATCTATAGGAAGTAGAAGATAACTTATATTATCTATTCAAGTTCATTCATTGATCTGTTAGTCCTTTGATGTGATAAATTGACTCCTGATGGCTGGGAATAGTCCATCAAACTCTAACATGCATCAATTGGTCTGCAATGTTTCTTCGTAGTTGGGGTCTTTCTTAGCAGAGTATGCTTAAGATAAGTTTGTTATGCACTTTTTTGCAATATTAGCTAAACGAAGAGTGGTGATCATTTATGAGAATACATGGGCCAACAAGCTGGAGTTGTTTACAAGGCAGGTCAACATTCATCAGTAAGCTAGATATCTAGGTTGGGTTATGTGGAAGAGTATGTATTGCTTGAGGTATAAATGCAACAAATGTATCAACAAAACGTCTCTGTACTTATAATTGGATAGAGAATGGACACATGCTAACAATTAATTTGTTGGTTCTATATAACATTTATCTTAATTTTCGTTGGCAAACAATATACTATAACATACATGTTTATCTTGATTTTATTTGTCAGAAAATTAGATTGCTTATCCATCATGCCTTTTCCTTGTTTTTTTTTCTTTCGGTCCCTACATTCAAACCTGTTACTTTCTTGCTACTGTTCTATGTTTCAGTTTCTAATCATTGTTGTGACACATTTTCTTGAAAACCATGCAGGTAGTAGCTGAAAACAAAGGTGGAGTAGTGGCCATGATTGAGGGTCCTCATTGGTGTTGACACATTGGTCCTATTTGAGGAACTCGGCGGCGATTCTTCACAACTGAACTTCCAAACTGTCACTATAGGAACTATATGTGCCAACACCAATGAGGGTAACACATTGCAGTTTTCTTGCCAAGGCACTCAGAGCATCTCATAGCATCTCATCCATCCAAACTAGTGCTGCTGAATGCTGAATGATACTGCTGAATGCTGCTGCTGATTGCTAAACTAGTGCTGCTGATGAATGACAGTAGTACTGCTGTTGCTGAATGGAATGCAGGCTGCTAAAACAAGTGCTGTTACTAAAGGGACCAGGTTGTTATATGTTGTAGAGTGCTATGTTGTTACATGTAATGTTGTTTAGGAAGGATTTCTGTTAGATTAGTTGTCAATAAATGTAGTACTATAAATAAGAGAGCATAAGAGAGAAAAAGGGATTCATTTGATTTGTAAGAAAATTGTACACTTGAGCATTTGCTCTACAGGAGATTAGCTATCTCGAATTAGCTTTCTTATTGAATACAATCCATTCCATTTACTGTCATCAATCCAGAATTACAATTACAAGTTCTTCAGTCTGTAATTTCTTTTCATTGCCTGTATTGCATCACTGTCAGTAGAACTGCATTGGCTTAACACCGTGACCAAAAAAAAAAAAAATTTGCCACGGCTTAAAACCGTGGCTAATTATTGCAACGGCTAAAAACCGTGGCTACCTTGCCACAACTTATAACCGTGGCTAGTACTGGCCACGGCTTAAAACCGTTGCTAAAACTATTGCAACGGCTTAGAACCGTGGCCATAACTTGCAACGGTTTTAAGCCGTGGCTACTCCTGGCCACGGCTTAGAACCGTGGCTAAGATTGTTGCAACGGTTTATAACCGTGGCTAAATCATCAACCGTTCTCGAGATAAAACCGTTGCTAATATTTTAGCCACGGTTTTTAGCCGTTACTGGGGATTTAGCGACGCCTCTGCAGCCCACGGCTCTAAGCCGTGACAATGGGTTACCCCCACGGTTTAAAACCGTTGCTAATGGGTATTTTTGGTGTAGTGAATGATCAAGTTATGATCATTTTACTAAAGTCGGTAAATGTGTCTCGCAATAAAAACAGGTAGTGTCCATGACTTTCGGCCAATTTATATGCTCAATTGAGAGCGATTCTCAAGCTCATCGAACACGAAAATTCTAGTACTCTGAGTTATCTAATAAACACAATTTGAATCACTTGAAAATATTTTGAAATGAGAAAATTATGGTCATTTTACTAAAGTCACGCAAATCTGTCAAAAAACAAGTCTTGTTTTCACAATTTGAATGGGAATGGGTGAAAACAAGACTTTTTTTCGGACAGATTTGTGTGACTTTAGTAAAATGACCATAACTTTCTTATTTTAAAACATTTTCAAGTGATTCAAATTGTGTTTATTCTCAGAGTACTACAATTTTTCTGTTTTGATGAGTTTGAGAATCGGTCTCGATTGAGCATATAAGTTGGCCGAAAGTCACTGACACTACCCCGTCTTCATTGCAAGACATATTTGCGCGACTTTAGTAAAATAACCATAACTTGCTCATTTTAAAAGTTTTCAAGTGATTCAAATTGTGTTTATAGATAATTCACGGTATTACAATTTTCGTGATGACTTGAGAATCGGTATCGATCGAGCATATAAGTTGGCCGAACGTTAGGGACAGTACCCCGTTTTCATTGCGAGACAGATTTGCGCGACTTTAGTAAAATGACCATAACTTGCTCATTTCAAAACATTTTCAAGTGATTCAAATTGTGTTTTCAGAGTACTGCAATTTTCGTGTTATGATGAGCTTGAGAATCAGTCTCAATCGAGCATATAAGTTGAACCAAATTCAGGAATAATACCCTGTTTTCAGAGATAAAAGGGTGAGAGGGTGGTAGTGGAGGTGTTTGATGGAAAAATGAGGGAGAAAGATGGCGGTGGCAGGAGGGAGAGAAGTGGCAGTGGCGAGGTTGTAATGATGATGGCGGTGTCTGATGGAGAAGAGAGGGAGGGATGGAGGAGAAGAAGAAGGGAAGAAATGAAGATGAAGAAGGGAGGGAGGGAAAGGAAATTTTTTTAATTTTGAGTTTTTATTGGTGTTGAGGGAGAGAAGTGGTGGTGTAAAAAATAAAGTAGGTGGTGTGGAGAGAAAAAATTGATATGGTGGTGTGGGACAATACTTTAGGTGACGTGGAGTAGTCGTTGCCTACCTAAAATTGTTGTTTCATCTTATGAAGATCAAAGGCACAAATCCTTGCTATTTTCAATGTCATTTGGAGAATTTCTATTAATTAGTTTTGCGCTGCCTTATTTGGGTGCCTCTTTGTGTTCTTTTTAGCATTTTTTATCCATTCTCTTTATAAAACACCACCACAAATACTATCCACCGAAGAGGTAAAAGTGTCAAAAAAACCTCAAAGAGACACAAATGAGACACCCAAATAAGAATACATAGAATTATTCATTTCTCTATTAGAAAGGAGTATGCTCAATTATCTTTCAAATCTTGTTTCCTAAACTTAATGCAAGGACTCGTCCAATGAAACAAACATGTTCCAATATGAGAATCAATCAACTGCCGCAAATTGAAATGATATTTATTTTTGGGTTTGGCACTCATTACTTTGTACCTGTTAGAGTTTGACATTCGTTTTGAAAACTATTTGAGTTTAACCCTTGTTTTCTGACGGAACCATTAAATTTATGTCATTGACCGGTCAAGATTAATTTTCGAACCCTTTTACCCTTATTCTATATTAAACAAACGAATGAGATTTCGCTTAAATCACAAAACCATTTTTCGAAACCTCCTCATTCTCAATCAGTAATTCATGATCCTCCTCGCATACAAAAGCAACATTTTGATGTTGACTGAGGACAAGAATCTGTTGAGGGGGGCTCCTGCGCAGGCCTCCCAGCCGTTGGATCAAAATCCAACGGTTCAGATCATCTAAATTTGAAATTCAAATTTTATTTAAAAAAATTTCCCGCCAAAAACCTCTCTCCTCTCCGATGATCTGAACCGTTGGATTTTGATCCAACGGCTGGGAGGCCTGTGCAGGAACTGCTCCTGCCCACTGTGCGCAGGAGCCCCCCTCAATCCGTTTTGTATTCGGTTCCTTCAGTCGAGGTGGAAAATACTTAATGTGGGTGTTCTAAACATTTTCTCTCAGCTTCTGAATTACTATGAATTTAGTATTACAGCTTTATATGTAATTATGCACGAAAGTTGACATTTCCCATTCTCTTATGCTCAAGGATCATGTAATTAGCAACTCATCACATGGGGTGCCTGCTGAAACAGAGATGCTTGGTGATCATAATAATCACACAGCAGAAGATGGGGAACGCCACATGGCGGATGCTCAAAGTGGTGGGAAGGTGATTCACAACTTTTCTTAGATTCTCAACAACTTGAAGGGTTATCTCTCTGTGGAGATCTAGATTCTCAGCAACTTCAAAGCCAATCTCAAGAAGTTGAGGGAGAGGGCAATAAAAAAAACAATCGAGACCCTATTTAGCTGATTATTCTTGTATTGGAGCCGAAACCCTTACAAAGGACTTAGAAGAGTACCAAAAACTGGATTGCGTTGATCCTGGAAATGGAGGTGAAAGAGAAAAGGTCATACCCCATCTATCTGATCATGCTCATGTCAATGTGGAAGATCTGAGGAATGTGCGTCTTCGTTCTAGTAGGGAGAAGGGAGATCACCGCGAGGAGGAAGTAGGAGGCGTGTTGGAGGAGGAGGTTCCGAAAAATAGTTTTGTGATTTAGGCGAAATCTTGTTCATTAGTTTAACCTAGGTAAGGGCAAAATGGTTCAAAATTTAATCTTAATCGAATAATGATGTGGACTTAACTGTTTCGTCAGAAAATGATGGTTAAACTCAAATAATTTTCAAAACGAGTATCAAATTCTAATAAGCATAAACTAATGAGTGTCAAACTAAATTTTTTTTTTTAGCTTCTACTAGTACTTAGTATGAGATTGCTATGAGCTTTGACGGATTGAAAAGAGAATGAAACTTGTCTGAGAAAATTCGCGGGAAAATAGATTGCCTTCAACCACTGTGCTTGGTTTTTGTTTTGTCCAAGTAGTTAAGAAAAATAATGTTTGCCTAAAAAAAATTCAATAAATATTTAGTCATCTTCAATTTCACATAGTCAATCAACCATTTTCTCTATTTTCTTTCATTTTTTATGTCTTCTATTTTATAAATGATGCATACAGATTCAGTCTCCTAGAGATCTGATATGTAAAATAATGTTAGATTGCAAAAGACCATTTTTTTGGTGGTTGAAGACACTTCGATGCTTAAGTCAGTTAATCTGTGGGAGAAGACTAAATTTGGACAAAGTATAGTTCAGTTGAATTTGCATTGTGTTCTTGGAATATCTTTCTCATACATTTTTCTTTACCTTATATAATGATTACATTCAACTATGTGCATGACTTAAGCTCGAATGGCGCAATGAAGATGGACATTTACAATAACGATCTCCTCCTTCATTGAGATGTGTCATTGGGGGAGTGATTATCGCCATGATTTATATTCTTTATAACGGTTATCTCTTAATTGATGTGCTTCCTTAGGGGGGAGTGATTCCCACAATGACTTATTTTATTCGTAACAACCATCTTTAATGATGGTTTACGACACGTGTATGGCCATGATCAAGTGAAAATTTGAGGTATCATCAATAACTATGCATCCTCAATTAGGGGTGGACATCTCATCCCGCAATTTCGATTCTGTCTCGATCCCATCCCGTCCTGACTTTTTGGGTCATTTTGGAATTGATAAAACTCATTCTAATCTTAATCCCGTCGCGATCTATAGTGGGATGGAATTATGATGAAGATTTTCAATCCCGCCCATCCCATCCAATCCAAAACTTATTTATTTAATATTTATTATTATTATTAATTTTAATCAAACTACTCTTATAAAGAAAAGTTTGGGGTGTGTTTAAATTAAATCAAAACATCTACTTCAAAAACTCGCTTGATTTCATACTTTTTGTTTAAATAAAAACTTAAGTTTAAATATTTTAAGTCAAATAGAAACCATGAAAATTTATACTTTTTCACATTTTAGATGATTATATGACAAATATTTATTGAAGACATTAAAGTCAAATGATGGTTTATTTTAGTTTTGCATTATGAAATATATGTACAACTATTGGTTAGTGTATCACACAAAGAATGCTTAACATAAAAAAAATCGTAAGTTCATTGGACCATAAATTTTATATGACATTTAATATTATTATAATATGTACATAAATTTGACATTATTAGTGTGTAATCAATGTGTGAGGAAATTTTTTGTATTCTTCACTAAAAGACTATTTAGTACCCGCTCATCCTGTCATGTCCCGACCCGTTTCAAACCCGTTTGGAATGGGACGAGGTCTATTCCATCCCAATTTCAAACTAATAGGATGAGATATGAATAAGGTCCCTCTCGTGCCCATCCCTATCCTCAGTAGTTTCAAAGTGAAAAGAAAAAACTGACGACTGTTAGGATTGTCAACCATTCTAAATTTAATCCCATCCAATTCCTATTTCTGGAATCCTTTGATTCTTTGGTCCCTAGCAAATTTAGGTCTAATTCCCACATGCACTTGGATCGAGTCTTTGATCATTTCTTCTGAAAATCAATTGGTCCAGTGACAGAAGCCAAAGTTTTTATGACATTTCACAATCACAACATTACACTACGTAAGATAAAAATTAAATCCAACAAATTCCACCTACTTACTCAATTACTTATTCACATATTAATGATAGATATATTCATTTATTTGTTTACTTTTAGAAAATGAACTACTTATATCTGTATATACTCTAAGCTTTTAACAAAAAAAGAAAGAAAAAGATTCGTTTCATTTATTTGTTTTTTAAAAAATGAAAATCTATCTGTGAGTTGCATTAAGGATTTTGACTGATTTTGTCAACTACTCTTCCAAAATGGGGTCTTCTTCTCCTCTATCATTGGAGGCCCAACAAAAAAAAATTCAGAGAAACAGATAGTACACAACTCTCCCCTTTACTTACTTCTTCAGGTTAAGCGATTCTGATTCCTCTAAATGATTCAAGAACTCTTGATTGATTCCACTCCATTCTCATCCACACAATTTAACACCCATTGTTGGCAATGCCATCGTTTCTTTTCTAGCCGAGAGTCTTCGCAAAATGGTCACAGAGAACACCTCTCTACAAGGGCACCCCAATTAATTAGGTACTAGCTTTAGTATGCATTATGCAATATGTTAATTCAACTTGGGGCACTCTTCATTTTCTTTAAGTTGTCTCTTTCAAAACTGAATAATTTTAGATTCATACATGAGACTTTCAAACATGGAGAGTTGTCGAAAAGTTACTGTCATGCACATTAATACATATTTCATATGATCTGATCACAAGCAATAAGGCTTGAAACTAGAAGCCAAAGGAGAAAGTCAGAGAGAGAGGTCGAGGAAGTTTATACATGAAATTAAAGGTTGAAAAGGAGGGGTCAACGGTGGTCATAGTCGGAAAGCTTGGATAACAAAGAGTAAGGCTAGGGGCCGGAGATATTAAGAAAATTGTGTTTGATGATGCCCGAGGTAGGAAATACACTCGATTGTAACAAATCTGATCCTTTTTATTTTTAGTGGTCTGGGGAGCCCATATAAACCCCAACGCTTGCTTTTCAAAAAAAAGAAAGAAAAGGCTAGGGGCCGGGATGATGCGGTGGCCATTGGTTTCTATTTTTTCTTTGTTTTCATTTTGATTTTTATGGTTTCTTTGGGTGTTAATGTTTTATTATGGCTATGTTGAGTGTCATCTTCTTCCCTTTGGCATCATCGCTAGGGGCATGTTTGGCTGCTCAATGGAATGAGTTTGACCATTGTAATGGTCATTGGTTTCTTTCTTTGTTTTCATTTTGATTTTTATGCTTTCTGTGGGTGTTAATGTTTTATTATGGCTATGCTGAGTGTCATCTTCCCTTTGGCATCATCGCTAAGGGCATGTTTGGTTGTTCAATGGAATGAGTTTGCCCATTGTAATGGTAATGATCATTACAATAGTTTAAGTCATTCATATGTTTGGTTTGACATAAAAATGATACGACGGAAATGACCTTTACAAAATTATTATAATGGACATTCCTTCTCAAGACCCTATAAATGCCCATTGTAATAGTCAACCATTCATTTGTCTTATTTGCCCCCTTACCTAATATACATGCCTTCTTATCTACCATAGATCCAAAATTCACGGTTGGTAATTGAGGGCATTATGGTAAAGACAATCATTTTCATTCCCATTCCATCGAGTAACCAAACATAGTAATATTCTCATTAGGAGTGGGCATGGGACGGGATGAAACAAGATGGACCCATCCCTATCCCATCCCGTTCATTCGGGATTGGGACGGGACGAGATGAGTACGCACTAAATAGTCATTCAATAAAAAATTTATATAAATAAATATAACTTACATCAATAATGTCAAATTTATATACATATAACTTACATCATAAATAATAATAGATATTAAATAAATAAATATTAAACTTTTTTTTGGAAGACAAATAAATATTAAATTTCATTTAGAATTAATGATTCAATTCATTTAGATTTCATATAGAATTTCATCTTACATTGATTTAATTTCAACACATCCTAAACTTTAATTTAGAAGAGTATTTTTGATTAATATTAATAATAATAATGATTAAATAAATAAATTCGGGACGGGACAGGATAGGCAGGATTGAAAATCTCCATCCCGATCCCATCCCACTCTAGATCGGGATAGGACGAGATCGAGATGAGTTTGATCAATCCCAAAAGGACCCAAAAAAATCGAGACGGGACAAAACGGGATCAAGACAAGTTCGGGATCGCAGGATGTGATGCCCACCCCTAATTCTCATGTTCATTCTCATTCCAACTCCCATTTCCATTTCCATTCCATTGAGTAACTAAACATGCCCTAATAGTACATTTGCCATTATCAAATCAGTCATTAACTCTCAACTCCTTCCGATCCATTCCCAACCCTATTCTGCCAACCACGTCTAGTTTTCAACCATAAAGCGATGGGGACGGTCAAGACCGTACGGTCTCTAGCTAGAAGCCCACTCGAATTATGCTCCATTGTAGTGCACAAACATGGCTAAAACTAACAAAGTCTTATCTTACCACACAAAAATTTCCTTTCGCAACGCAACTATTGATCTAATTCAAATAAAATTCATCTTCATATATATGGTAAATATATATCTGTAACGCAATAAAATGTATATGGGAGAAGTCATCTAGATTGTTAAAAGTAGATTCCAGTGTTCCACAAGATTAGAATAATCAATTGAACAGTAAAAAAAAAAAAAAAGTAACAAATCGTGAGAGATAAGAACAGATTAAAGCACGACATGAACAACTTTTCTCAAACACCTAAAAAAAAAAAAAAAGACCCAAATACACAAAAAGCAAAAAAAAAAAAAAAATTGCAAATTCCAATGTCAATGAGAGGTTCAACTGCTGAGCTAAGTGAGTGAATAACAAACCCAAACCACAACACCTACTTTTCATTAAAAAAAGTTGAGAAGAGATTCTTTCTACAAACACCCAACAAAGCAATTGATGAAAAAAAGTGCAAAAACTTTCACTAAAACTATTTGGGTTCATCAGATCTCTTTACTCATTGACACCAGACTCTTGTTTTGACCCCCCCCCCCCCCCCCCCATTGAGTTCTTACAATGTGCAATAGCTCCTTGAATGGCACTATGCAACTCCTCTATTGTTGATGAATTCGAAACAGACAGATTCGCAACATTGAATGATCTGTTTGGAGAAGACCGCATTGACGATGGGCAGCTTGAAACACCTCTTCTCCTTCTTGGGTATCTTAGATTCCCAGAAATGAGTTGGAAAACACACCCCCATTGTTTGATTTCACTGTACTTGGAACAGAGCAAGGTACCCCACTGCTTGATTTCACTAGTTTCTTCTTCGTAATCTTGACTTTCTTCTCGTGTTTTTGCGACAATCTCTCATAGAAAGGCTTCACTTTCTTCAAATACTTGCGCACTACTTGTTTCGCCGAAGAAGAGATCGTCTTCTTCATTGCTCCATCTTGATCTCTATTTTTCCGGAAAACAGAGAAGAGTCTAGAGAAGGAGAAGTAGTTGGACGAGGACTTGCTGATTTGCTGACTGTTAAATATTTTGAGTTCATGATCTTCCTCTAGAGATGGAGAAGTAGTCTCGGGAAGTGTCAGAAGAAGAAGTTGAAGTGGGTGAAGTGAGTAGGAGAGTTCGAACCATGGAGAGACGGGGAGAGAGGTGGAGAGGGAGGAGTTGGCCTTTGTAGAAAAGCTCATCGGCTGGGCAAATGCTGGAAGACGATTTGCGAGGAGATTAAACAATGGTGAACTCGAAGTCGGACGAAGAGTGAGATGGGGAGGATGGGAGTGTTTGAGATCTGCCAATCCCATCGACTTCTAGTTCTCTTCTTCTACTCGTTATACCCATTTTGTTGTTTAGTTTGATCACATTTTGTAAGAGTGTTTTTTTTTTTTTGAAGAAATTCTGCGAGAGAAGTTTTGTGTTGGAGAGTGTTTGAAGAAATTGTGCAATAGAGTGTTTGTTTAATGGGGAGAAGGAGGAGACAAGTGTGTGTGGGGGGTATGAAAGGGGAATGAATTCACATTTCACATGGATGGGGGAGTTTTGAGTTTGATGAAGGGAAAGGGACTATCTTATACAGTGGTCATGTGATGTGTTGGGTGATTCCGGGAGCTAGATCTCACGTGCCTTGCATGTGAAGGGGATCTTTAGAGACAATACATTTGGTAGAGATACACAATACTAAGGTCATAATTTCTATAATATACTCACCATTTTTTTTTTTTTGGCCAAACACGAAGATGTTTATTAAAGATAGGAAATGAAACAAATTACAAAGGGAATCATTCCTATATCAAGGAATGCCAAGACACCATGAATGTGTCAAAAACCAAATCCCTAAATAAATTACAAGCCGAACCCATCATCCACAACAATTCCCTAATCTCGATAAAGATATAGTGCTCTGATCTGTTGAGCCCTTAAAAAACTCTTCTATTTCTCTCTTTCCACACACACTGCATGAGTACGTGAGGAACCCTACGCCATAACCACTCTATCTGCAGGGAAGGATTAGCTTGGGACCACCAACTAAGCCAATCTAAAATGACACCTTGAAACATCAAACTCAAATCAAATTCTAACAAGAAACTGCTCCAAATGGATTTGGAGAATCTGCAGTGAAGCATCAGATGATCCAACGTCTTGTCAATCTCATTACAAAGCACACAAAAACTTCCTGTGTGGATTCCTTTTTTCCTTAACTTATCTTTAGTCAAGATTCTCTCATGCAACACTGACCAACAAAAGAAATTTATCCGAGGAAAAAGATTTTTCACCCAAACCAGATTCGTGTGAGAGGAAACGAAGGGGTTGGAACGAGTCTCATAATGAGAGGCAACCAACATATCAAAAAATTCTTTCACCGAGAAGCCCACACCTTTATCCTTCCACACCAAACTATCAGGTCCCTCTGAGAGCATCTGTCTATCCAACAGATGCATTAAATTGGTGACCTCCTTTAGCTCCCTAGTATTTAGGAGTCTTCAAAAGGAAAGATCCCAAGAATTGCCATTAAACCAAAAATTGCTCACACTCCCATGTTTTTTGTTGTTGATGATAAACAACATTGGAAACAGATCATTAAGAGGTTGGTTATTACACCAAAAATCGTGCCAGAAAGAGATGAGATCACCATTGCCACATCAAAGAGAGGTGTGGGGGTAGAAAACACTTACGCACCGAGAGATGGGCTTCCACAGAGAGCATCCATAGGGAGTGTACTTAGTTCTCTTATCCTAATCCCATCTATTGCGCCCATATTTATCAATGATGAGAGATCTCCATAAATTGTCATATTTTTCTGCAAATAGTCAAAGCCACTTGAAAAGTAATGCAAAATTGAATATGAGCACTTGGCGAATGCCCAAACCACCTTGAGATTTGGGACAACAAATTTTCTCCCAGCTCCCTAAATGCATTTTTCTAGAGTTTTGAGTGGAATCCCAAAGGAAATCGCGCATGATCTGTTCCATCTTGGCTGCTATTGAAGAGAGAACATTGATAAGAGACAAAATGAACACAGGGATAAAAGCTAATGTGGATTGGACAAGAGCTAATCGGCATGCTTTAGAGAGGAATTTTCATTTCCAAGACGCTAGTTTCGATTCCATCATTTCGATCGTCTCATCCCACACAACTTTACTTTTAAAACTAGCACCCAAAGGCATGCCCAAGTACTTAACTGGAAGCTGACCCGCTGAACAACCAAATAAATCCACCAACTGCTGTAGATGAGGGACTTCTCCAATAGGCAACACCACTGATTTGTGGAAGTTGATTTTCAGACCTAAAATAACTTCGAACCAAAACATAATTCTTTTAAGAGCAAGAACCTAAGTAGCAGAGACATCACAAAAGAGGATAGTATCATCCGCATACTGAAGAATAGAAACATGAGGACTACCCTCTGCAACAGAAAACCTTCTCACTAGGCCAGCATCAACCGCTTTAAGAATCATTTGGGTTAGACCTTCTACTGCTAAAGTAAAGAGAAGAGGAAACAGAGGATCGCCTTGACGCAAGCCTTTAAAGTTATTGAAAAACACGTGCAGCTGACCATTAATCTTCAAAGAGAAATTAGCTGTAGATCTGCAAGTGTAAAGCCAATGAATCCATTTGGAGTCAAACCCCATGCAAGTCATTACCAAGTCCAAGTATTTCCAAGAGACATTGTCAAAGGCTTTAGAAAAATCTAATTTGATAATAAGCCCTAGAACATCTTGTTTTTTTCCTGGAATCAATAATTTCATTGGCAATCAAAGGGCTATCAACCACCTGTCTTCCACTGACTGCTGCACTTTGAAAAGGAGAAATGACTGAATGAAGAACTTTTTTCAATCTATTAGCCAACACCTTAGCAATGATCTTATAGGCCCCATTCAAAATACTGATAGGTCTGAAATCCTTGACCGTCTGCATTCCCGCACATTTAGGAATAAGCTAGATGATAGTGGTGTTTAACCGCCAATCCAGAAAATTTCTGGAGTTAAAATCTTCAATAACTTTCAGAAAATCAAATTTGATTACCTCCCACATTTTCAAATAGAACACCATTGAGAAACCATCAAGACCTGGAGAAACTGCAGATTTGAGTTCTTCCATTGCCGCTATAATTTCCATCTCTGAAAAATTATCTACCAAAGAGGTAGCTATAGGCTGGGAGATAGACTTAAATGTAATCCCCGAGAAGAAAGGTCACCACTCCTCCTTTTCATATAACAACTCCTTGAAATGAGAGATCATGAGTTTTCTGATGCGGACTTCATCCACTACCAACTTCTAACCCATGCTAAGAGCTTCAATATAGTTAAACAGTTTGCGTCTGTTAGCTAAGTTATGAAAGAATTTGGATTCTTGATCCATATGACAAGCCCAGTTGACCCCAGATCTGATCCCCAAAAAATCCTCATCTATTTTGGTTAGTGTTGCCCACTCCTGATGCAACTACACTCTACAAGACCTCTCTTCGGCAGATAGGTCTCAGATCTCTTCCTCAACATTAATGTCAGCAATTAAAGCAAAAATATTTTGATTACATAAATTGGTCAAACTTTAGTACTCCAACTTTTAAGGTTGCATCTGAGTGCCTTAAGCTTCCACCATAAGCAGTAGCCAGGGTGGCCAGAGATTACTGAGTTGTTCCACCAAGATTTCATCTCATCTGCCAGAGTTGGGTGATTAAACCAACCGTTATGAAAGGAAAAAAGGCGAGTGCAATTACCAATAGACGAGTTCGCAAGAAAATTGGTGATGGTCAGAACCTGCTGCACCCTTGAGCCATTTGACTTTATCATCAAATTTGTCAATCCAATCCATCGAAGCCGAAAATCGATCAAGCCGACAAAGGATAGGGTGATCTCTTCGATTTGACCACAACTTGAACCATACCTAAAGCCCTTTATTCATCCTGACTGAGGTTCACTCCCACTGCCAAGCTAATTTCTTTGAAACCCGAACAATCTGATGTCTCTTCTTGAGCCGAATGATAGTCAGAGACAGAGAGCTCCACGTTGTCATTGACCTGTCTCTGACCCTAGAAACAACCCCTGAAGACTGCTCAGAATCCTGTTCGCTAGGGAGAACAAAACCAATATTTTTCGTCCAAGGGACCTCGAAGCCTGGGGGAGCACCTACGCGGTCTGGTGTAGACGAGCAACTCTCCAAATGAGAGACATAGTTTTGTGGACAAACTATGAACTCCAACACATTGTTCTGCTGGTGGCTCGAAACTCGGCGGGTAAGTGAAAGATATCGAACACTCCTGGGTCTAGTTGGAAGACTCTCTCCTTATCAGCCCAGCAGGGGCGCTACAACCCTTAAGTTCTACCCGCCCTGTTTTGTTGGTTGAGCCTGATTTGGTGGATCTCTGTTAGAGCATGAACTTGGATCTGGTTGGAAAAACTGAAAAATTAGCCCATTCAGCGGCTCTGTCACACTGGGCTTTTCTAGCTAGCTTGCGATCCCTGCTGGTCTGCATAGACATCTTGGTCCATAAGGGGTCCAAGTTGAAGACATCTTCTTTCATAGCTTCTAAGACCTTCCAATAATTGCTAGAAGTCTGTTGATCATTAGACTTGGCCAAATTATGCTTCAAATAGGACTTGGCCATATTATACTCATCATTTATCAAAGCATATAAATCTAAATGATGCAGAAGCATGTCAACTGTTTTGGTTAGGGCCCAACTTTAGGTAAAAAATAATGTTTTTTTTTTCTTACAAATTTCATCTATGGATGGCTGTTTCATGGTTGCTATGCTAAAGTTTTCATACTAACATATCATCTTCTAAATTTAAGTTGACCAAAGTTTGTAACTTTTATTGCATGTTTTGTGATAGCAACTCCATCACCTTATATTTCGCTTTCACAACAATTTATGAATTTAATGCATTGTGATATTTGTAACTCCATGAAAGTGATTTATAATTAGGGAAAAAGTCACACTATCTTCTATTGTAACTATAGATAGTTATGCAGATTCAAGAGGGGGATCTTTCCTAAAAATAAATCAATAGATCCCAAGTATTGTATTGGGTAAATAGAGTTTACACTACATCAAATTGAAATTTTTGTAACAACCCCCAAAACAATATCATTTTTAAAGTGTAACAATCCACCTAAAATTTGTATACATTTTCACAAACAAAATGATACAATAATTTATCACCATGAAGAGTATGGTTATAAAAGTGATACTATTCATGGTGATCTAATTTATTGTATCATTTTTTTTGTGTTACTGTTTTTCATTTTTTTGACTAAATTTAGTTTTGACTTAAAATTGTTTGGTGGATTGTAACATCTCAAAAGTGATACTGTTTTGAGAGTTGTTACAAAAGTGTCAATTTAATGTAGTGTTAGTGCAGAAAATTTAGTGTTTGTCAATGGATCCCATTAGGTATTCACATATATTTCATCAGATACAAGTATTTGCAGTATACAAAGACCTAAGTAGAATAATTAACAAGGTAATAAAAGAGATGGTCTCCATCCAATATCTCATCCACTTGATAGTTTTCTTTTGTATAGTCTTTGCAAAGTAATAACTGGATACACACTCATAAAAATGATGGGCAAAGGAATGGATCCATAATGGAATGTGTAAAATGCAGGACCACAGGGGGAAGAGAAAATGGTGCCTAAATGTTGCGCCATTAACTATATATCCTGCAAGAATTCATCTAAAAATATTACAAGATGTCTAAATATTACAACTATGTTTTGTAATCAAGGTGACATGGTGTGATCTCGAAAAATGATGAAATCCTCACAGAGTTTATGTGTATCTCGATGTTGTAAAAAAACCTCCTATAATAATGCCAAATTATTCTGATTGCAAAACATAGTTGCAAAACCTGGTTCCCTAGCCTCACTCTTAATTTTATGAAGATGCAGGCACGACTGGTACAATGCATGGTGACAACACATGTAGTGTGGCCAATGGTAGCCTAGTTGCATGGTTAAGGGTGTGGTGATTTAACTCTCACGTCTTGAGTTCTATATTCACCAGCGGCACACTCGCCTTAAAAAAACATGTAGTGTGTTAAACCGGCACAAGTATAGGTCCCACATCTTGTAACTAAATATTGATATTCATGATTGGAGTCAGCCTCACTTTTGTTGCATTCACAATATGTTATTCCCGCTCGCTCGAGCCTTGATTGACAAGTGTCTATGATTAGTACAAGGCCTACATGCATGCGCTTGGCACATGCTTATTATACGTATATAAGAACTAGGGTTGTCGTCATGAAATTTGTAAATTAAACCAAACTCTTTGTAGGAAAACCAAGTATTTTAGCCTGGAAAGCTGAAAAAAAGAAGGCTTGGAGGTATTGGCATCCAGTAGGTTAAACAGGAATAATAGCAAACTTGTCCATAAACAAGTTGACCAGTCCAAAACTACCATCGGGCTGGTTCTGGAATTTTGAAGGCTGAAATCGATTCCAAAATAAAGTGGGCTCTTATATTAATTACATATTTGGGGCCTCAGTAAAAAGAAAAAATAATATTAATTGATGGTTTTGACTTTTGACAAGATTTGAACCTTGGTAGGATTGGGCACAGTCTGGGTTGAGGCCTATCTCGGTCCTAGTCCTGGTTCAGTCAACTTGGAACAATTCGGGTCAGGAAAATCACTTTTTTGGGATTGCCCAGTTGGATCTGGACTGTTTGGAACCAGGACAATCCAGGTCGGGACCATGCCTATCCGGTTTGTTCATTTTCCAATTCAGTCAACCAAACACACCCTAAAGGACATCTAATACTTATTGATTTGATTCAGAAGTGTTAGTTGGGATCTCAAAATGATAACTAAAATAAAATATGCACGATCCTTACATACGACATGTCAAGTGGCATTACTGTTTCTTATTTTGATTGCATTGAGAATCTTAGTTGGGTTCAATCAGTTTGTTGTTTTATTTTTATAATAATTTAATTCACTGTTCTTTTTGGGCTTGATTTACCAGAGGCCCATAATGATTCATTTCATCATATTTTGGGCTTGGTTATTGTTCTCATTAATCATCTCATGTGTTTGTTTTTGCATTGGGTTGAGTTTTGGTAAAACATTGGGTTGGGCTTTAGTTTGCTAATAATTGGGCTTGGATTTAGATATGAAGTGCTACAGTAAACGAGACAAACCGGAACGGTTCGGGATTATTTTTGTTAAAACCGGTTCCGTCCCGGTTCAGACCGATCCAGGATAAAAACTGTGTAGAGCGATTTATCCTGGTCTTAACCGGTTTGGGACCATACCGAAGCGGGTCGGGATCATGATTCTTGCCCACCCCTAAACCTTGGACTAGAAAAAATCAATTCACAACTTTTTTTATTTTATTTTTTGTTAAAAAACATGTGCATTAATAATAACAAACTAGGTACGTAACTGTTGCCCTGCTGTCGAAGCCAAAACATGAGCTTCAGTGTTAAGTTTTTGAGGGATATATTTACAGATCTATTTTGGAAAATTTGAAGGAAGAGCCTGAATACTACATACTAATGGTTGCCACATCCATTGCATGTCCATCTGCAAAATAGATACTAAGATGCTTGAGTCCCCCAAGATCAACCCTGTAGGTCATTGCCGTGCCTATACAAGAAGTAGAACGGCTTTTGCTACAAAACATTTGACCATAGTACTATCCGAAAATCAACTCACAACTTACCAACTTTGCCACCAACACGTAGTATCTATAAATGATGAAAATTGTATTTTAGGTTGGAGATAAAAGACGGGTGAGATGTACCCAAATATAAAAATCTAACGGATCACATAGAGGAAAGAGGGGAGGGTGTTTGGCTAAATTTTATGTTTGCATAGAACTGAAATACCTCTGGACAAAATTTGCCTCCTATCAAACAATTTAAATACTGAAGGTAAGTTCAACACCCTAGTTACAATATAAAATAGAAAAACAAATCCAAAATTTGAACCCTAGAACTAGACTTTCGGCTAAGAATGAAAAGATAACAATCTCTAGATACAGTGATTCTAAATGGCGAGGAAACGGGCAAGGGAGGAGGTGTGACCCTCCATCCCCCTTGAGATGCGCGCCCGTGTGAATCTCGAGGGGGATGGGGGGGTCAAACCCCCCTCCCTCGCCGCCTAGAAGGACTCCTCTAGATATGTGGGAAGCAAGCAAGTTCCCAAGAACCCATGGTAAGCTGTGCCTCAATGAGACATTGATCACGTGAGAAGCACGCGCTTAGCTTTGCTAATTTTTAAAACTGAACTCACTAACCACATTTCCCCATGATGTGGTCCAAACCTTAAGCACACCGAATGAAGGAGGCAGTAAATAATATATATAATGTGAGATTGGATAGATTTAGGATTCACGCAAGGTGCCCAAAAACCATTAACGAAATACATGCCTTAAATCTAGTTTTGGCTTTCAATCTTAAGGTGTGTTTGATTTTTGAGTATTTGAGGGAAAATGAAAACTTGGGTAGCTTGGTTTTACTTTCAAGTACCAGAGTTTCAAGAAGAAGGATAGGGGAATTGAGAAGTCAAGATGGATTCTAACGTCGTTTCACAAGTTGGGTTTCAGCGAATATGAGTTGTTAGATTGTCTGGATAAAGACAATGTGATTGGTAGCGGAGCTTCGGGGAAGGTGTATAAGGCTGTATTGAGTAATGGAGATGTTGTTGCAGTGAAGAAACTATGGGGAGGATTGAAGAAAGGGGAAGATAGTAGTTAGGAAGATGTTGAGAAATGTCAAGTTTCAGATTATGGATTTGAAGCTGAAGTTGAAACATTGGGAAAAAAATCGACAAAAATGGACCAAGTCTTGAATTTGTAATTAAGGAAGTGGTTCTTGTTACCAAATATTCTATTAGTAACTAGTGCACAGACATTGCAGTTTTTTAGAAGAGTACAAGTTGCAGCCTTTTTACTGATAAAACTCCCAATATTCTTGTCTCCAGAATTCTCGGTGTCTTCTTACAAATAAGGTGCGGTGTTTTTTTTTTTGGAAAGTGAGCTGGGGTTTTTAGGATCCCCGAACCTTATATTAATAAAAAAGATGATTATAAAGTTTACAATTGCTCATACGTTCACTCGTTTCATCATCTACAAAACAATAAACTTGTTTCAAAGCTTCAACAAAGAACCTAATTAGTTCTAGATTCACCGTCTCCAGGTTAGGGAGTAACTTTGCAAAGTGTTATGCTACCAAAGTGGTTGCATGATAGACCTGCCATAACTTTTCTTCATCATAATTACCAATCAATCCTTTAAGCACTCTCATTACCTGATTTATTCCTAATGTGGGCCCCAGGATGTATGAGAAGTCGTCGTAAAGAATCGAAACACAATGAATCATGATATAGAAACCATTGAATGCTAGCACTAATCTAGCATCCCTACAAGGTTCTAACAAGCAGTTGCATTCTACCTTTATTATCATCATCAGTTACTTGAATTTAGGATTTGTCTTCTTGCTTCGAGAAGACCTTCGAAGAACATATTCCGTGGGAGGCTGTATTGTGGTAACCTCATGTTCTTTTTCAATAAAGTTTTGCCCCACCTTTGCTGCTTTCACTTCAAGTAAGCTTTTAATTTTGGTGACCAATGCATCCTTGCCTATTCTTGCAATTTCTGAATTCAAAGCATTGATGTTTTGGGTATTAGCCAATCCATGGCAGCTGTTGGATCTACCCACTGTATTCCATCAGTTATCTTTCGTCCTACTTTAGGAAGTGTAGAAGCTGATTTAAACAAGGTAATGGCTTTGTTCAAAGTATCCCCCAACTTACTGGTTTTCGGATTTTCTACCTCTCCTTGTTGCCTAGTCTCTTGCCTGATTTCTGGCTTACTCATAATATCTAGAAGATTATCATCTCGAATTGAATCCTCTACCACATGTCCCTGAATCGGATCAAAACATTCTCATGACCAGCAATTACACCCACTGAGCCAGATCGTGCAATCTGTGTTGATCTAGGAATTTCACCCACTGAACCAAGGCGTGCAGTCTATGCTAATCCAGGGCGTGCATGCACTGAACCAGAACGTGCAGTCTGTGCTGGTCCAGCAGCAACACCAGTTGTAGCTTCCACATTCCCTGTGATCACGCGTTCCACATCCCCTGTAATCACACAATCAACAACAGCAGCAGCATCCACTGTATTCACGCGATCAACGTCAGCCAATCCAGGCGCTATTTCGATCTCTTTCACCGCCAAATCCATTGACACCAAACCTGCAATAGCCGGAGTCCCAATCATAGTCGAAAACTCCTCCGATTCAGCTTGCAAAGCTTGCGCAATCTCACAGGAAGTGTACCCAGCTGCTAAGCAATCAGATTTGAATTCAGACACTTTCCTCTCCATCGAGCTCATAATAGCAAGTCCGTTGTCACCCGAAATAACTACCAAATCCGTGTCGTTGCCAACTTTAGTCTCTGATTTAGTATTAAATGTTTTTCTTCCTTCCAAACCAGCTATAAGATCCTTGTTATTAGTACCTTGATCACCAGATTTTGTTCCTAAAAATACCACTGAACTTGAATCGAGCAAGGCAGACTTTAAAACAACTGGCTCAGCAAGATTGGTATTAACAAGAACAGGTTGTGCACTTACTACAACAGAATCATATTGCTTAATGGGATCTAAAGTTGCTAAAACTTCAAAATGATTTTTAGACAAAGAAGCACCATTTTCACCTAGCTTAGACAACGACTTTACCTCTTGGTTTACCATCTCACCGCCCGCGGCATCCTTCACCCCGCCGGGACCAATTTGACCCGCAAAAGAACCGACAATACTTGAACTCTTAGGGCCGACCTCCCCTCCTTCCTCCTCCTTATTTCGATTGCTTGGACCAGCCTTGTCAACCCTGTTTTTAGCCAAAGAATTAACGAAATCAGCCTGTTTCGTGACTGGCTTGTATACTTTAAATATTCCTTTTCCTTTCGGTTGAGACACTACATTCTTCTCCCTTCCGTTTTGGGTTTTCATATTCTCCTTCTTTGATTTAATCCCCATGTTATCTTCTCCCTTATTTGTACCCTTTCGGATCCCCAACCGCTTTCTACAAGCTTCAAAGGTATGGACAATCATAGAACAATTTTCACAATATTTAAAGCCCGGATACACAATTTTTTGCAAAAATTCGGCGGATCCGGAAAACTCCAACCAAATTCTACTAGGAAGTTCCTCGGAAAGGTCCATTTCTACGCACATCCTAGTGGCCCCGGGACGGGTGAAACCAAGAGTGCTATCATCAATTCTAAGAAAGGAACCAATGGTTTCACCAACTTTTTTTAAAAACAAAGGATGGAAAAATTGTAGAGGAAGATTAGGAAGATCCACCCACAAAGGGGCTAACACCGGATCTTCCCTAAGGCTAAATCCTTTATGCCAATGGAATGCTTTGAATCTAACCCCTCGGATCATAAAAGAATCCCGCGACAAAGCCTTGCTAACTTCCTCTTCCGATTGAAATCTAACAATCACATGTCTGGGATCTAACAAACCCATGGTGAAATCACCCATAACTCCCCAAGATCTATGGATGGTTTCACGGATAGCCTCAAGGGAGGGGCGTTAGCTAGAAAACTTAAGAACCATAACAAACTTTTCGACATACCTTTCACTTCTTTTAGATTCAGAAACATTCATTGAAAGTGCCGGGCAACCATCTTTGCGATAACGATTCCCTTTCATAGGTTTTTCTTCAATGGTAGCTTTCTTCACAACCCCCAAAGCTTGGAGGAAACTTCGATGTTTGACCTCGGTTGGAGCACCTCCACCCCTAATGGTGGCTCTCCTCCCTTGGCGGCTTGAGGAGCCGCCATGGAAAAGAAGAAAAAACCATATTACCAACAGTCCAAATTAGAGAAGTGATAAGATCTAATGGTGATGATTAAAAACACCTAAGGAGGACCAAGATGCCCTTGGCTAAAAGAAACGCCCTTGTAGAATCGCCTCGGAGCGCTTATCTGATGAAGTATTTGATTAGGTTACTTACCCACTTCGACAAAAATTCACTTTGATGCGGTGTTTGGTAAGCTCAAACAGCAGACATAAAATTCACTTTCTTGACAATCAATTTCTTGATACCTTGTTTCTTCGTGATCATAGATAGAAGACCAATAGATGTGGCTTTATGGACTTTTGTACCTTCATATGAATTAGAGATCAACAAAGTTCCAAAACTGTTCGAGCTACCAACAGAACGAGAGACTTGGACTTTTTCTTGGACTTCAGTGATCTGTAGTAAATTCAACAAAATAAATATTGAGTGTACTACAACCATCACTTACAAGACTTTGTGCAGTACATCTTCAATGTTTTTATATTTATATGGTGCATCTTCTTTGATATAATAATAACTTAGGCCTAAAACAAATTTATCATTGAAAAAAAAAATTCTGCAATCAAATAATGGAAAAAATTTTCGCAAAAAATTTTACCACAGTTTTTTCTTTGAAAAATCAAAAAAACTTTACCGCGGGTTTTTTTTCATTGAAAACTTTGTTTTCCATCAAATTTTTTTTCGAAAATCAAACACACCTTCATCCTCAGTTTTGTTTTCTCTCAGCTTCAACTATATCTGTCTAATCAGTTCAGTGGAGGCCATACTGAACTACACCAAGGAAAATAAGATCAAATCTAGGGACCAAGTACTTAGCAATGCTTAATTGACTTGGATAGTTGTGTTTGTTGACTTGTTTTTACACCCAACGCCGAGAGAGAAGCAAATGATAATGGATCAACTAAAATTTCAAATAGAGATTGCAGGTAATTAGTACCATGCGTTACCGAGTTAAATCCAAACTCGGCACGTGGTAGCACATAGCAAACTCAATGGAATTGGATTGACAAAATCATGGGACTATGAAGCCAGAATGTCATAGGGAATCAAAATGTCTTCCTTGAATCCACTAATATTCCGTAACAATGGTATTCGATGATCCAAGCAATTATAATAGTGTTATGATCCAAAACCACGAAAAATAAAAGATCCTTGCAAATAGCCATCTTAGGATGTGCCAGACACACATAGCAGAGATAGTCATGTTTACAATTAGAGTGTATCATTTCTTTGCTCAGTCGAGCGAAGTTCTCTTGTAAGTATTGGTGTTAAACAAGTCGTAGGATTAGTAATCTGTCTATCCTGAACTTGGAAGATTAATGCATCCCATGTACGTAATCATTTTAAAGAGGAGGCCATTGGGAAAGAACTTGGGTACGGTGTCAGATTCCTCTACTATTGATAATGATTTTCTAAGCTACAACCCAAGAGAAATTATCCCTTCCATTGGGAGAATAAAATCTGTAGCTTCTAAGTGATGTGTCCAAATCGCATCTTATTGTGAGTTGACTTGCAAAACAGATGTTAGACTACTAAAGATTATTTTTGTGGTGGCTGAAGGAACTTCGATGCTAAAATCAACAACTCTGTTTGAAAAAGAAAGTAAATCTGGACAAAACTCAGTTAAAGTTGTATACATTTGTCAAATATTCCCTTTACCTTTTATAATGGTCGCGATTAATTCTCTGCGTGACTTAAGCATGCAAGGTGCAACGGAATGAGACTTTTCTCATAACATCCTCCTTCTTTATGGAGATGCTCAATGGAGAAGTAACTCCTTCCATGACTTTTTTCTTGTGCAACGTTCCTCTTCTTTATGAGAGCTCGTGTGGGCCTGAATTTGAGCTTTGATTACGTCTTCCTGTAATGAGTCCTGTTTGAGCATTTATGATTGGTTTTGCCTTCTTGGGTTTCATGAGTTGGCTCAGTAGATGGAACGTCAAATCCTCGTGATGGATGTCTTCTGCCACGTTTATGGCTGCGATGCCGGTCTATCTTGATGTATCATCAGCTACTCTCCCCTTAGTTAGTGGGTATGCTCATGTATCCATTAATTATGTGGCAATTGGGTTTTCGATTTCAACATTACGACGCATTTAGTGCTCTTACTATTTGTTGCTGCTGCCGTCTCTCCGATGCTCCGTCTGCCTGCTACTATCAGCGTGATTTCTGGGATTTCGTGAGACTGTCATATCTTGCACATTCTCCCAAGAGCAAACCTTTCGCTGCTTGTCCTTATAAAAGGAGGAGTTGAGTTTGGGGTTTTTCCTTTTTACACCTTTTTCGATTTTCAGTTGATGATTCCCTTAACCCTCGCTTTTGCTTTGCAATCATGTCTAGCTTTAGGGTTTTGAGTGGCGATGCTCTTGATGCTTGTGAAGCTTTCTTTTCGCCTAAGAGGGTGACGCATGCGACTTTGGATAGCATTTGTCACGAATATTCGTTGTCGGCCGATCTAGAAATCATTCTCCCCGAAGAGGGCGACAACCCTTGTTGTCCAAAGCATGGATATATCGTTATGTACCCTGGTATGTTCCATTCTGGCTTTAGGTTTTCGGCTCCTGAAATTGTCTGGGCGTACCTAGAATTTGTGGGCATCGCCCTCGCCCAACTGGTTCCTAACGGTTGGAAGGTGATGATTGCGACCTTAGCAAGGGCTATCACATTCAGTATCCCTATGACTGTCAGGGTATCGTATTCCTTGGTGGGGTTCAGTGTAAATGCTAACCACACCTATTGTCTTTGCTCTCCATCTTGTTTCAAGGGTCTGCGAGGGGAGTACGAGGGTTGGCCTAGTCCCTGGTTCTATGTGCCCCTTGCCTCCAACTATTTTAGGTTGCACGAAAATAAGATTCTACGGTCATTTCGAGAGCCTAAGAGGGTCGAGTTGTCGCTGTTATTGGAGGAACAAGAGGACTGTAGTCGGTTTAGCAAGCTTCCTCGAGTCTCAGTGGAGGATTTCCTTACTACGGATGCCATTATCTGTAGTGGCTTGTATTCGTCGGGAGAGGCGGGTCACGCGAAACCTATTGTAGGTTGTGGTTTGGAGATGACTGTTGCACGTGTTGGTGGTGTGGATGTCAGCCGTAGAGGGAGTTCTGTTGACGAACTTGTAGGCCCTATTTCTTTTGTTGCTATCAGAGGTTCTGGGAATGTTGGTTCGATTGTTAAAAAGAGGAAAGTTCCTAGGCCTCCTAGCACTTATAAGATGTTGGCAATTAGTCCTGGTCGCGTCTTGAAGATGAAAAAGCTCACCACATCGGTTCGTGATGTTGTTAGGGCTCCCTCCTCTCCTGCTTTTCCCCGAAAAGGAGGTCATGGTCCGGAGGATGACTATTCTGCCCAAGAAGATGAGGAAATAAATTAAGTTCTTGAAAGGAGTAAGAAAACAATTTCTCGTCCTTTAGAAGATTGTGAGAAGAGTCTTATCGCCTCGTACGGTTTGCCCATTTCTGCTGACCTGATGATTGATGACTCTTGCGTTATTGAAAATAAAATGCTTCATCTTGGCCTTTGGCAGTCTGAAAATCCAAAGATTACTAAGACCTTGGATGACTTCCAGTATGATCCGTCACTAGAAGATCAAGTTACCGAGCTCGGGGCTTCAAACTCCTCGTTTCTCCTCCTATTGCTGGGACCTCAGGATCACCTGCCACTCCCTCTACTTCTCGTCCTATCTCGGGTGCGCCCGAGTTCTGCTGACCTTCTGAGATTAATGTGCAGGACAACGCTCGCAACCTCATTGACGATTGTCATGGTCGGTTGGCTAATATGGCTCTTATGCCTATACGCCCGCCACCTCGTAATATCGATGAGGGACTCTAGCACCTTATAAAAGGAATGACTCATCTAATGCGGCCATGATGGGGTCGGATTGTAAGGTTGCCAATGATAGGTGGCGCTCATCGAGCGAAAACTGGCAGGACATGTCTTGGTTCTCTCTCACGTTTTCTGCCAACTTGATTCATTGAAAACGCGGTGCATAGAGCATGCAAGGGCTGCAGATATTGCACAAACTTCGTTGAAGGAGCTCGAGGCCATTCGGGATAAGTTCCCTTCTAACCTCGAAACGTCTGAAGTTGAGCTAGATAGGTTGCATTCTCATCTGGATGTTGCTGAGAAGGAGTTGTCCGACCGAAAGGTTGAGCGTGATGAGGCCACTCATTTTGTTGAAGAATGTTTTGCAAATCTCAAGGCTTATGCAGTTTACGTTAGGCTTATAGTCATTGATAATGAATTGGCATCAACTCGGGCCAAGCTATCATCTGTTATTGAAAGGCTAAAGGCTGCAAATGCAGCGGATTGGAAAAAAGTGATCGATGGTCGTCACAACTTCTTGGATTTCCTAGAGATGCAAGGCTTAGATTTATCCATTTATCGTTGCTTCGCCGAGCAATAATTCGACGATGTGGAAGAAGTCGTTCCGGATTCGCTGAGTGATCCAATTGCCGAAGAACCTTCTCAACATTTGTTTGAGCTCGCACCACTAAGTGATGTTGCTGCTAACACCGATGTTCCTCCTTAATCGTCTCTTTTGATTCCATTGTAATCTATTTTTTAGAAGATCAATGGAAACTTTATATTTTGAATTTCTTGTGTCCAATATGTCTAGCTTATTAGCTTTTTACTTTTGACATTCCTAGCAGAATTCTGACCCGTTGATCCGGATTTTTGTGAATGGCTTCATCGTTAGACATACTAGTAGCGTAGAAGCTATCTTTTTATGGAATCCGATTCTATATCTGGATTATGATGTCATACATTATAGTCGACGAGAAAAAAACCGGCTCGTATGTCCTGGTATTTTATTACTTCATGGTTGATCTTGCCAAAAGTTTCATGTTTATGTCCGACTCGTTCGTCCGTTACACATATTTATTTGTTGTTCGATACTCTAGTCGAGCTGAGTATTTTTACGAGTGAGATTTTCAATCTGACTTTCTTGTCCCGACTGAATTTTTGTCGTTTTGGACTCAATATGAGGATTGAGCGAATAAATTTATTGATATATCTTTTTAAGTGCTCTACATTCCATGGCCGTGGTAGCTTTTCACCCTCCTTGTTTCCCAACTAGTATGTTCCTGGTCTATTGATGTTTATTACTCTGTATGCCCCTTTCCAATTTGGGTTTAGCTTGCTTGCGCTTGGTTCATTTGTGTTCAGCTGGACTTTTCGAAGTACGCAATCCTCGATGTCAAAAGTGTGGATTCTTATCTTCTTATTGTTATATCCGGTCATACGCTGTTGTAGGCCGCTGTTTTGATAGAAGTTGTTTCTCACTTTTCTTTGAGGAGGTCTAGCCGACTCTTAGTGCCTCGACATTATCTTCAACGCGGAATTCTTCAATCTTGAACGTTGGCATACTGATATCCACAAGTATCATTGCTTAAGATCCGTATGCGAGATCGAAAGAGGTTTCCCCTGTTGGAGTTTTTTGTCGTTCTGCATGCCCAAAGGACACCGGGAAACTTGGATGTTCACAATCCTTTCGCTATCTCGAGCCTTCTTTTGATTGCTTCCAAGATTATCCTGTTGGTGACCTCGACTTGTCCATTCACTTATGGATGGGTAGGTGCCGAAAAGTGTTGTTGGATGTTCAAGTTTTCACATTGCTCCTTGATCTTCTTGCCTTCAAATTGTTTCCCATTGTCCGTGACAATTACCCTTGGGATCCCTAATCTACATATTAGGTCCTTCCAAAGAAACTTATTGACTTGGGTTTCTCCTATTTTTGCTAGAGGCTCTACTTCTACCCACTTAGTGAAGTAGTCTACTGCTACGAGGAGAAACGTCTTTTTGTCGGACATGGGGAGTGGTCTTACGATGTCCATTCCCCATTGTGCAAATGGCCAAGGGCTACTCACCGGGATCAGGTTTTGTCCTGGCATGTGAGTGTACGGGGCAAATATTTGGCACTTGTCGCATGCACGAACAAGTTTTTGAGCATCTGTTTGCATCGCTGGCCAGTAGTATCCTAATGCGAGTGCTTTATGGGCCAACGTTCTTCCCCCTGAGTGATTTCTGCATGTACCGCGGTGGATTTCTTGTAAGACATATTCAACATCTTTTGGTGAAAGACACCTTAACTATAGATTCGTGGCAGACCTTCTATAGAGTCTGTTGTTAATCATTGTGTATCGTGCCGCCTGATTTCATAGTTTTCGGGCCTCCATCTTATCTATTGGGAGTTCTCCGTTTGATATATATGCCAAGATTGGAGTTTTCCCATTTTTTACTAGATTTGTGGCACATGCTTCTTCCACCTGATTTTCAAATATGGAGCTTCCTTGCATCATGACGAGTGGATTATGATTCTCTTTAGTTGTTGATGCTTCATTTGCCAGTTCATCGATTCTTTTGTTCTCCATCCTTGCACACTGTTGAATGATTGTATTCTGAAAGCCTTCAATCAGTTCAGTGGTTTTTTGGTGGTAGGCCTTCATTCGAGCGTCTTTGACTTGGAATTCGCCATTCATTGATTGACCATCAGTTTGGAATCAGTAAAGACATTGATGTATTTTATTCCCAAGTGTTTTGCTAACTGTAGCCCGACTATCACAGCTTCGTACTCGACTTCGTTGTTTGAGGATTTAAAGTTGAATTTTATTGCTTTCTCCAATGCGACGCCTTCTGAGTTATACAAGACTAATCCAACTTCGCTTCCCGCCTTGTTGAATGCTCCGTCACAGTGGAGGATCCATCCATCGGTGATTGGTATGTTTTGTTCTTTTTTGTTCTTGCTTTTTGCCTGTTGATCGTTGCTTCCTGTGAATTCAACGATGAAATCCGCCAATGCCTGGGCTTTGATAGCGGTTCTGGGGGCATAGCTAATATCGAATTTCCCAAACTATATTGCCCATTTCACCATCCTTCCCGATAGATCTAGTTTGTGCAACACCGACCAAAGTGGCTGCTCGGTCATAACTGTGATTGGATGCGCTTGGAAGTATGGTCGTAGTTTTCTTGAAGATACAATTTTTGCATCCTCAAGAGTTTTGCTCATGTAGTATACTGGTTTTTGCGCGCCTTTTTCCTCCCGTACTAGCGTTGAGCTTACCGCGTGGTCAGACACAAATAAATATAAATACAGTGCTTCCACCGTGTTTGGTTTCGTCAGTAGCTCTGTGCTCCCCATATATGCTTTTAGGTTTTGAAAAGCTTTCTCGCACTCCGCATTCCATTCGAATGTCTTGTTTTCTTTCAAAATTTTGAAGAAAGGTAGACATTTGTCTGAGGATTTTGAGATGAATCTGTTCAGGCCGCTATTCTTCCATTAAGACTTTGTACACCTTTTATGTTTGTTGGCGAGTGCATTTTGAGAAGCGCATGTATCTGCTTTGGGTCGGCCTCGATTCCTCTTTGATTGACCATGTACCCGAGGAATTTTTCTGATTCTACTCCCAATGTGCACTTCTCCGGATTCAGTTTCATTTTATACTTTCGTAGTTGGGAGAAGGTCTGTTCAAGATCTGTGATGTGGTCTACTCGGCGTGAGTTTTTGACAAGCATATCGTCAATGTAAACCTCCATCATTTTATCGATTTGATATTTGAACATCTTGTTCACCAGCCATTGCTACATTGCTCCCACATTATTCAATCTGAATGGCATCACTCGATAACAGTATGTACTGCTTTTCGTTATAAAAGATGTTTTTCTTAGTCGAGAGGGTACATTTGTATCTGATTATACTCGGAGTATGCATCCATAAAGCTTAGCAGTTTATGTCCGGCGGTTGCATCCACTATCTGGTCTATTTGTGGAAGTAGGAAACAGTCTATTGTGTAGACCTTATTTAGATAGTTGTAGTCTACGCATACCCTCCATTTGTCGTTCTTTTTCTTTACTAGCACTGTGTTGGCCAACAAGTCCGGGTAGTGAGCTTATCTTATCATCCCTGCATTAAGTAGGCGATACATTTTCTCGTTTTTGCTTGATTACGTTCTGGAGCCACTAACCTTTTTTTTGCCGAACTGGCTTCTTGTCTGGGTTTACTTGTAATTTGTGAAAAATGATGGACAAGTCTATTCCCACCATGTCCTTCATTTTCCATGCAAAAACATTCTGATTATCTTTCAGTAGTTGGATTAGTTGGTCGACAAGCTCGAGGTGAATCTTTGTGCCAATCCGGGCTGCTTTCTATGCTTCGTTGTCTAGGTAGACCACGATTGTCTCTTCTTTCGTCTGTCCGGTGTTCGGTCTATCACGTGGGCTGGTTGGAGCCGTATTATCATCCGGGAGGTTAGAATTCATCTAACCAAGTTGTTGTGAAAGCCTTTCCGGTCATTGCAGTAATTGCTATTTGTGGGAAGCTTTAATCGTCACGTAATGACACTCACAGGCCGCTGGTTGATCTCCTTTGATTCTCTTGATCCATTGTTGGTATGATACTTCAAGCATTGGAGCATAGTTTAAAAGATTACGCCCATCTTGAGTATCCATGGCCTCCCGAGTAACACGTTGTACACAGAAGGAACATCAACGACAAGGAAGTCCATCAATAACACTCGTTGCTTTCCTGGTTCTCTTGTTTCTACTGGCCGTGAATCATCCCCAGCGGACGACATTGTTTCTCGTTGAAAACCACCATTGGTTGATCGCTAGGTGAGAACATCTCATTAGTGAGCCGCATCCTTCGAAACACCGTTAGGTATAGAAGGTTGGTTGAACTACCCATGTCGACCAACACTCTTGATTTCCCACCTGGCTATCAGAACCAAAATTACTAAGGCATCATTGTGCTGGAAGTTAACCCCTTTCTGTGTCTTCATTGGAGAAGGTCAATGTTCTTTGCATCATTCTTGCGTGTTGTGCTGACGACTCTTGGTATCTAATCTTTGTTTGTAAGTCTCGGACTATTCGCTTTCGGGATCGGTTGGATTGCCCCTTTTCTCCAGCTGCACCATGAAAGATGAATTTTCCAAGTCGTCCTTCTCTGACATGACGTACGATCTCGTCCCTCAAGCCGCGACAATCTTCGGTATCATGTCCATAGTCATCGTGGAAGAAGCAATATTTGTTTTTGTTCCGTCTTTCTGGATCTCCTCTCATTTTTGGTGGTCACCTGATGCCTTCCCATTCTTCTATAGCTTTAAGGACCTTGCCTCGACTTGTTATGATGGTTGTGAACAATTTCTCTGCTGGTCATTCACGTTTAGGCTTCTTCGGTTGTAGCCTTTTAGACTTTCGTTGGCTGAATTCTGGACTTTTATTGGTCCGATGTCTTTTAAGTTGGGTGCTTTCTTCTTGAGGCTTGTTGCCCTACAGGTTTGGGCGAGTCTGTCCACCATTTTGATCATGTGGTTCATCAGAGTGATGAGCATCTCTACATGAGGGTCCAAGGGGGTTCCCCAAGATGTCAGAGATGTCTGAATCGTTATATGTTGAGGTTCCCTTCTTTCCGGCACGGTTGGTTCAACATTTGTCGTTGAGTTGATATCATGAGACATGTCGCATCGGCCATCGCCAGATTGAGGGTCTGTAATGCATTCCATTGGCCCTGATCTTTTCTTTTAATTGTTAATCAGATCTCGGTGAGTTTTGTCACCGCGTATCTTTTTTTCTTAAAGGAAACTTGTCGTTCTCCACGGACGACTCCAAACTGATGCGTCCAAATCACTTTCTCTTGTGAGTTTGACCTGCAAAACAGATGTTAGATTACCAAAGACCACATTTTTGGTGGCCGAAGGCACTCCGATACTTAAGTCAACAACTCTGTTTGAAGAAGGAAGTAAATCTGGACAAAACTTTAAAGTTGCATACCTTTGTCGAATGTTCACTTTACCTTTATAATGGCCGCGGTTAATCCTTCGTGTGACTTAAGCATGTGAGGCACAACGGAACGAGACATTTTTCGTAACAGTTTTCTAATTTATGGAGATGCGTCCGTGGAGGCGTAACTCTCTCCACGACTCTTTCTTGTGCAACGTTTTTCTTATTTATGAAGAACTCGAACGGGCCTGAATTTGGGATTTGATTACGTCTTCCTTTAATGGGCCATGTTTGGGGCTCTATGATTGGTTTTGCCTTCTTTGGTTTCACGAGTTGGCTTAGTAGATGGAACACCAGATCTTTGTGATGGATGTCTTCTGCCACGTGTATGACTACGATGTCAGTCTATTTTGATGTATCATCGCTAACCATGGGCATGAGCGGATCTACAACCAAGCTAAGGGGGTCAATTGCCCTCATTTGTTTTAAAAAATCCATTAAGCCACCTTTAAAATTTTAGGTTGCCCCCCCTTTAAAATTTTAGTTTGCCCATTCAATCAAAGAAGAGGAAGAAAAATGAAGGAGTGGAAGAATTTAGGAGGAAAAGAATAAAGAACTTGATGGAACGGCTCGAACTCGCTAGAGAAGACGAAGGAACAATATGCGCAAGGGGAGGAGGAAGAAGAAAAAAAGAAAAGGTGGGAAAGTTTTAAAAATGTGGGTGGCTATTCGCCCCCATATAACTTTTAAGGGCAACCTGCCTAGAAGAATTTTTTTGCCCCCATTTGTTTGCAATCCTAGCTCCCCCCATCACATGGGGCAGTAATATCACAAACTTTTGAATTAAGGGCCAGAGACTATATGGATAAGATTATATACTAATGCTCTAGCATTTTAAAAAAAAACCAAGGAAATCAAGTTAACCTCATATGAAACCAACTCTACATGTCAAAGTTATGTACAAGTGTGTATATGCACGCGTTGAACTTCAGTTACCATAAACTTGGACAAGAAAATGGTAACACTCACTTTAATAGACATATATTCCTTTTTGATAATTCCAACCATGGAGATTGATCCTGGGATTGAGGCCAGCCAGTGACGGAGCCAGGATTTTTGTTGAGGAGGGGCGGAGTGATGTCATAATTAATTAAATATAATATCAAAATTAGTTACTTTAACATGAATTTTTTTTTAAATACAACAAAAAGGGGAGTACAACAAAGACAGTCATTAAAGATGACTACTACTATATTCATTGAAGATTATTACTACTTCTAGAAACACAACACAAGAGAAGGGTTCGAATCGTTGATTACTACTACATAAAGAAAAGGAGGAGGAGATTGGGTTGGTTACGATTTTTTTGTGGAGATGACCAACACAGTGATTAATGAAGGCACCTGGTACCTAGAAGAAGAAGAATAAGGTGGTTTGGACCCTGCTGGATATTGTGAAGATGAGCTCAAATAACTCAATAGTTATAGATCTTTGAAGATGATGAAATATGGGGGTTTCCCTCATCTTATTCAATTGATGGAGTGTGAAGAAGAAACTGTGGATTTTGGTTTATTGGAGAGATTTGAGAGATTTAACCTCTATCTCTAACTCTAAAAGTAGAGTTTGGATTTGATATGTACATGATTTGAAGGATGAAGTCCTGGTTGAAATGAAAAGATAGAATAGAGAGGCAAATAAAAAACTATTTGGGGGACAAATAAAAAAAAAATTCTCAAAAGTTAGTGAGGGCAAGTGCCGGCCAGCAGGTACCTCAAAGGATAGATTGATGGGCGAGTTTCGCCTGGCACCAAGGAGAAATAATTATCAGAATAATGCACTGGGAGAGTTCTAGTGTCATCTCCTCCTTGTGGATATTTCTTTGCATCGTGGACAACAATATGCAGAGAGAAAGCAACTCCTGTTTCAGAACCATCCACTTCAATGATCTTCTCATCATCATTAGAACTCACCCAAGTGTTTCCAAATTCTTGTCCACAGACCAACATCATGTTTATCTTTTGTTTTTCCTAGTGCAGATTTTGCTGAATCAATATAATCAGCATTACTAGAAATATTCTTAGGAGATGAATTCTTGGATGTATTTTGTACATTAATTTAGACTTTGTATGCAAATCCTTCAATAGAAACTTTGGATGCTATTTTGAGGGGTTATTTGCAGTGTCCTATATGACTCCAACAATTTTTAATCTTCACCAGCCAAATGCAACGAATAAAAATTCCTAGACAGAATGTTGTTGTCTGATGTATTCACAAGCTTGAGAAGAAGAAAATAGACAGGTTTTGATCTTCATGTTAGGGGTACTTCATCTTGACAACAGTTGTGTTTTCTTAGGTGGCACAGATAGAGATGTTCCTTCAAGATTCCATAATGAGGCTTCTACTGCTACATCAGACAGTTGATCTGAAGTTGTGTTTACTATCTGTTTTATAGTAGGAAGAAGCGGCTATTAGTGGTTTTTACTTTGACAAAGTTCAGCTTATGTCCAACAAATGAATATAAATTACAGTTTACTTCTATAAAATATGTTGCCAGGTTGAGCTGGACATGAATTGGTTTTTCTGTACAACGACCGACATAGAAACCTGTTGTTTGGTCAAGGAGGTGATCATAGAATTGACCTCGAAGGCTTGTCGAAGGATTTTGAGTTTTTCCCAATGGGGTGCTAGCTTAGTGGTAGGCTTGTGACGGATGAAATCACCAATCTAGGGTTTGAACCCGCCAGAGGCATTAGGGGTGGGAGGGGTTAAGAAATTTAAAAAAAGGATAATACGTTTTCCATATCAGAAAACTTGTGTACTTGGTCCACATATGAGAAGTCCACCCTTCTAGCAGAGCTCTATATTAAACATAGTTAACAGGTTGTGCTGCAATTACAGTTGAATGTCAAGATTGGATAAATCGAATGCAAGTGAGGAAAAATCTGAGACTGGTTTACCTTTTCACAAAAATCATCAAGATCCTTTGGGTTCCCGTAAAGTTCAATTTGATAAGGAACCATTGCTTCTTCATTTGAATATTCAATAAATTTATGGTATTCTCGTGGAAGGGGGCAACTAATTATTATATGAACCAGTTGAGTAATGGACCAACTATTTAAGTAAATGTGAGGGGGCAAAATGGGGATGAAAGAAGAAATACATAATTTTTAGGGGGCAATCACTAGTATTAACCAAGTGGACCCTACTATTCTATAGGTTAATCAACAACATTTTCAAAGTTGGAGGGGGGAGGGGGGGAGGGAAAACCATAGTGGCTCCGCCCATGCTTCTGAGGACATGGTTGCTTTAATGGTGGCTAATAGGCATTCCCACATTGCCAACTTCTGGGTTTAAATTGCATTTATAGAAACTATCTTTGAAGAACTCTTCAGGATGTTGAATCTTATAAGGGCCAATCGCGAAATCTCCCCATCCCACATTGATCATTGGACATAAACATGAGTATTGACGAAGTCATTTTTTGCTCCTTGCTCTGACCTAGTCCCGCTGACCTGTTTGACCTGCACAAGTAGCACATGTGAGCCACAGACCATCGTGGGGTGGCCGATGGCACTCCGATGCTAAAGTCAGACAAGGATCTGAGGAAGGTGTAATGCTGTAACATGGAATTTGTAGCGTACCTTAGCTTACCAACCTCATGTCTTATTTATAGTGCAAGGAGTTCAGGTTTAACCAGGCCATCATAGACGAAGATTAGGGAGGAGATCTTTGTGGAGATCCCTCTCTAATTAGGAGTTGTGCTGTAGGAGGGAAGTTCTCTGTTAGCTCCGTGCTTCTAGATACGTGGGAGATAGTTCACAATTCGAGAGCATTACGTGGAAGGAAGTTTCCATGTGTGGAAAATACTATGGTGTTTGCTTCCTAGTTGGAAGCGAAGAACAGTTGTGGTTGCTCGTCCGAAGCAGATCCTCGAGATACTCACCTGAAAAGGGCTTACGGTTATCGAGGATAGCTGTGAGACTTGTAGGGCGTAGCACGCTGTGAGAGTCCGGGCCCGCCTGGTGGGATGAAGTTGAGCGGGTCGAGAACTGCTCGGGCTGGATCCGTATTGGGATGTTGCTTGAACCCATAGTTCCTCGAGTTCATCATGACACGTGTACGGCTCAAGGGTGTGACCGTTTTTATGTATCATCAACTACTCTCCCGATTTAGTGGGTCGTCACATCGGTTCACTAAGTCGTATTTGGAAGGGATGTGCCGCTCATGATGAGTGAATCTGAATCGTTGCTTGAGCCACGCGCTGCATTAATTGAACGTGTGTTGGTTCGGCGGAAAAGAGGCGGGAACCCATCGCCTATATAGGTCATCCACAGTGCAGCGTCTGACTCTTCTAATTTTCTTGCTTTCAAAGATATCGTTATGATTGGAAGAGTTTGTTCGTCTTCCCCATGGCCCGATAAGATCTTCTTGATGATGTTGTCTTGGCCGAGGGCTTAGAGTTTTTTGAAGACAGGTTGTTGTTTGAACTTAGTCTTGCTGAAATCTCTACTAGGTTTGGAGTCCTGGAGGATCTGCCGTTGTACCTTCTAACGGGTGACCAGACGCCAATGTCGCTTCCGGATGGCCTTATTTGTTTACACCGGGGGATGCTTCAAACTGAAGTGCGTTTACCAGTTCTAGACTTGATCTGGGAGTTCTTGAATCTGCTAGAAATTTCCTCGGCTCATGATTCTTCTCCGTGCTAAAGAAGCCGGCGTTAGCTTGACATCGCGAGTAATCCAGGTTCTTACTGCTACTCGGCTGCAGAGCAATGTTTTCTGTAAGTTGAGGACGCCGAAGTGCTTCGGTAGATAGCCTGATGACTTTAAGTTCTAGCAAAAGTTTTGTTTCTTGGCCTTTGCAAATTCGAAGTATTTTCGATGCAAGGGTTGTCCGCTCGAACGACAGTTCAGACTGTTTCGTAAGTTTGACTATTTTCTTGCAACTTTGATGTGCTTGACGATAGATTGACTAACCGTTGCTCATATTCTTCTACAGAGAGGTTCCCTACTATTCCTTTTACTTTGGAGGACCGAACCATCATGGAGAAATTCTGTGACATGCCTCAAAGGGAGGTGATTGATGTAGTCAGAGTTTCCAACTTCATCCGCAATGGGCTGTGGGACAATTGGCACATAGCACCCACGTTGTACCGAGAGGCGCGCATCAAGTCAAAAGATGAGGACTCTTTCAGAAAGAGGAAAGCTGCTTGGGCCAATGCTCTTGTCTTGTCTGATGTGGAGAAGCCGTCTGAGACGCTTGCTTCTTTAATGAAGAAGAAGCCCCGTGTTAGAATCGGTTCATCTTCGGCACGACCCGCTCCACCAAAAAGGGAGAGCGAGTCTGCTAGGCTTGTTGAGGCGGAGTATAACATTTTCGGCTTTGAGGAAGATTATTTGCAGTTGGCAGGAGTCACAGATGGGTCGAAACTTAAAGATGCGCAGGTCGAGGCTCTGAATGATCGTCTGGTGTGGGTTGCAATGGTGGGCTTCTGCTGGTGCTGATTCGTGTGAGGCCATTCCGATAGAAGGCCCTTTTAAAGATTCACCCGTGGTGGTGGAATCTGATCGCCCCTCTGATGATTTCCCTGAGTTGCCGTGGTACCGGTCGTATTTCCTGTAGTCTGCGTGGTTCACCGTTTCGTCGAGGGCCACAGTTAGAAGTGTTGGAGGGCACTTTGGATACTTCACTTCCTCCGCCTCTGGATCCTGTTGAGTCATCTCGCAATAAAGGATCAGCTGCTCTTGATAAAGGAAAAGCCACAGAGGAGAGTCTGAGGACGGTGGTGACCGTGAAGGGTAGTGCTGGCGTAGTTCCAGATCAGGAGACGCTTCATCCCGATGCACGGATAAGCCACCAGACTTGGTGAAGATGAGCTCGCAGGTCTGGCACCGAGAGGTGTATATTGAGTATGCTTCGAGGAAGCATAGAAGTAGGCGTCACAGCTGGTTGATGGACCACGCTTTGAAACTCGAGGATGATTCGCTTGAAAGGTGTATGGATAAGGGTTTGAAGTACCTTATGCTGGGTATGTTTCATATGAGCCACGTGGCAGTTGCTGGAACGGAAGTCGTAGTGGTTTGTGAGAGTGTACATCTTGGAGTGTCTTTTTGCATGTGCAGACGCTGTATTCTGATGCGCTCCATGAAATTGAGCGGCTTAAGAAGCAGGCCGAAAAGATGCAGTTGGATCAATCAACTATGGCCACTAAGGCTTAGAGGGTTCGTCTGGAGAACCTTGAGCACAAATTGGCAGAGGCAATGTCCAAAAGGGACGAACACAAGCAGGAGCTGAGTCGGATACGTTGAGAAATCGTGGTTGAGCAGGAGGCTGCGGATAAAGATCGTTCTGAGATGCGATCCTTTGCTGAAAATAGTGCTTTAAGGGAAGTTGGCTAGACTGCTGAGAAGCAACAGTTGGAATCCGATGCGGATTTTTATGCTCGAGAAGCTAGGAAGGCCTAAGACCAGCTAAAGCTGTGGTGTCATGAACTCATTGCTGTGAAGAGTAGTCTGGCCACAAAGTAATCTCAGGTTGATGCGCTGACTGGTAAGTTTGAGCAGTTGGAGCGCGAAATTATTGATGCAAAAGTGCAAGAGGAAGAGCTTCTCCAGGAACAAGGCAAATGCTAGTTCCGTTGGGTTGTTCATGGGTTGTTGGAGCTGTTGTCGCTGATGAAGGAGGAGCATCTGGAATAGGACCTTGATCGTTATAAGAATATGTCATATGTAGACTTGTCTGTCTCTTCTGCGTCGTCGGATGAGGAAAATGATTTGGTCCCTGACGTCCAGATTGAAGCGCATATGGATGCAACTTTCGCCCCTGTTTCTACTAGGCTTAACTCTTCCGTTTCCGTGCCTTCTCCTGATTAGGAGCGATTTAGTGTGCTTGTACTCTTTTTGTCTTGACCATTAATGAAAACAATGTTATCCGTTTTACGCCATTTGTCTCTATTACATGCTTTTCCGTTTGCCTTATCGTCTTGCTTTGGCATAGGCTAGTTGAATAAATAGGACGTTGACTGGTTTGTCTGCGGTAGAGGGTTTGACCACTTTTTATTGTGAATGGCCTGGTTCATTGCTTATTAGTCTGACTAGTCGGCTGTAGCTATTGCCTTGGGCGAGCTGTGGTGGCCGAGTGTTCGTGCCAGAGCATTCGTGCTGATCAGGCACCATAAGCTCGGGTCGGCATCCTAATAAGCTTTTATACGGGCACCGACTATACTATCTTTGTATTGGCACGAGTGGCATTTTCCAATTTTAGGATGCCAATCCATTTGAGCGTGAAGGTGTTGACTTGGTTAGATTCATATTTGCGTTCGTTGGTTGAAAAGGCAGCGAAGGTCGTGTGGCGAGCTGTTTGAGACTCCCACCATCCAAATCATTTATGATCGATCAAGGCAGATTATGAATTCGGGGAGTAAGGGTTTGGCGACTAGGCTGAAGAGCAGTGGTCCCATGGCAAGCCATCGAAATCAGTTCGGGACTGACTAGGCTTCCACCATTCGAATCATTTATGATTGTTCAAGGCGGACGATAGATTCGGGGAGTAAGGGTTCGACGACCAGGCTAAAAAGTAGTGGTCACGTGGCAAGCCGTCGGAATCAGTTCGGGACTGACTAGGCTCCTACCTTTTGAACCGTCGACGCCCTTCCCGCGTGGTAGGGGCTACGAATTCGAGAAGGTTTGGCTATCATGCTAAAAAGCAGTGGTCCCGTGGCAAGCCATCAAAATCAGTTCAGGACCGACTAGGCTCCCACTATCCAAATTATCTACACCAGAGTGTGCCAGGCTACAAACTTGGGAGTGTTTCGACGGCCGCGCTGAAAATTAGCGGTCTCATGGCAAACTGTCGAGATCAGTTCGGGACTGAGTGGGTTCCCACCTTCTAGACTATCTACACCCTTGCGCCGAGGCTACAAGTCTAGGGTTGCTGATTCGGTGGCCACGCTGAAGAGCGTTGGTCTCGTGGCGAGCCATCATAATCAGTTCGGGACTGACTGGGCTCCCACCTTCCTGACTATCTACACCCTCACATTGGGGGCTACAAGTCCAGGGTTTGATCAGAAGCTTTCGTTGCTAGTCGTCACTAGCTAGGATTACCTGATTAGGTTCGGCGATCACTGTCCGCGAAGGGGGAATGATCCCTGGAAAGTCATCGTCACCAGGCGCGATAGCACTGATTAGACTCCACTTCCTAAACCGTCGATGCCCACGTTAGTCGGACTAGGTGTCGGGATGAACCAGAAGCTATCATCATCAGTCATGGCTGACTAAGCTTGTCTGGTTTGAAAGGAGGTTCTGTCTGCTAAGGGGCGTGTGAACCTTATCTATCCGCGTGGCACATGGTGTGGAGGAAGTTACCTTAAACCGACTAGTGATATGTAGGTACGATCTGTATGCCAGGGTTGACTAGGATCTTCTGGTGCTCATGGCATGCATGCGACGGGGTGTTGTTCGAATATCAGGCTGGGCCTGCAGAGGAAGGGCTAGGGTTTCTTGCAAGGTGCGTTGTGTGTACAATGTAAATCGTGCGGTGACACGTGTACGGTGCAGGTTGCGTGACGGTTGAATATCGGTTACTTCCCCTCAATTGGTGGGGTTGCGTGCAGCGCATTAGTTGATTGACGTTTTCTGCGTAGTTTCTTTGGGAACCGTCGTCTTTCTGTTTTTCATTCACTATTCAATGCTCGAGTGCCCGTTACGTCTATACAATGGTGTTTCTTAATCGTTGTAGGCAACATCTTTTGCAGAGTTTATCTCCTGTAATGTTTTTGTTTGAAAAAGACGCTTTGGATTTTTCAAAGGCTGAAGAAGATGCTTTGGGTTTTCCAAAGGTTGAAGCGGTATCTCCGTGTCTGGAGTCTCCAAGTATTATGATGTTTACGCCATTTCAGGCATGTCGAAAGTTGTCGTTATGATTGGTCACCTGATATGGGCGGGCACTTAGTTGATCTGCTAAGGTCTCATAATTCCTTCTCATATCGCGAAGTAGTACGGATTTATTACCAAAGAAGATGCCCTGATGTTACACCGTACCACTTGTATCCTCTGCGCTCGGATACCGCAGCTGACCAGTGGCTGATCGAAGTGTTGGTTGATGTGTGATGTCTCCGAGTGTGATATCTCTCAGCCACACTGGGTATCGCATGTGTGAAATGTGGCCTTACTTGGCAGCATTGTGAGACCTCTTGCGACCATCCTATTTTCTCACTTCGAAACCGTTCAAGGAAGTGAGAAGGGGTGAGATGTTTCTGAAGGAGATCAGATATCTTTGGGAGGTGTTCAACGCCGCAACAAGGGTGTTTCCATGGGGTGGTGTGACAGAGCAATTTGTCTGCTCAGTCCCTTTCAATCCCCTCTTATGCTTTGTCTTTATCTTGGGAAGTTGTCGAACATCTCCCATTCTCTTGACTCTGCCGTCGTCTTTGGAAAGGGTCGAGCAGCTTTTATCTTTGCTCTCACTTGCAGACCGTTCGCAGTATGTAATCTTTTGTATCCGCCTCAGGGCGTTCGTAGCATGTAGTTTTTTGTATCCGCCTCAAGGTGTTTGTTTCCAATAATCAAATAGTTTGTTAATGAAATTCTTGTTTTATTTCTTAAATGATTGCGAATCACATAAGTTTCTTAAGAACTCTAAACTCAATATTGACTACAGAAAAGGAAACAAACAACTTAAAACAAACTAACTGTTGATGGAGATAAACTGATCTTTCCCTCGAAACAAATTCGGATAGCTTTCGGGGATTATTTAACGAACCGTTGATGTGTTACATAGGTCACTGAAGAACAAACATTGCAGAGGGGCGGACCACCGCACCGATAGAATGTCGGGGGGATGTGTTCCCGTTTGCCATTGCCATTTCGATTCGCTGGACGGGAGAGTTGACTGCTTCAACCCCTTTTCCGTATTTAGGCCTTGCACTGGGTAAGGCTGATCTGCATGATGTAGCTAGATCTGGGAGCACTCTATCCATTTCAGTGCGGCGTAGTTGCAGCCTCGGGCCGTAGGCTGGTCTCCACGTATCGTCCCTTCTGAGTTGTTAGCAGTATATTTAAGACACTGGTGAAGGGTGGAGACCACTGCTTCCATTTGATGTAGCCACGGTCTTCCCAGGATGAGGTTGTAGGACGATGGAGCATTTACCACCTTGAAGTCCAGAAATAGGACATTCCTTAGGTGTGGCTCTCCGATCATTGTCCTTCTCTACCTCTTTGACTGGCTCCCCCTGTCCTTGGTGTATTTTGGTTGTTTCTCAACTTCAGGAAGTCTTTCAATTTGCCCTTGCGGATCCAGTGCTCTACTTCATACCTCATACTTTTGTAGTCATTGGTGTTGTGGCCACCTTCTTTGTGGTACGCATAGTACTTGCTGTTATCCCTTCTGGCAGGGTCTCCACATGTTTTCGGGGGGCCACTTCAATTCCTCCCAATTTTTCATGAAGTTGAGTACATCCGACAAACTAGCATTCATGAGTGTCACGGCTATGGATCTAACGTAGTTGGATGACTTCTCTGCCCTGGAACGATTAGAATCCAATATGTTGTAAGTGTGCTTCCTCTTGCTCCCTATTGTCTTCTAAAGATGGAAGTCTGTGCTATTCTTGGTTTCCATCAGCAGCAGGTGGAATCTTTCTTGTGAGTGTCTCTACCACCTTGATAACTTGCTGTATTTGGGATGCAGACACCTCGATTCTAGGGCTGCCATTGGTGCAAAGGCGTGAGTAGGCTGCCCGTGCATGGCAGGAACTGGTATAGGAACAACTGGAGTGTTGGACTTGTCCCTTGGTTCATTGTTGCAGGACCCAGTGGTCACCATCTATCTGGGATTTAGTAGGAGACGACTCTTAGTGTAAAGTTAAGAACCATGTTGGACGACGCCAAACTGATGCAATCGTTTTTCGTTCCCTGCTCTGACCTAGTCCCGCTGACCTGCACAAGTAGCACACATGAGCCACAGATCATCGTGGGGTGGCCGATGACACTCCAATGCTAAAGTCAGACAAGGATCTGAGGAAGGTGTAATGCTGTAACAGGGAATTTGTAGTGTACCTTAGCTTACCAACCTCATGTCTTATTTATAGTGCAAGGAGTTCTGGTTTAACCAGACCATCGTAAGGGTAGATTTGGGAGGAGATTTTCATGGAGATCCCTCTCTAATTAGGAGTCGTGCTGTAGGAGGGAAGTTCCCTGTTAGCTCCGTGTTCCTAGATACACGAGAGATAGTTCCTAATCCGAGAGCATCCCTTGGAAGGGAGTTTCCCTATGTGGAAGATACTCTGGTGTTTGCTTCTTAGTTGAAAGCGAAGAGTAGTTGTGGTTGCCCGTTCGAAGCAGATCCTCGAGATACTTGCCTGAAAAGGGCTTACGTGTATCGAGGATAGCTATGAGATGTGTGGGCCTAGCATGTTGTGGGAGTCTGAGCCCACCTGGTGGGCTGAAGTTGAGCGGGCCGAAAATTGCTCGGGCTGGATCAGTATTAGGCTGTTGCTTGAACCCGTAGTTCCTTGAGATCACCATGACACGTGTACAGCTCAGAGGTGTGACCGTTTTTATGTATCATCAAGTACCATCATGGTATTGGCTAGGATCTGTTGATGAAAGAGGTAAATTTTCCCATGAATAACTTCTTTTATTAAAGCTTTGAAAATCAGGATGGAACTTCAGGTTTTCTTTTAGAGCTGTATTTATATCGTGTGGGGGAATCTGCTTATTTCCACCAACCCAAAGGGTGAGACTGGAATGATTTTGATGATACATCAAATAGTTATATAATAACGATCGTGCATGTGGCAAAAATCATTCATCACGAGGAACATACACTTCACTCTAAATAGGGATAACACGCCCGGTCTTAGAAGCTCAAAAAGGAAGGCCCGATCATTAAAGCCCAAAAATATCTTTAATACTAGACCATGAACAAAGTTAAAGGCCCAAGCCCCAGACCCAACAAATCTCTTCCCTTAGAGAAGAGAGATGTTATGAAGGCGACATGTCGTGGTGGGAATTACTCTCCAAGGACACATCTCAATGAAGAATTAGACCGTTATGAGAAACGTCTCCCCTTATCGCGCCCTGCATGCTTAAGTCACGTAGAGAGTTAAATACACACATCATATAAGGTAAATGAGAAATTCACGAAAGAGGTATTCAAACACAACACAACTATACTCTGTCCAAATTCATTTTCTCCCACAATTAACTGACTTAAGCATCGGAGTGCCTACGGCCGCCAAACATGTGGTATTTGGCAATCTAACCTTGTATTGCAGGTCAAATCTCTAGGAGAACAAATTTGGATGCATCAATTTGGTGTCGTCTGTGGGAAACGATAGTTTCTTAAAAAAAGGTCTTGTTGGTAGTTTTTTTTTAGCACAAATCAATAACAAAAAGAATTCGGGCAAATGGAACCCCCTAAAAATTCTCAGCTTAGCAACAATCAAGGCAATCCTTCCACTGGTGAAACTCAATTACCAAGTGGGCATATCCCAAGTCCAACATTGGGAGAATCGGTTATACAAGGTAGTGCGGTACAACCACAAGATATGGTGGCCCAACAAGCCCATGCATTTGGGGGTATAATGACAGTATCTAGCTAAAATGGTCGAAAAACTTACTCAAAAACGTGTTCCACCTGTCGAACACGTTAGAACGCCACTCCAACAAAATTTCGTCAACCATGTCCAAGAAAACCAAGTAGCTCTTGAAGAGCTTTGGATAACAAACTTCGAAGGAAGTGAACCTCAAGGAGATGGATCCCAGACTGATGGAGTTCTTCCACATATCCCATTCAGGTTTAGAGTCACAGATCTCAATATGCTTTATGAGTTGGCAAGGCCACCCTTATCTGACGCAATCATGAAGACTTCATTGCCGTAAAAGTTCACTCCGCCAAATTTTGAAACTCATGATGGCACTACTGATCCATCAGATCATCTACATTACTTCCACCATACGATGACATTGAAAGAAAGTAAGGAATCCATCATGTGCTGAACTTTTCCGACCAGCCTCACGTTCACGACGATGAGTTGGTTCAATAGCCTTCTGCCTAGATCAATAAATTCTTTCCAAGCATTGGCTACGACCTTCATCACAAGGTTCATTGACAGTCAACGAATCATAAAGGATCCTTATTATTTTCTTAACATCAAACAAAAATTTGATGAGACTATCAGAGAATACGTTACACGTTTCACTTATGAACTAACCATGATTTATAGATGTAGTGTCGACACGGATGTGACCACTTTCACTTCCGGACTCAACTGGAGGACCATTTTACAACTCCTTGAAACTTGGAGCCTTCAAGGAGCACGGCAATGTTGCTGAAAAGTGCTAAACAATACAACACTCTTGAGGATACGTGGGCCGTTAAGAAGAAAAAATGAGTCTAACAAAATGTATTTCCCAACGAATCGGGAAAGAATAGAGGAAATAAGACGAGATGATAGACCGTGGGAGGACAATGGTCAATATAAAAGACATCAGACTAACAAATGGTCTGAATTTGGCAAACAAAAATTTGGAAAGCTACAGTCTGGAAGAGAGGCACGAATGGTCGACCCACTCAGTTAACTCAAAGTACAGACGTTCACTACTCTAAAAATGAATCTGGCAACTATTCTGAAATCCATGGCAAACTGGTAAGACGTCAAATGACCACTCAAACAAAGGGGAGATCCGACCGGACAAGATAAGAACAAATATTGTTCTTTCCACAAGGACCACAGACATGATATTGAAGATTGCTACAATTTGAAGAATGAAATCGAGTATTGGGTCTAGAGAGGACGACTCGGTGAATTTGTTGGGCTGTAAGAGAAATAGTCCAAAAGAAAAGAGAAAGCGGATGCCACCACAGAGCCAAATGAACAGGACAGAGAACTGATATATGCCTTACATGGCGTAGCTGGAGATAGGAAATGATCTAACCGATCACGAAAGTGATCTATGAAGGATTTATGGACAAAAATATGACACTTGGACATTCCCGGTCAACGCACCAAAATTGATCATCCAACTCTGGGTTTTTTTTTTTCAAAAAAATATGCACAGGGATTTCATTTCCCTCATAATGTTGCCCTGGTGATTTCAGTATTGATAGCCAAGTGGAAAGTCAAAAGAATGCTCATCGACACAGGTAGCTCGACAAACCTCTTGTTCACGAGGCATTCTGCAAATGCAATTAAACGAGGAGGGACTTACACTGTAACGACCCGATCCGCACAGTAAGATATTGTCCGCTTTGGGCCCAACCGGCCCGCACGGCTTTAAAAGGCCTCTTACTATGGGGATCCAACCTCGCACATATATAGCACATAACCATCCCGCACCCAGGCGATGTGGGACTATGATCCCCCTTGGTAGCTAGCCCAACCCCTCTTGGGATCCACGGGCCTGTTGGGCCTATTGGGCTCCAACCCTCACCCTCCCCCTCAGGTCCGCCCACACAAGGGTCTCACATACACCCACTGACAAACCTATGGTGGGTATCAGTGGTGAACAATGCCACCCACTCGACTAATCCGATTACCGGTCATGGCAGGAGCACCAGGTAAACAACGAGTCATATTAACAGACTTCTTCATTGTCAACACGCCATTATCATACAACATGCTTCTAGGAAGACCTTGGCTACATGAAATGGGTGCGGTATATTCTACCATGCACCAATGTCTGAAGTATCACATTGGTGACGATGTTGGGGTCATCAAAGGAGATCAACCGGCTGTGCGTGAATGCCATTACGCACCAATGAATGCCCCTAACAAGCAAGCAATCACAGTCAAGACCAAAAGAGTCATCACAGCGGCCCGATCAACCACAGATGGATTATGGTCTGCCAGAGGATAATGCAGATCAACTAGAAGAAGAAGGGATCAAAACAGTTCGGATCGGCATAAAACTTTACTTGAAGCAAACTAAAAATTTATCCAGCTACTGAAAGATAACCAAGATGTCTTTGCCTGGACAATGAAGGACATGGTGGGCATTGACCCTACAGTCATCACTCACATGTTGCAGGTCAACCCGGATAAGAAGCCAGTCCGACATAAAAGAATGTCGGTTGCCTAATAGCGTAATCAAGACATCAACGATGATGTGCATCATTTACTAAACACAGGGATGATCAAGGAATCTCACTACCCAGACTGGCTGACCAATATAGTTCTGGTCAAGAAGAAGAAAAATGGAGAGTATGCGAGGACTACATGGATTTCAACAAAGCCTGCTCGAAAGATAGCTTTCCACTTCCACATATAGACTAGATAGTGGGTGCCACCTTCGTACACAAACTCTTAAGCTTCATGGATGCATATTATGGTTACAACCAGATACAAATGCATCCACCAGATCAGAAGAAAACATCTTTTGTAACAGAAGAGGTATGTACTGCTACCGAGTGATGCCATTCGGACTAAAGAGTGTGGGAGCTACGTACCAACGTCTCGTGAACAGAACGTTCAGATATTAGATTGGCAAGACCATGGAGGTGTACATTGATGACATGCTAGTCAAGAGCCTAAATAAAGATGACCACATCAAAGACATTCAGCAAGCCTTTTCCCATCTTCGCAAGTACAAAATGAAGCTAAACCCAGAAAAATGTACGTTTGGAATAGAATCAGGAAAGTTCTTTCGGTACATGGTCAATTAGAAATGAATTGAAGCTAATCCAAAATAGATACAAGCGCTTCTCAATATGCAATCGCCTGCCAACATCAAAGGTGTACAAAGCTTCAACGGTAGGATAACAACTTTATAACACCCCTAAATTTCCTAAGAACTAAATTAATTAATTTTGGAATTTTTGGATTAAAACAATAATTCTAACTTGTTGGAATTTAATTGAATTTTTAGAAATTTTTTGAGGTGAATTGCTCTAAGATTTTCTGTGGGGGCAACACCCACCTTATAAAAAGAAAATCCCCCATCTTTCTTCCTTCCTCTTATTTCCCCCCGCACGTCCTTTTTCTCTTCCGGCGAGCACAGTTTGTCACTGATCGTCGCTGCCGCTCCCATTGACCCGATTTCCTCATTTATCTTCCTTTCTCTTTCCTTTTTCTCCCTTCTCCTTTGCGCGTTCAACACCAAAAATTAGGTTTGCACAAAGAAAAAGAGTTTAATTGGAGCTTCTGCTAGCAATTTGAGCAGATCGGCTCTGTTCTCTCCCTCCAGTGGTGTTGGCTGAGGTTTTTGGAAGGGGTAAACCCCGTATGTAGAAGGGGTAAACCCCGTATGTAGAAGGGTTTGGGGGTTGGTTGGAAATTTTAGAAAAATCAGCTAGTGTGGTACACCTATGACGGTTTTGGGTTACGACCGCACGAATGATTTGCAATCTATAGTCCAATGACCCTGTGACAATGATTCGGCCAGTCTCTGGTCTGTGATCTTTGTCGAAAATGATCCGGCTTGCGTAGGATAGTCTGGAAATGGTACGGTCATGGAGTCGACCGACTGATAGTGGTTTGTGTATGCGGCAGCGATCAATGACTGAGACGAGGGAGTCGATCGGTGACGACTATGTGTGTGCGAGTGAAGAGGAGAGCAGTTCCCACACGTGGATCAATTGCACAATTCTGGTTCAGGTTGTCATGTGTATCGCGAATTTTGATTTCATCCTGTGAATTTTCTTCATTCTCCTTTATATTTATATGAAATTAAGAATGTTGGGTTTGTTGATTAGATCTGAAATTTGTGATAATTTTCACTCTTTCTAAGCAATGGGTTTTGTTTAATTTTGATATTCTGTGATGGGTTTTGATGTTTGCTTTTGTTTTGATTATGTTGTTGATTTTTTTGGTAGCTTAATTGAGGGTGTAGTCTTAGCTCTAATTTTAATTAGTTCAGAAAATTAGTTCAAGACGTGTTGTGATTAAGCTCCATTTGATAGCATTTTGGTATGCTTCAATGGCACTTTAGTTGTATGTTGGTTTAGTGATTCATTAGCTTCGAATATGTCGTTTGACCTTATGCTCACTTTTGTTGGACTTTTAGTTGTGCATGTGTTTGGGTGAGTTCTATTTTTGTTATCTTTTGTACGTGAATTTCATTGCATATCACTGTCCTTTTTTTTATACCATTTGCATCGTAATCTATTGTTTTGTTATGTCATCCTAATCTATTGGTTAATATTTTAGTTGTGTTATTATAGGAAGTGAGTGTGTGGCCATTGTTTTATGCGCATTGATAGCCCAAGAGTGGCTTTTGTTACTCATATACTTAGGAGTATCCGATGATACATGCCCGTATGTGATGTTCCCACTTAGGCATGAATGACGAAAAAAAATTTCTTTTTATTTGAGAGACATATGGACATGTATATTTGGCAGAGAGGTGGTGCGAATGTGGTATCATCAATTCAAAAAAATGAATAATAGCTTAAGTTAAATAATGTATGAATACATCCGTATTAATTAAGGAATACTGATTTTTGGTAGAATTATATACATGTGGTTCTAACAATTCCTTGCAGGATGACAAATCAACTAATATTTCTGCAGGTCTGACTTGTCATGGTTAGCCACTACAGGTAAAATAAATATTTACTTATTAGAATGACACATTTGCCTATTTGAAGAACTACGTGTCTTGGAAATGTCATTTTATTGTGTATGTAATTTTTATTTTATAACATGTACTTTTATTTATTAGAGGTGGAGATTACTTATACCAGCTTAATTGCTGAACCAAGTGAGTTTTTGCTTCTTGGGTACATTCCTTTGGGAATGTAGCCGATTAGCCTTTCAGGTTAGAGAATTTGTGAGCAGCCATTGGAGTTTTATATAGTTGGGGCAAATGTCAACAAGTTTCCTGGTTAGAATTTTTTTTATTTCAATTATTAAATTGTCTCAGCTGTTGTTGCTAAATGTTATTCTGTTATTGAATCTTTTTGGCGCCCAAATTTGGAGGGAAACGAATAATCCTACATGGATATAAGGATTTTTGTTTTCTCGAAAATTGGGGCGTGACAAGCTTTGAACAGGTTCAGATTGTCTAGCAAATGTATTCATTTCTTCAAAATCTTGAAAGAGAAAAACACATTCAAATGGAATGAAAAAACGAACAGGCTTTCCAAAGCCTGACGACATACATGGGGTGCATTGAACTATTATCAAAGCTGAAACCAGGCGAGACACTATAATTGTATGTGTCAGTATCCTAGCATGTAGTCGGCTTAATACTAATACGCGAGGAGAACGACACACAAAAGCTACTATACTGCTTCAACAAGATGTTTGCGGATGCATAGTTAACTAACTAGCTTTGGAAAAACTAGCATTGGCATTGGTCGTATTTTTTAGAAAGCTCCGGTCGGTACTACATAAACCAAAGTTGTCCTGAATAATGGTGAAATGGGCAATAGAGCTCGGTCAATTCGACATCAAGTTATGCTTTTAAGACTGTAATAAAAGCTCAGGCATTAGCGAACTTTATTATTGAATTCACGGGTAGTAATGAGCATCAACCGGACAACAATAAAGAGCAAAAAACTACTAAACCAAATACTCAAGGATGGATCTTGCGCTGTGACGGAGTATCCAACGAGAAGGGGAGCAGAGCTGGAATAACTTTGTACAAATCGAAAGAAGTGACGTTGGAAAAGACCATAAAATTTAGCTTAAAGCCTAAAACAACGAAGCTGAGTATGAAGCAGTAATAGACGGATTACAACAGGCCAAACACCATGGAATAAAAGAAGTCAACATTTTCACTGACTCCAAATTGGTGGTCAATCAATTAAATGACGAATTCCAAGTGAAAGATGCGCGGATCAAAGCATATCATCAAAAGACAAGCGCACTAATTAAAAGTTTCAAAACAATCACCATTCAACGATGAGAAAGAACGAAAAACCAGATAGCAGACAACCTAGCTAAAGAAGCATCACATGCTTAGGAAACTGAAAATCCACTCATTACAATACAAGAAAACTCAATTATGGAAAATTAAGCACAAAAAATGTGTATAACAGATCAGGAAAACAATTTAATAACTCCAATCCTGGCGTACATACAAAACAAAACACTACCAACAGATAAGATGGAGGCTCACAAGCTACGAAATAGAGTAGCACGGTACACATTGATTAATGATAGACTTTGCAAGAGGTCTGCCACAGGTCCGCTACTAAGATGCCTTTCACCTAGCGTTGTCGAATACGTCCTACGAGAAATTAATTTCGGCATATGCTAAAATCATCCAAGAGGAAGAACACTAGCTCACAAAGCTTTAATATTGGAATACTACTGACCAATAATGCAACAGGATGCAAATGAATTAGTTCGGACATGTGACAAATGCCAGCTATTTGCTCCATACACACACATGTCAAGACAAAACTTAACCGATGAGTAGTCCATGGCCATTTGCACAATGAGGAATGGACATCGTACGCCCCTTCCAGTATCCGACAGAAAAAAGTTTCTCCTTGTAGCAGTTGTCTACTTCACCAAGTGGGTAGAAGTAGAACCACTGTAAAAGATAGAAGAAGCTCAAATCAAAAACTTTTTATGGAAGGACATTATATGCAGATTCGGAGTCCCCAAAGTAATTGTCACTGCAATGGGACCCAATTCGAAGGCAAATAAGTTAAAAAAAGTTGTGTGAAAACTTGAGCATCAAACACCACTTTTCAGCACCTGCTCATCCACAAGATAACGGACAAGCGGAAGTGATCAATAGAACAATCCTAGAAGCAATCAAGAAAAAACTTGAAGCGTCAAAAGAATTATGGGTGTCAAAACTGCCAGGCATCCATTGGGCCTATAGTACGACAATGAAAACTCCAACTGGATAAACACCATTTTCCCTAGCTTATGGATCCGAGGCAATGCTACCAGTAGAGATTGGCATGCCAACCTTCAGAACTACGGAGTTTCTAAAAGCAGACAACAATGAAGCACTGCGTGTCGGACTAGACCTTCTCGATAAAAGATGAGACAAAAGTTCAATCAAAGTCCTGGCCTACCAACAGAGAATTGCCAGTTACTACAATAAATAAAAGTCAAACCCCACACATTCAAAATCGGTGATTGGGTACTTAGAAAAATCCAACACAATACAAAAGAAACCGAATGCGGGGAAGCTAAATCCAAATTGGGAAGGAACATATAAAGTGGTGAAAATCAATAGACCAAGAACATACTAGTGGGAAAATTTGAAGGGAGAGCAACTCAAAGAGACCATAGAATGTAGAACATTTGAAAATGTACTATCCATAAACTATAACATTCCAAAAATCTTTCCTCTCTTATTCTAGTAAACTATACCAGTCGGAACATTAAAGTCAGACTAAAAAAATTTCTATACAACTTCTAGTTCGATCACGATATCAGACTACAAAGTGTACTAATCTAGTCAGGACATCAAAGTCGGACTAGGAAATTATTTATAAATTTTTTTGTCTGATCATCATGTCGGGCCACGAAATGTACTAGCCAGTCAGGACATCAAAGTTAGACTAGAAAATTATTCATATATCTTTTGGCCCAATCATCATGTCAGACCACGAAGTGTATCAATTTAGTCAGGACATCCAAGTCAGACTTAATCAAATTTTCTGGTTCGATCACCATGTCGGACCAAGAAACAAATCAAATTAGTCAGGACATCCAAGTCAGACTTAATCAAATTTTCTGGTCCAATCACCATGTCAGACCATGAAACATATCAAATTAGTCGGGACATCCAAGTCAGACATAATCAAATTTTCTGGTCCGATCAACATGTCGGACCATAAAACATATCAAAATAGTTAGGACATCCAAGTCAAACTTAATAAAAAATTTTGGTCCTATCACCATGTTGGACCATGAAATATATCAAACTAGTCAGGACATTCAAGTCAGACTTACTAATAAACCTCTTGGTCCGATCACCATATCAGACCACGAAATGTATCAATTTAGTCAGGACATTCAAGTTAGACTTACTAATGAACCTCTTGCTCCGATCACCATGTCGGACAAAGAAGTGTATCGAATTAGTCAGGACATTCAAGTCAGAGTTACTCACAAATCTCCTTGTCCGATCATCATGACAGACAAAAAAGAATATTAGAACTAGTCAAGACAACAAAATCAGACTAGGTGCCTAAGTTAAAAATATTCGTGTTCGACAAACAAGTTGGACAAAAAAGTATATTCAACCAGTCAGGCCTACAGAGTCAAACCAGATATTATCTTTTCAGTTCAAGAACTAAGTAAAAAGAAAAGCTCCGCAAAAAAAATTACCAAGTCCACATTCGTAGAATCATATAAGTCTAAACTACCAAGTCAGACAAAAACATCTACAAAGCCCAAACAACAAAACTAGGTTATATTATCTAAGTCTACACCACAGAGTTAGCCTAGACGTTAAAGCTAAATTACGTATGTGACACTATCTAGATCAAAGTCAAGACTAAAGTATCTATCAGAACAGACATACAAGTCGGACAACGACTATTACAAGAAATGAAGACATTGCAACAAAAACACACAAATATCAAAGGAAGAATATTTGTTAATAGTCTAATCTATTACATCAGGGAAAGAAGTTACAACAACAACAGTTGGAGATGAAGTAATCCTATCATCACCAGTAGGGTCAGTTGGAGAAGATTGAGCATTATCCTCGACAACATGATCAGCGGGAGAAGATGGAGTATTGTCTTAGGTAGCAGAAGCAACCGAAGGTGGAGCTTTATATTCAATAACATGATCAGTGGGAAGAGGCAAATACTTTTCAATAGTGGTAGGATCAGAAGGATGAGACGATGCTTGACCTTGATCAACCAGATCACTCAGAAGATTCGGAACAGGTTCTTCCACGTCCTTAGATGGAGTAGATACATCCTCGAAGACTTGGTCAACTACGACACGAGATTTTGACATATCACAGCCCTCCTCCAACTCAATGTAATCAATGATTTCAATCCTACAATTGACAATCTTACCCTACTCTACTGCTTTTGCAGTAGCCCAAACCTTCTCCGACAAGGCAGAAAGTTCCTGCTTGGTCCGAACAAGTTCTTTCTCAACTTCAAAAAGCTCATTCGTAGCTTGCTCCTTACCATTTCTCCCCTCGGCAAGTTGCTATTTAACGAAAGCAAGTTCTACAGAAAGCTGTTCAACTCGCTCCTCATAAGTCTTACGAGAAGTAGACTGCGACTCATTAACACGCAGTGATTAATCACGAGCAGCCTTCTCACCATATATCTCACTTTCAACAGCACCCAACCGCTCCCATAGGCAATTCATCTCCTCTTCTGTAACAGTAAGCTCCGAAGCACACTTATCACGGGCATACTCCACTTCCTTCAAAGAAGCATGAGTAGTACCAATCACCTTATTTTGCTCAACACACTCCTCCTTCAACTTATCCACTTGAAACAAAGCGCTAGAAAGCTGCAACAGCTGCTCCGCCATTTTCTTCTCCAGGATCGACACGTGATCACGAGCAACCTGGTACTCGGATCCCATCATCCCAGCATAAATAAGATGAGACATCCCCTTTATTATCTGCTTAACACCTTTGTCAAGGTGCTCTCTAGCCGAATGCACTGACATTGAGACTTTTTCCATCAACTACTTGTGCGACGAGTTAATTTGGTTACACGCACTCTCCTGCACGTATGTCTCCGAGTACAAGTAGAAAATCTCATCCGAATTCATACGAATCTCTCTAAGAACATGCTCCTTCCAAATGATCTATGGATGGAACACCACGGGGTTCAAAAGAACTAAAACTCCACCACTGGTCATGGATTTGAGGACTGAAACTTCGGTAATGACAAAAACACCACTCTTACCTTTCTTCTTCAAAATAGTAGGGTTGAGCTTTGGACGAGTAGGTGGAGAAACAGACAACTCCCTAAACCTTAGATCAACATGTCGAAGAGAAGAAGGATGAGGAGACTTGGAGCTCTGACCACGATCAACTTTACCCTCATCAAAGGCAAAATTATAGTCAAAGTCAGCCAAGGTCTTCTCCGTATTCGGATTCTGACTACTCCATTGCAATTTTTGTCATCTTATTCGTAATAATATGAGCATCATCATCCGATACCTTGATGAGATCGGGTATGCCATCAGTAGAAAGAAGGGTCTTCTCGTATTCACTCATTGGACAAGAGACTTCCACCTTCTCTCCACGGCCTGATCCAGTTCTTCAGTTTTCTGAGCAGCAAGGCGAGCATCGTCTTCATCATCCTTTCCATAAGAAGTTGGAGTAGGAGCAATCCGAACAGTCCTCGGAGCATAGCCAACATGTCTTTTCCATTTTCAAGGTCGAACATGACTATCCAACTTGCTCGTAACCAGGCACTTAGACGGGCTAACAGGCCAAGGAGTTTCATCTTCCCGGTAGTCGGACTAGCACCACCTACGATAATAAGAACAATGAGATTCGTAACTTTCTCGGTGGAGCTCACTTTCCCATCAACGCTAGCACCACCAATGCTAGCAGGAGTAGTATGCTCCTCTGCCACATCAGAAATAATAAGATAGCCAACACGGGCAACAATGACGTTGGAGTTATGATTTTCAAGAACCAAATAACAGTTCAAAGTGTTTAGATTGTACAAACCACTTCGTTCAAAGGCACCCGGTCTAAGGACTTCTTCCAGATGTACATGAGGACGTGAGAGGAACAAATTCCTTACTTCCTCCTTCGCATCAGTCAGATACAGACCATTCAACTTCCTGGGTTCCCTGAACGACCTCAGAATGGGCTTGTTGTCAAACATGAATTACCCAAACTTCAGGGAAGCATAAAACCAGGGCCTCGACCAGAACCTGAAATCATCCTTCGGCTTACCGAAACAAGAAGACGAATGAAGAAAGCAAACACAATTCGTTTTAACCTTAAACGACACCACAACGTGTACAGTCTTTTCGTTTAAAAAAACCCAGACTGCAAGGCTCTCACCATAGTTCCAACCATGACCCTCTAGCCATTGTGACCATTTGAGCAGAAGGAATACCCACAAAATCCAAATAAACCCAAAAGATCTCCAGAACTAGAAAACAGAGACCAACCTTAAAAATTCCAGGGTAAAATGTAATGTAACCTAGCTTTGGATGAGCAAGGCTGTCACATGCCCTCGGAAACACAAGTTCCAAGTCAGACGGGATAAAAAACGTCCGACGAACATAATCTAGAGTCTCATGCATTGCCTACATAGGCTCGAAAAGGCCTCATAGAGAGCCAGTTTATCATCACTTAGCGTTATGTTGGAAGCCATGACAAAGGGTTGGATATTACAAAAAAAAATATGAAAGAAAGAAGAACAAATGAGCTATGAAAATGAAAATAACGTAAAGAAGATAACACAAATCTCCTTTCCCCTTTTTATAGGGTTGAGCAACGAAAAGACAACAAATCAAAAATCGTACAAGATATGATGGCTGCATGAAACCCCATAAATCATGTCGAAACAAATAAACTATTGGCGTCGTGGAATTGAAACTGAATTGACAGTTGTTGACGACATTTAATACAGTCTAGAAAAATAATGATGAACTCAAAAAGCCAACCGCCGAAGAGTTAGTCGCCATGCAAGCATGCCACTAACTAGGGGGTAGCTGATGATACATCAAATAGTCCTATAATCATGACCGAAACAATGATGAACTCAAAAAGTCAACCGTCAAATAGTTAGTGGCCACGCAAGCATGCCACTAACTAGGGGGTAGCTGATGATACATCAAATAGTCCTATAATCACGACCGTACAGTGGCAAAGATCATCCATCACGAGGAATAGGCACTTCACTCTAAACATGGATAACATGCCCGGTCCTAGAAGCCCAAAGAAGCAGGCCCGATCTCAGAAGCCCAAAGAGGTAGGCCTGATCATTAAAGCCCAAAAAGGTCTTTAATAATAGACCATGAATATAGTTAAAGGCCCAAGCCCTAGGCCCAACGGATCTCTTGCCGTAGAGAAGATAGACGTTACGAATGAGACAAGTCGTGGCGGGAATCACTCTCCCAATGACGCATCTCAATGAAGGATGAGACCATTGTGAGAAACATCTCCCCTTATCGCGTTGTGCATACTTAAATCATGCAGAGAGTTAATTACGCACATTATATAAAGTAAATGAAAGATTCACGAAAGAGGCATGCAAACACAACACAACTATACTCTATCTGAATTCGTTATTTCCCATAATTAACTGACTTGAGCATCATAGTGCCTCGACTATAAAAAGGTGGTCTTTGGCAATCTAACTTTGTTTTGCAGGTCAGATCTCTAGGAGGACATATTTGGACGCATCCCACTTTAGATTGAAAATCTCTATCCTGATCCCATCCCACTCTAGATCGGGATGAGATCAGGATGAGTTTGATCAATCCCCAAAGGACCTAAAAAAATCGGGATGGGATGCTCACCCCTAATTACTTCAGATATGGCCAGTCTAACCACACCCAAAGCACTTAAGAGGGCCCTCAAAAGCGGGTCACTGAGTATAAGTAGTGGAATTGTGTGGAAGGGGCGCCAATGTCTGCTTCTTAGAGCGGTCCTACAACTGTAGCTTTGTTTATGCTTGACACTGGAGGCGTGTCCAAACCATGATAAAAACGAAAATTTGTTTCTCATTCTGGTTCATCAAGTTTAGCACGCATACACAAAGTACATAACTCAGTAGCATACCATACGCTCATGTTGAGAAACTCTCATCAACTGTCCAAACAGTTCGCACTCATAATCCATAAGCGCAAAAAAAAATCGCATTGACTCACGCATATCAAGCCAGGTGTTAACAGGAGGCATCTTCAATGATATTTGCCGTGCACATTCCTCATGCCACCAAAGAATTGGCAGTACTCTTCAATTTTGAAGCCACTAACTATACCGGCTTTGAGCCTCAGATGCTCTTAAAGTCAAGTATACGGTCTATTTTCAAGGACCAATCAATAAAAACATCACCACAACAATTCCATCATAAGAAGGCACATCTAGTTTGAGACATGTATCATCTTGATGCTCTAGGACAGTAATAAGCCGACTCAACTGATCCTGATCAAAATAAGTGCTGCCACCAAAGTGCAAATCACCTACGTTAAGTTGTCAAAAAGGAAGATTACGTGATGGAAAATCGGAGTTGGCAGGAAGCTAGTATTGTGGAAGATAATTAGGGTTCAACCAACAATTAGAATTGGGATAATTCACAGCTTGTTGGGAGTTAGGAGGGTGTTGTATGGCAAAAGGACTCTAATAGAGCGTTTTTGGGCGAGGTCGAGAAGATTGTAAATAACCATATGTGACGTGGGTGGAAAACTGAAAGGGATGGGGTTGAATAACCTATAAGAGACTGGGTTGGGTGAAAAGAAGGTTGGGGGTGAATAACCCATGTTGGGGTGATTTGGGGGATCAACTCTGGAAGAACAGAGTTGTGATTGATTAGGAGGATAGATCGATCGAAACCCTCGAGGGATGGATGTGAATGACGGATGAAGGAGGAGGGACTGGAACGAGAGAATACAGAGAAGGAAGCAACTCAGGCGGTCGATCGGAGGAGTGGGTGGTGTGATGTTGATCGACCAGAGATGGAAGCAGAGGTTTGTGCTGGATGAATGTTGAGAGGAGGGAGGGGGTTTCGATGGACTGGGGCGGCGGGGAAAGAGAGAGACCAATAAGAGGGACTGTTCATGTGTGTGAACCAGAGGCGATCCAGTCAGGGTGGTGGACAACGACTGTGTTTGGAATTGCAGCCAATGTCTATCGACTACTTGTGTGTCGATCGATAGGGGTTAGGAGGAAGCTGGGAGTGATCGAGTGGGACAGAAGGGGTGGGGAGCCCATCAACATGGATGGTAGGTCCAGTGGTTGCACCGCCGTCAATGGTGACTGCTGGGTCTCCTGTAGCAAGGCTGGTAGCGATGGTTGACGTTTGTACTCTTCCATCTGCTTTTTCAGTTGAACAATTCTAGGCTGCCTGGTTTGCCGCCGGGAACACCTTTTCCAAAAAAGTGTTTAAAGACCTCCAAGCCCAGGCAGCAAAACCCAGGTTGCCTAGAATTTCTGTTTTCAGTTATGCCAGATAGTTCTTTAGCTTTTCAGTGCTACGGATTCTTTCCAATTCAAACCTTGCATCCAAAGAATCCTTCCACCATTCCACGGCTTCAAATTCCTTTGATGCATTTTCAACGGCAATCTTATTAATTTTTTCTTTTGCGTAAATGTCTGATCTTGTCGTCATCATGTACGTGAACGTTTGATTTGATACCAATTGATAGATTCAGATTACTGAAATAAACGAAATTACAATAAAATTGAAGTAAACGAAAATAACGAAATAAACTAATAACAAATAACTTTTATTCAATCAACCAATGTATTGTTGGCCTGTTTGTTTTGGGTCGATTCTTCAGCTATTTTTCTTATCAGGGCTTACGAGTATTGGGCTTGATCGTGTGATGTGTGGGCTTAGAGCGCATTGCAATTTGGGTCCAACCTTTTGGATCATACCAATAATGGGTTGAGTGTTGTCTAGGCTTTGCTGGATTGGGCGTGCAATCATGTCTGCTCTGTTCTGTTGACGAGATTATCATGACACACGTATGGTGCTGATCAGAAGACAATTTGATGTATCATCAGTTACTCCCCCCGAGTTGGTGGGCCAGACAATCGGTCCACCAAGTCACTTCATAAAGCAACTGTGTAGTCATGATGGTTGAATCTGAATCATTTCCTCGAGCGGCGAGCTTCATTAATTAAGCATGCGTCTGCTCGAAAGAGAAAAAGGCGGGAGTTCTGTTTTCTATATAGATTTTTTCTCTGCAGAGTTTGGCTTCTTTACTCTTTCGATTTCAGACTTTATTTTTTCGTTCCGCATTCTGTGCTTTTGACTTTGCTCAATCTTCGTAATTTAAAGCTTCTATGATCTCTCATGGCGGGCCTGAATCAGCTTCCCGATGAACTGTTCGCTAAGGGTCGCAAATTCTTTGAAGAGAGGTCGCTTTCCGAGTCGAGTCAGGAAGTCTTTCGTAAAATATACGAGATTCCTGAATATTTGGTGATTTTCACTCTGGGCGCCAATCTGATGTCGTTGTCCCCTCCAGAGGGGTTTATCTGTCTCCATCGAGGTATGCTTCAATCGGGTGTCCGCGTTCCTATTATCAAAGAAATTTGGGAGTTCCTGGCGTACCTCGGCTTTGCACCCGTTCAACTGGTGTCGAACGGGTATAGGACTGTGATTGCCATTCTAATTATGGCGAAGGATGCTGGTGTCCGAGTATCTTCGAGGGCGATCCAACTACCTACTTCCTCAGATAAATGAGCATGTTGTGTGCGTGCTGACATCGCCAGACTGTTTTGGTAATCTGCTTGGCGATTTTAAGTTCTGGCAGAAATTTTATTTCATGACCACCACCAGTCTCCCTTGGCGACAACCTAGGCACAGCAGGGTCTGCGTGGAAGTACCTGAACAATCCATTCCGCACAATGTTGTCTGCGGCCATGACTTTTTCAACAGAAATCGAGGGAAACTCATAAAACGCCCTCCTCAATTATTCGTCATCCTCGGTAAGAGTTGGTAGCAAGACAACATGTTAGTTTCTGCAAAAGCATATGGAAGTATAAACCGAGGAGAGACATTACGCTCACTGAGATCAAATTTGAAGTGTCTAACAAGAGATCCCCCATCCACCTTGAAGTACGGGGAATTAGAAGAAGCCAAAAAGCAATGTTTTTGCCAAAACTTGAAGTCGTCAGACAAAAGGCCAGAACACTTTAGAGTACTCAACCAACATACTCCATTAACATTTAAACGAGGAGAAGTCAGCAAGTGGAGTATCCACGAAGTCAACAGGAGGCCAACAAACTTGGCCCTGATAAGGACATCAATCAGAGTCCTGAATGAGTTAGGCACCATTTGAGCAGAGGGAATACGAAGGTGCGCAAGGAAACGCCAAATATCCTTCGGAACTGGAAAGCGAAGCCCGACTTGGAACATGATTTTGTGCAACGTAATGAACCCTTACGGGGGCGTCAACAGACTATGAGTAGCACTCAACGAGGTAAGCTCCAAGTCTTCAGGAACCCCATAGTCCTCACGAAGCTTATCCAAATCGGACCTCTTCTGTTTCCAGTAAAACATATGGCAGGTATAGAGCATGTTCTATCTGGGGCTGAGTTTGATGTTGTCCGCCATGAAAAGAAAGTTGTAACTTAAAAAAAAAAATTGCATCAAAGAACACAGAGAATAGAAAACAGAAAGGATGTAGGAGAAATACAAAGCAAAGAAACTCCCTCTCACAAAAGCGGCGACTTATATTAGAACAAGACAGTCACGCGCCCTTTTTACTGAACGATCAAAACTCATTTATTGTCGTGCGCTGCTCGAGACAACATTTTGGGTCCAATCATCACAACTGTACAGATTCTATCAAAGTTATTTAGTGGACCGATAAGATGTCCCACTAACTCCAGGGGAGCAGCTGATGATACACCAAACCATCCTCTGATTAGAACCATACATGTGTCACGATGATCTCGCCAACAGAACAAGGCAGGCTTAATTGCATGCTCAATGCAGCAAGGCCTAAACAACACTAAGCCCATTATTGGCAGGATCTAGACAATCATATCCGAATTGCAATAAGCCATTAAGCCCACACGTTACATGGTCAGACCCAATACTCGTAAGACCTCTAAGGCAAGTATCTGAGAGATCTACCCAAGACTGGCAGACCAATAACACATTGGATCTAACTAGAAAACATATATTAGATTATAAGTCTCGAGCAAAGAAACTTCCTTGCATGGACAACACTCAGAAAATGAAACCTCTCCTGCAGATCTTGGGGCATGAGTTGTGTAGTGAAACTATCCCACATGGACAACTCTGAATTAAGAAAGGATCTCCAGCAAGATCTCTTTCCTAAACTACACCACCAAAGGCCTAGCCGAACAATGACTCCTATACTATAAAAGGGAGATAAAGTCGATGAACTTGAGGTACGCTACAAAATTCCAGTTTACAGTTTTAAGCCTTTCCTAAGTCTTATCTAACTTTAGCATCGGAGCGCCATTGGTTGCCACACGGTGGTCCTTGGCTCACGTTTGCTACTTGTGCAGGTCTACGTAAGCAGCAAGGAAGGAGAGCAGAAATCGACTACATTAGTTTGGCGCCGTCCGTGGGGAACGACAGAGTTCCTCGAAAAAAACAATAGTATCACTTTTCACAAAAAACCAAAAAGATGGTCACAACAAGGTCTTCTAATGATGGAAATGTTTTTTTTTTACTAAAACCTCAAATGCTCAAAGGAGCAGAGCACTGCCCACTCCGGCGCCACCGCAACCACGGGAAGAACCTTCCTAGACCCCGCACCAACTGTACATGACAGACCCAAGGGTAAATCTACTATCTACTTCAAATCTTGCAAACAGTTAAGATACTCAAACCCATGAAACAAAAGTAGGATGAGACGCTGAGGGCATATGTCACGCGCTTCAAAGACGAGTTGACGTTTGTCAACAATTGTAGCGACACAACAGACGTCATAGCCTTCAACGACGGTATGAGGAATGGTAAGTTCTATAACTTCCTTACTTTGGACCCCCATCAAATATGGTGGACATGATGAATGAATCACATAATTACATCGTCCTAGACGAGAAGTTGACCGCCAAGAAAAAAGCGGAACCCGAGAAGACACCCTTGTCCCCAGGGGCAAGAAATAGGAAAAGAGCGAGGAACACGACAATGAAGTGTGTCCTGCAAGGAGTAAACTCAGAAGTTGAACAGTCCAATTAGTCCAAAAAAAGGCTACTCCGAGAATTATAGACCAAGTCAGCCTATGAGGACAAACGGACACAACACATTCACTCTCAGAGCCCAACCCTGTTCACAGAAAAGGACCTCCAAGGCGTCTTCATCTGGTATAACGATGCCCTGGTGATATCGGTTTCCATAGCAAATTGGAAAGTAAGGTGGGCTTAGTGGACACTGGAAGCTATATGAAAGTGTTATTCCTTAGCACGCTCCGCAACATGCAACTAAAGAAGAAAACCTAAGCTCCTCGACAAATCCCCTGTTCAGACTCAGCAAGGAGAAGTATTTCCCGATGGGGAGGATCAAATTAACTGCAGTGGCGGGAAAACCATGACTCCAAAAAATAATCTTTCAGGAATTCATAGTGGTCAATGCGTCATCCACTTACAACATCATCTTGGGGAGGCCATGGGTTCACTTGATGGAGGCGTCGGTATCCATTTTGCACCAGTGCGTCAAATACCATGTCAATCAAACAGTAGGCACCATATGAGGAAATCAGCCAGCCGTTAGAGACTGCCACTACGCAACACTGAAGTGGCTCGACAGCCGTCAACTACAAATCGAGACCATGACAGATGCGCCCCTAAACTCGCTTCCGAAGTTGAGCAAAGACTCTCCCCACCCAGATGAGGAGGCCCCTATCAGGCCAAGGGGAAGACCCAACATTGATTAACCTGAAGAAGAATCGATGACTGTGTATCTAGACAGTCGTAGTAACAACAGAGCCATCCAGATAGGCTCTCGCCTAACCAAGGAGTTTGCAAAACAGCTGATAACACTGCTACAGTAAAATCAAAACCTCTTCGCCTGGACGATGAGGGATATGGTTGGAATAAACCTCTCCATAATCACTCGTCGACTAACTATAAACCCAGCATGAAAATCGGTAAGACAGGAAAACCTGTGGCCCCCGAGAGGAACCGGATCATAAACGAAGAAGTGTAGAGGCTACTTGATGCCGACATGATCAAAGAGGCGCGATACCCAGATTGGTTGGTGCACACAGTTCTGGTTAAAAAGAAAAAAGACAAGTGGAGAGTCTGTGTAGACTACACCGACTTGAACATGGCATGCCTGAAGGACAACTTTCTGCTTCCCCCCATTGATCAAATTGTAGATGTCATGTCCGGACACGACCTCCTAAGTTTCATGGAGGCCTACTCTGGATATAACCATATATAGATGCACTCCAATGGATCAAGAGAAAACCTCTTTCATAACCAAAAAGGGGATATAATGCTATCGGGTGATTCCATTCGACCTCAAACATACCAATGCCTAGTGAACCGGATGTTTGAAAATCAAATCGCAAGGAACATGGAGGTCTACATAGACCACATGCTGATTAAGAGCCTCCATAGCCCAGATCATATATCCGATCTTGCCAAAGCATTTGCCCTACTTCGCAAGTATCAGATGGAGCTCAACCCACGGAAATGCACATTTGGGGTAGAATCAGGCAAGTTCTTAGGTTACATAGTGAACTAAAAAGGAATAGAAGTAGATTTAGGATCTTATCGATATGAAGCCCTCGACCTTCATCAGAGAAGTTCAGAGCCTAACCGGGAGGGTGGTAGCACCTAATTGGTTAGTGTTTAAGTCATCAAACAAGTGCCTCCCTTTCTTCAAGGTTCTCAGATAAAACAAGTCCTTTACCTGGGATGAATTATGTGAGCAGGCCTTCCAGAACCTAAAGTCATACATGGGAAATATCGATCTACTCTCGAATCCAATCTCGAGAGAGACATTTTATTTATATCTAGTCGTCTTAGATCAAACCGTCACTTCAGTTCTCCTGTGGAATGATAAATGGATACAGAGACCAGTGTACTATGTTAATAAAACTTTTACGGAAGTCGAAGCAAACTATCCGGATCTAGAAAAGCTAGCTTGGCGTTGGTCATCTCTTCCAGGAAGCTAAGACCCTACTTTCAGGCCCACTCTATCATAGGTCTGACCAAACACCCACTTCGCACAGTGTTGTACAAGCCGAAATTATCAACTAGGACAATTCGACATCAATTATGATTCAAGAACAACCATCAAAGCCCAAACATTAGCAGACTTCATTGCCAAATTTACTAGTGGTGAAAAACAAGAACCGAACAGCTCGGAGCAAAGACCGGATGAACAAGGTTGGATCTTTCGTTGCGACGGGTCAGCCTCACTAAAAGGAAGCGGTGTCAGTGTCACAATCCAATCTCCAAGCGGCTTCGTCTTGGAAAAGGTGCTTCGGTTCGATTTCCCAGACTCAAACAATAAAGCAAAATATGAGGCCCTCTTGTTCGTTATGAAGCTAGCAAAATGAATCGAGGTAGTTGTGTTAACTGCTTATAGCAACTCACGACTGGTAGTTAACCAGGTTAAAGGAGATTTTAACAGAAAAGACCTCAGGATGATAACCTACCGCGAGAAGGTCAATAATGCAACAGGCCAATTCAGAAGATTTGAACTCCTGTAGTGTCCGCGAGACGACAAAAAAGAGTCGACGCACTGGCCAGGCATGCCTCAACTACTGTAGAGACCACTAATGGGCTCATCAAATTGAAAGAACAATCAAGTTTGGAGGAAGAGGAGGTCAATGAGCTCTACGCAATTCAAGCAGATTCAAGTTAGATGAAGCCTATTGTTGAGTACATCAAAATTGGGGTCCTCCCGGCCGAAAAATCAGAGGCCAGAAAACTGAAAAATAGGGTAGCGCGGTACACCTTCTTGAATGACAAACTCTACATAAGGTCAGCCACGGGCCCCCTGTTCAGATGCCTAGCATTCTCGGAGGCAAATCACATCCTTAAAGAGATCCATGAAAGAATCTGTGCGAATCATTCAGACGATATGACCCTGGCCCATAAGGCTCTAACTCTGGGATACTAGTGGCCACAAATGCAGTGGGACGCGAAAGACATCGTCCGCAAATGCGATAAGTGCCAAAGGTTCGCGACATATCACATGCCCGCTCAACCCTTAACTCCGATGACCAGCCCAGGGTTGTTTGCGTAGGGGGAATGGACATTGTCGGACCGCTCTCGCCCTCAACTAATAAGGTGTTTCTCCTTGTAGCAGTTGATTACTTCACTAAATGGTCGAAGTCGAGTTTCTGTCCAAGATACGATAGGACCAGATTGAGAAATTCATTTGGACGCCTATCGTCTACAGGTTCAGTATTCCAAGGACACTAGTCAGCGATAACGGAACCCAATTTGAAGGCAGCAAAGTTGAGAAACTGTGCAAAGATGAGCCATGACAGCCAAAGTTAGACTTATTGAGTGAGCCAGGACAACCAAAGTCAGACTTATCACGAAAGTCAGGATGACCACAGTCAGGCTAGCACTCTACGAACACAAGTTAGGACGGTCACAGTCGGGATTGCACTCTTTAGACATAAGTCAGGGCCCCCAAGTCAGACTTATTGAGTGAGTCAGGATGGCCATAGTCAGACTTGTACTTTTTGCTTGAAGACTAGTCCGAATAGAATGACCAATGACGGCTTAGAAAGTGGGAGCTTAGTCAGTGCTCATGTAACCTGGTGAAGATAGCTCGCCAGGGATCAATGTCCAACTGTAAATAATAATCACCAAATCTTTTCACTCGAAGCCAACGAGCAATGACATCCTAGAAAATGGGAGCTTAGTTAGTGCTCATGCAGCCTGATGAAGATAGCTTGCCAGGGATCATTGTCCAACTATAGATAATGATTGCCGAATTTTTTCACTCGAAGCCTAGTCAGAATAAAACGGGCAACGATGGCCTAGAAAGTAGGAGCTTAGTCAGTGTTCATGCAGCCTGGTGAAGACAGCTTGCCAAGGATTATTGTCCAACTATAGATAATGATCGCCGAATCTTTCACTCGAAGCATAGTCCGAGTAAAACGGGCGACGACAGCCTAGAATGTGGGAGCTTAATCAGTGCTCATGCAGCCTGGTGAAGACAGCGTGCCAAGGATCATTTTCCAACTATAGATAATGATCGTTGAATCTTTTCACTTGAAGCCTAGTCCAAGTAAAATGGGAGACTACGATCTAGAAAGTGGGAGCTTAGTTAGTGCTCATGTAGCCTGGTGAAGACAACTTGCCAAGGATCATTGTTCTTCCGCAGGCAATGGCCGCCGAGCCTTATCACTCTAATACCCTGTCTGCAAATAACAGATGACAATATAAAAAAAATGGGAGCATAATCAATACTGATACAGCCTGACATATGCTTGCTTGGATCGTTGTACTCTCGTGAGCAACGCTTAACCAACTTCGACCATTGAGAATAAATCGAGACCGAAGCTACGACCCAGTACTTAAGCAAGTCAAAAGGGATCAAAGAAAGAGAAGTGCAAAACATCAGGATCAAGCATGCAAACAATAGACTGGCGCAATAGCACGATAACAAAGTTCAGTTATAAAGGGTACAGGTACAAAAAGCTACTTGACAAACACTCTTTGAACCATACTTTAGAAGTTACAAATGTTTTGGAGAACTTGCTTCAGAGGCCAAATAGCCACTTACATTAGAAGGAAGTGTGGGAAATAAACCAGCATTATCTGAAGCCGGTCTTGAGTTGCTAGACGGGGACACAAGATCAGAAACTTTTGCTGCGTCATTCTTCCAAAAGCAGCCTCCCTGTGCTGATTGAAGTCAACTCCACATGGGGATTCTCATTTTCAATTAGTCCAAGCAGTTCCAACCTACCACGGCCAATATCAGGAGATCCTGAAGTTCCACGCTGAGCCTTGGGCTCCGCTAACCTTGCATCTTCTTCTGATAGTCTGTGGGAAAACGCAGCCACATGAGATTCCTCCTCCACCAATCACTCTCTCAGCTAATTCAGCTCCGCCAAAGCATTTGTAGCCCGAGTCTCAGCTTCATAAACTCGACGTCGCCCACCGGCCAGATCAAATTCAAACTCCAAATGCGGATCAACCAACTCAGACTCATGAAACTGCACCTTGCCCGCCAACCCCTTCAACTGCTCACTCAAGAGGCTTAACTTATAGAGCGCGTCCGAGTACGACCTACAAACTTCGCAAAAGGTTCATCCAAAGCATGAACTGTATTGCAAGCTTCAGGGTGTAGATTACCCTTAACAAACACCGACAATGAACCTTTGGGAGATATCAGCTCTGCATCCAAAGACCGCTTAACAGGAAGATTAGTTCGACGCTCATCATCAGGCTCTAGGGGCAGGAGAGAAGATTCGCTTCTCAGGATAGCAGGCTCAATGGGCAAAAGATCATTAGGGACAACATTGACTTTGCCAGCATCGGCCTGCACATCTAAAGAAGTAGGAGTTTGCATATAGACACGCCACTCCCTAGGAACCATCCCCTTATCGGACTGCTTGGGCCCAGACTCTGCAACTGTCAATTGCTACTCTAGCAGGATCGGCTTAGAGGAAGAACCATCCTTGCTGCCATCCCGTTTTCTCTTGGGACGACCGATAAGCGTCATGGCCGCCTCCAACTCAGCTTGCTTCGAGGGGCTAGGTATTGTAAGCCTCATCTTCCTGGAACCGCCACTACTTGTCTCACTCGGCGATGACCTAGGCACAACAGGGTTTGCATGGAAGTACCTGAGCAATCCACTTTGCACAACGTTGTCTGCGGCCATGATCTCCTCAACAATAATCAAGGGAATCTCATCAAACGCCCTCCTCACTGATTCCTCCTCTTCAGTAAGAGTTGAAGCCACAAGTTTACCTGCACAAAATAGCAAGACAACATGTTAGTTTCTGTGAAAGCATATGGAAGTATAAAACAAGAAAAAACATTACGCTCACTGAGATCGAATTTGAAGTGTCTAACAAGAGACAACCATCCACCTTGAAGCACAAGGAATTGGAAGAAGCCAAAAAGCAATACTTTTGCCAAAACTTGAAGTCGTCAGACAAATGGCCCATATACTTTGGAGTACTCAACCAACAAACTCCATGAGCATTTAGACCGGGAGAAATCAACAAGTGGAGTATCCGTAGAGTCAATACGAGGACAACAAACTTGGCCCTGATAAGTGCATCAATTAGAGTCCTGAATCAGTTAGACACCATTTGAGCAGGGGGAATACAAAGGTGAGCGAGGAAGTGCCAAATATCCTCTGGAATGGGAAAGCGAAGCTCAACTTGGAACATGCTTTTGTGCAAGGCAATGAACCCTTGTGGAGGCATCAACGAACTACGAGTAGCATTCAACGGGGTAAGCTCCAAGTGTTCAGGAACCCCATAGTCCTCATGAAGCTTATCCAAATCGGACACTTTTTGTTCTCGATAAAAAGTATGGCAGATATACAACATGTTCTGTCCGAGGGCAAGTTCGATGTTGTCCGCCATGAAAGAAACTCATTTGCAAAAAATAACACAGATAATAGAAAACAGAAAGGATGTAGAAGAGATACAAGGTAAAGAAACTCCCTCTCACAAAAGTGGTGGCTTATATAAGCACCGGACAGTCATGGCCCCCACTCCTTACTGAACGGTCACAAACTCATTTAATGACGTGCGTCGCTCGAGACAACATTTTGGGTTCAATCATCAAATCTATACAAATTCTACCAAAGCGATTTAGTGGATCGATTAGATGGCTTACTAATCCGGGGGGAGCAGCTGATGATATACCAAACCGTCCTCTTATCAGCACCATACACGTGTCACATGATCTCGCCAATAAAACAAAGCAGGTCCAATTGCTTGCTCATCCTGTGAGGCCCATACACCACTAAGCCCATTATTGGCAGGATCCAAACAATCAGATCCGAGTTAAAATGAGCCATTAAGCCCACACGTTATGCGGTCAGGCCCAATACTCGTAAGACCTATAATGTAAGTATCTAAGAGATCTAGCCAAGATTGGTAGGCCAACAACACATTGGATCCGACTAAGAAACAAATATCAGAGTATAAGTCGGGCAAGAATACTTCCTTGCCTAGACAACATTCAGAAAGAGAAACATCTCTCACAGATCTAGGAGCACGAGTCGTGTAGGGAAACTATCCCACATGGACAGTTCCCAATTAAGAAAGGATCTCCAGCAAGATCTCTTTCCTAAACTACACTACCAAAGGCCTAGCCAAATAAGGACTCCTACACTATAAAAGGGAGATAAGGTCGATGAACTTGAGGTACGCTATAGAATCCCACTTAAAAGTTCTAAGGTCGATGAACTTGAGGCACGCGGTGGTCCTTGGCTCACGTTTGCAACCTATGCAGGTCTAGGTAACCAGCAAGGAAGGAGAGCAAAAATCGACTACATCACATATCAAATTGACCTTTATGCTTTTTGTAGGGAAATTCCCGACTTCATTTCTTTATGCTTAAGATAAAGCAGCTCTGAACGCATTTCGCAACATGCCTCATTTGAGGATAGATGATGTCGTTAAGTCTTCTAATATCAAGTGCAGCGAACCGTGGCCTCGTTGGCATGAGGCTCTTAATCTTTTTAGGGTTTCAAAGCCAAAGCCCAAAAGCGTATCTTCCTCGAAGAAGAGGAAGTTACCAAATATGAAGATCCCAAACCCTTTAAAGAGGGAATAACTAAGTGAGGCGCTTTCTTTTCATGTTCGTCTGAAGAGTCCTCATGCTGAATCTAGGCCCGCTCGTGGGCGTTCCACTTTGTTCGAATGGCGTGAAATCGTTGGACAGGTTCTTGACTCGTTTGTTGGGGTGGAGATTGTTGTGTCCGAGGGGCACGACGCTCAGAAAAGGCTCCCATTTCCTTTCCTGACTTGGAGAGGAAATATTTACAAATGGTTGGGGTTGAAGAAGTAAAAAGGGCAGAAACATCTTGTTCTGGGGATGTCATACCTGAATCATGTGGCCGCAGCTGGTAATGAAGTTGAGGCCGCTCGTGAGAGAGTGTACACCATGGGACGAGTCTTGGCAAACTTGCAGAAGTCATACTCAGATGCTTTCTACGAGATTGAATCATTGTGTACGCAACTCGATGCTCACTCAGATGCTAGAGCGTAGTCCTGGCGCACAAGGTCGGAGACTAAGAAGGTTCGCTTGGAAATGCTTGAGTCTGACCTGGCAAAGGCAATGTTTGCAAGGGATCGGTTGGAGAATTAACTTAACCTTGCCATTGTGACTTACAATTTGCTCAGGAAACTGTGGTCAGAGTGCAGACTGAGATGTAGGCTCTGAATGCTGAGAAGGCCAAGAAGGAGTCTGAATGAGTTGTCTGATGTAAGCAGTTGGAGGTTGATGTTGATTTTAATGCTAAGAGTGTGTGGACAGCGGAAGAGAAGCTCCTTCTAGCACAGAATGAGCTAAGTGTTATTAGTGATAAGCTGGGCATCGAGCAGTCCAAGGTTGACATGATGTCGGGCAAGTTGAAGCAGATGTAGCGGGAGCTTGCTGAATCAAGGATGGGTGAGGAGAAGTTTTTCAAGTCCCAGGGCACTTGTTCAGCAGAGTTGTGCATGGAAGGTTGGAGCTGTTGCAGCTTATGAAGGAGGAAAATCTTGATTGTGATCTCTCATATTATGAAGATGTAGCATATGCGGAGTTTGGAGTAGTCTTTGACTCGTTCGACGAAGAAGGTGACCCTGGCGAGGGCGATCGAGAGGCAGTACGTACAGATGTGTCTCCTGCTAAGTCTGGATCTGTTGTATCTTACTATCCTCCTATTGAGGAGTGAATCTTGTATTTTTTTGGTTTGCAAATGAATAACACGCTGTACTTATGCATTTTTATTTTACTTTCCTTGTTAGCTTTTATCTGATTTGTCTTATCACGACATTAGTTGTCAGACGAGAGACTCTGCTAGGTCAGGAAGCTATATGATTGATTTGTTGGTGAGAGTTTCAACTGCTTGTGTTGCGATAATTCATGCAATCCTGGTCAGAATCCTTTAAGAAACCAGAGGGTGTGATTCATGCTTTGTCTAGCGTCCTGGCTGTATATCGAACCAGCAGTTGTTGTTGCTATTGTAAGCGAACTAGTTAGACTGTCGTCCTAGCACGTGCACCATCATAGATAGTCGGACAATAGTTCTCGCGAGTCCTCCGAGTCGAGCTTCTAGAGCTCTGACCAAACTTTCGACTCGTCTTTACCTGCTATTGATGGAATAGGCTTAGTTAGACCAGAGGTTGTTATTGCCAGTTAAAACTTACTAAATTGGGGTCAAGTTCAACGACCATCGTTTGTGATTGAACGATGGTCCCTAGCGAGCCATCTTAATCAAGCATCAAGGGCACTGACTAGACTCCTCCTTTCCAACCCATCTTCATCCGTTTTTTGCGGACTAGGAATTGGAGTGAGCCAGAAGTTATCATCGTTAGTCGTTCTGACTACACTTTGGCAAGGTTCAGCGATCATTGTTTGTAGTTGGCCAACAATCCCTTGCAAGCCATCGCGCTCAGGCATCATCATGTTGTCTAAGCTCCTACTTTCTAAGTCGTTGAAAATCACGTGCAACGAATTAGGCTTAGAGCAGACCAGAAGCCATCGTCATCAGCGGCCACTGACTAAGCTTTGGTCGGGTTCGGCGATCACCGTTTGCATATGAGCAGTGATCCCTAGCAAGCCATCTTAATCAAACGCCGAGAGCACTGATTAAATTCCCACTTTCTAAGCCGTCGGAATCCGTTATTGGCAGACTAGGCTTCGAGCAGACCAGAAGCTATTTTCATCATCGTCACCGACTGAGCTTTGGTCACTATTGTCCATGTTTGGACAATGATCCCTGGCAAACTGTCTCGATCAGGCATCAGAGCGCTGACTAAGTCGCTACTCTCTAAACCATTGGCACCCGTTTAATGGACTGGGCATTAGAGCGGACTAGAAGCTATCGTCATAGGTCGAAATCGACTAAGCTATTGTTAAGTTCGACGAGCATTATCTATAGTTCGACAATGTTCCTTGGCAAGCCATCGTGGTCAGGCATTACTGAATGCTGACTAAGCTCCCACTTTGTAACCCATCGATGTCCGTGTTTGGCGGACTAGGCGTTAAAGCGGACCAGAAGTTATTGTAATCAGTCGGGTCTGACTAAGCTTTAGTCAGAATAAGATTTCGGGCGTACAAGTCTAACTTGGGCGTCCTGACTTAATTCACCTAGCGATTTGATTTTAGAGTCGGGTCGATTGATTGGACTAATAATAGCTTGACCAGCTTTAATGAACAACAACTGGATAACAGTAGGGTGGATGCCTTGGATTTTTTGTAGGTGTGCTCCTTATTCTATGGATGCTCAAAGCCTTCACTGTTTGTGTCTTTGCATGTGCGAGAAAAAAAAGAAAATCTTTATAGATCTGCATGCCATGTGTACGGCGCTAGTTGCAAGACGGTTCAGTATTAGTTACTTCCCTCAATTAAAGAGGTTGCATGCAGGGTCATTAATTTGATGAATGTGGACTCGTCCAGTTGCACTTGGAACAGTCGTTTCCCTATTTCCCATACGACATTTAATGTTGACGAAACGGTTGGCTGAAACTGCTTCATAAACCGCCTCGCCTATATATATATAGGCTTGTCGTTTTTTATCTCAATCATTACAATGAGTGTTGTATACTATGTTGATCAAATTTATCTTACCATAGAATATGCTTTGGGTTTTTCAAAGGCTGAAGGAAGATCTCCGTTACTGGATTCTTCGAAGGTTGTGACATTTATAGAGATGAGTCTTAATAAGACCTGCTATTATATGATGCCACCTGATGTGGGTGAGTATCCAATTGATTCCATGAGACCTTGTAATATATTCTTACATTTCGAAGAAGAAGTATTGAACTTTCTTCAGGGGACATGTTTGTCTTCCATCTTTTGTTGCTCCCTAGCTCCCATACGTCGTTGGGAGATGATTCCTACAACCACTTTATGGTTGAGTGGAGCATCAGCGGATGTGACTTTTGTTATGGGATGGTATCTCTGCGTCACCCCAGGCATTACACATTTGAGAGGAATCCCCATCTAGCAGCACTGTGAGACCTTAATCATTCTGTTATTCAAGGATATTCTTGTCTGCCTTCTTTTGCTTTCCTCGCATTCAAGTATCGATGTATCTAGATTGAGCCTCCGGCTCTGAATTCTAGCTCGCCGCATAGCTGCACTTTGGTTGTCGTGGATTTCTCTCCATCCATGCAGATTGATTCTCCTTTTTTGTCTAGGTCTGGTGCCTGATACGTCTCCGCAGGCCCGAGCTGCAATTGTGGCTCTCCCGTAACCACCATTAGATTGATCTTCCTGATAGGGAAGCATTTCTCTCCACTGAGTCTGACCATGGGGTGAGTGGTGGGGGTTAAGTCTTTCTCTTGGAGTTGTATGTTTCAGAATGCACTGAGAAACAAGACATTAAGTGAGCTTCCTGTATTCACCAAGGCCTTTTTTACCTCCCACTTCGCGATGAGGATTGAGATGGAGATGACCGGGGCGTCATTGTGAGGAAAATGTACACCTTGTAAATCCCTATCCATAAAGTCAATGGTGAGATTGGGCTTTGAACTTGTGCTCACTACACTTGTCAGTCCTCGCATTGGGGTGACGTCTACATCTCGATCAACGTCCTCTTGCGGTCCCTCGGGACCGACCCCATGAAGGACATAGATGATGCTGGGAGCTTCCTTTTTGATCTCCTTGACATCGTACTCCCTTTCCTTTGGGCGGTCATGTCTCTTTTCCGAGCACAGGAACTCCTTGAGTTTGTCTTTCCTGATCCAGTACTCGATCTCTCCTATGAGGTTTCTGCAATTCTCAGTATTGTGTTCGCTCTTCTTATGGAAGGCGCAATATTTGATGTTGTCACGTTGAGTGGGGTCTCCTTGCTGCTTGGGGGGCACTTCAGTTCTGTCCAATTATTCATAAAATCGAGGATGTCGGAAAAATTGGTTTTGAGAGGGGTGACAAACTTTTTTTTTTTTTTTTGAAAGGCAAGCGTGCCGCCGGTGGGTATAGAACCCAAGACGTGGGGGTTAAACCACCACAACCTTAACCATCCAACCAGGCTACCATTTGCAATTTTTTTTTTTTGAACACCATAAGAAAGTAACGATGTCGCCGGAAAGTCTCGAACCTAGGATGTAGGGGATAAACCACATAGCCCTAACCACTCGACCATAACACCATTGGCAACATTTCAAAGGCAAGTTTTTTTTTTGAAAGGCAAGCAAGGTTTTTATAGGATCCCAGAACCCATAAAGATGCCGCAAGCTGGGTTTGAACCCATGACCTAGTGGTACCATCCGCCAAGCTCTAACCGTTGAGCTGTCATGCCATTGGCAGGGTGACAGATTTGGACCCGACATAATTAGAGGTCGTGTCCTGCCTGGTGCGACCATAGTCGGTCTTACTGTCGATGCGCTTCCTCTAGTTCCAGTCGTCATCCTCCTTTTTCTCCTCTTTCTTGTCCTTGGGGACAGATGGTGTTTTCTCAGATTCCGCCTCCTTTTCGGCGGTCAACATCTCGTCTAAAGTGACATATCTCTAGGCATCCTTTAGCAGGTCTACCATATAGCTTGGGGGTCCAGGTACGAAAGTCGTACAACTTTCCCCGCCTTAGACCCGAGGTAAAGGTTGTGACAATGGTGTCATCACTATAGCCATCGATGAGAGTCAACTCATCGTTGAAGCGAGTGACGTATTCCCTAAACATCTCGTTCTACTTCCGTTTTAGGGTCAGTAGATAGTGCGAGCCCTTTCTGATTCGTTGGTTGCCCACAAAGCGCATGAGGAACGTCGTCGCCAATGTCTGAAATGAATCGATGGACCTCAAAGGGAGGCTGTAAATCCAGGTCAGCGCTAACTTCTTCAGGCTAGTAGGGAATGACCAACACATTATCACATCGGACCCTTCCTTGAGTGCCATTACATGTTGAAAGTGGCGCAAGTGATCGGGCGAGTCTCCTGTCCTGTCATAAAACTCTAGCTTTGGAGGGGTGTACTTCTTCGGTAGTGGTTCGTCTATGATATGATCCATGAATGGAGGGATAGTGAGATTGAACAATACATTTGGATTTGTGGCCCCTTGTCGGATAGGGTTGTGCGAGACGTGTCTGTCGGCTTTGGACGTTGGGTCCATGTTTGTCGCTCCTCCACCTTTGGTCCTCTAAGAAGGTGCAGGGGCAGCACGACTCTCCTAAACTTGCTCTCTAGAACCTTCTAGGGACTGGGATCTTTTCCACTCATGATCTCCTCCAGCGGGTGGATGATTCTGCTGATTGAGTATCTCCACTGCTCCTGTAATTTGTTGCATCTGGGTTGATAGTAGATCCACCCTTGGGTTTGCCGCAGCTGCCATTGACGCAGGGTCTGAGAGGGTTCCTCTAGCATTGGTGGTAGCACCGGAGCTGGCACTCTGCTACCTCGAGCATTCGAGGGTTCAACAGTGTCTCCATTCTTGCGAAACCTTGTTGTCACCATCTCTCTGGCTCTATGGGAAAAGTGGCACTACTGTTTCTTCATAGGAACTTTGTCGTTTCCCACGAACGGCACCAAGCTGATGTAGTCGATTTCTTCTCTCCTGCTCCGCTTTACCTAAACCTGCACAGAAACACATGTGAGCCAAAGACCACCGTGTGTTGGCCGATGGCTACTCCGATGCTTAAGTTAGATAAGGCTTAGGAGAGGCTTAAAACTGTAAATTGGATTTTTGTAGCGTACCTTTGTTCATCGACCTTATCTCTCTTTTATATTGTGAGAGACCTTGTTCGACTCTGCCTTTGGTGGCATAGTTTAGGAAAAAGATCTTACTGGAGATCTTCTCCTAGTTGGGAGCTGTCCATGTAGGGAAGTTTTCCTACACGACTTTTGCTTCTAGATTCGCGGGGGAGGTTTCCCTTTCTAAGTATTGTCCATGCTAGGAAGTTCCGTTGTCCGACTTATACTCTAGTATTTGTTTTCTAGTCGAAACCAATGTATTGTTGGCCTGCTTGTCTTGGGTCAATCCCCTAGATACTTGCCTTATCGGGGCTCACTCTTGCCTTACAAAAGCTTACGAGTATTGGGCTTGATTGCATGACGTGTGGGCTTAGTGGCGCGTTGCAATTTGGGTCCGACCTTTTGGATCCTGCCAATAATGGGCTTAGTGCTCTCTGGGCATTGCTGGATTGGGCGTGCAATCAGGCCTACTCTGTTCTATCTGAAATTGAGGAAGAGGTGATGAATTGACTAATTGCATCAATTATAAAAAAAAAACCATTGCTTACCCGCATTCTTCTCTTAATCATATCATCCCAAGTCATTCTTTCCATTTAAATTGATGCTACACAGTTATGAGAGTCAAAACCATGTAACGAGTGATAAAAAATCTGGATGAAAATATATCATTTTTGTTCTTCCAAATCACTTGATCATCTTGATCACCAGGACAAAATGAAACAATTTATCCAATAGAAGAGGAATTTGCCGAATCTTCCAATCATTCAACTTTTTCTCATATATAAATTCCACCCTTGTGTCGATTCAGATTCAGTGAGAAAGCGACAGATAGTACAATCCTTATCCTCTAAAATCCTATAAATCATGAAAACTCAAGCGTCGGAGATCAAGTTGAGATCCATTTATCCAAAAAAAAAAACTTTATTCCTTTTTTTTTTAAAGGCAAGCAGGATTTTTATAGGATCCCAAAACCCATAAAGATGTCGCAAGCTGAATTTGAACCCATGACCTAGTGATACCATCCGCCAAGCTCTAACCGTTGAGTTGTCATGCCATTGGCAAAAAAAACTTTATTCCTATTCCCTACTTTGAAAGAAATGCTTTGCTGAAATTGGATGGACATCTGATGCAGTCATAAAAAAGCTTCATTTCCTTCAGACAAGCAACCTGACCCCCTCCTTCCATACGAAAAGCCAAAAGAAAGTTTTTCAGTGCTTTTGGAAAACCAACCTAAATAAGATTCCCCGTACATTCAAGACATCATTTAATTCAGAAAAACCTGTTGTTCGGAGCCACATCTTTGCAGAATCTCCTTAATCTTTCTAATACTTAGTTCACCCTGATCATGGGCTTGCAGACATTATCCAAACCGTGGTATTTATTCTTCTCATGAGAAGTTCTAAGAAAATCAGACATTTTCTTTTCAACTTTGTTTGCAACTGAGATGGGCTGGTGGAAGCCCGAGATATTTGCATGGAAGTTCCACCACTTTGTACCCAAGAATCTTGGCCAAAAGAGTCAATCTCTTTTGCCTTCCTCACATCGAATAGACAGAGTTCTAGATAATGAACCCAAAATTCAACTTCGGAAAAAAGAGAATTAGTAAAAAGTCATGCCCTAATGCTCCCGAAGAAGCGGATCTTGAAACTCGTATAGTTGTATAGCCTTCAGAATAAGTTGTACATGCAGCTCCAGTAGCGGCATTACCGACGCTCTAAAAAAGGTCATGAAGTTCTAGAAGTAGCATTAAATGACTGTCCAAAAGAGGTCATGTTTGAAATATCCAATTTCTCAATTATTCCAAAAGTGGTTATTCATGTCCCTGAAGTGATTTGAAAAGCCCCCGAAAAGACTCAGGTACATGAAAATAATGAGATCTCAATATATTAAGAAGAAATGTTGAATAAAATGAAATGATCATCGATGACATATTCACATATATGGTAGCTCCGAAATATCAAAGGGCGATGATATAAATTGATGGTGTCAAATCATGTTCTCCTTGACCTACACATGGAACACACGTGAGCCAAATACCATTGTTGTGGCGGCCGATGGCACTCTGATGCTTAAGTCAGACACAGTTTGAGAAATGTGTAATGCTGCAAATTGGGTTCTGTAGCGTACTTTTGTTCCTCAATCCCATGCTCTATTTATCATGCGAGAGTCCTTGTTCGGCTATGCCTTTGGTGAAGTAGTTTAGGGAAATAGACTTGCTGAGAGATCCTTTCCTAGTTGTGAGTTGTCCATGTAGGAGAGTTTCCATACATGACTTGTGCTTCAATATTTGTTGGGGATTCTTCCCTTGTGGAGTGTTGTCTATGCAGGAGAGTTTCCATGGATGACTTATACCCTGGTATTTGCTTCCTAGTCAGAGTCAATGTGTTGCTGGCCTACCCATCTTAAGTCAAACTCCTAGATACTTTCCTTATAAGGTCTTACGGGTATTGGGTTTGACCGTATGGGCTTAATAGGGCACTGCAAATTGGGTCCATCCTTATGGACCCTACCTTAGTGGGTTTCGAGTTATCTTGGCTTTGCCAGATTGGGCGCTCATCTAGGCCCGCTTTGCTTTATTAACGAGATCATCATAACATGTGTACGGTGCGGATCACTGGATGGTTTTGTGTATCATCAGCTGCTCCCCCCGAGTTAGTGAGCCAGCCTGCTGGTCCACTAAGTCACTTCATAAGAGAACTGTATAGTCGTGATGATTGAGTCTAAACCGTTTTCCTCGAGCGATGCACGTTATTTATTATGTGACTGCTAAAAGGATTCCATTTAAGTTTTCTTCTCTGCAGAGAAGAGTTTCTTACTTCTGTAACTTTTCTGAAACTCTTTTTTGCTCTCTTACTTTCGTGTTCTTGCTTATATTTTCTCAAGTGCAATTGAAAGCTTGTACCTTCTTTTATGGTGGATAAGGTTGAACTTAATTTCGATCAGGAGCTGACTAATGCTTGTTACAAGTTTTTCTGTGACAGGTTGGTCAATGAACCTAGCCTGGATAGTCTTAGGGATCAATACCGGATTCCTGAGGATCTAGAACTGGTCTCGTTGGGTTATAGTCTCTCTCTCCTGAGGCCATCGGAAGGATTTATCGCCTTCCACAAGGACATGTTTTAATTGGGGCTTCGATTTCCAGTCCCAGAAGATATCTTTTGCTTTCTGGCCTACTTTCGTATTCCTACCGCTCAGATGGTTTCGAAAGGGTTCAAAACCTTGATCACCGTACTTATCAGAGGAAAGGACGCCAACCTTCGATTGATTCCAAATGTGTTCCATCTGCTGACTTCCCCACACTTGAACTCCCACTGTGCCTACCAGCTTAGCACACCAGTTTATCTGGGTCCATTGTCGGACAATTTCAAGTCCTGGCAGAAATATTGTTTTTTGGCTTCTTCGGACTGTTCATATTTTAAGGTGGAAGGTCGTCCGATTCGCAGAGGTTTCAAATTGGCTAAGCATATTGTTCCTCTTTCTTTTTCTTGTCCAATCGCAGTGGATGTTGCTTTGAATTGTTGTTTATTTTTATGTAGAGAATTTTCTGGCTCCAGACCTCTCTGAGGAGGAGTTGATAATGAAGAAGTTCAATGATCTGTCTTTTATAACCATCAAAGAGGTCATGACTCCGAGCAATATTGCACGGAGTGGGCTTTTTGAGAACTTTCATGAAGCTCCCACTCTGTTTTGAACATCGACCAAGGAGGTTGACAGCCGTCATTCAAAAAAGAAAAAGCTGACAATGCATTACCCGACAAGGCAGGCTGAGTTGGAGGCATTTCTGCCACCTATTACCAAGTCCAAGAGGAAGCGGGCTAATCCCAAGACCGTTTCTTCTTCTCGTCCAAGTCTGGGCATGATCAGTCCGCCCAAAAGATGGCTTTAAAAGAGCGGGTGCTCTTCCTAAATTCCCTACCCCCATCGTGAACTTATAGGGGGGTCATATGGAGCTGGCGAACACTGGTGGTGTCAAAACTTCACAATCTGTTGACCCTCAAATGCAGATCCCGCCACTGAAGTTATTGACGCTCCTCTCCCCCGCTTTGCTGAAGCGATTGTCCTAAGGAGTGGATCTTCTTCTTCTCACCCGCCTTCAAACCTTGATGCAAGGCATCAAGCTGAGCCTCCAGTTAAGGGGTCGGCTTGGAAACGAAAGTCGTCAAAGGGTCCCCTTGGTACTGTGTTGACGTCCAAGGGTGGATCAACGCATTTTTGAATTAGAGTGAGCTTCACCCTGATGCCCGAATCGGATTCCCTGGCCCAGAGTCAAGTGCGCAAGGCTATCACCTGGAAGTCGACACGCCAGCTGCATCTGGTTTGAGTGGATGAATGCTCAGAAATCGGTGTTTGAGGGGACACCCATGGAGGAGCGCGCTGATAAGGGCAGAAGGTACTTAGATGGCTTTGCTGGATCAAGTTGCCCTAACGGGGGTCGAAGTGGAGTCCGCGTGTAATAGAGTGTATGCCATGGAGAGGGCTTTTGCCAATCTGCAAAATTCGTATTCTGACACACTATATCGGATTGAGTCCTTGAACAAAAAGGTTGGGGAGACTTGTGTTGTGACGGACTTTGAGTTATTATGGGCGCATGGGCTAATTTGAAGTCCAAACTGGATGCCTCAAGAGCTGAGCTGGAATCTTCCAAGGCTAACTATGTATCCATTGAAGCAGAGCTGGGGCGCACTTAAAATGAATTGAAGTGTGCACAAGAGGTGGCAGATAAGGCACAAGCTGATCTGCGAGCTCAAACTACTGAAATGAAGCAAGCTGAGTCTGGATGGAATGTCTTATGCCAAAAGCTTGAGTCGGAAGTTGCTGATGACCTTCGTCGTGCTCGTGAAGCGGAGGATCAAGCTGATTCTGTGCTGGATGAGCTAAATCCGCCAAAGCAGCAACTAGCAGAGAAGCAGTCTCATGCGATTGCGCTCGCGGACAAGCTGAAGAAGGCAGAGAAGAGTCTGGCGGAGTTTGAAACTCGTGAATAGAAGTGCCAGGTGACTCTGGATTTCACTGAGATTGTCAAGAGTAGGTTGGATCTGCTAGAGCTAATCGAATACGAACGCCCTGACCTTGACCTTTACTTTGCTCACTACAAAAAGGTTGCTTATGCGGAGATTTATAAGGAAAAAATTTTTCGATCCAATGCCCTTAACTGGCAATTTGGGACACTCCCGACGATGCTAACTTATCCCCTGTAATTTCTTTTGATGTAATCGGCCCTTCTGCATCTAGAGCAGATCTTCCAAAACAATTGTAATCTTCAATTTATTATTGAAAGAAAGTTTGTTAAGTAGTTTTTCATACTTGCCTTATCTAGAACTTAGCTGCTGATTCTTTTCTATATTGTCATGTCATCGCGTTGGTCTCTTGACATGTAATTCTCAAATGAGATTCAAGAGTTATAGGACTTCTGGTTTCTTAAGCTATATTAATCCGCTATTGGAAGACCAGCAGTCGCCATCATCGGTATCTACGAGTTGACTAAACTTTGGTTAGGTTTGGCCACCATTGTCTATGGTAAGAGCTCTGACTAGACTCCCACTCTCCAAGCCATCGTCATTCGCTCTTGGCGGACTAAGCGTTAGAGCGAACCAGAAGTTATCATCGTCAGTCTTTACGAACTGACTAAACTTTGGTCAGGTTCGACCACCATTGTCTATGGTTGGACAATGATCCTTAGCAAGTCATCATGGTTAGGCTCCATGAGCTCTGACTAGACTCCCACTTTCTAAGCCATCATCATCCGCTCTTGGCGGACTAGGCGTTAGAGCGGACCAGAAGTTATCGTCATCAGTCTTTACGAGCTGACTAAACTTTGGTCAGGTTCGGTCACCATTGTCTATGTTTGGACAATGATCCCTGGCAAGTCATCGTGGTCAGGCTCCATGAGCTCTGATTAGACTCCCACTTTCTAAGCCATCGTCATCCGCTCTTGGTGAACTATAAGTTGTCATCATCAGTCTTTACGAGCTGACTAAACTTTGATCAGATTCGATAAGTCTAACTTGGGTGTCCTGACTTACGTGGCTCACTAAGTGGTTCGATATGGAGACCAGATCAGCAGATCTGATATGCAAATCAGATAGTAATAGCTTGATTGGATATCCAACTAGACTTGATGAACATCGGTGGAACTTTTAGCAAAAACAAATACCTTTTATTGATAATATTTTTTAAGGTGCTCTACATTCCATGGCCGCTTAAGGCTCTCTCCGTTCATATCTTCTAGCCAATATGTTCCTGGCTTGTTGACCTTAGTCACTTTGTAGGGCTCTTCCAAGTTTGGGTTTAGCTTGCCTGTGCCTGGTTCCTTTGTGTTTTGCTAGGTTTTTCTGAGCACCTAGTCTCCCACTTTGAACTTCTGTGGCTTGACTTTTTTTTTATTGTAGTATTGAGCCATTCTCTGCTGGTAGGCGGCTATCTTGGCGGAAGCCTCATCCCTCATTTCCTCGAGGAGGTATAATCCGACGCGTAAAGTTTCGTCATTACATTTCGACCTGAACTCCTCCGTTCTGAATGTCGGCATCTCTAGCACTACTGGGACCATTACCTCCAATTCATAAGTTAGGGCGAAATGTGTTTCCCAGTTGGGGTTCTTTTGGTGGTCTGATATGCCCAGGGGATTTCCAATAGCACCGAAACCCATCAGACCTTGGCCGCATCAATTTTCCTTTTGAGCGCTTCCAAGATCGTCCTGTTGGTGATTCCGCCCGGCCGTTGGCTTGAGGTGCCCTGGCAAGGATAAGTGGTGGTTGATGCCAAACTTTTCGCATAGCTTTTCAACATTTCTACCTTCGAACTAAGTTCCATTGTCACTGGCTAGTATCCTTGGAATGCCAAATCTGCAGACGATGGAGGCCCATATGAAACTCTCAATTTGATTTTGACCTATTTTGGACAGGGGGGTCCATTTCAACCCATTTGGTAAAGTAATTCATAGCTACGAGGAGGAACCTCTTATTGGCAAAGGCGGGGAGCGGTCCAATGATATTCATTCCCCATTGCACGAACGACCATGGGCTTGTCATTGGAGTCAAGGGCGAAGCAAGCAAGTGCACGTACGATGCAAACCTCTGACATTTGTCACATTTTTGGACTGTGTCTTTGGTGTCCTACTGCATCTTCGGCCTATAGTATCCTAAGGTTAGGGCTTTGTGGGCCAAAGTTCTCTCCCCAGGGTAGTTCCCGCAGATGACTTCATAAATCTCTCTAAGAACATGGTTCGCCTCTAAGGGGGTTAGACATCTAAGTAAGGTCTCGTGGCTGACCTTCTATATAGCTTGTCATTAGGGAGAGCATATCGCGCTGCCATATTTTTCAGCTTTCTCGCTTATGCCTTCTCACCTAGGATGACTTTGTTCTTGACGTACTCTATGATGTGATACAGACATTGTTGGACTCTTCCTTTTCTAGACTTGATTGTTCTTAGAATTTGATGAACTCGTCTAAAATCACAGTTGTAGCTGAGGCCTTCTTGGCCAGTATGTCGGCACTTTCGTTGTCATCTCGGGGAAATTGTAGGAGTTCTAACCTTTTGAATCCGCTCATGGTGTTGATCACTTTTTCGGGGTAAGCCAACATTCTGGGATCTTTGCTACTGAACTCCTTTTTGACCTGGTTGACTACCAGGCGAGACTCGTTGTACGCAGTTAGCTCATCTATTTCGATCCCCTTGGCTAGCTTTAGGCCGAACAAAAGGGTATTGTATTCTGCTTCGTTGTTTGAGGTGGGGAAGCCAAACCTGACAGTTTTTTCCATGGTGAACTCACCTTAAGAGTGAAAAGTGACTCCAGCGCTGCTTCCGTTTACTGTGGATGACCCGTCATGGCGTAGGATCCAACCTTGGTGGTCTAACCTCTACTCCTGGTCGTCTGACTCTTGTTCCCCATCGCCGGTAAGTTCGACGATGAAGTCCACCAATGCTTGAGCTTTGATGATTGTTCTTGGGGCGTAGTTGATATCAAACTGTCGTAGTTCAACTCACCATTTAACCATCCTATCTGATAGTTTTTGCTTGTGCAGTACCGTGTAGAGTGTATGTTTGGTCATGACCGTTATAGAGTGGGTCTGGAAGTAAGGCCACAATTTCCTGGAGGAGACAACCAGTGCCAGAGCTAACTTTTCTAGATCTGGGTAGTTTGCCTCCGCTTCCATGAAGGTTTAGCTGGCGTAGTACAATGGTGTCTGTACTCTTTTATCGTTTCGTACAAGAACTGAACTGATGGCGTGCTTTGAGACAGATAGATATAAGTAAAATGTCTCTCCTGGCACCGGTTTCAAAAGTAGCTTCGTATTTCCCATGTATGCTTTCAGGCTTTGGAAGGCCTACTCGCACTCTTCATCCCACTTGAAACCTTTGCTTCCTCTTAGAATTTTAAAAAAAATGAGGCAATTGTCGGATGATTTGGAAATAAACCTATTGAGTGCAGCCACCCTCCTAGTAAGGCTCTAAACTTCCCTGAAGGTGGTCGGGAAATTCATAAGCCTGAATATGCTTCATATAGGCTTCTATCCCTCTTGGTTCACTACGTAACCTAGGAATTTACTTGACTCAACCCCAAAGGTGCATTTTTACGGATTGAGTTTCATTCGATACTTGCAGAACTAATTGAATGTTTCGGCAAGCTCAGCGATGTGATCTAGACTGTGGAGGCTTTTGACCAGCATGTCGTCTATGTAGACCTCCATGGTCTTGCAGATTTGTTCATTGAACATTTGGTTCACTAGTCGTTGATACGTTGCTCTCGCGTTCTTTAGGTCGAACGACATCACCGATAACAATATATCCCTCTTTTAGTTATGAAAAAGTTCTTCTCTTGGTCTGGGGTGCGTCTGTATCTGGTTATTTTCGGAATAGGCGTCCATGAAACTCAGAAGGCTGTGTCCGAACGTGGCATCCACTATCTGATCAATGCGGGGAGTGGAAAGCTGTCTTTTGGACAAGCCATGTTCAAGTTCGTATAATACACGCAAACTCTCCACTTCTCGTTCTTATTGTTTACCAGCACGGTATTTGCCAGCCAATCTGGTATCGCGCCTCCCTTATCATATCCGCGTTGAGTAACCTCTGTACTTCTTCGTTTATGATTTGGTTTCGCTCGAGGGCCATAGGTCTCTTCTTCTACCTAACTATTTTTTCGTGCAGGGTCAACTTCCAGTCGGTGTGTGATTACGGAGGGATCAATCCCCACCATGTCCCGTATCGTCTAGGCTAATACATCCTGATTCTTCTGTAGCAATTTTATCAGTTGTTTTGCTAATTCTCTGCTAAGGCGAGAACCTATCTGGACGACATTGTTGTTATTGGGACTGTCGAGGTAGACCATGACCGATTCCTCTTATGACTGGCCAATGTTGGGTCTTCCCCTCAGACTAACAGGAGTCTCATCATCTAAGTGAGGAAACTCTTATTCCTTCTCTAGACCCGGGTTCTTAGTCGTCTAAGCCATAGGCCTAGATTGTATTTGCTAGCTAGCTGTCAAGCTGCTTCAGTGCCACGTAGTGGCAGTATCTTGCTAATACCTGATCTCCCTGAATGGTGCCCACTGCATGATTGGCAGGGTATTTGATGCATTGGTGCTAGGAGTGGACATCCCATCCTGCGATCCCGATCTCGTCCCATCCCGAAACAATTTTTTTAATATTTAATATGAAATATGTAGTATGAAACTATGAAATTATATGTTGACATGACTTTTATTTGTTGTTTTATTTAGTGACATGATTATTTTATTCTCACAAGCTTCCATGCGACTCACCTAGATAATGAATCGAACTCAAACTCTCTCCCTTCTTTTTTTTCCTCTTCCTAACTCTTGACAACATCAATGTGTGCTCCTTGTAGTTTTTAAATGACAAACCCATTGATCACTTTCGTTAGCAATGTACAAAAAAATGGTTATCTTCAATAGTGGTTCTAAAAAAAAGGGGTAAAAGCTAATGAAATGGGGAAATAATAATCAATGGCTTAAAGCTATATAATTGTTCTTAGAGTTGTGTGTTTGGTAAATCCAAAATTTTCAATCTTGCATGTTAAATTTTCAATCCAAAATTTAGTACATGCTCATCCATTCCTGTCCCGAACCCGTTTGGGATGGGACGAGGTTGGGATGAGGTCTATCCCGTCCCAATTCCGAACAAACGGGATGGGATATGGATGAGGTCCATTTCGTCCCGTGCCCACCCCTAATTGGTGCAAAGTTGAAATTGCGCCTCCATCTGATAGAGCCAAGGCTTTCTCAAGATGATGTTTTAATTGGATGTGGCATCAACCACCATAAACTATTGGAACAAGACTTTCTGAAATTGTGGTTCTCCCACCACTACTGTTAATCCGATCTTTCTGACAGGGAAGCACTTCTCCCCGCTGAACCCTATCATCGGGTGATTGGCGAGCATTAGGTTCTACTTTTTTAGCTGCATGTTGCGGAACGCGTTGAGGAACAAAATATTCAAGGAGCTCCTGATGTCTACCAAGGATTTCTTCACTTCCCACTTCGCTATGAGGACTGAAATAACAAGGGCATCATTATGAGTTTGGACGCCTTGGAGGTCTTGATATGTGAAAGTCAGTGATGAGATCGGGCTCTGGATTCGAGCGTGTTGCACTTGTCAAGCTTCTTAAATGGACTGATTTCGCATCCCATGGAGCACCCTCTTTCAGGACCTGTTGGACTGCTCAGCTTCCGAGCACAGTCCGTGCAGGACGTATATAATGTCTACCACATTTTCTTCGATTTCTTTGACGACTTCTTTTTTTTCCTTCGCCCAGTCTTGTCACTTATCTGGGCTCAGAAATTCTTTGAGTTTCCCCTATTGATCCAGTGCTTAATTTCATTTCTAAGATTTTTGCAGTATTCGCTATCGTGGTCGCTATCCTTATGAAAGGAGCAGTACTTGCCGTTGTCTCGGCGGGAGGGATTTCCCGGAGTTTGGCAAGCCACTTCACTTATCCCCAATTGCTAATGGCATTGAGAACCTCGGACAGGCTGGAGTTGAGATGAGTGAAGGATTGGGAACTGACGAAGTTGAAGGCTCTATCTTGCCTCGCGCGGTTAGAGTATGGCTTGTTGTCACTCCGCTTCCTTTTACTTTTGTCATTCTCCTCATGTTTGTTTCTGGGATCAGGGGGATATTTCTTATCAAATCTCTCTCCTGTTTGGCGACCAACTCTTCTCTAGAGTGATGTATTTTTTAGCGTTATTCAGCCAGTCTGCCATGTTAGTCAGAAGCTCGAGGGTGAGGGAGTTGTAGAATGGGTCTTTCCTCATACCCGAGGTGAAGGTTGTGACTGAGGTGTCATAGCTGTAGCCGTTGATGAAAGTTAACTCATCATTGAAGCGGATGAAGTACTCCCTCAGTGTCTCGTTTGGTTTCTATCTGAGGCTGAGCAGGTAATGCGAGCCCTTCTTGATCCATTGGCTGTCGACAAAGTGGGTGATAAACGCTTTGGTCAGCATCCTGAACAAGTCAATATACTTCGGTAGGAGACTGTGGAATGAATTTCAGTGCTACTTTTTTTCAGGCTGGTGGAGAACGTTCGACACATTATTGATTCATATCCTTTTTTGAGCGTCATCACATGGTGGTAATGGCGTAAGTGGTCGGACGAGTCTGCTGTCCCATCATAAAACTCCAGCTTTGGCAGGCTGAACTTCTTCGTCAGTGGCTCGTTCATGATGTGATTCGTAAACGGTGGGACGGTGAGGTTGTATAACATGTTTGGATTGGTGGCCCCAAGCCAGAGGGGGTTCTGCAAGGCGGGTTTGTCAGCCTTAGCCGTCGAGTCTCCGTAGGCCGCACCTTTGCCCTTGGTCCACTGAGAGCTAATGAGAGTGTAGTGACTCTCCTAAATGCGCTCTTCACTGTCCTTTGGGGACAAGGCTCTTTGCGGATCCATGTCTTCTTCCGAGGTGGAGGGTTCCTCCGAGTATCTGTACCGCTTGCATGATTTGTTGCACTTGGGCTATCAGTCGATCCACCCTAGAGTCCATTTTAACTGTTGCCGACGTTGGGGCCCGAGGTTGTTCTCCCTGGAGGGCCGACACTGTCGGAGCTGTCAGCACTGCACCGGTACGAGTGTTCGAAGGCTCGACAATTTTTCTCATGGTTACCATCTTTCTGGACTGTAATGAAAGGGTGTTATCACTGTTTTCTAAGAAACTTTGTCGTTCCCCATGGACAACGCCAAACTGATGGTGTCAAATCATGTTCTTCTTGACCTTAACATGCATAGGGAACACACGTGAGCCCAAAACCATCATTGTGGTGGCCGATAGCACTATGATGCTTAAGTCAGACAAGGTTTGAGAAAAGTGTAATGTCATAAATTGGGTTTTGTAGTGTACCTTTGTTCCTCAACCTGTGCTCTATTTATCATTCAAGAGTCTTTGTTTGGCTATGCCTTTGGTGGCGTAGTTTAGGGAAAGAAATTTGATGAGAGGTTCTTTTCTAGTTGGGAGTTATCCATATAGGACAGTTTCCATACACAACTTGTACTTCGATATCTGTTAGGGATTCTTTTTTTTTTTTGGAAAGCGAACTGGGTTTTTATAGGATCCCATGACCTATCCATAAGGTGCGACTTACAGGTCAACACTATAAGAAAGTAACCATGCCGCCGGCGGGTCTCGAACCTAGGACGTGGGGGATTATTCCCTTGGGAAGTGTTGTTCATGTAAGAGAGTTTTCATGCACGACTTATACTCTGGTATTTGCTTCCTAATCGGAGTCAATGTGTTGCTGGCCTACTTATCTTAGGTCAAACTTGTAGATACTTGCCTTATTAGGTCTTACGGGTATTGGGCTTGACCATATGACGTATGGGCTTAACAGGGCACTGCAAATTGGGTCCATTCTCTTGGACCCTGCCTCAGTGGGTTTCGTGTTGTCTGGGCTTTGCCAGATTGAGCGCTCATCTAGGCCTATTTTGCTTTGTTGACGAGATCGTCATGACACGTGTGCGGTGCGGATCATTAAACGGTTTGGTGTATCAATATAAATAATGATATTCAATTACGAAAATCTATGAATGTCGATAAAATGAAATGATTGGTCAAATGGAAAGATGTTGTTAAAACAAAATTGGATTCCCTTGAGAAATGTGGTGTCTTTTGACTTATAGTACAAATACTTAAGTGTGTAAACCCTGTTGATTTCAAATGAGTGTTTGTAAGAAAAATAAATGAGAAAAATGAAGCTGTTAGATATATGACAGGATTCGTGGCACAGGGATTCCTGCATAAACCAAGCATTTGATAAAATGTATTCCTAGTTATGGATATAACTACATTTCTATTTAGTATTGTAGTTTCCGAAAACTTGATATGTGAATTATGAATATTGTAACTACTTATTTATATGGGAGAGTAGACACAAATATTTATGAAACCCATAAACAATTTACTTTAATGGACACAATTATTTACATGAAAATCCCTGAAGGGTTTACTTTGCCTGAAGTAAAGCCATGAAAAAATTACTCAATACAAATAAGATATGTTTATACGATTTGAACAATTCCAGATAATGTAGTATAATTGTCTTAGATAAGGTTATACAGATCGAGTACAATATTACTAGAATCTTGGTCCATTAATCAAGGTACATTGACAAGATTTGCAACACTTTTAACATGAACAACTCTCATTTACTTAGTACGTCCATGGTCGTCCAATCATTATATCTCAAGAAAAACTTGTATCAACAAATTAAAAGATACTCGGTCCTGAAGTACCATATGTGAGTATCATTGGTACATTGTTATATTTGGCAACAAGTGCATAATCTGATATAGTTTTTTTGTGTGCATTTAATAGCAAGTTATAGTGTTGCACAAACTTATAGATATTGGCATGACATTACACATATATCTTTGTGGGACCATTGATATGAGTTTATTCATGTGATTTATTTTGTCATTCCCACCTAGTTGACTATGCAGATTCATGTTCTTTATTGGAACCTTATAAGGATTGCTCACAGGTAGGTTCTGAGTTGTAGTGCAACTATTTCTTGGGGGCCTATTAAACAAACTTATTGATAGGTTGGTTACAATATATGACGACAATGTTTAGTGTATTGTTCAAATGCAAGAAAACTTCGTAAAAAAAGATTGAACAAAATACATTTCAATACAGTTCTTCTACCCACATGAGTTTCAGAAGAACCATGTGAATGAAGTTGAACAATTTCAGTATAGTGACAACCTGTAGATCTCTTTATCAAATTGATTTACGAGATTGACATGCGTCGACTTAATCATTAAAGTAATTACATTTCTACTCTCATGAGGGGGAGTCATTATCAAGGGAAGTATTCAGAAGTATGCTACGAAAGCATCCAGAAGTATGTTATATTTTATTTGTGCGTGTTGTACTTTTTTTCTTCGACAAAGATTTTTCCACTAGGTTTTCCTGTCAAGGTTTTAATGAGACAACATCATGTGCATGAAGCATCTAGAAGTATGCAAAATTGGTTGTTGTACTCTTTTTTCCTTCGACATGGTTTTTCTCCCACTAGGGTTTTCCTGTCAAGATTTTAACGAGGCATCATTATGCACACCCCATATTTTTGAAGAATGTTGTACTCTTTTTCCTTTCATCCATATTTTTCTCAATGAGTTTTACTTGCAAGGTTTCTAATAAGACAACAATGGTGACAATTTGGAGCATTAGATCATTGGGGAGACAACATCCGATGAACATCCAAGAGGGAGTGTTGTAGAACATTGTGAAATATAGTGGGCGTCCATCTCATGATTTTGTGGTGGCATCATGTGTGCCAGATGTCATAAAGGTGGTGATGCTAATTTCACCTCATGATATCTTATATGCCAATATAGGTTTTGCTTTACAAAAGGATGGATGTAAAGACTTTGTACGTAGATAATAAATAAGAATAAGAAAACAAATATTTCATATTTGCAAAAGTAAGACTTGAATATGACTAATAACCCTGACAAACTCATTTGGCTCGCTCATAAAAAAGCTTATTTTCTGTCAAAAGTGGCACCCGAGCGTTCATTTTTTAACTATTTGAGATCTCGACTTCTAACCCAGCTCCCATATCTTTTAGAGCTTCTCAACTCAGAGCTTTATGGAAAATAAAAGCCCCACTGTGCGCTCTTTCCTTCTTTGGAAGATCAGCCAAGGCATTCTCCCGACCATGACCAACCTGGTGAGGGTTCACACACTCATCGAGGGTTGCTACATTTATTTGCCACAATCATCAAGAGATTGTCATACACTTCTTTTTTCTTTGCCAAATCATCAATAGATTTTGGCGCCCTCTTCATTGATTGGCACAATACCAATTTCAATCCTCCATCTGTTTCGATTTTTTTTTTTAAGTTCACTACTAAGCCATCTGTCAATAGGAGTTTTGGTCCTTGCCCAGGGTCATATCATATTATAGCGCTATTGATCTATATAAGTGCTAAGGCTCATCCAGAGGTGACATACAAATTGCTATCCCAGTTTGCAGCCGTCTCACTTACCATCTGGCAAACCCGCAACCAGGCTGTTTTCAACAAAGCTAAACCCTGCACCCAATCGTTTCTCTCCTCCTTCCATCATACCTGGTTAGCTTGATACAAACATTGGTTCACTACCAGCTTACGGGAGGCACCTTTAGATATCACCTCGACTTCCCATATTGTTTCAACAACCAAAACAGACATTCAGGTTGCCTCCTACACCCCAACCTCTCACCAAGACATCACTCTCGGCCCCCCATTCCGAGACCATGACAACCCATACTATTTTGATCCAGGCTTAAATCCAGTCACCACAAACTTAACCTCAGATCCAATCAACTGAAACTTATTCCTCGTCTTGGATCTGGATACGATCTTAGTCAGTTTTGAGGTTTTTTTTTTTATCACTCCAAACAATGAGGTATAGGTGTTATTGCTATGGATGTTCATGGACACGTGCTTGCTATTGTTGCCTGCCTGATCATGGGAAAGGTGCTAGAGGTATCCCTGCTCCTTATTCAAGCACAACAGTGGAGGAGTGGTTTTCTTTTTGGTGATTCAACGAATATGGTTGATGGTCTCCATGATGATGATTCTAACCCAACTTTTGCTATAGATTGGATTCCACTTTTCAGTAACATTAGACGTCTTTTCTTCTTGCTCTCCTCATGAAATTGTAACTATATTTGTAGAGACCTCAATATAGAGAGGCTCATTAGTTGACAACTTTCGCAGGCCGACAAATATGTAGTCAGACTTAACCTATTTATATTATCTGCCTATGGCTTTTTATCAGACTTAACCTATTTATATTATCTGCCTATGGCTTTTTAAAAAAAAAGGACTTGAAAATGAGGAAGTAATTACAACAATTTATACCATTTTGTGGATGGCCTCAACAATCCGAAAGTCCTGACTACAGTCGCATGGACAGAAGCTAGGGCGTGTGACTATCGGGAATTTTCAACGTGCGACTATCGGGAGTTTTCAACGACTCATTTTGCCTGCATAACGCATCCCGAGGGGATGGAGGGTTGCACCCCCTCCCTCGCTGGTTTCCTCGCCATTTAGACGGATTCGCTTGCCTAATACGTTATACCGCACTTTTGTCCAGTAACCGATGGCTGAAGTGCGAACTCTCTCTTCTCACTTGTCTACGCAATCTTCAATCCGGTCAGCCCACTGAACACACTTTTCTTCATACACCTTCCCTTCATTTACATCTCTCCCAAAATCTTCCTATACAATCTTCACCAATTAAGTCTCCACGCACCTCCTTCAACCACAGATCTCACTACAAACCCTGCAATGTCGTACATACACTCCAAGACTACCAAGAAAGAAACAACATTTCATTAGGGTTTCGTCTTTGATTCGACTTCTCTTTCTCGTCAACCATGTTATCGGATCATATTCAGAACGGTATCGAGACCGCAAAGCTGGTCTGGTCGAGGATACCGATTTCGGAGGAAGGTGAATCGGAGGAGGTGAACTCGTCCAGGAGGAGCGATGGAACTAGCGTTGAGAGTCTTGATTACGAAGTTATTGAAAATTACGCCTACAAGCAAGAGCAGGTTGAGTTCTTGAATACCCTATCTTTGTTTCTTTTGAGGATTTTTTTTATTTTTTTATTTTTATAAATGATTTTACTGTTTACTGAATAATGTTTTGTTGTTTTCATCAAATTGATAGGCGCAAAGAGGAAAGCTGTACGTTGGGTATAGTGTAGCTGTGAAATGGTTCTTCGCCTTGCTGATTGGTATTGGTAAGAAAACATAATTCAGTTGTTTCTCTGAGTAACTTCCATGCTTCGTAATGGGTTTACATTCACTATACTGTTGAACACGTACTGTTACTGTCGTAAGTAAATCAAATCAGAATTTGATGGTTTAAGGAGTTTTTTAGTCCCCCAATAGAACGGTGAAATATCGGGTAAGCTGCTTATAACGGTGCTTACTCGCATTTCCTGCCTATTTCAGTTTGATGCTATCACCTCTACTTCTACCCAGTTAAATCAAAATGTTCCCTTTGATTGAACTCTTCTAGAACTTTAGCAATGCTTTTTGGATACTCCACGACCCAATATTTCAACTACTTCTGGAAAAATGAAAAATCACCATCATTTCCTCCATAAATCTTTCATAAATAATTTGTAGTTATTTTATCAAAAACAGCAAATGGCACTTGATTGCCATTGAGTGCGTATAGGATTTCGTGAGAAGAGTGATGCTGTTTAACTGTCACACTTAGTTTTCTATGATTAAGTTGGGAAAATTGAGGGGATCCTTTGTTGGTGGAGGATTTCCCCTAGGAGATTTTGTGGAGATCATTGTTTTCTATAAGATTCTGCTTTTTGCTATTTGCAGGCACTGGACTAGCGGCAGTTTTTATTAATCTGGCAGTTGAGAACTTTGCTGGCTGGAAATTCGCAGCAACTTTTTCTATCATTCAAACTTCGTACTTAGCGGGACTCATTGTGTATATATTAATAAACTTGGCCTTGGTTTTTTCTTCTGTATTCATTGTAACACAATTTGCACCAGCGGCAGCAGGGTCGGGTATCCCTGAAATTAAGGGTTATTTGAATGGTAAGCTGTTTGGTTCTTTAATCACTGTAATATATCCTACACGTTGCTATATTTATGAATAATCCCTTGAGCGTACAGGAGTGGACACACATGGCATTCTTCTTTTCAGAACCTTGATTGGAAAGGTGTAGTTGCTTTTGGGCTCAACTGTATTCTGTTTTGCTGGAAAGTGGAAACAATTAGTTGGCTTTGGGATATGCTTAATCTTTATCTTATTTTATTTTATTTTTTATCTCTTTCTTCACCTCAGATTTTCGGAAGCATAGGTTCAGTCGGAGGTGGACTTGCCCTTGGAAAAGAAGGGCCCCTTGTCCACACGGGTGCTTGTATTGCCTCTTTGCTTGGCCAAGTAAGAATTAAACTATGTCTGATATTCTTTGTGCTTGGCCAAGTAAGAATTAAACTATGTCTGATATTCTTTGTGAGTGTATAGAATCTATAGATAACTTAGCCAGATGAAAATTATAAAGTGCACCACTGAAGATTTATTAAGTACCCTTCTGGTAACATCAATAGCAAAAAATTCAGTTGGTTTGGAATCTTTGATGATGTTTTCGTAGAATGGTGGTTGCATGGAGTATTAGTTGACTAAAGAAGTGTATTCAGGGCGCAAAGACTCAAGGCGGGGTGCGCGCCTAAAGTCCCTTAGGCGCATGCCAATTAGAAAACTTGAAAAAAAAATAAATGATACGTTCACTCGTAAAGTTTATCTCTAGCATTCCAATTCGTATAAGTAAAAGCAAAAAAATTTCAAGATAAAAAACTAGCATTATCAAATCATAAAATTTGCACCCAAGATTCAAAACTTAAATGTCAAATAGTTAATTACATTATTAAAAAAAGAGTTATGAATCACTCCATAGATAACAGTTCTATAATCTATGGAGTTCAAGGTCAGTCCATGGCTATGTTATCCTAGGTGCTAGGACTAGACTAGAGGTATGAACAGTAAAAACAGTGAAAATTCACAATTTTAGACAATGCTAATTAGTATCCAAACACTGCCCATACGCCTTTTGTGTAGCGCCTCTTAAACATAGGTGTGCCTAGATTGTAATGGGGCGCACGTCTGCATCTAAGTCGTAGGGCTAAACACATTGGATCAAAGGGAACAATGTATTTGTGGATCAATTAATAAACTGGTTGATAATTTAGTCGAGCAAAATATGATGATTCCACATATGATGTGCATCTCACGATCATCTTTGTTTGATTGTTTCAATAATTGGAAAGTTTTGCTTATCAAGAATATGAGTTAATTAGGTATTTGAGAAAGAAACGAGTTAGGGATGATTTCGTAATAGAATTGATTTAATAGGGAATGGCTTGTTTGAATTTCTTGAAGTGATTTGTAAATGTTTTCCACTATGGTTCCAATTGGAGGTGTGTAAATAATGTAATCTAACCTACAAAATATCAAGAACAAAATTAAAACTACCAAACAAAAGATAACTAATAACTTAATTCTTCATAATTCATTCAACCCATCGTACAAGAATGGCTTTATGCCATATTTATATCGCCTCATAACCCGTGCAGTTAAAATGACGTTATAACGCTGATATAACTCCGATATAATGCTTAATGGGGGTGAGCCGTTATGTTATGACATTATTACATTATGGTATAACAGTTCCGATATAACATCGTTATATGGCCGTTATTGAGATAACGTTTTTATTTTCAATAACGTCGTTTAATGTTTTGTTCTAATACATAAAAAATTATAATAATAAATAAAAAATCACCCATTATAGTCTCAATCGAAACAAAACCCTAGACTCATAGGAAAGAAGGACCCGCTAATCGACTGAGAACCAGAAAAGAAGGGAAAAGACGAAGAGTCAATCGCACTCTCAGTTGTGATCTCACTCCCATACGAAGGGAATATGTTTTTTATTAACGTTTTTGTTGTTTTTGAATTTAATGTTATGAACATGATTTACTTTTTAGACTCTATAATACATTAATACTTTGTCGGGGTAGTAAAAATATACTTAAAAAAAACTATTCTGTTATATTCCGATACATCCCGTTATAATCTATAACGGTCCAAGACCGTTATGGTCCATTATCCGTTTTAACTGCATAGCTAATAATTCACCTGGCAAACAATCAACTAATCCTAACCCTAATTATGGCTAGTGATTAATTAACTACTAATTAGATATCCAATTACATCAGTAAAACCTTCTACTCATCCCATACATCAGAGATCCTAATTTTAGCAAGTTCTTCCTTTTAATATATAATCTATCACAGCTTGTTATATTGTGGATTGTGCTTGATTTCTTTGCGGCCCTTTGTTGCAAGTACGTCTAGGAGATTCTCCTCTTTTAAGTATTCAACTTATGTTTTGGTTATTATTCTTTGTATGAAAATTAGTTTGCAATCCATATTTTTCTATTTTGTATCGCTTTTGGATGTTACAACTTACTTTTCCTTGTATGGTACCTGGCGCCTGCAATTCACATTGGTTAAATTTATACAGGGCGGATCAACAAAATATCATCTAAGCTTAAGGTGGCTACAAGTGTTTAAGACTGATCGAGACCGCCGTGATCTTGTGAGTAGTACCCCAATCTGTACAAGTTAGGTTGGATATACAAACTTGTGGATGTGTGTAGGATATCAGTAGTTATTGTCCTCGGGACTATCTTTTCCATGTTCGCAATTCTGACTTTCTGAATTAATGCACACGTGTTGTAATCAAAGATTGTTGTCCAGTTTGAGTTGGGACTTCATGATAAGTATGTGCTATGGAGGATTGTGTTCCGTTTCAAATATTATTGCCAACTTTTTCTATGTCTTACTATCTTACACTATATTAACTACATCATTTTCGTTTTTGTAATCTTTCTATCCCAGTGATTCTAACTTGTGAGTTTCAGTATGAATGATGTTTATTTTATGCATTGCACATATTTATTTGGGGAAATGTTCTAATTTTATGGTATATGAGTGCTCATTCATGTGAACTTGGTCGGTGATCTTTGTCTAGAGATTGAATATTGGGTGTGTTGGTAGGAAGATGGTGAGGAATAGGTAGTGGCTAGACGGCGCCATTTGGGTTAATGTTGGATGAGGAACAAAATGTGGGATGGACTAATCTGAAGTGGACTTTGTCTCCATTGTAATTCTTCGCCGGCTGAGAACGTTCGGAGGGGTTTATGAGGAACATGACATCTCAGAGGTGTGGATGAGAGTGGTATTTTGCCACCGCAGGAGGTGGTGGTTGTTGTTGTTGTGGGTAACATCGTCGAAATTTTCCCTTTTAACACTGGTGTCGGTTTCCATGCCCCGGTCAATAATGGGAGTTGGATCACACCAATATGATGACATGGTGGCGACTTCAGTGTTTGTTGACATGGTGGCGACTTTGTTGTATGATGACATGGTGGCGACTTTGTTGTATGATGATATGGTGGCGTCTTCGATATAAGACTGGAAACTGGAGTTCCATAGGCTCAATAGTTTGCTTACTCCTTGAGACCAATGGTCGTCATACCCGTCATTTAGTATCATGCGGGATTGTTGGAGAAGTGCAGTCGATGGGGTTTATGATGTTTGAGGTGTGGAGTGGTTGGTGCAAGGCACTTGCACCATTTTTTGTCAGGAGTATGGAGGAATAATTTCTATGCAAGGAGTACGAGATAGTCATGGCGATTAAATGGTGGAGAAGCCAAGCCAAATGGATGGCTTGATGAGATTTGAGAAAGAGGTTATAGGATGGGGCCCGCCCATGGCACTCAAGAGAAGAAATGATGTACTATGTCTGTCTTTCTTGATGGTTATCGGAAACGAAGTAGGATTTAGCGACATGGGAGTTCTGACGTCATTTCTCATGATGGCGATGGATAGTTGGCATAATCGTACTTTAACTTTTGATGCACTATGTCTGTCTTTCTTGATGGTTTCCTTGGTGATTTGTGCACTGCGTTTTTCTCATAGAGTCTGTGTTGTCACCTGCATTTTTCTCAGAGTTTGTGTTGTGGTGAAGACGTGAAGTTAAAGATCCTTCCTCAAGAGTTAGGTGTTGCGGTGGGAGTTAAATCTTTGCATTTTTATCAAAGTCGATTTCTCCAAAAGTCAGGTGTTGCGGTGGGAGTTAAAGATCCTTCCTCAAGAGTTGCCAAGGTGTTTGGGGTGTGGGTTAGAATCTTTGCCTTATAATCACTTGGGGTTTCCTTTAGGAACCTAGTTGTCAAAGCTCTTAACAAGATATTAGCTATTTGGAAAGGTAAACTTTTCTCAAAAGATAAAGATTCAAGGGAAGGTTAACTTTGATAAATGGTATGCTTGCCAACATACCAATTTACTAGTGTTCTTGATGCATTTTCCTGGACGCTATGACGAACAAATTAGAAACAATAGTGAGGAACTTATGTGACTCCAACGACTTTCATGCTGCCATGTGGGGTCTAGCATGCACTCCAAAAAATGGGTGGCCTAGTGATTGGGTATTTTAAGTTGATGAACAAAGCCTCTTTGGTAAGTTGTTGTGGCGTTTTGAAAATAAAATGTCAATTTTATAGAGGAAAGTCACTATAGTGAAGTACAAAGTGTAACAAGGGATGTGTCTCCCAAACAAAACTCGTAATCCATATGGGGTGAGCCTTTGGGGAAGCATCACCACTGGCGCATACAATTTCATGCAAGGTGCGACTCTCAAAGTAGATAGGAGAATCATATTGATCTTTGCCAAGATACTTGGCCAACCCATGCCTCTTACTAAGCGTTTCCTACGCTCTACCTATGTCGTCATGGGCAAAGCGAGGTGAGGCATTGCCATTAGAGCCTTGGGGAGGCGCAACCACAGTGAAGCCTTTTTTTAAAGGGTGAAGATTTGAGTGTAGTAACCTCCACCTTGGCTAGTGCATGGTTATAGGGCAAGGTGCTTTAAATTAAAAATAGAGTTTTTAGAGCCTTGACGGAACTGCAGGGGAATCTCCAACATAGTGTTCTACTTGGTGCCATCTAAAAAGAATGGCAAGTATTGGAGTTTGGTGTTTGGGTGGGTGTAGAACATTCACCTTAGAAGGAACTTGTTTGATGGGGAAGAAAGTGAAGCCATTTGAAATAATGGGTATTGTTTGAATCATTTCTCGTAGGGAGGAGAAAGATAGGTGGGAGTGGAAGTGGTAGGAGAACGAGAAGTTCTCGCTCAAGTCCTTGGCGATGGAGGGTAGGATCCCGAATGGAGTGTCAAATATTTTTTCCATCAGCTTTTGAATGGATGAAGCTCATTCCCCCTAGGAAGTGTTTCTTCATGTGTCGATGTGTATGAAATGACTTCCAACTAGAAATGCCCTCATTGCTAGGGGCATGGGCTCCAAAACTTTCATTTGTTATTACAGTAGCATCTTGCTTTGACTCTGGAAATTTTTTGTGGCAAGGTTTTGGTGGGTGTGAGTCATGCTGTGTTCAAGTTTGGTAGTCGTTGAAGGGATGTCTAGTGCTTGGATTAGGAGGCTACTATGAAACTTTATCCGCTTGTTGTGTGTTAGACCATTTGGAAGGAGTGGAATCAAAGAATTTTCGAAGATGTCACGCTTGAAAAGTCCAAATACGGAATGTTTGATTCTTGTATTGGGTGTCAACAAGAGCATAACTGTTGGCAGTTTAGTTTCAAAGCTTTTGGGCTAATTGAGACAATTTGCATTTCACCAGTCATTTATTTCTCTTATTGAAATAGATACTTTGACCTTAAAAAAATAATCTTGAGAACGCTTAATCGGGGATTAATCAACTATTAGTATTTAATAATACATATTATGAGGAACCACTCAAAAGAGATTTAAAATCAGCTTCTCTTAATAAATTTTGAAAAATGGGTATTTATTTTATTTCGTTCTTTAATTTTAAAAAAAGTAAAAAAATTCATTGATGACAAAGGGGATAACATTTTTTGTTGGAAGGCTACAAAGGGGATAACATACAACACAATGAGATTTAAAACTTCGTTAACTAGTTGAGGAAGAAAACTTCCAATCTCAAGCCCCGGGAAAGGGGGAGAAAGCCATGCAATGCCAAATAGGATCCGGTTATGAAGCGATTCTTCTCTTTGTAGCTATTTTTTCTTTATGGAATCAGAGCCTTAAATAGTTAAATACAATGATGCCTCATCAAACTGTTAAATACAACAAAGTCTGATGATCTTTCTGAATCTTATATGGTGCCTTGAACTAGATTCTTTCTTTCAAGATAGTTTGACGCCATGATGGGTTTCTTCAATGAATATCTTCAATTGTAATTGTGCGAACTTATTTCAAGATATAGTCTTCGATGAATGTCCAATACGACCCTCTATGTTCTTCAAATTTTAAAGTCTGGTTGTCATTTACAGACGTATACTTATCTTGACCCGCATCCAATGTTTTGAAAAGGTAACCTGTGGATGTGCAGCTGGAGTTGCTGCTGCTTTTAGAGCTCCAGTTGGTGGTGTACTATTTGCACTTGAAGAAGTTACATCTTGGTAAAGCCTGATAGTCCCTTTGTATTTGCATTTGTTCCTCTAAGTTCATGTACATCTCTTGTAACTTCTCATCGCTATGAAGGTGGAGGAGTCAACTTATGTGGCGTGTCTTTTTCACATCTGCTATTGTGGCTGTTGTTGTGCGTACTGCAATGGGCTGGTGTAAGAGTGGAAATTGTGGACATTTTGGCTCAGGTGGCTTCATTATCTGGGATATATCAGGGTTAGGTTCCCAGTTTTTCTCTGACAGATTGTACATTCATCTTTTTGTTTTTGTATTGGACATAATCCCAAGTGGTATTCTTCTTTTTGTCAATAGTGGCCAAGACGACTACTCTTTCGAGGAGTTGTTTCCAATGGCTATCATTGGTATTATTGGAGGTCTTCTTGGTAATAATAATGTTGGCTAACTTTTACTTTCTAGGAATATAGCCATATCCTTCATTGCCCATTTGTGAAACAGTTTCTTGCTTGTTCTTTCAGGCGCATTGTTCAATCAGCTCACCCTTTACATAACATATTGGCGTCGAAAACATTTGCATAAGAAAGGAAATAAAGTCAAGGTACACCATGGAAATTGGCAAATTGCTTTAGCAGTTTATGCTACGTTTTTTTTCGCAGCTCAAATTGTCGTTCACTTCATTTTTTAATATTGTTACAGATAATTGAAGCATGCCTCATCTCTGTGATCACCTCTGTCATATCCTTTGGTTTACCACTTCTCAGGAATTGCACTCCATGCCCAGAATCCGAGTCTAATTCTGATATAGAGTGTCCTCGTCCTCCAGGAATGTATGGAAATTACGTAAATGTAAGATTCTTTCCCTTGCTAATTTCTTTCATTTCATATAAATTTTTGTTTTGGTTAAACATATTTATATTTATGTATCTGAAAATGTCACTTAATATATCTGGGAAATTAATGCTATATTTGTGTTGATCCAAATTTTAAATCATGTAGGACACTGATTCTACCGTTCATATCTAAGGATACATGTTGTAATTTGATAGTTTTAATCCATTATAAGCATTACTTGGTCAGTTAGCATATTTCAAGACTGAGTTTTGAATCACGTGAAATAGTGACACTGGTGTTGCTTAAAATGTTGTTAGATGCACACTTGATGTGAGATGAAGAATCAACAGACTTCGTTTGCATCAGGTGACCTAAATGTGCTTATAAGTAACACTTCGAAGGTCATATGCTCATATTTGAAGACCGAGTTTTGTATCAGTTGACATTGTTATTGTTGTTAGATACTTGATGCATTGACGATGTGAGCAGAGGAAGTGACAGATTTGTTTCCCTAGCACATTTTCATTGAATGGTTGCATCCTGATACCGAAGATAATTCTCATGGACTAAAGAACTAGCCTCAAGAGCGTGAATAGTTTAGGAAGACAAAAAAATTAATACTTAGGAACTGGGAGTATTTTATGAGCATTTTACTTTTGATAATAGTTGTTTCTTGTTATGGTAGAAATATTTGGGTGGGTGATCTAGTTAGACTGCAAAAGTAATATATCTTGGTTTTATCTTTTGTCTTGCGCTGCCTGCAGTTTTACTGTTCCAAGGACAAGGAGTACAATGATCTGGCAACTATCTTTTTCAACACTCAGGTTCTGTCACAAATTTCCGCTTATCTTTTGTCATAGTTTACTTGGCATAAATCAAGTGATCAGTAGCCCCAATGATTTCTTACAAGTACATCTCTTGGTTGCAGGATGATGCAATAAGGAATTTGTTTAGTGCTAAAACTTTTCATGAGTACAGTGCCCAAAGCTTACTGACATTTTTGGTATTGCATTCCTGACACTTCTACTACATAAATACCCAACAAAATGGGGTTACTTTATTATATTGTGATATTATTAATTTATTACTATCCCGAATTATAGTTATTGTTGTTGTTGTTATTGTTCTTTTATAGTAATAATGATGATGATAATAATAATAATTGTTATATTTAGTATAGTAGTGTATCTTTTTTTTGGCAATTCTGATCAGCAAGACATGGAAGGGGAGTCTATTAATATAAGAAACAAAGAGTACAAAAGGTCCCAAGTGAGAGGAATTGACAAAGTCCAAGTCATGCCAAAAGAGTAGAGCTATGTCTTTACAATATTACCCCAATTAGAGAATCAATAGTTTTTTGCTTACATTCTCTCCATAGGGATTTCCAATATGAGAATTGAAACCCAAAAGCCCAAACTATTTTTTTTCCAAAATGGATTCTCAATTGATTCGACGAAGTTTCCAACTTCGTCTCCTGGGTAGATAAAGTTAGAAAAGTATGTCCATCCAAGAAGTAGCCACAATCGTTTATTTACGGTCCAAGGTGGATTTCCAACTTTGGTTGAGATTAGCCGAGTTTTTAATCAAATTCTATATTTGGAAACACTATAGGAGTTTGGCTTTCCAATTCATAATTTTAAAAATCATTGTGGATGTTCTTATCTTACGAGTGAAAAAAGGGTTTCTTTCAATGGCTCCCATGCTTGACTTCAAGGTCCAAATGGAGCATGCTAACCTCAAATGACTGAAGGTTGTCATGATGGGTACTTTATACAAAGTTGAATTTGTGGACAAATATCAAAACCTACTCTTTATTTTTCTTCAAATTGCATAAATAACCTCAGTCATGTTTGATAAAATCTACATTACTAAAATTGATTCCGGCAGATCGTTTGAGAATTTCATTAAGTAATCATCATTTGCTACATTCAGACATATACTGAATAAAAAATAATTAAATTGTTTATTTCCAAAAAGGGGAAAGAAAAATAAAATGAGAACACAATCAACCTTATTAAAAAAAAAAAAAAAACTCGCCCAAACCGCCTAGACTGCCCAGACCCCGTCCAGATTCCGCCCAGCCATTAATCTGGGCGTTTCTCTAACGCCTAGCACCTAGGCCGTTTTTTAGAACACTAGTTTTGGGATAGACTCATTTTGACAGATCTTTGGGTAACTTGGAAGGAGAGGAAGAATTTTTATTCATAAACAAATAAATAAATAAAATTATGATTGGCTAAGGGATTTTTTTTTTCTCAAAATAATCAGGAATTTATCTTTGATTGAGGAGTATTGGTTGTCAGGTAACTTGTATTTATTTATTTATTTTTTTGTGTTGTACCAGTGAACATCCTTTCACATGGTTTTGTCCTCTAGATATAGAAAATCCGGCTGTATAAACAACATATAAAATGAAAAGAAGTGAACCCATTCAGGTTAGTGCCAAACTCACTCGATAGAGAATGCCAACTTTGCCTAGAGAAGCTACAAGACAATAAAAGGTGGTCAATTGATTCCTCCCCAAAATTAGCAAGTAAACTATACCATTAATTTGGATACTGACGAACATTTTTTGGATGAACTCTTTAGTGATAATCAGCCATAAATGTTGTTTAAGTGATGAAGATGTGTTTGATAAACTAGCCTGCCTCATGACGCACTCACCAAAACCCGGGTACTTTGTTTTGCTAATTTCTGCAGTCCTGAAAAAAAAGACTTTCATTGCCTCCTCTAATATTTCAATTTGGTGGGTTCTCAGTGGACAAGCTTTTCTTAGTATGAGCTAAAAGGAAGGAATATAAAAGCTTTCCTATTTATGTTCAATAAAGTACTGGATGAGTTTTTGTTAGGATAAAAAGTTGTGGCTAGACTGCGTCAGACAATAACTGGACAAAATTGTGATGTTGTTTGGATGTGATAAGATTGGTCGATGGCGGTTCCTCTGAGTTTAGGTTGTCCAAATCCGATATTGATGTGTGTAAGAGTTTAGAGTTTTAGTCCTATGCTGCTCGGTCATTTTTGTATCTCAAGTCTCCATCTGTATGATAGGGTTTGGGCGGATGGTTGATGGTCTAGGGATTTGTAATAAATTGGGGAAAAATTGGTGTGAGTTTTGGATCTAAGAAGAGAAATGTGAAATCCATGAGAAGTATATCTAGAGATTTAGAACAATAATGGCCCATGTGCAATGATGATGTGGAGTCCCATGATTACCTTTTTATTATTTTTTTTTTCTCACTGTGACTTTGCTTTGTGGTACCACTTTGTCTTTGTTTGCATGTGGGGTGGAGTGGGTCCACTATAGATATTCATGGATTGGAATGTCAACCTTTCCCTAAGGATAAGGGAGGGTTTTAAGGTGGTGTGGTCATTTGGCAAGAAAGGAACAATCAGGTGTTCGAAGCAGTATAATTAAGGCGGAGACGATGTGCACGTGATTGAAAATGCCTAAAGCGCAAGGCGATGCATGTGCATCAGTGACATGAGTCACACTTAGCTTATTAGCATACATCATCCATAACCAATATGTTTTGGATTTCTTTTCATAATAAATAGTAGTATACTAGCATGCATAAGTAAAAACAAAAGTTACAATTACATAGAATCCACTAAATCATCTAGAAAAAAAAAATCGTCAATAAAAACATAAGTAACCTAGTTCTCAAACTTCAAATTTCTATTGAGGAAGTAGAGGGGAAGAAGATGAAGAGGATAAATAAGGAGAAGAAAACAAGAAAAATCTTCTTTAACCATTGTTTACCCTTTTTAGCAACAAGGTTTGAGGATTTGATGAAAGGAGGGAAGATTTGTAGTTGTGTCTCCTTCAACCCTAGACGCCAATAAGGTTTTATTTGTCAAGCGACTCATACCCTATATCTAATGGCAAAGTGTTATTTGGGCTTTTATTTTTACAGTGAAGTAATCTAAACTAACTTGTAAGAATGCAAAAATAAAGATGATAAAATAACCATATAAAGGTAGTGATGCTTCGCCACCCGCTTGAGGCCCTAGTGCACCGAGGCGAATGCCTCATTGTATTGCACCATTGCCTCATCTTGAGGCGGATTTTTGTAAAAACGCCTCGAGGTATGCCTAGGTGACCGGCTTGACTACACTAGTTCCAAGATTCCTTGCTTTCTAGACTAGAGATCGGATTAGTGTGGATGAAATGGATTTCTTTGGTATATGTGTTCCTTTCATTGAGCATTGAAGGAGATTTGATTCAATAATTTTTGCTTGATTGGGAAACCTTCATGTCGGTGCATCAATGTCATATTATTGTACCTATGTTTTGGAGCCTTTTGGCTAGGTATTTTCCATTGTTGTAAGGCTTTTCTATCTTTAATAAAGTTTAAATGTCTTTGAAAAGGAATATATATTACAACATAAAGAAAGAAATTGACTAGAATGGGAAAATGGAATGTAAGAATAATTGATCGGCTAGGTAGTCTAAAATCTCAAGTCCCTCATCTATATACTTTCAGGCCTAATACAGAGCAGATATAGGTTAAAGGTGGTGGAATTGCAGCAGATAGTTGTAAATTTAAGTACTTGAAATGTAACTTTGGGAACACTGAGTGAAGGTTCACGGATTTAACAAGAAAAATATGAAATGTAAAGTTTACTGAAGTAGATCTAGGGGTTTAGGCCTTGGACGAAAGTAAGCTGAAGAGGAAAATTGATGATCTAAGAGAGATTGAGTAGGATTTGGTTGATCTACTGTGAGCTTGACTGGGTCTGATAGAAATGAAGCCTGATTTGAAGAAAATGATGAACTTGGTTGAAAACTAATTTTTTTCAGTAGATGCTGTGAAGGAGCAATTGTTAACTTGGACTCCATCATCTTCTTCCCCAATTGAACCCTTAAGGAGATTTTCTTGAAAGGTAGTAGTATTACTTGATTTCAACCAAGAGATGATCTTAGCCTCTTTAATTGGCCAGAGGCTTTTTTGGAACTGCTTTAGTTGGCTGGGGTCTTTTTTGTAATTTAGACTCTTATCATTTTGAAGATTAGGTAGTGAGTTGGAGTGTTGGAGCAATCTTCTTTTTAGTTATATTTATTTCTTTTTGGTTGGGTTTTGTAGTTCTTGTTGAATTTTTGCAGGCTGAGAGGTGTCATCTCTTTAAAAAATTATTTTACTGACCTAAAATAAAATAAGAGATGATCTCAAATCTCTAAATTTACTAGTATTGGATAAATCGAAAGTTCTCCTCTTCAGTTTTATTCCTCAAATAATCAACACCTTCAAATGAGAGTGTGATGGATATTATACATTAGAATATCAAATGCAATGGTAGAGCTATCAAATAAAGCATAATCAAAGATCTGAAAAGCTCCACATTTATCTGGATTTTGGTTTGGATGCCAGGTCAATCCATGACCAAAAGCCAGATCGATCTTAAAGACACCTAGGTGCTTTTCGTTGTTCTTCACTTGTTTTGTTAGGTCCTTTGATTTCCTTTGTTTTTTAAGTTCCTCGAGGTTTTTCTTCTTGTTTTATCAGCTTCTTTGATTTCCTTTGTTTCTTAGGATTTTCCTCGAGATTTTTCTCATTCCTTGGAACCGTTGCCAACTCTACACAGCCATGTAACTCTATACGATCCTTTCCCTATTGATGTCAGTCTTATAGAAGTGTGACAATTCAAAATACCTGAATTATCATGTCCGTCCATAAATTTGGTGGGTCATTCAACTTTTTTCCAACGTTTGATTTCCCTTCATCTGTTTTCAGGTTATGTTTTATACTTTGGCTGTGGTGACATTTGGTACCGCTGTTCCAGCTGGCCAATTTGTCCCTGGAATAATGATAGGATCAACATATGGACGGCTTGTTGGAATGTTTGTGGTCAACTTCTACAAGAAGCTCAACATTGAGGAGGGAACGTGAGTTTCTCATTTTTCATTAATCTTGTGGATGATATCTGATTTTTCAAAAGTGAATATCGCGGTACTTGAGATTTTTGGAGTTTCACATGTATTCTTGTGGTGATGATCTACTGAAACCTTTTTCATATGTTACTGAACTTTGTTGTTGTTTTGTTGCACCAGTTTTAGATATGTACGGTTTTAGAATTTTTTATAATGTGTAGTGCCATCATATAATCCCAGTTAGTAATTATCACATTAGGTGTATATTAGATAAGCAAATGGTGGTTGATCTATTTTTTTGCACCAGTTTTCCAAGTATGCACCTCTTTAATTTTTTGCTTTCGATGTTTTTGGATTCAGTTCTATCAGTAAAGAATTTTCTGATCATTTGGGCACCCTTAAAGTGGTGAAAGTACTGGTATTGATCATGAAAATGTACATCCTATTGCTTAAAGTGGTAAGAATGAGAGGGCCTCTGCGTAATCTTCTCCTTTGAGAATAATAAAAAATGGAAAGTGTTCTATTGGAATGGAACATGAAAATGTGACTGAATTGGTCTAGTTGCTCTTCAGGACGGTTATCCGCTAAAGCCAATTATATGCACTCATAAAATGTCAAGAAGTTTCAGTGTGAAACTTGAACTTGATTGTGTTGTGCTGTGTCTGAAGTCAACCTAGTGATCTTTTCAGCTCAACATGACCAGAGATTGTTTGTGATAATACTAATGGCTGTAACATCAGTCGAAGGGCAGTGCAAGCATAGGCTTGTCTGTTTTTGGAGGTTTGTTTATTTTGTAGTTCTAAGTTTGGTTGGGGCAGCTCTGAGAAAATGTTGCCTATTATTTTGTGAATACTGAAAAAGCTAAAGTTAATAAGAATACAGCAGGGGTTAGTGAGAATCTTGGGAAAATTGGGCCCTGAAGGGCTGAAACATCGTTCACAAGTTCCATTTCTAACCAGGAAAGTCTGGTCCTCTAGCAGAATTTGAAATTTGGTTACAAGTTGTGACCTGATTGAAAGGTAGTTGATGACTGAAATCCTTCTGTAAATTGATCTAGGTTGCATCTATAAGAGAATTTTCAGCATTGTTCTTCCTTGTTTTAGCTTGCATTTTATATATATTCGAAATCTTGGATCCTACTTTGACTGGAAGCTTCTGTTTAACATGGATATTACCACAACCATTTTGATTGATTCTTCTGGGAAATAGTGTAATTTTAGTGCATTTTCCTCTTTCTTAACTAATGATGAAATTTGGTAAAATTTCAGGTATGCTCTGCTTGGTGCTGCTGCTTTTCTTGGGGGTTCAATGCGGATGACAGTGTCGCTTTGTGTCATAATGGTTGAAATCACAAACAACTTAAAACTTCTACCTCTTATTATGCTTGTTCTTCTTATATCAAAGGTACGGTCCTTCGTGGTGAATTTTTGTATGTTACTTGTTAAAGAAACCTGACAAAAAGTGCCAATAAATGAAATGTTGAAACATGTGACTTCAGGCTGTTGGCGATGCTTTCAATGAAGGTCTATATGAAGAGCAGGCCCGCTTAAGGGGGATACCATTGCTTGAGTCTAAATCTAAATATCACATGCGGAATATGACTGCAAAGGAGGCATGCAGGAATCAAAAGGTTGATTTCATTAAACTAAACCTTTTCTTGTCATTATTTTTCTTGAGTTCAACTTCGAGCTCACACTTGGATTGATTGGCCATATTTGGAAGGTCATATATTGCTTTCGCATAATGAAAGTTGCAGATTTAGTTTCTATTTTGCGAACAAACAAGCACAATGGCTTTCCTGTAAGTTATTTTACACTTCTTTCTATGTTATTTCACTTTCCTTGCGTATTTTATTATCATTGTTAGTATTTTTTATTCACTTTTCTTTAGCTTACGTTTTGAGTGATGGATTCCAGGTAGTTGAGCAAGGGCGAAATGGGGAGGCACTAGTCATTGGGCTCATCCTTCGTAGGTAAAACAGGCTAGTGTAATTTGTGTTTGGTTAGGGCGTTGTAAAATCTGGTTAAGAGTGCAATCATTTAAATGGATTGTTTTTGATGCAGTCACTTGTTGGTACTTCTGCAGTCTAAGTTAGACTTTCAGCACAGTCCTTTGCCCTGTGATGTAGGAGGTGGATCAATACCAATAAGGTAACTGGATATACTAATAATCTCACATCTTTACCTTTCAGTATTGAAAAGTGTTAATTGGTTGGTTGGATACTCAGGCACAACTTCAGTGAATTTGTTAAACCTGTCTCTAGCAAAGGGTTGTCCATAGAGGACATCTATCTAAGCCATGATGACTTGGAAATGTACCTTGATCTTGCCCCTTTTTTGAACCCCTCACCATACATTGTTCCTGAAGATATGTCATTGACAAAGGTAAGCATTCTCATTTGTAACAATGAGGTGCTATGTATCCGTTTCTGATGCAGTGCATGAGTTGATCAATTATTATTTGTAACCTATGCACTTTATGGTACAGGTATACAATCTTTTCCGTCAGCTAGGATTGAGGCATATTTTTGTGGTCCCTCGTCCTTCACATGTAGTTGGTTTGATTACAAGGAAGGATTTGTTAGTTGAGGTACTTGGGTAAAAGAACCCTTTCTTGATTTTTCAATTTCTGTTTCTTAAATTTGTAATTGAATTTGAAGACTACTTGATTGGAATTGCAGGAAACTGAAGATTCAACAACAGTGGAGTTACAATCAACTAGTGTAAGGTCTTGATACAGCTATACCCTTTGGCCTTTCCAACTTCTCATGTATATTTGGGTACTCGTGATATCATAGATTCTACTAATGCATTGCTAGCGAGATGTGATTTCTCTTGATATGCCTAATACAGTAGAAGGAAGTAAATTGGAAAGCTCAATAAATATATATTTATACATCGATTGCCTTCTGATAGTACGTTGCGCAGTTGCCGAGGTCTTCGTCATCTAAGTTATAAAACTTGATGCTGGGTGGTGACTTTTCTTTTGTCCAAAATGTCGGATCCCAATGGTGATTCCAATTTTTTGGGTGTGCCTCCATCTTGGTATTTCAGATTGGGGAGTCAAAAAAAATTTCCTGCTGGTATCTCATTGCTCCATTGTGCCAATAACCCTTTGTTTCAGATTTCTGCTACTCTTTATCCCCTGACGTCAATGTCATTCATTTTGGGTGGAGCAAATAGTTCCTTCCATCTTGCATTACTTTGATAGATCTACTATCTTGGTTTTTTGGGAGGGTCTTGCACTATTGATGCAACTTTTGTGAAACCTTAACTTATATGTCTTCAGTGATTTGCTTTACTCGCGAGGAGAGTAATTGGGGAATACTGCCAAGTTGTTGAGAATACTTTTAAGGTGATTCTGTATCCATACCTGATTGGATCAATGGATCGAGGTTACTTGGTAATGAATGTCTCATTGTGGCTGATTCATTTTGTGCCAAAATCATGGATTATGTCCTAGGACGAGTGCCAAGTTATTCATGGTCATTTGGCTTCACCAACTTGGAAGAGCTCATCAATGTAGTCAAGAGTGAGGAGCAATGCAAGTCTATAAGTAAATTTGAGTTAGATGGACCCTGCATCTTACAGTTTTTTTTTTTTTTTTTTTTTCGTTAAAGCTTTTGTATTATGTGTAAGGACTGTTGTTTGAGTTAAGAGTATGAGAAGATTTACATTAAATTATGTTGACACTAAGCCCACAGGTTTGTTAAGAACATCTGCTATTATTCTCATTGGAATCACATTTGTGTTGGAGGTATTTTCTTCCAAGCTTTTTAATCCTCCCAAGCATTATTTTCTGATTCTCGTTGTTCCTTTGTTGTGCAGAGCCGATAAAAGATTAGCTGCAAGGAATCCAGATGTGGAGCAGCCACTTCTTGATGGTCTTTTGATGCAAGATTGAAGCGATATGGATGATCCTAATTCCATGTCCACTTCCTCATTACCGATCCTTTCTGTAGCGTAGCATATTTGAACCTGGGAGGCCAGTTACCTTGATACCCTTGGTATTCTCGTTCCCCTTTTTGCACAGCAGTTACACCATACTTTGTTCATTCATTGTATCCACAAGAACAAATATGTAAAGTTGATCAATGTAAGAATAAGGTTCGTGTTTCATGCCCTATATATTTCTTAGTTCTTGTTTCTTGCTCAACTAATGACTGAGGTTGCTTGAGATCTCACTATGTTTTTCAACAAGGATTCTCAATTAAAACATTTAGAACTTCCTTGTTCAAATTGAATGTGTAGACCTGGGTGACATGTAGAGGGTTGTTCCATTGCAATTGTTCATAATGCATTGAGATGTATAACAGGGAAAAAAAAAAGTTAGTTAAAATTTGTTGGACTATATAAATCGGTGCATTATCAACACGGTGGTGTTAAAATTTGTTGGGTTATATAAATCGTTGCATTATCAACACGTTGGATTCAGGTGGCCTTCTATCCAGGAGACATGGTCAGCAAAATTCCGAAGGCTATTTCATTTTATTTTTGTTTTTAGAGGTTATGGCATGAGTTTTAACCAACTAGCATATCATGTCTTCAGCGACTTACGAAATTAAGCATTGGAGATGTGAGGCAAAATAATATAAAATTCAGAAGGGCAAAAACATTGTATAACTTTTTAATAGTCAAGATTTGATTAATAGAACTGTCTGTAAAACATGTTAGAACACGCTACATGCAATAATATTTTATTTTTTATTTTTATTTTTATTTTTATTTTTATTTTTATTTTTATTTTTTATTTATTTTTATTTTTAATCCCTTAACCCCCCTCCCACCCAAGATGTTGCCGGCTGGGTTTGACCCTGTGATTTAGTGATACCATCCGTCACTGTTCAACCACTGAGCCATCACACCTTTGACCGCTACATGCAATAATACAAATGGGGAATATGATAAGCAATTGTCAGTATGTTATATTTATCTGCCTCTTGTTTCCGGAACTGCATGCATGTTTTCTAAACGAATGTGGATTTAGATACTGCTCACAGCTTTGGTCATCACATTGAAAGCCAGTCACCCCTTTGGTTAAGGTAGCCACTATTTGACACTACAACTTATATTCACCCACATCATCCTCTAATATTTTCTTTCCCACATCACAGTTCTCTCCCACACTATTAGGGGTGGGAAAGACCCAGGTCCGGACACGGATCGGTATGGTCTTGTCCTGGTTCAAATCGGGTACAACCGGTTCATGACTTTTTCATCCTGGTCCCGGTCTTGAACCATTTGAAATTGAAACGGGACCAATTTCCACAATTTCAGTCCCCATCCCTACCCGGTCTATCCCGGTTACTGTACCAATTCAAAACAAAATCTAAGCCCATATTTATGCTCACCACGTGTATGGCTCAGATGGCTTCAACTGACTAATACTAAGGTAATGGCTAAAATACCCCCGCTTTGAACATTTGAAATTGACGCCCTAATTTCGCGCCAAACAGACTACTTCTCCTTTCTTCTTCTCCTCAGATCATCACAAAGTCTTCCTTCCTCTGGTCGTCAATCAAGTCTTCAAGATCAAGATCAAATCTTCCTTTGGCTATCGATCTAGTCTTCATTTGGCCGTTGATGAAAATGAGTTTGACAAATCAAAATCCGAGGAAGGCACCCGGGAGAATGGTGATGCATGTTTGAATTATTATTAATTTTTTTTTTTAAAAGTTTAGGTCACAATTTTCTGTTGAAGATGTTTTGTGATTTTTTTTTTTTTTTTTTTTTTTTTTTTTTTTTTTTTTTTCTGATTAAGATTTTGGATGTTTGAATTCGCAGGTTGGGGAAGATGATGATGATTAGATGGAGTGGCTTTGATAAAAATAAAAATAAATAAAAAAAAGTATATAGAGTAGATGTGCAGGATCTGTAGTATTAAGGAGGAAATCAGAGTAATATAGTGTTGATCTTCAATCAAAAACATTGTTAGTGTTTCTATATAGAAATCTGATGATGACGCATTGTTTGTTAATATTTCTATATAGAATTGCTCTTGTTAATATTTTGTACCATTTTTTGTGTTTCTGAGATGAATTGATTTGGCTCAGGCATTTCATGTGCTATGTTTTAACTGTTGAAGATTGAATGGAATGTTTGGTCTATAAATCCATTTTGGACCATTAGTTAATTTTCAATGGATGGGCTTTCAAGTTTCAAAGGCAAAATATAGGCCTGTAAGACTTGGCTGGGCCTTAGTTGATTTTTTAAATTTGTGTTGGGTTTGAAGTTGTCAGGCCTTATCCAAGCCAATGGTATAAAAAATTATAAGCCCAACAACCAAATTCGGGAGGGCATGGTCCCGACCCGGACTGTCCCGTTTTAAACCGATCCAAGACCAACTAGGTCTGTCCAAAAAAATGTGCAATCCCGGATTGTTTTGGTCCCGTTTCACTAGACCGAGATCGAAATTGAGATAGGCCCAATCCCGGACTATGCCCACCCTTACACACCACCCATAAAAGGAAAATTCTTAATCTTTCTCCCCTCCCAAATTCAAAACAATCGAAAGTTCTCTCTCTTCTCCCAACTTCCTCTTTTCTCACCACCACCCTTATTCTTTCAATATCTTTTTCTTCTTTGCATCTTCTTCTTCTTTGAATCTTCTATTTTCATTTATCTTCTTCACTTCCCTCCTCATTCGGGAGCACCCCCAAAACACCCCCTTGCATATGCTCTTCATTATCTCAAATCGAAATTGAAGACGAAGTCAAAGAAGCAGAAGATCTGGAGCCTTTATAGGATCTCAATCTCAATTCTGTTGTCGCCCCTATCCCTCTGGAGCCTTTACACCCCTCTGTGATCGCGAGTTTTTCATTAGTAGGTACCTTTGTGAGGGTCAAAATGTTTGCCCTCGCAGCGGCCCGTGAGAGTGGGGAACCCATCCTCGCACGGTTTGCCGTGAGGAAAAAAAACCAGAATGCGAGAGGAAGCAGAAGAATGAGAGGGAGATGGGCGACGGCATGTGCGAGAATAAGAGAGAGTTGGACAAGAAGAAAGGGGAACCGAGAGATAATGGGAGAATTGGGAGAGATGAATGAGGAGATGAAGAAGATGGTGAGGGGAAGGAAAAGAAGAAGATGGAAAAGGGGTGACAGTGGTTATAGCACCATCTCCTCTATCTCTCGCCTTCACCGATCGTCTCTCACCGTCCATCGCAATCAATTGCCCCCTTCCTTATTAACCCTTTCTAGGTTATTGTTATTGTTCTTGAGAAGAGAGGGTCATGGAAGAAGAAAAAAATGAATAACGGTTTTTATGAGTCTTCTAGAAGAGCGGGTAAAAAACAAAAAATTAGATAAATGCATGATGTGGGCGAGACTAAGTTGTGATACCAAATAATCGCTATCTTTAATTAAAGGCATGTTCCTTTTGCATTGCTCGCCGCCATGGATCATTTAACTTGCTGTGGATACTCTAAGTATTGATCTGTCATATTCATCATCTTTTGTATCAATGGACTCAAATTTCAATGCCTTGTAGGTGGCAACATGATGTGATATTTTAATTTCATATGGATTTTATTTATTCCAATAATATATTGGTATGTTATCATATGGTTATATTATTATTGTTATCAATTTTTTTTAGACATTCTTAGACTATCTATTCAACTCAAGAAGAAAAAATGAGATAAGTAACCTTGAATGATGAAGAGTTGGATGCCAATAGAGATTATGTCCAACCAACAGTGGTGGACTCAGGATTTTAGTTAAGAGAGAGCGAAATGATAAATAATTATTAGTTATAAAGGGCGGAGTTAAATTTTTCTTCTTCTACCCGAACTAATAACTAATAAAAAAAATACAACTATCAAAAGTACATTGCATATACCAAATTGAATCTAGTATAATCCAATTTTAAGCCAAAATACGATCACAATTTCAATAATCTTAGCAAGAGCAAATGGGTATAATAACCATAATATATAACTAAAATCACAAATAATTAGGATAAATATCTAGTTGAGGCTTAAAAATCTGAAATTTGCGAACATAATAAGATCCTAATACAATTTCATTGAAAAATGATTTATGTGAGCCTCAAATTTTGTCTGAGTTGGCTAATGGTATATATAGTTATTATTTTAGATATTAATTTCAAATATTTTTTTAGAGGTTTTATACCACTTGTGGACAAACATTTTTTTAATGTTTGCAATTACATATAAAATTGCATTAAAAACAAAAAAGTATGAGACATATCACAATGACAGAAATAATAATTGTCAACAACCATAAAAAATTATATGCTTCAAGAGGAACAAAAATAAGTTTTTATTAAACTAAATTTTTTTATATGTTTGCAATTATTAATAAAATTGCATTGAAAAAAATAAATTATGCGAGTAAAGAGTATCAAACTTAAAACATTTACTTTAAATGTTAAACTTTCAATCACTACACTAACAGAGAGATATGAAAATAGTTGAATGAATAAAAAATATATTGTATTATACATTATATAATTTATTTTATTGTAATGCTAAATATATATTAAAAATATTTAAAAGTTGAAAGGGGTAGGTCCGCCCCTGCCAAGCAACATGCATTTTGAGAGTGAATACAGTTTCTAGCTGCAGCCATACCAAACGAAACGAAACGGCCACAAGTTAAGTTTTTAGAGATCAAGTGTTGCTGCATGAAAAACTGAGAATGCCTAAAATACATGGTTAGTTTAAGCTCGAAGTGAATTTTTTGCGGAGCAAGCGAGTGTGTGTGTGTGTTAGAAAACATGGAGAAAAACACAAGAATTAAATTGGATAAAATAGGAAAAGGTCAAATGCTTAAAATAAGCAACAAGTCTGAAACTAAGAGGGTCCAACGTACAAAGTGGGCTTTCTTCCCCACTTTATAATTAGCAAATTTTTTGTCATTTCATATATAATCTTCACCACACCTCTCTCTCTCTCTCCATCTTCTCTCTTCTCCACTTCCATGGCAGTGCAATTTCGTTTTTAAATATTTTCTTAGAAAAAATAAAAATATATTTACTTATTTTATTAGAGGAGAAAACATGCCAAGTGTGATAGTGGTGGCACCAAAAGGTGAAAAGATCCCTGAGTTTGAAGGGAGAACCACCTTCTATGTGGTTGTTTGTGGCATTATTTCAGCCTTTGGAGGCTTAATGTTTGGTTATGATATTGGCATTTCAGGTTTACTTTCTGATTTTTTCTCTGAACATTTCTATTTCTTAAATTTCAATATACTCTATTTCTTCCCTCAGATAAGGCATGCAGCTTGTGCGATCGAACCCGAATATTTTAGATAATGTAATTTAAAATTTGTCTGAACATGGTCTAATGTAATTTAAAATTTGTCCGACCACAGCTTTAGATAATCAAACTCGACCAAAACTTGGGTTGGCATCCCAGTGACATCATGAACGCCCTTAGACATTTTGGACACGCTACCTGAAAATTCTAGTCTATATATGCTCTAAATAAACTGAAATTGGTAGTCTATGGATTGGGCATGCAGCTTGGCTTTCCTTTCAACTGTTTCGGTTGAGCATAGCCTGTTCCGGTTCAGTTTGTGCTTTAATTTCGATAGTCCATTTTACTTTACGTGCCTTACAAGACATGACTCATTTTGTAATCCAGTTTAGTTTATGTCAAATATTTTGTGCGAGTTCAATTTTGTTTTGCTCATAGTAAAACATGATTCAAATACAAGTGGCGACCATAGATGTACACTAGTGATGTCTACCCTGGGCGAATTTCCAATGCTATCATTTAAAAGTTAAACTTATTTCTAATTATAAGCCTCACTGTTGCACATGGAATATGAATCAATAATTTAATGGAGTTGCTGATGCCTCTTTTAAATGGAAATTCAGGTGGGGTGACATCCATGGATGACTTTTTGATCAAATTCTTCCCAGACGTTTACCTGAAAAAACGTGTGGCCAGTGAAAACAACTACTGCAAGTACGACAACCATTACCTTCAACTGTTTACATCTTCATTATACCTTGCTGCACTGGTAGCGAGCTTTGCAGCATCGAAGGTTTGCTCCAAGTTTGGCCGAAAACCTACAATGCAGCTAGCATCTGTTTTTTTCATGGGGGGAGTAGTCTTGAATACTGCAGCACCAGAGCTTGCATCACTTATTGTTGGGAGGATTCTTCTTGGCTTTGGAGTTGGATTCGCTAATCAAGTATATACCTTACCCTTGTAATATTATTTTTCTTGAAGCATGGTACCTTAGGATGTGGAGTGGACTGTCTTAAGTCTAGTTCTTGGTGATGTGTGCATCGAGATGTGCAATGCTAATAGGATTACACATCTCAATTCACGGTTGACGGTTTTTGGGTCCTCTGCTGTGCAACTGTGGCGGTTCTCATAGCATTTGTTTCATTTGGAATAGTGTTATGATAACCCTAGGCTAGGTCACTTAAAGTACAACCCTTAGTGGTGCATTTATGCGTAAACTCATTCTATGAAAAAGTAATTTGTGTCAGGATTGTGGTGGTACACATTCTGATGCACCATTACTAGCTAGCTAGAACTAATTAAGGCGGTCTTCTAGCTAGGGTGTTGTAGCAAAAAGCTTAACATTATAAGTGTTTCATACTGATACTGAGATGACATGCATGCAAAACTCGTATAAGTGAAACTCATCATTTTGCAGGCAGTTCCACTCTTCCTCTCTGAAATCGCCCACACAAAAATCCGGGGCTCATTAAACATCCTTTTCCAACTATTTGTCACACTTGGAATCCTGCTTGCTAATATTGTTAACTACTTCACCTCCAAAATTCACCCATGGGGTTGGCGTATCTCACTAGGCCTTGCAGCGGTCCCTGCACTCATTCTCTTCTTAGGGTCGTTATTCATCACAGAAACCCCAACAAGTTTGATAGAACGTGAAAAGTTCGATGAAGGAAAAGATACACTTAAGAAGATCAGAGGAACTGATAATGTAGAAGCTGAATTTGATCAGATAATATATGCTAGTGAAATGGCACGCCAAGTTAGAAGCCCCTATATTAAACTCATGAAGCCTTCAAGTCGGCCGCCTTTGGTCATTGGGATTTTACTGCAAGTGTTTCAACAATTTACAGGAATAAATGCAATCATGTTTTATGCTCCAGTCTTATTTCAAACAGTTGGGTTCAAGAATGATGCTTCGTTGTTATCTGCAGTTATCACTGGGCTTGTAAATTCGTTAAGTACAATGGTTTCAATTTACGTGGTTGATAAGGCCGGGAGAAGGGTTTTATTGCTTGAAGCTTGTGTCCAAATGTTCATCACACAGGTACTAATACTATATTATCATTTTTAAGAGCCAAGTCTTTACTTTGTCCAAATTTAGCAAGTTTGTTGCAGCACGAAGCCTAAAAAAATTTGAAATGAAAGGCGTAACTAGCTATGATCACCATCTTTATTTGACAGGCTCGTTATCTGAGAGAGTGCAACACTACCTCACCATTTGTTATTGCTTTCTACGTAAATTTTGACGTCAAAGCAAAATTGAAGTATTCCCATTTCATTGAAATGAGTAACTTTATTGACATGCCAATGGTAGCCTAGTTGGATGGTTAAAAAAAAAAAAAAAAAAACTTTATTGACTTTAGCTTTTTCTAATTTTTGCATTCTTATTGTACAGGTAGTCATTGGAGTTATTTTGATGAGAGATTTGTCACCGACAAACCATCTTGAAGATGGAGAAGCCATTATTGTGGTAGTACTTGTGTGTTTATTCATCATGGGGTTTGCTTGGTCATGGGGACCTCTCGGTTGGTTGATACCGAGTGAAACCTTCCCTTTAGAGACGAGATCAGCAGGTTTTGCCTTTGCAGTGAGCTCGAACATGCTCTTCACCTTCCTCATTGCACAAGCTTTCTTGTCCATGCTATGCACCATGCGTGCTGCAGTCTTCTACTTCTTTGCTGCATGGGTTTTACTAATGGGCTTATTTGTTTATTTCTTCTTGCCGGAAACGAAAGGCGTACCAATTGATATGATGGTTGACCAGGTATGGAGAAACCACTGGTATTGGAAAAGATTTGTGGTCAAGGATGATGATGACGAGGATGACGATGAGGACGAAGAATTGGAAAATGGGGAATTTAGATAATTGTTTTTCTTTTTTCTTTTTTCTTTTTTATGTTACTCATTTTTTTAGGGATTGATTTGATCTACTCACAAACTTCTATCTTATATAGAAGCACTTTTGGACAATATTTGCTGCAATGTGTGGTTCTTGTTAATATTTTTAGGGAGTTGTTTCCACTCACAAACTTCTATCTTACGTAGGAGCATTTTTGTAACAATATATTGTTGTATATTACTTGTAAGATACTCATATTGTAATGTACAGATGAAGAGTTGGAATTATTCAAAACCAAATTACAAACTATTAGAACTACTTGAAAAAAATAATAATTATATATATATATATATATATATTTAGTCTTTTAGATCAGCCAATGGGTAATGTTTGTTTGCATCTAATGCGATTTTACAAAATGGAGCAATTAAAGGAAAAATGACACAAGGACAAAGTAAAGGGAAAAATGAAGTGAGGTTGAAGATGACATTTCAATTTTAATTTATGTAAGAAATCAGAAATTCTAGCTGGCTTGGTTTGCTTGTCTGGTTGGCTAGAATTACTCTTTTGTCCCTCATCTTTAAAGTGTTTGTGGTTGTGTTTTAAAGAGGAGGGACAAAATGTGTAAATAAGCCGGCGAGGCAAGCAAACCAGGCCAGCTAGAATTACTCGTAAGAAATATACTCTTCCTGCAACTTTTTTTTTTTTTTTTTTTTTTTTTTTCTGAAAATATAAAATCCATTACCATCTGTATTTTGTGAAATTTGTAAACCTTATTTGATCCCACTCTTGCAAAACCATTTGAAATGGGGTTCTTATTGGATTCTTGACAACCAAACAATTTTTACAAAAGCAATGTTAATAAATAAAATTCCTCGAAGCAAAGTAACTCCTAAATAGCTTAATCGTCATCCTTGTCCAACCATATCTCATTTGATTTTCTTTTTCTTTTCCCTTTTCCTTAAAAATTCCCTATTCTCCCATATATTTCTTCTATCGTTGTTCTTTGTTATGTTTTTCTCTTCCATTAACAAAACCAATGAATAATATATTTCTTCATTATTAGGGTTCGTTCAAGATTTTAATTAGGAATTCCTTGTGATACACAAAGTCACCACGATGATCTCCAAGCAACCTTCTAGCAAATTCTCGCAATGCACTCCTCTTGTATGTGAACTCAAATACATTGGTGTTGTCCTATGTTTTGAGCCTCCGATGCTCAAGTTAGAATACAACCGACAATCGCACATCTTAAAAAAATAACACGTTCAAGAGACTGGTTTAGAGTTTAGAGCTCTTGAAATTAATCCAAACCCTTGTCAATTAGTCAACAGTCTCTATTTATACTACCTTAGGCTTACAAATGTCACTATCACGAGCATTTAATTCTCTGCCAGCAAATCACTGAAAAGCAGAGCCTTGAGCCGAAGTTTGACATTATCAAGACATGTAATTCTGGTTAAGCCGTTGTACTCTATCACCAGCAAAGTTTGTGATCCGACTCAAGCATCGGGAATTCTAATTGGCGAGGAAACGAGCGAGGAAAGGTGCATCTCGAGGGAGATGGAGGGTTGCACCCCCCTCCCTCGCCCGTTTCCTCGCTAATAAGACAATCCCCTCAAGCAGATGTCCCGTCTACGTTAACCTAATCTCTACAATCTCAAGTTTCACGTGTATGTCTAGGATTGGTTGATTTATCCATGTTCAGACTTGCAACTTAGCTTAGGTCATTTTCCAACGAAGTTGACTGGATTCAACTATTTGCCGAGTTGATGTGCTCTCCCTTGATTGCCTGATGTGTTCTTCTTGTCAGCCACTTTGCTAACTTCATTGGCTCATGCTATGCATTTGACTTTCCATGTCAGACCTCCGCCTCTGTCGAGGCTTTTAGTTGCGCTCCATTTATTGGATATGTAAGACTAGGGTGTGGATGCGCTCTACGTGTGCGTATATTCAATATTTTTTATTTAATTTTATTATAACAATCCAATAATAAGTAAAAATTATTATTGAATTTCTAAGCTAAAAATAATGATTTAAGTTTTAAGGGCTTATTTAAAGTGTATAAACAATTGGAGGGTTTCAAATAAATTATGTTAGTGGCTTAGGTATAATTAATCACCGTTTGAGAGGGACTGGTTTGATTGTAAAAAAAACACTAACTATGGAGGGCAAAATGAGATCCAAAAGTTAGATGTAAGGGCATTTTTATAATTTATAGAAATTGGAGGCTTCAAATAAATTATATTAGAGGCTTAGGTATAATTTATCAATATTTAAGGGGGGTGATTTTGATCGTAAATAGTCTGAATTGGAAAGGGTAAATGGTAAGCATAAGTAATAGTGCTAGTCACCTGTTGCACCATCTGTCGGAAGTTTGCGAGATCCAACGTGATGAAAATGATCGGAGACTTCTTAGTGGCCCTTGATTTTCGCTTGGCAATTTTTCCATTAGACACTGCCGCCGAGTTCCTCCACTTCGAAATAAGAGATTTCGGGTCAGAACCCGACCCGACAGGTGTGGATTCTGGTTTCACTTGATGATGAATTTAAGGAGAGGAATAGTTAGTGGAATCAAATTCAGATGCGGGCTCTGTGTTGCAGAGAGACTTCTGGAGAGCTTTAGTGAGGGTATCGTTGTCGTGGGCTAATGCTTCGGAGAACCATGAGTAGGAGAATGTTGGACGGAATGACCAGGGTTCCAGGCTCGCTAAATTGTCTGAAGACGCCATAAACAACAACACCTTTTTTTAATGCTTGAGGAAATTAATTCAAATAATTGGAACGAATAAAGAAAGGAGAATCGTTTGGGATGAAGATATAGGGGGAATTGGGGAAGGACAAGTGAGGGAGAATGGTATTTTGAAGAGGTGGAAGGTCTTTTAAATATGTCGGTGGGACAAACTGGGTTGTCGGGGTGGACAAATGTTGAGTCACTTCAGTACGAGTTGATGCGTGTTGTTGAATTTAGTTTAGTTTGTTTAAGTTAACTGGGTAGTGTGGTAAAAGGGTCCGAAAATTAATCTTGACCGATCAATGACGTGGATTTAACGGTTTCTTCAGAAAATGAAGATTAGACTCAAATAGTTTTCAAAATAAGGACCAAACTCTAATAGTTATAAACTAATGAGTGTCAAACTAAAAAAAAACCCTTTCAACTATTATGTAGTTATATATAATTTAGATTAGATAGATACGTCCACCACGCACTAGTCACGTGCTATTATCCCCAATCTTTTCCGCTTAGCCAGTCACGTGCCATGGCCCTCATGCAACACCAATTACCAATTAGCAAACTATTGTTATGATGGCAAAAAAACAATTTGCCATACAAACTGATGATACATAAAAACGGTCACACCCCGGAGTCGTACACGTGTCATGATGATCTCGAGGAATTACGGCCTCAAGCGTCAGCCCAACACTGATCCGATCCAAGCGGTTCTAAGCCCACCCAACTGCAGTCCGCCAGGCAGTCCCGAACTCTCACAACATGCTAGGCCCACACGTCTCACAGCTATCCTCAATACCCGTAAGCCCTCTTCAGGCAAGTATCTCGAGGATCATCTTCGGACGGGCAACTACACCTGCTCTCTGCTTTCAACTAGGAAGCAAACACTAGAGTATCTTCCACATAGAGAAACTCCCTTCTACGAATTGCTCTTGGATTGGGAACTATCACCCGCGTATCTAGAAGCACAGAGCTAACAGGGAAGTTCCCTCCTACAGCACGACTCCTAATTAGGGAGGTATCTCTACGAAGATCTCATTCCTAAACTACGCCTAAGATGGCTTGGTAGAACCAGGACTCCTTGCACTATAAATAAGACATGAGGCTGGTAAGCTAAGGTACACTACAAATTCTCTGTTATAGCATTACACCTTCCTCAGAGCCCTGTCTGACTTTAGCATTGAAGTGTCATCGGCCACCCCACAGTGGTCTATGGCTCACGTGCGTTACTTGTGCATGTCAACAAGACTAGGTCAAAGCTGGGAGTAGAAAATGACTGCATTAGTTTGGCACCGTCCGTGGGGACGACATAGTTCTTAACTTTAAAGTAATCGTTGTCTCCTATCTAAACCTAGAGAGATGGTGACAATGGAGAACCAGGGGACACGTCCAACGCTCAGGTTGTCCCTATACCGCCTCATTCAACAGTTCCTGTTGTGCACGGGCAACCAACTCACGCTCCCACGCCAATGGCAGTACCCCAGAATCGATGTGTTGTCATCTCAGATACAACAGATCGCCAAGGCGGTGGAGACTCTTACGCGACAGAATGCACCACTTGCTGACGGAGACCAGGAACAACATGAACCTCCGCCTCCAGAAGATGAGAGGGAGCAAGCGCAGAAGAGCCAGACCCTCACTAGTTCTCATTGGACTAAGGGAGGTTGTGCGGCTAACGTTGTGCTCACCGCCAGGACATAGATGCTCGGCCCTGGGAAACCCGTCCGCAGAGGGGTGCATGATCCAGACATACTATATCGCCTCTCTACCCAACCATTTGTGGATCGGATAATGAATGAGGCCCTTCCAAGGAAGTTCACTCCCCTGAAGCTTGACTCCTACGACGGGACCACCGATCCTTTCGATCATCTGCGCCATTACCAGCACGTCATGACCCTCAAAGAAGGATCCGAGTCTGTCATGTGCAGAACCTTTCCCACCAGTCTAAAGAGCTCTGTGCTGACATGGTTCCACAGCTTTCCACTGAAGTCAAACAACTCTTTCAAAACACAGCCGAAGGAATTCTTGACACGTTTTGTCGAAAGCCAGCATTTCAGAAAAGACCGCACTACATACCCTCTCTAAGGCAAAGGTCCGGCGATACTCCGAGAGTATGTCACGCGCTTTAACAACGAGCTGACCCTCATCGGCGGATGCAACAATGATACAGTCGTGATAGCCTTCACTACGGGCCTTAGAGAAGGAAAGCTTTTTGAGGACCTCGCCTTAGAGCCCTCTCTGGACATGGCAGAGCTCCTCAAGAGCGTCTAGAAACCCATCACCCTGGAAGAGTCAAGGACCGCTAAAAGGGAAATCGAAGGCGACGGGAAGCCCTCCTGTCTTAGGGACAAGAATGAGGGAAAAAGTCGTGAGGACGAGGAACAAAGCAAAAGGAAACGCAACGACAACAGGTCGAACCCTGGTCAGCCCAGGCCGGAGAAATCATCCAACTATGTTGGATCCAAAACCGTGACACCCCTAAACGCTAGCCTATCAGACGTACTTAACTCCATGAAAAGTTGGGGGGAACTTAAGTGGTCCCCAAAGACATGCGGAGACCCCTCCAAGAACATCAGGGCTCAAACTGTCTTCCTTGCTCGATGACGTCGAGGTAACAGACAGGTCCACATACGACATCTTATAACGGCTGAGATCCCACTACGAACGCTCCTCATCCATCAACGCAAGCAGCTCTAGTCGTCCATGTACAACCCAACAGAACTCACATTTGCCTTGTTCCTGGAGAAGCTCTTCTTTCCACACCTTTGCATCAACAAGTTCGCGCTCCAGTAGCTCCAACTTTCCAGTCGGTGCGTTGACCTGAGACTGTTCTGTGGCCAGACTGCTCTTTACGGCACTAAGTTCGTGCCATCCCAATTCGAGCTAGAAGCCTTCCTCGCTTCTTGAGCATAAAACTCCACATCGGATTCAAACTGTTGCTTCTCAGTAGCCCAGTCGGCTTCCTTCGAAGCACCCTCTTCAGCGAAAGACAACATTTCAGAACTCGCCTTAGCCGCAGCTTCTTGTACAACCTCGACTTCTCGGCGAATACAGCTCAACTCCTGCCTAAGTCTGTCCCTTTTGGACGCCACTTCTGTTAGATTACGCTCAAGGTTTTCCAGACGAGCCCTCTGAGCCTCAGCGGCCACGATTGGCCTATCCAACCGCTCTTCTTCGGCCTGCTTCTTAAGTAGCTCAATTTCATGGAATGCATCAGAATACAACGTCACAAAATTCGGTGCAAATAGGCTTATCCGTGCGTCCAGATGAAGTTTTCCTTGATCGGGAACTATGTCGGCACCGCCCTTCATGGTCACCACCGTTCTCAAGCTCTCCTTCGTGGCCTTTCCCTTGTCAATAGCAGCAACCCCTTTTGTGCAAAATGACTCAATGGGATTCGAAGGGAGCGAGGGCACCGAAGTATCCAAAAGACCCTAAAAAATCTCTAGCTAAGGCCTAGCGCGAGGCGTTGAGCAATGCATACTGCAAGAGACACGACCGGTACCATGGCCACTATCAGGTGAAGCAACTATGGGGCGATCAGATTCTACCACCTCAGGCAAATCTTCACAAGAGTTTTCTGCCGGAGCGACCCCACGCGAATCAGCACCAGCAAAAGTGTCATCGAAACCCGCACCAGACGGTCATTCAGAGCCTCGACCCGTGCGTCATTAAGGTTCGACATATCTACGACTTCTACCAATCGCAGGTAATTTTTCTCCAAGCCGAAAACATCGATATCGCCTCAACAAACCTAGCAGACTCGCGCTCCCCCTTCACCAGAACGGGTCGTGCCGAAGACGTCCAAGTTCTAATGCGAGACCTCTTCCTCACGAAAAAGGGAAAAGTCTCAGACGACTCCTCCGCATCAGACAAAACAAGAGCTTTGGCCCCAGTAGCCTTCCTGTCATGCCCCGACCCGCCACGGGAATTGCAGCATGCCGATGCTTGAACTAACCTGTAATACAAACGGATTGTAACCGGCCACAACATCATAATATAAGACATTCTTGATACGAGAATGAAACGGAAATAAAAACTACGATAAAAATTTGAACAAAATAAGTATATTTGATTCGCCCCGCCAGAGTCATAGCGACAAAACCAGTATACAAGCATCTAGTATAGCAAGATAATACACCTCATAACACAGAGGAAGCAAAACATACTCGTACAGGGTGGACACGACCAAACAGCACAAAACGCGCCTACAACGGAAAACGGGGCCTAAGCGCCACGATCAGCTGGAACGCCAACACTGCCTGCACTCCAATAGAAGCACACCCCTTGCGGGGTCAGCAAAGCACAAAGCTAGCTGGTGCGAGCGAACTAAATACAAATAATAGAATACTATACAAGGAAAATTCATGCCAGACAAGAAATGATAAGTAACGAGTTCTAAAGTCTAAATCACACCGTGTCTCTAAGGATAATATTTCTAAGTTCAAGCAACAACACAAGCATTTCAAATTCAACAATAACTACAAGTTTACGATATATGCCGATCATTACACGTGATTCAAACATGGTAAATATCAAGCGATGAAAATAAAGATAATCTCATAGTTCTTCATAGTCTCCTAGGTATAGCAGTCAAGTTGACTAAAAATCCTGTAAAATTCTGTATAAGTGTCTCATATCGTAGGTATCCGCATACCCTACGAATGTGTCTCACCCAGACACATCCCACAACGTGCACCAATACCACTTCGGACTTGTTTGTATCTTAATGGGGTGCCATCTGCCAGGATACAAACTCAAACATCCCGAACGACTGGCCTAACACGGCCAACCTAACACAATCAAACTCAAGTGCGCTGGGAGGGAAAGCGAGTAATCTCCAAAGCACGTCCTCCGGGACCCGTCCTATTGCACTCTATAGTGGCAAGTGCCTGCGGGAGCTCACTGCACCTCAACAAGCTTGCCACATGCAATAGCGTCCTCAATGTCAGGTGCGAGTCATCTCAATCACCATCCAACTCAATATGCGAGCAAACTCCTAAGCATCGGCACAACATGCATTATAGCAGGGTAAAGACACTTATACTAACATCCACATGCACAAATGACGAGTCTGTACATAATCAAAGGTAACAAACGTGCAATCATAATCAATTCGGCAATTTTTATAAAACCACGACTATGCCAGGGTTCCAACATGACCCAATTCACCACGATAAATTTATTCGAGTTGATTATCATACATGCTCAAGACTCGACAATCCACAGTAAAACATGACATACTATGCAAACTCGAAAACGATGCATACAAGTCCAATGTCATTACACCAAAGCCTAATCACACCAAAATTCATTCACTATTCGATTTCATTCAAGTATATCATGCTTTCAAAAAACCCAATACGTAATTCATTCACAAATAACCAACACAATCATCGAAATATCTGAAAACCCCGAATTTCGAATTTGGATTCAATTGTACACAATCGACGGTATGATGTAAAACTTAAATTCAGGATTTCAAATAATTATTTCTCAAAATAAATATTATAGTTCCACTCACCTGAGCGGAATGGGTTTTCAGAACACAATTCCTACTGGTCGAAGCTCCTAACACGCAAAACCACGAATGCGGGACCACGAAAAATTTTTAAAACTGCAAGGCGGACTCGAAGGTGAGCAAACTAGCCGAAAACTAGAAAAATAAATAAATCACAAGCGGCGCGTGACTGAAAGAAAACCTTACAGGCAAATAAAATCTGGCAAACTCCCAGACGAAACCCAAAGTTTGGCGAAAACTCGTCGAAACCCAAAGTTTGGCAAAAACTCGCCGAAACCCTCCCTACTCCGGTCTGATCGCCCCCAAACCGCACAACAGACCGAAAATAGGTCTAAGAACACTCGGAGTCACGAATGTGCGGTTCACCCATGCACCCAAAGTCTGGATTCACGCCGAAGAACCCTCAAAACGAACATGCACCCTGATTTGTTTTGAAAAATCCAGCCAACCCCGAAATCATCCTTGCATGTCAGGTCTACGGGCTCCAAATGACGCCACCAAGGCCCCTCAAAGGCTGATCGGAGCTACGGAAACCGATCAAACAAGCCAACACCAAATATGCCCACACAAATCTGAAATTTCGATTTTCTTAAATGAAAAACCGAAATAAGAAGGAGAGGGGAGAAATAGGAAGAAAAATGAGGAGGAGGAGGAGGAGGTGAGATTTGGGGGAAGAAAATGACAAATACAATGATGATTCGCTGGAGAAGAAAGGGACGAAGGGGAAATCTCGCTCCCTGGAAAGAAAAAAATAAAAAAGAAGGAGAAGAAAGAAAGGGGGGGTGGCTATGTGACCCCACCGCATTTACTGAGTACACCACTGACCAAGAATTTTTTTTTAAACACAGTTATTACATCATACACACCTTAAAAGAGATCTCGTCCTCGAGATCGGACAAAGCCACGACAAGAAAACCTAAGCGGAAATTTCAAGTTATTTCTGTCTCATCTGGTCCTCCAGCTCCCAAGTCATGTCACCCTCTCGGTGGCTCCACTGAACCTTCACTGACTTCACTGTTCTTCGACGGAATTGTTTCACATCATCATCAACAATGGCTACTGGCCTCACTGGATAAGTCAACTCATCAGAAATCTCCAACTCAGCGGGCTCTATAATCTGTGACGGGTTTGCCAAACACTTTCGCAACATGGATACGTGAAACACGTCTGGAGACCTGACATACTCTGTAGCAAAGCCAATCTGTAGGCCACTGGTCCAATCCTCTCAGTAATCTCATATGGCCCTACATACCTCGGTGCAAGCTTCCCTCGACTTCGGAACCTAACAACTCCGCGCATTGGGGAAACTTTCAGAAAAACCCTGTCACCAACATCAAACGCTAACTCCTTACGCCTCCTATCAGCGTAACTCTTCTGTCTACTCTGGGCTGTCAACAAACGCGCTCTAATCAACTCAATCTTCTCAGTAGTTTCTCTGATCACATCTGGTCCAATCACAACTGACTCTCCAATCTCTGCCCAACAAACAGGGGACCTACACGGTCGTCCGTAGAGTGCCTCAAACGGTGCCATAACAATACTTACTTGGTAGTTGTTGTTGTACGCAAACTCGCATAATGGTAGGTGATCTTCCCAACTGCCCTCAAAATCTAAAATGCATGCTCTAAGCATGTCTTCCACTACCTGATTCACTCGCTCAGATTGGCCATCTGTCTGTAGATGATAAGTTGTACTCATGTCCAATCTAGTACCCATAGCTTGCTGAAAGTTCTGCCAGAAGTGGAATGTGCACACTTCGTCAACCGATCAACAATGACCCATATCGACTCATTACCTTTCCTCGACCGTGGAAGTCCATCGATGAAATCCATAGTGATATACTCCCACTTCCACGTCGGGATCTCTAATGGATGCAATAACCCAGACGGTCTCTAATGCTCGGCTTTCACCTGCTGACAAGTCGCACACCGTGCCACAAACTCTCCAATGTCTTTCTTCATGCCACGCCACCAGAAAGAACGTCTCAAATCTCGATACATCTTTGTTCCACCTGGGTGAATGGTGAAACGAGATCTATGAGCTTCCTGTAAGATATCTCTTCGCAACTCCTCATCAGACGGAACACAAAGCCGCCCACAAAACCGCAACCCTCCATCTGAACCCACCGACCAATCGGTAGGGCACTCATCCAATGTGTCCACTACCAAATCTGCTATCTGCCTCGTAATCACTGGATCAGAGGTCTGTCTCTCCACCACTCTACTGATCAACGGCGGATAAACTGTTAAACCCGCTATCATGCTGCCTTCTGTACTGAAAGTAGGCTGAACTGCAAATGAAACCAATGTCTCAAGTGTTCGGTACTCCTGAATCATCATGGTTGCCATCACTACATGTCGCCTACTCAAGGCATCTGCAACCACATTGGCCCTACCAGGCTAATACTGTATCTCGAAGTCATAGCTGCTAAGAAAATCAACCCATCGTTGTTGCCTCATAATCAACTCCCTCTGAGTGAATAGGTACTTCAAACTCTTGTGATCTGTGAACAACTCGAACCTCTCACCAGACAGATAATGTCTCAAGATCTTCAAAGCAAAGACTACGACTGCCAACTCTAAGTCATGTGTCGGATATCTCCGCTCGTGGGGTTTCAACTGTCGAGACACATAGGCTATGACCTTCTTGCCTTGCATCAACACTCCACCCAATCCTGTAACGCAAGCATCAGTAAATACCACCAGTCGGCTACCAGGTGTCGGAATAGTCAACACTGGTGCTGAAGTCAACCAAAGCTTCAAAGTTTCAAAAGCTTCTTCACACTTTTCTGACCATACAAAAGGAACATTCTTCCTAGTCAACTGAGTGAGTGGTGACGCAATCAGGGAAATATTTGATAAACCGTCGGTAGTAACCAGCCAAACCTAGAAAACTACGAATCTCCGTCACACTACTCGGTCGTCTCCAAGACTTCACTGCTTCGACTTTCTCGGGATCCACTGAAATACCTCCACTAGAAATGACATGCCTGAGAAATCGAACTTCAGGCTCCCAGAAGTGACACTTACTGAACTTCGCATACAACTGATTTTCTCTAAGTGTATGCAAAACAATGTGAAGGTGCTTTCTTCGCTCCTCTAAACTCCTCGAGTACACTAAGATATCGCCAATGAAGAATACCACAATCTTGTCCAAGTACGAACTGAACAATCTATTCATCAAATCCATGAAGAAAGCTGGTGCATTTGTCAATCCAAATGGCATGAGTGGAAACTCATACAAGCCATAACGGGTCCGAAAAACGGTAATTGGAACGGAATGTTCCTCAACTCTCATCTGATGATACCCAGACTGCAAATCTAATTGTGAAAACACTACGGCTCCCCTCAACTGATCCAATAATCATCAATTTGAGGCAATGGATACTTATTCTTGATGGTCACTTTATTCAAATCTCGATAATCTATGCACATCCTCAATGATCCATCCTTCTTGGATACCAATATTGCCGGAGCTCCCCAAGGTGAATTGCTCGGACGAATAAACCCCTTACGAAGCAAATCATCAAGTTGCACTTTCATTTATTCCAATTGCTTAGGTGCAAGCCTGTACGCTGATTTAGATATAGGTGCAGTACCAGGAACCAGGTCAATCCGAAACTCTACCTCATGACGAGGAGGGATATCAGGAATCTCCTGAAAGACATCGGGAACTCACACACAACCTCTTTAGAGCTAGTGTCGGGACAAGAAATCTCAAGAGAGCTTAGAAAACTCGACATCAAAGAAACCGAATCGGGCTCACAAGCCAACACACGAGGCGAAACATCAGGTGGCGCTAACATCACTGACCTATGCAAGCAATCAATGATCACCGGATGACTGGACAACCAATCCATCCCTAGAATCAAATGATAGCCCTCAAAACCCAAAACAATAAAGTCAAACACAAAGTTGTACCCCAACAAGGAAAACTCGAAACGGGGACAATATTCCCACAACCAAACCGAACTACCCAAGGGAGACACAACGCACAAGGGCTCCAGTAAAGGCACTACCTCAAGGTTGTCTCTAACAACCAACTGTCTAGAAATAAAAGACCTAGATGCTCCTGTATCGAAAAGAGCCCTCAACTGGGAAGACGACGAATGCACAAAACCTAGCACACAACACATATATCCTGAGTCACATAACAACACACAAACATGCAATTTTTCCTACGCATAATGCATATAACACAAATCTTACTACATGTAGCACACACAACTACAAGAAAAAAAATAATAACATACCCTCAACATTTCCCTGACCGGGAATAGCTGCTAGGCGAACAGGCGGTGCTGGGAGAGGGACTCTCTGACCAATTTCAGGCGCAGGTGCTAACTGTCCCTGAGGCGCCCTCTGTTGTGCTGGTCCATCCCTATTCTGAGGACAAACTCTGGAAAAGTGCCCCAATTGTCCACAAGTATAACAAACTACATGCTCCCTTCGATTTGTCTGACCTCTTGGACAATCACGGGCTACATGTCCCTCCTGACCACAAGTGAAGCAACCGCTTCTAGTTCTTGTCTGACCACCCCACCTAGGTTGTCTCTGTTGCTGCTGTTGTCGATGATCTCCTCGGGAACGTCTGTCACCTATGCGGTCTTTGCTAGTCCTAACTGGTCCCCCTCTACCAGGGTTTCTCTGCTGGACAGCGACACGCTCTGGCTGCTGTGCCTGCTCAATTGTCTGGCTTCCTCGTCCAAACCTCTGACTGCGTTTTGAACCTCTAGCTCGTCGAACCAAAGTCTCTTGTCTACACTCGGCATTCACTCGCTCCTGACTCAAAGTGACGTCCACTAATATCTCAAAAGGAAGATCGATCATCACCATCAACTATTTCCTTAGGAACGGGTTCAGACCACTCAAAAACTTCTTGTTCTTCTTCTCTGGAGTATCTATAAAACAAGTGGCATAACAGCTCAACTGTGTAAACTCGGCCAAGTATTCAGAAATAGATCTAGAACCCTGTTGTAAATGTAGAAACCTGTCCACTATCTCAGCTCTGGAAAAATCAGGAATAAAATGTTGTTCAAACACCTGGCAAAATGTATCCCACTGCATCTCTGACACATCACGGCTCTGCCTCACCAAATCCCACCAATACATAGCCTCTCCGTCAAACTGGTGTGCTGCTAACTCAGTACGCTGTATAGGTGTCAGCACCATCCTCTCAAATATGAGCTCTACCTTACGAATCCACCGATCCGCAGCTAGAGAATCTCCAGTACCATCAAATCTTTCACCACCCAAGCTGACGAAATTCTTGTTGTGCCGAGTAAACGGATCCTCTGACTGATTCCCCTGCCTCATATTCTGTGCCCACTGTGTCATCATTTCCATGAAAGCCTGAGAGACATCTTCTCCAGCAGTGCCTGATCCCTCACCCTGGGATCTCTTACCACGCGCCATCATCAAACACCCTATACGTAAAAGAAAACACACATACAATACATCAAACAACACAACAAAAATCCTAACTCCTCTACCCAATTCACTCAAGAAAGTGGTAGATGATGATGTTCTATGTGAACCGGTAAACAATGGCTCTGATACCAAGCACTATCACGCCCCGACCATCGCAGCGTGCCGATGCGTGAACTAACCCGTAATACAGGCAGATCGTAACCGGCCACAACATCATAATATAACACATTCTTGATACGAGAATGAAACGGAAATACAAACTACGATAAAAATTTGAACAAAATAAGTATATTTGATTCGCCCCGGCAGAGTCATAGCGACAAAACCAGTATACAAGCATCTAGTATAGCAAGATAATACACCTGATAACACAGAGGAAGCAAAACATACCAGTACAGGGTGGACACAACCAAACAGCACAAAACGCGCCTACAACGGAAAACGTGGCCTAAGCGCCACGATCAGCAGGAATGCCAACACTGCCTGCACTCCAATAGAAGCACACCCCTTGCGGGGTCAGCAAAGCACAAAGCTAACTGGTGCGAGGGAACTAAATACAAATAACAGAATACTATACAAGGAAAATTCATGCCAGACAAGAAAGGATAAGTAACGAGTTCTAAAGTCTAAATCACACTGTGTCTCTAAGGATAATATTTCTAAGTTCAAGCAACAACACAAGCATTTCAAATTCAACAATAACTAGAAGTTTACGATATATGTCGATCATTACACGTGATTCAAACATGGTAAATATCAAGAGATGAAAATAAAGACAATCTCATAGTTATTCATAGTCTCCTACGTATAGCAATCAAGTCGACCAAAAATCCTGTATAAGTGTCTCATATCGTATCCGCATACCCTACGAATGTGTCTCACCCAGACACATCCCACAACGTGCACCAGTACCACTTCGGGCTTGTTTGTATCCTAATGGGGTGCCATCTGCCAGAATACAAACTCAAACATCTCGAACGACTGGCCTAACACGACCAGTGTTCTAAAAATCAGCCTAGGCGCTAGAAGGTGGAAAACCGCCCAGATTAATGGCTGGGCGGGCAGTCTGGGCGGGTCTGGGCGGGATCTAGGCGGGGTCTAGGGGACTCTAGGCGGTTTGGGCGATTTTTTTTTTTTAATTTTTTAATAAGGATGATTGTGTTCTTATTTTATTTTTCTTTCATATTTTTTAGAAATAAACTATTTAATTGTTTTTTATTCAGTATATGTCTAAATGTAGCAAATGATGATTACTTAATGGAATTCTCAAAGGATCTGCCGGTACCAATTTTACTAATGTAGATTTTATCAAACATAACTGAGGTTATTCATACAATTTGAAGAAAAATAAAAGAGTACACAAATTCAAATTTATATAAAGTACCCATCATGACCAACTTCAGTCATTTGAGTTTTAATAAATTTTGTTCACGATTGTTAATTTTTCATGTTTTTAAATTTTGCATATGTATATTGGCATTAAATTGGATGTAATTGATAAGGTATTATGCTTAACTTTTGTAAATTATTAAAGTTATAATACAAAACCTAAGACCGCCTAGGCCCCTGGGCGCTAGGCACCTGCTCGCCCAGCGCCTAGCGATTTTTAGAACATTGAACACGGCCAACCTAACACAATCAAACACAAGCGCGCTGGGAGGGAAAGCTAGTAATCTCCAAAGCACGTCCTCCGGGACCCGTCCTACTGCACTCTATAGTGGCAAGTGCGTGCGGGAGCTCACCGCACCTCAGCAAGCTTGCCACATGCAATAGCGTCCTCAATGTCAGGTGCGAGTCATCTCAAGCATCATCCAACTCACGATGCGAGCAAACTCCTAAGCATCGGCACAACATGCATTATAGCGGGGTAAAGACACTTACACTAACATCCACATGCACAAATGACGAGTCTGTACATAATCAAAGGTAACAAACGTGCAATCATAATCAATTCGGCAATTTTTATAAAACCACGACTATGCCAGGGTTCCAACATGACCCAATTCACCACGATAAATTTATTCGAGTCGATTATCATACATGCTCAAGACTCGGCAATCCATGGTAAAACATGACATACTATGCAAACTCAAAAACGATGCATACAAGTCCAATGTCATTACACCAAAGCCTAATCACACCAAAATTCATTCACTATTCGATTTCATTCAAGTATATCATGCTTTCAGAAAATCCAATACGTAATTCATTCACAAATAACCAACACAATCATCGAAATATCTGAAAACCCCGAATTTCAAATTTGGATTCAATTGTACACAATCGACGGTATGATGTAAAACTTAAATTCAGGATTTCAAATAATTATTTCTCAAAATAAATATTATAGTTCCACTCACCTGAGCGGAATGGGTTTTCATAACCCAATTCCTACCGGTCGAAGCTTCTAACATGCAAAACTACGAATGCGGGACCACGGAAATTTTTAAAACTGCAAGGCGGACTCGAAGGTAAGCAAACTAGCCGAAAACTAGAAAAATAAATAAATTACAAGCGACATGTGACTGAAAGAAAAATTTACAGGCAAATAAAATCTGGCAAAGTCCCCGACGAAACCCGAAGTTTGGCGAAAACTCGCCGAAACCCTCCCTACTCCGGTCTGATAGCCTCCAAACCGCACAACAGGCCGAAAATAGGTCTAAGAACACTCGGAGTCATGAATGTGTGGTTCACCCACGCACCCAAAGTCTGGATTCAAGCCGAAGAACCTTCAAAACGGACATGCACCCTGATTTGTTTTGAAAAATCCGGCCAACCCCGAAATCATCCTTGCATGTCGGGTCTACGGGCTCCAAATGACGTCACCAAGGCCCCTCAACGGCTGATCGGAGCTACGGAAACCGATCAAACAAGCCAACACCAAATAAGCCCACACAAATCTGAAATTTCGATTTTCTTAAATGAAAAACCGAAACAAGAAGGAGAGGGGAGAAAGAGGAAGAAAAATGAGGAGGTGGAGGTGAGATTTGGGGGAAGAAAATGGCAAATACAACGACGATTTGCTGGAGAAGAAGGGAAAATCTCGCTCCCTGGAAAGAAAAAAAGAAAAAAGAAGGAGAATAAAGAAAAAGGGGGGGTTGTCTTTAAAGGGTGGGTGGCTATGTGCCCCCACCGCATTTACTGAGTACACCCTAGGGATGGCAACAGGGCGGATTTGGACAAATCCATCCCCGCCCTGCTGGAGATCACGGATATCCAAATCCGCCCCGAATATCCGTTTACCATATTTTGTAAAAACCATCCCCAAACCGAACGGATTGGTGGATATCCGCCCACCCAAAATACCCGGAAAAAAAAATCTCAAATATCAAAACAAAAACCAAAAGATTCTCATATATCAAAAAAAAAAAACAGATTCTCATATATCAAAAATTTTCATATATCAAAAAAAAAAAAAAAAACAGATCGACTCCCTTCGACCAAATCAGATCGACTTCCTTCGACCAAATCGCAGATCTCAAACTACCAAATCGATTGATCGAACAACCAAAACTAGATCAAGCCACCGCGGATCGAGCCACCGCAGATCTGACTCCCTTCCTTCGACCAAACACTTTTTCGAGTCTCGACCATGGCCATCCCCCTTTCTATCTGTTGGAAGCTGAAGAGATGAGGTAGAAACGAGCGAGTGAGGAGCAAGAGAGACTCTGAGAGAGGAAGAACATGGCGTGATGGCGAGCCGCGAGGTGGAGAACAAGGGTCGTGTTCTCTGTTTTGTGGTGGTGTTCTCTGTTTTTTTGTGTGAAAATGAGGGAGAGGGATGTGTTTTCTGATTTTTTGTGCGAGGGAAGGGTTTTTATTTGAAATAGAGGAAGAACACGATGGGGAGAGGAAGTAGATGCAGATGCAGAGAGTGAGAGATGCAGCGAGTGAGAGAGTGAATGAGTAGGGATAGGGGTTTTTTTCCCTTTTAAAGGGTGGAGGGTATTTCTGTATTTTACATCCTTAAACAGATTTACGGATATCCGTGGGGCGGATATGGCCAAATCCGTATCCGCCCCGAACAATAAACGGATACAGTTTGGATATCCGTATCCGCCCCAACCTCTATACACCCTTAACCAAATCCGCCCCAAATGGAGCGAGTGGGGAGAATATCCGCCCCAAATGGAGCGAGTGGGGCGAATATCCGCCTCACTGCCATCCCTACTACACCCCTGACCAAGAATTTTATTTTTTTAAACACAGATATTACACTTCCTCTTCCTAGAAAAGGCCCCATCTTCCAACTTAATGCACGACTCTCGATACAGAGTGTGGGCGACGTGCCAGTTGTTCCACAACCCACTACGGATGAAATTGAAAACCCTTATGAAATCGATCGCCTTTCTTTTCGGTAGGACGCGGAACTTCTCCATGATGTTTTGCTCCTCTAAGGAAAGAGGAGTAGTGGGAAACTTTCCTGCAGGAAAATGCAAGCGATGGTTAATCGACCCACTATCAAGCATATCAAACTCACAAGAGAAAAGATGAACTTACAAAGCGGTTTGAATTGTCGCTCGAGCGAACGACCCTTACATTGAAAATACTTCGAATCTGCAGGGGCTAGGAAGCAGTACTTCTGCCAGAACTTGAAATCATCAAGCAGCTTAACGAAGTAATTCGGATACTTCATCTTACAAACAACATTACTCTTTAGGCAATGAGAGCTCAGCAACTGAATCACCGCGGAGTCACACTAACGTCGGACTCCTTAACACTGAGCATAATCATGAGGATGATCCAATATCCATTGGGCCCCAACTGAACCGGAAGAATCCCTAAGAAGTCCAAGAACTCCCAGATCACATCCAGAATCAGAAAATGCACTCCAGTTTGAAACATCCCACGGTGCAAACAGATAAAACCAATCGGATGTGACATTGGTGTTTGGTCGCCCGTCAGGGGATACAACGGTAGGTCCTCAGGGACCCCAAACTTCGTACGGATTTCGGCGAGACTAGGTTCGGACAACAACCTGTCTTCAAAAAGCTCTAGGCCCTTGGCCAATACAACGTCATCAAGAAAGTTTTCTTAAGCCATAAAGAAGATGAACCCTCTTTTCTAATCAGAGCGGTAGCTTCGAAAACAATGAAAGTAGAAAACAGACTCTACACAGCAGATGACCTAAATAGAGGTTGGCTTCTCACCTCTTTTCCGCTGAACCAACGCACGTTCAATTAATGCAGCGCGTGGCTCAAGCAACGATTCAGACTCAATCATCATGAGCGGCGCATCCCTTCAAGGGATTACTTACAGAACCGATGTGACGTCCCACTAACTCGGAAGGAGTAGCTGATGATACATAAAAACAATCACACCCCAGAGCCGTACACGTGTCATGATGATCTCGAGGAATTACGACCTCAAGCGTCAGCCCAACACTGATCCGGCCCAAGCGGTTCTAAGCCCACCCAACTGCAGTCCGCCAGGCGGACCCAAACTCTCACAACATGCTAGGCCCACACATCTCACAACTATCCTCAATACCCGTAAGCTCTCTTCAGGCAAGTATCTCGAGGATCAGCTTCGGACGGGTAACTACAGCTGCTCTCTGCTTCCAACTAGGAGCAAACACCAGAGTATCTTCCACACAGGGAAACTCTCTTCTACGGATTGCTCTTGGATTGGGAACTATCTCCCGCGTATCTAGGAGCACAGAGTTAACAAGGAACTTCTCTCCTACAGCACGACTCCTAATTAAAAAGGTATATCCACGAAGATCTCTTTCCTAAACTTCGCCTACGATGGCCTGGTAGAACCAGGACTCCTTGCACTATAAATAAGACATGAGGTTGGTAAGCTAAGGTACGCTATAAATTCCATGTTACATCATTACACATTCCTCAGAGCCATGTCTGACTTTAGCATCAGAGTGTCATCGGCCACCCCACGGTGGTTTGAGGCTCATGTGCGTTACTTGTGCAGGTCAATAGCACTAGGTCAAAGCAGGGCGCAGAAAAAGACTGCAAACATATAGCAAAGTATTATCCTATTGTGAAAATTTTAAGGGTAGAATTTTGGGAGACTGAATTTCACATTAAATTGTTATTGCTGGTAGAACTTATCAAACGTGTAGTTGAGATCCATGAGAATTATTTGCCCAGTGTCCATTCATTTCAATAAGAAAACATATAATTCAAGATCCCTAACACATCGCATTCTTTCTTACTCATCTGGTTGTGAGTTATTTTAGCTTAACACACGCAGGGCAAAAGTTTACTGGTAATTGTCATCTCCTCTTGAACGCTTTAGCTAATCTAGCACGTATCAAGATGTCAAGGCTATCATTAGCGTGTTAAGTAATCTCTACTCTTAATACTCCCCTTTGAGAATACCCGATGTCTTGCAGATTATAATTTGATGACTTACAATGAATCCTAGTTGGGTAGTAGGGTTTACTCTTAAAATCCTTAAATTGGAAGTTTAAGTGGATTATAGGATGTATAAATATAATTTTATTTGGTGTGCATTGCCTTCACAAAAGACTTCGTAAATTAAGGGCTTGATAATAACTCAAAATTAAGAACTAGTTTATGTCAAATTATTGTAAATTCATTCACTGAGAGAGATATAAAGAAGAAATACTACAAGGGAAATTCATTAAGTCTGGAAATAAAAATTCATTCAATAACAACAGTTATTGTTACAAGCACACACAAACATAATTAGAAGCCATTGTCATCTTCATCATCCTTTACCATAATCTCTTCCAAATGTTGCTTCAATATATATCCTCCCAATCAACCATTTCGATCAGATGGTATGCTTCTCATCAACAAGATATGTGTTTCCATCTTGGTATTTTATGTTGTTGTTTTTTTGGTAGGGCGTGTAGAGTTCAAGCTTCCACACCCTGGTTGCAAACTATCCAAGTCTTTTATTGAAAACTGCAATCAATGGACAACATATGCTTTCTATACTCCTTGGAATTTTGTAGGTTTGGCGTCAACCTCATTCATGAATTTCTTCCAGAACCAGTGTTGGCTCCACACTCTGTCAACCATTTCGTCAATAGGTACATTCTTTGTCTCAGGCAGTAAGAAAACTACGAATAGTCCCATTACCAAAACCCAGGCAGCAAAGAAGAAAAAAATACCAGCTTGCATGTGGCACAACATGGACAAGAAGGCTTGTGCTATGGCGAAGGTAAAGAACATGTTAGTGCTGACTGCAAACGCAAAACCAGCTGTTCTTGTTTCTATGGGGAAGGTTTCACTAGGAATCAACCAACCAAGAGGACCCCATGACCAAGCAAAGCTCATGACGAAAAGACACACCAATATCACGATTCCTATCGCTTCGCCCCCTGACAATGTGTTGGTTTTTGTAAGTTTAGCTTGCAGAATACCTCCTATGATAACCTGCGACACAAAAAAAACTTGATATTAATACAACAAGGTACTAACTAATCAAATGTGCCGGACAAATTTTCAAGTCTGGCAAAAAATTAGGGCCGTACACGGTAATTTTGGTGGGAACCGGTGATTTGAGAATGAGTTTTTTTGGGACCAACTGCAAAATATGAATTAATTTTACCTGGGTGATGAACATCTGAACGCAAGCTTGTAGAAGCAATTTTCTTCTTCCCAATCTGTCAACACTAATGATTGAAACCAATGTACTAAACACATTAACTAAGCCAGTGACGACAGCAGATAGCAATGAAGCACCATTCTTGAACCCTACAGTCTGAAATAGAATGGGTGCATAAAACATTATAGCGTTGATTCCTGTGAATTGCTGGAACACTTGCATCAAGATGCCAATCACTAGGGGAGGGCGACCTTCGCGGCTCATGAGTTTCTTGAATGGCTTCTCAACTCCCCTAGCCACTTCACAAGCTTCTAAGATCTGATTATACTCAGTGTCTACATTCTGGGTACGCCTCAACTTCTCGAGTATCATTCTCCCCTCTTGTGTCTTTTCGCGCTCAATTAGACTAGTAGGAGTTTCGGGAATGACTATGGAACCCAAAAACAACAATGCAGCAGGCACGGCAGCTCCTCCTAGTGCTATTCTCCAACCATATGGGTGAATTTGGTTTACAAAATAGTTGATCAAGTTTGCGCATAGGATTCCAATGGTGATAAGGAGTTGGAAGAGAATGTTGACCGCCCCACGATATTTCACTGGTGCTATCTCGGACAGGAAGAGAGGAACTGCCTGCAGATTTGTTAACAAAACATTGATTAAACAACAAATTGTTAAGTTTTCTATCATGCAATATATTGGAGACTTGGAGTGTACTAGTCCATGTACCTCATTGCCAAAACCAACACCAACACCAAGAAGGAGCCTCCCCAAGATCAGCATGGTTAGATTAACAGCTCCAGCCGTCAGAGCAACTCCAATTAGACAGAAGATCGAAGAAATGATTATTGTGACTTTACGCCCAAACATGGAACAAATTTTCGATGCCAGGAAGCTGGCAACAAGGGCTGAGAGGTACAATGAAGAGGTGAAAAGCTGAACATATTGATCATCAAACTTGCAGTAGTTGTTTTCCTTGGCAAGGAGCTTTTTCCTGTATACCCCTGGGAAGAATTTCAGTAGGAAGTCATCCATCGCTGTCACTCCACCTGAGACAATATCAAATATTGTTTTATCGCTACAAAACTCTTGTTATATATAAAGATGAAACAAAATAAACAAATAAACACCTGATATTCCAATGTCGTAACCAAACATTAAGCCACCGAAAGCTGCAATGATCCAGCAAAACACCACAAAGGGCTTAGAGTAAAATGAATGTGGGGCGCCAGACATGATGTTTGATTCTTAAACTAAATCAAACAACTTATTATAAAAAGTTGTAGAGCACCAGAAGAAAGGAAGAAGAGACACTGGAGATTGTGAGAAGGAATGAGAAGGAAAGGGATTTATATAGTGAGGACAGCCTTGGTGTGTTTTTACTTAAATTGGAAAAAACCAGTTTCAAAAGCGGATCGAAACATTAAGTGTCGTTAGCGAAGGTTGGTAATAGAGTTTGATTTGGTCCCAAGTGTTTCTTCTTCAAAACTAGTATTTTTGGCAAAAACCAGTTTAGACTAAAAAGATGAGCCTCACAAGCTCAGTGTGATCTGTAAAAGTGAATTGATGGACATTTGGTGGTTTTCTGTTGACTATATGGATATTCAATATCCAATTAGTAAGATAAGTGGTTCTAAATTACTGAACACATGACTAGTTATAGTAAATCATTTTATACTTTTGTTGTCTTAGTTTATCAAGTTGTTTTTGTAGTTATGTCGTGTGTTGGTGGCAAGTTGTCCTCCTTTTGTGGTTCCTTTATTAGGGAAGAAGTTTGAATTAGTTTTTTCCAAGAAGTAAAGAAGAAGAAAGAAATTATGTTCAATAAGATAATAATAGAATTTGATACCTTATGTTCAAAACTTGATGCGTCCAAATCTGGTCTCCTAAAAATTTGATCTGCAAAATAAATGTTATATTGCCAAATACCACCTGTTTGGTACTCCAATGCTTAAGTCAGTAAATCTGTTGGACATGGAGGACAAAACTCAGTTAAAATTGCATACCTTTGTCGAACGTTCCCTTTACCTTATATAATGATCGTTATTAATTCTCTATGCAACTTAAGCATGTGAGGCTCAACGAGGTGAGATGTTTTCTGCAATAGTCTCCTCCTTTATGAAGATACGTCCCTGATATTTACATAATTATTACAAAATCTACCTCCTAATTTATATTTGTTAGTGTTCGAATAGTGTATCTTAGTTTAATTATTCTATTTTTGTATTTTTGTAGGATTTGGAGTTTAAATGACAAAAGTGCATTAGCGGAGCGAATTTGGAAATTCATAGACAAATTGATGAAGTGGAGCGGAGACACTCAAGCCAAAGATTAAGAGAACCAAAGATAAAGGAAATTAGTTTTGAATTTTGGTGGAACAAAGAAGTGATATGGATTAACATAGTCAAACCCACCTCTCTTGTTATTAGAAGAGAATCTAAACAAAAGGGTTGGTTTCCAATTATATTTGGTTTCCAATTGTATATGGACCCCTTTTGTTTCCAATTATATTTGGGTTTCCAATTGGTAGTGGGTTTTCATTTGTATTGGGTATTTTTGGTTTCCAATTGGGTTTCTAAGAAGGTCTTTTCTCTTTACAATAGATACAACAAGAAAGAATACAGGAGAGAAGAGTTTTGTTTTTCTTGGAACCAAAAAGAGCAACACGAGAAAAAGGGGACAACAAGCAGAAACGCAAAAGGAAACAAAACAACAAAAAAGAGTTCTTTTGGTGGGCTTTTCTTGGGACCACAAGCAGAGAACAACAAAGAGTTTTCTTTTTAACAAATAAGAAACAGGACACCAAGGGGTTTTTTTTACAAAAAAAAAAACTCAAACACGGCTGGAACAAAAAGGGCAACACAACAGCCGACAGAGGAGGGAGAGAGTTGTCTAGGACAGCAAGGAGTGCGCAGAACGGCAGGCGACACGCAGCAGCAGGGTGTGCATCGCAGGACAACAACAGAGTGTGCATCGCAGGACAGCAGCAGGGTACGCATCGCTGATTCGCCACGCGCTGCCATGTCGATGAAACTCCACACCATTGTTGTTGTTCTCACCTTCACTATGCGTCACTAAACTCCACGCAAGGCGAAGAGGTGAACTCCCAGATGTAACGCCCTTAATTAGTATTTGATTCGTTTATAGCTTTCACGTTGAATAATGGTGTTTATGATTCTCACTTCTATTTAATATAGAAATTTATGTTATTTTAGTAACAAAGATTTCATCAATTTTTTCGTAGATTATTATTTCGGTGATTGTTTTTTTCTTCTCCATATAAGCTTTAGTCATGTTTTTCTTATGTGTGGAATGTTTAAGGATAATTTAATTCAGGTAGGTTAGTTATATATGATCGTCATTTATTACGTTATTGTCTCCGAATATATCGTAAGTTTAGGATATCACATATGACAAACCTTTGTGCTTTCTAGAAAAAGTGAAATCAAAAATTCATTCACATTAGAATATATTAGTGCGTTAAAGACTATTTTTCCGATTACGTTGTTTGAGATGTGAAACACGTAATCGAGTTATCATAACGAATCAATACTAGTTGGCGTGTGAAGTCTAAGAGGGATTCTCGGAACCTTGTGATTTTTCCAAACTTGATTTTTATTAAACTAAATTCAATTTCATATTTTAAAATTGCTAGAATTTCTTACATTTAATTTCGCGCAGTTTTTCTTCCTTGACCTTGTTTTGTAGATTGCTCTTCCTCGTGGGATCGACACCCCAATCTTTACTGCAATTGACCGCGTGTATTGTTTGGGCGTAATCAAATTTTGGCACCGTTGCCGAGACAAGTGTCATTCTACAAGGGAGGTTTCGGATATTATCTTTCTTTCTCATTGTTTTATTTTATTTTATTTTTAGGTTTTAGGTCCAGTTTATTTTATTTTATTTCTTAAAAAAAAAGGGACATTGGGGAGTGTGAGTTGGAATAAAGACCACTTAGGGAGACTAATTAGGGTCCCAAATTTAGAACACCCACAAATTCACATTGAGACCAAATTAAGTCATACTTCTAATTCTAACACCATGAGTAATCACGAAGATGACCATGTTCGGTCGCTAAAGGACTATCTCCACCCCACGCGCACTGCTACTCCATCATGTATCATGTTTGCACCAAGTACACCAAAACTAGATTTTAAGCCGGGTATGATACAATTATTACCCACTTTTCATGGCCTAGAGAGTGAGAAACCTTATGTTCACATTAGGGAATTCGAGGAAGTTGTGGCCACTTTCCACAACAAAGTTGAGGCTGTAGACTTGGTTAGACTAAGGCTTTTTCCTTTTTCCCTTAAGGAAAAAGCGAAGAGTTGGCTATACTCTTTGCGACCAAGGTCTATAGGTTCGTGGGAGGAGATGACCCAAGCATTTTTTAATAAATACTTTCCTCAGCATAAAACCAACGGTCTAAAGAGACAGATTTCTACCTTCACCCAAAAGAATAGCGAGACATTATATCAAGCATGGGAGAGGTTCAAGGATCTCTTGAATACATGTCCACACCATGGGTATGAGAGTTGGCGCTTAGTCAGTTATTTTTATGAGGGGCTCACCAGTAGAGAGCGTCAGTTCGTTTAGATGATGTGTAATGGAAAGTTTTTGCATAAGGACCCTGACAAAGCCATTGAGTGCCTGAATGACCTGGCTGAAAAGGCTCATAGTTGGACTGATCCAAGTGCTACTTAGAGCACGGATAGAACACGCGCAGCCGGTGTCTACCAACTTAGGGAAGAGGACATCCTTAGAGCCCAATTGGATAGAGTAACTAAGGAGTTAGAGGCACTTAAGACCAAGGATGGTAGGCCCACACATATTGTTGCCAGAGTTGAGCTACAGGATGCCTGTTTTATATGCAGGGGAGTTGAACACTTCGCACAGGATTGCCCAACCTTGACTGAGATGAGAGAGGTTTATGAGGAACAATGTAACGCCTTAGGGAAGTACAAGAAGCCTTACTCACCATTCTCTAACATTTACAATTCTGGTTGGAGAGATCACCCTAACTTAGGCTGGAGGTCTGAAGCAGACCAACCTACACACTCACAGGCACAACCACCTAGGTCATACCCTGCACCTCCATACAATGCGCAATCTAACAGAAGTTCCTTATCAGACACATTACATGCATTTATAGAGGCACAAGGTAAAACTAATAAAAAATTTGAGGTTGCATTGACACAGTTGGCAGAAGAGAACAAGGAGATCAAAAGCCAGATAACCAAGCTGACAAGTTTATTAACAGTACAAGAGCGAGGCCAATTTCCGTCACAGCCTCAAGCAAATCCGAAGGGCCAACTTATGGCACAAACCTCTACTTCAGACTCTCAGAATGTCAAAGAGGTTAATGCCATCACTACTCGGAGTGGTAAGATTTTAGACGGGTCAAGCTCGTCCACGACTATAGACACCTCCCCAAGTGCTAAGGAGAGCATCCCTGAGGATGAGCCCAACAGGAACATTCCAGCTCCAGTTCCTTTTCCTCAAGCAATACGACCTACTAGAAAGAAATCGGAAATACATGGCGAGATTCTAGAACACTTGAGGTTAAAATTAACTTACCTTTGCTACATGTGATTAAACAGGTACCAACTTATGCGAAGGTCATCAAGGATCTATGCACTATCAAGAGGAAACATCATATCAAGAAGACTACCTTCTTGACAGATCAGGTAAGTGCAGTGATTGAGTAGAGGACACCACCCAAGTACAAAGATCCAGGGTGTCCTACAGTCACTTGCCAGATTGGGACTCATGAGTTCGGCCAAACCTTGTTGGATTTAGGGGCAAGTGTAAATATGATCTATTTACTTGCAACTGGGTCTAAGAGAGATTAAACCCACATTCGTGGTACTACAATTGGCCGATAGATCAGTTAAGAAGCCAAGAGGAATAGTCGAGGATGTCTTGCTGCAGATTGATAAGTTTTACTATCCCGTCGACTTTCTTATTTTAGATACTCATTCTGCGGTTAATATGGAGTCCACAGTTCCGATTATTTTAGGTAGACCTTTTCTTGCCACAGCTAACGCTCTTATCAATTGCAGGAACAGTCTAATGAAGCTGTCTTTTGGGAACATGACTTTGGAGGTCAACATATTCAATATTAGCAAGCAACCACGTGATGATGATGAGTGTCATCATACCTACATGATAGACACGCTGATATCAGAGGAGGCGCTCCTGAGTGCAAATTCTAAAACCTTAGAGTACCTCCTTTCTATTTCTGATTCTGAGAATTCACTTTATCCTGACAATGCTTTTGATATTTCTGTTGTTTCAGGGTTAAAGGATAAAGGAGGATGACAATGGCAACCATGCTTTGAGGAGTTGCCAAAGGAAATACAGAAACCACAACCATCCACCATGGAAACTCCGAAAGTTGACCTAGCTCCACTGCCTGAGGGACTTAAACATGCATTCCTCAGACCAGGTGATACATTTCCTGTTATTATTTCTTTCGTACTTGATAGCTCACAAGAAAAAGAATTGATTAATATGTTACGTGAGCACAAATCTGCATTAGGTTGGACTATAGTTGACATTAAAGGTATTAGCCCCTTAATATGTTCCCATAGGATTCACTTAGAAGAAGGAGCTAACCCCTGTAGAGACCCTCAAAGACGACTTAACCCTACTATGAAAGAGGTGGTGAAAAAGGAAGTTTTAAAATTGTTAGATGCATGCATCATTTGTGATAGCAAGTGGGTTAGTCCAACTCAAGTAGTTCCCAAGAAATCTGGAATAACAATGGTGACTAATGAAGAAAGGGTGTCTGTTCCTACTAAGGTAGTGACAGGGTGGCGTATGTGCATTGATTATAGGAAACTTAATTCTGCCACCCGCAAGGATCACTTCCCACTTCCATTCATAGACCAAATCTTAGAGCGAGTAGTTGGTCATTCTTTCTATTGCTTTCTAGATGGGTATTCAGGATATTATCAGATTGAGATTGCATTAGAGGATCAGGATAAGACTACTTTCACATGTCCTTTTGGTACTTATGCTTTTCGGCGTATGCCATTTGGTTTGTGTAATGCACCGGCTACTTTTCAGAGATGCATGATGAGTATTTTTAGTGACATGGTTGATATATGAAAGTATTCATGGATGATTTGACTGTTTTTGGTGATTCCTTTGATTCATGTTTACTTCACTTGAATGTTGTTTTAAGTAGATGTGAAGAGAAGGGTCTAGTGCTTAATTGGGAAAAATGTCATTTCATGGTTTCCTATGGAATAGTTCTAGGACTAGTTTCTAATAAAGGAATCGAGGTTGATAAAGCTAAAATTGAATTGATTTCTAAATTACCTACACCTAAAAGTGTCAAGGATGTGAGATCATTTCTAGGGAACGAGGGTTTTTATAGGAGGTTCATACAAAATTTTTCTGCCATCTCTAGACCATTAAGTAGCCTCTTGGTCAAAGACAGCAGTAGGATGCGCATCGCAGGACAGCAGCAGGGTGTGCATCGCTGATTCGCCACGCGCTGCCATGCCGATGAAACTCCACACCATTGTTGTTGTTATCACCTTCACTATGCGTCACTAAACTCCATGCAAGGCGAAGAGGTGAACTCCCAGATGTAACACCCTTAATTAGTATTTGATTCGTTTATTGTTTTCACGTTGAATAATGGTGTTTATGATTCTTAATTCTATTTAATATAGAAATTTATGTTATTTTAGTGACAAAGATTTCATCAATTTCTTCGTAGATTATTATTTCAGTGATTGTCTTTTTCTTCTCCATATAAGCTTAGTCACGCTTTTCTTATGTGTGGAATGTTTAAGGATCAATTAATTCCGGTAGGTTAGTTATATATGATCGTCATTTATTACGTTTTTGTCTCCGGATATATCGTAAGTTTAGGATATCACATATGACAAATCTTTGTGCTTTCTAGAAAAAGTGAAATCTAAAATCCATTCACATTAGAATATATTAGTGCATTAAAATCTATTTTTCCGATTACGTTGTTTGGGATGTGAAACACGTAATCGAGTTATCATAACGAATCAATACTAGTTGGCGCGTGAAGTCTAGGAGGGATTCTCGGAACCTTGTGATTTTTTCAAACTTGATTTTTATTAAACTAAATTCAATTTCATATTTTAAAATTGCTAGAATTTCTTACATTTAGTTTCGCGTAGTTTTTCTTCCTTGACATTGTTTTGTAGATCGCTCTTCCTCGTGGGATCGACACCCCAATCTTTACTGCAATTGACCGCGTGTATTGTTTGGGCGTAATCAGTCCCTGAGGGAGTAAATCCCTCCACGAATTTTTTTCTCTGTAACGTTCCTCCTCTTTTAGGGAGAGCTTCGTTGGGCCTGGATTTGGGCATCTGACTACGATTTGTTCTGACGGGCCCATTTTTGGCTTTAATGACCGGATTTTTCATTTTGGGCTTTGTGAGTCGACCTTGTTTTGAAATACTTGGTCATCGCGATAAGTGATTTTTATCACGTGTATGGTCATGATGATAGTTTATTTGATGTATCATCAGCTACTCCTCCCTTAGAGTGGGCATGCTAAAGTGACCTTAGCACTACGATGGTTAAACTTTCAATTTCATCACTGCAGTGCATTTAACATCGTAACAGTTGTTGCTACGTTTGTTTCTCTGATGTCTCGTCCGCCTGTCTACCAACAACGGATTAGATCAGTACCTTACCTTAATTGATTTGAAGTCTTCAATCGATTTGATTTGAATTTGATTTCAAGATGAAGCCGTTTTTAGATGTGGTGGGAGAGGAAGTGGATTTGGGTTCATAATCGAGTGAGTTTGAAAAGTTGTTGAAACTCTGGAATCAGTGAAAAAGGGGATCGCGAAGTTTTTAAGAAATGTGATGAACAAATGGAGGGAGGGTTTCTCATGAGAGAGTTCAATGAAATGTGATGGGGAAATTAGGACAATGAAGCTTTGCGGACAGTCACACAAACATTTGATAGGAAACCTTCGCCATGTAGAGACCTCATTCTCTCTACCACTTGGTCAGTGTGAGAAATGGATGTGCGGTTAGACACAAGTTGGATTACATCTTCTCAATGAGAAACGAGAAAGAACCTCGAGCAAAGCAACAGTCTACCAACAATGGATGGCAAGTTACTACAATAAAAAAGTGAAGCCCCGTACCTTCAGCATCGACGACTGGGTGCTCAGAAAAATCCGGCATGTACTCGAAAGATTTCTAACCCGACCAAAACATCGAATCATGAGAAAAATAAAAACGCAAAGGGAAGAGTTAGGACAAATAAGTCAGATGTACCCAAATAACTTCTGGTCTGATCAACCACGAAGTGTACTTATAAAAGTCTGGACATATAATTCAGACTTACCCGTAAAATCTTATTGCTCGACTAATATGTTGGACCATGAAGTGTATTTATAAAAATCTGGACATATAAGTTAGACTTATTCATAAAAAAAAAATTGGCGCGACTAATATGTCAGACCACAAAGTGTATTTATACAAGTCTGGACGTATAAGTCAGACTTACTTGTAAAATCTTCTGGCCGACCAACATGTCGAACCACAAAGTGTATTTATAAGAGTTTGAGCGTAGAAGGACTTACTCGTACATCTTCTGGCACGACTAACATTAGGGCTAAAAACCGAACCGATGGTTCGGTTTTTCACCTAAACCGTGAACCGAACCAACTTAGGTCGGTTTTAAAAATTTCAAACCGAAACCGAACCGACCATTAACAAAACCGATCCGAAACCGAACCGATTCTAATTTATGCAAACCGTAACCGAACCGAACCGATTATAATTGAACTAAAACCGAACCGACCGACTATTTTAAACATATTGTATTATTTACATATAAAAAATATATTATTTATTATAGATATTCAGTCGGTTCGGTTTGGTCGGTTAAAATCACATAGTAACCGAAAACCGAACCGACTACTTCGGTTTTGAATTTTTTAAAATCGAAACCGATCCGAACCGAATTTAAACCGAACTGATTGGTTCGGTTTAGATCGGTTCGGTCGGTTTAATCGGTTTGATCGGTTTTTTGTTCAGCCCTAACTAACATGTTAGACCATGAAATATATTTATAAAAGTTTGGTTGTATAATTCAGACTTATTTGTAAAATCTTCTGGCCCGACTAACATTTCGGACCATTAAGTATACTTATAAAAGTCTGGACGTATAAGTCAAACTTACTCGTAAATCTTCCCGCCCGACTAACAAGTTGGACCACAAAGTGTACTCATAAGAGTTTACACGTATAAGTCAAAATTCAATCAGAAGCAAGCAAAAATTTAGCTAAGTCAGGAAATGAACACTACGAAACAGACAAAGAAACAATGCAAGTATAGACAAAAAGAGATTTTCATTAACTTTCTATTATGTTACATCCGAAGAGGTGAAACAAGGATTGGAGAGGGATCAGTCGAGGCATTCAAGGCATCACTTGAAGAGACACTCGAAGGAGGTTGAATATTAACGTCAACAACATTGTCAGCAGGAGGAGACGGTGTCTTGTCTCCAGAAAGAGATTCAGACTTCTCTTGAATCACAAGGGCAGGTGATGGCCCAAATTCGGACAGAGGAAGAGAGGACTATCCTACATCAATTGGATCACTAGGCGGATCCGGGACACTTTCCTGGTTGTCAACGTCTTCAAAGACTTGGTTATCCAGACCACGATATCTCGTCAGATCGAGACCTTCCTTCGGCTCCATAAAATCGATGAGGTCAATTCGACCATCAACGACCCTTTTCCAGTCTGTCGCTTTTATCATCTTCAATCTACTTGTGACTGCTGCAAGCTCGTTCTTGGTTGATACAAGTTCTTCTTCATTAGTGGTTAGCCTCGCAGAAGCGTCCGACTTAACAATGGAAATCTCAGTCGTTAACTACACCACTCGTTCCTCAGCAACCTTAAGACAGGCAGATTGACAGCTTCTTCCCAACAACATCCAGCCGATCATGAACTTTGTTCAACTCCGTCCCTAAGGATTCAAGTTCAACAACAAACTTGTCTCGGACAGCTTCTACTTCTTTCAATGCAACTTGAGCAGCCTCAACTGCTTTCTCCTGTTCCACATGTTGCACCTTCAACTCATCAGACTGACAGAGAACATGGGAAAGCACAAACGTTTGCCTCGCCTTTTTCCTCTCCACGATCACCACTTGCTCACACGCAGCCTTGTACTCTAACCCCATTATCCCAACATAAGTGAGGTGATTCATTCTCTCCATTATCTGTTTGAGACTGTGATCGAGGTGGTCACTAGGCAGATGCATATACATTGGAGTTCTTTTAACCAACCGCCTATGCCACTCGACAATGACATTACGCACACTATCCTGCACCTTTATCTCTGAGTACCAGCTAAACTTCCCAACCACTTTGATACGGATCTCTTCAAGATTGGGTTCTTTCCAACCAACTCGTGGATGAAGAATAGTGGGATCAGGAAAAATTGAAGACCCGCCCCCAGTAGCCGGCAGAACGGTCGAAACAACAATGATAACAGAAAAATCACTCTTGCCATTTCTCTTCAAGGTAGTAGTGGCACGAGTGGAACAAGCAGGAGAGGAAGCAAACAACTCCGCTAAAACAACAACATGAATAGAAGGAGGAGGAGACTTAGAACTTTGACCACAAACAACAACCTCCTCATCGTACATTGGGTTGAATGCGAATTCAGTTATGGTCTTCGAGGTAGTCGGATCATGAGATCTCTCCATAGCAAGCTGCAACATCTTATTATTGAGGACATGAGGGTCATCATCAGACCACGTAACAAATCAAGCATGCCATGAGTAGAGATGAGGCTCCTCTCATGCTCATCCAATGGACGGGACACCTCTTTCTTGCTTTTCTCCAGAGCTTGACTCATCTCATCAACCTCTTGAGCAACAAGTTGAGCCTCATCTTCATCACATTTCCAAGATGATCTTGGACGAGGAGCGGTCCAAGTGGCACCATGAATAGAACCAGCAAGTCGCTTCTTCTTTGGGACACGGCCAAGGCTGAGCACCAGTTGCTTCAACGAGCTGGCAGACCTATGGAGCTTCCTTTTCTGGTGGCCGAGCCAACACCAGCAGCATTGAAATCTGTAACCCTCCTAGCAGATCTCATTTTTTCATCAATGCTAGCATCACCAATGCTAACAGGAGCAACATGTTATTCCCATCACCAGAAATGATGACACTGCCAGCACGAGCAACAATAACTTTAGCAGCTCGAGCTTCAATAAACACTGCACGCTCTGCCTCATTCATAGTGTACATGCCACTACGCTCGACTACATCCGTAGCAAGAAAGGCCCCCACATCGACTCGAGGAAGCTTTAGAAACCAATCATAGATCACTTGTTCCTTTGCAATCAAGTGCAGTTCTTTCCACTTCTTGGACACCCTGACCGACCACATAATTTGCCGATTCTAGAACTTGAAGTAGCTAGAATCAATGGAAGCATAAAATCAATATTTCGACCAACCCTTGTAATTGTCATTAAGTTTCCCAAAACAGGTAGGAGAACGAAGAAAACACATGATTACTGCTTACAAGGAGCCCCACCATAGAGGGAAAAATCTTGATATTCAAAGGAATCCCACAGAAAATGGCTCTGGCCATGGTCGAAACCATCACTCTCCAGCCATTGGGACCCATTTGTGCAAGAGCAATGCCCAAAAAGTCTAAGTAATCCCAGAAGATATCTGGGGCTAGAAACCTAAGACCTGACTGGAACATGCCCGGGTATAGCACAATATAGCCAAGCCTTGAATGGCTAGGAGTGTTGTCATTCCTAGGCAAGACAATCTCAAGGTCAGGCGACAGCGAGAAGTCATGGCAAACACTATCCAAAGTCGCCTGCGACGCTTCCTTCGGCAAGAAGAATGCCTCACAGATCTCAAGCGCTTCACCACTTAGCATCTTGACAGCAGACATGAGAAAGGAGTTGGGCAAAGAAGAAAGCGAAGAACAAGAGAAAAAGTAACTCTAATGATGGAGATAACATAAAAAAATAAACACAAATCTCACACCCCCTTTTATAAGTTGGCAACAAAAAGACTACTAATGGGAAGAAGTGTGAGATATGATGGTTGCACGAAATTCCAAAAATTGCGCCGAAACGAACAAACGAACAAGACATCAAAACAAAAACTGTATCGACAACTGATAATGGCATTAAATGCAATGCAATGATGAAGTCAAAAATCCAACCGCCATAAAGTTAGTGACCACGTAAGCATGCCCACTAACTAAGGGAGAGTAGCTGATAATACATCAAATAATGCACGGATCACGACCGTACGCGTGGCAAACATCATCTATCAAGAGGACCAAGTGCTTTAGTCCAAGCCTGACCCGAAAGCTCGAAAAGGCATGTCCATACATTAAAGCCCAAAAAGGGCCCTTCTGAATAGATCGTAATCAGAGGCCCGAATCCAGACCCAACAAATCTCTCCCTTAAAGAGGAGAAACGTTACGAATGAGACGAATCATGGAAAAAATCACTCCCCTAAGGACGTATCTCAATGAATGAGGAGAGTGTTACAAAGAACATCTTCCCTCATCACGCCCTATATGTTTGAGTAACGCAGAGAATTAATAACGGATATTATATAAGATAAAGGGAACATTCGATAAAGGTATGCAATTTTAACTTAACACTATCCAGATTAAGCTCTCTCCTACAGATTTACTGACTTAAGCATCAGACTGCCTTCGGCCAACAAAAAGGTGGTATTTGGCTATCTAAACTTGTTTTGCAGGTTAGATCTCTAGGAGACTGGATTTGGACGCATCAAATATAAAACGTTTGTCGCTAGATGGAAATTGCCAAAGTTTCCCTCAATTATACCATCCTTTTTGTTCTCAATGAATAGGCCAAAAATGAATGCATCCAATAATACACAAGGCTTTCTCGAAATCCCTTTTAATGGAGCGTGTCTAAGCAATTTGTCAGTCGTTATAAAGACTTGCATTAGAGCATTTCTAATGGTAAAAGTTAAAATGGGGGGATGAACCATCCCCTATTTTAACCAAAAGCTAAATTTAGGGGTCCCCCTATTTCTTCTTCACTCTAACCACATTCCCTATTTTAAATTTTCATCATTATTTAAATATATCTTCCAATTTTCTTTATCACTCCAACCACTTTTCTATTTGGGAAATTAAATAATTGGAATATTTTAATGTTATTTCAAATTTAGAGGCAATGATATGGTTGCCCCTAAATTTAGGGAAAAGTTGGAAGTGAAGTTAAAATGGAGAATGGTTTAGGAAATCCATTAGAGCATGAAATTTCTCACATGAGACTCCTAAAATAGCTTTTTGGCTATTTTAGGGATCCCTTGGAGATGTTTTAAGAAGTTTGTTTCATATGTAGACAAATGGCTCTATGTTAAACTTTGACATTATTTCAATATTATCTTATCCCTTCTACCCTCAACACTCCAACCATAGAGCCATAGATATTATAATAGCCCAACACGTTGAATCAGGCATACTCCAAGATAGTCTGGCCAAGACTAAAAGTGTATAATGGTGTTCCAATTATTGTTAAGCCAATATTATATATTTCAGGAACTTGTCTATATTTCTAGATAGAGTTCAAAAGTTCAGAGTATGAGAAATATTAGATCTATCATGAGTTATTGATGAACCATTTGTTTTTCATAACAATCATTCCAATGTCTATAAAATTCTTGCAATTGTAAGTTCTCTTACAAATTCACTTGCAATTGTATGTCAGTGCCATATCCCAACTTAATTTTATTTAAAAAATTTGTTTATTAAAATTTCATACTTTCATTGAATACCCTAAACTTCATTGAATGTATATATGAATACCCTAAACTTCTTATATATATATACCCTTGGCGCTCCATATAATTTTATATTTTTGTACTGAACACTTCTTTCACTATATACTTTAAGGTAAAAATATATATTATAAATTTTAGAGTTAGACTCAATCAAATTTGAATCAGTTGGGAAAAAAAATTTAAACGCCAAGAATGAGTTCTCCTCCAATCTTTGAATTCACCAAAATATGAAGTTTAAAGTTTTTGTTTAAATGTGCATTAAGATGCCCGACTCATTTTTTTGGTATGATCGATCTGTCTCATTGCTTTGAAAAATATTAAAAACGTGAAATACTTTATATGTTTTTTAATTATAAAATATATATTTTAAAAATTTTAGCGCTCGTGTTAATCATTGATTTTTTTTGAAAAGATCTTAAAAATGAATTTCAATGATATTAACTTTACCAAAATCTGATAACGATGTAGATAGTTATGATAATTTTCATTTTGCTAAAAGCAAAACAAAATATTTTCTCTTTCCGCCACATGTACATTCTACCAACTTTTTTCAAAAGTTTTTCATTATTTTTGTCATTCTACATGTTTTATATTTACAAATATGTCATCATAGAAAATTAATCTCAACCCTCAAATTCAATACATTTCCCAACTTTTAATCATAACCATCTTTTATCTCTAATTCTTTCGATTTGACTTTGTCCCAGTCAGCAATGAATAGTAAAATACCACTCTGAATTGTAATATAGATATGTATATATACATGTTCAGTAACAAATAATTAACAAAAATAAAATGATGTGGAGTCCCAACGGCACGGAGCATACTCTAGTATATAAATATATATATATATATAATTTTATGACTACTTTTACGGAGTGCCATTTACCACAATCGGTAGACATGTTTCATGTCTGGATAAAAAGTCCCAAAGTTCTGTTCAATCCCAATTTGTTTTTTGTTCTCATTTAACAAAGCAAAAACATAAACATCCAACAATTGTTTAGGGTGTGCAAGAGTCCTCGTTGTAAGGACATGCTTTTGAGATTATTGTTGTAAGTTTCGGCATTGTTTGCACTTGCAAGATGTGGATTTACTGCACTAGGCCAAATCAGTCTCCCAAGTAATAGTCTTCATATTGTCCTTTCCTAATGCATTCATCAATGTTGCTCGATACGCATCAATAGGGGCATCAAAAAAATTGTAGAAGTCTCGACCTTGATCATTAAAAGTTGGAGTAGCTTTTGGGAACAAAACATAGTCCAAAGTTATGTTCACAGGGTCTCGCAACATGGCGTGGTAGGGTACACATTGGTCAAGAATGGGAAGTTTAAAGAGTCCAAATATTTAATGATATTAGTAAGAACTGGTGTTAGATTAGCTTGAAATACACCTTGTGATGGAAGGTAAGATATTCCAAGAATTTTAGTATGAACAACAGTTGTGACTTCGATTTTCCCAAGTTCGCCTTTGTACAAACTAGCATGTAAGATTTACATGGCAAGAAGAGCATATATAGCATTAGGTCCAGGGATAACTTCGTTGCCTGCAGTGACCAATAGAAACTGAACATCACGAAAAAGAGCCATATTAGTGCCAAACCAATTATCAGCGGTTATTGGGTCATTTACGAGGATGATTAAATCTTAGTTTGTTGTCTTTGTACCAATAACAACCACAATGTAAGAACCTCTAAGGGTTTCCTAGATTTCATGGTTTGTTCAAACAAATGGACTCTTCGAATATTGGATTTTTTTCATCAAGTCTATTGCTTGAGTAGGAGACGACAAATTATCACCAAGTATTCAATAATTAACCCCTAGTCGTGTCTTAGCTTTTACAATATTTAGCTTCTACAATATTTAGAAGAACAATAAGTGATTAATATGATATGCCGACCAATCTTAAAAAAATGTCGAAGCCAATGATGTCAATGTGCCCAAATTTCAAACATCAATGTGCATCAAGATGCGTAAAGTTCCAAGTTTGTATGTAAAAATGAGAATGACATTTTATCTATCAAGATGACCTGGTTTGTGACAAATATCATAATTAGGAAAACATATCTTGCCTAAACATGTAACATTTGTGTGTCAAACAATCAATGCTTTTTTGGTGAATTAAATCCATTGAGAAAAAGAATTAGAGAAAATAACTAATAAATAACATTAAATTTGGTTAAACATCGATGAAACTAAACTTCACCATAAAAGTTATGCAGCCCTTAAAAAACATGTTGTGTACAAATCTTTATGGATCGTGTGAGGCACGTAGTGGCAAACTAACTATTAATTAATTGCTACCCAACCTTGTGCAGGCATACCAAGTTTTACAACGTAACACACCCCATATAATATGATAGACATACTAACTTGGATGGCCCACCTAAGGATAGTGTATAACATCTACACACAAGCATACAATTACAACAAACATCAAACACTAGGGCCAACCCTGTCATTTGGGTGCCCAAGGCGAACTCTTGACATTGTGGCCCATTTTGACCTAGATTACAATTTTCACGGTTGTTAATACGAGTCAAAAAAAAAGAGTAAGAGTAAAAAATAAGATCGACAAGTTGAAGTAGTGACCAATATCTTGACATGATCAAACGACTACACCTTGTCAATTTTGAAGTTGGTTTCTCACTCTCTCATTTTGGTCTATTCTGGTCTCTCGTACGACAACAGTGTCTGTGACAAACACAAAACATAGGGTGGGCATCCCATCTCGTGATCCCGATCCCATTTAGGTCCTTTTATATTGATCAAACCCATCCCGTTCTAGAGTGGGATGGGATCGAGATGCAAATTTCCAATCTCGCCCATCACGTCACGAACTTATTTATCTACTATTATTAATTTTAATATCTTAATTTTATAACCAAAAGAGAAGTCAATTTGATATAAAGTTTGGAATTATTATTCCAACAACAAAAAAACATAATAACTAAGAATACCATTTATTTTAAGTGTGTTTTTTATATTTATGGAAGAAATATCATGACACTTCTCATTATACCTAAATGAAAAGGCATGATTTGCTCCACTATTAGTTTCATTTGCCAAAAGTAAGGAAGTAGTGACGTCCAGTTGGGTTAAGCCGAAATTTGAGTTAACAAGTGTGACTGGAGAACCTTGTTGTTGTATGAAAAGTCATGGAATGAAAGGTCTGGGAATTTTCAAAGTGAATAGCTAATCTGGCATTGCAAAGAAGATAAAAAAAATTGTAGAAACAATAAAAAGAAAAATAAATATATCAAAATTTAAAATCAATTACATTTAGAGTTATTGATTCCTTATTAATATGCACATAAAGTTGTCTTGCACTATCAAACAGTTGATAAGAGTAAGCATTTTTGTCAATAATGATGCTATGTTGTCAAGGATAGTTTGTTTTTGTCTCATATGACTAAAATATGATATTGCATTGTTATATACTTGCAATAATAAAAGGAATTGTTATTTTTAATTTGGGCATTTGATAATAAAATGAATGTGTATTCTTAACTTGAATATTTTGTCGCCTTGAAATAAAAAGTCATACTCTTATTTTCTGATATAAAGTCTTAAGAATTTTTTTTTAGTCTTTGAACCATGTTCATCCCGTCTCGAACCCGTTTGGGATAGGACGATATCGAGATGAGGTACATCTCGTCCCGAAGATAAAGCAACCGGATGAAGGCCATCCCGTCCCATCTTGTCCCGTGCCCACCCCTACCAAAACATATGTTGAAAAAATGGATTTTTCTTCTTTTTTTCTGGTTTGGTGTCGCCTGAAGGGTGGTGCCCTAGGCGCAAGCATTTTGGACCTACCCTCAGGGCTGGTACTGTCGAGCGTTATTGAAGCAACCGTAACAACTAGATTGGACCATGCATCAAGGCGTGTAATATCGTAATTAAGCCTCGTGAAAAGCGAGGAATGGAACACAAAACTTAACATCCCAAAAAACAACATCTATCTTACACATCAGCTAAGTATTTCACTATTCATAAGGAATTTTAGATAAAAGAGGGATATGATTGAAAGTTGAGAAATACGTTGAAGGTTGAGATTCGTTTCCTATAATGACATCTTTGAAATATAAAACATTTAGAAGGGCAAATAAAATGAAATATTGTGAAAAAACTTGTGGAAATGTACAGGCGGAGAGAAAAAAATTTGTGTTTCTTCTTCAAAATTAAAATTGTCATAATTATTTACTTGATTGTCTAAACTTGGTATCGTTAGAATGTATTTTTAGGATCTTTCCAATAAAACCAATTATCAATACAACCGCTAAAATTAAAATATATATTTTATTATTAAAACTTATAATACATTTCACATCGCTAGTATTTTCAATGTTTTTCAAAGAAATGATGGGTCGGTCATAACAAGAAAAAAAATGAGATGGGAATTTAATGCACATTCAAACAAAACCTTGAACTTCATGTCTTGGCGAATTCAATGTTTGGGGAGAATTTACTCTTGGCGTTCGAAATTTTTTTCCAACTGATTCAAATTTTGATTGAGTATAACCCTAAAGTTTATAATATATACTTTCACCTTAGAATAGGTTTGTATTTCAACACTGATTGAGGACGAAATTGTGGATGGTGGCAGGGGTGCTCAGTACATGGTATTTAGCAAAAAAAAAAATTATGTGAAGTGTTAATGACACGGAGAATACTCTAGTCTATATTACAAATTAGAATGGTGTTTGGGTTGGAGATAAAAAACTGTTATGATTGAAAGTTGCAAAAGATGTTGATGGTGGAGATTCATTATGAGCAATGGCATGTTTGTAAATAAGTTGCAAGTAAAATGGCAAAGGAAATAAAAAAAAAAGGTAAAAAAGTTTGTGAAATGCATTATTGGCGGAGATAGAAAATTTGTGTTTTTAATGATAATCGTCATAATTAGCACGCTTAAAGTTTTAAATATGCATTTTCCTTCATTATACATTTTCTCAAAAAAAAAAAATTATAATCTAATGCACTTCACCTCGTAAGTATTATCAATATTAAGAGTTTGGGGACGATGGTTTTTTGAAGAAAAGTTGGAAGAAACGGAAAAAATTGGTCATTGGGATTGCCTTGAGATCAGTATGAAAAATATGAACCTTTCGAATTTTTTTATGAATTTTGTACATGTAAAACATGTGTATCTAGAGTTGGGGTATTTCAGTAACTAAATAAACCTTAACCAGTCAACATCATTGACCTCATGGTTTTGTTAGAAAATGAATATTAAACTCAAATAAAATTTAAAATGAGGGTTAAATATTATTTAATATAAACTAATGAGGGCCAAACTAAAAAAAACCCTTTTTAACGGAACTAATTGAGGGCAATGGAAGTGAAAGTATCTCGTGCATGATAATTAACAGCAAAAAAAGATGGTTAAGATTGAAAGTTAGGAAATATGTTGAGGGTTGAAATTCATTTCCTATAATAACATGTTTGTAAATATAAAACATGTAGAAGTGCAAAAAAAATTAAAAAAATTGGTAAAAAAATTGGTGAAATGTACATGTGATGGTGGGGGGATAAAATTTTATATTTTTTATTCAAATTAAAATTGTCATAGTTATTTACTTGATTGTCGAATTTTGACAAATTTAATATCGTCTCACTACATTTTTTAATATATTTCTAATAAAACCAATTATCAATACAAACGCTAAAAGTTATATATATATAATTGAGTTTAACCCCAAATTCACGTTGATTGTCCCAGTCATTACCAATCGATAACGTTGACTTCACTTAAGTGATTTAATTCCGTTAGACTTCACAAATACTCTTGACATGAAAGCACAAGCCAAGTCTAAACACTCATCCAGGGCCAAAGATGATACCACAAATATAGAGGAAATCCAACAATTTGCCCATATCTCCTTCACATCATCAAACCTACCCAGTACCTGTAATGTCATCTTCTTCTTTTTATCACAGACTGCCCAACAACTTACTCCCACTCCTCACGATTTCAAACAATCAAATTGAAATGAAAACGATCTATCTTCGAACCCATTGTTGCTTTTGTTCTGTATTTGAAGGAAGGAGTTGAAGAGATAGTTGTTAGAGATGCAAAGCTACTTTGATGTAAACTTTGGTGGGTTGAAAGTAAAAAGCACTCTTGTGATTAAGCACTTACAAGATAGAGGGAAGTTTGTGGGTTTTTGAAGAACCCCAGACACAAATTTTGTTTTACTGCCAATCTATCCAAACTTTCCACAATCCACAATATGCATCACATATTCACATGAATATCACACCCAATTCAACATAGGCCGAGTTGCATTTAATTGATGATTTGATGTGCTATTTTGCAGAAATCCAATGGTGTTAAAATGTTAATGTTTTATCTATTGGTTTTTGCTATCAGCAGATCAGAGAGTTTATGTGTCTGTTTCTGGAACAAAGCATGTCTTGTTCCTGAAACAGGTTTGGTTTTGCCAATTAGATGGTGAGATGCTGGTGCTGCGTGGTCTGGGCAGATCATGGATGATGAATATGAGCAGTTTTTGTTGGTAGTGGGAAGAAAACAGGGTTGAGAACGACTCCGTTTAAGCTGTGCTCTTTAACTTTTTTGCAGGGCTTTGCTTGAATGGCAGTTTGCAAGAATGGAGACGTGGTGTTTTGGGGATTCTTTTGATGTTTGGATGCAGGTAGTGGCTGGGGTGTTAATTGGTTACTGAAAATCGATTGAATCGGCCGAATCGAATCGAAATATAACAAAAAAAAAGCTTGAATCGAGAAAAACTGAAACTGAACATTGGAAAATTGAACCGAATTGGTTTGGTTCGGTTTTGGTTTTTGTTTTTCACACATCCAAAACAATCGAACCAAATTTTTTCCCTTATCTTGTTTTTAATCACCTAACCCTCTCTCTCTTATTTAATCCTCCATCAATCCACTCTTATTTAAATTCTCACCACGATCCAATGCACCTCACGTCTTCACCCTCTCTTTTAATTACCACTTTCTCTTTTTTATAATGTCCCATTCAGAGAAATAATTAAAAAAGCCTACATTCTCTATCTTATTTAAGTCTCACCTACCCAGCTTATCTTTCTTTATTAATGTCATTTTTCTCTTTTTTAACTCTCTATTTCTCTCTATCCAGCCACCTGCAAGTTGAGGAGGAAAGACAGGGTTTGACTCAATCTTGTTGAAGACAACCAAACTTTTCACTTGCTTGCTTGCAGCAAAGATGAGCAATGACGATGGCGACAACTTCGACACTTCTGATTTTATAAAATAAATAAATAAATAAATAAAAAAAAAAAAAAAACTTCTTGAATGATGAAATTACGAGACTTGTGGAATTGTCATAGAAGGTTTCAGTCTTATTTAGATCATGACATGGGTGCAGTGGAGATAGATTAAGATGCAAGCAATGTACTTATGGTTATAGTTTTTCGTATGATGTTATAATATTATGTATATGAGAGACATGGCAAATTTTTTATAATCTTAAGAAATTATCAAGAGAAATATGCAATGAAAAATTAAAAGAATTATCTATAAATGAATAGTCGGAGCCTTGAAACACTTTGTGTTCATCTGACATTTGCTTTCCCTTTATTGCTTCCCATTTCTCTCTCTTTTTTATTTTATTTGTACTCTCTCTGTCTCGTTTTCCTCCTTTACAAACCAAGCTTCATTTCCTTCTTTCCATTCTTTGTAGCTTTGACTTATTCCTTTTGTGCTAAAGCCAACTCGATTGTATGAAGCAGCAGAAAATAAATAAAAGAAAAGTAATAAAAAGGGAAAATAACCGAACCGGTCGGTTTGGTTCGGATTTGATTATTTATTTGATAAATGTGGAAATCGAACAGAACCGAGAATCGAATTCTTGGTTTGGTCCAGTTTGGTTTTGGTCAAACTTTGAACCGACCAAACCGATTAACACCCCTAGGTAGTGGGATAAAGGTCTGACATCCCATAGTTGCTCCTTCCTTCTAGAGATTAATTTTAAAAAATAAAAAATTATAGAGCAAATCATGATAGTTAGCTTAATTAATCCTTCATTTGTTTCTAGCTAAAGATGTTGTTGGGCAGTCTGTGATATGATCATGGTGTTACAAATATTGGGTAGGTTTGATGAGGGTGAAGGAGTTGAAGGCAAATTGTTGGATCTCATCTTGATCTATGAAATAATCTTGGACCCTTGGATGAATTTTTAGGCTTAGCACGTGTCGTGCACGTGCTGTTCATGTCAAGGGTATTTGTGAATTTTAAAGGAATTGAACCAGTCAAGTAAAGACCAGGACAGTCAACATGAATTTGGGGGTTATACTCAATTAGTTTTCTAGACTAACTATCCAAACTAAAAAAAAAAAAACCTCAAAACTTTATCCACTTTCACAGCTGAGAAAAGTCTTCATCCTCTCCAATCAATCTTTCTTAAGAGCCAGAGGACCGCGAGGGAGCCTCCCTGGCACATGTTTTTTGAGAGAGAGAGGTGTTTTAAACAATATATAGATAAACCTAACTGACGCCGTTAGACTGCTCTCCCCAAAAAGCTCAAAAGCTCACCATTTTGTTGTTCCCTCTGCAGAAATCTTTCCCTAATTTGATTTCGTCCCCAAGTTCAAAAGCTCAGAAGCTCTCTCTGAAGAAAATCCATGTCTGAAGCTCTGTGGTGGCTTTCGTGTTGATTTCTGGTGATGGGTTTCTAGATCTAGGGTTTCTCAGTGAGAGCTAGTTGATTTCTGGTGGTGGGTTTCCAGATCTAGGATTTCTCGGTGATTTCGTGTTGATTCAAAGGCGTCGTGTTCGATTTCGTGGTGATTGAAAGACCTTGAAGAGAAGTCAGTGAAGAAGCAAAACCAGATCTAGGGTTTTATCCCAACTCTCTCAGGTAACACCCTTATTCTCCCATTCTTCCCCATATTGCTCATGCTCTTGATGTTTTTTGCTTTCTTTGCTTCATGTTTTTTTTTTCCATTTCTTCTTCTCTCCAATTTTCTTCACTTTGTTGGATTATGAAATTGTGATAAGAAGAATTAGAGAGACACCTGCTTTCCCACTTTCCATTTTGGTGGGCCTTGTCTGAATTAGCATTGGTATTTAATGCTTTATTTGAGATTTTTCATTTTATGGCAACTGATAGTAGGGATAATAGTAACACCAATTGTTGAGCCTTGCAACTACACAAGAGCACCTCATCATTGAACGACACTAACAACCACAAGCCAATATGGAAGTACCAAATGGTCTGCTGACCCCATCTTCAGCAAATTCTTTAAACCCTCCAAAAAATTCATGGATATAGTCCAGGCTTTTAATCTTTAGTCTTTGATCCATTTGAAACATGCTTCAACTCACTAAACAAAGTATGAACTCAAATTGGTTAGTTGAGGTCAGTATGTGAAGTTGTGTTATATGTTAATTTTTAAGTCCCATTTTTTGGTAACCATTATTTTTTAATCTATTGGTTGTTTATTGCGGAATTTGGCATAGATCAGTACATCATTATTTTGTTTTTTGTTCACTCTGCTGTTATTTTTTTTCACTCTATTCAATCTGATGTTATTTTTTTGTTTGTTTACTATGTCTGATTTTTTTTTTTGTAACCAATTTTTTTTTTTTTCACTCTATTCAATTTGATGTTTTTTTTTTAACACGAGAATGGCATACAAAGTCTATGTTGTTTATCGCGGCCGTACATCGAGAGTATACATGACATGGCCAGGTTGTCTATCACAAGTAGACGGGTACAAGGGTAGTATGTACAAGGGTTTCTCATCAGCTGAAGAAACATATGAAAATTACAGCCTATGGGTGCGCTCAGAAGAGGTGAGAAGAGAGCACGAGGCGAGAAGAGACTCCCAGGCAAGAAGAGATCACGATGAAGATATGAAACCAGGCAACCAAACAGCGATCACGAGGGTCGTGGCGATGAAACTCGCGATCAAAGAGATGAAACCCAAGTCAACGATCCTTGGGCTTTTACAAGGGATTTGATCAACAGTATGTTAGTAGTAATTATAATGATTCTTGTTCTTGTTTTTTTTAAGCTTTTGAGTGAATGATATGTGAGATTTTATTTTGTATGTAATGAACTTCTTGGTTCTTGCATTGAGTGAATCATTTCAGGTCCCTGGAAGCTTAGCACTAAGTTTGTAACCTTTAACACTAAGTTTTAGCATTAAGTTTTTAACATGTACAATTTACATCTATACACATTTAACATGGAACCCTAATTGTAGCAAAAGATGGAGCCAATGCAGTTGGAAATCTGGGGAGTGTATCTTGTGACCAAAAGGTCCTAAACTCAACACCATACCTAAATGATTTCCATCCCCTTTGCTTGCATTTTCAAAAAACTCTTTAAGTCTCATGAATCTAGTCTCATTTTTGTATATTTAGTTTGAGTTTCTTATATTTCAATTTGATTACAGAAAATTGAGTAGTGAGAGTGCTAGAAGTCAACCAAAGGCCATATAACATGCATATATACAAGGTGTTTGTAAAAATGAACAAACATGGGCACAAACATGCATATATTTCAATGTACGTGGATCACGGCACAAACATGCATCAACAACATATGTGTTCAAATTTGCAACTAACAACAAATTTCATTAGCCTGTAATTGATTCATATAGCAATTACAACAGCAAGTTTACAGATAAATAATAGCACCACCATCTCTGGACCATACCCTGCTAGCATAAGATGTGCAATCCCAAAATCAGCAGCAAATTTACAGCGACATCTCAATAACCACCAGCAAATTACAACTTGATCAAGTATTACAGCAGCAATTTATAGCACTGTAATTTACTGATTCAATTAACACAAAATCACTGTAAATTACAAATTCTATAACATATGCAAGTGAACCAAAAAAACCACCTCTTTCACCTTAAAAAATCACTGCAATTCACTGATTCTATAACAAAATCACTGATTCAATATGCCATCCAAGTCCTTGCAATCAAACAAAAAACCACCACTTTCACCCCCCTTTCCTGCAACCTTATGCACGCATGCTCGATGCCCTCTAGCTCTGTAACATATATAGAAGCCAGGGTTCCTTCTCACCTGCCCCTGTGAAATGCACTATTATTAATGATGATACTAACATCATTAAATCCCATGATGCCAAGTGAATTGAGAACATGATGAATATTGTGATGGTTGTGAACCCTGTCGCAATAATAGTATATGCAAAAATTCAATGTTACTATTATTAATACTCCAATTGTTGTGTACAAGTTGATTAGGCACTCTTGCAATATGCAAAACACTGTTTTTTGTTTTTTTCCTTCAAATAATATTTGTATTCCTTCATTGTCAAATCTGATTTACTATAGCAGATACTATATAAACTGAGTAGACTATAAACCAACCTGAGTTCATAACCTATAGTTTGTAAAGTCCATTGCTTGAACCTGGCGGCTGCAAAAATAAATAATAAACATTAAGAAATAAATAATAGAGATGACAAACATACAAATTATATACCTGTGAGAGTAGCGAGTAGAAATGATCAATTCTTCCAGGTTGTGCATAGTGTGATCCTGTATTATCATCCTTAACGACAACAAACATACAAATCATAAGTGGGCAAACATACTTAGTAGTCATTCATACCTTGTAAATATAGAAAAACAAACCTGTGTATTGCTTGCACGAGGTATAACATAAGGCATACACTGTGAACCCTACAAATGACGTGTAAATAAAACTTAATATTCTTGACTTAAGAAAATATATATTCATAAAACACAGATTGCAAAACATACCAAATTAGTCTTAATGGCCTGATCCTTATGTGTGTTTTTTTCCTTTGTATCCTTTTACATGTCTTCTCGACGGTGGATTTCATCCTTGAATTAGAACGTCAACCTTGTCAAATAAAGGATTAATATGCTTACTAAATATATACAGGAGCACTAAATATCTTTGTAATCATATATTTAGTCAGAAATGTGTTGCTTTACAAACATTGATATGCTTACTGTTTGATTAACTTCAGGGGAAGTATGAGAACTTTGAAAATATGCTTCATACAAATGTTAGATTTTCTTTTATTGCTTAATTTTCATAGGATCAAATATTGAGGGTGATTGCAAGATGTTTTTGTCGTCATGGTATGAACTAATCTTCCTGCCTAACGGCATCTCCAAAAGGGAATAAGCCATTGTTCAATCCTAGAGAAAAAATACATTCAAACATACCTTGGAGTAGCACTTCAATCGTTGCAAGGAGATCATACTCTGACCTTCGATCTGACTTGAAAAAGGGAGATGACCCTAGTCTTCATTTTCGTCTTTGTCTAAGATCTGAGATTGAAAAGGAGTCTTCGTCTTCGATCTGAAAAAGAAGAAAGGGGAAGCTCTGGTCGTGTTCGTTTTCGATCTGAGATGGGGAGGCGTCGTGTTCATCTCAGATGGGAGATGGGGAGGCGAAGTGTTCGTCTTCAATTTGGAGAGATCCAAAAGCTCTCTCCGCAACTTCCTCTTCGTCTTCGTCTCTGCAACTCTTTCCAAAAGCTTTGATCTGAGAGCCAAAAGTGATATTCGTTTTCGTCTGAGAATGGGGAAGAAAATATTTGAGAGCCAAAAGTGGGATCTCGTATTTGTCTGATAGCCAAAAGGGATTTTTTTTCTTCTTTTTGGGGGCTAGCAAAGCTAACGTCGTGAGAGGGATGGGTTTTGCTTCGATTAGAGAGATCTGTGATCTCACTTTTGTATCACGTGCAGAGGAGGCTCCCTAGCGTCGTTCTAGCGCTAGGGCCCTGCTCTCTAGAATTATTGTTCTCCAATTGACCCAACAATTCTAGTCAGCCTTGTTTGCTAGCTTTTTTTGCCTTTTTGGGGCTTTTGTACATTTCTACCCATTATATAGATAGTGTTTGTGGTTGTGTTTTAAAGAGAATGGTGAAAAATGTAAAAATATAAAATAAAAAAAGAAAAATAAATGCCAAAAAATCTAGCAAACATGGTTGGCTAGACTTAGAGAGTGTTTGTTTTTGCATCTGAAGGGAGTCAGAAGTCTTAATAAGAAGTGGATCACATTGTTTAGAGCGTTTGTTTTTAGTTCTGATCAGAAGTTCTACTTCTGATTGAAGTAAGCAACAGGGAAGTGCTGATAACTTAACACTGAGTGTTAAATCAAAAATTATTTCAATAATAACCTTAACATAATTTTGTAATGACAATTGTTGCCCCCATCTTTTTAAAAATAAGTAGGGCTAAATTTTGACGACGCACCATCATTCTCTTCATCAAACATTGTGGTTCTACTTACCTTCACAAGGACTCGGTAAAAAACTTATCATCATTCTTTCATTCATCTTTTTTTTTCTCTGTATTTTTAAGTTTTTTCTTCATCCCTTCAACTCTCCTGGGCAAATTGATAGTGAACAACCACAACTGTCTCAAGTATTTGAATCACGTGAACAAAACGATATGGTACCACTAGATCATGGGTTCAAACCCAGCTTGAGACATCTTTATGGGTTCTGGGATCCTATAAAAACCATGCTTGCCTTTCGGAAAAAAAAATTATTAAGAAATTTGGTTTGATAATTTTTTTTTAAATGTACTTGGTCATATTTCGATATTCTTGTAATGAAAGGTATTGTAACATTCTCTAGGATTTGAATAAATTTTAAGCATAATATTTATGTCATAAATTTTTTCAGCTCAATGTGGCAATTTTCATTCAACAATTTTATCAAACAATTTTCATTCAACACCTAAAACCAAACACCTTTTAATTTTACAACTTCTATCGAGTAGCCATTCAAAAGCAGAACAACAAATTCATTGAGAAGCTCGTTCAAGGTAGCTTCTAAGCACTCTTGACTCCAAACTCATTTTTCTTCTCGGCTCTCTCTTTCATTTCGATTTCCTCTCAACACACCCAAATCCTATCTCTCATCGTTTTCTCTTCATTTCGTTTCGTTGTGGATTTTTTCTTCAATGGCGACTAACCAACAGTTAGAGCGAATCAAGGTAACTCTTGTTGTCTCTCTTTGGCTTGACTGGTTTGCTCTCTTGTTTTGGCGTTGGATTGAAGTAGAAATTTTAAGTATGCAGAAAGCGAAAGTGCTGATGGTTGGAGCAGGAGGCATAGGTTGCGAGCAATGACGGAGCCAGGATTTATGTTGAAGGGGGGCAGAGTAATGAGTCATAATTAATTAATGATAATATAGTAATTAATTACTTTAACAAAAAAAATAATTTGAACAATACATAAATAACTATACAAAACATCAATTGCTAAACAAAACTCCATCTAATCTACGGGAAAGAAAATGAATCCAACAAGCTACTTTGTAGGTGCACAAAAGATAAATATATGGGAGACAAATCAAATTGGTATATAAAATTAATTGGTAAAAAATAATTTCAAATGTAAAATTAGATGTGGACAAAAAATGGGTTATTGCAATTTGCCATCTATCATAAATAGCTAATTAGAGGTTACCCTATCATTGAACACTATTACAGTCTGCCCCGGGACTAGTAATCAACATGCATTGACTGTCAAAATGCTCACGTTGATTATCAAAATGTTCTTCAAACAATAACCCACAGATGAACATCGAGATACAAACATGTATCTTGAGAAAAAATTTAATGAATCAAAATTTTCATGTATCTCCAGAAAAATCCAATGAATAAATACAAAACTATATCTCAAGATACGAATTCATCGAGAAAATACATTTTTTTTAAAACTTATTCCTCAAAAAAGGAAAGAGGTTGATGTGGTTGCTGGTTGTTGATGGCGATGGTGGAAAAAACAACTAAATCAAGCAAAAAGGGGCGACTGCCGGTGTCGTAGTACACAGATAGAGAAAGCAAATGAGAACAAACAGAGAGGAAGGGGGGAGAGAACGGATTCGTCGACAAGGGTGGCCATATTAAAAAAAAAAAAAAAAAATTTGAAGTCGCTTGCCATGTGGCTCCGTCCCTGGTTGCGAGCTTATCAAAACGCCCGCTCTCTCTGGTTTCCAAGACATCCATATAGTAACTTCTCCTTCTTTACTTGCTTATTCTTCTATGATTTACTTACTTCTTTATTATCTGGGTTTTGTTTTTGTTTTGTTTTCTATTCCCACTTCTAGGGTTTCGGTTGTGCAAGGATCTCTATGATTACTTTAGTTCAATTGATTAGGCCATTTTCATTCTTCATTGCACTTTACTTAATCATTATAACTTCAATTGAATTCTCTTTTGTTTTAGAGTGGGTTTCTGTTCTCACCCAACTGTAGACATAATACACTGGGAACACAACTCATACAAGCAAATCACAACACTACTTGTGTGTATGTGAAACAAGGATTGCCATGTTCATACACGAGTGCGAATCAATTTGTGTCGACGTGTCTCTGTATTGTTGTAAAATTATCCTCGAAACACGCCCGAACCTAATTGGTACTTGCAAGTAAAAGTAAGAGTCTAGCAATCAGTAACAGTAAATAGACAAGATATACGTGGTTCGGCAATGTGCCTACATCCACAGGACAACGACAAGCTTCTTTATTATGAAAAAGTAATCTGAGAAGTACAAACTCTTGAGAACAGTTTCCAGTTCTCTCAACTCTCAATCTGAAAGTAATCCGTTATACTCACGGATTGTATCGTTCTTCCCTACACTTTCGATACAAAGAAATACCAGCAGATTCTCCTCAGTTTTCTGCCTTGGTAATACTCAAACCTTACCTTGAAAACTGTGATCAATGGCTGCGAATAAATTGTTGTTTTCTGTCGATAAAAAACAACCCCAATATTCTGTTTTCTGTCGATAAAAAAACAGCCCCAATACTCTGTAAATACTCTGTTTTCTGTTGATAAAAAACAGCCCCAATACTCTATTTTCTGCCTCAGAAAATACGATGCTTTAATCCCTGAAATAGGCTGATATTTATAGCAGTCGTTGCTTCCTATTCCGAGTCTTAATAGGACCTGAAATCCCGTCTGTGTCCGTGTTTGAATACAAAAGAAAACATGTACGCCTGATCCGTATCTGACTTCTGAATAAGAATAGAAATCCCTATAGAATAGGGATCCTATTTTATAAGATCTGTATTTTGTCACATATATAGCAATCCTATTCCGTTTCAAACTCTACGGATTGAAACTGTGAGCCACGAAATCCCACAATCTCCACCTTGGCGAACAATTTCAGGACACACCTCCATCAGCTCATACATTTCCACCTTGGCATGAAATCCCCAGCCAAGGTAACATGCTCGTCGTCGTCCTCCCGGCCTAAAGGTCGTCCACCCCTAAGGGCCATGCCCCCGTGGGGCATCAACACTGAGAGAGTCTGATCAAGTTGAGACAGTGTTCCAACTTGACCCCGGGTACTACCTTCATCAACATATCAACTGCATTCTCCTTTGTATCAACTTTCTCTAGTATCACGACTCTGTCCTCGATGATATCTCTGATAAAGTGAAACCTGACATCAATATGCTTGGTCCTCGCATGATGAACCTGATTCTTTGCCAAATGGATGGCACTCTGACTATCACAAAGAACTGTAATATCCCTCTGAGTAACACCCAAATCTTTAACCAGACCTCGAAGCCATATAGCCTCTTTTACTACCTCTGTCACTGCCATATACTTTGCCTCTGTAGTAGACAGTGCAACAACTGACTGTAACATGGACTGCCAAGATATAGGACCCCCTGCCAATTTAAAATAGTAACCTGTAGTAGACCGACGCCTGTCCAAATCTCCTGCATAATCTGAGTCAACATAACCTGTCACAGCTGAAACCGACGATCTCTCATAGACCAAACCGACATCCAACGTGCCTTGAAGATACCTCAAAATCCACTTGACTGCCTGCCAATGGGTTTTGTCTGGATTAGCCATGTACCGACTAACCAAACTCACTGCGTGTGCAATGTCGGGACGTCTGCAAATCATGGCATACATCTAGCTGCCAACCGCACTAGCATAAGGAACCTGTGACATGTATTCCTTCTCTGCTACAGTAGTAGGGGACTGCAAACCAGAGAGCCTGAAGTGAGCTGCCAAGGGAGTACTGACCGACTTGGCCCTATCCATGCCAAATCTACTGACTACCTTCTCAAGATATTGCCTCTGCGACAAAGACAATCTACCAAGCTTCCTGTCCCTCACTATCTCCATCCCGAGTATCCTCTTCGCTGGACCCAAATCCTTCATCTCAAATTCATTGCTCAACTGAACCTTTAGCAGCTCTATCTCACGCTTACACCTAGCAGCAATAAGCATATCATCCACGTAAAGCAATAAATAGATGTAGGAACCATCTCGAAGCCTCCTGAAATAAACACAATGATCATACTGACTTCGTGCGTACTTTTGCTTCAACATAAAAGTATCAAACCTCAAGTACCACTGACGAGAAGACTGTTTCAACCCGTATAGAGACTTTTTTAGTTTGCATACCCTGTTTTCCTTCCTAGCAATAGCATATCCATCTGGCTGAACCATGTAAATATCCTCTTCCAGATCACCGTGCAAGAAAACAGTCTTGACATCTAGTTGCTCGAGCTCTAAGTCATACTGCACCACCATAGCTAATAGGACACGGATAGAAGTGTGTTTAACCACCGGAGAGAAAACCTCGTTATAATCCACACCTTATGTTTGTGCAAATCCTTTTGCTACCAATCTTGCCTTGAATCTTACACCTGCAGAATTCCCTTTGGAATCTGGAATGCCGTCTTTCAGAGTGTACACCCACTTGCATCCTATCGCCCGTTTTCCCTTTGGAAGTGTCACCAGCTCCCATGTATGATTTTTGTGAAGAGACTGTATCTCCGCATCCATAGCCACCTTCCACTCATCCATATGCGAGCTTTTACAAGCTTGCTTATACGTAGTAGGTGCATCATCATACTCCCCGAAAACTGAAAAACATAGGCTGCCATTTCCTCAAATCCATATCTGATGGGTGCTCTAGTATTCCGATGCTCTCTCTGTGCTGCCAAAGACGGCTGAGAAACCTGCTGCTCATGCTCATGCTGTACCTGTGGCTCCTCAACAGGAACCTCCTCATCTGCAATAACCTCTGGATCACCCTGTACTGTATCATGAATCCCATCATCATTACCATGACCTAAATCCGAAAAACTGTCCTGTGTACCAGACCTAGGAGCTTCAAGCTCCACCTGCAGAAAATCATCCTCATCATCAAAGCTATCACCTCTCCATACCGGAGATCCATCCTTGCATCTCTCACACTTATGCCTTAAGAGTGCCTCCTCATGGAACTTTACGTCTCTAGAAATCTCCCACTTGCTCGTTTAAGAGCACCACAATTTGTAGCCTTTGACTGAACCTGGATAACCAAGGAATATAGCCTTCCTTGCCCTTACCCCCAGCTTATCATCCTTCACATGAAAATAAGCAGGACAACCAAAAACTTTCAGATGTGAATAATCCGTAGAAGTGCCAGACCATACCTCCATAGGAGTTTTGAACTCAATCGCTGATGATGGAGACTTGTTTATGAGATAACACGCCGTAGATACGGCTTCAGCCCACCATATCTTGCCTAATCCTGCATTAGACAACATGCACCGTGCTCTCTCTACAAGTGTGCGGTTCATCCTTTCCGCCACTCCGTTCTGTTGTGGTGTCTTCTTCACTGTGAAATGCCTGCGAATGCCATGCTCCTGACAATACTCATTCAAGGGGTCTTCAGTGTACTCTCCACCATTGTCGGATCTGACCACCTTGATAACTCTGCCAGTCTGCTTCTCTACCATCGCCCTCCATTTCTTGAAGGTGTTAGTGACTTCATTCTTTCTTTTCATGGTGTAAATCCATACTCTCCAGCTGAAGTCATCAACAAAACTAACGAACCACCTAGAACCACCTTTGGAAACTGTCCAGGATGGGCCCCAAACATCCGTGTGAATGTAATCCACAATACCCGCAGTAGTATGCTCCGCTGAACCAAAACTAACTCGAGTCTGCTTCCAGAAAATGCAGTGCTCACAAAAGTCCAACTTCCCAAGCTTTTCACTGCCAAGCAAGCCTCGCTTGCTCAATGCCTTCAACCCTGCCTCACCCACATGCCCTAAGCGCATGTGCCATAACTGAGTCTGGGCTACGCTCTTCTTATCAAGAACCTCTGAGACCATAGCTCCACCTTCAACTGCGTCTCCTTGAAGATAATACAAATTTCCATGTCTAACTGACGTAAGCATTACCCTGTCACCATTGTAGACACAACACATTCCATTCTCACCAACAAATTTGAAGCCCTGAGCCTCAAGCGCACCAAGAGAAATCAGACCTTTCGAAAGATCCGGTACATGACGACCCTCTGTAAGCTTCCTAACTGAACCATCTGCCAAACTGAAATGAACTGTGCCAACACCCCTAGTCTTGCATACTCTAGAGTCTCCCATGTAAACTGATCCACCCTTCACCTCACGGTAACTAGTAAACCACTCTCTAATAGGACACATATGAAAAGACGCACCGGTATCAAGCACCCATCCTCCATACAGATGATCACCATTATCTGCCATAAGAGCCTCTACTAGATCTCTTGTAATCCTGATATCCACATCATCATGTATAGATCCAACCAGATTCGACTCGCCATTTTTCTCTTCCCTGTTGCCATTATCCTTCCTAGTAGGACAATCCCTTTTGAAATGACCCTTCTTGTGACAAGTATAACACTCAACCTTTGACATGTCTCTTCCGCGAGACTGTGAGCGGCCTCTATTCTTCCGACCATTGCCTTGCCTGTTATTGCCCCTGTTATTACCCTGATTTCGACCTCTGACCATAAGACCATGAACTTGTGCATCATCAGCCATATCCTTCTTGTGAGCAGCTTTCGTAAGCACCACAGAAACCACATCTGTATAAACTAAACTTTCTGTCTTATTGGTGACCAACGTGTCGACCAATACTTCCCACTCAGGTAATAAAGAAGTCAATAACAACAAAGATTTGACGTTATCATCATAGTTTGCACCTAAACCGATGCAATCTGAAAATAAACACTCAAATTCAGTAACATGATCGGTCATGAGTTTACCTGGTTCAATCTTGAACGTGAAGAGCTTTTTCTGAAGGTATAGTAAACTCATCTGATCCTTCCTGAGGTAGGTATTCATCAACTTATCCCAAATTGACTTCGCCGTCTTTTCATCACGGTAGTTATACGCAACTTCCGTATCGAGACATAGCCGGATAGTACTACATGCCTTCCTATCCATTGCCTTGAACTTATCTGCATCCCAACTAGTTGGTTTCACATCTGGTTCACCTTCTACCGTGTCTGCCAGATCATTGTTAATCAGTATATCCATCACCGTTGTCTGCCAACTGCTAAAATTGTTCCTTCCATTGAATCGAAGAACATCGAATCCATGAACCTTTGCGTAGACTTCACCTTTCCTTTCTGACATATCGTCAAACCTTGTAGACACCAACCCTGAAGGTCTGATACCACTTGTTGTAAAATTATCCTCGAAACACGCCCGAACCTAATTGGTACTTGCAAGTAAAAGTAAGAGTCTAGCAATCAGTAACAGTAAATAGACAAGATATACGTGGTTCGGCAATGTGCCTACATCCACGGGACAACGACGAGCTTCTTTATTATGAAAGAATAATCTGAGAAGTACAAACTCTTGAGAACAGTTTCCAGTTCTCTCAACTCTCAATCTGAAAGTAATCCGTTATACTCACGGATTGTACCGTTCTTCCCTACACTTTTGATACAAAGAAATACCAGCAGATTCTCCTCAGTTTTCTGCCTTGGTAATACTCAAACCTTACCTTGAAAACTGTGATCAATGGCTGCGAATAAACTCCTGTTTTCTGTCGATAAAAAACAGCCCCAATATTCTGTTTTCTGTCGATAAAAAAACAGCCCCAATACTCTGTAAATACTCTGTTTTCTGTTGATAAAAAAAGCCCCAATACTCTATTTTCTGCCTCAGAAAATACGATGCTTTAATCCCTGGAATAGGCTGATATTTATAGCAGTCGTTGCTTCCTATTCCGAGTCTTAATAGGACCTGAAAACCCGTCTGTGTCCGTGTTTGAATACAAAAGAAAACATGTACGCCTGATCCGTATCTGACTTCTGAATAAGAATAGAAATCCCTATAGAATAGGGATCCTATTTTATAAGATCTGTATTCTGTCACATATATAGCAATCCTATTCCGTTTCAAACTCTAAAGATTGAAACTGTGAGCCACGAAATCCCACATGTATGTGGGGGACTTGGAATTCAATGTGACGGATTCGCAATTGTACGATCTGTTCAGTCAACTGGGGCAGGTTGTCTCTGTCAGGGTTTGCAGGGATGTGAGCACAAGGAGATCGCTCGGTAATGCATATGTTAACTACAGCAACACCCAAGATGGTAACTTTTTTTGGTTTTCCCCTAATTTGTTGATTAGGTTTTGTTGGGTGCACTAGTTTGGAAATTTATGTGTTATTTGATTGATGGGTTTTTTATTTTTTGTCGTTTGAATAGAAAGGATTAGAGATTTGCATGATTGGAGTGAATCAGTAAGAACTAGAGGGAAAGGAAGGAATGTGATGGTGATAAGGTTAGAGGGAGGGGAAAATTTTAAGTGCTGGTGACTGAAAGAAAAAGAGAGAGGAAATGGGCCTAAGAAGAAGAGGCATAGTGAGAGTGGCATTTCATTGAAGACCAAAGGAAAAGGAGAATTTTATTTTATTTTTGATGGTTTTGGGTTTTTTGGTCTTGTGCACTTTGATGGCTTAGTGAACTCGGACAGGAGTGTCAGTCACAATAGGTTTTTGTTTTACTAGTTCTATATTTTCCTGATCAGTGTGCAGCGTGTGCTTGTCTATCTTCTTTGATTTGAAGTGATACTTTAGGCTCAAACTCATCAATACGGACAGCTTTGGTATTCTATGAATCAAGTATCATCTCTTTCGCTGCAAGTATTTGAAATAACAATATCAATGATTAGGAGATGGGTCTTTCCAAGAACTGCAAACCCTGTTGTTTGAACCTTTTGGCAATCTCTTGGTAAGGTGCAAATATGTAGGAATCAAGGAGAGGACAGGGTAGTATGATGAGATTGTTCAATATGAAAGATGCTTATAATCTTCTTATGGTTAGCAAGGACACTTGACTTGATACTATTTGGGATAGCCATGGTAATCCTAAGTTGTGTGGATGGTGCTAAAGAATTACTAACCCAGGTAATTCATGTTATAGGGTACTATCTGAATCTCTTCATTACCTATATGACTTGCATCAGGAGAACATTCTACATTTCTACTTTTCACTGTCAATTTGCCAAAAATATCTGGCAAAGATTCTCCATTTGCTGGGTTATAATAGAGCTGTGCAGAATAGTATTCTTGAATGGCAATGGTTGCAAGTTCATGCTAGAAGTAAAAACCTGTGTAGCTTTGCTCTAAGGACATCTCTAAGTTTTGTATTAGATTTGGCATGAGAGGAAGCAAAGAAGGTTCAATAACTCAAGCCAAAATACTGACCAAGTGTGAATATTTTGTCCAGCATATTAAGGAAATCATGCACAGGGAGGTTAAGCAAGTCAAGGAATGATTTGTAATAGGAGTTTGTGTATGGTTTGACATCTGCAACCTCAATTCTTAACTCCTGTTGTTAAATATTGTGGGCGGGCCTAGACAAGGCTATGCAAGTGTTGTATGTTAGAAAGTAGCTTGGCTGTTGGCTCCTTCGTAATGTTGTATGAAGCCTGTGTTCTTTGTATTGGTTTAGGTTGGTTACGTCCATGTCCTTTTATAAAGGGTTAGGGTCCCCTCAACCTTTGCTTGCTTTGCAAAGAACAATACTGAGTCTGTTTCAGAAGCCAATGCTCACGTAAGTGGTTGTTGTTTTTATTCCCTTTTTTTTCTTTTCTTGAGTGAGATATTGGTCGTCTCAAAGCTATTATCATGGAGAACAATTTAGAATATTGAGGCATTAATTTGGGTTTTGTAGAACTGATATACATGTATATGTTGGTGTGTATAAAAGAACTCCCAGAAAATGATCAAAGTGAATGGAATTCAGCTTTTAAATAACGCCCCAATAAACCTGTGAGTCTAGAATAGTGAAAATACTAACATTTTTCTATCTGAATGAAGTTTTAAGCTTAAATGATTTTATATATTCATGGTGTTACATAACTTGATTGAGGCCCAAATGCATGTTCATGTGGTAACGACAATGTAGTGCATGTCACCTCAAGGTTTAATATAGGTCAACAATGGAAAAAACTGTGGATGGATTATCCCACTTAATGTACTGCAGTTTCCCCTTAGATTTATGACATTTTCTCGATTTTCTACATTGGATGACAAATGATCATTTGAAAGATTTGATCTTTGGAATAGTGGCCAACTGGGACAAACTTATGAATGACGTCAATTAATTTCAGGCTGTTTTTTCTTATTGATATACTGATGTGGTCATGGATGGCTTCTCTTTTGCAGCAAAGCAGTCCTTGAATCACTGAGGAGAAGGGCCAATATATTGACAAATGGATTCAACAGTTGCAGAAATGTTGTTTGTAACTTTACACAAGGTGTGCTTATAGAATTTTGGTAGAAAATATTCATAATTATTATGTTGAACGCATTGTCTCACCATGGGGATAAATCCTTCATCCAAAGGAATTGGTTACTGATAAATAAAAACAATTTCAGGAGCCATGTATTCGCTCCCACAAATATGGTTACCACCTGGAGTGATTGAAGCTGCTAAAATGGCTGGGAAAGTTTCTGATGTCTTTTACTGTCTCAGACTCTTGGAAGCGACAGGCATTTCTACTGTTCCTGGTTCTGGATTTGGCCAGAAGGAAGGGTAATTATCTGTTCATTTATATTCTTCAGCAATATGCAATAAAGAAAGAAAATATTGACATAATGCTGCCAAGGACGAACCTCTTTATATATTAAGTTTTCAGTAGCCGTACTAGGACAAGCATAAACTGGTTCCCATTGGCGTTACCTTGGGATGATAATGGTATTGGGGTAAGTGGAGTATCCATCTCTATTATTGAGAAGGGAGTTCATATTTATTCATTTATATCTTAGAAATTTTATGATGGATGTATATGACTATTTACCTCTTTTATGGGGTCTTCCATTTAAGGACAACCATTTTGCCAGCTGAAGAAGACCTGCCATCAATTATGGAAAGCTTCAAGAAATTTAACAGTGAGTTCATGGAGAAATATGAAGACCGTAGAGGATATTCAAGGATGTAATGTGAAAATAATCCTAATTTGTATTTATTTTCTACATCTCTGTCTACTCTAATTTTGTTTGGTCTACTGAGCAATATACTTGTCAATTGCATCTTCCTCGACTTGTGTTTTTAAGATTTTAACGTGTAATATAGGTTATATGTCCCTACTATATTTGTATTGACGCATGTTCAATTTATTTGATATAATAACAACTTAGGCCTAAAACAAATTCATCATTGATTGAAAAAAAGTTCGCAATTAAAAAATGGATAATTATAAAAAGTTTTTAACTTTTTTTTCCTTTGAAAAATCAAACAGTGGAAAAAAAATTCAGTGGAAAACTTTACCATGGTTTTTTTTTTTCATTGAAAATTTTGTTTTCCATGAAAAGTTTTATGAAAATCTTAAAAATGATAAATGTTATCTAAGTTTGGGTTATTCGGTCTAACAAGTCAAGTCCAATCCAATTTTAGCCCGGCCACATAATCTTCTTCTTCTGCTTGCCCGCCTCTATGCTCTTTGTTTTCTCTAACAGGGGGTATTCAAATATGGATTTTAATAGACTGTGAAAATTTTTAAATCTCATGGATTTTAAAATATTTCAAAAGAGTTTACAGAATCTACTGAACTTTGATATATTTTAAGTGACTGGATTTTGTGGATTTTACAGAATCCACTGGATTTTGATGAATTTTTATTATTGAATTTTCTGATCATAAACAAGCTTCAATTGCCTCCACCTAACCATAGCTATTTTGGAAGATTTATCATGAACTGCCACTGCCAAAGATTGTTCCTTTAAACTACTTTTATAAAATAGATGTCATTCATGTATTGCAATAAAATAGAGGCCTAAAAGGAAGACAACATTTTTGGTTTCACAAAAGGGTCAGCCTCGTGTTGGTCTTCAACACTTGTTAGACATGAATGACAACTGGTCAGGTTGGGTTCATTGTTGAAACTGTGTCACATTGGGTCTATTTGAAGTTCAACCAAAATGCTAAACCCATTGCCATCCCCAGTGAAGGGAGAATCAAAACACAAATAAATCATCAGGCGCACTCAATTAACTGAGGACAATTGTGAAGCAATTTGAGTGGGAAGGATAGACATATCTAGTAGATATGGATACTAATATCATTTATGATAGTTTGTCATGTTAAAGTTACCCAAGATAGCAAACACCCAACCACATGCCAAGACATGCAAAACAGCCAACCATAGACTATGTGACATGATCAGTTTCCTAAGTAGATAATTATGTATAACTTTTCCAAATGAATACTTCATCAAATTGATAATACTGAAGTAGAAATTATTTTAGGTACCTGTTGATTAATTGGGGCTCCACTGTAAGCAACAACCACCCTCACACTAGTTTGATAAGAGAAGTTTTTAGCTTCATCATGAATCTGCAAAGTCAAAATCAAATTCAAATACAATGTATCGTCCAAGGGATATGATTTCTCGAACCTCTCCTCCTTCCCTCACCAACTTGCTAAGCTTCAAATCCACCCAACAACAACAAACAAACAAACAAACAAACAAACAAACAAACAAGTAAAGTAAATCAATAAAGAACCCTAAGCAGATCAAAGAGGTCAAAACCCACCAAAACCACAAGACAAGGGGGAAAAATAAGATTACCAAATGACTCACATTAGAAGAAGATACAGAGCCGCTTACCACAGAATCCTTCGAAGCCTTCAACTTCCCATCATCCGGGCTCCGCGGAGGAAATTGAATCTTCTCTACCTTACTACTACCCACCACACCACTAGGGATGGCAACGGGGCGGATTTGGACAAATCCATCCCCGCCCCGCTAGAGATCACGGATATCCAAATCCGCCCCGAATATCCGTTTACCATATTTTGTAAAAACCATCTCCGAACCGGACGGATTGGCGGATATCCGCCCCGCCCAAAATACCCGGAGGAAAAAAAAAAAAAAAAACAGATTCTCAAATATCGAATAACAAAAATTACAAAAAATACAGATTACAACAGATTATACATATTTGGTTTATGTGAGAGATCATACCGAAATTACAAAATATTCCAAAAATTACAAACTATACAAAAATTAACAAAAAAATTCCAGAAATTACAAACCATACAAAAATTAACAAAAAAATAAAAAATTACAACAAATTCAAAAAATTCGATCTCTGAGATCAGATCTTGAAATCTAATCATGATCAGATCTTGATCACTGAGATCAGATCTTGATCTTGATCTTGATCTTGAGATCAGATCACTGAGATCAGATCACTGAGATCAGATCAGATCAGATCACTGAGATCAGATCTTGATCACTGAGATCAGATCTTGATCTTGATCTTGATCTTGATCTTGATCTTGATCTTGATCTTGATCTTGATCTTTATCTTTATCTTGATCTTGATCTTGATCAGATCTTGATCAAACTTGATCTTGATCTTGATCTTGATCAGATCCGTCTCAGTCTCAGATCAGATCAGATCTTGATCTCCTGATCTTGATCTCTTGATCTTGATCTCTGAAGGGGGAGATGGAAGAAACCCTGTTCTTTCGAGAGCAGAGGCAGATCGCGGCGTGAGGGCAGCAGGGAGGATCTCGCGGCGTGAGGGGAGCAGGGAACAGCGAGCAGGGAGGATCTCGGCGTCTCGCGGCGTGAGGGGAGCAGGGAGGATCTCGCGGCGTGAGGGGAGCAGGGAGTGAGGGGGGAGGGAGGGAGAGCGATTGGTGAGTTAGGGAGGGGAGGGAGTCGCTCTGTGAGGGAGGGAGGGAGGGAGAGGAGTCGCTCTGTGAGGGAGGGAGACCGATTGGTGAGTGAGGGAGGGAGAGCGATTGGTGAGTTAGGGAGGGGAGGGAGTCGCTCTTTGGTGAGTGAGGGAGAGTGATTGGTGTGAGGTGAGGGTCCGAGGGAGGAAGTTAATTAAAGGGTAATTTTGTAAATTCGTTGGTTAAACGGATATCCGCGGGGCCTGCGGGGCGGATATGGCCAAATCCGTATCCGCCCCGAAAAGTGAACGAATATTTTTTGGATACCCGAAAACCCATTCAGCCATATCCAAAACCGCCCCAAACGGATTAGGTGGGGGGGATATCCGTGAATATCCGCCCCACTGCCATCCCTACACACCACTCCCTGCTACATTGGGCTTCTTCGGCGCAGGTCTAGCAGGCAAAACATGCCCCAATCCAGCAATGGGAGCTCCTCTGACTGCTGAGAGGGGCGACTGTGCAGGTCTTGCTGTGGAACACTGCCCTGTCTGGGTGGGTCTTTGGGGTGAGACGAAGCGCGCTTTCGTACTGTTGGTGGGAGAGAAAAAGGAGGGAAATTGAAATCCGAGGGAAAGAGGCTGAATTTGAAAAAGATTTTGATATTTATACCTTTCACACATAAATCCTTCAAAGTCCATCAAGTCAACAAATTCATCAAAATTCACTGTTTTTTTAATACCCCCTAATTTTGATGGACTTTTGAAAATCATGAATTGAATACCCCCTGATTTTAATGGATTATAAAACAATCATTTAAAATATGTATTTGAATACCCTTAAATTTACATGTATTATTTTAAATCCTTAATTGAATACCCATATATTTTAATGGAGTTTAAAATCTTTCACACTCTATTAAAATCCATAATTGAATACCCTTGTAAAAGCGGAAAAAAAAATAATAATAAAAAAATTCCCTCACTTATCCATACAAGCTAACAATGCCTCCCTTCCTCTCTTATCCATCAAGCATCCGTAGGGATGGCAACGGAGCGAATTTGAGCAAATTCATCCCCAATCCGTCAGGAATAACGGATCCCCAATCTGCTCCGCCAATCCGTTTGCTATTTTAAATCAAAACCGTAATCGCCCCGTGCGGATTGGCGGATATCTGCCCCGCCCCGCCAATCCGTTTGCGGTTATCCATCCAACTACAAACATTATAACAAAAATTACAAAATACAAGCATCCATCCAAAAATTATACAAAATTACATAAATTACAATGAATCCATACGAAAATTTAAACAAAAAAATTACAATGATCTTGATATGGAAATTAAAAAAAATTACAGAAATTACAATGATATCTTGATCTGGAAATTTAAAACAAAAAATCTGATCTCTTGATCTGAGATCTTGATTTCAGATCTTGATCTCAGATCTGAGAAGAAGGGAGTTGGGCGAGAGAGAAGAAAGGAGGGTCGTCCTCTGCCACCCTTCGCTGTGAGAGAGAATAAGGGAGGGTCGCTCGCGGCCTTCCTGTTTTGAGAGAGAAGGGACCCCTTCGCGGCGACCTTTGTTGTTTTGAGGGAGAAGAAGAGTCGAAGGGACGACCTTTGCTATGACGAAGGACTGGAGACGAGAGAGAGAGGTGTAGGAGCAAGATTGGAGTCTGGAGACGAGAGAGAGACGGGAGTTGGTCTCTCTGCTTTTGCTCCTCTGTTTGTGAGGAAAAATTGAAGTGAGTGATTGAGAGAGAGAGGTGAGTCCGCGGGGCGAATATGGCCAAATCCGTATCAGCCCCGAATATTTAATGAATGTTTTTTGAATATCCGTATCCGCCTCAAAATCCGTTTAGACATATTCAAAATCGCTCCAAACAGATTAAGTGGAGCGAATATCTTCGAAAATTCGCCCCACTGCCATCCCTAAGCATCCGCCCCACCCCTTCAAACGTCCCTCCCCACACCCACCCATCTCTGTGTATCTTTTCATTGAAAACTCTGAGACGACTAGCAGCAGCTACCCCGCCCCGACGGACGTCCCTCCCCACTACACCGCAACACCACCCCTTGCCACTACTTCTTTCTTCTCTTCTCAGTTTATTTTCTCCATCACTTTCGCCCAGAACTCCGGAGGACAAGTTCCCCACTCGCGGCAGACTCTACAAGGGCAAAAAAAATTGGCCCGCACACCGGATCATGCGAACGGAGAACCCCACTCGAATAGGTCTCCGCGAGGATAGGGTCAAATTTGTTTGCCCTCACAGGGGCCGCCGTTTCGCGAAGACCTATGCGATGGAGGAAAATAAAAAGAGGAAATGGCAGGGTGGGGTGGGGCGTCCGGGTGGCTGCTCCTCCTTCTTTTTGATTAACTTCTCAGAGTTATAGAGAGGGGTGGGGAGGGACTATCAGAGAAAAATAGCAGAATGGAGAGGAGTCTCTCAATAACAAAATTCCTCTCCCGAACTAACTCACTCGAATGGACAGGGATGCAGTGAAGGAACCTAGAACAGAAACCCAAATCTCGTTCAAGACAAAAACCCTTCGAATTCAAGTAAATCCCCTTAGAATCATTGTCAATTTAGCTTAGTTTTGCCTCAGAATCAACATGCGAAGACGAATTTCAGTAACAAATCTTTTTCCCTAGAACCCCCATCAAATCCTTAGCTTCTCCGAAACTCTGTTTTCTGGTGCAGGAATCGAATGGGAAGGAGAGGGGAGAGAAAGGAAAAAAGAGGAGAGGATTTGGGAGATGACGAACAGAGAAGAAAAGAAGTTGTCGGACAATGGGTTTGGACCCCACTCGTGCTCGCAAGAGGAAGATGAAGCGAAGAGATAAAAAAGAAATGGAGAGAGCCCGGTTGGCTTGGAGGGAAGACAGAGAGAAAAAGAAGCGAAAGGTGGGGACTTGGGTTTGTGTGTTTGAGTGGTGTGGAGCAGCGAAAATTCTTTGTTGCACCGGGGGTTAGCCTGGTGCTAACCCCCCACCATCCATTTTTCCTCGGGATGGGTGTAGCACCTATCGCGAGGCAAAATGGATGGTGGGGGGTAGCACCAGGCTAAACACCAGGCTAACCCCCAGTGCGCTGTAGCAGTGCTCGTGGAGCAGTGCTTGCCTCGTGAGAAACACCCATGTCATCGTGACGAGCAATTCTTCCTGGCCTGGGTTTCGCGCATGGCCCACTGCCTGGACCCTCCTGAACACGTGCGCCTAAAGGTGTTGAGCACGTCCTGTGCAATGATTCTCACAAGACTCTTCACGAAACTCCCTGCTCTCTCTCCAACCAAAGCTCTTTTTGAGAAATAGAACAATGGGGTTCTCTCTTCAGCTCCCAATCTTACTTGGGTTATCGAGAAAAAAGGCGAAGACGAAGGGAGAGCTTGAACAAAAAGCTTGACTCTGAATTAGCTGAGACCAAGGCCGCTCTATCAAAGGCGCTCAAAGAAGTGGAAAGTGAAAAGAGAGCGAGAGATATAATGGAACAAATGTGCGATGAATTGGCCAAAGGTGTTGGAGAAGACAAAGCAGAGGCAGAAGAACTGAAGAGAGAAACTGCCAGGGTTTGGGAAGAGGTGGAGAAGGAGAAAGAGATGCTCCAACTAGCGGATATGTTGCGTGAAGAGAGATTGCAGATGAAGATGTCAGATGCTAAGTATCAATTTGAAGAGAAAAATGCGACAGTGGACCAGCTTGAAACCATTTTGAGAACTGAAAATGTTAGAGAAACCAAAATTGGACCTCGCAATAATAAGAGCAAGGCTAACATTGAGAGTCAGACGGACGACAAAGGAGAGGATGACAGTGAAGTTGAAGATGGAGAAGAGAACAAGGAACATGTAGACTCTGAAGAAGACTCGGCTGAGAGCGACCTTCATTCGATTGAATTAAACATGGAGACCCATAGTAGGAGCTATAGATGGAATCATACTCCTAGGGCACCTCAAGAAGATCTGAGGAGAGTTTCAGTAGAAGAAGAAATAAAGGGCAGGAAGTCAGTTACAGAAAAAATACCAAGAAGAAGCATCTCTCTTGAAAAGCGCATTCCAGAAGGAATCGATTGGGACTTCAGTGGGGAGAATTTTGCAAATATTGGAGATCTGAATGACTGGGGGAGAGATAAACAAAACCGAGGACAACATTCTGAAGATGAAATGCAGAGATATAAGTCTTTCAGTTGCTATGTATCAAAGACGAGTTTTGAATCAACAACTTCCACGAGTTTGGATAATTTCACAGTTCGATCAAACAAATTCTTTTTTGTGCTACAAACACTTCGTTCTGTCAACTCTGAATCCAACCATTTTTATTCTGTCAAAGCGCGAAAACATTCCAACTTCCTCGTGTCACTAAAATAGTTAAATTTAATGAAAAGTTGCTTGAGCTTAAAGAGTCCCCTGTATGAGGGCAAGCCATGGATCTGGTCCAAATCTTGGCATCCATATCTTGGCTTTGCTATGTGTACAATCATGATGCACCCCACATACTATATTGCAAGCCCTCAAGTTGTAGTAACATGCTTTCTATGGAGACAGTTTCTATAAGATTATTGTACTTTGAACATCTTCTTCTCTGTGGAGGAATTACTGCAAAAGTCAAGCAAAGTGTTAGTGGCTTGATATCATTACACATGCATCCAACTCTTATTGCATCTCCCTTCAATTTGAAGAAACATAAACTCAAAAGGTGGTTCATGAACATAAAGATAAAAATAGCAGGTAAAAGCTACACTCTTCCCTTCTTGAATAATCTTCCCCAATCTTTGTTAATCATCACAAGGAAGTCAGTCTATCCGAGTACAAAATCTAATCAATTTTCCTCTTCTGCGTGATTCATTAATTATGTGTCCTATATCCATTAATATATATAACCAGTCCTTGTGGTAGGCATGTGAAACTGCAGCGACGAATGTTATATAGTGGAGTCCTATAATTCTGAAAACAGGATGAAGTAGAAGATGTTGAAGAGCCCACGCTTTCTGATCTTGTTCAGACCTTTAACACTCCTGTTCTGCCTCAGCATTCTCTCTACTCCGATCTCCCACTACAAGCTTTGATACAAATCGCAAATGAACTCGATCCGAATGCTCTATATGTCAAAGATCTCAACTTTCCATTCAATCCTCCTCGAAGACAGAAAATTTAGGTAAAATCTCGAAAAGGGTATGGTTAATTTGCAAAAATTTCATAACCCAGTGAAGGATTTGAGCTGGAAAGAAAACCCATTTCTTACTTAAGAAGCAAACACAAAGAAATGTATTCGAACATAAATCAAAAGGGGTAGTAGATCACAAAAAGGGTAGTAGATCAGAAATGGAATCAGAGAAAGCTTGAGAACCCAAGTAAGATTGGGAGCTGAAGAGAGAACCCCATTGTTCTATTTCTCAAAAAGAGCTTTGGTTGGAGAGAAAGCAGAGAGTTTCGTGAAGAGTCTTGTGAAGAGTTTTGTGAGGATCATTGCCAAGCGAACAATTCTACACGGTCCGCCCGTGGTCCGGACTCTCCCAGGCACGTGTCATAGGGAGGGTGTTTGGCATGTGAAGAACACCTCAGACCTCAGAGCCTCCTCCTCTACGAAGGATCGACCCTCAAACCTCAAAGCCTCCTTCTCCTCTACGAAGGCGATTCGTCTTTAAAAGCTTTTGTTTTGTTCTTGTTCCTGTTCTCTATCTGTCTGTCTCTATTATGCTTCTCTTCTCTGGGCTTGATTGGGTTTGGGGTGTTGTAAAGTTGTAAACTTGCAAGGTTTTTTGAGCTCTTTGGGCTGTTTTCTTTCTGGGTTTTGGAGATTATTGGCCGAAAATGACTGTGGAGGAAGTTCGAAGAACTACTGGTGTTGTAATGTAGTGGTTTTGATATCTGTTTGACCTTCATCTTTGCAAGGATTTGGATCCTTTTCATGTCACCCTAGATCAGGATTTTAATTGTTGCGCAGGAGGAGCAGGACATGGAGCTTGCCAAAGAGGAGGAAAGAGCTTGCGCAAGAGGAAAGAGTATCAAAGAACTTAAGAGCTTCTTGTGGGAGCCGAGGTGTTGGGTTCACGTGCCAAACACCCTCCCTATGGCACGTGCCTGGGAGGGTCCGGACCACGGCGGGCCACAAGGGCGGGCCGTGTAGAATTGTTCTTGCAAAGCACGTGCCCAACACCCTCCTAGGCACACGTGCCCAGGAGAGTCCAGGCAGTGGCCTAGGCGCAAAACCCAGGCCGGGTAGAATTGTTGCATAATGACATTTGTAGTTCAAATCTCTTTCTCAATAATTTATGCTCTCACTCTTTATTGGCTAGCTGACCCGGGTAACCAGCCCGATTGACTACCTGGGGGGCGAAATTGCATTTTTGCCCCCTCTTTAAACACCTTTTTGGAGAAAGTGTTTAAAGAATGGGGGGCAAAAATGCAATTTCGCTCCCTCAGGCAGTCAACCAAGCCGGTTTTCCAGGCCATTAAGAATTTCTGTGATGCAACAATTCTACTTCCTAAGATTTAATGCAAATTCTGATTCGATTTTGAATCATAACTTATATTAAAATGGAGAAAAAGGATTATATATCCAGATAAATCAATAATATTGGGAAATCAAAATGAGTCAATTGTCAAACATTTTGAACTAATTATGCGTCAAAATTATAAATTGGTTGCTGTAATTGTGAACAAGAAGGCTTTGGTTTTTTTTTAGTTGCCTGTAAGATAAAGGCATCAACTTTTTTAAATTATTTTGGTTGGATAAAGAATTAATAGATTTGAACTGATTTGAAGCAGTAAAACCTCATCTCCAAGAATTATGCCCACTAACTAAGTATTTGGATAAAGAATAGTTCCAACTTTCCACTAATCAATCCATTATTATCCTCAACCAAAAACTCACCTGTTTCACTTAACTAATTTCAAACACTTCCTCTAAATTCATTTTTATCTCTTTTGTACACGTATAGTTAATTATCCAAATAAATAATCCTCTCCAACAATTGGTGTCTCAACATATCTCCAAAAAAAAAAAAAATTAATAATAAATTTAAAAAATAATATATATATATATATATAGCCAAAAATGTAATTTATAGTCCCAGATGAACAGAATTGAGTTTCAAGAATGAAAACTTGTAAATGTTATACTTCATAAGGATATAAAATATATTTATTGTTGGGATGAAAACTTGCAAATGTTGCACCGGCATTTTGGGATATTTTGACTTTATTGCACCAACCTTAAATATGTAACACCGACTTACAATTTTTATCAATAAAAACCATGTGGTGGTCAAATTATCTTGTTTATAATCACTAATTTATCCATGACTAGAGAATAAAAAGTAAATGTATCGTAAAATTAAACTTTAATCACAAATTCTTAATTTTCAAATTTGCATATAAACATCAAAGATATACTAACCATCATCACAAGTTCTATAATAAATAATAAACACTATGGTAGGATGTGTAATAGAAATAAGAAATTCATCTTAAAATCAAAAATTCATTATTAGAATCATTTCTACAAAGTCATCGATCAACAACATTTGGTAATTAATTAGAGTTGTCTTAAGGTTAATAAAATGTGGTTAGGTACACCAAATAATTTTTAAAAGCTAAATCTAAATCTAAAAATTAAAGTTAGGGGCATTGAGTCAAATAGTCGGATACATGTACTTAGCAATTCCCTAAATAGAAATCATTCAACGTGAGGACATAAAAAATTGTTTGGAGATTTTATTTATTCATGTGTCCAGAGTCTAATGATTAAGTTGTGTAATTATGTTAATAACCCAATGGCACATGAACTAGTTAAGAATTACTTACAGAGCTCTATTGGCATGCGGTGGAGCTTTCCATTGCTATGATCACAAAATAGAGAGTAAACCCATATCCGCATGCATGTGAGGTTACTTGCATGGAAACTATCGTTCCTTCTGTCTCGTAAATCATCACCGAAAGTAAATCCTTATTTATCTATAATAACAAAAATGAGATGGCACCCTCTTCACCTAATATATCACCATTTATGTAATGAATCAATTTCGACAAGTTTGTACCATATCAAGTGCATGCACCCATTACCTTGATCCACATTGTCAAAAAAAATTTGAGATTAAAAGTATAACGCAGTCAATGAATTTATTGATACTAGGATGTGGACGCACTTTACGCGTGCATATATTCAATATCTATCAATAATAAGTAAAATTAAAATTTTAGGAGATTCAACTAAAGAGTTCTAAGCAAAATAATTATTTATAATAGAATATTATGAAATAATTTATTGTAATTAAATAATTATATTAGAGATTTAGATATAATTAATTAATGTTTATTGTAAAAAAAAAATAATAATAAATCTAGACGGGCAAAATGAAAAACAAAAATTAGAGTAGACACTGTTAGTATTCATCCAAGGCTAGCTCTTGACTGATTTTCCAAAATTACCATTGGAAATATTAATGACAGACCAAATCAAAGTGTAGTTACCTAATTTTCTGGGGGTTAAAATCCCACTCATCATCCTTATCTACCTCTACTAATTTGTAACTCATCAGTCAAAGAAACACTCTATATATCCTGCCTTTCTGTCTCTCATTTTTTTTATCACTCTCTCGCATTTCTTCTTTCTTTTCTGTAATCGTTTTGGGGGGTGCCTAGGATTGAAGTAGCCAGCCATGACTGATGGGGACAAGTTTTACTCTAAGCCGTTTATTATGTTTTGTTGGATAATCGCGGCCATTGGAGGTCTAATGTTTGGTTATGATGTTGGAATATCAGGTAAATTTTCCTTCATGAATTTATTATTATTATAATTACTTGTAATTAGAATCTAATGAATATTATGTTTTCAGAGTTTTGTAAATTATGAAAATAGTGTAATGCACTGAACGTGGTTACAATCACTAGAACGAAGTTTGATATGTGCGTCATTATCGTTTAGAGCATGCATTCACCAAAGAAAATCACAACCCAACAACAAAAATATCAAGGGCCTTGTTACTTTTCATTTTACTCCATTCATTTATCTATTTATTTATTTATTTTTTGCTAAAACTGATACATTCATTGATGAACTTGACTTCAATTTTGAATAAGGTGGAAGTTTGAATGAGAAAATAAGATGATTTTTTTTTTATTATCAGAGTTTCAATCAAATTATTATCTATTTTAGTCATTTTTTTTTCCTCTCCTCTCCTTTCATTTTATTTTGTGTAAAAAAAAAAAAAAAACCAATAGTTTAAACAAGAGAAAAATCACTTCAGAAACCCTGATAACCATGTATGGTGAAAAAAAAAGCTAATGGCATCTCTGAGCAATCGATGATGCAGACATGCAACTAGAGATCTTTGGTCTAGAACCAATTTGCTTTAATTTCCTTTGTATATTTTTAGTTCCTAACACGATAAATTACCTATAGTATGTATTGCAACTAGTACGGGTCAGAACAGTGATTCTTGTTCGAAATGATTGGGCACGAGATTTGACAATATAAATCACTGATTGTGTGGGATGTAATAGTCAAACTAAAACTAATGTGTTGTTTCCGGTTTGGTATCATAATGGAGTGTCATTATATTCAAATGTGCCCATCTAGAAACTGGCATGTTAACAAATCATTTTTAGGGAATTTAATCCCTGACAAGCAAGGAACTCCATGGTATCAGCCAGGCAATGAAGAAACGTGTTTTTTTGTTTTGATGATGTATCAAATGATAAAGAAGCAAATGAGATGCCTTTCAAAAAAAAAAAAAGCAAATGAGATACCATTGTAAAGGTTTAGATCCTGAACACTCCTCTTGTTGTCCAAAAAAGTAGTCAAACCAATGCTCATCATGGCTGGATGATCGTTTCCAATCGAAATTTCAGTCTTTTATTTCATTTTACCCTCGGGTAGAGGACTGATTCCAATATGCATTCCACTCCATGTTTCCCAGGAAAAATATAATGAGGCCTCAACACCTCTTTTAGTGTTAAAATAAGATTACTTCAAAACAAATAATAGAACTTACTGTAGTTATGCTACATTTTTGTTGCTAAAGTTAATTTGTTTTTGGTTTGATTCAGGTGGAGTGACAGCAATGGACGACTTCCTGCTGAAATTTTTCCCATCTGTTTACAAAAGCAAGCTTCATGCAAAGGAAGACAACTACTGCAAGTATGACAATCAATTTGTTCAGCTTTTCACCTCTTCGTTGTATCTTTCAGCCCTTGTTTCCAGCTTCCTGGCATCGAAAGTTTGTTCCATGTCTGGGCGTAAGATCACAATACTTATTGCTTCACTCTTCTGTATAGTAGGAGTTAGTATGACTGCAGCAGCAGGTAATATGATCATGCTGATCTGTGGAAGGATCCTCCTTGGTGTTGGTGTTGGTTTCGGCAATGAGGCAGTCCCTCTATTCCTGTCCGAGATCGCTCCAGTTAAACATCGTGGAGCGGTGAACATTCTCTTCCAACTCTTTGTCACCATAGGAATCCTATGTGCAAACTTAGTCAATTATCTGACATCCCAACTTCACCCAAATGGTTGGAGAATGGCATTGGGTGGAGCAGGTGTGCCTGCTGTAGTGCTGTTTTTGGGATCTTTACTCATACCAGAAACTCCTAGCAGCCTGATTGAGCGTGGAAAGAATGACAAGGGAAGGAAAATACTCGAGAAGTTGAGACGTACCAAGAACGTAGATGAGGAGTTTAGTCAGATTGTAGAAGCTTGTGAATTAGCTCATCAAGTTGAGAAGCCATTTAAGAAACTTATGAGCCACGAAAGCCGCGCTCCCCTAGTGATTGGTATTATGCTGCAAGTGTTCCAGCAAATGTCAGGGATCAATGCCATTATGTTCTATGCACCAATCCTGTTTCAGACTGTTGGGTTCAAAAGTAATGCTTCATTGCTATCTTCTGTTGTCACTGGCTTAGTGAATGTGATCAGTACCATGGTCTCAATTGTCGCTGTTGATAGATTGGGTAGAAGAAAATTGCTTCTTCAAGCTTCCATTCAGATGTTTATCAGCCAGGTAAAAATATTTCTGTTTTTCTGTGTTCAGTGGTTAGGTAACTAAGAATGTTTCTCCTACCTTTGTCAGTGTTAACATGTTCTATATTCTTACTGGTACTATGTGTATCTCTTGCAGGTTCTGATAGGAGCTCTTCTGCAAGTAAAACTTAAAGCAACCAACACATTAGGCCATAATGAAGCAATCTTTATTGTGGTATTGGTGTGTTCTTTCGTTATGTGCTTCGCTTGGTCATGGGGTCCTCTTGGTTGGTTGATTCCAAGTGAAACCTTCCCCATAGAGACGAGAACAACTGGTTTTGCATTTGCAGTTATGACCAACATGCTTTTCACCTTCATCGTAGCACAAGCTTTCTTGTCCATGTTATGCAAAATGAAAGCTGCTATATTTTTCTTCTTTGGTGGATGGATTTTAATAATGGGATTGTTCGTAGTTTTCTTGGTGCCTGAAACGAAGAATATACCAATTGATGAAATGACTGAGAGAGTGTGGAAACAACATTGGTTTTGGAAGAACTACATGGACAACACTCCTCGTCAACAGTCGAGGCAACCCAGAAATAATGCAAGGAATGGAGTATAGTTCTGTCTGTTTGCAGTTTTTAGTACTTTTTCTTATATTACAGAGAGATTTCGTTTAGATATTTTTACATTCATTGTAACTTCAAGTGTTTTTCTCAGCAACAACTCAATTTTCAACATGAGATCAAATGATAATTTCAGTTCTCATATTTACAATCTATGATCAATTCTCTAGTTACATAGTATGTTAGAATATGTAGGGCTCTATGATCAATTCTTTAGTTACATAGTATGTTAGAATATGTTGAGCTCTACATATTCTAACATAGTATTCCAAGCAACTCTCATGTCTATATAGCCTTCAACTATCTCTTGACTAATCAAACTGGCCCATAACATGATCCTACCTTCCATAGAATGCCCAATACTGGCATCAATGGACTTTGTGGGCAAGGCTAATCGCACAAAGATGATGCCTTGTATAGGTTGAGTGAGAATCTCCATGTTTTATTTCAGAACTATTGTTCCTCATATTACTTCCAGTCAAATCTTGTGTTTTGAAACTGGGTTGTCTGTTACTTGAAGTTATCCATGACAGAAATTGCATCCATCAAATAAGTAGGAAAGCCAGTAGACAAAACTCGAATAGAGAAGAACCAGATTACCAACAAACACCACATAAAATTATACTAAAATGTTTAACCATGAACCATTCTCAAGTGTTTCTACCCAGCAAGTAGACATCATTGACCAATGTATGAAAACATGAGCAAATCAATCATACTGACTCATGTTCAGCAACTCAACCACGAATTCTGAAACTAAATAGTAAACCTACAAAAGCAACTGTAACTCACCTAGAAACCAAAACCAGCAAAAACAGCTAGAACCAAAGCCACAGGACCAAAGAATCCGGTGGAGGGCAGCGTAGCAGTGTTCTTGGGAGATGGGACTGGTGCAACTGAATCAGGGGGTGAAGTTCCGGAAGAAGCAGCAGGTGAGGAGCCAGCAGGGGATGGTGCGGCAGTTGGTGAGGCCACAGCAGCAAGAACCCTGATGTCGACCTTCTGTCCAGACTGGCAGTGACCAGGTACGCCACAGAGGTAGTAGTAGTGCCCACTCTTCTTGATGGCGATGGAGTCATTGCCAGTGGTGTGGGTAGCAATTGGGGCAGATACGTTGCAGGAGCTGAAGTCAGAGTGGCTCACTTGCATCACATTGTGAAATTGGGTATTGTATGTGAAAACTTTGTAGATCGTAGCAACCAACGCAGCCACCATTACCAACATAGCATAAGCAACAGAAAAAGAATTTCAGTTTTACACTAACCATAATAGCAAGAAAGAAACAAGCAAATGGAGACCTGTCACAACCACATCATCAGTAGTAGAATTACCAATGCACCAACAAAGTCAACATGAATTTAGATTTCAATAAAATATATGGAACAAAATCAATTTATAATATCAAATTAATTCAGCATCAGGATAGATTTGTTTAGAAATAAACAGTTGTAAATGTCTATTTCACACAAATTTATAGTCAAGCTACTTTCTTTTCCCACTACAAGTCAGAACATTCTGTTTATCTTATTCTCCTAAGAGTTTCACATACTGACTGAAGAATTACACGCTATGTAGGCTTTAACTTATTCTAGGAAACACAAATATTCTTACAAGTTACAACACAAAGTGAGGTGTTCTGAAATATGCTTGAAACTCATGGCTGTTTCAGCAATAGGTTGATTGAAATATGCTTCAACAATATTTTCATTAATGGTGGAGCCGTTGAGTTAGCTTTGCTTACGCCCAATACTTCATGTCCTAAATAATTAAGAGATTTTGATTCAGGGAAGCACAGCCATCGAAGGAAATGGAGAAGCTGCGATTTAACATGGTTAATGTTAAACTTATAATAGAGATGAGTGAGGCAGGGCCTGTCGTTTAATTATCTGATACAGATACACGGTACACCATTACAACATTGGTTTGGAGGATATACAAGGTTGAATTGCTTAGGGCATCATGCTCTGTATACAATGTTTTTGACATGCTTTGCATCCATCAAAGGATATTTCAAAACTCATTACTCCTGACGTGTTAGAGCAAATTAACATAAAAGCCAGTGTGTGCAACAAACTACAGCAAAACATACCATACCCTCTCCACTAAGGAGCATCCACAGTAGTCGGATGTGGCCAGTGGCCTCACATTCCACATTTTAACTCCATGATTATGAATAGTACTTGTGGGATCTCACCGCATTTACAGAAGGTTGGTGTCTGACATAGGACCACAGCGAACCAAGGCCTTGGGTGGCATTAGCACACCCTCACTAAGAAAAATGCTCGACATAATAAAGGTGCGCTAATAACCACATTCATACGCAATGCCTCCATTGCCCTTTTTTTTTTTTTTTTTCTGGTTTTGCATGTTGACCATTGGCATTAGCATCTTAGCACACCCTTATATTCGTCCACTAACACTATTCGGATTTCATCGTTCATATAAATTACATGGTCAATCAACCTACAAAATATATAAATATATATATATAAATCAAATACAGTGTCATTCCTGTGAACCTTCCCCACCACCCTTCACCGTATTCAATGAACTTCCAAACAACTTTCCACCCTTCAAAATCCCTCAAACCTTTCTCTCTACACAGGCACAGCAGTTAGGTGCTTGTGTCATGCTGATGAAGTCCACGCGTACCTCCTCGAATCCATACAAGCACATTAACTCACGCCGCGCGTTATAAATATCATTTCCTACTTCTAGTCTAGGACCATAACTGAGCTTCCTCTAAGCAATCGATACACGCCACGTGGGTGGTGGTGGTGGTGGATGTAATACAATACAATTTTTAGTCGACAAATAGGGGCAAGTCTTGTAGCGAAATCACGAGAAACAGATGTCCAACGGTTTCACGTGGCATAAGAGTGGTCACCCAAGAACAATAGCTGTTCCACACACCGATGGATAGGGATGTAAGTGGGGGAGGTGTCGGTAGAGATAATTCCTTATAATTTTATGAAATTAGAGTTAACTCCTCCGACTTCTGACACTGTCACCTACTTTGAGTCAATTTTTGTAACCGGATCAATGGCTAAGTGAAAACAGGGAGTTTCATTGGACGTTTTGACTCTGACTGTCAGTGGTCAAAGGACAGGAGCCACAACTGTAAAATTGTTTGAGCTGGGGGAGGTTGGTGTAATTAGCCTAATTATGTAGGGAGGTAACCAGAATAAACCACAGAGATATCAAAGAAGCCTAGAAGGAAGTGCGAAGAGATTAAATGGTGATAGACTATAATTGATGAAAAGTTCACAGTACCATTTATGGCTTCTTCTTTCTTTTCTTTTTTTGTGACAAAAAAAAAATTATTGTGAAATAAAGCAACAAAATCATACAAAAGATGAAGAAAAAAGCACAAAAATTAAAGGAATGCAGATATATAATATAATGGTAGAACAAAGAGATGTAAATGGGTTGAAAGAGTTGTTGATGCATTTTAAAGACAAGAAGAAAAACCCATTGTAAAATCTTGAGAAAAAATAATGGTGAGTGAGAAATTTTACCAATGGTATCACCAATATGGAAAGTTTTAGAGGAAGCCCATTTCTTGTAGTCAGGGGAGCCAATAGTTGTCCATCCAACAGAGTCACCAACCTTGTAAACAGCACCCATGGTCATGGAGAGTTGCAACAAAGCAAGCACCAACGCAAACAACGCCATGGGTTTCTTGTAAAACTCCATAGCAGAAGAAGCAGCAAAGGAACAAGAGTTGAAGAGAGGGTTTTGGGAGAGAAAAGGAAAGGGAGATTTGTGTGTGTGAAATGTGAGAGGCGTGAGTGAGTTTGTCTGGTGTGGGTTGTATTTGTATATAAAGAGGTAGGTAACCTTCGAGAGTGTGGGTTGGTTAGTTTTCACGGGATGGAGGAATTACAGAGAGAGAGGCAGGCGTTGTCCGGTCATTATTAAATTACATTGCTACCCCTTCATTCTCTTTTACGCTACTACTCTCTATGAGCTTCTACCTGTCGAGGAAGCCAGCGAGGAAATCAGCGAGGGAGGGAGAAAGGGAAGGAGGGGACCGTCCATCTCCTTTGGATACGCGCATGAAAAATGACAGGCACGTATCTAGAAGGGATGGACGGTCCCCTCCTTCCCTCACTCCCTCCCTCGCTGGCTTCCTCGACATTTAGAATTCCTGATCAGTACCGCCACCATTGTCACCTAATTAAAATAGGGTGGTAATATTTCAGCGAGGAAACGGGTGCAACCGTTCATTCTCTCGAGATGCGTAAAACACTTTAAGACGCACACTTTCACGCATCTCAAAGGAGTGAACGGCTTCAACCCCCTCCCTAACCCGTTTCCTAGCTCCTTTCCTCGTCATTTAGAATTACCGTTCAGAAAATGTAATCAAGTTTGTAAAATACTAACGCAAATTGCAGCTGCAAAAGACATGGTTTAGGAGGTATTGGGAATGCACTATTTGTCATGGCTAAGGTTCCAACGCGTGCAAGTGAAATTATTTATGTGCACTAGTTTAATTTTAAGTATCGAAAAAGTAGATGGAAAATTTTCATCCATGAGTAATGTTTTTGAAATGCCCAATCCAATAATGCTGCACAATTACCTTGTTTTCTTCAATTATTAAGATCGATCCTCGTATGATTATATTTCCGACATGTTTGCTATCATTGGGTGTGTTTTTTTTTAATCATAAAAGGGCCCCCTTTTTAAATTTTAATTGCTTTATAGTCTTGTTTAGAATTTAATTAGAAACTTTTTTTTCATTTTATGGGGTAAGATAAAATGAGCAATCGAGTACAAGTAGAAATAGAGGAGACTTGTGTGCTGTCTGTATGTGTGTGTACGTGAACATTTTTAATGCAGCTGAAAGTTTGACATAATTTTGATACAAACTCATTGGAAAAAAAACTAACTGTCGAGGGAATGGGCGCGGAAACCAGCGAGGGGGAGACTGTCCATCCCTTCGAAATGTGCAAAAGAAAAATGAAGGCACGTATCTCGGGGGATGGACGGTCTCCCCCCTCGCTGGTTTCCTCGCTCATTCCCTCGATAGTCAGACAAGCTCAACTCATTGTTAGGATTACGAGGTGTAATTGAATGCATGTCAAATGTGTGATGACTCAATAATTGAACAGTGACAAATGATATCACTAAATCATAGAGTTGAATCCAACCGACAGCATCTGAAGTGAGAGGAGTTAAAGGTAAAAAAAATTGAACACACACTTAAGTGAAGGAAATTTGGTGGGATGGTAGTTGTAGTAGGGCGGTGTCTACGGGTCCAATAGAGGTGGGACTGCCATTATGACTGCCTACAATTTAGTTTTGGATTTTTGAATACCCCCATGTCCCCAGGTTATTTTCTTAACTTAGCTTATATATGCTTGGAGCTTCTTCAAAGTTTGTTCATTCACATGATGATTCAGACTTTCACTCATTTCTTACTTCTTTTTTATAATAATTTAACCCTAAAACCCCTCTTCTAGTCAATCAGGATTTTTGAGTTCAGCTTGCCCAATGATCTTCATCAGAAAAACCTTTTAAAATTATTTTTCGTGCAATCAAACATATTCTTGATTCGAAATTATAGAATTATAGACCAAAGCACACAAACGTTCTCAACTCTATTTTGATGCTATGAAAAGCTTATTTCGTGTTTAACTTTAGGATGTGTTTGGTTGCATGGAATTATATGACATGGGAATTCATGAAATGATTCCTATATTTTATGCTAATTTGAGATATAACTTCACATGCACTATTTAATTTTGTTATCAATGGTGGGAATGAAAGTCTCATGAACATGAAAATAATATGCCTTGTGGGACTAAGAAGTGAGAATAAAAATCTCAAATGGTGAATGTAAAGTGATATATCAATTTAGCCTAAAATATATGATCTCCTCATAAATTTTCAATACAACCAAACACACCCTTCCATCAAATCATATTATTCAACAAATTACAAATTGGTGAGCCTATTTGAAGTAAAGTTTTTAGGTCTTCTCATTGAAGTAAGCCCTTTGAGGTGGATAGTGGAAGTCTTTGAAATCAACTACGAATGTTTTTTTTTTTTTTTTTTTTTTTTATCACACTTGCTTATTCAGTCAATATCTTAATAAAATACTAAATCAAATTCAAAGCAAAAGAAAGCGTAGATGTTTAGACACCAATAAAGAAGGCCCCAAGTCATATATGATTCTTACCTATCAATGTTGATCAATTCTAAAAGCACACTTTAGAAAAGTAATAAAAAGGTTCCAAACCCAAATAAATGACTTCCCACCAACAAAAGATTATATTCTCTTTCACATTTCTTAAACACATATGCTTTATCCCACACACATTGTGAGTGTGTTCTTGTACTATTTGTCCATTTTTTGCTTGAATTTTTAACTTTTCAATCACGCTAAAGAAAAGAAAAGGGGACCAAAATCATTACAATGACACAAATAAAAAGAGTGAGAACTCACCCGTTACATGAAGGAATAATGAACAACAATGAAAATGTTTCTATCTTTCTTTACCATTGTTTTCGTTTGTAGCTGCGGTAGAAGGTTGGATATGTAGTGCAGCAGCGTGCAAGTGATCTACGCAATTGACATTTGTATAAAAGTATGTTATTGAAGTATCAAACAACATATAGGAACTGTGGGGAAGCCCATCATACAGAGCACTTGAACCATCCATCCCACAACGAAGGACTACCAAATGTTTGAAGGGCCAATACTTGATAAAAAAAAAAAAAATTGTCTCTTACAACTCCAATCAAACTAGCCCAGAAATTTCATTCAGTAATTGAACTGAACGGTTTCTTGATGGCAACAATTAGCCCTAACTAAATGTCAATATGAACCTTTATTTTTAAGCCAAAGGTGTAGCAGCTAAGTTGGCGGATGAAATCACACACTTATTTTCACAAAGGAGTGAAGAGTGAATCACTACACGATGATGCAAATTCTGTGCCTGTTGATATATTTTTAATTTCTTAATTGGTTTGAAAAAGTAGAATATACTAATTAAATCGCTGTGTTATTAGTGAATCAGAAGTGGTAAGAACCAAAATCCATTTAAAATTGAAAAAAAAAATAGATATATACCTGCAACAGGTTAACCGTCGGTTGTGAGATGAGGGGAGAAGGGCAGTTTGGCATCACAATACTTTCTTGAAAAATTCATTCCATTTGTTATGGAGAAACAGTCATATTCCAATTCGAGTCTTCCTTCATATCTTGGACCGCGTCTGCAACTAATCAAATCTTCCATTGAATTTGAATTTGAAATTGAGCATGAGCTGATTAAATAAGAGGAGATTATGTGAACAAATGTTGTTCTAGTACAAATGTACGTTTCGCCAAAACTTGTACCGCTTCTACTACTTATTAGTGTAGTACACTTATTAGTGTAGTACAAAACCACATTGCCTCCAATTAACTAATCTCCTATGCCTATGCATTGTCATTGTGGTCCATATCCAACCCTTAAAACGACTTCTTTGGTTTTTTTTTTTTTTTTTTTTTAAAGTCGTTTTCGCTTTACAAAATATTAGCCTCGAAAACGATATTTTGTAAACAACATGTGAGTCTGTGTCAACTATATTTTATGTGAATAATACCAAACTCTCATTTTCAGAAACACTAAGAGCAAGGATAAAAATCTCACGACTAGCAGAGAAAAGTCATAAATTTTTGTCTATTTTGCACCATTGTTTTGTTTTGTGCTAATCTTTTTATGGGTTTTTTTTTTTAGAGTTTTACCCTCGTGTCCAATTGAGTTTGACACTTAATTAGAAAACTAATTTAGTCTAACAGTCAATTACGTTGACCACCCTCGACTTATTCGACTCTTTCAAAATACAAAATTACCCTTCACATGAGACATCATGTGTTAGGTCTAAAACATATCGCCTCCAAGATTGAATGATTCAACTTGACATTTCCTCACCCTGTTGAACCCTTGTTTTGAAAACCCTGCAAAGAAGAAAAAAAACAACAATTAAGTTGTGAGGGACAAAAATGCTAGTAATAACATGTTCCTCCTCTTTTATTAACTAACAACTTGAACTCTACTACTACAACATATCCTTCTATGCTTTCAAGGTTTCAACAATTCCCCTTCTCTTCTTTCATCAATCCACTCTTCTTCTTCTTTAGGACCCTCTCAGGATGCTATCCAGATGGCCAATCCCCCTAGTTGCGCCTTTCACGATTTGTGATTGAATACATCTCTATTTCCTCATTCTATGCCTTCCTCTGTAATTTAATCTTGTGAACCCAAAATTGTTTCTTTCTTAATTTTGAATTATGGATTTAATTTGGTTGTTTGGGTTGGTTATAATTTGGTTTCTGATCATGGGTTCAAGAAATAGTAATGTGGGGAAAGAGAGATCTTGGATTTCTGGATCAAGGGGAACATTGGGTTTGATCTTAATTTGATTTAATTGATTTTTTATGTTTATATAGTGGGGTTGATTAAATTGAACTCATTTTTCTGTAAGCAATTCAATTATTTATATGGGTTTTCATAGATTTGATACATATTACTTTTATTGATCTATGCTTTGTTAGACTTTTTGTTGCAGTTTTTATCGGGGCAACGCTCAACACGGTTGAATATGATTGATTATGAACAGGGTGAGAAGGAGATTTATAATGAAGATTGTCCAACAATGGCTGAGTTGGATCGTTCAATCTTTTAAGATGTGTGTAATTTGATTTTTTTTTTGTATTTTTAAGACTATTTGATAACGTTAAGATATACAAAAATAATCATGGCCTTTAGATGAAATTTATATATGTTTTAGACTTACATGTGCATTGCACATGTTTGTCTTGTGTGAAGGGTAATTTTGCATTTTGAAAGAGTTGAACAAGTCAATGGGTAGTCAACGTAGTTGACTGTTACAGTTTTGGGGTTAGGCTGAATTAGTTTTCTAAATGAGTGTCAAACTCAATTAGACATAAACTAATAGAGGTCAAACTAAAAAAAAAACTCATCTTTTTATCTCCATATTAATATTTTACACCACTAATTCTCCTTTTTGACACCACCACCCTTTACCTTTTCTGTCTAACATAATCATCTTTTTTATCTCACACCATCACCTGTTTTTTTACACCATCACCTATTTTTTTACCCCACCACCTTTTTTGTTTTTTCCTGCATTTTCTTTTCCACAGAACAATAATAGCATCAACATTGTTGCAGATGTCGTCATTGCTTCTTTCTCACCCCGCCGCCGTTGCTCTTTTGCCCCCTTTTTTTCTTTTCTTTTTTATCCTCCTCTCTTTTCTTCTTAACAACAAGCTGCAATAACAGCAGCAACGACATAACTACTATTTCCCGCCCCAACCCTCCCCCTTTTCGACCTCGCACCAAGGGATGAGAGATTGGGAAAAACATGCATTCCTTGGTGCAAAAAAAAAAGGAATGACAATGGGGGAGCAGCCGGTGTGGGGTGTTGAGTTTTGACCCAAGTAGTTTATACCTTATTGAGTCGACCCAAACCGAAATTTGAGGTTCGATCCTCAGTCATCTTCCCATAAATCTGCCGGTTAACCGGCCCGGCCCGAATCGAACCGAAATTTGCAGTTTGATCCTCGGTCCTCTTCCCATAAATCCGCCGATTAACCGGCACGACCTGAATTAAAAAAAAAAACTAAAAACTTTTCCAATTTTTACATATCTGGTAACAGACAAAGTCAAAAATGTCACTTTCACCAATAAAAATAAATAATTTATTTTAATTCAATGTCACTTTCACCAACAAATAATGATTGGCGTCTCTCTCTTGCCTTCTTTCCGTTTCCCAAAAATAATACACCGCCCTTAATTCTCTCTGACAACACTCTTTACTACACTATTTGACAAGACTCTTTTATCTCTTTATCTCTTCTTCTCTTCATTCGCTTTCTCATCTTCTCTTCTTTTTTTTTTTCCTTTCTGTAAATCCAAAAGCAAACTCTTTCATGGAGGTTTCTCATCTGATATTTGCTTCTCCCTCCAATAAGCCATCTGTATTTCAAGTTTCGATTCATCATCTGTTTTGTTTTTTTTGTTTGCGTTTTTTTATTCATTGAACTTAAGACTTGTTCAAATCACCAAGTCTGATTTGGATAGGCATTCATGAACTTTGTTATTTTTTATGAAACAACAAAAAACAAATTCATTAAAGCACACATGTTTGTGAGTTCAATTTTACATTTTATGTAAACAAATTTGCTTCATTAGATTTCCAATTTGGATTTACCCTGATTTTTTTTTTTTTTAAGACTTGTTGGAAGAGGAGGACGAAGAAGAACGAGATCTCAGTCTCTCTTCTCCAGATTCACATCAAGCCTTTGTCATTAATGGCGATACATCATCCTCCAAAATAGTTGATTTTGGCAGAGGAGCGTTTGAGCAAAAGGAAGAAAGGGGCCAAAAAACTAGGCTGAAATGGCCTTAGAGACCGAGATCGGCCAGGCCCGGCCCGAAATTCCGATTACTGAGACCTCAGTTGATCGGCCTCACTCGGTCCTCAAAATTAAGGTTTTCAAATCTTTGGTCCGGGCTTCGATTTTAGGTTTTTGAGCCGGTTACCCGAACCGGCCCAGCCCTAATTGTAAATATATCAGTAAGAATTGGCAAGGCCCACATTTTGGCTCAGACAGCAGGTCGCCGAGCATGTAATCAAACTTAAGTTCTTTTTAATGCATATGCTCTTAACAAAAAAAAAAAAAACAACAACAACAACTTTTGGCATAACTGATCAAACATATATGGGCTCATTCTTAGGATTTACCTTAGGCAGCGACTACTCCACACCACCATTAAGTTTTTTTTTTAAAATTTTTTTTTTTAAAACTTTCTCACACCACCAATAAATATGCATAACAAAGAAAAAGAAGGATGAAGAAGAACGAGATCTCAGTCTCTCTTCTCCAGATTCACATCAAGCCTTTGTCATTAATGGCGATACATCATCCTCCAAAATAGTTGATTTTGACAGAGGAGCGTTTGAGCAAAAGGAAGAAAGAGACCAAAAAACTAGGCTGAAATGGCCTTAATTAGAGACCGAGATCAGCCAGGCCCGACCCGAAATTCCGATTACTGGGACCTCGGTTAATCGGCCTCACTCGGTCCTCAAAATTAAGGTTTTCAAATCTTTGGTCCGGGCTTCGGTTTTAGGTTTTTGAGCTGGTTACCCGGACCAACCCAGCCCTAATTGTAAATATATCAATAGAAATTGGCGAGGCCTACATTTTGGCTCAGACAGCAGGTCACCGAGCATGTAATCAAACTTAAGTTCTTTTTAATGCATATGCTCTTAACAAAAAAAAAAAAAAACAACAACAACTTTTGGCATAACTGATCAAACATATATGGGCTCATTCTTAGGATTTACCTTAGGCAGCGACTACTCCACACCACCATTAAGTATTTTTTGTTTTTTTTTTTACTTTCTCACACCACCAATAAATATGCATAACAAAGAAACCCAAACTCAAAATGCAAAACAGAGTAACTTTCGACCAGTTTAAATTCTCAACTCAACCTCATCAAAACACGAAAGTTATAGTACTATGAGTTATCTAATAAACACAGCTTGAATCACTTTAAAATGTTTTGAAATGAGCAAGTTATGGTCATTTTACTAAAGTCGCGCAAATCTGCCTTGCAATGAAAACGGAATAATGTTCCTGACTTTCGGCAAACTTATGTGCTCGATTGAGACCAATTCTCAAGTTGATCAAAACACAAAAGTTGTAGTACTCTGACTTATCTAATAAACACAACTTTAATCACTTTAAAATGTTTTGAAATGAGCAATTTATGGTCATTTTACTAAAGTTGCGCAAATCTGTCCGAAAAATAAAAAGGGGATAATGTTCATGAGTTTTGGCCAACTTATGTGCTCAATCGAGACCGATTCTCAAGTTGATCAAAACACAAAAGTTGTAGTAATCTTAGTTATCTAATAAACACAACTTGAATCACTTGAAAATGTTTTGAAATGAGCAAGTTATGGGCATTTGACTAAATTTTTTTACTATTCGCATTGTGCAATGCTAAGATGCCCAAGTGCACTCTGCGAACAAAAAACTTTTCGGGCAGATTTGCGCGACTTTAGAAAAATGATCATAACTTGCTCATTTCAAAACATTTTCAAGTGATTCAAGTTGTGTTTATTAGAAAGCTTATAATACTACAACTTTCATGTTTTGATGAGGTTGAGAATCAATCTTAATTGAGGGTTTAAATTGATCGAAAGTTACCGTGTTTTGCATTTTTTTCGTTTTGAGTTTGGATATCTCTGTTATGTGTTATGCATATTTATTGAGTTTGTGTTGAAGGGTTTCAACTTTGAAGGAATTTTGAGAGTTCTCGAGGGAGATAGAGGAGATTTGCAAGAGATTTGAGTGTGAGGAGAGATTTGCAAGAGATTTTAAATGGGGGAGGGAGGAATCGTTGTCAATTTGAATGGTGAGGGGAAAAATAGATGGTTTTTGTTTATATAGATGGTGTGAGAAAGAAAGTAAGTAGCGTGAGAGAGTAGAATGGTGTGAGAGAGAGGAAATGGTAGTGTGGAGTAGTCGCTGCCTTTACCTTATCAACCAAATTCTAAGTCTTGAGGCATGTTGGGCTTATAACCCCAACAAAATTCAAAGTCCACAATGAAGATCCACGACCAAGGCCCAATACCCAATGGAAAAGACAAGTTTTCAAGGCAGAGAGTCAAAGCCCAATTTCATCCCCAGAGTACACACTTCTTGGCCCTGAAAACTGTGCACTGCCATGCACCAACCATGTATCTTGCAGGTGAGATTTTTTATAGGAGGCACTAAAGAACTCCTAGAAACATGCCGCCATCCATTACCATATAGAATATCAAGATTGCTTAACGCACCTATTGCCAAATAAAAAAGTGAGCACTTCCACACTAAAATTGTCGGAATTAATATATCGGTGCACCATTTTTGCATCGCATAATGCACACACACAACCTACATGAGTCATGGCAAATATGTGCGACTTATAGCAGTGATGTATACTGTGAGAAACAAATTAACGACTTATAAATCTATTAATTGCCTCGACACCTTGTGATTTGGGCTAGCACACAACCTTGTGCTTGGTTTAATAGAAAGAAAATACCAAGGGCTAGAGAATGGAAATTGAATTATTTAGGCAAGGACCAAAGCATCTACTAATGCCTTCAAAACTGAGAATCAGAAATTTTCAACCCAAAAAATCTAATTGTCGAGGAAAACAGCGAGGGGAGGGGAGGGGAGGGGGGGGGGGAACGGACCGTTCATCCCCCTCGGGATGCGTGCAATCATTTTCCTTGTGCGCATCCCGAGGGGATGAACGGTGGTCACCTATCTTTCTAGTTTCTATTGAGAATTCAATTATTTGCAACCAAAAAGACCTTTATGCTAATGAATGCTTTCAGTCCTTGACTGAGACATTAAATTACTGAAGGAAACTACATTACTGAAGATGTAAGATTGTCCTGTCCACTGTACATAAATGAAATACACGCATCGCTATCAAACAAATAGATTGCTGTCCAAAATGCGGATGACGAGATCTTAAGAATACTACTTTAAAAAATAGCAAAGAAATCCTAAAACAGAAGATTCTTGCAGAAGATGATGACCAAGTTAACACAGTGGGACACTTGCACAACCACCATACCGTAAATGGAATGTTAATTAATGGTGACCCAATTATCATATCACTACTTTGGGGTAAGAAGAGTGAGATAAGAGCAAGTTCACAAAACCAAAATGATTGGTCATTTGGATTTCCTAAAGACCCAATTAAACTAGTTGAGTATCACATGCCACTCCTAACTTTGTAAATAAAGTAAGGCCACAAGAAAGTCTCTCTTTTATCTTGTCTCAGTTTCATGCTTTGCTGACTTGTTTGGTTACTACCACTCTTTACCAATTCAGATTTTGGAATGGAAAAATAAAAGTATTCAAAGTGCCCCCCCCCCCCATGTGTGTGGCCAAGCGTAACTTTACCACTTAACAAAACTTCATTAGTCAAATCCGACAGACTTCTCTTGCCCCCACCTTATTTTATTGATGATGATCCATCTTCAAATGTCAATAATCTACCACGTGTAGTATTTGAACAAGTGCAAGTTTCAACATCTACAGTGATACTACCTACTTTTGTCGACAAATGTGATTCCACTAATCAGAATTTGTTAAAACAAATCACTAACACAAATCAGCAATTAGGCATATAACAATATGAAGAAGAAGCATACCTGGCTGGCAGAGGGTCTGCGATCCCACAAGCCACAAGTAAAAGACAAATACATACCTTACCCATCTGCGAATCAGTCCCACCCAACAATTAATAGTTAATTATCCAAAGATATTCAAAGTGAACACGCAGGCAGGCAAGATATTCAAAATAAGAACCTTGAGCGACAATCACACCTAAATAAACAAACAAGCAAACAATGCACAAAAGAATATGAGAGAGAAAGAAACTTTGAAGTTGAGTTGCGGCCACACACACAAGTCCACAAAAAGCAAACGCAATTTCATTCACTACTTTATCATTCATCATCACTGCATGCCCTCACAAAGAACAAAAAATTCTAAAGGAAAAGATTCAGATGGATTTCTTCATTCTAATATTTAACATTATGATCACAAAAGAACCTACTGTCGACGCCCACTTCAGGGTATAAAGAAATTGATATAAAGAAACCTCCCAATGCGATAGATACAGTGGCGGGTCCTTCTTCATCTTGTTCCACCATTGAAGCCTCAGGATCATCGCCACCGCCAACACCTATCTTGCTTGTCGTAAATATTCATAGTCCCACCATCAAAATTTACCAATCACATTAGTTCTCTTATCATACCTGTCAGATATGTTAAAAAATTTACACCCTTTCTACTAATGCACTCTTTCAAAAACCACTCGAGTATTCACCGACTCTCTGAGATGTGATGCTGATGCTTCTCCCACGTTACTGTTTATCCAACTGAATCCAACGAATCTTGTTTCCCCAATGGTTCAGAATGGCAAGGAGAGAGGTACCATGTCAGCCTGGGAAATTTCCCTCGAGCCTTAGATAGCAATAAATTCTTCATCAAAAACTTTCACAACTCTTCATCTCTTCTCAGGCTGCCAGCAGGCATGTAAATTGTCATTTCCTGAGCAAAGACAGTTTATTCTTTTTAAATATCATATATATATGAAGGTCCCACTACACATAATATAACTTCTTTTTTCACTAAATAAAGGGGCTTTTTTTTTTTTTTTTTTTTGGAGCAATAAGCGTCCACTTACCAGCAGGTTGCTTCTGCTCAGCCGGCTTGACTTGTTGGGGAGGTACAGATTGAATATATGGGAATGACATGAATGGATGACCACCTGATTGAGTTGCAAACTGAGATGATTGAAGAAGACCCGGTGGTGGCAATACCCCGCCCTTCATATTGGCAGCAGCTGCCGCGACTGCTTTTGTAGGATCCGAGGTGGTGACCCCAGCTAACGTGAGCGAAGGAGACAATGAAATCATCCCTGATGATGCATTTGATGTATCTTGCTGTGGTAGTTGTTCAGATGGTCTCCGTTGCTGATAGTACCCAATAGTTGATGCACCACTAGCTGCTGTGGTATTACTAGTTGACTGAGGCGATTGAGCTTGCATGAATGGATTAGCAAAATAGAGTTGAGCTTGCTGAAACTGTTTCTGCTGCTGCTGCTGCTGCTGCTGCTGCTGAGATTGGGGTTTCGCGTTTGAGCTGGGTGCTGAGTTAACATGAGAATTACCAAGAATTGACGGCGCATTCATTCCACCAACAGGGGAGGATTTCCTGCTGGGTCCCGATGAGGAACTCTTTGTTGCTTGTTGAGACGATAATGCAGGGGCAGGACCCACTTTGCTCCCTGTTGAAGTTGTCTTTGGACTACCACCAGCACTTTTGGAGATCGATCGTGGCGGAGATGAGGATTGATTGCTGCTAGGAATTTGTTGCCCATGAGATGCAGGTCCCTGTTTCAGATTGTTAACCCCAAACGATATTTGTGTATGGCCTTGTTGAGGCCTGCCTTGTTGTTGTTGAGAATGATGGTTCTTGAGGGAGGAGGTACTAGAAACAGGTCCAGGAGAAGAGCCAGAAGAAACAGTTGTCCTACTGGAGTTCTTCCATTGTGGTGATTGTGCAGAGCTGCCGCCCTGAACAAGTGCTTGAGGAAAAACCGTGAGTGAATTTGGCAACTTGCCAGTCATTGCAGATGTAGAGAGGCGATCAGTGTAGGGACTGAGGCTGGTGGTGTTAGATGGCTTGCTTCTAGCAACGGCAGCTGCAGCAAGTTGATGCTGCAGCTGTTGCTGATGTTGGTGCAATTGCTGCTGCTGTTGCAGTTGTTGTTGCTGATGTTGGTGCAATTGCTGCTGCTGATGCTTCTGAAGATGAATCAGCTGCGGGTGCTGTTGTTGTTGCTGCTGCTGAGAGTTGGATGTATTACCAGGGGCTGAAGCCCCAGCCATTACTGCACCTGTCGACATACTAGAACGAGAGGTTTGATTGACATTGCTAGGACCTGAGATGAGATTAAGAGTATGAGCAGAACTTTCAATAACACTACTGCCCAGATTTGTGGATTGTTTAGTAGAATCAGCTCTAGAGAACACAAGTCCTTGCCCAACATTGAAAGTGCCTTTTGCAGTCATTGCCTTCTTCTCATCATCTACACTATTTGAATCGCTAACAGTCTTTGTTTCTCCAGTATACTGGTGGGCTCTCTTTTGCTGTTGTGATGCCTGAGCAGCTGCAACAGCTGCAGCCATCTGTGGGTATCCATGCCTAACTGCCTCAGGGAGGTTCTGGAAAATTACATGATTCTGCATATCAAATCCAGGAATGGCAGCAGCCCCATTAAATGGGCCAAAGGGCATTGCGAATGCCTGAGCTGAAATGAGCTCTGGTCCACCCTTTGAATTATGTTGTGATTGCTGCTGTTTATCTCCATGATTTCCAGTACCACTGGAAGCCAATGCAGCAGACATTGCACTCAAACTCTTTTGTTGTGCCTGCATGGAGAAGTTGTAGGCTGCCTTCTGACCTTGAGAGACTCGACTATCCTCAGTCAAGGGGCTTTCTTCCACAACCACATCAGCCTCAAGATGGCGGACTTGATGGTTCAGAGGGACAGAAGAACTCTGCGGCTGGGTTGATCGGTTCTTCGACCCAGGCAAACTATTAGAGTTTCCACCTGCAGCATTGCTTCCGCCACCATGCAAGCGCTGCTGCTGATTTTGTTGGTGCTTCTGCGATGACGATGAGCCACTAGATGTACTTCCATTTTGATGGCCCTGTTGTCCTGCTTGTTGCTGAGACTGTGATTGCAATTGTTGCTGCTGCTGAAACTGAGATGGATGGAGAATTTGAGAAGGATAAAAAGAACCATTTAAGAATGGCATTGCCTGAGAAGGTGTTGCTCCTCTAAAATGTGGTGGAGCTCCAACGGGGAAAGGGTACCCATTGTTCTGTAAAATTGCCAAGTATTGTCCATCATTGGATGGCAAACCTTGGTAATTAAAACTCAATGTTGTGGCTGCTCCTGCAGCTTGCGCAGTAGTAGATGAAGATGGGTTCCCAGTTGTCTGAGATTTCACAGATCCAGACTTGTTGCCAGCCACTGCTGCTGCTGGCTGCTGGCTTAGATGAAAGATGAAAGCCGGAGCATGCTGAAACCAGAGGAAACATATGTAAACAACATAAACATTAATATCAATAAAAGAAAAGTTTCAAAGATAAAGAGTTTTGCAATAGGATTTATTATACCATTTGTGGTGGCGCTTGCTGAAGCACCAGTTGTTGTTTTTTCTGTGTGGCATCCATATAGTTAGAGGCCATAATGCCTTTGTCCTTGACCGCCTCTACCAGGCCTTTATCCTGAGTGGAATTCATATTCCTTGAAACAAAATTTCCCTGCAGGGGATTACCCATAATTGTAGCCTCCGATGGTGGTAAAACGTTAAGATTGTAGGGTGACTTCATCCCATAAATAGATGCAGCGCCAGCTGCTGCAGGCCAGAAAGGGTTCATCCTCGTGAATTGTTGGTGATAATAGATGTTCCGTGCAATGTAGTAATGGGTTGTGCACCTCTTCGGGCGGGGTTGATTTAGAACAAACTGAGGTTGCTGCAATTTTGTAACACAAAATTTCCATGAGGAAGAGAGTGAGAAAGATGGGTATTGTCAATATCCATATTTTATAATATAAAATACCTGAATAGCATTTGAGGGACCAGGTTTCCCGTCCAAAGATGCCACTCCTTGAGGTCTAACTTGCCCCACATCACACCTAATGGTTGAAACCAAATAATGATTATTTAGCAATTAACAATGAACATTATATACAATAATAAAACATCAGATGAAGGAAACAATTGAGTAAAATTAGTTTCTCACCCTAACGGAGTAAGGCCGCCGCCAGGCCAACCAGCTGCAGTCATTGGCAAAGGCATGGAATTTGATTGGACTATTAAAGAAAAGTCATTCATTAGTTTACAAATTTCAAAAATTAGTTAGAGAAATCAGACTGAATAAATATTCAGTGGATGCAAATCTGTACCATCTTTCTCCGGTTTTGATTCAATAGGAACTCTAGACTGTTGTTGTTGCTTCTGAAGTTGTTGGACCTTGTTTTCACTGGTGGTAGCGATGGGCTCGTTGAGATCTTTGTTCTGCTTCTCTAAGTCAATTTGCAACCCAAGGCGTCCCTGCTGACTAGCACTTGGCTTCTGTAATTCGCATTCATTCACAACTGGCCCTGCCTTCTTTCCGAGCATTCCAGTCTCCCCTGAGACATGCTCCCTCGTTTTGTTCACCTTTTCCTCTTTCTTTACACCAATTTCCACCTTCTGCGCCAGACAAGAAAAAAAAATTGAACAAATTCAATCAACCATTTATAAATGCATACTCTGGGGACTCTGGGCTGAATGCAGGGGACTGGATACTTACCATTTCGGCATCGGAAACCATAGCTTTTGCATCCGAAACAAAATCAATCACTCCATCTCCATCCTGAGATGATTTCAAAGGAGGAGCCTGTTTTCCAATGACCCCACATTAAATACTAACTGAAAAATCAGAAAAAGCACAAAGGAAGAAGCTTCAATACTGGAAAAATTAGAAAGTCTTGAAATTTTCTCACCATGAGATCTATCTTGAAACTTTTCTCCCTGCGATTATCAACAACATCTGGAGCTGCTGAAATTCTGAAAGAACAAAAAAAAAAAAAAATCCAAAACAAAAAATTTACTCAGTGATCTCAATTTCCAGAAAAAGGGGAGGAAATTAAGCATAAAAAACAGATCTTTGGTACTCACGCTTTTGTCGCTGCTGTAGCCTTCTCAGCTGCAACATCCTTATTGCCACAAGAAAGGGATTCCTCTCTGGGCAAGGAGACTCCCTCTTTGGACCGAACACCATCTCGAATTTCCAATTCCTCATTCAATGGCTTTGAATCAGAATTAGTACTGCTCTCAGCCTTAGCTGATTCACGCGGTGGTTCAGATACTATAGCTGATGTCTGTGAACTACCTGGATATGTAGGAGTTCCACCATTGTTTTCCAAAGTGGATCCACAACTCTTCTCCAATTTTGGTGAGGAATCTTCAATCTTAGTGGTAGAACTCTCTTCTTCTTGTCTCAAAACTCGCGGTCTTTTCCTCTTTGGTGCTGCAAAATTGACAGAAATGCTATAATCAGCAATGATTTCCCAGAAACAAAAACTCCACAAACAATCTAATTTGACTCAAAATACTCTCACCAATAGCAGAGGAAGGAGTTGTTGAGGAGCTCGGATTTTGGGGCAACTTGGATTGCTGAATTGCCAATGATGGTGAGTTGGAGACGGGCGAAGAAACTCTTGACTTGGCATCAGTGCTGGATCCATTCAAATCTCTTGTTGAATCTAACTTTTGTGAAGAACTTGTACTTTCTTGTCTTGAAGATTGCCTCATCAACCCATACAAAACCTCGGCGACTTCGATCTCAATCTCGTCTTGAACTGAAGACGGCTTCGAGACCTTTGGTGGTTTAAGCTTATGACCCAGTGGTTTCTGCAATAAACAAACAAAAATCCCTATAATAAGTCGTCCAAATTAGAAAACACAAAAATGCAATTCGTCAGATGAGACTATAACAAACCAGCTTCTTCTTATGCGAAACTGAGGAAGAAGACGGCGATGCCGGAGCTGGTAATGAAACAGCCACACTCGGCGGCGGCCGTGCTGGTGAAGTGGAGGCTTGTCGGTGAAGCTGTTCTCCACCTCCTCCGCTACTCCCACCAGTACCTCCACCTGAAACCCAACATTCATGTGACCTTTTGACAGAAGCTGCAAAAGCAGTTGAAGTAAAACTGGTTAAAATCACTAAAATTGAATAAGACACTTTACTTCAGAATCTCAATCTTCCCTCATTTCTTCATACCTGACCGAGCTTTCTTGGGCACCGAAAACCCCATCTCATCCGTCACCTTCCACGGAGCGGCCCTCACCACCTTGGTACCAACATGTGGAAAATTATTCTTCCGATGATGATGATGATGGTTCGTCATAGACGAAGACGACGGATTTGGATTTGGATTTGGATTTGGATTTGGGGGAGGCATCCGCACAGGCACAGGTACAGGACCAGGCTCATCATCCTCATCCTCCTCTTCATCATCATCTAAACTGTCATCGGAAGTGTCGTCTCCGACGCGATCTCGATTAGTAGTTCCATGCATGAATCTATCGCCTCTCCGCCTCTTATTCCTACTCAATCGATGATCTCTCTCCTTCTTGCTGCTCCCTCGATCTCTCAACCTCGTCGTCTCCTGCATCTCCATAGCTCCATCCTCTTCTGCAGATAGAAAAATAATGAGTGAAACAAAAAAAATCACAAATCTTGCCAAAATAAAAAATAAAAAATGAAGGAAGAGATATGGAAATGGAATCGGACCAGGAGAATCTCTGAAAGAAGTAGTAGTAGTCCTGGGTCTCCTTCTCGTCAATCCATTGCCCGCGGCCATGCTCGTCCTCCTCACCTCTCTTCCTTCTCTACAGTTTCTCTCTCTATCCATCTTTTCCAATCCTTTCTCATCAAATCAAATCGATTCCACTTTCTCAAAAAAAAACCTCATCCATCAACAACAACAACAGATCTCCGATCCACCAATCCGACACAAAACCTACCGATTCAGCCTCGTCTGAACCCGAATCGCCCTTCAAAATATCAAAAAGCTTAGATAACCAGACACCTCTCCTTCTTAACTTATCCTATCTTCTTCCTCGCACCTTCTCTTCTCTTCTCTGGTTTTTTTTTTTTCCCTCTCCCTTTCTCTCTCTCTCTCTCACATACAACTTTTATCTCTCCATCTGATCTCTCTCTCCTTTTGGCTTTTCAATCATACCGAATTGCACGGCCAGGATCTCTCGCATGTGTCCCAGTCTCCATATCTACCGTTGGATCAAAACAGAATTACAAGGCTGGGATTGGCTGTTGCCAACGTGGCATATTAAAAGTTAGTGTGAGAGAGGAATCTACCTCCACGTGTCAATTCACTGACCCTAATAAGCTTCGGTTACTCTCACGAGTACCTACTCAGTATAATATTATTTTACTGGTAATTCCCGGTTTTCCAGTTCACATGTTGAAATGGGGGCCACTCTTATGGGAATATCGAGTCAATTCTTTTATCTCTCTCTCTTCCATATTTTTCGTTTTGTGCTTTAATTAAACAAATTTAATAGAGTTCGCTTTTGATAGGGAACCGATTATAAATAGTAATAGTTTTTTTTAAGTGGAATCGACGGCCGAGACTTCAGGATATTGAAACTATTCTTGCTGACGTGGCGGTGATATCGCTTTGCGCCACGTAGCTTTCAACCATCTCTTTATTCCACGTGTCTATGAAAGGTGCAAAGTAAAGGCTGATAGGTGTTGTTGTATTAGATCATTTCCTCACGTCGTATTTGAGGAACACCCGAGAAAGATGGGACCCACGTCAGCTACCGATCTAGAATTATTTTCTCGCGGGAGCTTGTCGTGGTTGCTGCTGATGTGGCAAGTGATGACGTCAGTAAGTATGTCCTTCGAAACCCTAGTAACTACGCACTCTGCTGCTATAGGGGTTAAGAGAGATTCTTGTTAGATTACAATCTAATTAGATAGCAAATATAGAAAAACATTAAAAATAAAAATAAAAATAAAAATAAAAAATTTAATATCACTTTCCCTATCAGATTAACAGGCACGTGTTTTGACTGTCAAACACCGCACGTGCCACCATTCTTCTTATTTTGCATGACGAAAATGTCTTTCACATGCTTATCACGCCTGATGTGATAGCATGTCAATCCCAACCATCTGTTATCTGAACCAGGCACATGGACGGCTAGGGTTAACTCTCTGTTAGCTCGTACCATTGAAGATACGGACAGTGGAGGAAAAACTCCCTCCATTTTCATTCTCTCTATTCCGTTTCTCCTCTCTCCATGCGTTCTCTCTGATTTTTCATCGTAACGAAAAATCATAATACCGAAACGAATAAGAGGAAACTCAAAACGAATAAGGGGAAAAATGTTGTTTTTTGTGTCAAAATCACAATCAGTAGCAGCGATGATGATGGAAGCACCGCTTCTAGCATACAATGGGACGATTGCAGTTCATTCAGTAATTTTAGTGATTTCTTCAGTCAGATTTCAAGCGATGAGAAGCCAAATTTGAGGCGAGATTTCACTGGTTCAGACACTGAAGAGGACGTAAAACCTCCTCCTGTTCATTGGCGTGATGTATTGTAAGTTTTCTTTGCTACTTTAGGATTTTCATTTTGGTGCTTCTATATGTAATGCATGTTTGAATGGATTGTGTGAATGGTGCGATTTTGTTAGTATTTTGTTCATTTGCACAAATTTGGATTTCTCCACTGTTTATTTGGTGGTTGCTGTTTGTATCAGTGAAAATGTTGTTTCTAAAAGTGATTTAGTGTTGCTAGTGATTGGTGATTCCATGACTCAATCACACTGTTCATTTAGTGAGGTTTAGTATTGCTAGTGGTTTAGTGTTGTACTTGTCTTCTTTTTTCAGTTTACTATTCATGCTTGATTGCATGATTCATTGTGGTTTAGTTTTATTTTATTTGCATCAGTGAAAATTGTATGATTTTGTTATGTTTGTCTGTTTTCAGTCTTCTATTTGCATCGGTGAAAATTGTATGATTTTGTTTTGTTTGTGAGTTTGTAGCAATGGTAAATGGGGACAAGAACTGGAAATTTGGAACTTAGTGATCCATTACAATGGAAAGTGGAGTAAGATTGCAAAGATCTCTGGTCTGTGAAAGGTTAGTGATTATAAAGATGGGTTATCTATAGAGTTATTACAAGTGCGTGGGGATTACCTGAATTGGGATAAGTTAAATAAGAGTATCCTTGAAGTTATCCCCAACCCACATAAGCATGCCTTAACCATTGGAAGAACACATACCTATGTGGAGAATGGGGCGTGGATGGACATTACAAATGATACAGACTTAATGCATTTTTGGACCCATGCGGACATTGATGCCAATGATGTATTGCATGTATTTGTTGAGGTTAAAATGGCAGCACAAGTCATGAAAACAACACTCCTTGGATTATTGTAATGGAGTCTGAACCAATTTCAAACCCTGCCCCTGTAACACAACCCACACCTACTAAAAAAAATCATTTGAGGCCTAAATGCAGAGCCAAAAGGCCTTGAACCAGGATGAAGGTTTCAACCACAAGGAAGAGTAAACCTAGTGATTGGTACTCTCCAAGGAAAGATGGTAGCAAGAAAGGGATAAAGTCAAGTAAGACAAGAGTAAAGTTATATGATGAGTTGAGTGAAGAATAACTAGATGAAGACCTACCTGATGTAGTACCACAGGGACCTGCTGAGGAAGCAGATCCATCTGAAGCATGTCCATTTGAACCTGGTCCATTTGAAGCACATTCATCTGAGTTTGCTGAGCTATATGATCTTCCAGTAGAATAGTAGTATTATTTAGGCCATAACATTGAAGATGATGAGGCACCCCAGGTGTGCATGCTGATTTTGTGGCTGAGATTGAGAATGTTTATGGTGATGAGAGTGATCATGAGGTTCACCATGAGGATGAGGAATGAGTCTTGGAGGTTGGAAATGAATGACCCAAAGTAGATGATGTTAGGTTTTGGTTGAGAAAATATGTAGTAAGAAAGAAGATTCTGATGAGGTTTAAGAATAATGATCTTGACAGGCTTTTAGTTAAGCGTAAAAATGGAGAATGCAAATGGCATTGTTATTCAACAAGAAACAAATATGTGCACACCATCAGTGTTAGGACCATGAGGCGACAACACACGTGTCTGGGAATTCTTGATGGGAAGCACCCTATGGCGAATGCTAGGTTTGTTGCTAAGGAGTGTGAGTCCATGTTTAATACCCACTTTCAATCTATCACAACTGACTCCCTTGCGAAACAGACATGGAAGGAGAACACCGTTGAAGTCAACTACCATGTAGGGTGGAGGGCAAAGCAAAAATAGTTGGTATCTATGAAGACACTTACAAGATGGCCCCTTCCTGTTGCATGGAGTTGTTGACAACAAACCCAAGAAGCATTGCTACATGCTCAATAAGTAATGAAGATCAAATATTCACAGGCATGTGTTTAGTTTTTTCTGTTAGTCTACTTGGTTGACAGCATGAGTGGAGACCCTTGATGGATTTGGATGGGTGTTTTCTGAAGACAAAATATGGGAGTTATTTGTCAGCCACAGCTTTGGATGACAACAATGGTCTGTTTCCATTTATCATCTACACTTGTCATTCAGAATGCTACCAAAATTGTTACACCTTCCTGAGCATAATTGAGATGCAGTTGAAGATGCATGAAGGGAAGCTGGCCTTTATCTCTGACCAGCAAAAAGGTTTGATTGAAGCAGTAAAACAACTCTTTCCAGATTCAGATCATAGATTATGTTTTAGGCATATGTACAAAAATTTCAAGAATGCGGGTTTTGGTGGGACTTTCTTGATGAGACTAAGTTGGAAGGCTGCAAGGGAACACAAAGAGGTTGAGTGTGTCCCCCACTTGAAAGAGATTAATGAAGCTAATCCAATGACTCACCAGTGGTTGGTTGATAGGGATGTCAAGAGTTGGTGCAAGGCCTATTTTGACATTAGGCTATGCTTAGAGCATATCACTAACAATTTTAGTGAAAGCTTTAATAACTGGATCATTCACCTAAGGGACAAACCAATATGCAAGTTCATTGATGACTATCACATGCTTGTCATGAGGCTTATGTATGACATAAGGGTGAAAAGTAGCACTTGGGACATCAATGAGTTAATACCTAGGGTTCAAAAGCTAGTTGACAAGTACTGTGAAATGAAGAACCAATTCAAAATGTTTGGGTCCAGTGATGGCTTTATCACAGTGCAACATAATGACATTGGTAATAGGTTTAGAGTCAAGACATCTATTAGATATTGTGACTGTAGACAGTGGGAACTCACAGGTGTCATATGTGTGCATGGAGTCTATACTCTAGTCAATCAAAAACCTCAGTGGGCAGAGTAAGTGTAAGTTTTCTCATTACTTATATGATTGTTTATATGTCATTGCTTATATAATTAGATACCTCGGTGACCATATCATTGCTTATATATTTCATTGCTTATATATCATGACTTATATACATATTTTCATTTGATGCAGGTACTGCAACCTCTATCATTCTGTGAAGGCCTATGTGGAAGCATATTCTAGGGGCATTGTGAGCATAAGAAATATGTGTAAATGGGATGAAGTAAGTTTTATCTTCATTGCTTGTGTATAGTACAATCATTTGCTTATTTTCATGTCTGATTAGAGTTTTTATGTGGCAGCCAAGATACTTAGTATTGTCTTCTCTAGTGAAAGTAGGTCCAGGGAGACCTAAGAGACATAGAAAAATAGATGAAGATGAGGTTCACAGTGAACACAGGAGTTGCAAAAAGTGTGAAATGGAGGGTCACAACAGTAGAACTTGTAGAAACCTTCTTAGGGAGTAGACTGTTGAGGATGGACACATATAAGAACCCTAAATGCACGAAGGCAAGTAACAACAAACAAAGGAGCGCAAGGACTGCTAGTAGAAGAGGAAGTAATGAACCTCCAAAGGAAATGCCCACATGTCCTCCACAACCACCAAACTTTCAGCCTGAGATGCCTACAACTCCAACTTTACACAATAGTTAGAGTGTCATGTTGTCAACTCGGCCCTTTGCACAAGGAGTTTGGTCCCCACCAATGAGGTCACCAGTTAATCTGGTGTTTTCAACGAGGGTATTGTAGGGGCAGGAGAGGACAAACTTTATTTGCAAGGGGACAAAGCAGTTGGAGACCTAGGGGCCCTGTAGATGACCTTAGACAGTTGGTGACTCATATTGACATTCTCATTTTGGTGAAAGCAGTTAGTGAAAGACAACTTTTTTTTTTGTTTATTGACATTGTCATTGTGTTTTCTGATGGTATTGAATGCTTGCTGGTATGAGAATATTATCTTAGGCTTATGTCAGACTTGTGTTGGTATGGTCCACTAACTAATGCACTTATGTTACGTCAAGACTTGTGTTGGTATGATACTCTAAATATACACTTGTGTTAGTTGCAAGTTCTGTTAAATGGTAGTGAATGCTTGTTGGTATGATATGATATTGAATGCTTATTGTTATGGTACACTTCAGGTTGTAAATTCAGGTTGGTTATTGAATGCTTGTAAATTCAGGTTGGTTATAATTGTAATCAGGTTTTTGCACTTCAGGTTGTTAGGTACTAAATGTTATTGAAAATTGCTATGTCAGGTTGTTAGGTACTGAATGTTATTGAAAGTGCTATGTCAGGTTGTTATGTTAGGTAGTTAGGTACTGAATGTTAAGGTTGTTAGGTACTGAATGTTATTGAAAGTGCTGCGTCAGGTTGTTAAGTATTGAATGTTATTGAAAGTGCTATGTTATGTTTTGAATTGCAATGATGTTGTGTCAACTGAATTGCATTGATGTTAAGGCATTTTATTATAATGTGTTATTAACATCCAATTAACATCAAATGAATTTACATTGTTGAAAGAACATCAAACTTTGTTGCAAAAATATTCAACGAACATCAAATGAATTTACATTGTGCTTTAACATCCAATGTATATGTACTCATTTAAAAACTTGCCTAGTTAAAATCTCTTATTCACTTGTTTTATTGTGTTTTTGACACCATGGGATCCACAAGAAAATAAATTAAGAGTTGTTAATTAACAGTAACTTAACCCCTTAAAATAAATTACTGGTAGAAACTTAAACCCTTAAAATAAATTTGAATTTAACTGTGCCTCCTGCAACAGAACTGACCTAACAGATGATGAAAACGAGCTGCAACTCAAGTTTGCCATCAAACTTGGCAAGTTTTTCCACTTATTGTTGCTTGAATATTTAATCTACAATGAAATAAAATGTAGATGTAGTAGTAGAAGTAGAGATGAGAGTTATTGGTGGTGAAGTGAAAACGATGATGGTGAAGTAGAGACGGTGGTGGTGAAGGAGGGGTTGGCGGATTATCCAAACGTCTTAATGGAAGTTTTAATATCAGCTTTTGATTTTAATTGCATCAATTTTGAATCCCAGCCTTCGGATCATTAAAGGGTATTTTAGACAGTAAAATATAACTTTTTTAATCTAGCACGTGCATTGACAGTCAAGGCATGTTGACTGTTAGTCTAAGGGGAAAAGTACAATATGAATGTTAATTGGGGACAAAGCTGAATTGATTATATGTTTTAGGGGGGAAGTGCAATTAACCCAAAAAAATGGGAAAATTAGAAAGGTGCAATTAACAAATAGATCTTTTTTGTGGAGAAAATTAGGAAATTTTGAAAAAGGTTACCCAATAGATTTGTTCACGTGGTTGTAGTTGTTACTTTTGATTAAAAAGGTAAATTTAAGCTAATAAAATTGAGTTGCACTGCAAAATTTTCAGCCATAATAAGTAATATTCACTTTTCTTTGACGAAAAGCCAAAAAAATATTTAAAAAAAATGATCAATCAAGAATGTGATTTCCATGTGATCGTCCTCGCTTAAGAATGTAAGTTTTTTTTTTCCCACTAATATTACATGCATCTTGAAGAATTCTACGCAAAGATATATGGTTTTCCTCATCGAATATTGTATGATATGTTAATTGAACGATACTATTGATAATAACAACAATCTGGTCGTGGAATCACTCATTTTTCAAGTGTGCATGTCTTATTGACCTGAATGGTCATATAAGGTTATGATTAATTAGTTAGAAGAACAACATATGCCAATAAAACCATCATTTAGGCCGAGAATATTACAAACGCAATATTATGGTCTTCTTTGGTCAGGATTGACTAAATGCCTAAGAAAATTACAGAGATATTATTATGAAGGTCTTCTTCTTTGGTGAGGGTTAATTTGCTTTGGCAACGATCACTATAGATTGCATGTGATCATTTATTAGGTGTCTAAGTTTAGAAAATCTTAAATGATTTTATTCGGCATTTAGGTGGGATTTAAAAATCAATTAATTATTAGGAGGATTCAAGGAATCAGCTTTTTTTTTCTTTTCTAAATATAAACTTGGAAGTATAAAAGGTGAATATGATCTCCATTTAAGAGGTGGGATAGATTACCATTAGCTTTTTATATGATTTAATTGGAATGCCATTCACAAAATTTAATTACATATGAAATATTTTTTCATAATCAATGTGAAATAATTGCTGGTCAAAAAAGCTTTTACATGGCTAAAATTTAATGTTTTTACTAGAATTATAGATTTTATTTTCACAATCAGTATGAAATAATTGTTAAGCGTTGTTGTTGTTGTTGTTTTTTTTTTTTTTTTTTTTTTTTTTTATATATATAACTTTTTTCATAGTCAAAGGCACTAAACATTCTCATTAACACACTGTTTCTCTTAACTGTCAATATCTTACTCTTCATCTAATTGCATCAGTTAAATTTCCTAAAACATTCTTTATGATACCCCTCTAATGACATAATATTTTGGTGTTGAACCGAACCACTTTTTAACTTTTTAGGAAATTTGTGAACTAACATCAAGAACATTGTGATAAATTTTCAACTTGCTCTACAAAAAAAAGCTCCAATAGCAACAAATACTAGAGACAGTAGTTTGATTTCGTCTCTAATTAAAAGATTTGCGACGACAAAAAACCGTCACTAATTCTTTTGGTAGCTGACGGCGATCATAATCATAAAAATTGTGCTTGTGACGGTAAAACCGTGGCTAAATTCAGAATAAACCGTAGCTAATGAAAATATTTGCGACGACATATTAGTTGTCGCTAAGTTTTACAACTAAAAACTGGTTTCTACGGTATAAGCCGTCTCCACTACATAAAAACTGTCATTGTGACGGTAAAATCGGGGCTAAATTCAGAATAAACCGTAGCTAATTAAAACATTTAGCGACGGTATATTAGCAGTCGCTAAGTTTTACAAATAAAAATTGGTAGCTAGGGTATAAGCCGTCCCTAATGGATTTTTGAAAAAAAATATATATACAGAAAAAAATTTAGCGACGGTATATTAGCTGTCGCTAAATTTTACAAATAAAAATTGGTAGCTACGGTATAAGTCGTCCCTAATGAATTTTTTGGAAAAAAGAATATATACAAAAAACATTTAGCCACGGTATATTAGTTGTCGCTAAGTTTTACAATTAAAAATTGGTAGCTACGGTATAAGCCGTCCCTAATAGATTTTTTTGAAAAAAAAAAAAAAAATATATATATATATATATATATATATATATATATATATATATATAAAATATATTTGCCCACGGTATATTAGCTGTCGCTAAGTTTTACAAATAAAAATTGGTAGCTATGGTATAAGCCGTCCCTAATGGATTTTTTGAAAAAATATATATATAAAAAAAATTTAGCCACGGTATATTAGCTGTCACTAAGTTTTACAAATAAAAATTGGTAGCTACGGTATAAGTCACCCCTAATAAATTTTTATGAAAAAATATATATACAAAAAAACATTTTGCCACGGTATATTAGCTATTGCTAAGTTTTAAAATAAAAATTTGTTGCTACGGTATAAGTCGTCCCTAATTGATTTTTTTGAAAAAAAATATATATATACACAAAAAACATTTGAGACGGTATATTAGCCGTCCCTAAATTTGCTTTTGGTATCAATCTATAGGATAATCCAATGGATGCGATCTGATCTAATCTTTGTTGTTTTCTTTGTTGTGATCAACGAATGAGGATAATCTAAAGGAGGAGCCTTAATTTTTGCTCTTTTCTTTGTTTCTCTTCAGAATCAGAGAAGGAGAAGTCGAGAAGGGGCTAAAGAAGGAAGGAGAAGAAGAAATGAAGAAGAGGAGGAGGAGGACGATTCAAGCGAAGAAGGAGGAGGACGGTGGTGCCGTGGTGGTACTCTCTGTCTGATTTGCAGCAACTTCACAGTAAAGAAGAGTGAACTCGACTCAAATCTCAATGAACGACCGACATCGAATCGAAGTGAAGTAATGTAAGTCCTTCTTTCCCCTAGGATCTTTTCGTACCTTCCTTATTCTGGCTTCTTCCTTCCTTCTTCTGATGTTCTACTGTAGGGGAGGGCTTCCATTTTGAGGGGATTTGAGGGGATTCAAGGGGAGGGATTTTTTAACCCTCGATTCAGTGGAATGGGGTTATTTTATTATCATCCACCATGATACCCTTCTTCTCGAGGGCCTTTTTAACCCTATCTGCAATCTCCAATGCAGTGACATTGTTCGGCTCTATATTCAAAACCAGATCAACATCTTTATAAGCCAAATCCAACATGTTCATAGCTCCATAACACTTTGTTCTCTTCAAGAGGGCTTTACTACCTTGGACAAACATCTAATGCTAGATTACACTCACTAATTGTCATGGCGTACTCGCCAACACCCATCTTCATATAACAAGCAGCCATGTTGCTCCTTAGGTGTGCCACATCTATGTGTTTTTTAGGAAGTAGCTTAGTGGCCTTCTCATACTTCAAAATGGCTCCTTCATGATCCATCTTTTGAAAGAGCTTGTTTCCTTCATCCTTCAATTCTTGAGCCATGAAATGAAGACCTCCATGTCATTATCTGCTACTTTGGGGCCCGGGTCTCCAGACCTACTACTCTTCGAACTTGACTTACATCCTGACAAAAGCTCCAATAGCTACAAATACTAGAGATGGTAGTTTGATTCCATCTCTAATTAAAAGATTTGCGACGGCCAAAAACCGTCACTAATTCTTTTGGTAGCTGACTGTGACCATAATCATAAAAACTATGCTTGTGACGGGAAAACCGTAGCTAAGTTTTGGGCGCAAATTAGGAAGAACATCTCCTTCTTCATCTTCTTCAACTTCAAGGTGGGAGAAATTTGGGGTTTTTGTGCTCTATTCAAGGTTCAAGGTGAGTAAAAATCAAATCTCTCACTTAGGTTTATATTGTTGTGCAAATTTTACTTCAGTTGGATTCGATTTGGATTTCTGTTCAACCAATTGATATGATTTGGTTTGTGGTTTCAAGTTGAAACCGAGCCAAACCTAATCATAAACAATGTAAAATCGATTCACTCCCTATCACAAACACAATCAACTAATAAAATCTGAAATGTTTTAGAAGTACAGTGTCATTTTGAGGAAACGTTTACGTTAAATTTAGAGTTGGTTATGCACGAGTTTTTTGAATTTATCATGTTTATGTGTGCTTTAATTTATAATCTCCATCTCTACATATGAAATTAAGTGGCTTGTCCAGAATTAGCATGAAAGTCTAGATTTTTTCATTTTTGAATGCTAAACAATCTCCCTGGATGCTTAATTCACCGTTTGTGCAGCAACAAATGCATGCACTCTTCATCATTGCATTCAAGTGGTAATGTTTAGCTGAAACTCAAATTTTGTTTGACTTAGGTCATCAATTAGATCTCAATCGTCTTGTATATCAAACACTACAAAACCTAAGTAATTATAGTACAAACAAGAAATTATCTTTCATGATTTATAAATGAACTCAATGTGCACTGTCTCCTTGGATGCTCAATCGAAGAGGATCAAACTAGTCATTTTGGCTAGGAATAAGTGTCCCGAGTGCTCAATATATTGAGTTTCTAGCTCTGCCCAAATGAGGAAAACTAGTACCCTTTCTATGAGTTGAAAGCTCAAACCCCATTTAACTTTGAGCTATACATTGGAGCATGAAAATACAACCTCAAAACTATTCAAAACCCAAATTTAGCTTTCGAGCTTGCCTATTGGAGATAACATTACAAAAAGAGCCAAATACTTGTCACACTTCATGCAATTTATAATAAAATAGACCAAATTTCATTTCGAACCACCCTTAATAAGAATCATTCCGAAACATTACAATAAGAACAATTCCTAAAAGTACATGAATGAGAAAATCTAATATCTGCCAACTGAAAATATGAGGATCCAGAGTCAACTCAGTAGTGGCCAGAGTGAGTTTGAAGGCATCAAAAGTTAGAAGTAAACCTGCAGCAAGCAACATCCACCTGGTAGGCACCACCCTATTGTATACATTTTTCAGTACACTAGTTGCTTTCTATATGTAAGTTACACGGAAAGCATTGACATCAATGCAAAGCTTCGAATAGTGGAAGTTGGCAAAGTTTATCTCATTGCGAAGTTTTTGAAACTGTGAGGAGACATGTTCGTCACTCAAATAATTTCTGATTATTCCATGTTCACGGAGGAATGCCACATCATTTGATGACTGGATGAGGTTATTCATTAAGACAGCGTAAGATGTCATTTGAGCAGGATGCCCAACAAGACCTTGCTCGTAAGCAATGATGTTTCTTATGAAAGAGAAATTCTGGTATCGTATGAGTATAGGAGGGATTTCTATCACACCGTTAGTGAAATTTATGTCTAAGAAACTAAGTGAATTATTACCTTTCTTAAACTTGACTCCTGAGTCACGAAGCTTTGTAAGAGATGGTACATCTTTGAACTCTAGCTCGGGTTCTGACTTCACTGTTGAACTTGTGATCTCACCTTGAGATGGGGCTCTTTCGACAACAATTTGCTCCCTTTCCATCAAAACCGATGGTACTGTAACCTGCACTGAATTTACTCCATGGGGCAAATGTTGGGACAGGAAATCATAGAAGGTCTTGCTTAGAATGTCAAGGAAATCATAGAAGGTCTTGCTTAAAAATCAAATCTCTCACTTAGGTTTATATTGTTGTGCAAATTTTACTCGGATTTGATTCGATTTGGATTTTTGTTCAACCAATTGATATGATTTGGTATGTGGTTTCAAGTTGAAACCGAGCCAAACCTAATCATAAACAATGTAAAATCGATTCACTCCCTAAAATAAACGTTGTAAATGCCTATCAAGTTCTTCCAGTCTCTATCAAACTCATCCAAAACTCTTTTATGATATGATATGGATTAGGCCCCATAACCACCAAACTTTAATTACCTTTTGTCACTATTAATATTATGTTGTCTGGTCATGGAAGGAAGAAATAAAAGAACTATAAGGAACACCATGGATGCTAGAGCATATTGGATGGGAGACCATAAACACCATGGATGTTAATCTTTCAATTTTCCTTTCCTTTCATAGGAAATTCTTTTACGAGTTGGAGAACACTGTAATGCCACAGGTTAAAGACCCCATTCTGTGTTGTAAACCAGCGATAGAAAGATATGCAAGGTTGTTTATAGTGCAATCCTTAGCACAGGGTTGTGCTGCTAAGTTTCAGATTTATTTGACAGATTTCATTTATGGGTACTTTCTTGATAAATGTGTTGTTGAAGGGCCAACAATCATCTCCACAGGGGTGACTCATTTTTTCTGTCCTCCCGAAATTCTTCTTCTCATGTTGTCTCCAACTATTGTGTCAGCACAAAAGTCTAGCCCCAATAACTGTAAATTTGATGTTTGATTGTTCAATTGTTTCAAATGTTTACATCTAAACTAAACTCTGTATGCATATAGGAATACATACATTTGCCTTACCTTTAAGGTATAGTCAGTGAGGATGCTGGACTTTTGTCCTTGAATTGTTGCTGCCTGAAATGCAACAAGTGTAGCAAATTCATAGACGGTAATTGAGGTCTGAAAGGAAGCACCATCCCTTTGGTCTCAATTGCATTGTTGCCTGGAAAGCACAGAAACACTTACATTGGTGAGAGTATCCTTCTATCAAGTATCTTAGTTTTGCTAGGAAAGAAGTTTATGATTATTATACATATAATGCTTTACCAGAATTTTGAGTTTTGTTATGAGGTTGTCCAATTGTCGAACTATGCTCTCTACAGTTAGGTTCAGTGGGAACTGTACTAGAAGCTAGTGGTTTACCCAAAGCTACAAAAATAGATAGTAGTTTGTTACGCTAGATGACCACTAGATTGTTATGCAAGATGACCGCTAAGGAAAACTTCAAATAGTTAATGATCTTCGGACTCACAATTTAGATATGCCAATGCTAAAGTGTATAATATGTTGAAGAGGATGTTGTAGGCCATAAGTGCCCCATTTCCTATACAATACCAATTATCATTTGTGAAAATCCCCCTAACCTTGAGAACTGTTTCACCTACCTGCAAAACAGTCAGAATTTCAACTATGGACATCCATCTCTATTTGATTATATCTTTATTTGGCAAACCATACTTCTATTTTACAAGAGCAGCTGGACGACATTTGGACTTGTTGTAAGGAACAGATAGTGCAGAGTATAGATTACTTCCAGCAGGGGATGACCAAAAAGCTTCAGAGAATTCCTCGACTGGGATGTATCGGTATGGTTGCCTCTTGTCATACCAATATTGCTCTTGATCTTTCCTTGATGTAGCCTATTGTAAGTGTTGTTTTAGCTAGGAAAACATATAGTGGATAAAGTTCACAAAATTATGAAAGGGAAATCACATTAAAGTCAAACCTCTTGTAGGAAATTAGCCACTCCTTTTCTTGGGGGACATTTGAAATCCATCATCTAAAAAATCTAAGAATGTAATCTCGAGGTCCATGGAAGACTACCTTCCCTTCACAAATGAGGATAACATCGTCAAAGAGGTCGAATGTTTTCGGTGTAGGTTGGAGGAGGGAGATGGCCATTGTTGAGTTGAACACACGAACTATAGGCTTGAAGCCCTTAACAATCTGATATGTAGTTGAGTTGTCTAATCCCGTTGAGATCTCATCCTGTAGTTAATCTTGTAACTTAAAAGTTTTCTCTGCGAGTTTGGTTCATGTTAAATATATATAGTTCTTTAGATTATCACCCCCTTTGACACTACACTTTTTATTTAGGGGATGAACTGTAAACTATTTAGAGTCAAAATGTGAAGTGGTTTTGCCTGTGTATATGAGCATTTTTTTTTGAAATTCTTTTGCATTTTTTCTGTATGGGTTTTCTGAACTTCTATTAATGTGTTAGTTTCAATGTTGTTGACCATAGAACATGGAACTAAAAGAACTGTAACGAACACCATCTATGTTAAACTTTCTATTTTAAATTCACTAGCACAAGATTTCAACTAAACAGATTTAGTAAAGCCGTTTCGACTACACTAAACAAATCCTACATTTTCAAAATAATCTATGATACAATGCAGATGAAAATTTTGTGACTAGAGAGAACCAACTTTTCCACATTTGCTGACATTGGTAGGCATGGGGACTTCATCCCTTTCAAGAATGACTGAGGGATCATCCTCTCCGACTCTCTTCACTCTCATATAGAGCTCTTGGCCCAGGTACCATTTTTCAGAATCTTGTGATCTTACATTCCACATTCCTTGTTTTATTTTCCCCTAATTGTAAATTCAAATTTTCTTGCTGTAAAAAGTGTTGTAGAGCAAAAAATGCATGTTTTGAACCATACATAAAATAGCCCGATGCTCACTGACTTGGTTTATCACTTTCAGCAAATCATAATGGTATTTCATATGGTCCTCACTATTGTATGGAAAAAGTTGTTGACGACGTTTCTTCTAGTTTGTTTATTTTTCTTTTATAATGTATTTGAATATCCAACAATATGGATGAACATATAATATGGTGGCATGCAGACGATACAATAGTCGTTGTTTAATTTATACGCCTTATAGTTTAGAGCCCTCCTTGCTTATACATTAATCAAGTTCTCTGATTTGGTGTGCGATTCTTGGATGGGTTGCATGTATGTGTTATAGAATATCAGATTGCATTTTTTTATTTTTATGTTTCTCAGAATTAGGTTCATGTGATGAATGTTTGTTTTTTAAGTTTTGGCACGTTATGTTTTGTCTTGTAATATATTTTATTATTAATTTTTAAAATGATCTGGCTGTAATGTATCTAATTTTCTTATCAAGGGTATTTAATGGAATGATCAAATTCAAATATCAACCACTTGATACTATTAACCAGGCTGTAATGTATCTAATTTTTAAAATCATGCATTTATGAAGATATTTTTGGTTTAAATAAATGTCAATTAATAAAGTCAGCTTGATACTATTATCCAGGCTAAGCTAGATTACAACATGGAAAAAGATTGGATTAAGCATAATCGTCTCAGCACCGAATATCAACTAGGGCTCCGCAACTTCCTTAATGATGCTTTTGAGTTGATGTCATTTGATGGAAAGATAAAATGTCCATGCAAGAGGTGTCGTAACAGGCAATTTCAAGTTCATGACACTGTTCATGAACATCTAATCGTTTCTGGGTGGGATGTTCAATATGCCAAAGGTATATGGGTACACCACGATGAATTGGAAGTATTAGATGCAATTGCAGATGAAGAAGATTCAGAGGAAGAGGAAGAGGACGATATGGAAGGAATGTTACATGACGCATTTGGGCAATCGTCAATTATGGGTGAACAAGAAGATATCCACCATGAACCTAATGAAGGGGCTAGGTCATTTTACAAGTTAGTTGAGGAAGCTGAGCAAGAGCTATACCCTAGTTGCAAGAACTTCAACAAGTTGTCCTGCCTTGTCCACTTGTTTCACTTAAAGTGTCTAAATGGTTAGACCAAAAAATCTGTAACTCAACTACTCAAATTTCTTAAAAAGGTGCTCCCCCTTGGTGAATGTTTGCCTGATTTGTTCTACAAGGCGAAAAAAATTGTGAATGATCTTGGCCTTGGTTATAGCAAGATTGATGCTTGTCCCAATGACTGTATTTTGTATCGAAATGAATTTGCGGATGCAGTATCATGTCCTGTATGGCACTTATCAAGGTGGAAACAAGCAGATGATGGGTCTAATGTACTTACTAGTAAGAGACGTGGGGTAGCTGCTAAGACAATGTGGCATTTCCCACTTATTCCAAGGTTACAGAGGCTATTTATGTAAGCTAAGATAGCATCAAGCATGCATTGGCATGCAGACTCACGAGCACGAGACAATATCCTAAGGCATCCTGCTGATTCTATGGCCTGGCGACATCTCGACAATCAATTCCCAGACTTTGCTGTTGATGGTCGAAATGTCAGGCTAGGATTGTCAAGTGATGGCTTTAACCCATTTGGAACTCTTAGTATTGCCCACAACACGTGGCCAGTTGTCTTAATTCTATATAATCTACCGCCATGGATGTGTATGAAACGACCTTTCTTTATGATGTCATTGCTTATTCCTGAACCTCGTGCTCCAGACAATGATATTGATGTATATCTACAGCCATTGATTGATGAGTTGAAGGAATTATGGGACGTTGGGCGTTTAACATACGATGCATCAATGAATGAAAATTTTGTGATGCGTGCAACTATCTTATGGACAATTAATGACTTTCCTGCATACGCAAACTTGTCTGGGTGGAGCACAAAAGGCAAGTATGCATGCCCCATTTGCAATGTGGAGACATCACGTCATTATCTGAAAAATTCTCGAAAGTTTTGTTATATGGGTCATCGTCGCTTTCTAGCTCAGACTCATTAATATAGAAGTCAAGTAGAACCATTTGATGGCAAGATTGAACTACGATCTCCTCCCCGTAACTTGACTGGGCAACAATTGCTAGTCGAGGCAAGTAAGGTGACAATAACGTTTGGGAAGCACCATGCACAAGTAGTTGGCTCTAAGCGCAAAAGGGATGGTGAAGGAGTAATAGGGTGGAACATCTCTTAATACGTCACAACCTTGATGTGATGCATATCGAGAAGAACATTTGCGAGAGTTTAGTTGGAACACTACTAAACATGGAAGGGAAAACCAAGGACACGTTGAATGCCCGCTTGAGCCTGCAAGAACTGGACATTAGGCATGCCCTGCATCCAGAAACTACTTCTAGTAGGGTTCATTTACCTAAGGCGTGTTACTCCTTGACTGCGAAAGAGAAAAAGCTATTCTGCACAGTGCTCTCCAAGGTTAAAGTGCCAGATGGCTATTCGAGTAACTTATCACGATGTGTTCGTGTGAAAGAACGTAAAATATCAGGATTGAAGAGTCATGATTGCCATATATTAATGCAACAGCTACTGCCAATAGCAATTCGCAAAACTCTTCCCAAAGAAGTTAGTACAGTTTTGATAGAGCTAAGTACGTATTTTCGTGAATTGTGTTCCAAAACTGGTCCCCCCCCCCGTTTTATTTGATATCATGGTTCACTTGTCCATACACTTGGCAAGTGAGGCTAAAATGGCAGGACCTGTTCACTATCGCTGGATGTATCCTATTGAGAGGTAAATCCCCAAACCATGTGTCATAATGTTAAGTAATATGTATTAAAATAACTACTAATATATCATGTCAAATTATATCTCCTAGGTACATTCACACATTGAAGTCATATGTGCGCAATCGAAGTCGTCCCGAGGGATCAATTGCTAAAGGGATACCTAGCAGAAGAATGCTAGACATTTTGTTCAAGATATTTGAACGATGTCGAGACAAGGTCTAACCGGCTAGTGCGAAATGATGATAATTATGTGCAAGCACCACGAGCCTTCCTCAACATTTTCTCATCGCCCGAGCGTGGCATTGAGAAGGCAGAGTTTATGAATATTGATGAAGATACATGGATACAAATGCATAGATGGGTGTTATTTAACACATCTGAAATATACACATGTAATGTATGCACGTCTACTATCTCCTCTCCACTTGTTTCTCGACTTTGTAGCACCCTTAGTATCCCTAATGCATCTTAACCTTTTGTAGAGAACATAAGGAAGCCCTCCGAGCACGATACCCGAACAAACGACAAATAGACATTGATCGGATTCCGAAATTCTGAGTTTCCTCAGTGGTTTCGTGATGTTGTGAGTTTTGCCTCTACTAAGTTGTAAAGTCAGGTTAACAAAATACTAAGGTTGTGCATTCTTTGGCTTCTAATGAACAGGTCAGCAGTTCTGATGAACCTAATGATGTTCAACACTTGTCGTGGGGTCTTTCCAAGGTTGTTCGCAAGTTTAAAAAATACCTTATTAATGGGTGTAGGTATTGCACGCAGTGTGCCTATACGAGAAGTAAAACCCAAAACAGTGGAGTTGTACTCTCTCCAAGTTGCACTAATTATGGAACGGTTAATGAAAGTTGCCCCACAACATTAGATGTGACGTACTATGGTGTGTTGCTGACATCACAGAGTTGGATTATGGAGGAGGGCGAAATGTAGTGCTATTTAGATGTGATTGGGTTGATAGGCGCGACATTGAGGTAGACGAGTTAGGATTCACAATCGTGAAACTTAATCGACTACTACATACTGATGAACTCTACATTCTCGTTTCACAAGTGAAACAAGTCTTTTATGTACAAGATCCTGTTAAAATTGAATGGCACATCCCTGTTAAGATAAAGCCTAGAGAATTTTATGATGTCAATGGAGAGTCTTCTATATCCATTGAAAAAGAACTTGTTGAATCTGACCCCTCTCTTGTTAGAAGGTTGGATAATATGGCTGGTGATGAAGATATTGTAATAGAGTGTTAACAAGTTGGGTCTCCTAAGTTCATTGAGTTGTATGAAGTTGTCATTCATATTTTAAAGTATGAGCACATTATATGCATCTCACCTTGAATGTTATTTTATTTTATGCACATTATATGACTGCTAGTTATATTTTATTCAATGGATGAATATATGTGATTCAGTCTATTTGGCTTTATGGTTGAAAATAATTTGATGTTGCTTTTTTAACTTATATTTTTTTCTATGCATGAATATGTGCAATCTTGAATGTTATACAAGGTTAAAAAAGGCTAGATATGAAGCGTCCAACTCAAAGAGGACAGTTGCATTCCCGAAGATCCACCTTTTTATAGCATGTTTCTACTTCACAAGCTCTATCAAGTCAGGAAATGTCACATCACGTGTCTCAACTATCTCATACAAATAGTGTAGTCCCTGAGACTATTAGTCCCTCTATTGCTGGAGAGGGCCAGCCTCTATCTGATGATCAACAAGACTTTGGTGACCATAATATCAATGAAATGGAACAACAATTAGAGAGAAGTGCGGATGGAAGCCAATCTAGAAGGCATAGGGAGGCAGCTGTACGTATAGGTAATGTTTGCTGACTGATTGCAACTTTATAATTTTTTTATTCCAGAAATGACAGAGTTTGAGCCAATCAAAGTTATTTGTAATATTCATGTTATCTAGCTTATTTAACTTTGGTGCTACTGGAATTGCAGCACGACGATATAAGAAACGCAGGGGTACTCATCAATATGATGTCCCAAATCAGACAAAATTGATTGTGGTGAAATGCAATGCCTTTGGACAGCCTATCGGCAAGACTGCGACAAAAGTATCAACATAAATAGGTATTATAGCACGGGATGGAAGTAAGGTGCCTCTTTCACCTTGCAAATGGCCGAAAATTTAACAAAATGTGAAGGAAACTATTTGGAAGATCATATTGGTAATAGTCACCAAGTTCAATAATTTATGATAAAGCTACTTTTTGCAAAAATATCTCTATATTACTTAATATAGCTTGATAATTATTGGAATCCTACAATTTTGTCGCAGGCAAAGTTTTCATTCGAAAACTGTACGGAGAAAACTAAGGTCTTTGTCTATCTTGAGTAGTGGTTTTGTTTATAATTTGATCATTAGTGTTTTTATATATCGTCATGTGATTATATTATACTCTAAAAAAAACTTGCTTTTAAAATTTGATAGAGATGGGTCCAAACTAAAGCTAGAGACTGTTGGAAACAATGGAAACACTATTTGTTCATGGAATATCATAGTTATGATCGACCAATTGAGCAACAATATGAGCACATTGATGATGGGGTGGATAAGGCCTAGTGGCGGAAGCTTGTAGACTATTGAAGGAGTGAAAATTTTAAGGTGTATATGTTAACTACTGTAGTGTTACTAGTAGGATAATTCATATGGTTGAAAGGAAATGTAACTCTGAATTTGTATTTGCATGCAGAAAGTCAGTGCACAAAATAAAGCAAATCACGCCCAGTTGAAGACGATTCATCGATGCGGAACCATGTCATTTGCACGTAAGTGGGAGGAAGAGGTAGCATTTTTTTTTTCCAAATATTGCGATATAAAATGTATGTTATGTGCCATTCAACTCATATAATTTGTATTATTTCAGAGAGAAAAGAACCCAAATGGACAAGAACCAGATTGTATGCACATGTTCTACGTAACATACACATTATCTGATGGATTATTCCCTTAGCCTGAAGCAACAAGGAGATATGTATGTTATATTCTATGGAATAATATGAATGTACCTAGTTAATGTGCTGTTAAATTGTTGTTAACCGTCATGATCTGTCTATTTGATCATTTATAGTTTATGGCTATGCGCATCACTTTTGCTGCAGGCGCAAATGGAGCAACTAACGTGGCCAACAAATGGCGAGGAGGGAATGAATAGGGAGGAGGCGTTTACAGATGTGATGGGGGAGGATGGACATGGGAGGGCCAAGATATATTGTGTTGGCGTCACTCCAAAAATGCTCCGCAATGAAGATTGCCAACATCATGAGCAAATGAATGAGGTAGTTCAGAAAATGGCGGATGAAGCACATGCCAAAGTACATGAACTAGAGGAATCACATGAGCATACTAAACAAGAGCTGATTGCAGCTCATGAACAGACAAAACAAGAATTGATTGCTACCAGAAAGAAGCTAGCAGCCATTGAAGCAAATCTGGGGACAACCAATCAGAAGGTAGAGTCTATATTTATTGACCTTGAGGCAATTAGAGCATTTATGACAAGCATCCAACCTCTAATGGGATCCACGACGCAACCAAGCGGGGTGAGTAATTAAACTTAACCATACGCACCTAAATACATGAAACTAATCCTATATATATATTTTTTAAAACTTAGGCAAGCTATTTGTTTTTTTTTGTTATCTGCATACTTCACATCTATTCTTATTGATTTGATTTTTGAGGACTATACTATGTCCAAGTTTGATTGGATATGACTTCTAGTTCTGAGTATTTGGTATTCTGAGTTAGCCGAGTTTTGATCCTTCAATCTACAAACTGATAAAAAGGATCCTGCAACAAGTTATGTTTGTTTATCGATAATTCTTTCCATGCGAGTGTGTTTTTTTTCAACTTGATATCATTCGTAGGCACCATGACATTAGTTAGTTGGTTTGGTTTTTTTGAACAGTTTATTAGCTCTGCCTAGAGGCGATTTGAGTTTTTTTAAGGGCATTGGCGTCATTTTTGGTGCAAACTTACTTCAATCGCTAGATCTCTCATGACCTATAATCTTGAACGTCCAACTTAAGGATTCTTCCTCTTGTTCATGGCGGCTCCTCAAGCCGCCAATGGAGGGGAGCACAAGGATGGGGGTGGAGGCGCGACTACGAATGTCAAGCCTCCTCGAAGTTTTCTACAAGCATTGGGAGTTGTGAAGAAGGCTATCATTGAAGAAGAACCTATGACGGGGAATCGTTTTCACAAGGATGGTTGCCCGGCACTTTCAATGAATGTTTCTGAAGCTAAAATATGTCAAAGGTATGTTGAAAATTTTGTTATGGTTCTTAAATTTTCTAGCTATTCCCTTGAGGCTATCCGTGAAACCATCCATAGATTTTGGGGAGTTATGGGTGATTTCACCATGGATTTGTTAGATCCAAGACATGTGATAGTTAGATTTCAGTCGGAAGAGGAAGTTAGCAAGGTTTTGTCAAGGGATTCTTTTATGATCCAAGGGGTTAGATTCAAAGCATTCCATTGGCATCAAGGATTTAACCTTAGGGAAGATCCGGTGTTAGCCCCTTTGTGGGTGGATCTTCCTAATCTTCCTTTGCAATTTTTTCATCTTTTGTTTTTAAAAGAAGTTGGAGAATCCATTGGTTCCTTTCTTAGAATTGATGATAGTACTCTTGGATTCACCCGTCCCGAGGTGGCTAGGATGTGCGTAGAGATAGATCTTTCCGAGGAGCTTCCTAGTAGAATTTGGTTGGAGTTTTTTAGATCCGACGAATTTTGGCAAAACATTGTGTATCCGGGCTTTAAATATTGTGAAAAATGTTCTATGATTGGACACACTTATGAAGCATGTAGGAAGCGGTTGGGGATCCGCAAGGCTAATCATAAGGAGGATGACAAAGATGACTTGCAAAAATTGAAAGAAGAGAATACGGAAAAGCAATCCGCTAGGGATAGGGAGCATGTGAAAAATCCGAAAGGACAGGTTATTAAACAAGTTTACAAGCCAGTTTCGAAGAAGGCGGACAAATCAACGGTTATTGGCAATGCAAAGACGGCTATTGCTGGACCTAGTGGGACACAAACCGTGGGGACTGGAGTGGAGTGCGACTCTGGCAGCATAGAGGACGTTGGTCCTATACTGAAAAATACATTTGATGTTCTAGCAAATGTAGACCACGACTTGCAAGTTGACGTTGCTAAGGGTAAGGCTGTTTTGATTTCTAAGTCAGCACAATTGGAAAACAAATCTTACATGCAGGGAAACAAAAATATGGAGAAAGTTGCTATCTTGGATGGAGGAGCAGATTCCAACAATGGGCGTGGACTTTCCATTCCTGGTGTTGATTACAAAGTTATGGGACTGCAGCTAGGCAAGGAGGAGGTTGCAGGGATAGCAATGAATGATGTTGTGAATTCTTTGAATAAGAACGAGGGAAGGGCGGTTTTGGCGAGGAATAAAATTGAAGTTTCTAAGTCTCATTGCTCGGTTCAGGAAGGATGTTCCAGTAATACTTCAAAGGAATATAGAGTTTCCAAGTTTACATCAGATTGTGAAAAAGATGCTAATCTTGTTGGGGAAGGAGTTTCTATTACTGATTCGGATAAAAAAAGGCTTGCCAACTTCAAATTGGATTGTAAGGAGGCAGGGTACTCGTCCAGCGAGATTGATAGAGCCATTCAGGCGGTGTTGGAAGAAAGAATTCAGGATACGGCTAGCTCCTTAGCAGCTGGCGAGGGTGCCGAATCAGGGCTAGGCCTGACAATTGCTGTAGAGCTGAAAGAAGTTGCACAGACTGTGTCATACCAGGAAACTACAACACGTCAGTGTGCTGATGTTAGCAAAACAGGGGACGAAAGGGCAGTCCAATTCTTAGTGAATGTGGTGGTTAGTAACTCAGTGGATGCGGCTGTTTCAGGAGGGCTAGGACCAAAAATTGCGGCGGGGCTGCAAGTAGTTGCATAGACTAAGTCTCACCACGAACTTATAGCACGTAACGGTGCTAATTTTGGAGTTGTTGAGTGCTCAGAACTGTGTGTGTGTGCAGGGTAGAGAGCAATGATTTTCAGGCTTTTTTGCGAAAGCTATTATTTGCTCATGGCCACTGGGATGTTCCTAGTTTGATAGAGTTCTCTGGCACACTGGACTGTGGTGCTTGTTGCAATTGTGCGGGCAAGTCTTGTGACTGCAAGTTGCAAATTTTATAAGTTGCAACTTGCTAGGTCTTGGGCGAATGCGCTGGAGCATTGTGACAGAGCATTCTAGCAGAGCAGGTCCCCTGCAGGTTCGCGTGTATGGAGTTTCGATTATTGGCATTATTGGATTGCTGGTTGCCCTTCTTATGCGAAGTGATGAAGATTGAGGTTGCAGGAGTGAAGTGCTGGTGCTGCATGCTCTGTTTTGACAGTTGCAAAACAGAGTACAGGTTGATTGATTTGGTTTTACAAAGTGAATACTAGTGGTAAAATGTTTTTTAGGTAAGGATGCTGAATTGAATTCCAAAATTTAAGAAGCGCCTAACTCCAATTCGGTGATGGATTCACAACATTGTAGCATTTGGATCACTTTTTAATCATCTTGTCCATTAATCAAGCCCATGATGGAACAAATGGGTGATTATAGGGGTGGGCATCCCATCCCGCGATCCCGATCCCGTCCCGTCCCGATTTTTCCGGGTCTTAATGGGATTGAATAATTTCATCCAAATCCCGTCCCGTCCCGATCTAGAATGGGATGGGATGGCATGAAGATTTTCAATCCCGCCAATCCCGTCCCGTCCCGAACTAATTTATTAATATTAATTATTAATATTTTTATTTAATTATTTATTTTAGGATTGTGGATGCCCATACAAATTTACTGATGTATATAACATGTTTAGCATCTCAATGAATCTCTCACACATATCTCTAGATTAATCTGTAAATTTGTAATACTTCTCAGTTCTCCTATCTCTGATCTCACATTCGGTCATTCTTTTGGTTAGGTTTTAGGGTTACTAGCAAATGAACAAATAACAAAAGTAGAGCAGAGGTTCAAGAAACCAATAAACAAGAGAAAAGCGAGATTGAAGTTCTTGAAGAGAGATTCAAGAAGAAGAACTGAAGAAGCACTCTGTTCTTCAAGAAACCGATAAGCGAGATTGAACTTTTGAAGAAGTTCTTGAAGAGAGATTCAAGAAGAAGCACTCTGTTCTTCAAGAAGAAGAACTGAAGAAGCACTCGCTCAGATCCAGAGTGTCCTCGCTCAGATCCAGAGTGTTTTGAACCCTAAACACAAATCCACAGATGAAGAGATCATTGGTAAGTTCTAACTCTTCACTTACCTTCTGTTCTTAGATAATTATAATGAAAAGAGTGACCTGCTGAAAGAACACACACCATCACTGGCCTCTCAACTTTTGCTTTACTTTAGAGGACGGACAAAAGGGATTAGGTATAATAGTAAGCTATGGGTATGCTTGGAGATTGGAGAGTGACAGCCAAATCTGTAAGATGAGTTATTCTCGCTGAGCCATTTGTCTCTCGATCGAATCTTCTTCTTCTCCAAATCCCATAAGAAGCAGAAACAGACGAGCTTTAGCAGTAGTTGATGAAAAGAGATGATGTCAACTTCTCTGCCCATGACTCCCCCATTACCCAACAAACAAATCGAATAAAATCATTTTCTTTTTTGTTCCTACCTTCATCAGGACAGAAACACAGAAAGTTGTATGTGTTAAAGTACCATGTACATTGCTACAAACCATTGTAACATAATTAAAAGAAAAAATTGAAAAATAGGAGCTGTTTTGTTTCTACTACATGCATATGCCTTATTTCATTTTATCATCTTTTTTTTTCATGTTGTACATAAGAGGTATATAAATATGGGACATTTTGAATCACTTCCTCCATTTGCTTGTATTTCATGCAATTTTAAAAGTTATGTGTTTCTCTTTGAGAAATAAATCCTGATTAGTTTGGTAGCAAATAAAGATACCTGAAATGTCATCATATGGGGTTCACTAACCTCTAGCCTAAGATATATCTTGTTGGAACTCAAAAGAAATGTAATAACTTATCAGAGTAATTAATATGATTCTTCCAAATTATTTTAATGTGTATCGGTCTAAACGAACAATAAGGTACCTATAAAATTCGATCCACTTATGATTTTCCTCATCAACTACCATTTTTATAATAAAATTAATAGGTTCATGCATCCTTAAAAAGCAACATTATTCTTCTAAGTACTTTTGTTCCATATCCGAGATAATTTTTGTTTTGTGAGTGCTATGAGGTTTATGTCATTATCCATTTGCTTTAACATAAAATTGCTATTTGCTAACATTGTTTATCTTTGTTATTGAGCAGAGTCAGCAACCAAAGAGTGGGGTTTCTTCTTCAGTAGGAGCCTCACCATTGGAACTCGCATGCATCCCAATTGAACATGTCCAAGCGGGAGAGACAAACCTCAATGATGGTAATGTTGAAACAATTGAAGAATTACATGATGAGGTAAGTGGCTATAGTACTACTGGTTAAAAACGTAGTTGGGTTTGGGAACACTTTAAAGAATATGATGCAAAGAATAAAATAAAAAAGAAAGATGAGAAAACAGGGAAAATGATAGAAGTAGAAGAGATACAAAAAAAAGCTAAATGCATTTATTGCCCTGCTAAAAGTTCACTAGGAGATTATGTTGCTGATGGTGGGAAAACAGGGACATCTGGAATGAGTAGACACATAAACTTGTATTGCAATTATTACCCACCAAACCAAAACAAGACACAAAAAATTATTACTGGTGATAAGGGCCAAAGTAATAACATGGTTGCTAGGGGGTTTTCTCAGAGTATTGTCATGGATGCTTGTGTTAAAATGATTGTAATAGATGAGCTTCCATTTAGCCATGTTGAAAATATTGGTTTTAGGGGTTTTTGTGGTGTTGCTTGCCCAATGTTTCAAGTGCCTAGTAGGAGGTCTGTGGTAAGAAACTTTTTGCAGATGTATGATGACAATAAAACAAGCTTGAAAAAAGAATTGAGTGCATATAGGGTAAGCCTCACTACAGACACTTGGACTAGTCTCCAGAATATAAATTATATGGTGTTAACTGCTCATTTCATTGACTGTGATTGGAAGATGCACAAGAGGGTTTTAAACTTTTGTGTGATTCCTAATCACCAAGGGACCACCATAGGGAAGCTTATAGAGGGTTGTTTATTGGATTGGGGGATTGAGAAGGTATTGACCATAACTGTAGACAACGCTTCAGCAAATAAGGTTGCTATAGATTGGGTTAGGGATAAGATGAATAGGTGGGAGAATTCACAAGCTGTTTTGGGTGGAAAATATTTGCATGTGAGATGTTGTGCTCATATAACAAATTTAATTGTTGCTAGTGGCTTGAAAAAACTGTCTAAGTCCATTTAAGCCATTAGGAATGCTGTGAGGTTTGTGAGGTCTTCTTCGAATCTATTGGACTATTTTAAGTCTTGTGCTGAGTTTGAGAAAATTTCCAGCAAAGGTCTTGTATGCTTGGATGTCCCCACAAGGTGGAATTCAACATTTTTAATGTTGGAGGCATCCTTGAAATTTCAAAAGGTTTTTCAAAGAATGGAGGAAGATGATGGCAGCCCATTTTTGGCTTTTTTCAAGGAACCAGATGAAGAGTATGATGAGGAAGGGAATATGCTTCAAACTAGTAGTAAGAAGAGAAGGGTTGGACCACCAAGTTAGGTAGATTGGGACAATGTATCCGTCTTTGTAAAGTTTTTGAAGGTTTTTTATGATGTGACTTTGAGGTTTAGTGCATCCTTGCACCCTGCTGCGCATACAACCTTTCATGATGTATTGAAGGTTGAACATGAGATTGAAAGGTTGTTTGTTGCACCTGAGATGACCACTGGTTCAGATGCTGAAAAACTGTTGATTGACATGGCAGCCAATATGAAAACAAAATATAACAAGTATTTTGGCTCTTCTAGCACCTTGAAGCCATTGCTGATGATTGCATTGGTGTTGGATCCAAGGTTCAAGCTGAGACATATAACTCATATTCTTAGGAAGGAGAAGTTTGATGAGGAAGATGTGCAGTCAAAAATCAAATCCTTGAAAGACATTTTGATAGCCCTTTATGATGAGTATGGACCAAGAGTGGATGGTGGTATACACATGAAAAATTCTGAATCACAAAATGAAGGTTCTTCTATGATTATTGATGAAGATAGTGGGAGGGATGATATTTTCGATGACTGGATGAGAGTGGTCGAAGAGAGTAATGATGCAGTGCTGGCACATGAAGTGGATCAATACTTGGTTGATCCTTTGGAAAGGGCAACTAAAGGTAAATTTGATATTTTGTTGTGGTGGAATCTCATGGGTCCCAAGTATCCTATTTTGGCAGTAATTGCAAAAGATATTCTTGCTATCCAAGTATCAACAGTGGCATCAGAGAGTTGTTTTAGCACAGGGGGTAGAGTGATAGATGCATTTAGGAGTTCATTAACTCATACAACAGTGGAGGCATTGATTTGCATGCAAAACTGGTTGAAGGGAGATGATATTGCAACTTCAGAGCTGGAATTTCGACCAGACAATCAAGAACTTGAATTTTATGAAACTATTGAAGCAGGTAATTTTATTTTTAAATTTGCTTCTCCAATTTTAAATATTTATTAACTTCTTTGAAACTTTTAGATTGATTAATTTGTGTGCTTTTTGTGTATGTAGAACATATAAGTTCAGTTTCGGATCCAAAGGGAAGGAAGAAGTGAGGTACATGTCCATATAACCTCAATCTCTTCTTTATGATTCTGCAATCAAATATGTTTTCTTGCTTTTATTCTTCTATTTCAGTCTTTGATGTGAAACTTTGTTCTCAAGTTTATGTGAAAGAAATCTGTTCATTAAGAAAGCAAAACTTGAAATCTACTAAAAGGGATTAGCAACTTTATTTCCTTCCAATCAAACATCTATTACATGAAGAGAGAACAATGAGAACCAAAACAAATGGATCTCTACTTCCCGAGACTTTGCCTTAGACTTTCAGGTTCTTGACCCTGCAAACAAATAGAAAAGGAAATCAAATTTAGTTGAATTTGTATAAGATCTACAATTAATTTGCCTTAATGAGATCAAATTTAGATTGAATTTGTATAAGATCAAATTTAGATTGAAAAGAAAAAACTAGGATTGTAATGAGATAATTGGGATGGTCAGGAGGATTCTGAAACAACTATGAGAGGGAAAAATTAAAGAATGTAGCTTAACCTCTCTTCAGGATCCTTGATTTAAAGTCCTTTCTCATTGTCTCTGTAATTTGGGAGAGGAACAAGGCCATATTCTATAACCTGGATGTAATGGATGAGCAGTTGGTAGTGTTGCTGGACTTCTGGGACAGTTTTTCCCCAACTGCTTTTGCAATCATCTCCAAGCAGTAGGGATTGTGACAGCTTGGTTGTATTAGTCGTAGCACTTGGGTGTTCTCAATAGAACATTTGCAACTACTGTTAGCTAACTTACTTAACAACCTTATTTCCTTTTTTCAGGTGTTCAGACTCAGACTCAGACTTAGTATGTTCCAACATTATGCTCAGACTTAGACTCAGACTGTTCCAACATTATGCTCAGACTCAGACTCAGACTGTTCCAGCATTATGTTCCAACATTATGCTCATATTCAAACTGTTCCAGCAGACTTAGTATGTTCCAGCAGAATTGAATATGTATTTTAATATGTTCCAGCAGAATTGAATATGTTCCAGCAGAATTGAGTATGTTCCAGCATATTTGATTATGTATTTTTTGAGTATGTTCCAGCAGAATTGATTATGTTCCAGCAAAATTGAGTTGATTTTAATATGTTCTATGTATTTTAGAACTTCAGACTTCTAGTTGATAATATGTTCAAAATGTATTCTAGTTGATATGTCCAGATTAGCACGCTGATCCCGTCCCGATCCCGTATGAACGGGATGGGATAGGGATGGGTATATCTCGTCCCATCCCGTCCCGTGCCCACCCCTAGGTGATTATGCTTCTTGTAGTGGCTAACTCCAAGTCCGTCACATGATGGAACAAATGGGTAATTATGCTTATTGGTCAATTCATCCCAACTTGAGGAATTTGCATACTATATCACTGCACCAACAAAGTGACACCCTATTTATTTCATGTTTTTGTAGGCTAAAATTTGAATAAAGTGAGTGGATAAGAGAGCGCCATTTAGGATTCAATTTATAGATCGGTAGATATGTTCAATTAGTTCTATTTACCTTCATGATCGTTGTGTTGTTGAAATGTTTTTAGTTGAAACTACAATATTTAACTGTCATTGGATTAAGCTCTTGTTTGCATTTGTTTAGCGTGTTCTTTTACTTGGAATTAGGATATCAGTGAGTGTTGCTTTGTGGTGTTTTCATATATATATATATATATATTCTCTTTTTAGATATAAAAAATCGCTAGGTTAGAGCTTAATTTCTATAGTATACACACTACAACACAAATGCTCATTGATAGCATTTGCCGATAGCGTTTTTTTTTTTTTTATAAATATGTTATAAAAAGTCAATTTTGAATGACTTTGCAAATAAAAAACGCTATAATCAATTGGCGGGCGTTTTGGCGCTCCCAAATTTTTTGGGTATTTCGTGACTTTATTTCTCCTCTCCCCCCATTCACTACAGAACTCGCCTCTCTGCTCGACCTCTTGCTCGCCTCCCATCTCCTTCTTGCTCGCCTCTTTGCTCGACCTTTTGCTCGCCTCCCATCTCCTTCTTGCTTGCCTCTCTGTGCTCGATCTCTTGCTCACCTCTCATCTCCTTCGAGCAGCTCTCTCTCTCTCTGCGTCTCTCTTCCACAACTGTTACTCACTGACTCTGCTCATGGTAACCTCTTCTTTGTAACCTCCGTTGGTCTTCTCTGTCTATGCTGGGCTTTCAATTCCTCTTTCAAATTTCCTCTTCTCCCCTTTCACCCCTTTCATCTTCACTGTTCAGCCATGGCGGCCAAGAAATTATCTGAGACCTTCTCCAAGGCTCTGATTGAGGAAGTACAGAAATGGGGTGGAATGAAACAGACTGGGGTCAGCTTGAGGTACATGATGGAGTTTGGGTCTGAACCTACTGAGAAAAACTTGTTCATCTCTGCTCAGTTTCTTCACAAGGAGCTCCCCATTCGGATTGCAAGGAGAGCTATTGAGCTTGAGAGCCTCCCCAATGGTTTGTCAGCAAAACCTGCTATTTTGAAGGTAATTGTGTTTTTGGTTTGATTTTCTTAATGGGTTTTGGTTTGTTTGTGTTAATTGTGAATTTGCATGTTGGATTTTGGTTGTTTTTGTTGAATTTTGATATCTGGGGGTGTTGGGTGATTATGTGAATGGGAGTTGATTAGGTGGATTTTGGCGTGGGTTTGGTTGATTGTATTTGTTTTGAATGACTTTGAGAAGGAATGAAGTTTAAGAAGCAAAACCGACTAAATGGGGTGGAGGTTCTAATTTGTATGATAGTGTTTGAGGTATGTCCTCTGTGGGATTTGAATTGGTGGTTCTGCATAATTAGTTCTCATTTCTGCATAATTTGGTGGTTCTAATTGCATGTTGTTCGGCTCTACTACTTCCAGGTATCCAGCATGCAATACTAGTTGGTGATGAATGTCAATTGCCTGCAATGATCAAAAGCCAGGTTTGTTTATCTTCTTATTGTCTGTATTCTCTTAGCTTTGCATGCTTGATCACAATTGTTGTATTGTTACAATATTTTTTTCTGCTTAATAGATTTGTATGGAAGCTGACTTTGGAAGAAGTATGTTTGAGAGATTGGTGTTGCTGGGTCAGAGGAAGCACCTCCTTGAAGACGTTGAGACAAGAAGGGGCAACAAGGAAGGACTACATTGGGCAGCTTAAAAGAGATTTGAGTTCTTACTATGGGTACAATGAATTCCTGATTGGGGTTTTAGTGGAGGTAACTTATTATCGTTATTGATGCAAATACTATTCTAAAGGCTTAAGATGAGGAATTGAGGACTGGGAGTGTCGTTTTTTAAAATTTTTTAAGAGATAGAAACAAATATTAGCTAATTTTCATTTCAATAGAGAGCAGAACCTCTTGATTAATGATACTATGCCTTTGGGTATATCTAATACGCATTCCTGTTGGATACAGATGTTTCCAGTTGTAGAACTTTTAGAACTAATTGAAGCTTATGAAAAGCCTCGGCCTATTTGCTTAAGGACGAACACATTAATGTTAGAAAGACACAGTTATTCTGAATATTGTTTCAAATTTTTCTTGTAATAAACATACCGCTTAACTGCTTTCTTATTACTTTAGACTCTGAAGAGAGATTTGGCCGATGTTCTCTTAAACAGAGGAGTAAACTTAGATCCTTTAAGCAAGTGGTCTAAGGTAAATTTAACACCATATTCTTGATATAGCTTTTAGTTTTACGTTTTACCATCGAAAATTTGTGTTGATATCATGATTTTTAGGTTGGACTTGTTGTTTACGATTCACAAGTGCCAATTGGTGCCACTCCGGAATATATGGCTGGTCATAATATGGTAATTCAGATGCCCATCATGTCTATTTATTTATTTACCATTGTTGTCCCCTATTCTTGTCTGCTTGTCTAGTTCTTAATAATGTTTTTTCATTGTTCACAGTAGGGGTGGGCACGGGACGGGATGGGACGAGATATACCCATCCCTATCCCATCCCGTTCATACGGGATCGGGACGGGACGGGATGAGAAAAACCCCATCCCGACCTCGTCCCATCCCAAACGGGATCGCGACGGGACGGGACGAGATCAGCGACATCCAAAAAATTTGAAGCAACATCCAAAAAATTTGAAGCAACATTTGCCAAAAAATTTGAAGAAAGTTCTAACATCATCCAATATCTGTTTACCAAGGGCCAGTCAGCGTCCTCTTCAAACATTGTTTCTTAGAGTCTCTTTGCTCACTCATCATCTCCAAGATCTCCATGATCTGAAGAAACAAATCAGGTTAACTCATTTGAGATGGCTTTGCTTCATGGAGCATATAAGTTGGATATAAAAACATGTACCAAAGAAAGAAAAGCTAAAGCTATGATGGTAAAGTTAAGCATGCAAAGTTGTCGAGGAAGGTCATAGCCTCAACTGGGAAAGTACAGTGCCACACCTAAGAGAAACTTTACATTTCAAAGATCTAGTTTACTTGAACATTAATGGGCATATCTACATGACGGAATGAATTTGCTATGTTCAAGATGACTTCTGGACTATAGCCAGAATTTAACTATCATTTCTTAGTAATCTTTATGAATATTGTAACAAAGAAAAAGATGCTTTCAGTTATTCAATCAACTAGGAATTTATGCCATCCTTCAGTATCTGTTCAGCTACACAGCAAGCACATCAAGTTGTCAACTATTGAATGGAACCTACTAAGGGAAGCTCTCAGCCCAAAGTCTCTATCTGACTGAACAATCCTAAACCTTGACCACATTCAACTCTAGAGGAGTTTTAAAAGTTACGCTACTTAAATTACCAACGTTGTGTATAAAAATCAGTTTTAGCCATCTTTTGAGTTAGCTTAATTACTTTCCCAATTTGGACATTTATCTATATAATTTGAAACATTGCAGGGAAGTGATTGTTGGATATGGAGCCCAAAATGATTAATGGTATTCAAAACAGTCAATATCATAATGTAAAAACATATTTGTGTTAGATCATCAAGATGGCGCAAGAATGCATTTATTTGTATTCAAAACATATTTGTATGGGCATCCACAATTTTAAAATAAATAATTAAATAAAAATATTAATAATTAATATTAATAAATTAGTTCGGGACGGGACGGGATTGGCGGGATTGAAAATCTCCATCCCATCCCATCCCATTCTAGATCGGGACGGGACGGGATCGGGATGAAATTATTCAATCCCATTAAGACCCGGAAAAATCGGGACGGGACGGGACGGGAACGGGATCGCGGGATGGGATGCCCACCCCTAGTTCACAGTTGCAAAGTGCTAGCTCATTCTTGCCTGTCATGGCCCTTGCTCCTCAGGAGAGGGAGCGAATTGTGGATATGGCGTAAGTACTTCAGACTCGTAACAAAAGGATTACTACATCCTATAAAATTAGTTGAAGTAACTATTGACCGATAAAAAATTTACACTACATCCTTAGGTTCCATATCCACTGATCAACTTTTCAAGTAATAAAAAAAGTTGAAACATAACTCATATACATCTTTCTACTCGTCTGTTAGAGTAAACTTTTGACATTGTTGGTCGCTATGCTATGTAGTTAAATCGTTAATCAAACCCTAATCGATTCAAGAGCGTTATGAGATTAATCAGGATTAATCAAAATTAATCGGTCTAAATTTTATAAATAGATCTTTTCTATCTTTTTAAACAATATGCTTATTACTTGACAAAACAAAATGAAAATTGATAAATATTGATAGCTGATGCATCCTATCCATTACTGTACCTTCGTGAATATTTGAATTATGATGCGAGGTTGCATTATTCTTGTTTCAAAGCAGCACCTAGTGGAAAAACAACATACATTGCAGCTCTTATGAAGAATAGTGGTATGTGCTAACTTTGTCACAATCTAGTTTGTTGTTCCATGCAGTATGGTATTCTGTATATAAAGTTATTTCATTCAAGAAAATGGATGACTGTTACTTGGGTAATACTAAATAGAAGTTATATATTAGGTATTTTTTTTGTATGCAACCAGAATCTCAATAATTAGCTTAATACATGAAACCATTCTCTGACTTAGGAAGGCAGAAAATCTTAGTTTTCCATTCATTATGTCTTTTGAACCAGTAGGTGGGATACTACTGTGCTGATCCATGGTTTAAAAGCTTCCAGCCTTAACTGAAGTTTCAATTTGTAAACTGAAAAAAAAAAAAAAAATATGGTGCGAGGCCCTCGCCTTATTTAAGTGAAACTATGCCTAACCTAAAGGATGCACATCTTATCACACTCCCTAATTTGGTTAAGAAAAGTTCGTCCTCAAGCTTCAAGAAAGAAACCTCTGAAAAATGTACGAGCAGTTGTTAGCCTAAATTTTTTTTCTGCATAAAGTCAGTTTTTGTTGATCATAACGATTGTAAGCCCTAGTCTCTAAACACCACATGATGCAGTCAAACTTTTTCAAGACTACGTGTAGTAGAAACATTGAAGTTGAAGGAGAATTCTGTCGAAATAGGATATTATAGGAAGTGCGAGGTGGTGTCATTTTAAAAGACTAATGAGCTGGGTCCTTGAGCAGAAGCTGAGAAATGGATACAAGACTTGGACATGAGCCCACCTTGAACCTCTCTTGATTAGACAAAAGCTGAGAAATGGATACAAAACATGAGCCCACCTTGAACATTTCTTGATGTCATTGATTATTTCCTTCAACGGTATCTTCCCTAGGTTTTATTGGCTGAATTTTGTACAATTAACTGCCAATAAATAAATGGGCGAGAAATTTCTTCAATCCTAACTCAATTCTCATTCATAAACTCAAACAACAACCCATTCCAGTGTGAGGCTTTAACCTTGTTTAAAGTGAAATAAATCATAACTAGGAATGCCTTGTAAAATACTTAATGCTACCTTATCTCTAGTAAAATATTTCTTTGATACCAGAATGAACCCTGAAATGATGACACTTTGAGATACAATTCCTATCAATTAAATTCCTTTTTTTTTTTTTTTTGATAATGTTACCTAATACATCAGAATCTACATGTTGGCATGAGTGCTTACCTTTATTCTTCTTATACAATTCAATTTTTACCAGGAATTTTATATGCAAATGAAATGAAAGAGCCTAGGTTGAAGTCTCTTACAACAAATTTGCAACGTATGGGTGTGACAAACACCATTGTGTGTAACTATGATGGAAAGGAGGTTAGTTTAACGTTCTGGGAAAATAATAATTGTAATTTCTAATATTAATGGCAGCATTCATGAATTTCATGCCTGATAGGATGTTTATTCAATTAACAGCTCCCCAAGGTCTTGGGACAAAATACAATTGACAGAGTGTTGTTAGTTGCACCATGCAGTGGAACTGGGGTAAATTAACTGAACTTTTTTAATATACATTTGATTTTAGTGACAAACTCTTCTTACAGCTTGATTAAGCTAAATGAGCATGTACTTTTGTTTTTTTAGGTTATTTCCAAGGATGAATCTGTTAAATCATCTAAGAGTTTTGAAGATATTCAGAACTGTGCATTGCTACAGAAGGTATGTGTCAGTTCACATTAGGGTTTTTTGGTGCTATAATATACACCATCTTCTTTGTTTTCAAGTCAAATATGAGAATACCTCCATTTCATAAACGCGATCAATGCCACATTGTATTTCTGTTTCTTTTTTCCTGTTTTGTTGCAGTGTTTCATTTCTCGGCTTGTTATTAGTAGATTTTTGTTCTCAAACCAAGGCATAATGAATCTGAAATGTATCTTAGGCAGTCAAAGGAGATTTTGATCTGTCTGGTAGCATATGCTGCTTATGAGCAAGTTTGATTTTGTTGTGATTTAGCCATCAAGCTAACGACTATCACTAGGGGTGGGCATCCCATCCCGCGATCCCGATCCCGATCCCGTCCCGTCCCGTCCCGATTTTTTCGGGTCTTAATGGGATTGAATAATTTCATCCCGATCCCGTCCCGTCCCGTCCCGATCTAGAATGGGATGGGATGGGATGAAGATTTTCAATCCCGTCCCGAGCTGATTTTTTAATATTTATTATTAATATTTTATTTATTTATTTATTTTTATTCATATAAACTTAAAGATGACTGATAGAAACTCATGGTGTTTGCATTTGAATCCTTTATGGGATCTTCATCTTTTGATGTTCAAGATTGCATTTGAATTTCATTTATTTTATTTTGGGTTTTATATATTATGTAATATCGATTTAGACTATATATGAGTGTCTCTTGAGGCTATCATTTCTGGGTTTATCTGAAGTTTCAAAGAGAAAATAGATGAAAACAAAAGCAAATTGAACTCTCCCAAACATCCCAACTAGATTAGCACTTGAGGGAGGTTTGCAATCAATCACGTGCTCGTTACGTATACAATGTTATAAGCATCTTGAGATTAGCACTTGAGGGAGGTTTGCAATCAATCACGTGCTCGTTACGTATACAATGTTATAAGCATCTTGATAGACATATTCAGACATGTCTTTTTTATCCATTATTAATTTGGTTTAAGACTAAAGCCTGCTTGGTAATATGCTACTCACCCTCGGGCAATAGGAGTTATATTGTAGTGTCAGAGAACGTATATTCAAGAGCTGATGTGGTTTATGAGACCTTGGGTTTTCCATGGGGTCGCCTCTATATTGGTGGGTATTTCACTGCTTAGGTGTTATCCATAACTATTTTCAGATTCCTGCAATTTGCTTGTAGGTTTAAGAAAGTTATTTTTCACGCTCTATATCTAATTATAAGAAAGTTATTTTTCACGCTCTTATATTATGATAATCTTCGCAGCAGTCACAGGCAGCATGCTGATCCCGTCCCGTCCCGTTCCGAACCCGTTTGGGATGGGACGAGGTCGGGATGAGGTTTTTCGCATCCCCTCCCGATCCCGTATGAACGGGATGGGATAGGGATGGGTATATCTCGTCCCGTCCCGTCCCGTCCCGTGCCCACCCCTAACGATCACTAAATCTAAGTTATGCCTTAAATGCTTTGTTTAGTTGCTAGAATCAATAATTTTCTTACTGTTTGTTCCCTTAAATCTTCTAGGCCATAATGGCTGAAGGAAAGCAACACACTCTTGCAATAGGTTATACAAAGATGTCGGCAAAATATATGTAAGTAATACTCTTGGCTTACTTCTTATGTACATTTTTCAGTAGATGATTTTTTGTTTATTTTCAGGGATTGGGGCCTGACTTGGTCATTCTCCTAGGGGTTCCTTTTTATGATAAGCTTTTTGGCTGTGAGTTCTCACTCGTTACTCTTTTTATTACAATCTTTGCATGTGCATTTGTGCATAAGTCAAAGTTGTATGCCATTCATATTCATTTCAGTATTATCTTTTTATGGCAGCAATTCTGGTTATGTGTTCTCTATATTCTGGGAACCATAACCTCTTATATGGATTCAAAAATCAATATTTTGACCCATAAATCAAGTGAATAATATCTGAAATCTAAGCTGGATTTGGTTATGTTAGCAATCAATATGAATTTTTTTTTTATGAAGTCATTCAATATGAATTGTGTGTTAGCTATCTAGGTTCAGTCAAAACATCAAATAACCCTCATTCCCTAAAGATTTGCCAGATAAACTGAGCTTTTTTGCACAGATAAACCTATCAGTTCTCTTGTGCAGTTTGTGTGTGCAAACTTCGCATATGACCATGAAGGCAACCATGGTGGTGGTGCTGCTTATTGTCATTATGTTTACCATTTCAACTTGTGCTGAATCCATCAGCGGACAACGTGGTGTAGGCGTTGCTCCAAAAAATGTTTCATGCATTTTGGTGTTTGGTGATTCAAGTGTTGATCCTGGAAACACAATAGGCTTAATACAACATTTAAGGCAAACTTTGCACCTTACGGGAAGAATTTCTTCAATGGTCAGTTTACTGGAAGGTTCGGCAATGGAAGACTCCCCACAGACTTCACTGGTTTGCTCCTCTATATCGCTTTATGTCGTTCAAACTGAATGGTTTCTCTTTGGGTGTTCTTTATTCTTTGATTTGTTTGTGTAACGGAATCATTGGGATTGAAAATGAGCATTCCAGCCTTCCTGGACCCAACGCTGAAGAAGGAAGAGCTATTGACTGGTGTTAGTTTTGCATCTGCTGCTTCTGGTTATGACAACTTCACTGCGAAGATCACGGTTAGTATCGAACCTTTTCTTTGGACAGTTTCTTTAACAATAGGCTACGATCTACTAGCTAGGCAACCACTTGAATCCCTAACATTGGTGGTTGTACTAAACATTTACATTTGTTAAAAAGTAATGTGATAATGCAACACCAAGGGTGTTGATTTTGTTGGCGATCTTATTACATGCACAGGGATACGCGGCTAAAGAATTCGCCCAACAGGGTCTTCTGCATGGTGAGCTCGCAATCATTTCCAAGGAAACGGTACGTTGGTTTAGGATAACTTGTTCGAATATACATATATAACAAATGTGTGAGTTATTGATATATTATCTCCATTCAGGTTTCTCCTTATGAACGTCTAATTCCAAGCAAGGAATACCTATTCAGTGAAGGTACATCAGTCAGACATGCTAATATTGATTCATTATTGTTTTACAAACCTCAACATTTCCCCCTTATACCTCTATGCAAATCTGTAGTAATTCAAGTTCATTTCATATCCATTAGCTAGGACATTCTAACTATAATGCTTTTGGTGATCCCTTCTTTAATTGAGATTGAGTAACATGCTTGATGCAGCCTGTTTATTAGGAATGCCTGCATTGCAGTTACCTTTGACGTTTGTTCCAAATTTTAAAGTTTTCCCCTTGTTGGAAGTAAAAGATCCATTTACTGTGTTTTTTTTACTATCATGATTAGAGTGAAAATTTGATCCTGTTTTACATTTCTGGAAGCTGACGTGTTTATGATAAATGGGAACTTAGCATGACTTGTGGATTTTGGATTATTGCAGTGATACGATAGTCTTGTGTTAAAGCTGATAGTGGCAACTTGAAGAAGAAAAGCTTTGGGAGTTGTTAATAGAGAGAGAGCTGGGAGTTAACACTACACCAAAAATACCCATTAGCAACGGTTTTAAACCGTGGGGGTAACCCATTGTCACGGCTTAGAGCCGTGGGCTGTAGAGGCGTCGCTAAATCCTCAGTAACGGCTAAAAACCGTGGCTAAAATATTAGCAACGGTTTTATCTCGAGGACGGTTGATGATTTAGCCACGGTTATAAACCGTTGCAACAATCTTAGCCACGGTTCTAAGCCGTGGCCAGGAGTAGCAACGGCTTAAAACCGTTGCAAGTTATGGCCACGGTTCTAAACCGTTGCAATAGCTTTAGCTACGGTTTTAAGCCGTGGCCAGTACTAGCCACGGTTATAAGCCGTGGCAAGGTAGCCACGGTTTTTAGCCGTTGCAATAATTAGCCACGGTTTTAAGCCGTGGCAAAAAAAAAAAATTTAATTTTTTTTAAAATTTTTTTTTTAAAATTTTTTTTAAAATTTTGTTTTCAATTTTTTTTTTGGTCACGGTGTTAAGCCAATGCAGTTCTACTAACAGTGATGCAATACAGGCAATGAAGAGAAATTACAGACTGAAGAACTTGTAATTGTAATTCTGAATTGATGACAGTAAATGGAATGGATTGTATTCAATAAGAAAGCTAATTCGAGATAGCTAATCTCCTGTAGAGCAAATGCTCAAATGTACAATTTTCTTACAAATCAAATGAATCCCTTTTTCTCTCTTATGCTCTCTTATTTATAGTACTACATTTATTGACAACTAATCTAACAGAAATCCTTCCTAAACAACATTACATGTAACAACATAGCACTCTGCAACATATAGCAACCTGCTCCCTTTAGTAACAACACTTGTGTTAGCAGCCTGCATTCCATTCATGCACAAAAGAGATGAGGGTGATAATATGAGAGGACAATATTTCCATGTTTGATATCTCACACTAGTAATAAGAATTGTTTTCGTACAAGATGCTTAATTACTCTAAGTATAGGAAGCATTCAGGATACGATCACATAGAAGATAGTTGATATGCAATTTTATGCAATTTAAAATGTTTCTCAACATAATTTCAATAAACTGAACTCAATTTCAGTGTTCACTCAAAGCACTAGAACATAGCAATAAAATTTCAAATTGGGGTGCTCCAAATGTACGTTAGGCGCATGCCTTGTGCCTAGGCACAAATAGGGTATCACTCCCTCAGTGCACCTTTGCACCTTAACCACACTAATACAAGATACAATGAATAATCCAATGATCCAATAAAAAAAGTTCATGATTATTTTCCAACTGAATCAACCACTATCCTAACAGAATAATGTCATAGTTTAATACAAGTCTACAAGAAAAATTGATATTTTTTGCTACATTTGGCATAATCCAACCAACCATTGTATCAATAAGAAGTCATTCCAAACATGTAGGCGAAAAAGGCTGCATTGCAGGGAGGGCAAGCATATACAATGACATGTTATATTATTTATAGATGCATATAATGGGTATTATACTGAGTCAACATGGAAATTATACTGGAAATTAAAAATGGGAATCCAAGAATTAATCATTCATGAAAAAGCACCTAATGGGTATTATACTGAGTTAACATGAATAAGGCGAGTCTTCATATTTATTGGCAAAGATAGCAAATGAATGTGCCGATTGCTCTCTTACGAGACTGAAATCAGAATATTAATACCCAATTGGCCGGTTAAGACATTATCTGATCAGATCATAAAAATTAACCCATTAACAATATTAATTCTTTATTTTTGTGCAAACAAATGAAATGTTTGTCAGTGTAATTAGGGCGTACCTTGATGATTTCAGAGGGCTTGAACCCACCCATCCACAAAAAACATGGAGTGTACGAGTACACCTCTCTTTGTAGATGTTTTAAGTGGTATGAGGATCACGAGATATCCTTGAACATGACTAACAATTTTTTTTCCAAACCAAATAATTGAAAAGTGCAATGGATATGCAACACTAGTACAAAGACTGAGAAGGCATGTTAAATAGTCGTAACTTGAAGAGCAAAATTGTGTGATGTGCATGCCTTTGGTAAGTAGAAACGTAAGCAGGAAATGATATGCAAAGTGCCAGCTGGTATTATTACCTTTTCCTCATTGCACTGTTGAGCACTTTGTATAAGCATGTTTGCAAACATATCAACTTTCTTGGAGACTTCTTCTTCAATTGTGCGAGCATTTGTCCCAAAAATAGAATCGTTGCATATTTTTGTGTGGTAACCCACTGAGTCAAAACATATAAGACTGTTGTTAGAAGTTAGAACTAAACAAGTAACGAGATGATTGTTCCATTCATGGTTTTTGCTCTTAGTTCTACATAATTATATTGCATATTGCATCAAATTAAAATATATTCTTTAACAACATTACCTCCTAAGAAGTTTAGAAAAGTTTTCACTTTTTGTTTTGCAAGGCAGGTCATGTGGAAGAACATGGATCATAATATGACAAATCACAAACAGCAGAAGAAAAAAAAAACTAACAGCAGAAGAAAAAAAAAGCAACAGAGTGCATCAGGACAGACCACTCTGTCAAAACAGAGCGTGCTGTCCAGTGTATTGCAGCGCCGAAAAAAACTAGATAGAGCAGCTCCAATTCTTGGCAGACCAACCCTGCAAGCAAACTTCGCTGCTTCGAGTCTTAGCTTAATGATGACGTATCAAGTTGAGAAATGTTTCTATTATTTACATTCTATGTTAGGAAAGGTCAATGTTAGGAAAGCAGTGACCGAGTCTTAGCTTTGCCTAAATCTTGGCAGTGTTCTTAGAAAAATGCCTAAGCTAATTGCACAGATGTAAAGAGGAGATATGGATATGCTTAATGCTTGAAGCAAACCTTTTTTCTTTAGATGAAGCCAAATCCTTGAACATCTGAAACTCTGTTGAATACAACTCGAACAATAGATTGTCTCTGAGATGCATTTCCCAATTGGTAGGCATGTTCAACAACTGCCAAATAAGAACCATTAGGCAATATTAAAAACATCAGGTCTGCAGAGTTCGACCAAATATGCACGAATATGTAATAACGAAATATAGAATGTTATTACATACCAACTGTTTTTTAGAGGCTGCAGCATCATGAAGAAAAAAAAAATCAGAAAGAAGAAAATCGGATTTTCAATGCCCTAAATCTCCAATCAACATTGTCGTAACTTTCAATTTTCCACTTTCTCGGCAGAAACATACCATTGTCTAACATCTTTTTATTGGCCATGAAGGGAACATTTCCAGAGTAGCAGCTGGTCTGGTAGTGAAAAAAGCTGCAAAGAATCACAAGCAAAATCTCAGGGTAGCTTACTTCCATAGAAATATTAAAGACGAATTACCTCACAAGCAAAATCTCAGGGTAGCTTACAGTCTGCGGCCCCAGCTTAATGTTACAACTCATAGACTAGTATCTGTTGCTTGGATTCATAGCAAAAGCCTTCCAAGGATACACCTGCACATTCACATTATGAAGAAAAATGGGAAATTGTAAAAGCTACTCAGTTAGCATAATAACAGGAAGCTCATTAAGTGACAAGCCTACCACCAGCGGTAGATAATTGCAACAATCATATTACAATGCTTAATGCCAAGAATAAAGAAGAAACAAAAAAGGTGGACAAAGTAGGAGCACACCTTAATTTCTACCTTGAAGAAGTTTGCTCTGCAAACCAAATACCCATCTCTTAGATCCATAGCCTTTTGTTTTCTCTATTAGATCCATAGCTAAATTCAAAGCACTAGGGATGTTTTCAGATTCTTTTTATGAGGAGAAGGATGCAGTTTGTGAGAAAAAGTGCAATACTGACTAAGATGCAATACTGATTAGATCATGAACAATCTCACGGCGAAAACAAAAACCAGTATGAAAAAAACAGAGATTATAAATAGGTAATAGAGATTATAAATATGAAAAAAACAGAGATTATAAAGTACAACAGAAGAAGTCGAACCTGACATCTGCATCATTTTCTGCTCATTCATCTGGCTCAGGTTCCTGATATCATAGTGAAAGACGGAAAATAAGCAATAGAATACAAAAAATCACTACCCTGTTATCATGAATGAATACCCTGTTATTGCCATTCTCCTATTTATATGAACTTCATTGTGACAAATGTAAACAAAAAATCACTACAAGTGAACACTATCAGAGCAGGCACATGCATCAATCACTTGCAGAGAGCAATCGTCTCTGACAATTTAGATTGTCCCTTTGCAAACAGACACTAGCTTTCAAGTTAGAAACAAATTTTTTTTTTGGTGTTTTACCTTGTGTGGCTCTTCTTCCATTTGTCGATGTCCAAAGCATCCATACCAACATGACTTTGTTTTTCTTTTGGGTTCTCTCGACTGGGAGCATAACAACCCACTTAATTGAAGTTGGTTTCCCTGACATATCATTGGTTTTATCTGATATTTCCCCAAAAAACTTACCATTTCTAAATTCTAACCAATTGGTTCTACAATGATTTCAATGTTAAATATCTCCATCTTATCTACTACATTTTATTGAGCTACAACTATTTGATGTTGTTAAATCTTTTTTTGGTAAGGATAAGATATATCAAAGTGAGAATATCACCATCATATAAACTTAGTGGGTTTCAAAACTTCCAAGTGGCTCAATCGAGGATTATTAGATTGTAGTAAGAACACATGTTATATTATTTGAGCCACCTAAGGCATTGCGGCGAATGTGGTGGCTCAAAGAACATAATCTGCACCAAAGAAATTTTCATTTCATATGGTGGCCACTGTCCAATCTAATAACAACAGTCTAAAATGCACAAAAAGGCCCTAGTTATGAGAGAATAAAAGATCCAGGTATGACTGCAGAGTTGCAGAAGCCTAGTGGCTACATAAATAAATAAAAATAAATGATGAACATTTGCTCTCATCTTATTGGGTTTGTTATTAAGCAACCAGCCAAGTTTTTTATTAAAAAAAAACTAGACTGATACAATAAAACTAGCAGAGCTTACCTTTCAATGAAGTTCCTGACATGTGTTCTTCCCTCAGTCTAAAATTAGCTGGAGGTGCTGGGATTGAACTACTCAGGGCTTGAACTGCAAGAAAGAGGACCATGCTGTTATAAACTTTCAGAAAATCCAGGAAAACCAATTGATATCATGAATGAATACCCTGTTATTGCCATTCTCCTATTTATACTAATACCTCACAGAGGTCTTTGCAACATCTAACAGAGCATTTACATTCTAACAGAGCATTTCTAACCACTAACAGAATATACCAACAGTATCTGTTTGAAAAACCATCATTTGAGAAAAAAGGGTCGGTTGAGACTTGAGAGCTTACAAGGATTTGATTCAAGGTGCTGAGAGAAATGTCAGACTGCCAGTTTCTATTTTTAATAGTGCATCTCAACTGTGGGGGCGTCCTGTCTCAAAAGTAAATAAGACCGTTCTGTTTATCAAATATATCTTACATTACTTGGAGAAAATATATTCTAATTTGTGCTTCTACAAAAATAAAGAGAATTCTACAACCAATGCTAAGGCTGGCATTGATCTATCATCACAGGAAACAAGAAATAAAGGATGTGCCCATCTGAAGTTATAGTAAAGTAAGACGCATATAGATTCCTCGTTCCAAAATGAAACTATCTTAAATACCTGATTATTGAGTTCAGAATGCTCATCAGAGGATTTCATGCTTCAAAATGAATAATAAAATCATGAACTAACCCTTAACTGATGCTGCTCATCAACTGCCAAAGCATCTGATGGCTAATAGTGTATAGCATTACTCACCTGACAGTGTGTCCCATGCAGTATGGATAACAGAAGCAGGTCCAAGACTCTGGTGCAATCTCTCACAATCATGCAGGTCCAAGACTCTGCTCCTAGACACAAAAATATTTAGTTCAAACACACTGAAGAACCTAGAAAGTAACATCTAATGCTTGAATTCAAACTATGAGGATATGAATATATGAAGCATCTCCATGCCTTGCTTATAACAAATCTGCAACATATACAAGTGCATATTATAAACAATGAAGACTTGGGCAATCAATGTTTTGTGACATAACAAGAAGAGAAAAATAATGCTTGTACAACTAGATCTTCTCTATCACTTGAGGTGTGTCAAATGCAACTAAAAAACCATTATAACAAGAAGAATGGAGTAACAGACACAATTCCTTACCTCTTGTGTGTCTCTGCTATTAGTTACTGGTCTATATTCATTGTTCTCCATAATGATGCACCTTAGAGTTTGGCACATCCTTTACTATATGCCACTTGACAGGGAAGCTACCATTCCATTTGTCATGTTGCCAGAAATCCATATCCTTGTGAAAGTCAACAGGACCAATCATCTCTGCAACACCACAGAACTGTCCACTTGCATTAACCTGCATGGGAGAACCTTGTTACAGCAAAAACAATCATAAGAGAGAAATTTGGTATATAAAAATACATCATGCAAAGCAGGGCTTTAAAACAAGCAGGTCAGTATCTGATCATGCTGCCTCTTGGCGGGATACTCACTGAGAAGAACAAGAAAATAGGGCAGCCTCTTGGTTTCCCGGAAGCTATTTGCTTTGCATCTTCATAGGCACTGTCCAGCCTTCTGTTTCCATACTGTAACCTTGGCCTAGCTCCAACTAACTGGTATGGAAACTTCAAATGGAGCATATAGAGGAGAAGGCAAAAATTGATTTGTAGCATGAGTGAGACCAGAAACAACTTTATTCTGTGAAAATACCATATAGTAAGAATTAGGTTCTGATACAGAATGGTTAGACAAATATACCATCAACGTAGCATATTTTATGATATCAAATGATGTGTCAAATATGACCAATAACTGACTATGGTTCTACAGCAGCTACATTGAAAGTGTACAGTAGACTTCAAAAACAATTAGGTCATAACTCATAATGAGGCATGAACATTGGGGTTGATATACATTTTTCAAAATTGAGATTTCCACCACCTGCACATTGTCAAGTGCCCCCCTAGTACAGATTATGGCTTTATACAAATGCTTACTGATGAAGAGATTTATCTAAAGGACAATGAAGAGAAAATGCAGAACAATAATGAGAACCAACAATAAATTTATAGCATTGTTTTCAGTTATATATTTGGCACAAGGAAAAAAAAATTGAGAACAATGAACAAACAAAAATATTGATTTGAACTTCAAATCAAATGGTTTGAACTTCCGAACTGCTTCAAATCAAAGCATAATGATATGAACCGTGAGGCATATTGATTTATATTCTTTAAATGGTAAAGCAAACAGGGTTTTGAAAAATTGTTATTTAAACAGCAAAGAAAAAGGGTCATTCCACCAAAGAATTAAACAAAGGAAACAAAAATACCTTATCAGGATTCTTTTTGGTAAGCACTGCTCCAACAAGCTTTGGGGCTTTGCTGCGCTCCCAAATGAACTTCTTCATCAACAAGAGCTAGCACAGGATGGTGATCATCTGTATAAGGTGAAGTATTATTACATGACTGATCATCAGATTTTCTTTGCAGGACACAGATGTCTAAAGCAGTAGCATGTCAGCTAAAGGTTAACCACATGAGGTAGAAATCATGAGCACTTACAGCCAAGGATCATCTCCAACAAGCATCATATCATCTTCATTATCAGTATACACCACCTGCCAATTTTTGTTGTTAGCCATCAACTCGCCATTGAAGTCGAACATCTTGTCTAATTCAGCAAGAGCAACCCTTGGTAAGGTCCACAGACCTGCCAAGAGCAACCCTTGTTTGTGAACCTGAATTAAACAACTTTAGTACAAAGACTTCATACATTGAGACTAGTAATATAAAAATTGAATTCATCAAAACAAACCTTGGTGCAACTTCTGGTTGAACTGCCCTGGGTTTTTCCCTGAACATCTCTTGAACGCTGTTGACAAACTTGTGAAGGCCTCTCAGGCTCATTTCGAACAAGATTGGTAGACTTTGAGCCCTTTGATGGCTCTGATTGTTCATCAGAAATAGAAACTGCTTATATCTGAATAAGCATTAAACAAAACCTTGCTTCATTTCAAGAGAATAGAATTGGTAATGAGACACCATTTGCAAAGACAACAGTGGCTCCAGTTCAGTCACATTAGTTAATGAGACACCATTTGCAAAGACAACAAAAACTCACCTGTTTTTCACACCTTCAATGAATTCAGGAATGTTCTCAACTGTTCCAATCTCATTCAGCATTTTAAGCACAGCCTATAGCCAAAAGAAGACATCAAACAATGGACAATTTACATTTCATTTTCTCAAGTTCACAGAAGTAAATAAATCCATGACACAAAACTATAAACCTGATCAAAGTAGGGAACACTATTCTGCTAGTTACATAGGTTTTACGCTCAATAACATTTATATGGTTACCTCGTTTGCTCCACCATGAAGAGGACCGTATAATGCTCCAGCTGCTCCAGCAAGAGTTGTATAGACATCCACACCACTGCAAGCTTACTGTCAGATATGTGATACAACATTTGATTGACCATCTCTTTTACACAAAATTAAACACATACCTAGAGGCAAGATGCCTGGCAGCAGCAACATGATTTTTACATTGCTTCCAACATAGTTGTAACTATCAATCCTCAAGAATATAATGTTGCTTTCCTGTCAGCCTTGCTTGTAGTTGTTCTTAAGAATATAATTCGAAAAATCATACTACATAGCACATGGAAAGCATAAAAAAGAAATAAGCATTGAATCCTTGTCAAATATACCGATTCTCATGTCAATTAAGTTTGATTTTGCTCGTTGTGTAGCAATTATTTTGTTAGCAATTACTTTTTCTATGAGCATGAATGTTTGTCATCACCTTCAAATTTTCTAATTAAAGGTGATAGTTCAAAGAAATAAGCTCTTGGACATGATAATAACAAAATAATATTTTCAAGGAAAGAAAACCATTTATGGCCTTTTCATTGGAAAGTCATTTTACAAGCGATAACAGTTTGATATATAAGAGATTAATTTAAGATGTAATACCAGTTGCCCATATTGACAAAGTTTATAGTCCATTGGTTGGTTAGCGATTTTCCATGGTGCGAGTCATCACACACACTAATACTTATTGCAGAAATCCAAATCTAGGTTCAAACTTAAGACCCTGGATTCCCAACAAAGTGTTTTACAAGTTAGAATGTTCATATGATGTTACACTCAGACTACTACAGGGTGGAAGAGTTGAGAAGTAATCATTCATACTCAGAAGAATATCTACTCCTTTATATGTTGGTTGGAATCATGAGAATGGATGAACAAATTGAGAAAATGGTGGCACTTGTGGTCCTAACTACATTTGACTAGCTACCATGCAAGTTCAAAATTAGGTCCGACGTACCATGTCATGTACCATCTAACATACTAAATACAACTGTTCCACGTATGTATGTGAATTCCCTTCTAAATATCATAACCAACCAACATAATTAAAATTCTCCTACAAGGAAAGGAAAGAGACTCCAATTTTAAGTAAGAGGTTCAACCTAGCTAAAACCTTGAGCCAGAAATGAATAGATTCAAGTAACCTTATAGTATTTCCAGTCCCCACGCTTCATACAAGTAGGTGAAAACACACAACCTAACCGAAAAGGCCTATAAGAAACATTTTTACTTGGTTTTTCTCCTTTACTTGACCGAACGAAACTTGTCAACCACCATCTAATTGTAGCAAAATTAACTTTTTCAGAGGATGAACAAGTCATACTCACTGTGAATTTCAAACAACTAAGGTCAAACACAAATCTCGATGAATATTGATTTTGTTTACCTTTGCCAAATCACAAATGCAATTGAAACCTGGAGAAAAAACCTAATTACACCAAGCCCAGGCTACTAGGATCACACATAGTCCAGTCAAGGACCCAAAATCTACTTCTCCCACTGCTAAGCATCACCTGCAACATTGTCTTATTCTAGCAACCCTCGTGGTTTTAAGGTTCTATAACCATATTGAAACTTGTGAACTACAAACTCGACTATGAAATCAAGTTGAAATCAGCTTTAATAACGTCAAATTCCAGATACAAACCCTAATTTCAAAAAACCTCTAAATAAAACCTACAGATTCAAAAAACAATTCAGGAACCCTAGAGATTCATAATCTCTAAATAAAAAAAACTCTAGATTCAGGAACCCTAATTTCATCAAAAAGAAAACAGAGAGAGAGAGAGAGTACCTATACGAGAGAATGGTTTCGAGGTTGCAGTCGCTGATCGATTTTGCAAATGGTTTGGAGGTTGAAGACGCCGAGTAAGGAGGGAAGACCAGGGAAGGAGGCGAGGAGGGAAGTCGAGGGAGGAGCAGGGAAGTCGAGGGAGGAGGGAAGGAGGGAAGGAGGGGAGGAGTAGAGTCGAGGGAGGTAGCAGGGAAGGAGGAGCTTCGATGTCGAGTAGAGTGGAGTCGAGTGAAGGGAAGTCGAATGGAGGGGAAGGTTGAAGTCGAGCGCCAAAATAGCCCGCCCAATTTTTTTTTTCAGTTTTTTAGGTTGCCACGGTTTTGAGCCGTTGCTACTAGTAGCCACGGTTTTAAACCGTGGCCAAGTTTTTTTTTTGCAACGGTTTTAAGCCGTTTCTACTATTACCCACGGTTCTGAGCCATTGCTACTAGTACCCACGGTTTTGAGCCGTTGCTACTATTACCCACGGTTTTAGGCCGCTGCTAGTTATAGCCACGGTTTTTGGCCGTGGCCAATAAACCAACGATTTTCAGCCGTTGCCAGTTTTTTTTCCCACGGTTTTAAGCCGTTGGTCATTATGGCTACGATTTTTAGCCGTGGCAAATAAACCAACGGTTTAGAACCGTGGCCAGCTCGGCGTAGCTAAACTGGCCTTTTGGTGTAGTGTAATAACGGGTTTGCTCGACTCTATAGGAAATATTCTTCAATGGCATCAAAGCTTGGTAATCAAACATTAGAGAAAAGTAGGCGCAAACCTTCACCATTGCAAATCACAAAAACCAGCAAATCAAAACCAGTTACGCCTAAAAATTTGCAAAATTCTGCTGAAGCTGTTGCAGAGCTGGTCATTGCCTATGCCTCAGAGAACAAGAAAATAGACAATAAGTTGGGTGTAAATTCTTCCTCCAGAATTGTAGAACAGTTGCCTACACAAGTAAATGTTGCTTCTGTAAAAGAAATTAGGTGCTCACTAGATGGTGGAGGGGATCAAGAGAAGAATATATCTGAGCCTGGCAGTGTCAAATATAGTTCAGCTTCTGCAAAATTTAGTGATGGAGCCAACAGTCTCCGCAAAACCAGTGGAAGCACTAAGATTAGTGACCGTGATTTAGTTGAGAGTGGAAAGAGCAGTATGGATCTTTTACTTCCAACAAGGGGAATGCCTGCATTGCAGTTACCTGCAAGCTGATCACGCCAGGAAATCAGCAGAGCACGCTGTGAAGGTGTGTTCGCTATTACAATTATGAATTTTATTGAAATGTTTCATCTTTACCTTGAATGAACATAATATTTATTCTCTTTGATTGTCTTGCATCTTTTGCAGTAAGCAAGTCAGCTGGCGCACAAGGATGCTGGTGGTTACAGACTGGACTAGGAAATTTATTTTCGGGAGAGACTCAAGTAGGATTTAAAACAACCATTGAGTTGTAGACGACATCAGAACAGGAGATCATTTGACTATCACACTAGTTAGATTTCTTGTATGCTTACCAATATTTTTTCATACTTGGAAGACCACTTCTTGATCATTTACTGTGGTCATAGCGATTTTGTTTTCATATATCCCTTTCATATTGGGTATCGATTCTTCAATAATGAGTGGTTGTAATGGGGTTTTTCCCATATGATATTGTTGTCTATAATGCGGGATTAAATGATGCTTCATTAGTTTGCTAGCATTCGCATGTTCGTCCCCCACTGAAATTCGGTTGATTGGCTGCATAAACATCCGAATATAATTTTCTAGAAATAAAACTTATAGTTTGCTAGCATCCGTAATGTACCCCCGTTTAGCTTGTAAATCAAATTTTTTGATAAGTAATAAAGGTCTGGAATCCCATAGTTGCCCCTCCCTACCGGAGGTTTAATTTCACTACTACAAATATAGGCTTGGATAGCGCTTAAAAATAGGCTTGGATAGCGCTTTTTAGCGCTATCTAAGCGACCGCTATGGTAGCTTAGATAGCGCTCAAAAAAGCGCTATGCAAGGCGCGCACTTGAATAGCGCTTCGTTAGATAGCGCTTTAAAAAGCGCTATGTAAGCGTTGATTTTTTTTTTGATTAACTTCAATAGCGCTTTAAAAAGCGCTAATTTTTTTTTTTAAATTAGCTTGAATAGCGCTTATAAAAGCGCTATTTAATTTTGTTGATTTTTTTTTAATTTTTTTTTTTAATTAGCTTCTAAAGCGCTATTTAATTTCGGTGAATTTTTTTTATTAACTACCATATAATATTTTTTTATATAATATTTAATATAATAATGACAACGTTCAATCAATCAATAAAGACACAACATGATAACTAACTGTTTCTCATTCATTCAAAATATAATTTAAGCATTCATACAAAATTGTTAATATGCTATCATATATATACACCAGCTTTTTTGGCCACGAAATGAAATGGCCAACAGCTTCTCCTACAGTCCTAACTTCGTCTGTACATTGCGGCACCGCTGAATGTTTCTCAGATTCTACCGCCACTTCAAATTGTATCCTCGCATAACCTGAAATTGCATCATGGCATTGTATAAGTATAACAACACACACACACACTAAGTCGGTATATAAATCTTAACCTGAAATACAAGAACACACCTAAAAAAAACAGTGGTTGTTAGAACTTACATATTTTTTACAAAATATCTTTATGAGCATCATAAATAAGGATTTAACTTTAACCACAGTGATGTAGAGGGAAGGAAATGCAGACACGGAAAAATGAATAGCATACGTACAATAGAAGAAGTCAAACCTGACATCTGCATCATTTTCTGCCTCCCCAATTTCCAGTGGCAAGAGAATACTTAAGGCCACTTGTAATTGTTTTGGCATTGATTGCCATTCGCAGGTCAACATCTTTTCCCTTGTCAAGACACTATTTATTCACATAAATAAATTAGCTACAAGAAAACCTATATTACAATTAGGAACATCTTCGTTCATGCATTCATGTAGTGGTAGAGGGTAGAAAGGGAGGGAGAGAGTCAGCACCTTCTGAATGGATGATTTAACATCCCTTGTCAACTTTCTGAACAGCTGCATTCATAGACAACGAAGTCACACATGTAGTTAAACATCATAAAAGTCTGAATATCTCCAAAGACTTCACGATAAACAAACCATTCGGAATAGGCCTCCATTTAGAGTTAAACTGATCAGTCCATTCAGTGGAAAATCTTTCAATGAGTGGAAAATCTAAAAACTTCAAAATCGAAATCAAACCATAAAAATACAAAAAACTGATTTGCTCTTCCTTACTTGAATTCCAGAGTTAAACTGATCAGTCCATTCAGTGGGAATCTGCAAAGAATCGACAAGTGAACTCAAATTAGTCACCAAAAATGCGAAATTTTCTAACATTTAGAGAGGATATTTAGGATTTGCATAACATACAGCATCAAATGAACTCTGCCAATAATTGGAGATATTGGCTTCACATTCTGAAGGTTCTTTGAAAACCCACTTGTGACACTTATCAGAAGCTACTTTACCCATTAACCTGCCCAAATCAATGAACCAATTAAAGTCCACTCTTTTACAACAAAAGCTTTGCTTTCAGAAAACTTTGAACCCCAAAAACACCTACCCAGTACCCACCCTTCTCCATAATTGTAAAGCTGAATAGACATTTTGCTGAAGGCCTTTTTGACTTGATCTTCTCCATCTATATCTTCCAGACACTCTGCGACTCTTCCTCGGCAAAACCCATCTTCCCACATCAACATCCTGCACAAGAACCAAAACCCATCCTCAAAATCAATCCAAAAACTAAAACCCTTGTTTCTAATACACTCTAAAAACAAAACCCATATTCAAACTCAATCTAAAGAACAGAACCCACTATCAAAATCACTATTGAAGCAAGTACTCATAACATTTAATTAGAATCCAATGTGAAAATTGCACTGAAAACAGAATCCACTCATAACTATTCAAAAACAGAATCCACTGTGAAAATTGCACTGAAAACAAATACTCATAACATTTAATTAGACAATTAATACCAATTTTCAAAATCAATCTTTAACCATAAACCCATCTTCAAAATTACTCTAGAAGCAAAAACCCATATCATTTAACTACAAAATTAACACCCACTCCCAAAATCAATCCTAAACCATAAACCCATCTTCAAAATTACTCTAAAATACAAAACCCACCATCAAATTCAATCTAAAAAAACAAAACCCATTATCAAAATCACTCCAAACACAAAACCCATTCTCACAATCACTCTTAAAACAAAACCCAGAACTCCATTTTAGTCAGACAAAAACACCCATTTTTGTGCAAAGCTGCTCCCCTGTTTTCTCCCCCGAGTCGGCGAACACAAAGTTTGTGAAATAAAATTACACTTACAAGCTACCGTTGTCCTCGCCGACCTTGCAACCATTACCACCTCGACTTCTCCTGCAAAAACCCAGACAACTCATTGAAAAAAAACCCAAAGAAAAGAGAAAATCAGAGATTTACTACAAAAGCAAAACAGAGAAGTAAGTAAGTAAGTACGGGCGAGGTCGAATGGTCCGGAAGACGGAGTAAGTCCATTCTGAATTGAGACAGACGGTTCTAAGTGCCTCGTGCAAGGCTATCATCCCAACAGCTTCTTTGCTCCTATCTGATCCTCCTGAGCCCACCATGTCTCCTACTCTGTTTTTCCCCTTTTTGTTGTTCTTTCACTCTTAGCTTTCTTTCTCTCTTAGTACAAGTTGTTGCTGTAATGTGAGGAGAGTGTATTTCAAGAGCTTTTTTTTTATCTCGTTCAGAACTCTCTCTCTCTCCCACTCAAACTCTACACAACAACAACTCTTCTCTGGGTAATGATAACAACAGATAACTCTATTTCTTCATCTCTCACTTTCTTTCCCTTCTCTCTGTATTCACTGTTTCTTTTTCCTTTCTTCCTAGGCCAAGGTAAGAATCTTTATAGGAAGGGTAAAGAAAAAAGTGGTGCGAGTCGGTGAGTGTCTTTTGAGTTGTGATTGTGTTTTTTAGTTTTCATAATTTTGTAAATTCCAAAAAATAAAATGAAAATGAAAATGAAAGAATTTGGTTTAGCCTTGACACTTGAGAGTTGAAGTCTCAATGACACAATACTATTTACTAGAGTAAAGATCCACCTTGAGAGGTTAAACTATAGAGTAGGTGAACACCATGGTTATTAGAGCAAATAAGATAATGATGTTTGCCATTATAGCTATCTCCTCACAATTTCAGTACTTTATAACTAAACTGAAGTAGTAGGAGCTCTAGCTGTGAAAGATAAGCTTGTAGAGCTCACTATTTATACTGAGTCATTTGAGACAAAGGTTTGGAACAAAGAATAGAACACTAATATAGTTGATATTTTTTATATTATTATAGCTTACCTAACTCATTGAAAATGTCAAGCTAGCAAAGGTTTTGAGTAGTGTACTGTCAAAGTTTAGAGCACCAAGGAGCATCATCTAATAATACACCTTTGACAGCAAATCAAACTTGATATGGCTAACATGAAGCAGACTGTCCCTGAAGTTTATCAGGTGTGTATTCATTCTTTCATTCATTAAAAAATGTCAACTTCACGAGCCTAAAAAAATTGGAAACAAGAAGGTGCAGTCCTGTGAGATGTCTTACAATGAAAAGAACTCAAACAATGATCACAATCAAGAAACAAATCAACCCAGAAAATGAAGTGAAGCAAGCTAATCAATTATATCAAAGATCAGTCATATTCAATATGAGCTGATAATTACCGGATCATGTGTGTTAAACAACCTATGAGAGATAAAAGTTGCAACATCATACCTGCAAGTTAGAAGTTACCATGCCCCATCTCTAGCAGATTTGGCTTCAAATTCCATATGATGAGGGTTATCCAAAGCACTCCTTCCTGCATTCACTAATATTAGAAATGAAATACAAATTTTGAGGCACATTCAGTTCAACAACAATCGGCCTCGCCATATTCTCATATCTGATGCATCAACTTCTTTTTTAATGAAAATCTATCTACAAATCTTATAAGATGAATCCTTAATAAATAAAACTACGGCCCAATCAAACGTTTACATAAATCAAAGCAACCAGTATAGCCCAATCAAAGCTATAGAAACTCAAACTAACTCAAGGTTACATTGTACCCTCTTTCAGATTCAACAATTTAATCACAAACATAAAGAAAACAACACTTTCTACATCTTAGTATAACTTCAAACCATAGTTTTATCATCAGCTTAAAAATGATTTAAGGAGTTAGGAAGAGGATCATTTCAGCTGAACAATTGGATTATCTGAGTGTGCATAGCGCAAATAGTTGTCACGCTTGAAGTTTAGACTAAGGCTGCGTTACACAACACATTGTGAAGTTACTTATTGGATATAGCCACGTAAAACTACCAGCAATTATTTTCTTGCAAACATTCCTGGCCCAGCAATTATAACTAACGGCCACTATCTCTATCTCTCAGAGTCTCAATAACTAACTCAATTTCCAAAACTTAGAAGTCTGGTTGACCATACTAATACAACCATAACTTATCACTATAGCCTAGTGCTTCTATGAGAAGTACAAGTGCATTTACTTTCGACTCCAAAAACACAACCTAAGTTTTGTCGCCAAGCAAGGTCAAATAAAAACTAGTACAAGATAAAAGCATTAAAGCACTCAGATCAACCAAATAAGAACCTTACTTGACAAAACGTGACCAGAACAACGTAAAAGCAAAGGCAACTGGTAAAATAACAACCTGACGGAACAGGAGCAGTTTGAGTCACATTCCTCATCGGAGCCAAATCATCACGAGGCATAGGTGACACAGTTAACAATAGCAATAGAGTAGAGAACTTCACGAGTTGGAACTGTAAGATTGGATTCCTGCAAACAAGCTTCCATCTCCGCAACCTGACAAAATAGCAATACCATATTGCTGAATGTAATTAGCAATCTTGAGACTTCAACCATACTAAGATACTAAACCCAGCTAAGCCTGTGACTTAATAATATCTATTAAACAAGAAGAACTGCCTGAAAGTTGCACTACAAACAGCAGTGACAAACCATATCTAATGCAAAACACTCCTGAATCTCAATACTCGTATACCAATATTTATTAACAAAGAAAGTAGCCACAGCCATACATGGGAAAACAATTGGATTCAACTATTTTTTATTAATTTGATTAGTTAGTTTCCGATTGTACTGAAGGATATATTAGATGGTTTGGCATGCTTACTTCTGTATCCTTGAGTATATCATGAGTATGTATAAGCATATAACTTGGTCGATCATGTAAAAACTTAGTTAGTCGTATAACAAGACAGGACATTCATCTCTTAGGCTATGTTTAAAAGAAACTTTCTCCAAGAAAACTTGCCAAAAGTGAGAAAATAGAAGAGAAAAAAGGGAGAGAAAATGCAAAACATGAATTTAATGATAGTCCCTACCCTCATGTTTTCGACGAAGTTGTGGAAAATGTTTTGTTAGGATGGGAGCAAACAATATTTTCTCAAGATATATGGTCATCTTCCACCTCAATTCTGGATTGCTTGTTGTCTCTCGCTGCTTTTCCTGCTAACTCCAACACCTGATAAGAAGAAACCCATTGTAAATTAGATTCCCAATTCATTAGGTCAAAATTGTTCAAGTCTGTTTCACAAAAAATCACAAATTTAAGCACCATAATCAAAGTCCATTGTCAATTTCATAAAAATAAACCAAAACAATCAAACCCCATGTAAACATAAACATGATTCAATTTCGTTTCAGAAAATCAAAAAATTAGGGCACAAAAGGCAAATCAAAACCAAACTAATGAAAACCCATTCAAAATCAAAGCATGCTTAACCAACCCGGTTCTAAAGATATAAACTTGAAACAAAATACCCAGATTTAAATGAGCTTCCGACTCCTCGGTTCCTCGCCTCCTCGCCTCCTCTGGTTCCTCGCCTGAGTCGCCTCCTTCCTCGGTTCCTCGCCTCCTCTGGTTCCTCGCCTCCTTCCTCGGTTCCTCGCCTCCTCTGGTTCCTCGCCTCGGTTCCTTGCCTCCTCGCCTCATCGCCTCTCTGTGTGTTTGAAAAGGAGAATTCTAAATGTCGAGGAAACCAAAATCTGAAAAAATGAAAAAATGAGGGCTTGTGATCTTAATCGTCCGATCGTATGAAGATCTGAAAAAATGAGATTTAATTTGATATTTGATCAAAATCGAAGCGCTATCCTAAATGTAAGTAGCACAGCGCTTCGGAAGCGCTATGCAAGCACTTTAAAAGCGCTATGGTAACTTTGGTAACGTTTTTTCTCATAGCGTTTTTTAAAGCGCTATCTAAGACATAACTAAGATAGCGCTTAACTGAAAAAAAAAATTAAAAGCGCTATTGTAGCGTTTTTTTTTTTTTTTTTTTTTAAAGACAAATAAGCGCTATCCTAGTGCCCACTTGGATAGCTCTTTAAAAAAGCGCTATCTAAGTGGCGTTACCTAAGCTAATATTTGTAGTAGTGTTTATAAAAAAAAAAAACTTGAATCTTTTTCATTTAGTCAATATCATGTCTTGTATTGTGCATGACTATATGTTTTACTTGTAATCCAACACGCAATCCTAGTGAAATTCTAGTGGCCATCTTGCTTCAGGAAGTTGGTGTCAGAGACTTATTGATTGTTGAATTATGAGCTTTAGATAAGAAAATAATAACTTAACTTTCCTGTTCAACTTGGTTGAACATTCTGCCAACTTATTGATTGTTTTCTGCTTATTGATTGAACATAAGCTTATTGATTGAACATAACTTTCCTGCTCAACTTGGTTGAACATTCTACAAACTTATTTATTGGTTGAACATAAGCTTCAGATAAGCTTATTGATTGTTTTTTGCTCAACTTGGTTGAACATTCTGCCATAATTCTAATATGCAATATTTTTACTTTCTCTGCTCAACTTGAATGCCAGTATGTTGCTAGTAGGAATGCCAGTATGCTGCTAGTAGGAATGCCAGTATGCTGCTAGTAGGAATGTTAGTTTGAATGCTAATTGGAATGCTGCTTCAATGCCAGTACGTTGTTTGAATTTATTTCAGCATTTCAACATTTATTTCAGTGTTTATTTCAGCGTTTAAATTTCAGCATCGTAGCATTTAAATTTCTTTATTTCACCTTGTTAATATGTTCCGCTTACCTTTGTCAATCCTACAAATGCGCCAACTCAAAATAGAAAAGAATATTTTATTCTATCTAATAAGATGTTGATTAGTAATGTAAAAAGGCATCTTAGTTGTAACTTAGAGTCTCCATTTGAATGTGCAACTTTATGAGATTTGTATTACATAGCTTAAGTATTCAATACATTTCTCATGCACCACACTTTCAAATTTTACAGGTTTAGGTGTGGCTGAATTGATATTGGTTTTGAAGTGGAAGATATGAAATTTTGAAGTAGAACACATTTTGTGGGATAATCAATATGGTGTGCAAGATCACATGAATTGTTGTATGTATCATTTTTGTTGTATGTCCCATAGACGATCACTATGATTTATGTTTAAGTGAGTTGTATCTCAAATTGAAATTGTATTTATGTATAAAGTTGTTTGGGATTGTATTTTTTTGTAATGGACAAGTTATTGATTATACGAAAATTAATATAATTATGTTCAGGTTTGAAATGTTTATTCTGAATGACAAATAAAAGGCAATGAAAAATCTGAAAATTAATAAAAAGAACTAATTTCATTATAAAAAATGATTTTTATTAGTAATTTTTTTAGCTACAACAAGTTAGTGTTAGCAACAACAAATGTCGTCTCTATTTTGACAATTTGATTTGCAACTTAGCAACAGTTTGAAGCCGTCGCCAATTAGCCACGGTAAACGCCGTCCCTGTTTTGTTAAATTGATTTGCAACTTAGCAACGGTTTGAAGCCGTCGCTAAATAGCCACGACAAAAGCCGTCCCTGTTTTGTTAATTTGGTTTGCAACTTAGCAACGGTTTGAAGCCATCGCTAAATAGCCACGACAAATGTCGTCTTTATTTTGTCGATTTGATTTTCAACTTAGCGATGGTTTGAGGCCGTCACTAAATAGCCACGGCAAAAACCATCTCTATTTTGTCAATTTGCGACAGCCTTAGCCCTCTCAAACATTTTACAAGCCGTCGCTATTGCTGCTGTCTCAAATAAAACGACGGAATTTTTGCAACTTAGCGACGGATTTTAGCCGTTGCCAATTAGCTACGGAAAAGTTTACCATTGTTGATTGATGGAGTTTTTATTAACCTAAATTAATAAGTTGATAAACCCTACTTGTAATACCGCAAGTGCACGGCTGTCTAATTGGTAGACAGTGACAAATACGGGTCGATCCCACGAGGATTGACGAGACAGTCGAATTCTAAGACTTATTTGAACCAATTTAGAGTTGGGGGTTACAGCAGATGAAAATTACTAAATTAAGAAAATGAATTGACAACTAAAATTAAACTGATAGGATGACATGAGAGGGGACCGAGACATTGAATCCACCACAGGTTCTTCAGATTTGTGTAATCCAAATTATTGTTTTCAGGAATTAATATGACTAACCTAAAGATTAATCTAAGTTTGCAATTGATTTCAGCAAAGGTATATGTCTTCTTACGGCACACACAATCACATGTTTATTTTAACTAATTCTAAACCCCTAGCATTGTATGTCTTCTTACGGCACACACAATCACAGATTCAGATTAATTGATTAAAGCAGGCTTTGAATATCAATAAAGGGTACTTCTAACTACCGACTAGTCTAGATAATTAATCAGGATATAATCGATGAAAGCAAATTATTGAAACTCAGAAATCAAATGTGTTTAACGTTCAAGTATAAAGAAAACAATAAATTCAAATACAACAAACTCTAATAAACCCTGTGGTTTCATCTTCGCCTCGGCATGGGGTCTAGAAGATCATGGTGGTGGTGGTCACAACATCAATGGAGGTGGAATTCATCTCTGCACGAACACGAATCCCGAGAAAAAGTTACAAACGCTCTGTGGCGGCTCTTACAGACTCTCGGGGTGCAAATAGCCAACTATTTGAAAAACAGTTGGTTCCCGCCAAAAATCGCGCGTTTTCACTGCGCCTTCGTCTCCAGCGAGCCGCGCTCCTTCGTCTTCGCACCAAACGGCTCCGGTACCTGCAAGAAAACAGAGAGAGGGTGAGGAAACAACGAGAGAGAAAATACGCGAAGGAGGAATAGGAACAGGGATGGTGAAATAGGGAGGCGCTCCCTATTTCCGCTACTCCTCACGAGCTCTTGTTCCTCTGACGAGCTCCAGTCTTTGCAAGAGAGAGAGGGGGCTGGGAGAAGGATTAACAAAGAGAGAGACTGAAGAGGGCGAGAATGGAGGAAGGAGACAGGGCGGTGGAGCTCTGTCGCACGGTGCAACAGGGCGGTGGCTGAGAAAGAGAGAAACAGGAAGGAGGAGGTAGTGGCGTCTGATGGTGGTGCTCGGCGGTGTGGATGCTGGACGATGGCGAGGTGAAGAAAGAGACACGAAAACAGGGGAAGAATAGAGGAACAGGGGGGTCGTGGGCGGTGTTGTTATGCTGGTTTGCGACAGGGGCGGTGGTTATGTGAAACAAGAAGTTGATGATGTCTACGATGGACAGGGTGGTGTGTCACCCTATCGAGCGAGGAAGAGCGGGTGAGGGAGGAAGGCGAGGTGACAGATGATGGTGGAGGACGAGGGGGAGGTGGTGATGGCGGGATGATCGCACTGCCGGTTCTCCTATCGGGCGAGGATTGTCGGCAGGGTGGATTGGCGTGGTGGCTGGAAAAGAGAGGAAGAGAAAAACAACGTGGAAGAAGAGGGGCAGTTTTCTCTAAGAATGGGGAAGACCTAAATATCTTATTTCCTTGGGCTTGGGTTCTCCAAAAGGCGTTGGGCTTGGGTTTCTAGATTAGCTTTTTGGGTTTGGGCTTAGGTTAAACTAGGTGGACCTAGGTTTATTTGGGTTAGGTTTAGATATGTGACCATCTACTTTGTACCACCGCTAGAATCAACCAATTGATCATTACTTAAATTGTCGCCTTAATGTGATTTCATCGTTAACGCTCAAATTCCTACAAAGACATGAAAATGAAATAATAAGAATAAAATATAATAATCGAAACACTAACATATATATATTAAGGGATATATTATGTAATAATTACGTGAATATCAAATACCCCCAAACCTATATTTTGCTAGTCCTCGAGCAAAACAATAAAAATAAAATTCTAACTCACTTTCGCAGGAATCATCTGTTGCACTTAACTTAAACGTGCAACAAGGCTTTAAACCGCTAGAGTACCTTTAGTGGACGAGTTATAGTCTCGTGAGGGTTTCCAGAAATGTCACGCACAAACATTATGACTCAATAAATTTCCAAAACATGGTAACTTGATCTATTATCCTCAGAGAAATAATTTAATTGCCAAAATTTTCAGAAAACAACTAACAGTGTCACAATAATATATCAAAAAGTCTTAACAACAATTTAATAATACCAAAGGTTAAATAAATTTCATCAATTATTCCCAACTCGAAGTGTGTGTGTGTGCATGGCCTTATCAACATAACTTTATTTTTCTTTGCAAAGATACGACTAGATAACCTTTGAATTGTACGCTTCGACTACAAATCTCTCTTGTCACTCAGAAATGAATCACTCAGAGATTGGTTAGTTATCACTCAGTTTATATATGAGAAAAAGAATAAATTATGGAAACACAAATATCTCACATATAATAATCATGAAAAATGGACTTTTCAAAGAATGAAATGAATATGATCTCATGGACAGGAATATCAATTACTTTGAGAATGTTGAATCATATACCATAGTTCTTGTCTATTTAATCTCCACATCTATGAACCAGACATTTACTTAAGATCAATTAGGTCTTTATTAGGTTGTAATGAGGCTAAGATTTTGGCTAATAAGAATGGAAAAAGAATACAAGAAAAATTCTCTGAGAATGGATACACCCTTTAATAAGCATGTGGGGCTCTGAAGAATAAACCAATGTTGTACACCATTAATTTTTCTTCATTCGAAATTTTTCTTCATATTTTTTTTTCATTTATCTTTTTTTTTTCTTCAAAGCATCAATCTTTTTTTTTTTTTTTTTGACATGCTTTCCCTTCTGCACAAGAAAACATTTCAATCCCGAGGATTCATGGAATATTTAATTTCAACTCTTTTTATTTGCCCATTTCAAAAATACATCAACCATATACATTCTCAGACACATTGGATAAGGATAAAAATAGTATAGGATATTACTCTCTAACTGGAGTAGGTAATGGAGATGAGGTTAGCAAAGAAAAAGTTTATTTAAAGGCTTAAAGGGCTGCAAATGGATATTTATCATTAAGTAGGCTAAAAGGCTAAAGAACAGTTCAAAGAAAAAAAAATGCTTATATCACTTCTTAAGCTCTAGTCGGTATTATGACATCTCAACTAAATAAATCAAGAAGTTCTAGTGTAATAATTCAATTTTAACGACATTATCAAAGCAATCAATAAAAGAAACAAGAATAATGAGATCATCAACGAAATAATGCAAACTAAAAAAAAGTCAGAGTTTATTTAATAACTCTAAAAAAAAATAGAATGTCTCGAAACTCACAAGGGTTAAGTCTCCACTATTATTCTAAGGTTTTCTAATTAATATCTTACTGATTAACTTCGAGTTATGCTAACTAGGCTTATAGTGCAAGAGTGGTCGAGTTGAAAATATATCATGAAATATATTTAACTTAAAGATAATATCAAACCATATGTTTTCCTATTGATATATTAAAGTGACAAGTGTAAGCATGTATTCCTTAAATTTAAAGGCATACTTGAAAACACATCCTCTTCATTGGAAAGAAACTTAGATTTTGAATGCATTTATGAAAATTTTCACACAGTCATAATTAACTATGTATTCAATGGAGATTGAGTAGAATACAATAGTCAATTGTGAAATACATTTCATTTCAAAATTTTCAAAGAATGCAGAAAAAACTCTTAAACCTCACCCAAAACCTAAACCAAACATTGTCCTCGATGTATAAAATGATGATTATGACAAATGCAGAAAAAAGAAAAGATGAGAGTTAGAGTGATATTACCATGGGAAAGTTTTTACCAATTTCGACGAAATCGTCCACCAATGAACGCTCAAAATCATAAGAACTGTGAACTCATCATAATAAATTGATAAAAACAATATAGGATACAAAAAATATACAAATGGAAAAATGAAAAAAATTAAATGTATCAGTTGTAAGTCAAAATTGTTACGGAGTTAACGAGTATGAGCGAAATGCAGCTAGAAAAAACTCGAAAATCAGTCCAGACTAACCATAATGACACAACTAAAGCTAGGCTGCCTCCTAGAAGCGCTTGGTTTAACGTCATCATCCCGACATATGTTCTTCCTCATAAATGATGTACCATGAAATGACGAGGAATACATATATAGCGAACACTCTCCTCAAAAAGGGGCAAGGAAGCATATAGCAACAACCTAAAAAGTTGAGGATCCGTCCAGCAAATAGTAGCAACCACATGCGACACAACGTATACTAACACATCCCAAAAGCTACGAAGGCGCCATGCAAACTCATAGAGAAAATGCAAATGAACTCGCATTCTTAGAGAATCCGTGGGAACCTTGAGCAGAAAGGGGTCACAAACAATGATATCCAGCAAATGACTCCTACCTACTCCTAAAAAGGGACATCCTAAGTTAGGTTGCAAATCAGAAGATTGAATATGTATCACAACAGGGTGGTCAAAACTGAAATCATCTCTTACAAACAATGGATCCACATAGGTAGCATCAGTCAATATGAAAAGGATGGAATGAGGTATGTCTATAGATATATCGGGTGGTACAGGCTCATCATAACAAAATGAACTACACCAAGATGATGAGTTAGACAACGCAACAACACTCCCAAACCTAGAATTAGCACTACCTATGGCATGTAGTCTCTCATTAGATGCGTCCTCCGATAACGACTTGACTATTTCTTGAATTATGGGGTCATTCGTATCGTGAAAATAGTCGATGCTTGACTCCAAAGAACATTGAGAATTAGACTTCATGCAAGAGTCACTAGGAAGGCATATGTCGAGTGGGTCATCATGAAAATGTGGGGAAAGGAATGGGTCAAGAAGAAAAGAAGTTTCGATCACATTATCCTCAAAAACATCATCTGACTCAGGTTCTAATGTGCTACTAGTTATGAATTGACCCTCTGAATTTTGAATAGAGTGACTAGGAACTCTTCCTAACTCACTTTCAGATAATGCCTCAGTAATATGATCCACAACTATCTCAAGTCTAGTGATGGCTTGAGATTGGTGTTGAATCATGGCTTTTGACTCTAACATAGCCTGAGAATCATGGTCAAGTAGTCGTTCTGTGCACTGCATAAAACGGTTAATCGTTTCCTCTAAACTTGATGTGTTGGATGGAGGAGCTTGGTTAAATTGAGGCATAACATGATTAGGGTATTGAGGAGCCTGAAAGAGAATATGTCCCCCTTGGTGTGAGTTATGAGCCCAGGAGAGATTGTGATTATTGGCAAAACCAGGGTTGTAATAGTTAGACTTTGAATTATAACTAGGTCGCCAATTAGTATTAAAAGAATGGATTTGCTCAGCGAAATATAACATGCAACACAACCCTCAAATGAAACATTAGTGGGAGGTAGGGGTTGAGTCAAATTCATAAGTGCATCTAATTTCTGAGTCATCGTCATAAGAACTGTTTCGAACCTCGAGGTAGAAGGGGAGAAGTAATCCTTAAAGACTTTCTCCTCAGCCATTTCCTTGGTTTCAAGATTTTTTTTTAATATATGCACGTCTAACCACTATATGAAGATGACCCGACTCTAAATAAATAAATAAATAAAAATAAAAAGAATGGAACCCTAAATGACACCTAAATGATGCGCAAATAAAATGAATGGCAGACGACCCTAGAGCTTTTCTTTACTAATGCAGGGCTGATATTCAATTCAATTTACCTAATCGTGGGAGAGGCACGATAATTTCTTATCAATCCGCCACTGCAAAGTTGCTCATAGCTCTTTTTCCAATATCTAGCTCAAAGTGAAATGCCAGTTCAAGAACTATTCCCAGATGGGATATGTTCATTCACTCGACCACTTTAAGCTATCAAACGTCCAAAGAGGGTCCCTATGAGCGTCACACCTGTCCTAGATAATTATCTTGCTACAAATTTTAAATAGTGAAGGCCTAGGTTCCTAACCCTAAAATAGATGGTGATTAACCTATCCGCTGGAGAGGGCATGGAAGTTTCAACTCAATCCTGTCACTATTCAAATTTGCATGCAGTACTACCTAGAACAAGCTAAAAACAAGTGATCACACAGAAACCGCGTGCAGATGCGATGGGTAGAAGTTACCTCCAGCGTGAACCTCTTTCGGGTTACTTGCGACGCTGAGTAGAAGTCAATTTCTGAGAGTTTTCACGCAAATCGCAATATTTCACTTTGTTCCCACTTGAGCTCCTAAGTGTGCGACCGCTTGCAAAATAAATGAAAAAGTAATTCAAACTCAAGCAAATAAAACAAATAAGAAAGTGACTCGTAACATTGTTCCTAAAAAAAAAATTAAACCTAATTTATAAACTAGCAAAAACAACTTTAGATTTCGATTATATCGTTACAATCCCCGGCAACGGCGCCAAAAACTTACCACTATTTTGTTAATTTGGTTTGCAACTTAGCAACGGTTTGAAGTCGTCGCTAAATAGCCACGGCAAATGCCGTCTCCGTTTTGTCGATTTGATTTTCAACTTAGCGACGGTTTGAGGCCGTCACTAAATAGCCACGACAAAAACCATCTCTATTTTGTCAATTTGCGACAGCCTTAGCCCTTTCAAACATTTTAAAAGCCGTTGCTATTGTTGTTGTCTCAAATAAAACGACGAAATCAGCGACAAAATTTTTGCAACTTAGCGACGGTTTTTAGCCGTTGCCAATTAGCTACGGAAAAGTTTACCATTGTTGATTCAAATAGCTACGGTATTGCGATGGTCGTTGAGCTGTTGCTGATTCATTTTAGCTACGGTTTTTTGATAATTAGCAACTGTAAAACGCCGTTGCTGAATTGACTTTTTTTTGTAGTGTTGATACAATAATGTTTATGGTGAAACTACTTTGGTGTAATAAGTTTGGCGCTTACTGACTTCAAGATGGTGATAAAAACACCAAATTCTTTCACCTTACCGCTCTTATGCGCCGAAAAACTAACTATATCATGCGACTCAAGGATTCGGCCAACAATTGGTATTCTGAGCCTAAGACTACGGATCATGTCCTGAATGATTATTTCATCAATGTTTTCTAGTCTTCGCTTATTTCTCCGGACCATGACATCTTTCAGCTCTTCCACCCGATCATATCTTTGGCTGACAATGATGCTCTCTTGGCTATCCCTAATGTTGAATATATCAGGGACATTATTTTTGCTATGGGCAGTCATAAGGCCCCTAGTCCTTACGATTTTCATGTTTTCTTCTTCCAACACTATTGGGACATTGTCAAACATTATGTCATTGAAGTGGTCCAAAATTTCTTTTCGACCAGACAAATGGACCCTAAACTTAATAAAACATTCATAGCCTTGTTGTCTAAAATTGGAAATCTGGTCATGTCGGATAAATTTCAACCCATCAAGCTATGTAATGTTATTTACAAGGTCATCCTTAAGATCCTAGCCAATAGTTTGAAACCGTTGATTGACAACATTTTTTCTCCCAACTAAGACGTTTTCCTTAAAAGTTGGTCCATCACTGATAACATCGGACCAGCTCATGAGACATTTTCTGAAATGCAACATTTTCGGCGAAAATCTTAGGGCTGGATTGGCTATCAAAATCGATATGGCCAAAGCCTATGAAAGAGTGGAATGGTCTTTTCTTCTCCAAAATTTTCAAGCAATTGGGTTTCGCAGAGGAATGGATAAAATTGATTGAGCAATGTATCTCCACTTCTTCCCTTCGGGTTCTTTTGAATGGTTCTCCTCTCCCTTCCTTGAAGCCTTTCAAAGGAATTAGACAAGGCGACTCTCTCTATCCTTATCTGTTTATTTTGGTTGCAGAAGCTCTCTCCCACATGTTGGCTCATGCCGTAGCTAATGGCACTCTCAAATGAGTTAAAATCAGGCGCCAACCCCCTTCTCTCAGTTTTCCTCTATGTTGATGATTTTATGATGTTCTGCCGCACTTCCTTATCTGAAACTCACTCGGTTAAAGATAATCCTCAACATTATTGTTTGGCCTCTGGCCAGGGAGTTAATTTTGACAAGTCTTCAATTTTCTATTGCTGCAATGTGCACCCCAAACATCTAAGATAATTAATAGGATTTTGGGATCTAGATTATATAATTCTAAGGACAAATATCTGGGACCCCCTTATTACTCTCTAAGCACAAAGCCACAAATTTCCAATTTTTGATTGACAAATTCACTATAAAATTAGCGGCATGGAAATCTAAAGTCCTTTCCCAAGCTGGCTGCTGCACTGTGATGATCAAAGCAGTTCTCAATTATATTCCTGTCTTTACTATGCAAACTTTCCTTCTTCCCTCCAGAATTTTCAATCAAATGGATACTCTTGCTCGCAATTTCTGGTGGAATGGTACAGAAAATAACAAAGCAAAACATCTCTGTACTTGGAATAGAATTGTCGAGCCTCGCCGTCTTGGGGGTCTTAATATTCCTCTACTAGGAACAAGAATTTTGCCCTAATGGCAAAAAAATGTGTGGAATGCTTTTTCTGCTCCCTATTCTCCGAAAGCTTGTCAGATCAAGGCTATCTACTAAAATTCTAAGAGCATTTTCCAAATTTGCAAGCCTCCCTCCCAAGCTTCTTTTATTTGGCGAGGCACCACCAAGGTTTTTTTTTTAAGGTGAAACACTATTTGCTTTGGCAAGTGCTCTCCGGTGACCAAATTGACCTTTGGCATAACACCTGGATTAAATCAGGTTTACTGTTGACCGATTGTATGTTGGATCCTTTGGCACCGGGTCGTCATTCCTCTATCTCAGACATTTAGATGGTATTTTCTTTAAATTTGATCCACTGGAAGACCAACCTTATCTGAACCCTTTCCCCGACTCCTATTGCAAAGGATATTATCGATATTTGCCTCAGGAGAACTGATCGTCCTGACAGACTCATCTGGCTAGGTGACAAAAAAGGCATCTTCTCGGTCAAGAATGTCACCTAAGTTTTCTCTGAGGATCATAATAATGGTTCTTCCTCGAACCCTCCTCCCTCGCTCTTGGAACCCAAAATTCTTTGTCATCTTTGGTGCATCAAGGCCCCATCCAGTGCCATCTTTTTCCTCTGGAAAGTTAGTCAGAATTTTCTTCCTACCATGACCAATTTAGTTAGAATACATGTTCTTATAAAAAATTGTTGTGTTTTGTAACAATCATACTGAGGATGTTCTGCATTTGTTTTTTCTTTGTCCGATCTCTAGTCGGCTTTGGCTGCTCTCTTCACTATTCATTGACTGGCACAATCCCACTATTCACCGCCTTCTATTCTTGGCTTTTTCAAAATTTTGTTGAATTCTGCTAAGGACCAATTTGATTCCACTGAGGAGATGCTTTCCCTGTTTACGATCGTCCTTTTATCCATTTGGCGCCTCTGCAAATAATATAATTTCAACATAGCCAACTTCCACACTACTGAATTCACTTCTCTTCTGAATAATACCTGGTCTTTTCAGTGGTTTCGGCATAATAGGGAGGCTCCCAGACTCACTCTGTACTCCGTCCCTCTCATCTTCAGTTCGGTTAGGAAAGTTGATCATTCCCACCCTGGGTTTATCTCTCCCCAATCTAGCCGTATTTTGGCCCCCTTACAACACCCGTAGCTAGTAGAATTAATCTTACAGGCTCAACTCAAGTTTGCCAGTACTCATAGCTTAAATCTCCGCCTCTCTCCCTCCCTTGTTTCCCCCATGGATTCTGGATCCAGATACTGTGATTGTTAACTTTGATGGTTGCTTCTTTGTTCATACTAAACGGGGGGCAGTCAAAGTCATTGTGATGGATCTGAATGGAAATATCTTAGCTACTGTCACTAGTGCGATTCAGGAAAGGGTGTTGGACAACACAATGGCTGAGTTCTACGCAGGAGAGGCGACCCTTCTGTTGATCCAGGCCCAACAATAGAGGTCTGATCTTATTTTTGGTGATTCTACAACCCTGCTGGAGACGCTCTTCTCAGAGGACACAAGCTCGACTTTTGCTTTGGATTGGGTTTGACGTCCACTTTTTTGGAATATTAGGCGTCTTCTCATTTTGCTTTCTAATTTGCAATGCAAATATATTGGTAGATACCTCAATATCGAGGCTCTTAAGTTACCAGCTTTAGCGGGTCTGTATGAACTTTCATAGTTTAATATGCATAATGCTTTAAAAAATGTTTATGGTGAAACACACAATTTTTTTTGAATGTTGAATTATATAACTTCATTAGTGTATCAGTCGTGACGTGGCCACACACTTTCCCACTCGTGCCTTCGGCATGGCCTTTTGTATGCTATTTGGCTCGCTGGAAAGCAATACATATGATTCAAACATAAATAAATTCTACAAAAATTTTGATAGTGTTTATTATATTTTTCACAATTTAAAACATATGATTACCTGTAATAATATGAATAAAATCATTCCTAATGCAAGTCATAACATTGTTTGCAAACCATATATAATTAAGGGTTATTTCCCATATAACTATTCATGTTTGATCTCCATTAGTTCTTTTATTTCAGTCTAACCCCATGACCGTGAGTTCAACTACGTTGACTCACAAACTCCATCCAAAATTTTCAAAATGACCAACTTACTCTTATGCATGAGTTTACACATGTTTTTAAAATGAATAATTTTTTTTTTAACAAAGATAGGGGGCAATTAGGAATTATATACAAACTAATTGCCCCCCATCTTTGTTAAAAAAACAAATTAGTCATTTTAAAAACAAGTGCAACCATGTGCAAAAGGTAAGTTGGTTATTTTGAAAATTTTGAATAGAGTTTGTGAGTCTCATTAGTTTGTATATAATTCCAAATTGGCTTTATCTTTGTTAAAAAAAATTGTCATTTTTAAAACATGTGCAAATCCACGTGCATAATGGTAAGTTGGTCATTTTGAAAAATTTGGATGGAAAGTTTCATTAGTTTGTATAATTCCTAATTGGCCCTCACATTTGTTAAAAAAAACAAAATTAGTCATTTTAAAAACTTGTGCAAACTCATGCATAAAGGTAAGTTGGTCATTTTGAAAATTTTGGATGAAGTTTGTGAGTCAACGTAGTTGAACTCGCGATTATAGGGGTAGACTGCAATAATAGAACTAATGGGGGTCAAAAAGACATAATTATAAACAAATGAGAGCCGAATAGGAAATAACCCTATTATTAAAAAGTGGATAAACTTCAAGTACTTCCAATATCTAGTACAGACCCACGTTACAAGTTTATCTAATAGCTACCTAACGCTTAACCTCAACTCAAACTAAATACAATACTTCATCGGGATGGAAAGTCATGAGCATCATGTTCATTTCCAAAGAAATATAAATAATATAATTTCATTTCCAAATTCACAATCAACATTGGCATCCCCTATTGCACAAAATAGACATTGACTGAGCAGCCATGTTTTCATTGATATGTTAAAAATAAGGGAACCAAACAGAAGTAATAATCAAGAAATATTATCTTAAAAAATAGAAGTGATAATCAAGAAATATAATCTTACAAATATCCCAATGATGTGTAAGTTTTTCCGATGAAAAATACCAAATTAGAGATAACCTTATTTGAGGTTATACAAAATTAAATCTTACACATCTACTATAATGTACGGTCTTTAAAAACTTTCACCGTATCACAATATACAAAAAACGTTGTTTTGTGTAGAACTACGTCCTATATACCTCAACACTGAAATCAGAAAAAACTCAACATAGGGAATATAACTAAATAAAACCAACTTAGGCTTTAAGCGAAGCAACCGTTTTATTTCTCCTCTTCTTTTTTCCCATTATTCAGAAAGCACATTGTGTGTCTCAAGTCTCAACATTGAAACCAGAAAAAACTCAGCGTATGAAACAATCTCTTTCCTTTTTCAATAGCCTTTCTGTGTTTTCTCTTTCTCTTCTACCTCTTTGAAACCAGATCTATACCTCAACACCTTCCTCTTCCCATTTCTTTCTGCTTTCGTTCCTGTTCCTGACATCCAAGTTCCGCTGTGGTTTCCTCAAGCAGGTGGTAGTTTTTTTTCATGTTTGTTTATCTTTTGCAGGTCTCATGCGCAGAGCGGTTCGAAATCTCTTAACCTCCTCCTTCTTCATCTCCAGTTTATAATCCCCAACTCCCCCCTACATTCCCCTATTTAAATCCCAACCTTCTCTTTATTACTATTTTCTACACATCAAATCAGTTTCAGTATTTCATCATGAGATCCCCTCACCGTTTTCATAATCACATCAGATTCTCAATTAAGAGAGTTTGTATCTCTCAGAGATAGTCCTACAGAGCTATTAGTAATCCCAACCAACACCAACATTTTCCTGCATTATCGAATGGCAATGTAATTCATCCCCAACAATAACACCTCTATTTCCATTCGGTTTTGATGGATCCGAATACACAATATGCCCTCCCCCTCGCTCTCCCGCCTAACAACAACCACCAAATATCACCAATTTCTATCCAACAGACTCAAACATCTCTAGTGATTCCTTCGACTACTATACCAACTACACCTACCACTGCTGACAACCAGATCACGGATCTTGCCGGTCTTTCGAATGTGGCCAATCCAAATCCAACATCTCTCACCCTATCCGATACGGAGTTATTGTTCCACAACTTGGGTTTACAAGCTGCTTCACAATCAAAATTACCACCTCCATGTTTTGGAGAAGGATTGGAAGAACCTGAATACTCTTTTCAACACAAAGTGGTGGCCAAATATATGCACCATCAGAAGCTGGGAACAGAACTCTTTGCGAAGCGCCTTGTACGTAGTACAATGGAATAATTTTCAGGAATACCAAGTTGATGGTCTGCCTCGCAAAAACGATCTTAGTAATAACTATTATTTCATCAGGTTTAACAGAAAAGAATATTGGAACTTAGCTCTCAATGCAGGTCCTTGGTGGGTTCTTAAATGGCTGGTATCCATCAAATAATGGCAAGAAGATTACATGGGAATTGATTTTGCAAAATTTCCCTGTTGGATTAGGTTTCACGAATTCCTCAGTCGTAAACTTAAACTCGACACAGTTTATACTTTGGCCAATAGCATTGGTGAGGTAATGGAGATTGATGCCGAATCAGTGGAAGATACAAAGATTTCGTTCATCCGTTTCAAGATTTGGTTGGATGTGAACAGACCCATGTCGTGCTCCATGGATACAGATTTTGGAATCCCCAATGGTAGAAAATTCAAAGTCAAATTCTGCTTTGAGGATCCCGCAAAATTTTGCCTTGCTTGTGGAAGGGCGCAACACGTCTTTGGTCTGGAATGCCCTATGTTCCCCAGAACTCCTGCCACTATGAAAATACTGTACAAGAAAAAAGCTCATAAGCTGCTCCACCTTCCTTTCAACTTATCCTGTAGGATCAAAACCTTTGAACCCAGTGCCTTCTTCTCTTTTCCAAAATCCTCCAAAACGTTTACAATGACTCCTTCTTCTTCCACTCCCAATGCAAGTTATAACCCTACCCTTCACCCGAACACATCCCTAGCTATACCCCACAATTCACAGCAGCTTTGCTCCGCCTCTAATCAACCTTCCCCTATAGAGCCAATAAAATACTCCTCAATCATACCACCATCTCTTTCTCAACATCCAGCTAATTCTGAGGGGACTTCTCATCCTCCTCCCACTGATGGGCAACAATTCGTTGTCAATGCTACAGTAAATGAAACAGTGGTAAACCAAGTTCATAGCACTGTAGCTACAGTGAACATTCAAGATGCTAACCTATCCACTGATACTACTATTGCAGGACAGCCTTCTGTGACCTTGAATGCCAACTATATCAATTACAATCCTTCTACTACCCAACCACCGACGGCTCAGAAATGTGCACAGGACCTCCTCCTGTGCTTCCTGCGCAAGAGCCCCCCCCCCCCCCCCCACCCTCCCGATCCCCACCACCTCTACAACCCACTCTTCCTAATGACTCTATACTGTTACATCCTCATAATTATCCCCATCATGGCCCACTTGCAAACTATGGCACCTCGGCCCAATTCCCAGCATCACCTCAACATAATATGGCGGAAGAGCTGGGCCAGTATCACTTACTAGACTCGTACCCATTTTTTGAGTAGTTCTTCGGCCCAACTGGTGCCAACAGGGTTACAACAATTCAGCCTATCTCAAGGCTTGCTCTCCCTTTGGTTCCTGCAGCTGCGGGCCTTTTATTGGGCCTTCATCCCATCTTTCCTCTGCATTTATGGGTCCTCTATCAAACAAAGACTAGTAGGGGTGGGCATCCCATCCCGCGATCCCGTTCCCATCCCGATCATGTCCCGATTTTTTCAGGTCTTAATGAGATTGAATCATTTCATCTCGATCTCGTCCCGTCCTGATCTAGAATGGGATGGGATGGGATGGGAAGAAGATTTTCAATCCCGCCAATCCCGTCCCATCCCGAGCTCATTTTTCAATATTTATTATTAATATTTTTATTTATTTATTTATTTTAGGATTGCAATATTAGTGTAATTGAAGAAAAATGAATTTAGTTGAAATCAGTGTAATTGATATTAGTCTATATATGCATCTACTTGATATTGGTTTATTTCTAGAGTTCTAAATGAATTATTTAATTGCAAACTCTTTAAAACTCAAAATGGGATTGCTAACTACATTGGAGAGTTTTATTTCGTGTCAAGACAATGAATTTAATGACTTTTTTTTTAAAGCAATAATGAAACATTCTTCTTAGCACCCCAAATCTACTCATCCTTTTGTTTACTATTTGAAACAGTAGAGCAGGTCCACCATTGCCATTATATTGTCCACCTCTTAGTAATTCAAAACTCTGTAGAAATCTTAATTACAGGGTGAATTTCAGCTATCATTTATGGTAGTTTATTATGACGTTGCATACTCAATCTAAGGCTATCATTTATGTGTTGTTCTACGAATTGCCTTTGCCTCTTTTCAACTAAGCAAGTTGGGTCTTGGGTAAGCAACAATTTGTCAAAAAATGAGAGCACACTGATCCCGTCCCGATCCCGTATGAACGGGATGGGATAGGGATGGGTCTATCTCGTCCCATCCCGTGCCCACCCCTAAAGACCAGGCCTTCTCAAACCAAACCACTATGAGACCCATCCTCATCCCCACAGTAGCTCCACAACATTTTCCTCACGTGTTCCCCTTCCTCCCTCAACCGCATCCTTATCAATTTGGTCGGGGAAATCAAACCTTCAATCTTATCCACCCCACAACCGGGTGAACACATTCATAGATAATAGTTTGGAATGAGTTCAAATGTGCGGTACTGAGTCGACTCAACAGCAACCTAATGCACAAAGGTTCTTCTCCACTGAACAATCATATCATTCTACTAATACACAAGTGACGATTCACATTACAAATTGCTCTGAACATGCTCCGACTTCCACCCAATCTGTATGGGCAACCCAGTCTCCAACTCCCTTCCCTGCTCAAGAGGCTCAAGTAGAAAACTGGCAGGAATTACAAAGTTTTCAGAATAAAGAGATTGCTCCAGAAACATAGTTTCAGCTCGCTTCCAATGTTTTGGAGAACCCGGTTAGTGAGGTGAATCTAGAGTTCCAAGACGTCCAATTATGCCAACAAACAGTGATTACTGCTGAGAATGATTTCGAGACAAACTTACTCACTCCCTCTACTTCCATCAATCAAGCTCTGCTCAGCACATCATAAATAGAGGTTTGGAAGAATCTTGGCAATCTCTTATGAATAAGGAGGCTAGTAATAGTCACACAGTTTTCTTCAGCACAGAGTCTCAATCGCTCCAGTAAACAACCACTACCAATATCTCTTCTCCACCTCTTGTCCCGGTCAAATCAGCGAGAGTCCAAAAAAGAAATATCAAAGGGAGCATGAAAGCAGTTGCTCATAGGGAGGCGGCCCTCAAAGTCAGTAAGAGGAAAGTCATTTATCTGGGTTCAAATCAATTGGAATAGCAGTTCCAATATGTTAATGATCATATCAAGGCATCTCACAAGCGACTCAGAGTTGTTGATTTTCCCTCTGTGCCAAATTCAACGGAGCACCCTGAGCCCATATCTTCCACTTTGCAAACAGACCCACATGTTGTGGATACATTTCTTTCTACTTCAGGCTCTTCTCAGGGCCACATGACAGCGGCGACCACCCGGGAGGGGTCGTCTCGGTGCCCATGATAGTCTCTTGGAATGCACGCGGGATGGGGTCTTCCAGAGCATTCCGGAACCTAAAGGCATGCTCCCTAAAGTCCAATTGTGATATTCTCTTTATTTCATAAACCAAAACCTCCAATTCCAAAATGGACCGCCTGCGTCGGAAACTTGGATTCAGACATGGATGCTCCATACCTGCTCTAGGACTCTCTAGCGTTCTTGCTTTGTTTTGGAAGGAAGGTATTACCTTGCATGTTTTATCTTCCTGTAAATATTTCTTTAATTGTGTTGTTGATGATTATTTTACTACTTCTCTGTGGTCTATATTATCTTTGTATATGGTGAACCTAACCTTGCTCACAGGAACATTTTCTGGCAACAAATGTTACAACTGTATGCTCTTCAATCCGTGCCAACAAATGTGAATACTTAACCCTGAGGACAAATTGGGAGGAAACACTCCGACCTTAACCAACCTCAGTTATCTAAGAAATTTCATTAATTTTCACCACCTTATTGACCTCCCTCTCCATGGTTCTCAGTTCACATGGAACAATAAAAAGGGTGCTGGTGGTGGAATTAAAGCCAAACTGGATAGGATCTTGGCCTTGACTGACTGGCTACATTTCTTCCCAAATGCTATTGGTTCAAGCATTCACAATTCTCTTTGGACCATAGGGCTCTTAAGTTGGATCGGGTTCCTCTCTTCTGGTCTAAACCCAAACCTTTCAAATTATTTCATATGTTGACCAGGGACCCTAGCTTTCGCCAACTGGTTCAATCAACTTGGACTCCCCATAGACATCTGACCCCGACACAACATTTTCAAATCAATACTAAGAAATTGAGCCATCAACTCTCTAAATGGAACAATCGTGACTTCAGGAATATTCAGAGAAATATCGCGAAAACCACCTCGCCCCTGGATGCTCTTCAAAATAAACCCCCCTTTTCCGAGAATGTGGTGGCCATTAAGATACTTGAAGATTATCTAGAGGAACTCTTGATTAGAGAAGAAATGTTCTGGAAAAATAAATCAGGTATCTCTTGGCTCGAGGCAGGAGACCGTAACAAAAAAAAATTTCATCTCTATGCATCCCTCCGTAGGAAACGCAACCTCATCCTCCGACTTAAAGATGATTCCGACATTTGGCACTCAGATTTTGAGGGGATGAGCTATGTCCTTAATAATTATTTCCAGAACATTTTCCAGTCTTCCATGCCAGCTCAAGATCAGGAAATTCTTTCCCTGTTTCAACTGATGATATCTTCGGAGGTTAATGAACAACTTTTAGCCATTCCCTCAGCCCTTGACATTCGGAACACCATGTTTGACATAGGGAAACATAAGACCCCTGGTCCAGACGGTTTTCACGTTTTCTTCTTCCAATATTACTGAGATGTTGTCAAAACTGATGTCATTGAGGTGGTGCAATCTTTCTTCTTCACTAAGGAGATCAACCCCAAGCTGAATGAGACCTTCATTAATCTTATTCCAAAAGTCAACAGTCTGATTTTCCCGGACAAGTTCCATCCTATTGGCCTATGTAATGTCATTTACAAAGTGATTTCAAAAATTCTGGCTAATAAACTCAAGCCTCTGCTTAATGACATTATCTCCCCCAACCAAGGAGTTTTCCTTCGAGGTCGTAGCATCTCGGATAATGTTTCTATGGCTCATGAAGCTTTCTTCCAGCTCAATCACTTTAAGAGAAAAAAAGGGATGGATGGCTGTAAAAATTGATACGGCTAAAGCATATGACCGTGTTGAATGGTCGTTCCTGATTCAGCTTTTTCGTCAGCTGGGGTTCTCGGAAGGATGGATATGCTTGATTGAACAATGCATTTCCCCGACTTCCCTCAGAGTTCTCCTCAATGGATCCCCTCTTTCCTCTATCAAACCTTCTAGAGGTCTGCGTCAAGGGGACCCACTCTATCCATATCTGTTCATTTTGGTGGCGGAGACCCTTTTCTGATTGTTGCCTAAAACAGAATCAGATGATCTCATTAAACGTCTCAAACTTAGAATTCATGCCCCCTCCATTAGTCATCTGCTTTACGCAGACGACCTCATCCTCTTTTGTAGAGCTTTTTTAGCAAAGGCACACAACACCAAAGCTATTCTCTCTCAGTAGCAGTCAATTTTGATAAGTCCTCTGTCTATTTCAGCTCCAATGTCTACCACCACCATGCTCGTATGATTACCCGGATCCTTGGCTCAAAATTTTACAATCCTAAAGATAAATATCTTGGGTCACCTATTCTTCTCCCTAAAAACAAAAGTAAAGATTTCCAGTTTCTTGCTGACAAGATGAACACTAGACTTGCTGCTTGGAAATTCAAGGTCCTATCCCAGGCTGGTTGGATGGTGATGATCAAATCGGTCATGAATTTGATTCCCGTCTATACTATGCAAACCTTCTTGTTACCTTCCAGTATTGCAAACCGCCTGGACAATCTTTCCAGAGATTTATGGTGGAATGGCACGATGGAAGGTCACTCCAAACACAGCTGCTCGAAGGATAGAATCTCTAAACCCCACTTTCTGAGAGGTTTGGGTATTCCCCTTACTAGAATTAAAAACCTTGCTCTTCTGGCAAAAAACCTTTGGCAGATAATGACAAACCCTGCCTCTCTGAGAGCTTTTCTTCTCAAAGCCTTATATTTCAAGAATAAGGCTATCCTTCACCTCGATAAAACACCATCGGTGGCTTCATTTGTTTGGCGTGGCCATCTTAAAACTCTTCCTCTCATTCGTCAGTTTGCGTGCTCGCAAATCTTCTCTGGTGAACAGGCTGACCTTTGGGTCGACTCCTAGATTAAACTAGGATTTAGACTGGATGATTGCATCCCTGATTACCAGTCTAATCCTAATATTCCAAAACACCTTTCGGATATCTGGACTTTCCACCCAAATAACACAATGTCTTGGAATTCCGATCTGCTCCACTCTTTTCTCCCGTATCCAGTGGCTTGCGATATTCTTTCTATTGTCATCAGACACTCCTCTTGCCCAGACAAGCTTATCTGGACTCCCAATAGGAAGGGACTGTTCTTTGTTAGTAACACCACCAAAGCTTTCTCCCCGGCAAAGTTTGAAACCTCCACCTCCGCGACAATTTCTTTGCAAGGTTACCTTATCCGATCTCTCTGGCATATCAAAGCCCCACCTAATGTTATCCTTTATATGTGGAAGCTTTCACAAGACCTTCTCCCCACTTTGTCAAATTTTGTTCGTGTTCACATCTCTCTTGAAAATGTGTGTCCACTATGTCTCTCTGCCCTGGAGGACGGTGTACACCTCTTCTTCCGCTGCCTGGTCTCGTTGAGGTTCTGGCGGGGCTCCATGACCCCTTTTGACTGATAGCAGGCAAACCCAGGTCTCAATTCTCTCTCGGACTTTTTCCTTTTACTTTGGACAACTACTAAATGTAGAGCAAATGAGAGGGATGAACTTATGTCCTAATTCACTGCCACTCTTTTATCTATTTGGAGGTTTTGTAACTCATTCGTCTTCAAATGTATCAAAACAGACTTCCATCTCTTCGGAAAGATGTTGCATGACACTTGGATATCCTAGTATAATTACTGGTTCAAAGGAGGACAGATAGGGCTTTTGCAACATAGCTATGTCCCCCACATTGTTGCAAATGCTATTCAAGACTGCCATTTTCAGCAGCCTGCCTTACCCTCAATTATTGACTGTTCTAGGCAGGTCGAGCACACCTTAGTTGAGGACACAGCTAGACGGGGTATTATGCTAGTTCAGCTGCGAGTGGTCGCTAGCCACCACTTGAATTCCAACCGATCTCTAACGGCCGATCTTTACCTTATGTCTCACCCACACTCTTTGATTGTTAATTTTGATGCATGCTTTTTTAAAAACTCCAAATAGGGTGCAATAGGAGTTGTGGTGATGGATTTGCGTGGGGTGATTGTCTCCACTCTTTCTTGTCATATTTCTAAGACGGTCACCGACAGTACTGTGGTTGAAGCCTATGCGGCAGAAGCGGCTTTGGAGTTGATACATTCGCAAATATGGAAGAAAAGGCCTTTTGCTAGGGGATTCGGCTAATCTTTTGCTTGCCATTCAGGAGGACAGATCTAATTCTTTTGCTATGTATTGGTCATGGAGACCGATTATTACTAATATTAGAAGGTTACTTCTTTTGCTCCCTGAATGGAAATGTAAATTTATTAATCGGGAAATCAATTCAGAGGCCCATAACTTGGCTCATGAAGCTGAACTATCCTTATGTAACCCTTCTTATTTTTAATTAAAGCTTTTTAGATTTCACAAAAAAAAAACTAAATAAAACCAACTTAGGCTTTAAGCAAAGCACCAGTTATTTTTTTCCTTTGTTCAAAAATAACATTATGTGTCTGACAACCATAATGTGGGTTATCTTGAAATTTTGGCATAGCCTCCATTGTTTGTTAATGTTTATAGAAACAAATTAGTCAAATAACCATGAACTACCTCCATCGAAGCAAGAAATAAGTACGCCATTTGGTTCTCCAGAGTATATCAAATAACCAAGTTATGCTCATAGTGTTTTTTTAGCCCAAAAAAAAAAAGTTGGAGGAATAATCAAACACATCGACCAAAATTGGCCAAATGCATTGAGAAAGGGAGAAGTCTTCATGGTTTTTGTCACACCTCGATCTTTGGAAATAGCGGGACAAATAAAAATTCAACCTTTTATTCCACTAGACCTTCCCAAAATCGAAAAGAGAATTTGTTTCGACATTTCCAATCTGATATAATAAATGTTCAAAACACGAGGAGTAAGACTTACCAAAGAAAACAGACCATCACTAACTAGAAAACTTTATAATGGTTCAACCACTACAATTGTTCAAACTGCCTATTGACAAAATAAAGAACTAAAAAATTACAGCCAATGATCTCTAATGGGGTAAAACACTGATGATTATCGACTCAAGTTAAAATAAATAAAAAGTTAAATAAACATAATTGTACCACTTGATTTTCGGGAAGGTCGGTTAGATTTTTGTTTATTCGACTTTTTAAAAAATGGGGCGTGACAGTTTTAAACTCCACAAATAAGTCGTAACCATTGGATCGTCATGATTTGTTTGATCAATATGGACTGCACCAATTATGTATATAGAGGAGATAATTCTACGCTGGATTTGTTCTGTTTGATAGATTATTCTAAAGCGCTCTTTGAGCATGCATTACTAACGTAGAATTCCATCCAATAACTCAAATAATTATTTATTTATTCAATTTGAGTACTAATCAAGGATTGAGATTTTGTTTTTCGAGTTAATTTTGGTTTCCTAATTTTAAGAAATATTTCGATGTGTAAAGAAAAAATGTAAAAATTTCGAGAATACATAAAATATATATGAATTTCGAGGGTATATTAAATATGTGAAAAAAATAATATGTAAGTAAATAAATGTATTAAACACATTGAATGAAACCAATATCTATAATTTAAAAAATCAATATCTACGCAGAAGAAGTGATAATTAAAAAATTAGGGCGTGGTTTCAAAAATCATAATATATAATTAGAATAAATAATAAGTAGAAGACAAAAAAACTTGAAATTTACGAAAAAATCTCAAAATTTTTCAAAAAAAGTGTAAATTTGAGTAGCTCGCTTTTGTATTTTTATGAAAAAACCTCAAAATTTTTCTAAAAAAACCCAAAATTAAATTTTTTTTTTATTTTTATTTCGCCCTTTTTCTTTTCGTAATTTAAAAAAAAAAATCTTCGAAGAAATTTCGTATAATTTCGCAAAATCACAATTCTTGGTACTAATGTAGGTTAACAGAAAAACAAATAGTTATGGATAGGGGTGGGCATGGGACAGGATGGGACGAGAAAGACCCATCCCTATCCCATCCCGTTCATACGGGATCGGGACAGGATGAGATGAGATAAACCCCATCCCGACCTCGTCCCATCCCAAACTGGTTTGGGACGGGACGGGATCAGCGTGTTTCAAATTGACCATGCAATTTCAATAACTAAAATAGATCTTTAGCAAATTGCATGTTCACACATAACCATGCTGAAAATGAAATAATAAACCAAAATGCAATCAACTAAATATAATGTAACCTATGCCATAATAATCACATGAAACTGTCATTGGAATTTCTCACAGAGTTTAATTTTCATGCATATATATCCTTGCAAATGAGATGATACTAGGAACCCATTAAATTGTATTATAGGTTGAGTCCAAAGTTTTCAATGAAATCGAATGTACCCTAGTTAAATACAATTAAACAAATTGGTCTTCAAATATGAGTTGATAGCTTAACGACATTGAGAATTTTAGATGCTAAAATGTTATATGCATCAGAGAATTTGTATAGGCATCCAAATATTGCAATCCTAAAATAAATAAATAAATAAATAAATAAATAATAAATATTGAAAAATTAGTTCGGGACGGGACGAGATTGGCGGGATTGAAAATCTTCATCCCATCCCATCCCATTCTAGATCGGGACGGGACGGGATCGGGATGAAATTATTCAATCCCATTAAGACCCGAAAAAATCGGGACGGGACGGGATCGGGACGGAAACAGGATCGCGGGATGGGATGCCCACCCCTAATTATGGATATGGTATTGGCTATTTGGAATCAAAACTAAATCTTTGGAATGGTTCTGATTTTGGTACTAGCTATTTACAGTCGACTCCGAACAACTAAGATCAGGAAAGGCACCTTACCTCCCTGTGCGGTGGTGAAAAAAACTCAAAACATTGTAGATAACACTCGACTGACCAATGCATGGTAAGTATATATGTTGAATTAATGGAGTGTTAGTTATTGTGTGACCACTTCTTATAAGTGCTCTGTCCTTCACTTATGTTAGCTAGACAGAGGTGTTATCTGTATATTGGTGAACTGCTTGTATGACACTCTTGCCAAACTCTTGTCATCTTGTAGCTCTTCATATAACTTTAGGGTTTGGTTTTCAGTGCATTTGATTTAGGACAATTAGACATGCCTCCATTCATAATACCCAATAGGGAAACTCCCCTTAAAGATCGGAAATTAGACTTATCCTCTGGATTGACAATCCTTAGGGAGGCAAATAAATCCCTAAGGAAATTAGACTTATCCTTAGGGAGGCAAAATAAACGGTTTTCATTAACACAAAATTAAAATGACATTAAAAAAAATTCTGCAAATTACACCTTGAAAACTATTACAAATCTCGAGGACAGGTTATTGGTACGATTAAATAAATCCCCATCTTTTTCCCCTTCATTACACCTCCCCTTTTTCTCTCAACACCACCATTAAACGAACTAACTCGAACACACTCCTCAAAATACCCATTCGTCCTCCTCATAAAAAATCATTTTTTTTCTCTCTCTCTCTCACACACTTTTTTTTCCTCTCGTCTCCAAGGAGTAGAGACGCTTCGACCAACACACAGAGAAGGGCAGAAGCAGAAATTCGAAAAAGAGTTTGAAGAGGAAGAAAATGAAGAAAAGAGAGATATCAGACGATCGATCGATTCTCGATGAGTCGATGGAGGTGGTGGCTATCGCTCGACGAAGAATAGAAATATCTCAGACGATCGCTTGGTTCTCTATCTGATTTGTCTTTTGATGAGCCGATAGAGGCGGTGAAGCAGATGATTCAGTGTTCTTTGATGAATCAATTTGAGTGGTTGAAGCAACATTAACAACAGTAGCAGCAAAGGAGGAGTTGTGTCTAAAGCTAGTGGAGATTGTTGAAGTTGTCAGAAAAAGAACTGAAGAAGGTGTTGTTGAAGAAGTGTGAGTTCTCTTGCTTGCTCGAGTGTTGGATGTTTGTTGATATGGAGAAGAAGGAGCTATTTGTATTCCACAGTGAGCCTCTCGAAACTATTGATGCAAGTGAAGGAGTGGAGATTGGAGATGAGTTCAGCAGGGAGGTGAAGAAGAGAGGAAGGAAGGGTTTTGGTGACCGTTTGAGAATTGGGAGAGTGGGTGAGGGTTGGAAATAAAAAGATGAAATGAAGGGAGGAGGAAAGGTAGAAGTAGTGTTGGTGGGCGGTTGCCAGGGGAAGAAGATGAAGATAGTGTTTTCGTTTTATAATCCAAAGTCTCAATGTTGTTTCGGTTTTCTTGAATGATGTTAGTATATATTGTTTTCGTTTTATTTTCTTTTGTTATCGTATATTCTTCTAGCATTCCTATAGTTATAAGCTACCATACGAATTATGTATCCTCTTCTCCAGGCTACTACCTACTGATTATGTGTCTGTTTGTCTTGAGTTGGTTTATTTTCTTTCAATCTATATTGAAAATAAAAATAAAGAGGATTTTGAAAAGTATTTGAAATCTTCCAACCTAATATCCCTATTATAGAAAGTGCCAATTCCTCTGTCTATGAGTTTAGTTTTGTTATTTGTATTGCAAATAATTGTCTCAATGGAAATAGTGTTTGTGCAATTGAAACGGGTTCTTCAATTTGCTCGAGTTGTGCTTTTGAGAGGCTAATAGAGTGGAAAGAAAGTTAAGTAGTGTATAGTCAAATTATTTTAGCACCTAAAATCTACTTCAATATATATAAAGTTGATACGTCATTTCTTTATAATTTACAAGTTTCACGATAACTTACACTGAATCTTATTTAGACCCATTTGAGGAATTGTAGCATTCTGTTTAGTAGATATTTGCTAAATTTTCACATTAACTTTATTTAAGCATATATGTTGATCAATAGTATTTGCAATTAATAATATGTTTTGAACTAAACTATTGGGATAATTAATCTTTGTAAATCAAGTGAATCTATAATGTGCAAATTTTATATGAGTATAGTATTGAATTTAGTTTTTTTTTGAAATTAGAGGTATACATGATGAATTGTGATAATCTTTGCAAATTTAGATTTTGGTGCGTGTTCACCTTTAGAGGATGAAGTTGTAAAGTACGTTGAAATTAAATTATGAGGATTCATCCCTTGATGAGATTAATTTGTGTATTATTATATAATTTGGTATGTGCATATCATGACTTAAATTTGATAGGTATGCAAATTAACTTGTGGTTTCATGGTGATCCTTGAAATGTTAAGGGTCGGAGAATATATGTTAATGCATTAGGGTGAATATGAGTATTTGATTGTGATGCAACTTGACTTGCTAAGCTGTAATTGAGTTTAGTATATTTTTGTGATCTTTTCCGCAACTCCAAAAATATGTGAATATATATATATATATATATATATATATATATATATATATATATATATATATATATATATATATATATATATATATATATATATATATGATTTTAGTATACATACTTGTTTGTATACTTGATATATGATTTTAGTATGCAGACTTACTTGCATATTGGGTACACTGTTCCATGTGATTTCAGATGTATGCCTAATTATTAGAATGTACTTACCATGATCAAACTTTGGGTGAGATGACATGCTCCTCGATGTGGCACCCTACTTGGGACATGTACGCTCTGAATGGTTTCGAAGGCAAAGGAGAAACACACTTGGGTGAGGTGTGTTCGGCACAACGAGGGTAGTGCAATTGTGGAAAAGAAGTGAAATTTTTGTAAATATGCATGATTGTCTTAAGGGATGAAACTAAATACTCATTCAATGTGATAATACACCAAATCGTCCTTTAATCCGCGTGTACACGTATCATGATGATCCCATCAGTAGAGTAAATCATGCCTGATTGCTCACCTAATCTGGCAAAGCCTAGACAATACTAAGCCTATTTTGACAGAATCCAGAATGTTGGATCCAAATTGCAGCATCCTACCAAGCCCACACGTCACATGGTCAAGCCCAATACCCGTAAGACCTAATTAGACAAGTATCTGAGGGATCGACCTAAGATGAACATGCCAACAGTACATTGGGTCCGATTAGGAAACAAACACCGGAGTATAAGTAGTACATAAAAACTTCTTTGCATGGACAACACTCCAAAAGGGAAATATCTCCAGCAAATCTAGGAACACAAGTCGTGTAGGAAAACTCTTCTACATGGACAACTCCCAACTAGGAAAGGATCTCCTGCAATATCTCTTTCCCCAAACTACTTCACCAAAGGCCTAGCCAAACAAGAACTCTTACATTATAAATAAGACACATGGTTGATGAATAAAGGTACTCTATAGAACCCAATTTACAGTTTTAAGCCTTTCTCAAGCCTAGTCTGACTTTAGCATCGGAGTGTCATCGGCCACACAACGGTGGTCCTTGGCTCAAGTATGTTACCCGTGCAGGTCAAGGTCGAGGAGAGTAGGATTTGACTACATCAATTTGGCGTCGTCCGTGGGGAAGTTCCATGAAAACAATGATATCACCCTTCCTCATAGTACAAAGAGATGGTGACAACGAGATCATGATCTGAGCCCTCTAACGCTTGTACTGGAAGAGTGTTGTCAGTTCTGGTAGCTCTGGCACCGCGGGGGGAACAAAATCAACCCCTGTGGCAGTAGCAGCCACGATGGACCCTAGGGTGGTTCTACTGTCAACCCAGATGCAGAAAATTGCATGAGTCGTGAAGATGCTCAGGGTGGTTCTATGATTTCTTTACTCTGGAGCCTCTAATCGATATTGCGAAGTTACTAAGGAGTGCCTAGAAATACATTACTTTCCATGAAATATTGGCTGTCAAGAAGGAGTCGGAGTCGGAGTCTGAAAAGAAACCCTCTGGGTCAAGAGACAAGAAGGAGGAGAAAACATAGGATGACGATGACAGTAAGAGGAAGCGCAATGATAGCAAGCCCGACTCTGGCCGTGCAAGGCAATGCAACTTCGTCGGGTCTAAATCCATTACTCCTGTCAACTCCAGTCTGTTCAACATCCTCAGCTTCATCAAGAATTGGGGAGAGTGCATGCCAAACAGTGGGGATACCCCTCTTGACACAATAACAGAAAATATTGCTCATTTCACAAAGAGGGCGGTCAGGAAACTAAGAACTGCAAAAGTCTTAGGAGCGAGATATAATACTGGATTCGGAAGGGGAAACTCAAGGAGTTTCTGAGCCTGGGCAAAAGGCAGGACCAGGTAAAAGTAAGGGAAAATGTCGTTAAGGAGATAGATAAAGAAGCTTTTGACATCATATATGTACTTCATGGAGTCAGCTCTGAAAGCGAGCAGTCCAATAGTTCCCACAAGAGGACGCTTCTCGAAATGCGGACACAACCCATCTGCGAAGATAGACAAGTGCAGTATGCACATATTTAGAGCCTGATCCCACCACTGACGTTCACAGACAATGACCTCCAAGGTGTTCATTCTCCTCACAATGACGCACTTGTCATCTCGGTCCTCGTTTCAAAGTAGGAAGTTAAAAGGGCATTGGTGGACACGGGAAGCTCTCTAAACGTCATGTTTCTATACGAGTTCCTCAATATGCAACTCAAGAAGGAGGACTTAACGACCACCAAACACCCCATGGTCGAGTTCAGCGGAGAGAAATGCTTCCCTATTGGGAAGATTAGCCTAATGGTAGTAGCAGAATAGCCACAATTACAGAAGTACCTTGTCCAGGAGTTCATGGTGGTCGATGTTCCGTCCGCCTACAACATCATCTTGGGGAGGCCTTGGCTCCATCATATGGAGATAATAGTATCTACTCTGCACCAATGCATTAAGTCAAGGCGATCAGACAACCAGCAAGTTCAAAATATTTTGTGTCCACAGAAGCCATAAAACAATATTTTTTCCAGAACTTGAAATCGTTAGGTATATTGCCAAAATAGCCCAACGAAGTCAACACGCATACAACATGCTTGTTTATCTGAGGAGAGGTAAGCAGTTGGATCACCCTTGGAGACATTTGAACCCCAACGTCCTTTGCCATAACTAGGATGACGATCACCGTCTTGTACTTGTTCAGCACCAGTTGAGCGAACGCAATGCTGAGGTACACCAGGAAGCTCCAAATTTCCTTGATGACAGGAAAAAGATGCTCGATTGGAGCATACCTCGGTGCAAACATATAAATCCTTCTGGAGGAGACAACGACGTCTGACCAGCACCCAATGTGAAGAACATCATATCATTACAGATCTCATATGTCTCACGAAGGCCTTCCAGATTCGACTAAGAGATTGACATCTCCTTGAAAAACTTACGATCTTTAGCAAACAGTTCATTAGAAAGCTGATTATGGCCCTCTATGGAAGAACGTACAAACTTTTGATCACAGAAGTTAAGCAAAGTAAAAAGCGCAGAAAGAGAGATAACAAAGTAGAGTCTCTAAGATCGAAGAGTAAAGAAAATAAGCTCTGCAGATACGGGGATCTATATAGAAAACAAAATTCTCGCTTTTTTCTTCTTAGAGCAGACGCACGCCTAATTAATGAAGCGTGCCGCTCAAGGAGACGATTCAGACTCAAAACAAATCATGACCACTCTGGTCCTCTACGGCATGACTTGATGGGGTGACGAAGTAGCCCACCAACTCGGGGGGAGTAGCTGATGATACACCAAACCGTCATTTAATCTGCGTCGTATGTGTGTCATGATGATCTCTTCAACAGAGCAAATCAGGCCTGATTGCCTACCCAATTTGACAAAGCCCTGACAACACTAAGCTCATTTTGGCATAATCCAGAAGGTTGGATCCAAATTGCAACGCCCTACTAAGCCCACACAACACTTGATCAAGCTCAATACCCGTAAGGTTTAGTCAAGCAAGTATCTAGGAGATCGACGTAAGACGGGCAGGCCAGCAGTACATTGGGTCTGACTAGAAAACAAACACCAGAGTTAAGTCATGCATAAAAACTTCCTTGCTTGGAGAACACTCCAAAAGGGAAATCTCTCCCCATATCTAGGATCACAAGTCATGTAGGGACACTCTCCTACATGGATGACTCCAAACTAGGAAATGATTTCCAGGAAGATCTCTTTCCCCAAACTATGCCACCAAAGGCCTAGCCTAACAAGGACTCTCACATTATAAATAAGACACAAGGTTGATGAGCAAATGTACGCTACAAAACCCAAATGACAGCTTTAAGTCATTCTCAAGCCTTGTCTGACTTTAGCATTGGTGTGCCATCGACCACCACAACGGTGGTCCTTGGCTCACGTGTATTCCCTGTGCAGGTCAAAGTCAAGGTCAAGATCAAGTAGAGCATGATTCGACTACATCACAATCATTGAATGGGAACTATATGTTTTCCTTAAGGTAAAATGTATTTTTTTGATATTTCAATAGTGGTGTATTATTACTATGATTTGTATTGTTGTTCAAAAGAAATGGTATTTATGAAGACATATAAATTAGAAATTTTATTCATTTGTTTCTAACCATTCCTTGCAGGATGGTAAGTCTACTAAACTTTATGCAGGATCAGACTTACCATGTACAACCTTTACATTGTAAGTGTTGGATAAATAATGTTTACTTCGAGTATGAATAAACTTATTAGTATGAAAAGTTTGCCTCGTTGAGGAACCACATCTTTGTGAGTTGTTGCTTAAATCTATGTAACTTATATTATTTATTAGAGTTGAGGATTACTCATACCAGGTACCTCGTTGACCCAAGTAAGTTTATGCTTCTTAGGTACGTTCTTATTGGAACGTAGTCAATTAGTCTTTCTCAGGTTAGAGAGTTTTGGAGGCAACATTGATAAAAAGAATTTCTGGTTATAATTTTTGTATACTTCAATTTTACTTTTTATAAATGTTTTTGTTGTTAAATTTTCACGTCACGAATTTGGAGGAAACGGATAATCCTACATAGATATAAGGATTTCGTTTTCTCAAAAATCAAAGCGTGACATACAACCAGCAACGAGATGTTACAACCATCTACAGAAGTTACAACTAGCTAAGAGAAGTTACAACCGTCTACAAACGGATGACTCACTCATCTGGCACGTGTCTCATTCAAAAGTCCCTATTAAAATACAAAGAAATAAACAAATTTATAAATATAATGTTCTAACTTTGGCATCAGAGTCTCCATGGCAAGCACCACACCGATGTCAAGAATTAATTTATATCTTATGTAGATTGCTAAGCATGATCAACACGTGATCCGGTGGAAATTTGCATCACCAAATTGGTTCTTTCAATGAGAGCTTGAATCAAATTCATTGCAAGGTCTCTTCCTTTGATAAATAATACTTTAATTTATTCATTTTAAATTTCCTTTCACAAATACTTTTATTTTCAAAGTTCTGTTTCAATACACTGGTGGGAACTCAAAAACAAACTAGCAAACATAATGTTGCAAAGTCCCCTGCCCATACTAAGCCGCTATCATCGCCACGGGTTCAGCCGTTATCGGTCAGACAACCCATTGGTAGTAGGTCTGCCACCGCCTGTTGTCCATAAATTACAACTTTCTACCCGACAACCAAGCCCAATGGAGATGACACAACAAGAAAATCTTGCAGGACAGATCGCCAATTTAACTAAAGTATTGGAGGAACAGACTCGAGTGGTAAAACGATTGGTGAGTGAACAACCAAAGCAGATGACACATTGCCATCTACCATCAGACTAGGCACATGAAAGTGGAAGTAGTCATCTGTCAAAGGGAAATAATCCCTCTAGAAGAATTCATTCGAGATTTGGGCCACGAGTAAATATGCACTCTAGACTCGGGCCTCAAACAAAAGTCTTCTCAAGGTTGGCTCCCAAGCAACTGTGCACTTAAAGGTGGGGCCGCAGATGATGCCAAATATAAGTGGTCGGCATAGAATACAAAATTCCGATAGATGCAAACAACACAGAAGACCAGATTTGGATCACTACACTAATTTGTCCCAAATACCACATTCAGAAACTCGTCAAATCCAAAAGAGCTTTAAGGTGAATCCCATTGAGACTCTACCTCATTCACATGCAGGTGAATCACAACCAAACTCAGAATATGAGGACTTATCTATAGCTGATAATCGCAACTGAAACCACCATACAACTGATCAACAAAATACACTCAGACCTTTGGGGGCAGATGATGTGAGACAGATAGTCATGGAGCAGTTGAGAATTACAAGTTATGGAAAATCCAGATTATACTCTACATAGAGAAGTGGCATTGGTGAACACTTCGCCATTTACAGATAACATTGAAGGGGCTTCTCCACCGGCAAGGTATAACACACCAACCTTTACCCCTTTAAAAAAAGATTTTGATCGTGAGAGACACTTAAAGCATTTTCGAAGCGTTATGACTCTGCACAAAAATGATGACCCACTTATGTGCAAAGTATTTGATATAACTTTACAAGGAGTAGCTCAAGATTGGTTCCACACTTTAACCTCCAGTCGATCAACAACTTTAAATATCTTTCATTTGTCTTCACAAAATAATATTCATCATACCGCACCGTAAAAAACATGCTAACCACATCTTCAATATAATGAAGAAGTCAAATGAATTACTCAAAGTCTTCATCAAAAGATTCAAGGTAGAAAAAATGACCATAATGGGTGTGATGACCAAATTGCGTCCTCGGCTTTCAAGAAGGGTCTGCCCACATATCACCCATTGTATGGCGAGTTGACCATGAAACCGTAAAAAACTCTTGCAGAAGTCTTCACCTTGGCAGAGCGTTACTCATTATGGGATGATGAAAAAATAGTTCTAAGGTATCTGATGCATTAAAAAAAGATAGCCAACATGCCCAAAAGAATACAGATCAAAAGAAGATGAAAAAGAGCACGGGTGACAAGCGTAGAGCATGCTCCCCAATAAGAGACTCCTCTACCAATAGAATATATACAGAGTTATCCGTTCCAATCAATCAAATTTTCCTCGAGATATAGAACCAACCTTGGCTGAAAAGACCACCAATGAAGGGAGATCCTACAAAAAGAGGTCTGAATAAATATTATGCATTCCATGGAGCCACTAGTCATTTGACAAAAGAATGTCGAGCATGGAAGTACCACTTTGAAGAGTTAGTCAAAGCAGGGCATTACACAAAGTATGTAATCAAAAAAGATATTCAGCAAATTGAGGAGAGGGATGCAGCCAAGGAACCCCCAAAGAAGTCATAAGCATCAATGAAATTTTTGTTGAATCAGAACTATTTGGTTTCACTAATAATGAAAGGAACCAAAAGATCAAACAAACAACTTCGGTTGCCCAATGCTAATCACCTCCTTAGTCGATGGTCCCATAACTAGCTCCTCAACCGAAAATTAGATTATCAACTAAACTAAAAGCGACTTGCAGAGCCTTGATCTACCACATGATGATGCACTTGTCTTCAACATTCAGATCGCTCATACGATGATTGATAGAATTCATGTAGATGAGGGAAGTGCAGTTAATATACTTCAATTTTCGGTTGTCAAGCAGATGAATTTAGAATCACTTATCAACAAAAAAGCAAAAGTCTTGACTGTTTTTTAATGGGGCTACATCAGTAACAATTGACACTATGATTCTAGACGTTTACTCGCCACCAGTCACCTGCTTGCGAACCTTTACAATAATATATGAGCCTTCTCCTTGCATTGTAATTTTGAGGAGACCATGGATAACTAAAATTGATGCAGTCACATCTTATCTGCACCCAAGGATTGTGATTTCATTTTTTTGAGTTAATTTCGGTCTCTCGATTTTAAGAAATATTTTGGTGTGTAAAGAAAAAACGTAAAAATTTTGAGGATGGATTAAATATATATAATGAATTTTGAGAGTATTTGAAATATGTGAAGAATAAGGGGCAATTAAATTAATCTATTAAACACATTAAATGAAGCCTAAATACTATGAAATGAAACAAACATGAAATCAATATATAATTAGAAAGTTTGGGAGTGGTTTCAAAAATTTATATATAAATAGAAGAAATGATAATTATAATATCAAGGGTGGTTTCAAAAGTAAATTAATAATTAGAAAAACCCTCGAAATTTATGAAAATTTTCTAATTAAAAAAAATCTCTCGAAAAAATGTAAATTTTGGTACCTGGTTTTTGCATTTTTATGAAAAAATCTCGAAATTTACGAAAAAAACCTCGAATATTTTAGAAAAACTATCAAAAAAGTGTAATTATTTCTTTAGCCTTTTTTTTGTAATTTCCAAAAAATGAAATTTTTGGTGAAATTTCGCGAAATATCGCAAAATCTCATTCCTTGTCTGCACCAAAAAAATTAGATATCCAATCCCAGGAGATGGAGTTAAAGAAATAAAAAGTAATCAAGCCATTGCAAGGAGGTGTGCAGCCCGAGTCTTGAATGAAAAGAAACAAAAGGAATTTATTCTCGTCATTTCAGCCGAAGTGAAAGGGAAGAAGCCTTCTATCTCCCAATAACAATTACAACACCAGGATCGGGAAGGAGAAGTTCAATTCGAAACCTTAGTTGAGGAGGGATGGAGACCTGAAGAAGATGCAAAACTTGTGATCCTTGACCTTATTTGCCTAAAAGAAATGCAAAAATTGGCTCCCGCCTCAGTGCAGATGAGAAGGCATTGCTTACTAGTTTTCTTCAAAGCAACAAAGATATGTTTGCTTGATCAGCCTCCGACATGCTCGGAATTGATCCAAGTGTGATCTAGCACAAACCGCATGTATACCCGACCTTTAGGCCTATTGTGCAGAAGATGCAGAAGTTTTCCTTAGAAAGAGTAGCAATCATTAAACCCGAGATAGACAAGCTCTTTGCAGCCAATTTCATTGAGGAGGTATCCGACCCCGAATGGTTGGCAAATGTAATATTAGTTAAGAACAAAAAAAAATGGAGAGTTTGTGTAGATTACACTGACCTCAACAAAGCATGCCCAAAGACAACTATCATCTACCTCACATTGATCAACTAGTAGATTCCACATCTGGCAACTAATTGCTCAGCTTCCTGAATGCTTATTCAAGTTATAATCAGATTATGATATATGAACCCGACAAAGCCAAAACTTCATTCATCATCGAAAGGGAAACTTACCGCTACAAGGTAATGCATTTTGGTTTAAAAAATGCTGGAGCGATCTATCAAAGGTTAATGAACAAAATATTCAAGAATTTAATTGGCAAACCATGGAGGTCTACCTAGACGACACGCTAATCAAGGCTCCTCACCGGGCAGATCACATCATAAATCTTGAGGAAACATTTAGAATTCTAAGGAAATGTCGAATGAAGTTGAATCTAGAGAGGTGCACTTTTGGAGTTTTGTGGGGAAGATGTTTGAGATACTTAGTTAACTAGAGAGGAATTGAAGCTCATCCGAATCAAAACAAAGCCATGATTGTTATGAAGTCACCATCAACTCCAAAAGAAATCCAAAGTCTCACTAGTAGAACAATAACTTTGAATCGGTTCCTGAGTAGATCAATAGACAAATATAAACCATTTTTAAAGCATTGAAAAAAAGATGAAGAAAAAAATGGGATGAAGAGTGTGAAACTTTATATCAAAATTTAAAGACTTGCTTATATTCTCCTTCTCTATTGTCGAAACCTCAGCCGGGAGAGAAATTGTAACTCTACTTGGCAGTTTCAAATGTGGCAGTTAGCTCAGCTCTCATCAGACAAGAGTTGGGGGTACAACTTCCCGTATTTTACATATCTAAAACTCTTCTCGATACTGAGACCAAGTATCCAAAAATGAAAAAATTAATTTTGGCACTTTTGGTTTCGGCAAAGAAGTTAAGGTCTTATTTTCAAGCTCATCGAGTGATTATCATGACTGAATACCCTTTATGGTCAGTCCTTCACAACCCGAATGCTTCTCAATGATTCATAGCATAATTCACACCCTCCTTAGCCGATGAGACAAACTCAGCTAGCAAATCAGTGTCGCACCCCTCAACAACATAAGATTCCTCAGTTCATTCTGAAACAGGGGTAGGTCAGCCCAAAGATATGAGGCACTTATATGTAGATGGGTTGTCAAATTACAAGGATGTCGAAGCGGGACTTGTTTTATTCACGCCCAATGGAACCATGGCAGAACAAGCCATTACAGTTGGTTTTAAAGCTTCCAATGATGAAGCAGAATATGATGTCTTGCTTGTTGGTTTACGCCTAACAAAAGAGTTGTCCATTAAAAGGCTAACCATCTATTCAGATTCTCAGCTTATAACCAGTCAAACATCTAGTGAATACATCACAAAACACTCAAGGATGATCCTCTACTTAGACAAAGTCCAACAAATTTTTTAAGGTTGTTCCAATTTTCACAATTAAGCAGGTCCCTAGAGCAAAAACTTCTCATGCATCTGCATTAGTGAACTTGGATCAACCTTAGATTATCAATTCAAGCATTCCATCCCTTGTTAGCACCTGGAAATGCCAAGTATTGAAAAAGAAAAATCCGAAAAAGATGATGATTGATGCTACTCCTACTTGGCAAGATCCCATTATTTATTTTCTACTAAATGGTAATGTGCTAGCAGATATAAGGTACAAGCCAAGAATCTCCAACAGAAGGTTGCAAGCTATTATGTGAAGAAAGAAAAGCTCTACGCCGGTCATATTTGGGGCTAGACCTCCCTTGTATTAGTTCTCCAGCAGTACTTGAAGTTTTGAGTAACATTCATGAAGGATCTTGTGGATCATTCTAAAGGTAGATCACTAACACAAAAAATTTGGGTGCTGGTTACTATTGGCCAACCTTGCATGAAGATGCAAGAAACTTCGTATAGAGATGTAACAAATGCCAACGGTTCAAACCAATCCTACTCAGCCCGCAGAAGAATTGAATTTGCAGCTCATGCAATGGACAATTGACATTGTAGGCCCAATGCTAATGGCTCTAGCGCAGAAGAATATGATGATTGTGGCAATTGATTATTTCACAAAATGGATTGAAGTTGAAGCCATCGCTTCTACCAAGCAGGCAGATGTAAAAACTTTATTTGGCAGAACACAATCTGCTGATTTGGTATTCTGCATTCCATTGTGACCGACAATGGTCTTCAATTTGTGGGAACAAAAATTACTCTCTTATTTGAAGAACATGACATCAAGTGACAGAATTCAACTCCTTGGTATTCACAAAGAAACGGTCAAGCTGAAGCGTCCAATAAAACTATCTAGATTGCATCTAAAAATATTTTCGGTTATTTACCTTTTAGCCCCCATTAATTCAGGTGTAACCCTAGATGGGTGCCACTAATTGTGTAAATTTTGTCTAACCCCCATTTTAACCCTTGCTCGTTAAGTTAGCTGGGTTGACTAGTAGAAAATATTAGATTTTTTAAATGCCCAAAATACGCTCACGTGCCAAGCACGCAAGCGTTAAGTTGCTATTTCTTCTTCCTTTTTCTTTGTTTTCTTCTTCCTTTTTTTTACAACTTCTTCCGTCTCTACTCTTACTTCTCTTCTTCATATTCTTCTTCTCTACAGCAGATACCACACTCATCGCTTCACCGCCACCACCATCGCCTCTACTATTCTTATCCATCTTCATGAACAAAGCAAAACAAATCACCACTTCAAACACTTCATGTGCACAGTAGAGAAGTAACTACTACTTCGACAAACTCAACATTTCTTTTTTCTTTTATGATCTAATCCCTTTATTTTTCTCTTTCATTTTCGAATTTCATTCATACAATGGAGATAGGGGACGCAGATTTGTTGAGGGCAGCTTGGGTTGCAGGCATTTTATCCATACTAGTCGCTTCAATCCAGTTCAGTTGCTGGGAAAATTTTACGAATCAGATTATCTTTGATTATGTGGCTAACCAAACAATGAGCTATAAACTAAATCTTTCTTGCTATGTGCAATGGGGGGAGGATGTTGCTTTGATCGAGTATGCACATTTGATCGGTCGCCCATTTAGGGTTTTGAGCCTGGACACTAGAAGGCTAAACCCAAAGACCTACCAGCTTTTGACACAGTAAAAAAAAACACTACAATATCCATATTGAGTACATGTTCCCCGATGCAGTTGAGGTGCAAGGACTAGTTGAAGTAAGGGCCTCTTATTTTTCTATTAGGATGGGCACCAAGAATGCTACACGGTCAGGAAGGTGAGGCCATTGAGAGAAGCCTTGAAGGGTCTTAAGGCTTGGATCACTGGACAAAGAAATGATCAGTCACCTGGTACTCGGTCTGAAATTCATGTTGTCCAAGTTGACCCAGTGTTTGAAGGATTAGATGGTGGGGTTGGCAACTTGATCAAGTGGAACCCAGTGGCCAATGTTGAGGGTACCGACATATGGAACTTCATTCGTGCCATGAACATCCATGTCAACAATAGCCATTCATAGAGATATGTTTCAATTAGTTGCGAACCCTGTACTAGGACAGTGTTGCCAGGGCAACATGAAAGAGAAGGACGGTGGTGGTGTGAGAGGATGCCAAGGCCAAGGAATGTGGACTCCACAAGGGAAACATCAAAGAGGTAGCTCAGCCCAATGGTGTAAATGGAGGTGCTGCCCTTGCAAATGGAAATGCCTCTACGAGTGACATCTTTGAAAGCCAAAGTATCGTGAGTCTTAGCAGGCCCGGGGTAGAGAATTTGGCCAAGTTAGAACAGAGGGTAGAACCATGGCTAGTCGTTTTGTATGCACCTTGGAGTTGTTTCTGCCAGGTAATGTCCATTTTCAATTTATTTAATTCACATTAGTTATTGTGAGGCAAGTATTTGTTGTTGTGTATTTAGAGTCTAACCATTGTTTGGTTCCTCTAGACAGGCTATGGAAGGATCATACACATAATTGGCGTTGAAGTTGGAAGGTTCAGGTGTGAAGGTTAGCACGTTTAGGGCAGATGGAGACCAGAAAGTATACGCACAACAATAACTTCAACTAGGGAGCTTCCCAACAATACTCTTCTTCCCCAATCACACTTCCCAGCCCATCAAGTGCAAATCTGAGCAGAGTGATGTGGATTCATTGCTGGCTTTTGTCAATGGCTTAAGATGAGAGGAAGGGATGCAGTCATTTAGAATGTAAAGGGGTAGAGCAGCGAGGATAGAGGATGCAAAATCGAAAAAAAAAATGGGGAGAAACTTGATGGTGAACTTGTTTCTTCCACCCATGCCTTAGTTGACATGGGAGTGTAAGTGACTTGAGATGGTAAAACCTGTTTCTTCCAATGCAATATGATTATCCTGAATATTTTGCTGAGCAAATCCATTCTTTTAATGCTAATTGGTGACCTGGTTATAATAAGTCCAACTATTACAGCCCTGGTTTTGCCAATAATCAAAATCTCTCCTGGGCTCATAACTCACACCAAGGGAGACATATTTTCTCTCAAGCTCCTCAATACTCTAATCATGTTATGCCTCAATTTAACCAAACTCCTCCATCCAACACATCAAGTTTAAAGGAAACGATTAACCGTTTTATGCAGCGCACAAAACGACTGCTTGAACATGATTCTCAGGCTATGTTAGAGTCAAAAGCCATGATTCAACACCAATCTCAAGCCATCAATAGACTTGAGATAGTTGTGGATCATATTACTGAGGCATTATCTGAAAGTGAGTTAGGAAGAGTTCCTAGTCACTCTATTCAAAATTCAGAGGGTCAATTCATAACTAGTAGCACATCAGAACCTGAGTCAGATGATGTTTTTGAGGATAATGTGATCGAAACTACTTTGCTTCTTGACCCATTCCTTTCCCCACATTTTCATGATGACCCACTCGACATATGCCTTCCTAGTGACTCTTGAAAGAAGTCTAATTCTCAATGTTCTTTGGAGTCAAACATCGACTATTTTCACGATACGAATGACCCCATAATTCAAGAAATAGTCAAGTCGTTATCGGAGGACGCATCTAATGAGAGACTACATGCCATAGGTAGTGCTAATTCTAGGTTTTGGGGTGTTTTTGCGTTGTCTAACTCATCATCTTGGTGTAGTTCATTTTGTTATGATGAGCCTGTACCACCCGATATATCTATAGACATACCTCGTTCCATCCCTTTCATATTGACTGATGCTACCTATGTGGATCCATTGTCTGTAAGAAATGATTTCAGTTTTGACCACCCTATTGTGATACATATTCAATCTTATGATTCGCAACCTGACTTAGGATGTCCATTTTTAGGAGTAGGTAGGAGTCATTTGCTGGATATCATTGTTTGTGACCCCTTTCTGCTCAAGGTTCCCACGGATTTTCAAAGAATGCGAGTTCATTTGCATGTGCTCTATGATTTTGCATGGAGCCTTCGTAGCTTTTGGGATGTGTTAGTTTACGTTGTGTCGCATGTGGTTACTATTATGTGTTAGCTTTAGGTTGTTGCTATATGATTCCTTGCTCCTTTTGAGGAGAGTGTTTGCTATGTTCTTTCTCTTCACTTTATGATACATCATTTGTGAGGAAGAATATATGTCGGGCTGACGACGTTAAACCAAACGCTTTTAGGAGGCAGCTTAGCTTCAGTTGTGTCATTATAGTTAGTCTGGATTGATTTTCGAGTTCTTTCTAGTTGCATTTCACTCATACTCGTTAGCTCCGTAACAATTTTGACTTACAACTGATACATGTAATTTTTTTTCATTATTTCATTTGTATATCTTTTTGTGTCCTGTATTTTTTTTATCAATTTATTATGATGAGTCCACAGTTCTTATGTTGTTGAGCGTTCATTGGTGGACGATTTCGTCGAAATTGGTAAAAACTTTCCCATGGTAATATCACTCTAATTCTCATCTTTTCTTTTTCCTGCATTTGTCATGATCATCATCATTTTATACATTGAGGACAATGTTTGGTTCAGGTTTTGGGTGAGATTTATGAGTTTTTCTGCATTTTTCAAAAAATTTTGAACTAAAATTTATTTCACAATTTACTATTGTATTCTACTCAATCTCCATTGAATACATAGTTAATTATGATTGTGTAGAAAAAATTTCGATTTGAAAATGCATTCAAAATCTAAGTTTCTTTCCAATGAAGAGGATGTGCTTTCAAGTATGCCTTTAAATTTGAGGAATACATGCTTTCACTTGTCACTTTTATATATTAATAGGAAAACATAAGTTTGATATTATCTTTAAGTTAAATATATTTCATGATATTTTTTCGACTCGACCATTTTTGCACTATAAGCCGAGTTAGCATGATTTGAAATTAATCAGTAAGATATTAACTAGAAAACCTTAGAATAATAGTGGAGACTTAACTCTTGTGAGTTTCGAGACATTCTATTTTTCTTGAGGGTTATTAAATAAACTCTGACTTTTCTTGAATCTGCATTATCTCGTTGATGATATCATTATTCTTGTTTCTTTTATTGATTGCTTTGAGAATGTCGTTAAAATTGAATTATTACACTAGAACTTCTTGATTTATTTAGTTGAGATATCATAATACCGACTAGAGCTTAAGAAGTGATATATGCATTTTTTTTTCTTTGAACTGTTCTTTAGCCTTTTAGCCCACCTAATGATAAATATCCGTTTGCGACCCTTTGAGCCTTTAAATAGGCTTTTTCTTTGTTAACCCCATCTCCAGTACCTACTCCAATTAGGGAGTAATATCCCATACTATTTTTATCCTTACCCATTGTATCTGAGAATGTGTATGGTTGATGTATTTTTGAAATGGGCAAATAAAAAGAGTTGAAATTAAATATTCCATGAATCCTCGGGATTGAAATGTTTTATTGTGCAGAAAGGGAAAGCATGTTGTTGATCTTATAAAAGAAAAAATATATATATATGAAGAAGAATTTCGAAGGAAGAAAAATTAATGGTGTACAACATTGGTTTATTCTTCAGAGCCCCACGTGCTTATTAAAGGGTGTATCCATTCTCAGTGAATTTTCTCGTATCCTTTTCCATTCTTGTTAGCCAAAATCTTAGCCTCATTACAACCTAATAAAGACCTAATTGATCTTAAGTAAAAGTTCGGTTCATAGACGTGGAGATTAAATAAACAAGAACTATGACATGTGATTCAACATTATCAAAGTAATTGATATTCTTGTCCATGAGATATTCATTTCATTATTTGATAAGTCCGTTTTTTCATGATTATTATATGTGAGATGTTTGTCTTTCCATAATTTATTCTCTTTCTTACATATAAACTGAGTGATAACTAACCAATCTTTGAGTGATTCATTTCTGAGTGACAAAAGAGATTTGTAGTCGAAGCGTACAATTCAAAGGTTATCTAGTCGTATCTTTGCTGAGAAAAATAAATTTATGTTGATAAGGCCATGCACACACACACTTCGAGTAGGGAATAATTGATGAAATTTATTTAACCTTTGGGTATTATTAAATTGTTGTGAGACTCTTTGATATATTATTGTGACACTGTTAGTTGTTTTCAAAAAAAATTTGGCAATTAGATTCTTACTCTGAGGATAATAGATCGAGTGATTGAGTTACCATGTTTTGGAAATTTATTGAGTCATAATGCTTGTGGGTAACATTTCTGGAAACCCTCACGAGACTATAACTCGCCTACTAGAGGTAATCTAGGGGTTTAAAGCCTTATTGCACATTTAAGGTAAGTACATGCCGATGATTCTTGCGAAAGTGAGTTAGAATTTTATTTCTATTTTTTTGCTCAAGGACTAGCAAAATATAGGTTTGGAGACCACTATATGAAGATGACTTGACTTTAAAAAAAATAATAAAAAATAAAAAGAATGGAACCCTAAATGATGCACAAATAAAATGAATGGCATACGACCCTAGAGCTTTGTTACTAATGTAGAGCTAGAATTCAATTCAATTTACCTAACCGTGGGAAAGGCACTGTAATTTCCTATAAATCCGCCACTATAGAGTTGCTCCTACCTCTTTTTCCACTCTCTAGCTCAAAGTGACATGCCAGTTCAAGAACCGTTCCCAAATGGGATATGTTCCTTCACTCGACCACTTTAAGCTATCAAACGTCCAAAGAGGGTTCCTATGAGCGTCACACCAGTCCTAGATAATTATCTTGCTACAAATTTTAAATAGTGAAGGTCTAGGTTCCTAACCCTAAAATAAATAGTGATTAACCTATCCGCGGGAGAGGGCACGAAAGTTTCAACTCAATCCTGCCACTATTCAAATTTGCATGCAATACTACCTAGAACAAGCTAAACACAAGTGATCACACAGAAACCGCGTGCAGATGCGGTGGGTAGAAGTTACCTCCGGCGTGAATCTCTTTTGGGTTACTTGTGACGCCGGGTAGAAGTCGATTTCTGAGAGTTTCCACGCAAATCGCAATATTTCACTTTGTTCCCACTTTAGCTCCTAAGTGTGTGACCGCCTGCAAAATAAATGGGAAAATAATTCAAACTCAAGCAAATAAAACAAATAAGAAAGTGACTCGTACACTGTTCCTAAAAAGAAAATTAAGCCTAATTTATAAACTAGCAAAAACAAAACTAGATTTCGATTGTACCGTTACAATCCCCGGCAATGGCGCCAAAAACTTGATGGAGTTTTTATTAACCTAAATTAATAAGTTAATAAACCCTAGTTGTAATACCGCAAGTGCACGACTGTCTAACTAGTAGACAGTGGCAAATACGGGTTGATCCCACGAGGATTGACAGACAATCGAATTCTAAGAGTTATTTGAACTAATTTAGAGTTGAAGGTTACACCAGATGTAAAGTACTAAAATTAAGAGACTAAATTGACAACTAAAATTAAACTGATATGATGATAAGAGAGGGGACCGAGACATCGAATCCACCACAGGTTCTTCGAGATTTGTGTAATCCAAATTATTGTTTTCAAGAATTAACATGACTAACCTAAAAATTAATCTAAGTTCGCAATTGACTTCAGCAAAGGTGTAAACCCCTAGCATTGCGTGTCTTCTTACGACACACACAATCACAGGTTTATTTTCACTATTCTGAACCCCTAGCATTGCATGTCTTCTTACGGCACACACAATCACAAATTCAGATTAATTGATTAAAGCAGGCTTTGAGTATCAATAAAGGGTACTTCTAACTACAGACTAGTCTAGATAACTAATCCGGATATAATCGGTGAAAGCAAATTATTGAAACTCAGAAATCAACTGTATTTAACGTTCAAGTATAAAGAAAACAATAAATTCAAATACAACAAACTCTAGGAAACCATGTGGTTTCATCTTCGCCTCGGCGCGGGGTCTATAAGATCATGGTGGTGGTGGTCACAGCATCAATGAAGGTGGAATTCATCTCTGCACGAACACGAATCCCGAGAAAGACTGTTGGTGGATGTGGTGGCTCTTACAGGATCTTGGGGTGCCAATAGCCAACTGCTTGAAAAACAGTTGGTTCCCGCCTGAAATCGCGTGTTCTCACTGCGCCTTCGTCTCCAGCAAGCCGCGCTTCTCGCGAGCTCCTTCGTCTTCGCTCCAAACGGCTCCGGTACCTGCAAGAAGACAGAGAGAGGGTGAGGAAACAACGAGAGAGAAAAATACGCGAATGAGGAATAGGAACAGGGACGGTGAAACAGGGAGGCGTTCCCTGTTTCCACTACTCCTCGCGAGCTCTTTGTTCCTCCGACGAGCTCCGGTCTTTGCAAGAGAGATAGAGGACCGGGAGAAGGATTAACAGAGAGAGAAACCGAAGAGGGCGAGAATGGAGGAGGGAGACAGGGCAGTGGAGCTCTGTCGCGCAGCGGAACAGGGCGGTGGCTGAGAAAGAGAGAAATAGGAAGGAGGAGGTGGTGGCATCTGATGGTGGTGCTCGGCGATGTGGATGCTAAACGGTGGCGAGGTGAAGAGAGAAACACGAAAACAGGGGAAGAAGAGAGGAACAAGGGAGTCGTGGATGATGGTTGTGCGTGGTTGTTTGCGACAGGGATAGGGTGTGGCATCTCCCTAGCGAGCGAGGAAGAGCGGGTAAGGGAGGAAGGCGAGGTGTCGGCTGATGGTAGAGGACGGGGAGGAGGTGGTGGTGGCAGGATGATCGCACTGCCGGTCCTCCTATCAAGCGAGGATTGCCGGGAGGGTGGATTGGCGTGGTGGCTGGAAAAGAAAGGAAGAGAAACGAAACGTGGAAGAAGAGGGAGAGTTTTTCTCCAAAATGGGGAGAGTTAAATAGGGTTCTCCTATTTTCTTGGGCTTGGGTTTTTAGGTTAGCATTTTGGGTTTGGGCTTAGGTTTATTTGGGTTAGGTTTAGATATGTGACCCTCTACTTTGTACCACCGCTATAATCAACAAATTGATCATTCCTTAAATTGTCGCCTTAATGCGATTTCATCGTTCACGCTCAAATTCCTATAAATACATGAAAATGAAATAATAAGAATAAAATATAATAATCGAAACACTAATATATATAAATTAAGGGTGTGTTTAGTTGCATAGAATTTCATGTCATGGGAATCCATGAGGGGACCCCTATATTTTAGGCTAAACTCCACATTCACCATTTGACCACCATTTGATTTTGTGATCAATGGTGGGAATGAAAGTCCCATGGACATGGGAATCTCACTCCTTGGTCCCCCAAGGCATGTGATTCCCATGTTCATGGGACTTTCATTCCCATGTTCATGAGACTTTCATTCCCACCATTGATCACAAAATCAAATGGTGGATGTAGAGTGATACATCAATTTAGCCTAAAATGTAAGGGTCCCCTCATGAATTCCCATGGCATGGGATTTCATGCAACCAAACACACCCTAAGGGATATATTATGTAATAATTACGTGAATATCAATGGTGAACTTGTTTCTTCCACCCATGCCTTAGTTGACATGGGAGTGTAAGTGACTTGAGATGGTAAAACCTGTTTCTTCCAACCATGCCTTAGTTGGCATGGAAGTGTAAATCTTTATGATGCATGACTTTGTTATTGTTTCTTCTTCCTATGGGTTTTTTCATAAATTTTTTCGTTTTGGGAGTAATTTTGTAATCCAGTTTAAGTTGAATGAAAGAGGCCCGAGTTATATAAATTCTTAGTTTTGTGTTCAAGATGTAGATTCATCATGAGAATGAAGTTTTCATGCAGAAAGAGATGGAGAAGATTACTATAATATTTTCCAGTTTGAATGGCATGTGGCAGATTTCATTCAGCTCATTTCCAACACCCAGAACATTCCCAAACACTGCATGTTCACCTTGGCCCAATGTAAGTTCTACTTTGTATCTGCTGCTAGTTAATGTTGTAACATGTAGTTTGTAATCTTAGTATGTTGTAATATATATGTAGTTTGTAATCTCTTTGATTAATATTAATAATTATATTATATACTAAAAAATGCTTGAACCTTTTTCTAGCCGTCAATGAGTGTGATCTTTCCTGTTTCATTGTTGCGACTTCTGAAGAAAATGCTTGCTATGTAAAAAGCTGATTGAAAGCTGCCCAGGAAAAGAACTGTGAGGGAATCTTACATCTCTTACTGAAGCTTCCTTTTGGATGTATTGAAATTTCGTTGTTCTTTACATGTCAGCTAGGAACCAACTACTGGGATGTCTGAACATCTAGATCCCTACCATAAACGTGCAGTTGGGACTGCTACCGGAGGGGTTCCCTTTGCCGCATCTTTCTTAATTTGAAAGAGTTTAATAAAGAGAGAGAAAAGGAGCTCACGAGTCTGCCTGCCCAACCCCACTTTGTGACCTTGCATTTCTTCTCTCCCATCAAACAAACAACACCAATATTTCAAAAACACAGAGAGAAAGAGAGGAGACAGAGTGTGTTTTTCATCTCTTTTCATTTCCAACTCAAGAGATAGGTGATGCAATGATGAGAGCTGAGCTCAAGGTGCAAGAAAACGTTGGGCCTACAGTGCCTTCTGAGAAGTTCAAAGCCAAGGCGTTGGAAGTCAGAAGATGAAAATACTCGGTTTGCCAAGTCTTTGAAAGTGTGCATACATCTCACTCTGTCACTCTTGTTTCTCATCCCAAATGGTTTTTAGAGGTCTTGTTTTGATGTGCTTGAAAAGTTGTTTGTGAAGCGCAGGAGGTGTAAATATGGGAAGTCAGCCAAAATCATCTCTTCTATCACCATTGCAAACACCCGACGATTACCGCTCGCACTCATCGCGCATCGCCTGATAAATAAGAAATCGACCAACATACAACTCCTTCCCTGTTTACCAGTTTGTAAAAGAAAAAGGAGGAAACTTCTTTACACACAAAGTCTTTGCAGTCGACGATTACCATCGCGCATCGCTGAAAAAAAAAAAAGTATACATCAACCAATTATGCTTCTTCACCTCTTGCTGTAAACGGTCGACGCGACTCGCGCTTGTGCCTCACCAGAAAAATAGCAAGTGAAAATCAACCGAGCTTGTGCCACGATCAGAAGAACATTCAAAAGAGAAGAAAAGGAGGTGCCAAATTCAAATGGTTTTAAATTGTTTTAGGAAAGATATAATTGTAAATTCTTTAATTATTAGCTAAATTTTACACGTGTAAGCCACCCACCACTGAGAGATGAAAATATTTGTTAGCTTGAACAGGGAAGAGAAGTAGAAGAGAAGGTGGAGAAGAATAGAAGAAATAGGGCTTTGGTTCAAGGAACCTGGAAAAAAAAGACTTTGTAATTGATTTTTTTCATTTTTAATTCCATTCAAGCTTTCTCATTCATCTTCAATTGTTTGCCAAATAGTCATGATCGTGACAATTGGTATCAGAGCACGTTACGATCCACCAACCTGTGCAACTATGAAAATCACATCTGAGGAGATGGAAGCTTTCATGGAGGAGACAAAAATGAACCAATTAGAGATAAATGAACATATCAAATTTTTGAAGACCGAATTGAAGATGCTAGCAGAGGCAAGTGAAGCCAGAGATAAGAGATTAGATGCATGAATTGAACAACTTGTTCAATTACTGCAAAATCACCATAGAACCGTTGGATCTGTGGATTCAAACAAGTCTCCGAGTATTCACATCACTGGAACATTCGGTCCAACCATTAATTATCTTTCCCATGTTATTCGACAGTTCTAAGAGCAGGCAGGTATGCTTAGGATACCTCAAACTATTGGTAGTGTTCTGTGTTGCGAATGTGGAATTCCAATGGCACCAAATGCTGAAAAAATGTGTGTTAAGTGTTTGAGATCTGAAGCTGATATTACTGAATTTGTTGCGATTGTACCTCATTTCAAGAGAATCAGGGTGGGGAATACAATGCAGAAAGAGATTCTTAATGGGGCAGTTCTCGAGCAAACATACATGATTGAGGACGTGGTACATGATCAGATGTGCGATTACTATTCCTGGATTCAATCAAATCCTGACCAGTGGATTGCTGAAAGCTGTTGTTCAGCTTAAGCAACATGTTTCTCACAGGAGGAGTTTCTTTTACTTGGAGCAGCTTATTCTTAAGCATGATGCAGCTATTCATGCCATAAAAATTAAGCAGTTGGATAAAGGTATTGATTTCTTCCTTGCTAATAGGAGTCATGGAATGAAAATTTTTGTGGAGTTCGTGCGGAAAGTTGTGCATGTCAAGAGCCGCAGTGATTTATCTACACAGGGTATTTCATGTCTGCAAGAGAAATTTTGGATTTTTTGTCTACACATGCGGGATTTCAAGGAATCACTTAATTTTTATGAAGTTACCGCCAAGTATATCAAATAATGCTAGTTGATGGTACAATTGTTGCAAAATCACTTGACGAAGGAGTAACTGAAGTTAAACCAGGAGACCATGTCATACCTTGTTACCAAGCAGAATGAAAGAATGTAAGTTCTGTGAATCAGGAAAGACAAATCTTTGTAGCAAGCTCCGTGCAGCCACTGGTGTTGCTGTTATGATGACTGATCACAAGAGTCGTTTCTTAGTAGACGGAAAGCCAATCTTTCATTTCATGGGAACATCAACATTTAGTCATGTTGCGCCTTATTGCGGAAGCGGGTAGACACCAACAATTGCACACAAGTACCACAAGGATCCAATCAATTAAATAGAGCAACTAGCAATGAAAGAAATTAGAAAAAATTAAGAACATACCACAAGAGACACAAGGTTTACGTGGTTCAGCAAATTGCCTACGTCCACGGTGAGGTGATTCCACTATATTCAAGAACAAGGTACAAGAAGATGATAATTCTCATACAATCTCTCAACAAGAGATAAAAACAATTCCAGCAATTATCTTTCTCTATTCCCTGTGCTTCACAGTGTTTCTACATGGAATCATCTAAACAAAACACCTACAGTTCCTAGTATATATAGGAAAAACAGTTTCCTGTTTCGCAGCAGTTTCCTGTTTCCTAGAATTTATTTCCTGTTAAAAAAACAATTTCCAGAAGTCCAAACAGTTTTTCCTATTTAAAACAGGAGTCCAAACAGTTTCCTGTTTCAAACACGTTTCCTATTTCACAAAACAGTTATGTGTCCTATTCTTGTTTGTGAAACAGTTTCCTGTTTCACAAAACATGTTGTTTCCTGTTTCACAATTCTCCACCTCGGCAAATTTTTTATAAGGAAAAAATGAGCCGAAACAAGGCATAAGAATAAACTGATCAACACTCCATCATAGCTTTGTCACCTCACGAAACCGCCCCGCAGGGCAACGCCCCAAAGGGCCCTCAATCAACATGAGTCAATGTGGAGTAAGTCCAAACAATGTTGGAACTTAATTCCAGGAACAACCTTTGTCAACATATCAGTAGAGTTGTCTTTTGTGTGTACTTTCACCAAAGACACGTCAACGTCCTCAATTACATCTCGAACAAAGTGATATCGCACGTGCCATAACCTAGTGCTTTCCGATGAAGAAGTTCCCACTGCCACATTTCCTGTTACCGTGTTACCCCTGTTTCACAAAACATGTTTCCTGTTTCACAAGTCAACACATACTAGCTAGTACATAAGATTGATCCTCAATCCCCTCTAGACAATGTATGCTTACTTGGTTGTGGAGTTCCTACAGGCAGGTCTTGGGACAGTTTGGAACACAACAAAGGTTGAACCAAGTTCGGTAGTAGCTGTTTTTGGCCTTGGTACTGTCGGACTTGCATTTGCAGATGGTGCACAAACCGCAAATAAAGGAGCAACCACTACTATTAGGTATATTGATAAACTAAAAGATGGCATTGTATTTGAGAAGATTAAGGCAGCCGAGAAGATGAAGGAAGAAGAAAACACATTATACAAGTGTGAGAGCAGCAAAACAATATGATAAGACTTCAGATTATGTTGTGAAAATGGATCCTTAATTTGGAGAGGAGTGAAAGTTTTGAGAGTTTCTTGCTGGTTGAATCATGCTTTATGTTGTCTCAAGCTAAACAATTTCTAGGATGCAATCAAGTTATGTTCAAGGGTGCTAGATGTGGAGTTTATCAACGTGAAAGCATTATATAGATGTGCCCAGGCTTACATGGAAACAACGGATCGATACAAGCATTATAAAGTACTTCCTAATGTATCTGTGGATCTTGTGTGAACACCATGGAAGATGGGAATAAGCCTGCTATTGCTGAAGGATTTACAGCCACTGCTACTGATTTTGATGAAAAGATCGATACAACAAGTGAATTTGTTGTTGTATCGTATGCCCATCACCTAGAGAAGGAACATGATATGCTTTTAGGGCTATTGTTTGAAACTGGGACCTACAAAAAAAACTATATAGTTACAAGCATCCTATTCATGGTTTTGTTGTTCACACATCGCTTGAGCAGGCAGAAGCACTTAGAAGAGCCCCTGGTGTGAAATCTGTAGAGAAAGATTTGAAGGTAAAGAGGCTGACAACACACACACCCCAATTTTTTGGACTTCCAATGGGAGTATGACCTACAGGCGGTGGATGTGATAGGGCTGGGGAAGACGTTGTGATAGGTTTTGTAGATTAGGGAATATTCCAGAACATATGAGCTATGGAACCCACAATACCACAGCCTATGGACTTGTTCCTACATATAGAGGAAAGTGCGAAGTTGATCCAGATGCTAAGATGAACTTTTGAACTTTTCCAATGGGAAGGTCATAAAGAAAGTTCATGTTATAGTTGGAACCTGCACAGGTTTCGCAATTTCTTCCCTTGTACACAGGTGCTCATATCTTGGCTCATTTGGGCCTGGATATATTCAGAATTGACAGGGTGATCTAGGGATGGCAAAGGGGCGGATTGGGGCGGATTTGAGTAAATCCATCCCCGATCCGTCAGTAATAACGGATCCCCAATCCGTTTTACAATTTTAATCAAAATCCATAATCACCACGTGCGGATGGGCGGATATCCGCCCCACCCCGCCAATCTGCACAAAATTATAACAAAAATTTAAAAAATTAATCTCTGAATTCGAACAAAAAAATACAAAAAATTCTGAATTACAATTTACAGAGAATTCGTACAAAAAAAAATTTTAAATACAAAAAAAAGAAGCAATCTCTGGATCTGATTTTAGATCTATGATCTGATCTTATAAGATCTGAGATCAGATCAGATCAGATCTGATCTTATGAGATCTGAGATCAGATCTGAGATCTGATATGATCTTATGAGATCTGAGATCAGATCAGAAGAGATCTGAGATCTGAGATCATATCAGATCAGCTGATGATCAGCAGATCTGAGATCTCAGATCAGATCAGAACTCGGATCTGATCTAAGATCAAATTTGATCAGGTCTTAGATCTAAGATCAGAAGGAGAAGGAGAAGGGGCGACGACGGCCTTCGCTGTGAGCCTGTGAGAAAGATCAGAGAAGAAGAGGCGGACGAGCTTCGCCTTCGCTGTGAGAGAGAAGAAGAGGCGGACGGCCTCCGCCTTCGCTGTGAGCCTGTGAGAGAGAAGAAGGGACAGTGAGAGAGAAGAAGCGGACGACGAGTCGACGTCGACGACGACCCTTCCCTTCGGCCTCCGCCTTGGCTTCGTTGTGTTATCAGATCTCTGTGTGTGAGAGGCAGAGAGGGAGAGGTGGGTGTGAGGGAGGGAATGAGGGAGAGGGAGGGATCAAGGGTTTAATCCCTTTTATATAGGGGAATGGTATTGTTGTAATGTTACCTAATAAACGGATAAACAGATATCCGCGGGGCGGATATGGCCAAATCCGTATCCGCCCCGAATAGTGAACGAATATTTTTTGGATACCTGAAAACCTATTCAGCCATATCCAAAACCGCCCCAAACGGATTGGGTGGGGCAGATATCCGTGAAAATCCGCCCCACTGCCATCCCTAGGGTGATCAACAACCTTGGTATGCCAATGAGACCCTTCTAGCTTCAGGACTCAGATAGATATGCAACAGCCATGGCAGTAGGGAAAGATTTGCAACTTCCTTCCCTGAACATACATCACCTCAAGATTTCCATCGTTTGATCCTTGAGGACAAAGATTTGGAAAAGGGGTAGGCAATGTCACGATCATAAGAGCATTCAAAAGAGAAGAAAATGAGGCGCCAAATTCAAATTGTTTTAGGAAAAATATAATTGTAATTTCTTTAATTGTTAGTTAAGAACCCACGTGAGTTTTACACGTGTAAGCGAACCATTGGGAGATGAAAATATCTCTTAGCTTAAATATGGAAACGAAGTAAAAGAAAAGGTAGAGAAGAATAAAAGAAGAAAAAATCTAACTGGCGAGGGAAGCAGCGAGGAAAACAGCGAGGGACCCCACAGGGGGGAGGGGAGCCATCCATTCCCCCCCGGATGCGCGTTTGAATTTTCAACGCACGCATCCCGGGGGAATGAACGGCTCCCCCTCCCCCCTGTGGGGTCCCTCGCTGTTTTCCTCGCTGCGTCCCTCGACAATTAGACGGGTTCATAAAAGAAATAGGGCTCTGGTTCAAGGAACTTGAAGAAGAAGACTTTGTAAGTCCTTTTTTTCATTTTTAATTCCATTCAAGCTTTCTCATTCATCTTCCAATTCTGGCCAAATAGTCACGATCATGACAACTTGCTTTTTCACCCCTGCTGTAAATAGTCGACACGATTCGCGCTAATCGCCAGAAAAGAAGAAGGTGAAAATCAACCAAACTGGCTTCTTCCTTCCCTGTTGTAAACAGTTAATGCGACGACTACCACTTGCGCTCATCCCGCATCACCAAAAAGAAGAAGAAAAAAATCCACCTTTTGCAATTAGCCAAGCTGAGAAGAAAATATAAGGGGAAGTTCTTGTCTTTCACCGTCCACCAATCCAGAAAATGAATAAGAAGTTTTTTTTCTTTTTTTGTGGGGAATAAAACAGGAGCAATTCTAGGCAGCCTGTGGAATAAAAAAGTGTTTAAAGAGGGGGGGTGGCCAAAAATGTATTTTCGCCCCCGGCAGCAAAACCCAGGCTGCCTAGAATTTCTGATAAAAAAAGAGGAGCTTTGCTAGGGGTCGAGCGAGGGATGGGTGGTTACCACCCATCTGCCTCGAGATGAGTGCATTGACTTTGAGATGCGTGATGTCGCTCATCTCGAGGCGGATGGGTGGCTTCCACCCATCCCTCGTTCCCTCCCTCGACCACTAGAATTTTCTAAAAAAGAGTTAGTTCAGTCTGACTTTTATTTTCTCAATCCTTTGGGAAATAAAGTTTTAGAAAAGGGGAATACGATGACTAACAAAATTTTGCGAGGTTTATCTCAAGTTAGAAGACTCATATTATTTATAGGACTCTTCAGTTGAAAAATAAAAAATAACCCTTAGCCTAACAGAATAAGGAAGCCTAAATATTTGTGTCGTTCTCGAGAAGCTCAAAAATTATCCACGAAAGTTATATAAGTACAAAAAGCCTAAGTCTGGGTCATACAACTCAGTATAACACTCTTTTCTCAGGAAGGGAAAGTGTTCGGTGCCAATCGCCGTGCTCAACTGAGCACATGAGGTTACATGAGATGTGTCTCTAAATGGAAAGTTACACCCACCAATGGAAGGTTACAACCACCTAATAAAAGTTACAACCGCCTGCAAGCAGATGACTCGCTATGTCTCTATAAATAATCAAACACAAAGGCATCTGGAAATAACACTTTCTTGGTTTACAATTCCCTTTTAAAATACATAGAAATGAACACTTTTGTAAAGGCGTTGTTCTAATTTTGGCATCAGAGTCTCCGTGGCAGGCGCCACATCGATGTCAATAATTAATTTATATCTTATGTAGATTGTTCCACGTGATTAAAACATAATTCGATAAAAATTTGTATCCACAAAGTTGATTTTAAGAGGGGCATTAAATTGAATTTTCCGTTGAAACCAAACACAAGTATTTCTTAATTCAAGACGACTATCAAAGAGAATGATGTATTGTAAAAAAAATGTGTGAATCATTTGAGGACGATAAATTAATTTAACATCATTGATTACATTATCTTGTAAGCCTTGGGCAACAAGGCATGCTTCCTAACAAGTCACCTTGCTTACTTGGCTACACATTGAACCAATGATCGCCACTCCCAATGAATTATGACAAAATTAATAAAATAATGGTCAAGAATGAAAGTATACGTACAAGGCTCCTTCCTTATCTTTGGTGAAATTTAATATAATATTAGACAAAGTAAATCCTTTATTGTTGGTGATGAGTTTCTTTCGAAAATTCTAAGGTGTACAAAGGTATCATGTTTGGTGTTGTGTCTGGTGGTACCGAGCATTGTAGATTTATTTCGAAATAGTAGTTAATTTAACATTAACTTCTATCGTGAGGTACATCTACAATGTCTGATATCACCAAGCACAACACCAGACAAGATACCAGTGCACCGTAGCATCACTCGTTTGTTTTTATGTTTTTAATGATCAAAGCCTGCTAGTTAGGGTTGCAAGCCCTAGAAAAGGAATCCATCCTTTCTCCCATTGTCCATATATAATCAATGTCATTTTATTAAAATATTACATACTTTTATATTGATTACACAATTTTGACATAGACATGCATAAGATTGCATAGTTGATGATCCATTAAAATAATTCAAAGGTGCTAATGACCCACTATACAATCATTTAATAAATAAAGTAGGTTCGTTTAACAATATTTTTTTCATCATATTGAATCTAAGCTTATAGCGAAAATTCTAGGGGTCGAGGGAGGGAAGGAGGGAAAAGGGCGAGGGATGGGTGGTAACCACCCATCCGCCTCGAGATGAGTGACATCACATATTTCGAAGCCGATGCACTCATCTCGCTCCCTCCCTCGACCCCTAGCAAAGCTCAAGCTTATAGACATAGATGAAAATAGGGATTCATTTGTTTAAGTTTGTTTGAATTGCTGATGTGGCAAGCATTGCCGCATCATTTGTACACGCGGATGGTTCATGCCCAATAATATGTTTTTGTTGTTGTGTTTCTTTTTACAAGGCATGGTGGGTGAGGGATAAGGAGAACTCGCCACCCCTTACAAATAGAACAAAGCGAAAATCAGGACTAACCGAGCCTCAACATAAAAAATAATAAAAAAAAAACATATTAGTTTCCATCACATAGTGTAAATGATTTGAGAAGAGTTTGAAAGATCGTTGAGAATAGTTTTCAAACATTTACCGAAAACAAGAGTATTTGATACATATTTGAAAGAAATTATGAAAATTGAGGGGAAAAATACCCGATTTTTAATATACAGTCAATAACAAAAAAGAGAAGTAAATTTAAAAAAAAAAATAGTGAAATTAATGTTTTGTTAATCGGTCATGTGGTCAATTTACTTTAATCCAAAGGATTGGATAAGTATTTTATTGATAATGCCAAAGTGTGGTTGGTCTAAAACTGTTCCAAGGTGCAGAATCAGCCAGATGGATTAAACGGGACCCAAGCACGAAAGGGTCTTTTCATTTCTTCTAAAAAAGAAGAAGATATTTTAGGTGACATGTAAGCAAAAAAAACATGGAATATTTGTGACACGTACATATGTCACCATCACTATTTTTGGGTGTTTTTGGTGGGTGGTGGATGTAATGTGGTGGTACTCATCCTATTCTTTCTCTCTCTATCTACTTTGCTTTGTTTATCTCTCACTTTTTATCCTGTTTGGGTTTCACTAAAAAATCACGGCCTCTGCCACCCGGCATTTATTTACGTGTGGGTCTTTTTGGGACCTACAATTAAGGGTGGGCATTCCATTCCGTGATCCCGATCTCGTTCCATCCCGATTTTTTTTTAGTCTTAATGGAATTGAATAATTTCATTCCGATCCCGTCCCGTCCCGATCTAGAATGGGATGGGATGGGATGGGATGGGATGAGATGAAGATTTTCAATCCCGCCAATCTCTTCCCGTCCCGAGTTAATTTTTCATATTTATTATTAATATTTTTATTTATTTATTTTTTTAAGATTGCAATATTTGGATGCTCATATAAAACATTTTGAGATTCTTCTAAGGAATGAGCAATTGCAAAAGTTCCATTGGCTGAAAGTTGCACATATGTTGCACGAAAGTGATTAAAATCAATCAGCTCTGGAAACCCAGATTTGGCCATCACAGATATTGCCCGCAAAATAATACAATTTCCCTCACAAAATAAGAAACTTTTTTTCCACTGACACTGAACTTACTAGCATAGACTACGTTTCTACTTCAACATTAGACGCGTATGAGTATGATTATGCAATTAAAGATAGCAAACCTGATCCATCCCACCAAATTGTGTCCCAATGTAGTGTTCACATTCATAGGTAAGCTAGGCAATCTCTTTCTGCAAAATTAAGTACAGATCAGTATACAACATAGGGCTGAACAAAAAACCGATCAAACCGATTAAACTGAACCGATTGGTTCGATTTAAATTCGGTTCGGATCAATTTCGATTTTAAAAAATTCAAAACCGAAGTAGTGGGTTCGGTTTTCGGTTTCTATGTGATTTTAACCGAACCGACCGAATATATTTAATAAATAATATATATTTTATATATAAATAATACAATATGTTTAAAATAGTCGGTCGGTTCAGTTTTATTTCGATTTTGATTCGATTTTAGTCAGTTCGGTTACAGTTTGCATAAATTAGAATGGTTCGGTTTCGGATCGATTTTGTTAATGGTCGGTTCGGTTTCGGTTTAAAATTTTTAAAACCGACCTAAGTCGGTTTGGTTTTCAGCCCTAATACAACATTAGAGCTCATTGGTACGTGAACATCAATGAAATATCAGTAGATGGAGGTTCTTCATGGTATGAGTTTGATTTGTTTGTATAATTGATGCCACTTGTAAGTTGTTCATTGTCATTATAAGTATAAAATAATGAAGCAATCATACTAGTAAGAGGCTAACAACAACGTGAGTAATAAGATGACTGTCAATTTTTTTCAGTAAGACCCAAATTAAATAATCAAACTCATGCATTTAGTCAGTAAATTGCAGATTGATTAAAGAAAATGAAATGCATATAACAAAACACGTTGATCCCGTCTCGTTCCGATCCCGTATGAACGGGATGGGATAAGGATGGAATTATCTCGTCCCATCCTGTCCCATGCCCACCCCTACCTACAATACTCGGCCATAAAAAATGGCGTTCAAGGGTCCCACGTGAGTGAAGCAAGTACTTTGATGCGGTGGGATGTACAAATATCATATTCTATATTACAATTTTTAGTTAAGTTTTACTATTTATTACTTATTGGACCAAATCAAATTGAAAGGATTAACGATAAAAGATAGTTAAAAGTTGAAAAATATATTAGATTTGAGAGTTGAGATTCATAGACTGTGATGACATATTTGTAAATCTATATTATAATTTAGAGTGGTATTTTATTATTTATTGCTAAGACAAAGTCAAATCGAAAGAATTAGAGATAAAAGATGGTTAGAATTGAAAATTAGAAAATGTATTGAATTTAAGAGTTGAGATTCATTTCCTATAATGATGTATTTGTAAATATAAAACATGAAGAATGGTAAAAATAACGAAAAATTGAAAAAAAAAAGTTTGAGGAATGTACATATGGCATTGAGAGAAAATATTGTGTTTTTCTTTTCGCAAAATGAAAATTATCATAAATATCTACATCGTTATTAGATTTTGGTAAACTTAATATAGTTGAAATGAATTTTTGAAGATCTTTCCAACAAAATCAATAATCAATACAAGCGCTAAAATTTTAAAAATATATATTTTATAATTAAAAAAACGTATAATGTATTTCATGTCTTTAATGTTTTTCAAAGCAATGAGATGAGTCGATCACAAAAAAAAAATGAGTGGGGCATTTTATTGCACATTTAAACAAAAAACCTAAATTTTATGTTTTAGCGAATTCAAAGATTGGAGGAAACTCATTTTCGGCATTTAAATTTTTTCCCCAACTGATTCAAATTTGACTGATTCTAACCATAAAATTTATAATATATATTTTTTCCTTAGAATAGACTTACGCTTCAATATTGTTTAAAAACGAAAATGGGGATATTGACGGAGGTGTTCAATACAAAATATTTAGCAAAAATAAAATTATGTGGATTGCCAGCGGCGCGAGGCATACTCTAGTTTTTTTATAAATTGAGGGTCTCCCCACACACACACACAAAAAACCTTTCCATCATATTTGAGAAGTTATTTTTTATAAATACTAATTCCTATAATTAAAAAATTATAATAAATCAAATACCTCCATCAAAATATAGAATGTGAACAACCCCATGACTATGCCTTAACCTGTGCTGTGTTTTAATTAGTATTGCTCTTACCATTTTCTATGATCGCTTGTATGCAAGGGCTGACAGTTGCCACTCCTCAATTAAAAAGAAAAAGGAATTATAAACATAACATTAAAAAAAAATTAACATAAATGTAAAGACACGATATTATAAATCTTTATTCAATAAAAGATTATAACAACTCTTTGTTATAGTGGATGATCTTTTAAACTTCATTACTAATGACCAAAGTTCATTTTCTTTGGAGCATAAGAATTCTTTTAATATATAAAGAGATTTTGTTTTTATTCTTTCTAAATGTTACTATCTTTGGATTTTCTTTTTTCAGAAAATGTTTTTATGCAATTATATGAATACATTAAAAAGAAGAAGAAAAAATAGTTTAACAAAGACTTTTTGTTTACTAGTAGCATGAAACCTAAATAAAAAACAATGTCATAAAATAAAACCCACAAAATAACCCTGTAATTAAAATCTAAGATAACAAACTATAGAACTCAATGAATATATATATATATCATCATTCAACTCACATAAAATATAGGGATTGGAGTGGCTCGTAAAACCCCAATCCCTCCCCCTTTTCTATAAACATGATTTTATTATATTTGCATATTTCAAAATTTTCAAATTAAACTTACATATTTATCTTAATTATTTTGCAATTTTAATCATGTATTCTAGTTATTAGGCTTGTTTGCCTTTGTTAAATTGTCGACGACTTGATCACAATTTGGCTTAAAATTTTATACCAGACTCAGTTTGATATATACAATGTGTTTTTTTTTTTTTTTTTTATAGTTATACAGATAAATGCTCAATACTAGATTAAATTCACGAAGAATACAATCAGAATGATATTTTTGATTTTAATGTTTAATGTAGATATTAGTAGAAATTTGCTGTCAAATTATCAGTCCAAGTAAGGATTGTGATTTTGTTTTTCGAAGCAATTTCAGTCTCCTAGTTTTAAGAAATATTTCGTTGTATATAGAAAAAATGTAAAAAAATAAAATAAAATTTGAGTGTATGTCAAACATATAAGAATATATAGACAAGTAAATTATCTAATAAATATATTAAATACATAAAATGAAGTCTAAATATTTAAGTGTCCCAATAAATTTAACTTGCTTCATAATTTTCTGGACTTTACACGAAAATATAAAAATATATACAAAAAATAACTAAATATTTTGATCTAAAATCTTTAATTTAGTTTGTGGGATCTCAAAAAACAGAAAACCAAAACTGGGTGGTTTTAATAAAACATGGGGTGAAAAAAGAAGACCAAAAAAAAAAGATTAAGAAGGATAATTGTTAGAAGAAAATGAGGGAAATTGCGTGTTAAGATAGGATAGCATAAGAAGAATTTGGATGGAGTGTTGTGACCTCACCACACCACACCACACCACTGGTGGGTAATTGTGCCAGGCCCATTTCTAGAAAGTTTGGGCTAGTCCTCTTGCGAATGTCGCAGAGTTGATCCTTGTTACCAAATTGGCAAACTTGATAAATGACAAGATGATTTACTGAAATGTATTTAAAAATGATGAAAACCCAAAGAGAGATAAGGGGATGATCACCAGAAATAAGAAGAATGAATGGCCAGCGAGATTTTAGGGGACCTATGCAGGCTTGATAAGTGCAGCAGCACAAAGTCAACAGCTAACAAGTTTAGTCAAGTTGTGCGCTTGGACATTGTCCCACTGATTAATTTGGGTTACAGTCCAGTCTCCTAAAAGCAAAAAACCTCAACGTTGTGAGTTTGGTGAGGTTTAGCAACCAGGTCCAGTTGGTCAGTAAGCCCAGTATCTCACCCATACCCATCTTCATGAAACTTCCCTCACACACATCCAGGGACGGAGCCAGGATTGCAGACAAAGAGGGGCAAAAAATAAATCACGGATAATTTAATTCTTAAAATAAATAAATAAATATGATTAAAACAAAGTTTCAAAAGTAGTACAAGAGAAACATATTTTATGTGTCAATGTTGTTGCACATTGGATTTTAGTGGAAACTCTCTGAGAGTTCTCATGTTCATAGGGTTTACCAAACTAGACCTGAAGGCTACAATATTGTTGCCACTTAATATCCTTTGCATTGTAATCCATGCACGAAAGCTATATAACTGACCCTATAGGATTTACCAAACCAAGCCCGAAGGCTACAATATTGTTGCCACTTAATATCCTCGTCGCCTCTATCTCACAGGGAAACTTACTTTCACTCCGGTCCACCGTTGTCTCTTTTTTTTTTTTTTTTTTGGAAGGCGAGCTGGGTTTTTAAGGATCCCATAACCTATCAACTGGGCGACCTATAGGTCAGCACCCATTAGTAAGTAACCATGCCGCAGGTGGGATTCGAAGCTAGGACGTGGGGGACAAACCCACACAGTCCTAACCACTAGGCCATAACACCATTGGCCGGTCCGTTGTCTCCACCTTGCATGAAGATGGCTTATCCACGACGAAGCACATGTGCTTCTAATAATTAGGTGAAAACTCACAAAATCTTAACTGGTGAATCTCGAACCTGCGACCTCTTTCAAGGAGAGTTGATGTCCGATCAACTGAGCTACAATTGGTAGACAATTGTTAATATTAAGAACGTTACCGTCCAATTGCTTAGCTGAAGCAGACTACTGTGAAGACTGAAGAGTGTCGATGAGGAGCAAACAAGCAAGAGAGAGAGACCACGTCCATAAATCGATCTATGTCTAATCGAAATTGTATTGTGCGATTGGAGAAATTAATCTTCGATGAAATCGTCTTGTGTGATTGGAGAAAATCAATATTTGTCGAAATCGTTTTAGGCAATTGAGAAGGTGGAGAGGTGAACTTGCGAAGGGTTTGCGATTTTGTGTATATTTGTATTTTATTATCTATGAGAGGGGGCATTCTAAAATTTTAAAGAGGGGCAAAATTACAAATATTATTAGTTTAGTGGAGTTTCTTAAAAAGTTAAGGGGGGCAATTGCCCCCCTTAGCTATAAGGTAGATCCGCCCATGCACACATCCACGTTTTTTTCCTTACAAGATTTCGATGCCTTAAAAAAAGTCAAATAAATCAACCCTGGTTCATCCAAGGATTGTGATTTCGTTATCGTGTTTTACGAAATATTTTTATTTTTGTAAAGAAAAAATGTAAAAATTTCGAGGATACATGAAATATATATATAATGAATTTCAAAGTTATATTAAATATGTGAAAAAAATAAGATGCAAAGTAAATAAATGTATGAAACATAATAAATGAAACCAAAAATACCTATAATTAGAAAATTAGAGGGTAATTTCAAAATCAATATATAAGTAGAAGAAATGATAATTATAAAATTAGGTGTCAATTTCAAAAATCAGTAAATAATTAGAATAAATGATAATTAGAGAAAAAAAAACTCAAATTTACAAAAAAAAAAAAAAACAAACCTTGAAAGTTTTTTTAAAAATGTAATTTTTAGTAGCTTGTTTTTGTATTTTTTACGAAAAAAATGAAACTTAAAAAAAAAAAAAAAAAAAACCCAAAATTTACCAAACAAAACCCTTAAAAAAAATGTATTATTTTCTTTCGCCATTTTTATTTTCGTAATTTAAAAAAAAATGAAATTTTCGGATTATAATTTTGCGAAATCACAATCCTTGGCCTCATCAAAGAGACAAGGAGTGACATACAAAATTAGAAACAGAGTAAAGATATTTCATGTTATACAGACAATCCAAATATAGCGTGACAGATCTAATGAATAGAAACATATAATCTGTTATAAAATAAATAGAAACTTGAAACCGTTGTTATAACATTATTATGGAGGATCGTCTCTGTGCCTCACAATTCACATTGATAGTTTTGATTCGTTTATGATTTTATTTCCACAACAAGCTACTACTGCTGCTTCTTTCTTTCTATTATTTTTTATTTTTTATTTTTTTTAAGTCTGACATTTTCTTTCTTTTCTTTTTACAATGTCAGTGTCCTCCTCTCTGTCTTGCCTCCCAAATTTCCATAAACTCTATATATGATAGTAATATACATGCATGCACTCTTATAAATTCTCTTTTGTTGTCGTTTTGAAGAATTTGTGAGAGACACCAAGTATAGGCTCTAGTTCTAATGAATTACACTACACTGCACCACACCATACTAAACAGGTTTGTTTTCTCCTACATGAGCAAATATATGATGTGAATGTCAATGGTGAATGATCAATTTTATTGTAGAATTCTAGCCCGTTGGTTTTTAGTATTCAAATCCTCGAGTGGAGTTTGTGTATGGGGTCTATATATATATGCTGAAGCCCCATTATTGAATTTTAAGATTTTAGTGGCTAGTGGCTAGATTTCACTAATTAGGTTTATTTTTGTATGATATGGGGCAGAATGCACTATGTTACGATTATGTTTGTATTTATTTGCTTTGAATGGTTGATGCAGTTTTTGAGCTTTGAAGAGTGTCAAGGAAGCCCACAATGGACAGGCTTGCATTATTTGGACAAGCTTGCATTATTTGCGCGCTTATTAAACACATGTCCAACCTACGCATTCGGGTTGTTTTCGTCTTATCTGCCTTCTGATGCAGGAGGATCCGAGTCAGATATGTTGAGCTGTCAGATAGCACGTTGTTGACGCTGAGATATCTTGAGTTGGCAGATCAGCGCAAAGATGGTAGGAAATCGTGATCTTTTCCTAATTGGGGAAAATTTGGGTGCATTTCGGTATTTTGGCCATAACGTTGGCTACGGGTATCAGAATCGCGCATATGACCCCAATTCTGAAAGCTCTTTTCAGTGCGCATGTCGTGGCCATCGAGAGCATTTTCGAGGCCAAAATCCATTGTTTCCCCTTCCGAATCCACAATTTTAGTAATTTTTTTCCTTTTATGGTAATATTTCATTTATCGTTTAGGAAGTGATTCTGAACCCGATTCGGGCCAGATTTTTAGCAATTATTTATTTTATTACGTATTTTGTTTTAGCATGATTATCGGAATTTTGCTATTTTTGGTAAAATTCTAATAATAACGAATTTTAGCTATAAAGCCCGGCTTGTGGGCTGACTTTAGAGATACTTTTGATTTGAATAATTTTAATTGAACATCAGAGGTGTTTATCTGTGTTTTGGGCGAATCTCTTGTGTCTTTATCTGGGAATTGTCTGTTGAAACTAACATTTCAGATACTATTATGTCTGGCATCAGTTGGTATCAAAGCTTCAACATCTTCTTGGGGTGAAATTTCATCAGTTTCAATGGCTGGTGGTCGTGGTCGTCGCGAGAAAACCCCGCATCGTGATCATAACGTTCAGGATGTGATGATTGAGGATTTACAGAGGCAAGTTGCAGAGTTAACCTAACGACGCAAGATTTCGGTGATCGTGAGATGGAAGATCACAATTCTGATTCCAGTTTTCAAAACCCGTATCACAAACATGCTCGATTATCGGAGCACCGTGGTCGGGATGAGCGTCATGGAGACCTCAGTTTCAGAGTGGATCTGCCCGAGTTTTCTGGTACGTTACAGGCCGAAGGATTCGTTGATTGATTGAATGAAGAAGAACGCATTTTTTAGTATACGGAAGTTCCAGATCGTGTCAAAGTTAAATTGATCGCCATCAAACTCAAAGGCAGAGCATCTGCGTTGTGGGAGCAGTTGAGGCGATCACGGGACAGGCAAGGCAAGGCCAAGATCACTTATTGGGAGAAGATGAAGAAGAAGATGAAGGGTCACTTCCTTCCTTTCGGCTACACTCAAACTTTGTTTGAGAGACTTCATTCGTTGAGGCAAGGCACGAGATCGGTTGATAATTACACAGAGGAGTTCTATCAATTGATAGTCCGAAATGATTTATTTGAGACGAAAGAGCAGATGGTGGCACGGTATTTGGGGGGATTACGACAGCCCCTGCAGGATGTCCTTAGCCTTCACTCGCTGTGGATCGTTTCTGAAACATACTAGTGTGCACTTGCTATGGAAAAACAGCAGAACATGAGACCAATGATCAGAAGTGATCAAAGCAGTCGGCCAGTTCGCCCTCAAGAATCTCGTCCTATCCAGCAGCCATCGCAGGGTAATTCTAACTCAAATATTAGATATTTTCAGATGTGGTGAATAGAGACATAGAGTCACTGAGTGTAGGAAGCCTGTTATTCAGAAGGGCAACAATCTCTTGATTGAAGAAGATGTGGTAGACGAAACTGATGAGTTTGGAGAGCTTGTGTATGACGATGATGAAGATGGAATTGTGTTGTATGGGGATGGCCATGAGACTCTGGTTGTTCGTAAGATCCTACTGACTCCCAAGGACGATTCAGGGGACGATTGGTTGAGAACCAACATTTTTCACAAGACCTACACAGTTGCAGATAAAGTCTGCAAGATGATCATTGACAGTGGTAGTTGTGATAACATAGTGTCTGAAGAGGTTGTCCAGAATATGCAGTTGAAGACAGATCGTCATCCCAAGCCATACAAATTGTCGTGGCTGAATAAAGGCAGTGAAGTAACAGTAGATAGGCGATGCCTAGTGTCTTTTTCGATTGCCAGGATATATTTTGATAATGTTTGGTGTGATGTTGTGTCTATGGATGTTTGTCACGTATTTTTAGGCAGACCATCGCAGAATGATCGCAGTGTTATTCATGATGGGCGGAAAAATACATATTCCCTTAGCATCAAAGGGAAGAAGATTGTGTTGGCACCTCGTCGGGATGGAACCATTCCTACCCCGGTAGCCAATAATACTAACCTGCTTTCTAGGTTCAGGTTTTTAGTTGAGATTGAGCATGGAGACGTGGTCTATCCTCTGTTGCCTTGTGGGAATAGTGCAGCAGACGTGAATCCAGATTTGCTAGCAGAGGTGCAGCAGTGCTAGCAGAGTTTTTTGACCTGATGCCAGAGGATCTTCCTCCTGGGCTGCCTCTTATGAGAGATATTCAGCATTAGATCGACCTTGTTTCGGGGTCCAGTTTACCTAATCGACCGGCTTATCGCCTCAGTCCCAAAGAATCTTAAGAGTTGCAGCGACAGATGGTAGAGTTATTGAAGAGAGGCTACATCCTTGAGAGTATGAGCCCATGTGCAGTTCCTGCTCTGTTGGTGCCAAAGAAAGATGGCTCTTGGCGTATGTGCGTTGATAGCAGAACAATCAACAGGATTATAGTGGAATACAAGTTTCCAATTCCCCCTGGATGATATGTTAGACCAGTTGTCTGATTCTAAGGTCTTCTAAAAAATTGACCTTAAAAGCGGATACCACCAGATCAGAATAAAGCCTGGAGATGAGTGAAAGACAGCATTTAAGACGCAACATGGGTTGTATGAGTGGATGGTCATGCCTTTTGGACTGTCCAATGCGCCCAACACATTTATGAGATTTATGCATCAGGTTTTACGCGTCTGTTGGTTTTGGCTACTTCAATTTGCTGGGTCTCCCGATAGTAAGGTCCTTCCAAGTTCCTATTAAGCATCGGAATATGAAATTGATTGTTGAGGAGGAAATTATCATTGAGCATTTTTTGGGGCTTTCGGTAGTTCTATTGGACTCCTTCCTTACTGATAATAAGGTGAGGTGCAGTGGTCTATACGTCATGAATGAGAATGAAAGGGCTTCGTTGACCGAGAGGCAGGCTGCGGAGATTGCTGCATGTGTTGCTGGAGAGGAAAAGTGGTCGTTGATCGAAAAGTGAGCTATGATGTTACAGATCTCAATGCTCTTGTTCGTAATGATACCAATCCTTCTTTTAGAAAGAGAAAAATATCGAGGCCTATTAGTTCGTCAAAGAAGTTGTTTCAGTCTTTCAACTGCGTGCCGAAAAAAAAACGACTTGTTGATTCTATGCGCCGCACGACTCTTTATTCGGATTTTGTGGATATAGATCATTCGAGGGAGGACTGTTGCTCTCTGCAGGAGGCAAAAGAGATGAAGCTGGCTCTGGAGAGGAGTGAGAAGGATACCGTCCGTCTGTTGGACGACGGGGAAAATAAGCTTCTATCCGCTTATGGTAGTCTTGATGTTGTTAAATGTTTTGATGAGGATCTCCGGTCTTTGGACGACAATATGCTCCAATTGGCTGTTGTTCAATCTAAATAGCTCGTCAGTCATGATTGGGTTCCCGAGTTGCAGTCTTGTCCTCTTTCTTCCCTTTTTTCTGATGAAGGGATGGAGGTTCCTCCTTCCGCAACTTACTTGAATCCTTCTGCTGCCATTCGTTCCGTTTCTGCCGAGCGGCGAGAGGGTGATGGAGGTTTTCCTGTTGTTCCTTCGTCTTTCTCGGCCATGGGTGGTGGTGGTTCCTCCATACTACCTGATCCTCACATTCTTCATTCGCAGGCCAGTTGGAAGGAACCTACTTTCTGAGAAAACCTTGGTTAAATCGAATGGGAAGTTCTGATGGTTCTCTCGCCTTGGCGTGTAGGATGGTGTACGCAAGGTGATAAATGAATGGCACAGGCAGTCGATGGAGAGGCCCTCGATGTCCATGCTGAATCCGAACCTTCATCTTGAGATTGTGTTAGGCATGTAATGGAGGGGATGACTCATCTTTCCTATGCAGGAGTGATGGGCTTGAGTCATCAGGTCAATCACAATCTTATGGTTTCTTTGGAGAGGAAGCTTTCCGTGCAGCTGCTGGTGTTCCCCCTTGTTCTTTACCAGTATGACGCGTTAAAAATGCGATGGTCTGAATGAACCAAGGTGGCTGAGGTTGCTCAGGCGTCATTTGCCGAGGTGGAGGGTGCGCGTGATCGATCTGTGGTCGCGCTCGAATCCCTGAAAGCTAACCTAGAAGGCACCCGCACAAATTTGCTCGATGTGGAGAAATAACTTTCTTCAAAAAAACGTTTCATGATGAGGCCGCGTGGGCCATGATAGAACATTATGACAATCGCGATATTGCTGAGAAAAGGGTGGAGCAATTGATGTCTTCACTTGACGAGGTCAAGGCTGACTCCTCCGTGATGCTCATTTCTGCCAAGGGCCAACTTATCGTGGTAAGAAGTGAGCTTGCTTCTGTTAAGGATAGACTCTATGTCATGGAGGTGGCAGACTAGCAACACGTTGTTGATGGTCGGATTGAACTTTTGAATTATATCGAGGGTCTTGGTGTTGACTTGTCCCAGTATCATCATTTGGTTCATTAGACTTTTGAGGACGTGGAAGGTGTCGTTGAAAATCCCCCGAGTGTCCCAATGGCTGAAGAAATGACTCATCGTCTTGAAGAGGGAGTCCACGTTGTTGATCGGGCTCCTGCAGGTGGTATTGTTGAGGATGTTATAGATCTTTCCCCTTAGTCTTCCATTGTAACCGAATGGATTTTGAATAATAAGAATTAGTTTCTTTATTGACTTTGTTTGTTCGTCATTGTCTTAATCTTGTGTTTTATTGTCTCCGAATTTTTTTTGTGGAAAACTGTTTTGTTAGCTTATCTTATACTTTGTTGAATTATCCGCTTGGACTCTTACTTCGCTAACTTGTTGTGACACGAAGTTGTTTTGCTAAATTGACTCTTCTGTTCCATTTGTTTCGTTGGTGCAACGCTCTAGTTATCCCGTAGACACTTTACTTAGTTGACTTGTCCATTGAACCTTTACTTCGTCAGTTTGTCATCTTGGTTGATTTGAGGTTTCCATGTTAGTTTGACTCAGGCGTCCGAATCTTACTTCGTTTTGTGCGACAGTCAACTCGAAGTCATTTCATTTTGTTGAAACTTTTCTCCGTAAACTCGACACCTAGGTCGATTCTAATTTTTTGTTCTTAGTTTGACTCGGGTGTCCAACTCTCGCTTTGTTTTGTGCGACACTTTGGTCGACTTGAAATCATTTCATTTAGTTGACTCGTTTTTCCAACTTTTACTTTGTTAACTCGACACCTCAGTCGATTCAAAGTTTTTGTTTTTAGTTTGACTCGGGTGTCCAACTCTCGCTTCGTTTTGTGCGACACTCTAGTCGACTCAAAGTCATTTCATTTAGTTGACTCGTTTGTCCAACTTTTACTTTGTTAACTCGACACCTCGGTCGATTCAAAGTTTCTGTTTTTAGTTTGATTTGAATGTCCAACTTTTGCTTCGTTTTGTGTGACATTCTAGTCGACTCAAAGTCATTCCATTTAGTTGACTCGTTCGTCCAACTCTTACTTCTTTGGTTGATCAGACCAGAAGTTTATTGTGAATACCTAACTTGTGTCTTGATTTCTTTTGGGTTTTTTGCATCGATTGTTTTTTTAATAGTTGTGCTATGAAGTTGTTTTGCTTTTGCGAGATGTCGATTCTGAAAATGAAACTTTATTGATTCTTCAACTATTTTAGCAGTCGTGTTCCTGGAATGACTCCGCTACACTGTGGATCGTTTTCTCTTTTATTCCAGCGTTGCCAGTGTCTATCCTTGCGTTGGATTTTGTGCCTCTGCTATTCCATATAATTTATGACCTTATTTGCTTGGGTCGTTATTGCTCCCCGTTTGGCGCTGCTTGTTAGGGCCTGATGGAGTTTGTTAGTTCCTTTATAAGTGACTTTGGCCGAATTTGTCTCTGCTTCTAAGGTCTTCGGAGCATTGATCTTTCGACCCCAATATAGGTCTGTTCGGGTGGGAGGTGCTTCTTTCCCAGGGCGGATGCAATGTAAAACATATATCAATTCCCTTGATCGTTCATTTGATCCCGTGGCTGTAGCGTCCGTTTTTTCTCTGCCTTTGAACTGTTTGTCTGATATGCTGACAAATTCGTCCAGTCGTCATCTCTGGATCCAGTGTTCGATTTCTTCTTTCAACTTGTAGCAGTCCTCGATATTATGTCTGTGATCCTTGTTGAAAGAACAATATCTATTCTTGTCTCGTCCTTTCGGGTCTTCTATCATCCTGGTTGGCAAGTTGACATTCTCCCAATTTGATGTGTTTTAAGACGTCAGCTCGGCTTGCTTTTAGGGCTGTGTATGGTTTATATTATTTCTTCATTATGTTGGTAATTCGCTCATGATTGGGTCGTGCTGATTGCGATTTCCTGGATTCCTACTGATTGGGCTCTTTGCGTCCGTCGTTTCGATGTTTCTTTAAATGACTGTTGTCCTCCCGCGATCCGCCATCTCGTCTTCTTTCATATTTTCTTTCTCGTTTCCTCGAATGGTTCTCCCCCTCCTGCTCATTATTTCTCGTTACAACTTTCATTTCTTCGAGGGAAATATGTTTCTGTGCTATTTTCAGCAGGACCGCCATCCCTTTTGGAGGTTCCAAGTTGAGGGCATTGAAGAAGGTGCCTCTCTTCAATCCGGCGACGAAAGTTGCAGCGGCCGTGTCATTGCTGCATTCATCAATCATTGTTAACTTGTTGGTGAAGCGAGTAACATACTCTCGTATTGTTTCTTCTGGCTTATGTCGGATGTGCAGAAGGTAGTGGGGTCGTTTCCTTTTCCGCTATCTCCCGATGAATATGGTAACGAAAGCAGTGGCTAAGGCTTGAAAGAAATCTATTGACCTTGGTGGCAGGTTGTTGAACCAGTTCATTGTTGTGGATGTAGGCTAGTTAGGAACGTTTTACACAAGATCGATTCCGTGGTTTCTTTTAGAGCAATCATGTGGTGAAAATGTCTTAGGTGATTAGTTGGGTCGATGGTACCATCATACACTTCGAATTTTGGCAGAGTGAAATTCTTTGGCATTGCCTTTTTCATGAGTTTGTCAGAGAATGGTGGTTTGGCCAACTCGTATAGTACGTTGGGATCCATGACTCCAATCCTAAACGAGATCTCGGTAACTGTTTCACCGCACTGCGGAGTCTTGTCTTGGTTGATCTCGCTGCTATCGACGTTTCTCTGTTGGGGTTCCGCTAAGGCTTCGTCACTCCCTTGAGTTCGGATAATGGAGTTTTGTTGAGGTGGTGCTAGAGTAGGGTCGGCTGGATGAATGTGTTCCTGGGTATTTTTTTCAGCATCTCTGTCATGTATTTCACAGTGTTCTAAAAATCGCTAGGCGCTGGGCGGGCGGCGAGCAGGTGCCTAGCGCCCAGGGGCCTAGGCGGTCTTAGGTTTTGTATTATTACTTTAATAATTTACAAAAGTTAAGCATAATACATTATCAATTACATCTAATTTAATGCCAATATACATATGCAAAATTTAAAAACATGAAAAATTAACAATCGTGAACAAAATTTATTAAAACTCAAATGACTGAAGTTGGTCATGATGGGTACTTTATATAAATTTGAATTTGTGTACTCTTTTATTTTTCTTCAAATTGCATGAATAACGTCAGTTATGTTTGATAAAATCTACATTAGTAAAATTGGTACCGGCTGATCCTTTGAGAATTCCATTAAGTAATCATCATTTGCTACATTTAGACATATACTGAATAAAAAACAATTAAATAGTTTATTTCTAAAAAATAGGAAAGAAAATAAAATAAGAACACAATCAGCCTTATTAAAAAATAAAAATAAAATAAATAAATAAATAAAAATCGCCCAGACCGCCTAGACCCCGCCTAGATCCCGCCCAGACCTGTCTAGACCCGCCCAGACTGCCCAGAACCGCCCAGACTGCCCGCCCAGCCATTAATCTGGGCGGTTTTCCACCTTCTAGCGCCTAGGCGACCGCCTAGCCCGATTTTTAGAACACTGGTATTTCATCTTTGCCATGAATAGGTCTACCCGAGGGTCTGTGACAGCGCCGACGGCTGTCTGGGTTGTCTAGACTATTGCGTGTAGCAGATCCACATTCTCGGATGCTATTGGTTCGGTGTTTCAGGCTACATCTTCTCCCTGAGCCGTTAGTGATGTGTCAGTGGTTGTGTTGTTGCAATCATTACAGAATTTGGGATCTGTAGACTGCATTATTCTTTTTGATGGCTTTGTCAATCTTTCGTTAGGTTGTGGTGAGCTTTGTCACCGTGTGTTCTGTTTTTAGAAAGAGGAAACTCGTCGTTCCCCACGGACGGTGCCAAACTGATGGGTCCAAAAATCGTCCTTCTGTGAGTTTGACCTGCAAAACAACTGTTAGATTGCCAATGACCACCTTTTTGGTGGCCGAAGGCACACCGATGCTTAAGTCAGTAACTCTGTTTGGAAGAAGGATGTAAATCTGGACAAAACTCAGTTAAAGTTGCATACCTTTGTCGAATGTTGCATTTACCTTTTATAATGGTCGTGGTTAACTCTCTGCGTGATTTAAGCATGTGAGGCGCAACGGAAGCAGATGTTTCTGTAACAGTCTTCTCCTTAATGGAGATGCGTTCGTGGAGGCGTAAGTCCATCCACGGCTCTTTCTTAGTGCAACGCTCTTCTTATTTATGAGATAACGCACATCGAGCCTGGATTTGGGCTTCGACTCGTCTGGGCCTGGATTTGGATCATGTTTAGGTCTCCTAGTCCAGGCCTCTATAATTGGCCTCATTCTTTCTAGGCTTTATGAGCTGGCCCAATGGATCAGGCGTTGTATTCTCGTGATGGGACTTTATGCCGTGTGTACGGTCGTGATGATTGGTCTATTTTGATGTATCATCAGAATCTATAATTGTTGGATTTGGAGATGACCTCAATGAGAAAACTTGGATAGCTTCTAAAACAATGTTGGTTAGATCAACGTTTGTGGTCCTAGCTTGTATTCAGATTATACTTTCCATCTTCACTTTCAGGTGAGTGACACTTTGGGAATCATTTAAATCCTTATCAAAGCTCATTAAGGGTGTGTTTGGTTGCACCAATTTCATGGGAATTGGAATCCTATTCCCACTTGGAATATGATTTAAGGTGTTTGTTTAAGTTTTTATTCATGGGCATTTGATGACAGCACGTGCCACAGATTATGCCTCAGTTCACCGAGGAAAACAATTCACGGGACTAGAAAAACTCACGTTCGTCTCTCCTCGCTCAACTCTCTCCACCTCTCTTCACATCATTGAAGCAAACAAACCTCCCTCCCAATCCTCTCCCCTCCCTCGCCTCTCTTCACATCATTGGAACAGATCTCCTCGAAGCTCTCTCATTGTCGCAAAGAAGACCAGGTACCTTTCTCATCTTTTTCTCTCTATTTCTTGATCTCTACTTCTCAATGATTCGAAACTCAAAATGGATCAAAGGGTTTGGAGTTTACAGAGAGTGGGGCGAGCCGGTGTGAGAATTTCTGTCGAAAGCAATCCATTCGTTAGAGCTTCTCTTCTCCTCTACTCGTCTTTCCATCTTTCTCTTGCTCGCTCGAGCTTAATTTTGAGATCTCTATTTTGAAATGCTTGTCAAGAAACTTTGTGAATATCAAAAGGGGTCTACACTATGTTCTATTGCTGGCCTGTTCTGTGAACTTGTCAGGGACAAGATAGTTGAGAAGAAGAAAAGAACCAAACCCCAATTTTGTTCTAGCTCAAACAACTTTGGATTTGTGAGATTTGTGAAGAAAAAGTGGTCTTTTGTGCTCAATTTGATGGGGAAAATGGAGGAGAGCTAAAATGGAGAAATGGGCTTGTTTTTCTGATGATTGGGAAGCTTGAATGATCTCAAAGGTGAAATCTATTCACTCTTTAATTGGTTTTCTGTGATGGGCATCTGATTGTTCGTGTGTTTGTGTTGGATCAATAGTGTTCTTGTGTTCAACATCTAGAAACCATAAATTTAAAATCCATTTTTTTCTCATTTGTTGATTTGATTTAGTTTGAATGCTAGTCTGGGGTTTGTTTATCCTAGATTTGGAATCCAATACAGCTGCAAAGTTCCATTTTGTTAGTTGTTGAGTCCAGATTTGAATCCAGTACAGTTGCAAAGTTCCATTTTGCAATTGTTGAATTTAAACTTGTTGAGTCTAGATTTGAATCCAACAGTGAGGAAAGTTTGCATCTTTGTAGTGTTAATTTCATATTTACTTTGTAGGGTGTACTCACTGAGACAACGACAGAATTAGCAGCTTCACTTTCACTAGCAGCTGTCAGAAGAATAGTCAAAGCAAATGAGTTCATGAGAGCTGGCTTATATGATGGATGGCTTCCACATTTGTAAGAGATACTATGACTATCACTAATTTTTTTTCGACAATTGATACATAAACAGGAGCAACAGATTCTGGCAAGTACATTATTTGGGTTCGTGTTTATATGTAGATTTGTAGGGGAACTTGCTTAAGGGGCAGACTGTGGGAGTGATTGGAGCTGGCCGTATTGGATCTGCTTATGCTAGGATGATGGTAATCTATTCATGCTGAATTTGTTCATATGATGGCTAGCAATTCATGCAAAATAACTTAAATATTCGGTCCCTCATAAATGATGTGTTGTTTTAACAGATTGAAGGGTTCAAAATGAACCTAATTTACTACGACTTGTACCAATCGACACGACTAGAGAAGTTTGTTACATGTATGCTCGGCTTGAACTACCTACATTTGCAAAAACCTTCTGCAGTACTCATGTTGTTGCTATTGTAGCTTATGGAGAGTTCCTGAAATCCAATGGAGAAGCACCTGTTACATGGAAAAGAGCATCGTCTATGGAAGAAGTGCTCATAGAGGCTGATGTGGTGAGACTGTTGTGCTTAATTTTGACACCCACATTATGAACATTTTCTCAAGATTTCTGTTTGTAACTTGTGACGGTTTGAATAATGAGAATAAAATTTTGTTTTCCCCAGATAAGTCTTCACCCGATCTTGGATAAAACTACGTATCATCTGATTAACAAGACTAGCCTTGCTAAAATGAAGAAGGTGATATTCGATATATGCTTGTTTTCTGAATTCACGATCAGCATGTATATTATATGAAACTCCTGGGCTAAATCGCAGCAATCTTCAAATTTTAGGAAGCAATTCTTATAAACTGCAGTAGAGGTCCTGTAGTTGATGAAGTAGCTTTGGTGGAGCAATTGAAAGAGAACCCAATGTTCCGGGTTGGCCTTGATGTCTTCAAGGTATTTTATCCCTCCTTTTTCTTCCAGTGAGAATTTACAAAAGCAAAGTCAAGTTTTGAGCATTAACTAATTAATAATCCATTCTCTTCTAACAGGACGAGCCTTACATGAAACCAGGCCTCGCTGACCTGAAAAATGTTGTTGTTGTGCCCCATATTGCTTCTGCTTCAAAGGTAAAAGTGCATTTTTGTAGGATTAAGCCACTTAAATCATGAAAGGCAAAATTAAAACTAGAAAAAAAGAACAAAAAGGAAACATTAACTTTCTTCCTAGATTATGTTGTTAATAACATGATTTTGGTGTTTCTCTAAATGGCAGAATAGGTTTTATGGGAAATCCATTCCATTTGTGGGAAATCCATTCCATTTGGTGGCAACAGACAGGTGGCTTATAGCAATGCAAGTACATTGGGGTATATGAGTTCATCGCAGGCCTTGGCTGACTATGCCACTTTGATCATTGACTATGCCCCTTAAATAATGATATTGTATATACATTTCTTGTTTGTTATTAGTATCTTTTTATCGATCCTAAGATGTACCCGAGCCAAAGTGAGAATTGTTACAAAGTGATCAAGGGATCAAGGTAGCAAATTGCAGATACAACACAACGACCAGGTGGACTTGGTGGACTTGAGTTGCTTCGAAAATCATTCAAAATTTGCAAGTATGAATCTTTGATTGTTTTACACAAATTGAAAATTAGAACCCCTTTTGAATTCCATTTTTAATTCATTCTTATTGTTTATCATTGCAGGAATTTCATCGGTGCAGGCAGATTGGAAGGTTGGCTCCAAATAGCCTTTATTTACACTGCCATGACAAATTACCCAACTCCACCAAACTTCCTAAACCCAACGCCTGCTTTTCCAGTCAAGGAGGTTAGGCGCGAAACAGAAAAAACAAATATTTCCTTTGGGGATTAAAGGTTTTTTTTTGTCCTGCTAATAGATTTGCTTATGTTTTATGGGACTATGGGAGTTTAGATGTGCAAGAATATACCTACACACTTGAGGTGGGCGAAATTATATATACAATCACTGATGTGGAAGAACTTGGAGAGTGGATGAAGACTTGCTTGGAGGATCACCCTCTCTTTGAACCTCTCTCAAAGGAAGAACTTGATTCTGACCCAGTTGTGGAGCTATTGAGTACTGCAACGGAGGAGGGACAGAAGGTTGCTAGGAATGAGGACAAACTTTTCGTGCAGTATTCAGACGTATCTCTCCTTCATAAATTGAAAATAGTGTTTGATTGTATAGCTTTTTCAATTTATTTCAAGAACTTGGCAGCACAAAATTCTACTATAGAAGCCGATGAATTCTGAAATGAGAATCAAGTTGTAGTTTTTAGTATTGTGGTTAATGGCTTAGACTTTAGATGATTATATTTACTTAACAATTGTTCTGTTCGAGAAATATAAAGGATTGCTTTGGATTTGTTTCACTCGATTTATCTTATAAAATTCATATTTCGATTGTCTCAGGTACATTTACTACAAATCTCTCATTATTATTGTTGAAGTATCTTCGTGTTTCTAACTTTCCTGATTTGTAACTATGCCAGTGCTAATGTGTGACTTGTTAGAATTGCATTTTCCTTATAGCTTGAATCAATAGTTGTTTGTTAAGTGCTAATGTGTGACTTGTTAGAATTGCATTTTCCTTCATGTCTAAACCAGATGAATGAGATTTTAGCGTGCAATATATTATTCTTTTAAGGTGTGGTATATAATATATGATATCAAAGGGAAAACACGTTATAACATTTTACCCAGAGCACAATCTCACAACTTGAACATACATCAAAACCTTTCAATGATGAGGGGCTAGCTTTACCCTTTCAGAAGAGTTCAAATTATTTATGTATTATCATGCGTTGATCACAAAAATGTTTCTGTTACGGAATGGATTTAGCTTGAAGACCAGTATTGAACTTTGCTTTCTCATTGAAAGATTTAAACAGACATTAGGTTCAAAATTAAAAATAAAAAACACTAGAATTGTGGGATTTTTATAATAAATAAAAAATAAATAAAATAATTCTCATGATTAGTTTTAGGCAACCAAACACTCACAATAGGAATTGGAATCCTATTCCCATGGACAACCAAACATCAAAGTTGGTCAAGTCCATGGCATGGAATGCCTTGACATGGGATGCCATGGAATGAGATTCCAATTCCCACCTTAAGATTCCATGCAACCAAACACACCCTAAGATTGATTGGTTACTTTCACAATAATCACTAATATCTGATGGATGAATTTCATGTTTTTATTAATCAGGTCATATGAGGTGCTAAACCATAAAATGTTACAAGTTCTTATGGACAAAGTCAATACAATGGAAAAACATAAGTATTTGATAGCATATGAAGAAAGCGACGTGAATTTATTTTCCTGGATCGACAGAGTTATCAGAAGATGAAGTATGTGATGATCCTGATTTCATATTAAATGAAGAAGTTGCAGAGAACTCTGTTCCAACACCCTCAAAGAAATATGACCTTAGACCTCGCCTTCGCAACTGCATTTTTTCAAGTGTATTGAGAATTTGAAATTTGAAGTGTATTGGCAGTTTAAAGGAAGATTTTTCATTTGTAGATATGAACTAGTAACAATGAGTTATAACTAATTTCATGTGTTATTCATTCGAAGGAAGATAAATTCTCATTTCTAGATATCATGAAAATTCGAAGGAAGATAAATTCTCATCTGTAGATCTGAACAAGCAACAGTGTGGTTTTACGACTACATTCGTGTATTTATTTTCGTCCTTTTAGCATAGCATATAAGCACTAGTATGTCAATTGCTGACACAATTCACAACTGGGAAGTTGGATCAAATCCATTGCTCTTATTCCCATTTTTTATTGCTGGAACACCATCATATTCGTCATCATCCATGAACCTCTTCCAGAGCCAATGCTGCTTCCAGACTCTCTCAGTCATCTCCTCAATGGGGATGTTCTTTGTTTCAGGGACTAAAAACAGCACAAAGAACGACATGACAAACACCCAACTAGAGAAGAAAATGAAGATGCCAAACTTGAAATGGCACAGCATCGAGAGGAAGGCTTGTGCGATCACAAAGGTGAAGAGCAGGTTGATACACACAGTTACGCTCTGCCCTGCAGACCTTGTCTCCAATGGGAACGTTTCACTTGGGATCAACCATCCCAGTGGCCCCCATGACCATGCGAAGGCTGACACAAATGTGCAGACCATAACCACAACCAGTATTGCATACCCCTTGCCTAGATCATTCGAGTGGTCCTTTACTTTGATCCCTAGTAGAATTGCGATGACAACCTGGGAGAAGAACATCTGAACACCAGCCTCCAGCAGGAGCATACGACGTCCAACCTTGTCAACAGAGTAGATTGAGACAACAGTTGATACGACATTGACAGCACCTGTGATGACAGATGAGTATAGAGCTGCATTGCTTCCAAAGCCTAGCGTGTTGAACAACACAGGTGCATAGAACATTATTGCATTGATGCCAGTGAATTGTTGGAAAATCTGTTACACCACCACCAACAAAAGAAGAAAATTCAGTAACAAGACTATAAGATAATATAATAATTAAAACCTCTAATATTATTTTGATGCAGCATATTGGTAGTTGTACAAACCTGCAAAGCAACTGCGATAATCAGTTGAGGGCGATTCCGCCTCTTGAGTAGGTTCCTGAAGGGATGCTTGACTTCCTTAGCCACACGACTAGCTTCAACAAGTTCCAAAAACTCTGGCTCAATTTTCTCAGTTCCACGGATCCTCTTAAGCACAGCCTTTCCTTCTTCCAAGCGGCCACGTTCAATGAGACTGTTAGGTGTATCTACGACCAAGAGGGACCCTACTGTTAGGAGGAGTGCAGGTATCGCTGCTAGTCCAAGTGAGAGTCTCCAACCCCATCCTCCTTTGATCCTGTAATTGCCAGGATATTTAAGAAGATGGTAAATAAGTATTTTTTTTTATAACAATCATTACCTTATAGATATATATATAGATTTTGTTCCCATATATTTTTTTAACATATCTGTTCCCATATATATATATATATATAGATTTTGTTCTTAAATAAGTTCACTATGTCAACAACCTAAACCTACCTAATCCATTACCTTATAGACCACCTACATGGAAATTAAACCCAAATTTCCAACTTGAATTCAAGCAAGCTCAAGGTGTTTGAATTAAGAGTACTTTGTTTGCAGGAAAATAAAAGGTATATGTATTAGTAATCTTTAGTTTAGTTCCCCACAAAACAAAACCGGGTAGACTATTCTTTTGTGCGAACCTCGGTCATAGTTACAAGTTGAAAAAAAAAAAATCTAGATGTTCAAGGGTGACGAATAGAATTCCAAACTCCATTCTTTTTAATGGGTAAATCGTCATGTGTCTTGACAAGTTATAGCATTAACCTGTTGACAGATAAGCAACGATTGCCACCATGAAACATTCCAAGAAGTACTAATCTGGTCACATACTGGTAAAACTGAGCAGCCAGGGAGGATGTTACGGACATAAGGGTGGTCCTATTTGCACAATGGGGTTCTTAGGTCAAAACCTAAGTAAAATTTAGTTAGATGTCTATATATCTTAGTTGGTAGAGTGGGGGTATACCTTCTACGATGTTCAGAGACTCAGTAACATAACCCATGCTTTTATAAGATAAGATACTTGACTTAAACTGGATAAAAACATTGGACTAACTGACAACAGGAAAGAATACAAACATTACTAGCAAATTTAATTTAACAAATTTCTAGGCTGGTAAGTAGAATTTCAAACTCTATACGTTTGTAGTGGAAATCCGTCATGTGTCTTGACAAATATGAAGTAACTTTTAGCTAGATATCTGTATTTACTAGTCTTTAGAGTGGGGGTATGTCTTTGATGATGTCCACAGTGACATAACCCACGCTTTTATAAGATAAGATATTTGACTTAAACAGGGTATAAACATTGGACTAACTGACACAGGAAGAATACAAACATTATTAGCAAAGTTAATTTAGCAAATGTCAAGATGGTCGGATATAAACAGCGTATAGTAGCTTACTTGGCTGTCCCGTAATTGACAAGATTCGCAAAGAGAATGCCGATGGTAACATTAAGTTGGAATAATATGTTCAGGCCTCCACGTATCCGTGTTGGAGCGATCTCTGATAGGAACAGGGGAACTGCCTGTTGTTTTTATTACAGAAAAAGATAAGCAATGGAGCCAAATACAAAACAACTTTTTTATATTCTCATGTAACTCGAGACCAAGCAATTCACCTATAAACATTCTGTCCTAGACTTGTATGGGCATATACATCCCACATCCTATATGTCAACATGGCTTCTCTGAGAATCATTAAGTTCAACATGTACGCTATTGATGTTGAAATCTATGGTATTCAATTGTTCAAACACTCCCCTTGTTTGATGCTTATGGTAGGGTGTGATGTTGGGTCCCTTATGTTTAAAATAAAAGTAACCCCATTGATAAGAACAGAACTACACGTTTAGTTGTCAACTTCTCATCATTTTATATTAACTAATATTTCTCAAGGTCTTTGGTCATTATTGTTTAATCTATTAAGACAAAAAAAAAATATTGATATAGATTGCCACTAGAAACAACTTAGAAATTGCACATCCACCAGCAAACCTACAAATCTAGTTGTTTATTAGTGGCAAGCCCTACAAACCAAACAAAATCGCAATGATTTTGCACCAGGCAACTTAATCCTACAATTGATTCTCCACTACAATCCTCACAAAATCAATAGAAAGCTACAACCCTCTTTTTAACTTTTTACAATAAGAACACATACTCCAAGTGAAAGATAAAAGATAGAAGTTTGCCTACAAAGAGAAATTATAGACAAATCAAACAATCCATATCTTGTAGTTCACAAGTCCAGCTTTTGAAAAGTATATGAAATCCACTTTACTAATTGGATAAGAACCTTCATCCATATATGATGAGTTCAATGTTCTCTTATCACTGTCAAGGTATTGTTGGACAACAAAGCCCTAAAATATATGAGGTTATCAAACTAAGCTCTGAGAGAAGCATTAACTAGCTCTCAAGATAGGCTTGGATCCGAAGAAAAAAGGGGGTGTTCATGCACCACAAGAATGAGATGGTGGGTCCTAATCAGTCATTGTAAAAATCATGAAACATGGTGAGTTCAAAGAAAAAAGTTGTTCATGATTTGAAAAAGTGGTGCACTCTTTCAATGTGACATTTGATTCTGTGTCCGATCATTTATTTTACCTACTTTTCCAAAAGAAAATGACATGAACAGCCCCCTCCACATCTCAGAGTGGTCCGCTCATCATGAAGTGTACCCCATAACCCATTAGAAAAAAGAATAGCACAGCAATAAACCTTAGTTACTATGACCCTCATAAGATCATGTTATGATCGAAACATTATGTGTCAAAACAAGGACTCTGATCTTTATATTTGCTTCACTTGGATCTAATGAGCAATTAATATCAATGGAGTCCAAATCAGATATGCAAAAACAACAGTTGCTACCTGTTGTAACTGTCATGACTAATATAATATTATATATGTATAATGATGGGTTTATACTTTGATTAAAATACTTGTAAAAAGTTCACTTGAATTTTTACTCCCTTGACATAATTTTCCATTCCACAAATATGCTAAAAAAAAAGGATCATATTATATTTGAAAATTCTAAAATTTTCTTGCTATTATACCATAAAAAAGATTGTGATGGAAGAAAATATTTATAAGTTATCATAATAAATTAAGAACCCGTCTAATTGTCGAGGAAAGCAGCGAGGGACCCCCCACAGGGGGAGGGGGAGGGGGAGCCGTCCATCCCTCCGGGATGCGCATTTGACTTTTCAACGCACGCATCCCAGGGGTTGAAAATGCGCATCCCAGGGAGAATGGACGGCTCCCCCTCCCCTCTGTGGGGTCCCTCGCTATTTTCCTCGCCATTTCCCTCGACAATTAGATTTTTTCATAAATTAATCTATAAGCTAAGCAAAATACTGAAAATTAAACTCAACAAATATGGAAGACTTGCAAATTAAGAAAACAACTTTGAACACCCACTATAGGTGGGGACTATAACCCTTCATTAAATCATAGTAGACCTCTTTTTTTTTTTCTGACCAATTTTAAGCCATATTATTTCCTTCCAGTTTATATACCTGTTTATAAGCAAGCTATGTCCAACCCATTGAAGTGTTATTTCCATTTTAATTTCAACAAGTCCATTTTCAATACCAAGGTGCCCATAACACACACACAAACAAGTCCTCCACACATAAAGCAGCAGAGACTTCAAAGTCAAATTTTTTAAAATCAACTCAAAATTAAGTCTTCAATATAGCTATAACTACTCATGCACCACATATACCTGATTAGCAAAACCAACTCCACATCCAAGCAAAATCCTCCCAATAATAAGCATAGCCAAGTCCTGCGCGGCAGCATTGAATATGACTCCGAAGATGAAAAAAACCCCAGCAATAAGCATGGTTAATTTCCTCCCAAGGCGCCTAGTTGTGTATGATGCAAAGAAGGTTGAAGTCAGTCCAGCCAAATACAACGAGGACGTGAATAACTGCAACCCTTGGTTATCATACTTGCAGTAGTTGCTGTTGATTGTTGTGTCCTTGGTTCTCTTATAAACCACTGGGAAAAACTTCTTCAGAAATGGAGCCATTGATGTCACACCACCTAAATTCATTAAAATCAAACCATATCAAGATCTCAACCTCCAAGGGTAAAATAGTACTTCATTTTTTTTTTTTCCAATTATTAAAGATATTTACAGTAGTAGACTACTACACATATTCAGGTGATGCAGAGACCACAAAAACTTTTGGTCTGTGTGAAACATCATATGCATGTAGTAAGTAGGGTTTGAAACAGATTTTAAAGGGTAATTTCGTCATTTTGGAGTTCTCCTGCAATATTGGAAAGAATTCATTCAGATCGGCGGGAAAATGGAACCTACTTTTCCCGGTGGAACTGTTTTATTTCTATCTACTCACAGAAAATCACTTTTTAGTTGTAAAAAAAAAAAAAAAATTAACGATAAAAATCTGCGTTTTCCACAAAAGTTTCACCAAAAAATTGTGCAAATTAGCAAATTTTTTTTGACAAGATGTATATTAATTGTTTTGGAAGCCTTGGTGATGGAGGAATCTGAAAGTGAAACGGATGTGGGAAGATGAAGAAACTCACCAGAAACACCGACGTCGTAACCGAACATGAGACCCCCGGTAGCAGCCATAATGCATGAAATGATGACGATGGGAGTGATCTTGGCTTCAAATTCCACTCCGGAGCCTGCCGAAGCAGCGAATCCACCGCCTGCCATTGCGTTGCCAACCGCCGATCAATTTGAAGGAGAATGAGAGAAATGAAGGAAGATGAACCAAGAAGAAAATATGAAGCAAGAAGATGAGAGTGGTGTGTGTAGAGAAGGTGTTGTGAACTTGGCGTCTTTAAATAGAAAAAGATGGAGGGAAGGAGGGGGAGGGAGCTGAGCTCGTATTGGATGGAACTGTGGACCCCACTCGTCATCCAAGTGGCGATACTAGGTTCGTCGGCTAGGCAGTCAATAAACGGCTCTCTCTCTCTCTCTCTCTTTAGCATTAGCTTTAGAGTATTAGCAGCATGCATTTCAGTTTGATTAGTTTGGATAAGTCTTAAGCCAGAATTTTCTCTCCAAACACTTTCGGCTTTTTCTTCCAAGCAAGTTTCAAGTGGAAGCCAAAGCGTGGTGATGAATAACCAACCACTTGATGATTCCGGGAGTGAGATAAGTAAGTGCGTGCAAGAACGTGGAAATGAGATGAGAGACGTTAACTCGAAAGTCAACATATGTAGAGAAGGTCGGTTGGAACTTGGAATAGTAGTAGTACTAGTAATACTTTCTAATAACGAAGGTTAGAGTCTCTCTGTACGTGGCGTGTGGAGGATGCAAAGCTAGAATAGCGGAGTGAAACATACGTTAGTTTGTGTGAATCAAGTCAAGTCGTTGACCGTTAAGAGATCCAAAAGAAACGTGAGAGGGTTTGCCGATGATTAGTCTTAGTTTAATCCACCTGATTTATGATCATTAATTGCTGCTGTCAACGGTTTTGTTCACATTCCAATTTTGGGTTCGTTCCTCGATCCGCCTCCATGTTCCTTCTCACTAACCAATCAGCTACAAGAAATTAAAAAGAAAAAAATGGTTGATTAGTCTGATAATCTTTTGGAGAGTCTCTGTGATTTTTTGAGTCAAAATGATGTGGCATATGGACCTTATCAAAAACTTTTTTCTATCTTATATTTGTTGAAATCATATAATTAGTCGTGACATTTTACACATGTACGATGGTTGTATCTTTTCATATTTTAAAAGTCAAATTAATTAAGTTCAACTTCTTGCAGCTCCCAGCCATTATTCTTAAATCCATAGTTTAACACATTTTAAACATGTATACGACAGTTTATAGCTTATCATAAATATATTTTCAACCAAAAATACGTAAGGTGGAAAATGATATATAGTGTATTTTTTGTTCTTTTATTAATTGATCCGATGAGGAAACCACCTGATGAAATATATATATATATATATATATAATCATCATGAAAATTGATTGGAGTTTCTTCCATAATTAATGTCTAACTCAAGTTGTAGTGGAAAAATCACTTTTGTTCAATGACTTTTTGTGCATTTTTGAGTTGGGATCTTTCGCCTCAGCATGCAAACTTAAAGACTTAATTTCTTTGTAACTTTTGAATTTTTATCACACAGTAAAAATAGACAGCGGTGGCCATTGTGACACACATGGTTCTTCCATTTCTAGCAGCAGTAGTCATTTGGAGATTTGGTTGTTCCTTCTTTTGCTTTCTATACTTGCTAGCCAATTTAAGAGACCCCCGGTTCTTCCCTTTTTATCTTCTGAAAATGGACAACAATTTCAAAATCCATACAAATTTCCACAAACCAAACAAATTTAGTATTCTTTATTTTGGCACTAATAAATTCCCATTGAATGCCGAGTCCGATCACCTTTGAATAAAGTAAGGATAGGCAGACATTCTAACTCAGCCAACTCCTGTGTCAGATCGGTAAGTTGCATGCAAAAATGAAATTGGTATTGGATTCTTTTCAATTGGCGGGATTAAACTATGCTGCATAATGTTTATCTAGAGAGATGATGCAATTGGGAATCACTAAAGTAGTTATCTGATAGGTGATTATATATAAAGCAAGAATGTTAATTAGTTGCAGTTTGTATTTTTTTTTTTTTTTTTTTTTTTTTTTTTATATAGCCTATCAAATTATAATTTGAGAATATTAGAATGTAAAAACTATAGTTTAATTAAAGAAGAGAATGTAAGAATATTAGCTATATATAAAAATAAAATGTTTAGCATGGATTAGGTCTGTCCTATCTCATGGAATGCTCTCCTGCTTTACTTGAAACTAGGCAACTATTATACTTTACATCATACTTACCACTTGATTTAATTTTTTTTGGGGATATGATCCTGTACTATGCGGACATTATTGTTTTATAATTGATGTAAATGTTGCTCGAAAAAATGGGGGTTCCTAAAACAATAAATACATTTTATAGCTTGTTTTTTGTTGAAAGAAAATGCTTGGGAAGGAGATAGGAAGAGTTTGAGGCTGAAGATGTCAATCAATTTCATATCTTAATTAGGAGAAGGGGATCAATTCACCAGAAAGAAGCGTGCATGGTTATCTTCAACTTCATGGCTGTTAATTAATCATTAGTTTTTCCTTTCTCGTCTTTCTATGTGCGCGCGTGTTTTTTTTCAATTTTTTGTCAATCAAACACACCTTAATTAACAAAATGATTAATACCACAAAATTTGGTACTATTGATGACAAAGTCTGTCCTCTGCAACATGAGGAGTATGAACTGGCATAATGCATGTGTACTTGGTGTGTACTTCTTCACGCAATAGGCATGATGGGTTAATGCAACTTGTATTTCGAAACTGGCAGTTCCAATTACAAACAATGCTGTCAAAAGCTTAACTAACATAATGTGAAAACCTTGCCCTTAATACTGTAAAAAAAAAGTAATTGATTTTGATTTATTGTGTCAAAAATAGCTGTGCAAAACACTTATGTTATAGCTATTTTCATAAACTTTCTAATGATATCGATTTAGAGAAACAGTATTTGGTCGGTTAAAAGTCATTTGTATTAGGTTAAAAGTAAACTACAACATACAAATTGTTGTTATGTAATGGTTGAAAATTACGTTATCTAACAAAGGTGAATCATAAGCTGTTGTCATAACAAACTTTACGAAATATCACTCTCAAAAATCAAAAGTGTACTAAAGTTATATAGTTTTGAAATACAAGTAGATAAGATTTACAAGACGTTACTCGTGACACAGACATGAAGGAATGAAATGCTTTGGTACCATGCAATTTATAGCTAATGATGTTAGAGCATTTCTGGTGGAGCAAAACACTGTATAGTACACGCATTTATATATCTTTTGGATTTTCTTCGACAAGTATGCACATAATGTTTAGACATTTTTAAAAACACATTTATCTAGTTGTAACTGATTGTAGGAATTTATTTAACAAAGGTGCGTCTAGGTCAAGTATCTACAAGCTAAAACTCCAGAAATAACAAAATTTTTTAATAATATTTTGTAGGTGTAAAACAATGGTATGGAGAAAATAATATGCCACGATAAGTTTTTCATTATACAAGCAAAGGTATTTATACAAATATCTTAGTAGCTTTAGGTAACTTCTGATAAAAATACAATTCAGTTTTCACAACTACAATATTCCTAAGATTTCCACAACTACAATATCCTAATCATATCCCTATAGTATCCTAATCATATCCCTATATCATGGGAGAATCATTGATTCTCAACACTCCCCCTCAAGTTGGAGAGTGGATGTCAAGAACTCCCAACTTGTGCAACATGCCATTGAAAACGTCTTTTCCTAACGGCTTTGTGAGCACGTCCGCTACTTGCTGAGATGAAATTCCATACTTCGTTTCAATTGAACCATTTTGAATTTTTTTCTCTAATGAAGTGACAATCTATTTCAATATGCCTTGTTATCTCATGGAAGACCGGGTTAGCCGCAATGTGCAAAGCAGCTTGATTATCACAGTGAAGCATCGATGTCTCCGGATGTGACACCTGTCGATATCGCAATTAGTTGCACAGCCAGGTTATTTCACAACAAGCACTCGTCATGGCTCGATACTCGATTTCTACTGAAGAGAGGGAGACAATTTTTTGTCTCTTTGTCCTCCAAGATACCAGTGAATTTTCCAGAAAGACACAATAACCTGTTGTTGACCTTTTAGTAGTGGGACAACCAGCCCAATCCGAATCACAATTAGCTGTTAAACGCAAAGAATTATGAGCTGGGAAAAAAATACTTATTCCTGGATAACTTTTAAGATACTTCAAAATACGAAGTGCTACATCCCAATGTGGTTTCCTTGGTTCATGCATGAACCTGCTGAGGACATGAACTGCATAAGTAATATCAGGCCTGATGATGGTCAAATAGATAAGGCGGCCTACCAACCTTCTATATTTTTGTGGATCTACAAGCAATTCACAGGTGTCTGACAATTTGAGATTTTGTTCCATACGAAAGCAAACTGGTCGTGTTCCTAATAAACCTCCATCTTTAATAATATCAAAAGCATACTTTCTCTGAGAAATTGCAATACCTTTCTTGGAACGAGATACCTCAATACCCAAAAAGAATTTTAAATCCCCAAGAGCTTTGATACGGAAACGATTATAAAGAAATTGTTTGAGGGTATTGATGGCACCCAAATGATTTCCTGTAATTAATATGTCATCAACATAAATCAAAATGGCGGTGAATGATTTCCCTCTATTATGTGTGAAGAGGGAGTAATCAGTTTTAGATTGAACGAAACCAGCAGCTTGTATGGCATCAAAGAACTTAGCAAACCATTGACGAGAAACTTGTTTTAGGCCATATAGGGACTTGTTGAGGCGACATACCAGATTCTCCCCCTGGCGCCGTAGACCGGGAGGTGGGAGCATATAAATTTCTTCATGAAGATCACCATGAAGAAATGCATTATGAACGTCCAGCTGATGAAGAGACCAAGATTGAGTTGTAGCAATGGCAAGGAGACATCGAACTGTGATAAGCTTGGCAGTGGGAGAGAAGGTGTCATGGTAATCAATGCCCTCAGTTTGAGTGTACCCTTTAGCAACCAAACGAGCCTTATACCGCTCGATTGAACCATTAGAGCGATGTTTAATCTTGTAGACCTACTGGCAACGAATTGGTTCCTTATCGGGAGGAAGAGAAGTAAGAGTCCAAGTGTGATTTAGTTCCAACGCTTGAAGTTCAGAGAGCATAGTCTATTGCCAATTTGGATATGAGGCAGCATCCTCATAAGACATGACGACTGATATTATAAATGAAAGCTAGATGGGATGGTGAGTATCAATGGTAAGAAATAAAATTGGACAAGGCATAGCGAGTATCTGATGAGGGAACTGGAGATGAAGACTTTGATTGGATGGATGGTGGCAACGTGATGACAAAATTCTGGAGGTGGCTAGGAAAATTTCTGGTACGGGACTGACCAGCGAGGAGGTGGTACGGTTGGTGGAGAGACATGAACGAGAGAAGTAGGAAGCATTAGTGAGGAACTTTCAAATGAAGAGGAAGAGTTACCTGGTGAGGGAAGGGTGTGGTCAGTAAGAGAGGGGAATTTTGTGTTAGCGGGTAGAAGAGTAGATAGAGTAGGGGAAGGGGACAACCCCGGTGAGTCATCGGGTAGGCTAGTAGGTAAGGCATCATGGTGGGTTGGTGGTGGTAAGGGGCCCGAGGAAGGGAAATGATTGAATTGGGTATGCTCGGTCTTGAAAGGAAAAATATTTTCATGAAAAACAACGTCACGACTAGTAAATATTTTTCGAGTGGACAAATCATAAAGTTTGTAGGCCTTTTGCCCATGTGGATAACCAAGAAAAACAAATTGCTTAGCACGTGGATCAAATTTGTGAGAAGCGTAGATATGTTTGGCATATGCAAGACACCCAACAACCATTAAATGTGCATGTATAGGATGGTGTTGCATTATACGATTTCTCAAATGGGGTTTTGTGGGAAAGAAGTAGGGTGGGAAACCTGTTGATCAAATGAACTGTTGTGAGTATGCATTCTTCCCAGAGATGAAGAGGGAGGTTAGCTTGAAAGCGTAAGGCCCGTGCAATTTCAAGGATATGACGATGCTTACGTTCGACAACACCATTTTGTTGTGGTGTGGCGACGCAAGTATGTTGATATAAAATTCCATGATCTTTGAAAAAATCCCTTAATGAAAAAAATTCTCCCCCATTATCCACGCGAATAGCTTGTATGGTGGTATTGAATTGGGTTTTAACCATGGGAAAAAAATGATTTGAGTAATCCTTGTGTTTCATTTTTGTGGTGCATAAGAAATACCCAAGTAAATCGAGAGAAATCATCCACAATTGTTAGGAAAAATCGAGCCCCAGAGATTGAAGGAGTTCTGTGAGGCCCCCAAATATCACAATGAATAAGGGAAAAATGTTTCATAGTGGAAATTGAACTTTTGCTAAACAGAAGGCGAGTCTGTTTTGCCAAATGACAGGTGTCGCAAACATTATTCAAACTAGAGGAACAATTTAACAAAGTTTTGCCTAAAACATGTAAACGCGAACATTGTAGGAACATTGTAATCCCTTTGTAATCCCTTTGTGATGCGACTGACAAACATGAGATTGACTTTAAAGGTAGGAACACATAAAACATTTTTCAAAGAAATATGAGAATTAAGAGATAAAGTTCCAGTGGAACTAATGGGTGTTGTATCTCCACTTGGCAACATTACTGGCTGCATAGAGGGATTTTTAGCTTTGGCTCTAAGCAGGTGAGAAGCTGAGGTGAAATGGTCTGTAGCGCCACTATCAATAATTCAATTGAGATCATGAAAATGTTTGGTATTACCTGAGGATTGGTGGGAGTCTTTTTTGCTCATCATATTTTGAATCTGTTGATATTGAATCTTAGATAAGTTAGGCATGACAGTTTGGATTTCTTCTAATGTTGGGTTCGAGTTCACATGGTTCACAGTCCTGATGCTTCCTCCCCTTTTTGTTGTGACTTCCCTTAAGCTTATTAGAACCATGCAAACGGTGCTCGGGTGGAAATCCGTGCAACTTGTAACAAGTATCAACAATATGGTGGTCTCGGTTGCAGTATGTGCAATGCAAAGGGGTCTTACTGACATTAGTAGGTGCTTGGCCTTGACGAACGGCCATGGCTACGGACTCAATGGAAGGACGGGTACCTTGACGAACTGCCATTGCTGCAGATTCAATGGAAGGACAGGATGTGCCCAACTCTCTTTGTTTTTCTTCTTGTGTAATAAGGGAATAAGCCTTGCGCAAAGTAGGCAAGGGTTGCATGAGCAAGATCTGTCCACGAACTGCACTATAAAACTCATTAAGCCCCATAAGAAATTGCATCAGAACATTGCGCTCATCACACTCCATGTGTTTTTTTTTATAGCACCACAAGAACACAAGGGCAAATCATTATATGAGGCCAATTTATCACATAGTTTTTTTAGTTTGGTGAAATAACTTGCTCCGGACATTTGTTCTTGAGAAAGAGAGGAAAGATCCCGCTGCAACTGAAAGATTCTTGGAGCATTGCTTTGGGAAAATCTTTCTTTGAGATCCTCCCAAACCTCATGTGATGTAGATGAATAAATCACACTATCTGCGATGTCAGGTTCAATGGAATTAAGGATCCATGAAAGCACCATGTCATTGCAACGTTGTCAAAGAAGAAACTTGTTCAAGTTTGTCTCTTCTGAGGGTACCTCCAGCGTTCCATCAATATACCCTAACTTATTTTTCGCGCTTAGGGAGATGCGCATAGAATGACACCATGTTGCGTAATTGTCTACATTAAGAAGCTTGGAAACAAGCACCATTCCAGGGTGATTAGAGTGATGGATAAAAAAAGGGCTAAAAGTTTCATGGTTCCTCCTAGCCAAAGAAATCTCTGTATTATCGCCCATAGTAAAAGGATGACGAAAGAAAGATGGCTATAGTGATAGCTGACGGCTGAAACAAGAGCTAGGATTAACCTGGCTCTGATACCATGTAAAACAATGTTATGGAGAAAATAATATGTCAGGATAAGTTTTTCATTATACAAGCAAGGGTATTTATACAAGAAGTATCTTAGTAGCTTTATGTAACTTCTGATAAGAATATAATTCAGTTTCCATAACTACAATATTCCTAAGATTTCCACAACTACAATATCTTAATCATATCCCTATAGTATCCTAATCATATCCCTATATCATAGGAAAATCATTGATTCTCAACAGTAGACAACTGATAATCTATATCCACTCCATGTTTCATCCTCATGGGGAAAAATGTTGAATCTCAATGAAGCCCTAACAAACAATTAAAGCAGAGTTTTCTGGCATTTAATCTCAAGAATAATGTTCTAAAATTATTTTAGAATTTTGAACTAAACTGCGTATTCCCATCTGTTTTTCCAAGAGTTGGTATTGCAGGGACTTGAGGATGATCACAACTAACCAACATTATAAATCCTGACAATGTTCATGACAGAAAAAGTGGTAGCCTAGGTAGCAATTGAAGCAATTTTGAAATGGCGCTGTGAGTGGATAGCATCAAGTATGGCTTTTAGAATGATTTCAAGGACATAATTTTGAAGGAAGTTAAAAACGTGTGATGACTTTGGCAAGTAAGCAAAAAGGTTTGGGGTTTAGTGTTAAAAGGTGTGGTATTATAGTATGGGCAAAAATTCTAGGGTGCCTGGCCCTATGCCTGGTGATGTGCCTGGTAGGTGTCAGGCACCGTTGATCTTGCTTGGAGATGGGTGTTACACCTATCTCGATACAATATCAACAGTGCCTGACCCTACCAGGCACAGGGCCAGGCATCATAGTAGTGCTCTAGTATGGGACAAAGCAATCCTCATACTTAAAATAAATAAATAAAATAAAATAAAAAAGACTCCATTTTGCATTCCAGAGAAGATAATAGAAATCATATATTATGTGTGGGAAATTGTCTCAAACATATGGTTTCATATTTGATGATACACCAAATTGGTCACAGCTTTGATCTATACACGTGTCATGATGATCTTGAAGAATCATGGGTCCAAGCGTCAACCCAACACTGATTCGGCCCAAGCGGTTCTAAACCCGCCCAATGCAGTCCCCCAGACAGACCCAAACTAGTGGCAGACCCAAGATTTTAGTTAAGGAGGGGCGAAATGGCAAATAATTATTTAGCGCGTCTAGAGAGCCAGGCGTGCCATGGGAGGCTCTCTGACACGTTTTTAGGAAAGAGAAGGGGGATCTAGGAGATCTTGAGTTCTTGAAGAGAATCCTCCATTAACAGGCCTTGAAGAACACCACTCCATGGAGTTTGATTTAGAGAATCCTCCATTAATGGAGAACCTCCCCTAACGCTAGGGGCATGGCTCTCTAGAATTTTTCGTAATTATTAGTTGATAATAGTAGTTATCAAGTGCGAAGCAAAAAAAAATTTCAACCCGAGCTAGTAACTAATAAAAAATACAACTATCAAAAATACATTGCATTTATCAAATTGAATCCAGTGTAGTCCAATTTTAAGCCAAAATAAGATTACAATATCGATAATCTTAGCAAGGGCAAATGAGCTCAATAATTACAATATAAATAAAATCACAAAATAATTAGGATAAGTATCTAGTTGATGCTTAAAAAATATGAAATTTGCGAAAATAATAAGATTTTAATACAATTTCATAGAAAAAATGGTTTATGTGAGCCTCAAATTTTGTATGAGTTGGCTAATGGTATATATTTTCATTGATTTATATAGTTAATATTTTAGATATTAATTTCAAAACATTTGAGGTTTTATACCACTTGAGAGCAAACATTTCATTTTTTAATGCGTGTTTAATTACGTATAAATTTAAATTAAAAACAAATACGTAGGGGTAGGTCACAATGAAAAAAATAGTAATTGTCAATAGCCATAAAAAAATCATACGCTCCAAGAGGATCGAAAATAAGTTTTTATTAAACCAAACAATTTTTTATGTTTGCAATTATTAATAAAATTGCATTGAAAAAAAAATCATATGCTCCAAGAAGACCAAAGATAAGTTTTTATTAAAGTAAACGATTTTTTTTATGTTTGCAATTATTAATAAAATTGCATTGAAAATATAAAAAAATTTAGGTGAGTAAAGAGTATCGATCTCGGGTCTTTCGGTAAAAATTATAAACTTCTAACCATTGCAGCAATAGAAACATATTAAAATAGTTGAATGAACAATAATCATATTGCATTAAACATTATATAATTGACTTTTTGTAATGTTAAATAAAATTATTTTGAAAATTGAAGGGGGGGGGGGGGGGGGGGCAGCTGCCCCCCTCGCCCCTTAGTAGATCCGCCCCTGACCCAAACTCTTACAGCTTGCTAAGCTCATGCGTCTCGCAGCTATTCTCAATACCCATAAGCCTTGCTAAGGCAAATATCTCGATGATCAGCTTCGGACAGGCAATTACAACAGCTCTCCGCTTCCAACCAGGAAGCAAATACCAAAGTACATATCACACAGGGAAACTTCCTCTTACGGATTACCCTGAGATTAGGAACTATCTCTCGCGTATCTAGGAGCACAGGGCTAAAAGGGAAATTCTCTTCTACATCACAACTCCTAATTAGAGAAGGATCTCCACGAAGATCTCCTTCTTAAACTACACCATCGATGGCGTGGTCGAACCAGGACTCATGCACTATAAATAAGGCATGACGTTGGTAAGCTAAAATACACTACAAATTTTCTATTTACAACATTACACACCTTCCTCAGATCCCTATCTGACTTTAGCATTGGAGTGCCATCGACCACCACAACGGTGGTCCGTGGCTCACGTGTGTTCCTTGTGAAGGTCAGTAGGACTAGGTCAAAGCGGGGAGGGAAAACGACTGCACCAGTTTGGAGTCGTCCGTGGGGATGACAAAGTTCCGAACCTTTCACTAGCATCATTTCCCTTTGAAATAATAAGAGATGGTGACCACTAGATCACGCAAAATGGAAAAACAAGGGGACATATCAAACGCTTAGACTGGCGTTATACGGTGGCTTTCAGCGGTTCCAGTTATGCATGGGGAGCAAACTCACGCCCCCGCGCTAGCCACAACAATGACAGACCCCAGGATAGATATGTTGTCATCTCAAATACACCAAATCGCCAAAGCAATGGAGGCTCTCGCACGACAAAACCCTCCACCCGCTAATGGAGATTAGGATCAGTACAAGTCTCCATCTCCAGAGAACGACAGAGAGCAAACACAAGAGAGTCAAGCCCATGCTAGTTCTCATTGGACTAGAGGAGGTGGCACGGTTAACGCAGAGCTGGCCGCCAGGGCAGAGAGGCTCGACCCTCAGAACCCGCTCCGTAGAGAAGCACACGACCCAGACGTGTTGTACCGTCTCTATGTTCCTCAATTCATGGATCGTATTATGAACGAGACCCTTTCGAAGAAGTTCACATCTCCGAAACTCTACTTCTACGATGGGACCACCAACCCATTCGACCACCTGCACCATTATCAGCATGTAATGACCCTCAAAAAATGATTTGAGTCGGTGATGTGCATGACTTTTTTCCACTAGCCTGAAGAAGTCAGTACTAACGTGGTTCCTCTGCCTCCCGTCAAGGTCGATCAACTCCTTAAATACGCTAGTGAAGGAGTTCCAAACACGTTTCATCGGAAGTCAGCGTCTCCGAAAAGGTCCACACTACATACTCTCTCTGAAGCAGAGATCCAATGAGACGCTCAGAGAGTATGTCACGCGCTTCAACAATGAGCTGACACTGATTGACAGTTGCAGTGACGACAAAGCCGTGACGGCTTTCACAGCGGGCCTAAAGGAGGGAAAACTCTACGAAGACTTCACCTTGGAACCCCCTTTAGACACGACAGAGCTCTTCAAGAGTGCCCAAAAGTACATTACCTTAGAGGAGTTGAGGACCGTTAAGAGGGAAATCGAGGGTGAGAAAAAGCCCTCCGCTCCTAAGGACATGAAGGAGTGAAGGAGACTCGAGGATGAAGAAGGGAGCAAGAGGAAGCGTAGTGACAACAGGTCAGACCATGGCCAGGCCATGCCAGAGAAATCATCCAACTACGTTGGATCCAAAGTTGTGAATCCTCTCAATTCCAGCCTCTCGGACATACTAAACTCCATGAAAAACTGGGAAGATCTGAAGTGGCCCCCAAAGCAGTGCGGAGATCCCTCCAAGCTTGACAACAACAAGAACTGCTCATACCATAAATAAGGCGACCATGATACCAACAACTGCAAGAGTCTGAGGTATCAGATTGAGTATTGGATCCGCAGGGGTAAGCTAAAGGAATTTTTGAACTCTGAGAAGCGACCATAACAATTTGTCAAGGAAATAGAAAAGGAGACTACGAGCATAGTCTACATCCTTCATGGGGTCGGACCAAACGAATACTAGTCACACAAGTCCCGCAAGCGGACTCTACTAAAAATGCGGACACAACCCGCGAATGAGGACAAGTGCATTTGTTACTCGAGGGTTCAAAGCCCCATTCCCACCTTGATCTTCATGGACAAGGACCTCGAAGGAGTCCAAGCGTTGCACAATGGCGCCTTAGCCATCTCGGTTTCCATTGCAAGGTGGGAGATGAAGATAGCTTTGGTGGACACGAGGAGCTCACTCGACGTCCTGTTCTACAACGCATTTCGCAGTATGGACCTCAAGGAGGAGAACCTGACGTCTTCAGACTACCCACTGATTGGATTCAACGAAGAGAAATGCTTTTCGGTCGGGAAGATAAGGTTAGCAGTAGTGGTAGGAGAACCGCAATTGAAAAAGGTCTTGTTTCTGGACTTCATGGTAATAGACGCACCGTCTACCTACAACCTTATCTTGGGAAGACCACGTCTCCACCCTTCACCAGTGTGTTAAGTACGCCGCTAACTATTCTGAAGGAACGATACGTGGAGACCAACCTACAGCACGAGGCTACCATTATGCTGCATTGAAGCAAATAGAATGTTCCCAGATCCAACCAGATCCACAAGTGCAATCTGAGCCAAAGCCAGGCTTAGTGACTGCAGACGCATCACTCCAAAAAATAGTGGCTCGCTTAAGAGAAACGAGACAGTCAAGCGGTACAAGAGCAATCCACTCTTCAACCCAGCATAACGGAGAAATTAATGCAAGCAGGAGTACAACCCCCCCCCCCCCCCCGACAATCCGTCGGCGTGAAGATTAACTCCCTCACGAGGTTTACTCTTTAGTAGCCTCTATGACATCAGCGAAGCTCAACAATCCACAAAAGCCATAAGAATTCACTTCAGGGCCAGGATCAATTTCTCTCCGTCAACAGTTAATCTATTTCAGTCATTTATTTCCCTTTCCATAGTCAATGTAGAGTTTTAGTTCTTAAAAACTTATGTGATTTGCAAACATTCAAGAAATAAAGAAAGAATTATGCAAACACACTCTATTGATTACTGAAAAGATGTAACAACGAACGCCCAAAGGCGGACACAAAAGACTACATACTACAAACATCTGAATCCGACGCGACACGGAGTAAGGACTCGCTTAAACAGTCCGACGTCAAAGAGAGCAAAGGTACCAAAAGTAGGCAATGCGAACTCTCCGATGCATGCCATCTGCAAACAACAACACAGCTCCCACGAATGCAACCCTCAAATATGGTTCAAGGTGGTACAAAATTTGAAATCGGGGGCCCCGCTACAAGCCACAACCAGATACAGCCAACTCACACACTCAATCTGGTGGCAGGGTGATCTTGGAACAAGTATCAGGTTGACACAGGTAGAGTGCACTTTCTCGCTGCAGGGACGAGAAGAGCGTCCAAAAGTCAATGGCCTAATCCATTGGACCATGTCCAACTCATCTTCGTCTTGAGATCCCTAATTCCAGCGTAAAGTGAGACGATGAGGTTATTCGAGAAGTGGTGGAGGCAACAACTAAGGAGTTGGGCGCTGGTGCTATCTCTGAGATTAAACGCTCTAGACCAGTAGCAAGGCACCAGCTCATAAACGACAGACTTCTCCCTTGGGAGAAAATCCGTAATTCTTTTCCTCAATATGAGAATAGATTACTAGACCTCGGGGAATCAACTACGTGCCCACCCAGAATAGGTGACCACACATAACAACGATTATCATCATGCCCGATCAGTGCAAATGTCAGAACATTCGAAGGCTCCAATGATGGAGATGCCCCTTCTGCTGTTGGAAAATCCAAAGCATTCTCTTCAAGCAAGAACATTACAGGAGATACGCTTTACAAAAGATAATGCCTACAACGACTGAGAAACACCATTACACTACACCAAAAATACCCATTAGCAACGGTTTTAAACCGTGGGGGTAACCCATTGTCACGGCTTAGAGGCGTCGCTAAATCCCCAGTAACGGCTAAAAACCGTGGCAAAAATATTAGCAACTGTTTTATCTCGAGGACGGTTGATGATTTAGCCACGGTTATAAACCGTTGCAAAAATCTTAGCCACGGTTCTAAGCCGTTGCAATAGTTTTAGCAACGGTTTTAAGCCGTGGCAAATATATATATATATATATATATATATTTTTTTTTTAATATTTTAATATTTTAATTTTTTAATTTTTTAATTTTTTAATTTTTTAATTTTTTAATTTTTTTAATTTTAATTTTTTTTTTTTTGGTCACAGTGTTAAGCCAATGCAGTTCTACTGACAGTGATGCAATACAGGCAATGAAGAGAAATTACAGACTGAATAATTTGTAATTGTAATTCTGGATTGATGACAGTAAATGGAATGGATTGTATTCAATAAGAAAGCTAATTCGAGATAGCTAATCTCCTGTAGAGCAAATGCTCAAGTGTACAATTTTCTTACAAATCAAATGAATCTTTTTTTCTCTCTTATGCTCTCTTATTTATAGTACTACATTTATTGACAACTAATCTAACAAAAATCCTTCCTAAACAACATTACATGTAACAACATAGCACTCTGCAACATATAGCAACCTGCTCCCTTTAGTAACAACACTTGTGTTAGCAGCCTGCATTCCATTCATGCACAAAAGAGATGAGGGTGATAATATGAAACTGTGTTTAGTTAAATTACTTATATTATTTTATGATATTTTACAGTTGTTATATATAAAAATGGTGCTTTAAAGCCAATTCTTCTATATATAATACGATGGAGTAATACATGCATTATACTGCATTGCAGCACAAACATTATGTATACTGAAATGCATGTAGGAATCTCGACGCATACTCGCGGCATTGTATTAACCAAAAATTATAATATTTATTTCATGCTTTGAACAGCCCCTACAGACCATAAACAAAAACAGATTAAAATATAACCATGACAAAAAAAAAAAGTTTACATGCATTGTAAGAATTATAATATTTATTTCATGCTTTTAATGGAACCTGAGATCTTGCTAACATAAGTACAGTGATGATGGCTCGATTGCTAACATAAGTCAGTCACATTATTCAACCAAGCATGTTCAGTGTTTATGAAGTAACTCATTTAAACGATACAAATCATAATTTGATATCTTGAATTGTAATTCGTATTTTCTGACATCATGTTTATCCTTCAGTCCTTAAATTGCATTCGTTAGTTGTTTACAAACAATAAAAAGAAGCATGTTTCATGTTCTATCTTCAGAAAACTTATTATTTAAAAATCCGATGGATGAAATTAACCCCTCAAGCAAAGCACAGACTTCATTTTCTGAATAATAAGTTTTAACCTTTTAGCTACCAGCACTATTTAATAATAAATTCAAAGAGAATAACATTATTAAGATGTTCATGATACTAGTACAATAAGTCCATAATCTACAGGTACCTTTCCACAGAGTGGACATGTTTCACTCCTTTCCATCCACTCGTAGATACAACCAAGGTGAAAGTGATGAGAATCCTATAAACCAACATGTCTTGTACATAGCATTTGAGAATCCTTCTTTAATATCAATCTTAGTAAATGTAAAATGCAGACAAGTTTAAAATCAAAGAAAGTATTTGCATACACAAAAAAGATAACAAATTTGACATGTCAATATTATTACTTACCACACAAAGAAGTTGTCTTTTTCCAGGAGGATCAACACCTTGATTACTGAACTTTGCTTCCAGAACTGTTATTAGGGCTACATTATCCTACAAATAAACAAATTAATGTTTACCATACCAGCAAACAACCAATGGAATTGACAGGCTAAAAAAATATAGAGTTTTTTAGTCACCTTTAGCAACCTATTCAATGTCGTTTTCCTCTGAGGAATTGGAACTACCACATCCGTCAAAGATTGTGCAGCCTTATTAAATTCAACCTGCTCCCAAGAATTGAGTTTTAGTAAGTTAGAAACATGACAGTAACAAAAAAAGATATCAGTGAGTGATCTATATAAAATATGAGACCTCATATTTTTTAACATGTGAGAATCTGTCTCTGCGGAAAAATGTTGCACAACCATCAATTACTTTGGCAATTTCATTATAAACCTGTTAAGAAAACACAAAAAAAGTAAACTTAAGAAAGAACAACAAAATTCCACAGAAAAAAAACTCTTAAGAACAAATAAATTCATAAGACAACATCTGTTGTTTTTTTTCTTGTAGAGAGCTTGATAACCATGTTTATCCAATTCAGGGGCGAAAAATTCCTCAAAGTGGTCGCTCTGAACCTGAGAGTGAAAAACCATGACCATAACTATGCTTAGCTTGTGTAAAATACTTCAAAATCAACTTAGCTGCCAGATTACAGCTTAACATAAACATAAGAACATAGCAACCAAACGCATAGAAATTTAAGGAAATGTAGATTTTTTATAAATATGTTCATGTACTACTGTTAACATGCTTTCTCAGTCAAAACAGGGTTGTCAAGTCCCACATTATGGACTAATGAGACATATTCTAGCCAACTCCAGCTCATTCATATAATACAGTAAGAGAATCATAAGAATCCCAACTCCGTGAGCATTGAACAGATCTTTGCAAAGACACGTATATGAAAATATTTTGAGCAGAACTCAGATGTAGATAATCATCTCCATCTTTCAATCCTGGGCCTACCAATGGTCAGGTCAGGGTAGACCTGGCAATCAGAACACGATAACACAATCGAAACTGGCTCGATATAAATGAGTTCAGGTCATAAGTTTTTGTATTTCCGTGTCATTTCGGGTTGACCCACCTGACTAGTTACACCGATCGGGTCGTGATCAGTTTTACTACCTTGACCAGTGACATGCCATGTAATATGAATGAATGAGGAAGGCTGTTCGAGAGGCCTTAGTCTCCTAATGAGCAACTGCTTAAGTGTACATTGTCTGATATCATGAATGAATACCATGTTATTGCCACTCTCCTATTTATACTAATACCTCACAGAGGTCTTTGCAACATCTAACAGAGCATTTACATTCTAACAGAGCATTTCTAACCACTAACAAAATATACCAACAGAATACTGGAAATAACTAACCTGTGCCAATTGCCCCAATGCAAAGGCTGACATTTCCCTGAGTTGCACGTCTAGAGACGAGCATCTCAATTAAAGGGCGAACAGCTCCTCTCTGTACAATGTGAACCTGCAACAACCATAAAAATAAATCATTAAAGAAAGATGGAAGGCAACTAGGGCAATGGTTCAGCTGTATGAATACTCATCTGATCCAAAATCCATTATACAACAACTCAATTCAGAATAACAGTCACACTTTAGGAGCAAGAAACAGTATCTGTTTGAACCATCATTTGAGAAAAAAAGGGTCGGTTGAGACTTGAGAGCTTACAAGGCTTTGATTCAAGGTGCTGAGAGAAATGTCAGACTGCCAGTTTCTATGTTTAATAGTGCATCTCAACTGTGGGGGCGTCCTGTCTCAAAAGTAAATAAGACCGTTCTGTTTATCAAATATATCTTACATTACTTGGAGAAAATATATTCTAATTTGTGCTTCTACAAAAATAAAGAGAATTCTACAACCAATGCTAAGGCTGGCATTGATCTATCATCACAGGAAACAAGAAATAAAGGATGTGCCCATCTGAAGTTATAGTAAAGTAAGACGCATATAGATTCCTCGTTCCAAAATGAAACTATCTTAAATACCTGATTATTGAGTTCAAAATGCTCATCAGAGGATTTCATGCTTCAAAATGAATAATAAAATCATGAACTAACCCTTAACTGATGTTGCTCATCAACTGCCAAAGCATCTAATGGCTAATAGTGTATAGCATTACTCACTTGACAGTGTGTCCCATGCAGTATAAGTTGGGGGCAAACCCACAAACTTCTTTGAAGGATTTTTGGATGAATGTTGGCAAAACTGACCAAAATAGTCCAGTTTTTGCTCCTTCTGCCACATAATTAGAGGAGCTATTTCCATTGAAAGGCTACGAGCATCCATCTGTTGAGAGATCATTATTGATAAGTGATTCAGTCAATAAACAAGCAGTAGAAAAGGAAATCTTAGTATTTCGGAGTACCTTTTGCAAAGATTCTCCCCTGCCAACACGATTGCGCCTAGTGGCCCTACTATATGCTGCAAAAGCACTAAATAAGTCAGTTCAATGAGTTCATTATCTGTATAATAGCAAAAGTCCTTGCTAGGCAACACACAACAAAACCCATCCAGCCCCACCTTTGTTCCATTGTCCAAAAACAAAAACATCCTACTGTATAATAGCAAAAAGAGAGAAGCGACTTAACCTTACAGATGATCATATGCACCGTTTCCAGACGCTTGAGGCCCTGCCCATGATAAGGGATTCACTGCAGAAAAATGTAGAGGTCGATATTAGTGTTCCTCCTTCAGTTTCATATTTTTTGCATCAAAGTTAACAAGACTGAACTACAAATTTTCAAACTCTGGTGTACACACCTTCAGTAGGTTCTAGAGTCCTTTATATGGTAAGCTAATCAGCAAAATATACCATGATGAAGACCACAAGTCATCATAATTTGATCAATGCTACATGAATATCAAGGAAAGGATCGAACAAGTCTAATTAAAAAAAAAGGAATAGAAACACCATTCAAGTCTAATTTATTCCCTTTTGTGTAGTTAAAGAGTCGGTAATAAGTAATAGTTGTTATGAGAGGACAATATTTCCATGTTTGATATCTCACACCATTCAAGCTTCCCTCTCTGCTGAAAAGGCTAGATCTCGCAACCGTGGAATTAGATATGTTGCTTCCCTCTATGCTGTTGTGCTGCCAACAGTAAAGAGGTTGCATTATGTTGACAAGGTTAAAACATGCCTTTGATGTAATTGTATGGAAGAAGTTATTCACCAAGCCAAATAATTTCAGGAATAATAGCATACTTGAGGATAACAGAAGCAGGTCCAAGACTATGGTGCAATCTCTCACAATCATGCATGTAGGCAAAACCATCCATAACACCTCGAAGGAGCTTAATAACAAAAAATCTCCTACGTTTTATCTTTTGCTCTTGATCAAAAGGATTCCACATTTTTTCTCCTACAGAAAGACTCTCTGATATTGCTTCGCTTTTAATTTTTGCATAGTCTGCTGCACTATATTTTCCAACAAACAAACAAATCTAAGTACCTATACTAGCATTAATAAGAAACCCATTGCATTGCTCAAAACAAGATGACTAAATAAAAGGCAAATGATGAGAGTCAAACACTTACTGGATGTTTCTCATCATTCCTTTTCTTTCTCAATAATTCCTCCTATTCATGGAACTTGCGATTAGAACAACTTAAACACAGGTTGATGATGGTGTGGGAGAAATTTTCCAAGAGAGTTTTGGAATCTACTCATATTCTTCCGCTGGGATTTTTTGACAACTTCACATGCCAATTACATAATCAATAGCAACTTAAAAGAAGAATCTGCATCAGAGAAAAATTTTCATCACATAAGCAGGGAGCCATTCTTTCTCTATTAACAATCAAGTTCATAGTCTAGCAGCAGAAGTAATGTTTAGTGAACAAACCTCATTTGATACATCAAAGACACCGTCCTGAATCTTCTTGTAGATTGTCGCAGCTGTGCTTATAAAAGCCTGCAAAATTGTTTTTATAAGATACAGAAAGAAGGCTGGCATATTATGATAACAAAATATGTTCATGTTGACAATTATCACAAGAGATAAGGCCCATTACCTCTTCAACATTCTGAGCGGTTTTTGCGGAAGCCTCCATGAAAATCAAGCCATGCTCCTTAGCAAACTGCTCGCCTTCCTCTGTGCTCACAGCTCTTCTATGAGCAAGATCACACTTGTTTCCAATGAGCATAATTGTCATGTTTGCATTAGCATGTTTCCTTGCATCTTCTAGCCAGCTGGCCAAGTGATTAAAAGTTTCCCTCCTGAAAAAATAGAATAAAAATTTTTAAAAAAGGATGGGCCTATGTAACAGCTACCAAAGACGGTTGTCCCAACTGTAAGTGCTTATAAACCATTTAGCAGCTGGTGATGATGGGGCTTGTAACACTGCATCATATCAACCAGTTCAGACCTAAGTCATAGTAAGTTTAGCATCACGCTGTGAAATATGAGAGCTTCTCTTACCACTCAACTCAGGCTCAAGCTTTTTAGGTGACCGCTTTCTCTGAAAAGACTGAGACAGTGAACATTCATCAAAACACTCATCAAAACAAAGCTCGAAACCAGAGCATTCTCTATTTTTTGTTGCAGCAAAAAACAGGGTATACATCTCTGTTTCATATACTAAAAAGCATCCCAAATCCACCCTATAATATTCTTCTTCCTATAATAATCTGGTGCTTTGCAACTGAAAATTAATCATACCCTTGTAACAACTGAAAATTCTTCTTATAATATTCTTCTTCCTATACTCACCTTCTGTAATTCCACAATGTTAATAACTACCTATTCTTTTGCATTATATTCTAAGCATTTACTACCAAAGTATGTCAAAACATGGAGCCTAAGCATTCCTCCATTATACTTCATACTTTTTCGGGTTCGACCAACACAAGATAGATGAAAAGAACTGAATCAATTCGCGCAACTAGATAGATGAAAAGAATTCACAATAAGTTGTCTGTCTATTTATTTTGTTAACTAATGACTAGTCATCATGCCAAATGCAATGCAAAACTCAAGATATAACATTGAAGGGGCAAAATAAAAAAACATTCAACACAACAAAGTGTATAAAAAAATATGCTTTGTGTTTAAGAACTGTTTTGGTAATACAAAACCTCAATCAAGCACGCTGCTCCTTCACCATCCCATGCTATGGATTTTACAAGACCCTGCATTACCTGTACAAAAAGAGGTAAGGTAAATAGCTTTCATTGGTCACATCTCATCGACTACAGTGTCGAAGTCAATTACATGGATTTTGTATGATCAATCGTAGACATGATACGTTTTAAGTGGAAAAAGGGAATGATCATGTGAAAGGTGCATCTAAAGACTTAAGCTATCTCTAACAAATATGAGGGTAAATAGGAGACTATACCCTCCAAACCCAGCCTTCATGTCCAGCACATTCCGCAGCTGCAACTTTTTCCAGTGGTATGCGCGGACATAACTTTCTATTATGTCATACCAGTATTTTGATTCTTTAACATAACTTTATTTAAGATCTTAAATCCCTGAATTGTGGTCTTGATGTAACAACTTTAAGAAACATGAATAAGAATTGATCTTTTCTGATCAAAGCCAAATGAACATCATTTGACATAGAGAACAACATCCCAATAACCCAAAGAGGGGAACAAACAAAATTATTGAGTCAAATTTCCAAAGTAACACTAACCCATTATTTAAAATCACAAAACAAAACAAACCCAGATCTTAGATTAAGCAATCAACAAGCTAAGCAGAAGAAGAAACCTGAAGAACTTCTAGCACTATAATCACAATGTTGTCTCTTCTTCATATTTTTTTATTTTGTTTTAATTAGTCAGCGGTATATAAGAACTATAAAAGGGAATATATGCACATAAAAATGGTTGAGAAATAAGATATGATCTAAATTGTAAAAAGAAACTTCACATATCAAAGATAAACCACTATACTGAAAATACACTAAAAATGTTTTGATGACAGCAATTCTTGGATGAAGATGGTGCATGATATGATCTAAATTGTCTATTTTATCACCCATTCCAGCCAACTCTCTCCAGCCTCTTTGTCTGCGCACCATCTCATCCATTCAGCCATGGTTTATTCTACAGGGACTCTGACCAGGGCAGACCCAAGAATTCATGTTAGGGAGGGTTGCTTTACTATTAGGTAGACAGCTACAAGTTTCTTCATAAAAACAATTTATTTTTTTCCCTGGACAAACGGCCCACCCAAAGGTCTTAATTCTAACCTGTGAACATTTACCAGTAGCAAAGACAGATCCATAACTATCCAGAATTAAGCGACATTACATCAAACATCTTATCTTCAACCATGAGCAAAAATGAAAGACTCCAAATTGTCACCAGTTGAGAAATTACCTCACCATTAACTCTAAAGGAGCTTGAATCGGGTGGAACCTCCATTCATGAATTCAAGTTTCTTTCATTCAGGCAGATCTTGCATTTAGTTGCCTTATCCTCCTATTGACAATTTTAAAAAAAAAAAAAATTTAGTTAACTCGTCAGTTTTGTTAAATTCAGTACACTTGAATAAGTACCAAAACTAAAAAAAAATTCAACCCAATCAAAAGATCAATTTGTAGAGGCATATAATCAAACACTTTAGGAAACACAAATACTCACTTAGTCCCATCTAGTACAACGGTAGCTTGTGATGTCAACATGTTCAACGTGAGCAATCTTGAACCAGTCTTCTCTCTTGTCCTTCTCTCATCTTCTCTCTAGCTTTTCACTGCAACCGTAAATCTCTAGTTGTCTCAAAGCAGTGAGGTTTTGCAGTCCTTCTGGTTGCGATTCGAAGATCCCAACATAGGCGAAAGAACACTAGTAGCTGAAAGAAAATAAAATAAAATCTGAAACAGATCTGAAGAAGAAGAAGAAGATGAGATCTAAAGAAGAAGAAGGATCTTACCTGGAAGGAGATTTGAACCGAAGGAGGGACGGAAAGATCAGTGTGTTCTTCTTCTTCTTCTCACCAAACTCAGCATTGGAGGCACCAACGAACTCTCCTTCAAGAACCGGAGAAGGGACGCAACTTTTTTTTAGGGTTTCGGGAGATCAGTGTGTGCTTTCGGGAGATCTGTGGGGAGATGGAACAAATTTTAGCATTTGAAACAAAATGTTGAAAAGTGCAGAGTTGGGGGGAGAAGGCAAAGCGGGAACGCAAATTTTTTTCGCCCTCGAGAAATCGACTCGACTTCTCCACACATCCACGTGCAACACACGTGCAATTTAGCAACAGTTTTAAGCCGTTGGGCACTATAGCCACGGTTTTTAGCCGTGGCAAACACACCAACGGTTTAGAACCGTGGCCAAGCCTTTATTTAGCCACGGTTTTAAGCCGTTGGCCATTATAGCCACGGTTTTTGGCCGTGGCAAATAAACCAACGGTTTAGAGCCGTGGCCACCTCTGTGTAGCTAATCAGGCCTTTTGGTGTAGAGTTATATAGACATAATGGTCCACCAAACGGGTGCTTTAGCATTAACTGTCAGCATTAAATATCATATGGGAAACGAGGAGATGACGATTCCCAAGGAAACTGAACATACCACGTTCATCCAATTAATGGTGTTGCACGCAACCCCATTAATTGAAGGGGAGTAACCGATACTCAACCGTCTCGTGATCTATGATGTACATGTGTTACCATGCGATCTACGCCATACACGTGCTACCACGTGATCTACGCCGTACGCGTAGCGTAATTCGTGCAAGAAACCCTAGCTCTCCCCCTGCGGGCCCGTGGGCTCGGCACACTATTCAAACAATATTCTACCATATGCCTGACACGAGCACTAAAAATCCTAGTCAATCCCGACACTCGAATCGTACCTACGGATCACTAGCTGTTTTAAGGTAATTTATCTGCATAATGCATGACTCCCACGGACATAGGTTCGCACGCCCTCAAGCAGACGGAACCTTTCTCCAACCAGGTAAGCTTAGTCAGCCTAGACTGATGATGACGACTTCTGGTTCATCCCGACACCTAGTTCGCCTAGCTCAGATCCCGATGGTTTAGGAAGTGGGAGTCTAATCAGCGCTATCACGCTTGGTGACGACGACTCGCCAGGGATCATTGCCCCCTCCGCAGTCAATGGTCGCCGAACCTGATCAGGTGAGCCTACCTGGTGACGTTTGGAAACGAAAGCTTCTGATCAAAGCCCAGATCTGTAGCCCCCACTGTGCAGGTGTAGATGGTTTGGAAGGCAGAAGCCTAGTCAGTCCCACACTGATTCCGATGGCTCGCTGCAGGACCACTGCTTTTAGGCCTAGCCATCGAATTACAAACCCTGGACTTGTAGCCCTTACTGCGTGGGTGTAGATGGTTTAGAAGGTGGGAGCCTAGTCAATTCCAAACTGATTCCGACGGCTTGCCACGGGACCATTATTCTTCAGCATGGCCTCCAAAACCCCCCAAATTTGTAGCTTGATGCGCACGAGTGTAGATGATTTGGAAGGTGGGAGCATAGTCAGTCTCGAACTAATTTCGACGGCTTGCCACGAGACTACTATTCAGCGTGATCGTCGAACCCCTTCGTCTCGAACATGTAGCCCCTACTTCACGGGTATAAATGGTTCAAAATGTGGGACACTAGTCAGTTCCTGACTGATGTCGACGCTCGCCACGAGACCAATGCTTTTCAGCATGGTCGCCAAATCCTTACTCCCCAAACCTGTAGTCCACTCTATTCAGCATAGATGGTTTAGAAGGTGGGAGCCCTACGCAGCTCGCCACGCGACCACCGCTCTCTTTTGAAACAACAACCGCAAAGTTAAATCATAGCTCAGTCAGTGTCTTCATGCTCAAACAAGCTGGCATTCTATTACCAGCAAAGGCCACTTACGTCGACACCTAAATCGTCTAGTCAATGCACGGACAAGTGTTACATAGAATGCCAACCCAAGGTTACAACGCCTGACTCGGTACAAACGCTCTAACTCATACACTCGGCTATCACAACCTGCTTATGACGGCAGCTGTAGCCGACGAATCTGACAAACAAGATAAGCTCCAAGCAGCTTACCTTAAGGACGAGATACAGCCTGGGTAACGCAACCCATGGCTAAACTGTGGGCGACATGCCCACTGATGGACATGACTATGCAACAGTGGCTTTGAGTCACTCGCAACACAAACGGTCAAGCTCTCAACTACAGATAGACCACTCGATTTCCTATTTGATCTAACCTGCCTATGTCTAAGTAAAACAACAAGGCGAAATGGAAAACACACAATAGTGACAATGATCACAAAACGTACTTAAGATAAAATTGTTTTCATTAACAGGCGAAGCAAAATGGATACAAGTATACAAAGTTTACTCATTATCGAGAGAGGGTAAAGAAACAGAAGAGCTAAGCTTAACGGGGGAGGGAGCAGGGGTCATGTCCATCTGCGCCACGACCTGAGCATCAGGGTTCGAACCGCATTCTTCGTCCGGTGACTCAAAGGCAACGGACAAGTCTACATACATCGTCTTATAGCAGCCAAGATCCCATTTTGGATGCTCCTCCTTCATCAGCACCAGCAGTTCATCCAGTTTGTCGTGTACAACCAACGAAACTCGCACTTGCCTTGTTCCTGCAGAAGCTCTTCCTTGCACGCCTTTGAGTCAGCAAGTTCACGCTCCAACAACTCCAACTTTCCAGTCAGCGCATCAACCTGAGACTGCTTAGTACCCAAACAACTATTTACAACACTGAGCTAATACTTCTCTAATTCGAGCTGGTCCTCGGCCTTCCTCGCCTTCTGAGCATTGAACTCAACATCAGACTCCAATTGTTGTTTCTGAGCAGCCCAGTCGACCTCTTTCAAGGCATTCTCTTCAGCGAGAGACCACAGTTTAGAATGCGCCACAGTCGTAATTTCCTGTGCAACCTCCATGTCTCGGCGAGTCTGATCCAACTCCTGCTTGAAATTGTCCCTTGCAGACACTGCCTCAACTAAATTGCACTCAAGGGCTTCCAGACGAACCCTTTGAGTCTCGGCAACCACGGATGACTGTTCCAGACTCCTATCCTCAGCCTGTTTCTTCAGCCGCTCAATTTTATAAAGTGCGTCAGAATACAATACTTGCATGTGCGAGAAGACACGCTCCATGGTGTACACTCTCTCACGAGTCGCCTCGACTTCTGTCCCAACAACGACCACCTGGCTCAAATGAGAGATCCCCTGCATAAGGTACTTTAAATCCTTATCCATACACCATTCTAGCGTATCCTCCTCGGGTTTAGAGCGTAATCCATCAACCAGCTATGACCCCTGCTTATATGCTTCTTCAAAGCATACTCCACGTCGATCTCCTGCCAGACCTGAGTGTTCATCCTCACTAAGTCCAGTGCAAACAAGCTTATCCGCGCATCTGGATGGAGTTCTCTCAGATTAGGAATTACACCAGCCCCACCCTTCGCAATCACCATTGTTTTCAGGCTCTCTTCCGCAGCCTTTCCCTTGTCACGAACAACCAACCCTTTAATGCCAGACGGCTTAACAGGATCCAAAAGAAGGGAAAAAAGCGAGTTATCCAACGGACCCTTCAACACCTTGAGATGTGGCCTGGAACGAGACGGTGAACAATGCGGACTATGAGAAACTTGGCCTGTATCACCACAACCGCTATCAGACAACCCACCAATGGGATGTTCAGACTCAAAAACCTCAGGCGGATCCTCACAGGAATATTCTATTGGAACAGTCTCGTGCGAATCGACACTAGTAGAAGTCGCCATTGCAACCCACATCAACTACTCACTCAGAGCTTCCGCCCGCGCCGCACTAAGATTCGACATGTCTTCAACCCCTGCTAATTGCAGGTAGCCTTTCTCCCAGCCAGATACATTGGCCTCTGCCTTGATGGACCGATTGATAGGAGCATAATTAGGCAATTTTTAGTACCATATTTCTATATATATTTTTGGCTATTACTTGTTAATTATGGTACTAATTGTTATTTTTGTGTTTGTGTAGGTTTCCAACTACAAGATTCCAAAATAGAAGCTAAGTGAAGCAAATTGGCAATTTAGAAATACTGATTGAAAAGGGAAACCAAGCAAAGAAGGAAACCGAAAAGAAAACAATTATAAAAGGGACGATACCTTGCTTCACAAAATCACCCATCCTCACAGCTGCAAGCCATCACGAATTCATCCACAGCCTCCTCATCAAAACCACAACAAGCCTCATCTTCCTCGCAATCCAGCCAACACCATCATCTTTGTCCCTCCATCTCGTCGTCTTTTCTTTGTCGCAAACCCAAACCTCCATCCCTCATCACAACCGCAACTCAACCTTGCAAGCGTAACCGCCAATCCATCCTCCTTAGAATCACTGTCATCATCCCCAATCTAGCCACCATCTTCATCGCACACCAACTACAGAACCAAATCAACAACCACATATCCATATCCTTCACTATCTCAACATCTCTCTCGTCTTTCGCCTGACTTTCTCTCGAAACACCTCCTTGCAATCACCCCTCCATCTCTGTCACCTTCATCATCCCTCCACAGTTCATCTCCTCCTCTCCTTGTTCATACCCACAAACAGAATCACCGTTGTCATCCTCTTCGCCTCCATCAACCACCATCCAGATCGACATACATCGCAATTACTTCTCAAAGCAGATCAGAGGAAAAAAAGTGAAGCAGATCAGAGGAGCAGACCTGAGATCGCGAGGAAGAGTTTTTATTCACTTTAATCCGCTATCCGCACCCCGCAGTCCATTTTGTACCACCACGGATCAGGCAATAACGTTTTCATCTCTAAACCTCTATTTTTCTTATTTCGCTTGATTATTGATTATGGATTACTGTTTGAACATAATTAATATATCTAGCTAAACTTATCTTAGTTAGGGGATGATTCGAAACCCCGAGCATATGTTTTATGAATTAATTGAATTTAATCTTCCAGTGATTGTGTTTTGCTTAACTGCTTTATAAAGAACTTTTCTTTGTATGTTTGTGAAGGTGGCCAACTTAGTAAGCATGCTATGATCTGGGGCTAGAGTATAGGAGAGTTTCACCTAATTATTATAATCATGTTCTCACAAGTAGTAAATACCAAGGAACCCTGGTAAGGTTAAGTAAAAACCTAGGTAAGAACAATATGATGATCATACTTTTAATTGCCTAGTCAGTGTTCATATTTTTCACAAAACTTAATGATCTTAGATTGTTATCTAACTTGCGATTCCTAATTATATAGCATGATAAGAATAGTTTGAAAGCGACGTTACGTTTAATTCAACGAACATGAGAAAATAATAAGATTAATGCAGTGTTGATCACGGTTAATCTTGAGCATTGTCACTCACAAGTTAGCAAGTAATTATTGAAGATTGATTTATGAGCATATGTTTGGTGTGTGGAGATAAACCCTTAGCTAATTTCTCATCTTTGCCATCCTTTTAGTTTTATTATCTTTATAGTAATTTTCGTAGTTATTTTCATAGTTTAACTTAGAAAAGTCAATCCCCCAATATTTACTTAGTTAGGTTGTTAGTTGTCTTTTAGTTATTCTTAGTGCTAGTTGGCAAACCCTTTAATTTTCGGTCCAGAACGATCCCTACTTATTCTATACTACAATCACAAAGCAAGGTATTAAGTTGTGTGCTACTAAAATAACGCATCAATTTTTGGCGCCGTTGCCGGGGACTTGTAAAATTGCTAATTACTTCATTAGTTTTTATTTATTTATTTATTTTTCTTTTTATTGATTTTTTTCTTTCTGTCTTTATCTCAGTTACCAATTCATGCGCAATAGGAGATCCAACGAAAACTTATTAGAATACGATTCAAAGCTTGAGAAAACATTTAGAAGACGAATGAATGAAACAAAAGAGTCACAAATGTCTAGCTCTGAATTTGAAGAATTTGACATGGGAGACAATAGATCTATTAAAGAACTTCCGGCATCCACCTTGGACAATGCCGCACCCTAGTGCATTCATTATCCAACAACCGTGCAGGGCAAGAGAGAGTCATTTGAGCTGAAATGCATCCTACTTCACCATATTCCAAAATATCATGGTCTTTCTATAAAGGATCCAAATAAATATTTAAAGGAATTTGAAGTTGTATGCTCCAGTATGACGCAATACTGTAGATGAGAACATCCTGAAACTGAGAGCATTTCCATTTTCTTTGACTGATAGGGCTAAGGATTGGCTTTATGAACTACCTGCCGGAACAATATATTTTTGGGATAGCATGAAGAAGGTGTTTCTAAAGAAATTCTTCCCAACTTCCAAAATTATCTTGTTGAGGAAGAAAATCAGTGGTATACAGCAAGGTATAGGAGAATCATATCCAGCTTACAATAAGCACTTCAAAATTCTCATAGCATCATGTCTGCAGCATCAGATGAAGGAGGAGCTCCTGATTCAATACTTGTATGAGGTTTTGCTTTCTCTTGAGCGAGAGATGTTAGATGCAGCAGCAGGAGGAGCTTTGGGTTATAAAACTCCAGTAGCAGAAAAGACTTTGATTGCAAACCGAGCCTTAAACGCCCAGCAGTATGAAGGAATCGAAGAACTTCCACGCCAGCTCAATGAGGTAAGTACTAATTCTAGTTTGGAAGCTCAAATGGCTAATCTTACTGCACTTGTGACTCAGGCTCTAGGGAAACCGAATGTGCTAGGAGTTGCACAAGTTTGCGACGTGTGCACTAAGCTAGAACATCTATCTAATCAATGTCCTCAACTGATTGAGAATGACAGTTGGGAGAATGTCAATGCGGTAGGTTTTCAGGGAAAAAATCACTATAGGAATAACCCTTATTCGAACACTTACAATGAAGGTTGGAGAAATCATCCCAGCTTTAGATGGAGAAATTTAGAAAAACCTCAACAACAAGCTTCGAATCGGCCACCCCCTGGTTTCTTTCAAGGGCCAACTAAACCACCTCAGAACAATTTAGGTATGCCCCTTAATTATGATGAGATTTTGAAGTCGTTAACTATTTCTCATCAAAATCAATCAAAAGATATAGCAGATTTGAAGCTACAGATGGGACAAATAGATGAGTTTATTGGACAAATTTGCAAGCAAGGAAAACTTCCTAGTTCTACCATTCCAAATTCGAAAGGTAGGTTTGAAATCGCAAAAGCAATTACATTGAGGAGTGGTAGGCAAGTTGAGAATGAACCAATAGTCCCTAAACATAGTCGAAATAGGGAAGCTGAGTTACAAAAGGATGATTCAACCATTGTTGAAACACCAGAGCTCCAAGGTAAAAAGGTGAGCATTCCAAATTCAGTTTCTGCAAATCTTTCTCCATTTTTGTGCCTTTTCCAGGTAGGTTTGCCAAATCTAGGAAAGATGAACAAGATAAAAAAAATCTTGGAAACATTCCGAAAAGTCCAAGTCAATATTCCGCTTCTTGATGCTATTAAGCAAGTGTCTAAGTATGAATTTTTTTTAAGGAGCTTTGTACAACATAGAGACGACTTCGAGAAGGAGAGGTAGTTAAAGTGAGTGAGAATGTTTCCGCAGTTCTTCAAAGGAAATTGCCGCCGAAGTGTAAGGATCCGGGTAGTTTCACTATCCCTTGTGTTATCGGTAATACTAAAATTGAGAATTCAATGATAAACTTAGGTGCTTCAATTAATGTTATGTCGTATTCTATGAATCTCGGGAAGCTAAAAAATGATGGTGTTATTATTAAATTGGCTGGTCGTTCTAATGCATATCCTCGAGGTTTGTTGGAAGATGTGTTGGTGCAGATTAACCATTTGATATTTCTAGAAGATTTCTATGTGCTTGAGATGGAAAATTCAAAATTTTCAGCACCTTTGCCTCTTCTTTTAGGGCGCCCCTTCATGAAAACTACAAATACAAATATTGATGTGCATGCGGGGAAATTGGCCATGAAATTTGATGGTGATGTGATTGGCTTCGACATCTTTGAAGCCACAAGATATCCTACTAAAAATCAATCTTGTTTTTCTATTAATGTGAATGACAATTTGGCCCAGAAATTGTCAGACGTCAGAAATGAGGATGAGCTTGAGACCACCATCACTACTACCATTGGATATGAGAGCAATAGAGTTCCCTATGACACAAAGAAGCAGAAGAAACTATAGTTGACTGAGCTCGAAAAGATTCAGGATGAGGCCTATGACAGTAAAAGCAATTATAAGGAGAACACCATAGTCTTTCATGATCAGATGATCCATAGAAATACTATTGTCGTTGGAAAGAAAGTCTTGTTTTTCCAATCGTGTCTTAGAACTGGTAAGTTACGTTTTGAATGGGTTGGTCATTTTATTGTTACTAATTTTTTTCCCCATGGTGCTATAAAGATTAAGAGTGTCACAACCGGTAAGAAGTTTAAGGTGAAACATCATCGACTTAAGCCTTATTATGAGTCATTTGTGGAGCATGACGTGGATGACGTATCACTCCATAAGGATTAATTAGAGATACTGTCAGGCTACACGACGTTAAAACAAACGCTTCTTGGGAGACAACCCAATCATATTTGCTTTCTCTATATATCCCTTTATTTTCTTTTCGTTATTTTTGTTTCTTAGTAGTTTGTTTTTCCTCTTTTAAATCTTTTATTGCATGTGCTATAATCTATTAACATTGAGGACAATGTTAGGTTTAAGTGTGGGGGGGAAACATTGTTTTTATTTTGAAAAAAAAATTAAGAATAAAAAGTGTCAGTCCATTAAAAAAAAGTGTTGTTTTTGTTTTCTTTGTTGGTATTAGTGTCATTAAAAAAAATTATAATTGTTTTGAGTCTTAGGATACTTTCCAACACAATGATGAGATTTAGTTTTTAATTGCATGACTTTAAAGTGATTTATAAGCATGAGTTAAGATATAATATTATTCTTTGGTTAATGCTTATTCATGGTTATCATATGCAAATTCACATGTAATCAACTTAGTAATTGGTACTCATAGCATGTTTAATTGAATTTAATTCATTATAACCCATATGTGAATTTTGAGCCTATTGTTCCTTTAGTTTTGAGAGTTTTTAGTTAGGTTATCTTTCATTTCTTTTGTCAATAATAATTTGTTACATGATTTCAATTTTGTTTGTTTTGGTTGCTACTTGGATTGCTTTCATAATTAAGAATTAAACACTAGAACTTGTATTAATTTCGTTCAAAGTATCATATTGAATTGCATAACATGTTTGACATGATAAATGCACCTAGTTTTCACCATTGCCAAATAAGTCTGATCCATGATATATTTCCTTTAGGTTAACCCCATTGAGCCTGTTATTAAGCCTTTTGTTTCATTACCCTCATTTTATATCCCTAACCTAATAAGAAGAGTTGAGCATAATTTGATTTACAGAGACTTTGTTGTGGTTCAAGGTATGTTGAAAAACAAGTGTGGGGGAAGACCCTTATAGTAGACAGTTCAAGAAGAAAGAGTTGCAAAAAAATAAAAATAAAATTGTACAAAAAGTTACAAAAGGGATACAAGTCTTTATCTATATTCATTCAGTATTTCAGTACCATACATATAGTCTAGTTCTTTTCATTCACTAGATACAAAATAATGGTTGAAACTCTTCATTATCAGTAGGACACTTCTTCATTTTCCTACTTATGTCTTGAATCGTGTGATTCATTTCTAATGTCTCTAATCTTATTGCATGCTTTCATCATTTCTTTAAGCCCTTTGTAATTTCCTTATCCGTTCTTTCTCTTCCCTTGACCCTTTGCCCCCATTACAACCTGAATTAAGACATTTTGATTGAGTGTGTCTTGTAATGTCACGATGTGGAGATTCAAATGTGGTATAAGCATATGGTGTCACTAGTTTTTGCATTCAAGTAGTAGCATTCCTTCTATGAGATCATATATCTAAAAAAAATGTCAGAAAATGTCTTTCTTTCTTTTTATATCGTATGTGAGCTATTTGTTTCCCTTCTACATCAATCCTCTCACATATAACCAGTGTTCTAAAAAGCGCTAGGCGGTGGGCGGGCGGCAAGCAAGTGCCTAGGCAATCTTAGGTTTTGTATTATAACTTTAATAATTTACAAAAGTTAAGCATAATACCTTATCAATTACATCCAATTTAATGCCAAGATACATATGCAAAATTTAAAAACATGAAAAATTAACAATCATGAACAAAATTTAGTAAAACTCAAATGACTGAAGTTGGTCATGATGGGTACTTTATACAAAGTTAAATTTGAGAACAAATATCCAAACATATTATTTTATTTTTCTTCAAATTGCATGAATAACCTCGGTCATATTTGATAAAATCTACATTACTAAAATTGGTATCGGCAGATTCTTTGATAATTCCATTAAGTAATCATCCTTTGCTACATTTAGACATATACTGATTAAAAAATAATTAAATTGTTTATTTCTAAAAAAGAGGAAAGAAAAATAAAATAAAAACACAATCAGCCTTATTTAAAAATAAAATAAAATAAAATAAAATAAAATAAAATAAAATAAAATAAAATAAAATAAAATAAAACTCGCCCAGACCCGCTTAGACCCGCCCAGCCATTAATCTGGGCGTTTTTCTACCTTCTAGTGCCTAGGCCAATTTTTAGAACACTGCATATAACTAGAATAAGAAGAGTGATTTTACCAAACAATCAGTGAAAAATAAAGAGTGCACCCAGTGAGATTTTTGGGTTAATTCTTTTTGGCATGCGTTTGAGTTTCACAGTCACTTGGATTGATTTAATTGTGAATTTTTATATCATTGCTATGAACGTGTATTAATTTTCGAATGATGTGGATTTAGTCTTGTGTTTACAAAGAATCTTAATATGTCATGATCCATTGAAAATCTCTGAGACAAATGTTGGAAAGTATAGATTGAGTCATTTGAGTCTTTTATTTTTGTTCCTTGGATTTGATAAAAGCGTAATTAGGCTATTTTTAGTACCATATTTCTATATATATTTTTGGCTATTACTTGTTAATTATGGTACTAATTGCTATTTTGTGTTTGTGTAGGTTTTCAATTACAAGATTCCAAAATAAAAGCTAAGTGAAGCAAATTGACAATTTAGAAATACTGATTAAAAAAGGAAACCACGCAAAGAAGGAAACCGAGAAAAAAACAATTATAAAAGGGACGATACCTTGCTTCACAAAATCACCCATCCTCGCAGCCGCAAGCCATCACAAATCCATCCACAACCTCCTTATGACAACCGCAACAAGCCTCCTCTTCCTCGCAATCCAGCCAACACCATCATCTTTGTCCCTCCATCTCGTCGTCTTTTCTCTGTCGCAAACCCAAGCCTCCATCCCTCATCACAGCCACAACTCAACCTCACTACCACAACCACCAATTCCTCTTCCTTAGATTACTGTCATTATCCCCAATCTAGCCACCATCTTCATTGCACACCAACTACAGACCCAAATCAACAACCACAGATCCATCTCCTTCACTGTCTCAGCATCTCTCTCGTCTCTCGCCTGACTTCTCTCTCGAAACACCTCCTTGCAATCACCCCTCCATCTCTGTCACCTTCATCATCCCTCCACAATTCATCTCCTTCTCTCCTTGTTCATACCCACAAACAGAATCACCATCGTCATCCTCTTCGCCTCCATCAACCACCATACAAATCGACATCCATCACAATCCCTTCTCGAAGCAGATCAGAGGAAGAGAAGTGAAGCAAATCAAAGGAGCAGATCTGAGATCGCGAGGAAGAGGAAGAGTTTTTATTCTCTTCAATCCGCTATTCGCACCTCGCATGCCATTTTGTACCACCATGGATCAGGCGACAACGTTTTCATGTCTAAACCTCTTATTTTCTTATTTTGCTTGATTATTGATTATGGATTACTGTTTGAACATAATTAATATGTCTAGCTAAACTTCTCTTAGTTAGGGGTTGATTCGAAACCCCGAACATGTGTTTTATGAATTAATTGAATTTAATATTCCTTGCTATGAGTGATTGTATTTTGCTTAACTGCTTTATTGAGAACTTTTCTTTGTATGTTTATTAAGGTGGTCAACTTAGTAAGCATGCTAGGATCTGGGGCTAAAGTATAGAAGAGTTTCACCTAATTGTTATAATCATGTACTTACAAGTAGTAAATACCAAGGAACGTTGGTAAGATTAAGTAAAAACCTAGGTAAGAACAAGATGTTGATCATACTTGTAATTGCTTAGTCAATGTTCATATTTTTCACAAAACTTAACGATCTTAGATTGTTATCTAACTTGTGATTCCTGATTAGATAGCATGATAAGAGTAGTTTGAAAGGGGCGCTAAATTTAATTCAATGAACTTGAGAAAATAATAAGATTAATGCAGTGCTGATCACGGTTAATCTTGAGCATTGTCGCTCACGAGTTAGCAAGTGATTATTGAAGATTGATTTATGAGCATATGTTTGGTGTGTGGAGATAAACCCTTAGCTAATTTCTCATATTTGCCATCTTTTTAGTTTTATTATCTTTATAGTAATTTTTGTAGTTATTTTCATAGTTTAACTTAGAAAATCCAATCCCCCAATATTTACTTAATTAGGTTGTTAGTTGTCTTTTAGTTATCCTTAGTGCTAGTTGGCAAGCCCTCTAACCCCCGATCCATAACGATCCCTAATTATTCTATACTACAATCACAAAGCAGAGTATCAAGTTGTGTGCTACTAAATTAGCGCATCACCGATCCGACTCACACTCTTCACTTGCAGGAGAGGGTCGTTTTGGAGTCGACCCAGTTCTAATGTGGGACCTTTTCAAACTCACAAAGGAGGCAAACATCTCGGATGGCTCCTCCGTGTCAGACAACACATGAGTTTTGGCCCCAGCGGCCTTCCTCTTCCTAGAAGGGGTCCCATCTTGAGATTTAACTCGTGACGCCGGTAAAGAGTAGGGGCCACATGTCAGTTGTCCCATAGCCTACTGCGAATGAAGTTGGGGAGACATATGACGCCCACCACATTCTGCATTGACAAGCCATAGAATGTTTTCATAGTGTATTGCTCCTTTGCGGTAAGAGGAGTAATAGGGAACCATCCTGCGAAAAAACACAAGCAACGATTAGCATGCAATAGGGCGTAACAGAATTAAAAGAAAAAATTGTACTTACGAAGTGGCTTGTACTCCCGCTCAGGCATACGACCCTTAATTTGGAAGTACTTTGAATCCGCAGGGGCCAAGAAGCAATACTTCTGCCAGAACTTGAAGTCATCAGGCAGATTCGCAAAGCAAGCTGGCAACGTCATTTTACAGACAACGTTACTCTTCAACCAAGGAGAAGTCAGTAACTGGATCATTCATTGAGTCACGCGGATGCCAGCTTGTTTCGCCCTAATCTGAATGAGAAGAACAATCATGTATCCATTAGGCCCCAACTGGGCCGGAGGAATTCCAAGGAAATTCAAGAAGTCCCAAATCACATCCAGAACAGGAAAACGTACTCCAGTTTGGAGCATACCGTGGTGCAAACAAATGAACCCCGCCGGTGGCGACATTGGCATCTGGTCGCCCTTTAGAACAAACAATGGCCGGTCGTCAGGGACTCCAAACTTCGTGCAAACTTCAGCAAAGCCAGATTCAGAAAGAACACTGTTTTCGAAAAACTGAAGGTCCCTGGCCAAGGTTGCGTCATCGAAAAGGTTTCGATGAGCCAATCAGAAGATGAATAGATCAATATCTTTAAAAGCAAAGAAAACAAAAGAGTTAGTCTCCGCACAACGGATGACCTAAATAGGGATTAGGTTCCCGCCTCTTTTTCACTGAATCGACGCACGTTCAATAAATGCAACGCGCTACTCAAACAACGATTTCGACTCAATCATCATGAGCAGCGTATCTTTTCAAGAGATGACTTAGCGAACCATTGTGATGGCCCACTGACTCGGTGGGCCATCACACCAATACGGTCACAGCCTTGAGCCATACATGTGTCATGATGATCTCGAGAAATTATGAACTCAAGCGACAACCCAACATTGATCCGGCCCAATCAATTCTAAACCTGCCTATTGCAGTCTGCCAAACGGACCCGAACTCTTATAGCTTGCTAAGCCCATGCGTCTCACAACTATCCTCAATACCCGTAAGCCCTGCTAAACCAAGTATCTCGAGGATCAACTTCAGACAAGCAATTACAACAGCTCTCTGCTTCTAACCAGGAAGCAAATACTAGAGTACATATTACATAGAAAAACTTTTTTCTTACAGATTACCCTGAGATTGAGAACTATCTCCCGTGTATCTAGAAGCACAGGGCTAACAGGAAAGTTCCCTTCTACAACACAACTCCTAATTAGATAAGGATATCCACGAAGATTTCCTTCTTAAACTACGCCATCGATGGTCTGGTCAAACCAGGACTCCTGCACTATAAATAAGACGTGAGGTTGGCAAGCTAAAGTACACTACAAATTCCTTGTTTACAACATTACACCTTCCTCAGATCTATGTCTGACTTTAGCGTCGAAATGTCATCAGCCACCACAACGTTGGTTCATGGCTCACGTGCATTCCTTGAGCATGTCAGCAGGACTAAGTCAAAGCAGAGAGCAGAAAATGACTGCATCAATATTGAAGAGATTAAGTAAAAGATTCCCTTAAAGTGCACCAAGGACCACCTAAGATGGACTCCATTGGGTGGCTAAGTGGAAGACAATATTATAAGTGGGCCTATGAGATAATTAATTCCACCATACCCTAACTTTGATTTATATAGTTGTAAGCGTTGTAGTGTAGTGAAAACTTGAATGGATGGAAAAGCATGCAACTTTAGCCAAGAGAGACTATAAGGCCCTACTCTTTTAGCTCAAATTGGTCTCAGGGAGATTGAACCTATGACCTACAATAGTATTATAGGTTATTTGCGATTTGCCCATATCATAAGTAACTAATTAGAGGTTGTTCCCATCATTAATCACTACTGCAGTCTCTCTTCAGGACTAGCAGTCAACGTGAATGCGTTAACTATCAATATTCAGATAACCAAAATACCCTTTAAGAATCTAAGGCTGAGATTGAATATTTTGCATTTAAAAATTTCATCTCGAAAATGATCAAAGGGTCCAATTAAATGATGAGCGAATCTAGAGAAAAATCTAACAAGTATTTTAAAAACTCATATTCTTCCCTATTCATCCTCCTCTCTACTGATTGAATTCCCTACCACACAGTCCTCATCTCCGCTTCCATGTTTCAGCCCCCCGCCTCCCTCTTCTCTATCATTTTTCAGCACCCCCTTCGCCTCCACCAACCCACCCTCTCCCCTATTTCTCTCCCTGCAACTCACTACCGCCAACCTCCTCCCCCTGCGATAGAAACATCAATTGGGTCAGTTGTGTTCACTTCTGTACTATTGTGTTTGAACCAACATCACCACCACCACCTGCCTACTCTTTACCTTGGGCCTGAATCTAATTCACCACACGCCGTTTGAAACAAGATGCAACCAACTCGTTTGATCTGACCATGCCACTACCGCCTGGCTGAACCAACACCACCCAGTCTCTCTCTTACATTGAATCAATTTGATTCAAGATTGTGGCATCCGAAACATCATCAAATCGCAGAACCTTGTCCCTACACACCATCGATACGTCAACCGTGCGACAACCGCCACTACCCTTTCTTCCAAATCCTCTTTCACCCATCCGTCATCCCAATCCCAAATCAATCTCTATCTTTAAGAGAAGAAGAATAATAGGTAGAAGAGATGCTGAGAAGTGAAGCAATGGATGATGATGTTAATAATTAAACAAGCTTTTTTGTGTTTCTGGTTGGTGTGAATTGAAACTTTAGGTTTGGTAGTTGGAGTGAATTGAAATTGGGGAGACATGGGTTGAAGCTTGTTGTGAATGGTGGTGGCAATAGATGAAATTGTTCCATCAAATTGAGGTTTGTGACCCCATCTTCCCTACCATTAGCACCTGATCGCATCTGATAGGTTATTGATGAAAAAGAGATTAGAAGACCTGGAAAGTGAACATGATAGAAGAGGATTGGCAGGGGATATTAATCAACAAGGATGAAGGAGGAAGAGGGGGGATGAATGGGATGGAGAAGAATAAGTTTATAAGAACTGTTAGATTTTCCAGTAGATATGCTTATCATTTTAATTGGACCCTTTGATTTTTTTTGAGATAGAATTTTTTGAGATACAAAACATTCAATCTCAGCCTTAGATTTTTAAAGGATATTTTGGTCATTTAAATATTGTCATTTTGAAAATAGGTACGTTGATTGTTAGTCCTCGGGGGAAACTAGTGATTAATAATAGGGATAACCTCTAATTAGCTATTTATGATAGGGGGCAAATCGCAAATAACCATACTTTTATTATTCACAATATCTGCTAGTTGAGCTGATGATAGTGTTGCAAGTCTACACTTAAGAATCCCCCGTCAAATATTTGCCTAAGCTTGTGGGGTTCTAATAACTATCATCACCTTTCAAAGTAGATTCCTTTGCAACACACCACTCCATGCATCTCATCAGGGTTTGGGGTGTCACATTTCCATCACCATAACAAAGTCTAACTGACTATGCTACCAACTAATTTGTGGATCCACGATTTCAAGTTAAATTTCGTACATTTTAATTTAAAATATGGAGATTTTGAACCAAGTCCATGCATGTGGTGATTAATTAGCAAAGAAATCCAACCCAACCCACCTATTACCTTAAAGTCAATATTTTAAGAGAATTATGCCTCATGAATTTATACATAAAGCAATACACATATTTATTATTGAGCCCCACCAGTGCACCATTAATAGATTAATACTATTCAAACACTTTCCCCGTTTGAATTATATTGCAATATATTTGGTGATGTCTTTTCTTTTTTCAAAATGATTTTCAAACAACGTGACATGTCAATTATGTGCAAATCATCACTCACCTCGTTAATGGATTTTACCTAATAAATACATATCAAATTAATATGATTCAAGTTGAATGATGTTATTGGTATGGTCGAGCAACAAATATATGATATGATTTAGCTTGGTTAAAACCGAGAGTTCTTATTATGGTTAACTTAACTCCCCCCCCCCCCCCCAAAAGAAAAAAAAAAAGCTAATTATGGACTAGTCTCTGTAATATATCATATTGCAGATGCCCCCAGACTAGCGGTTCACATCCATTGCATGTTATGGCCCTCACGTGCCTGTTTTGGTGACAAAAATACCCTTAAGGTTGTTGCACGTGGATCACACGCGAGACTCATTTGATGAGAAATAGTTTTGATCTAACCATCCACCAAAAAGATGATCCACGTGGACGACATGGATTAGTTTTTTGAACAAAAAACCACATTTTAAGGACAACGAAAGCTTGTGCAAACCCAAATTTTGAATTTAGGGTTTCATTATATAAATGTTACACAAACCCTAGTTCAGAGTTATTTTATCCATAGATTTCAGTTTAGAACGTTATCATCGAGGTAAGTCAGTGGTTTTCATTTCATTTTCACATTTTTATGGATATTTGTGTAGAGTTGCTGGTCATATTCAACCTCTCGCAGGTCCGTTTTATTTCAGGGGGTATTGTTAAGTTCAAATTTATTATATGTGGTTAAGTTACAGTCAGTAATTTATAATATTGGGTAAGTATAATAAAATATGTTTGTTTTCCATGCAGATTCTATGTGAGTACTATCATCAGCATAATCACATAAGTGAAGACTGCCTTTATTTATATTATGTTTGTCCCATATGCATCTTCGATGAAGATTTTCACATGCTTCTGATGAAGCTAATGTTAGACAGAAATTAGTAAGTGAGATACTAAGATGGTAGTACCTAGGGTACAAAATCTGATTGATAATACAAGGCGAGAAGGGGTAATTTGTTATCATGGTTCAGATGATGAGTTTGTTACAGTTGAGCGATCAAATGGAGATAGGTGGAGGGTGAAAACATCTGCTTACAAGTGGTTGGTAGACAAGGATGTCACCACTTTGCGTAGAACAAAATTTGATACCCAAATATGTTATTAACACATAACTAACAACTTCAATGAAAGCTTCAACAACTGGATCTCGAAGTTGGAGATAAGCCCATATGTATATTCATTGAAGAACATCACATGCTCTTGATGAGACTCATGTTTGACAAAAAAACAAAGAGTTGGATATTGAGGGTGATGGTGTCAAGTGACATGATGTATTTAGCTAAAACACTTTAAACATTTTAATTTCGTTGTTTAGGACATGTAATTACTAATGGGTTATGACATGGTAGATATTCATCTTGATATGTGGTTGGAACCACTTTTTTCGATTTTTGAAATCATTTTGTATCAAGGAGTGGTTGTTTTTGTATGATAGGGTGTTTTTGTTGAATATGATGTAGCTTTGCAACATGTGCATGTAAATTTTGGTTGCATTTGTATATTCTGGCTTTGACATATGTTCATTTGTATTTGTCAGTATCCATTTGCATTTCATTGCATTTAAGCAAGATTGGAAGGCTTGCATATAGTTGTCCTTGTGCATTCGCAGTTTACATAAAATAACTTTTATATGTGCATATGTAGTTGTCAGTACCTGCATTTGATTCAACTTGTATTTACAAAGTAGCCAACACGAGTAAGCTCATTACATTGTTCTCAAGGAGTTTGTGTTACATACAATAACTTTTTTCAACATTACCTCCTAAAACAAAATCTTGGCAGTAACTTAACCCTCAATAATAGATTTTAATTTAAGTATGCTCTCTGATTCAGCATAGATTCAAAGCGATGGCTAGAGGTTGAAGATGACTTGCAACTCTTTCTATATGGATTTAAACCTGCAACTTCTCAGCCCTTGGTTACTCTAAACATCTCTGCCTTGTGAACTTTAATGGAATTCCGTTTGTTGATTAAATAAAAAAGAATTCAAGTGAATCTTCTCCTCCCTCCAAATGTACAATGACTACTTTCAATCCACTCGTTCGATCAAAACTTATGCATCGTGATACTGCCACGTGGATGGTAGTAACTGTTGGGAAATGTTCAATCGTGTCCATTAGATCGTGTAGGGGTATTTTAGGCATCAAAATAACGTCCATTTGAAAGCAGCACATGTAGTAACAATTGATGGATGTGGATCGCTAGTCTGGGGGGACATCTACAATACAATATATTATAGGGACTAATCTATATTTAGCTATTTATTTTGGGGGGTAGGGGTAAGTTAAATTAACCCTTCTTAATAATATGTTATTGAGATTGTTTTTTCTAATCAAACTTATTTTTTGGTATTTTGTATGAAAAAATGCATTTGTTTGTAGACACGCAAACTTATGAGTCTCATAGTCTCACTCATCTCTACTACTATAATGACAGAAGACTTGGATAAATAGTAACACTGTCTTCAATTCTAACTTTTATTTTCCATTTTGCTCTCCAAATTTCATCATTTTTACAATCAAACTTAGTCATTTTCAAACATTGACTAATTATACCTAAGCCCCTAACATAATTTAGAATTCCACAATTATCTACAAAACTATAAATAGACCCTCATATCTAACTTTCAATTTCCCATTTCACCCTCTACATTTCATACTTTTTACAATCAAAATCAGCCCTTTCAAACATTAATTAATTATACCCAAGCCCTTAACATAATTTATTTTTGAGCCCTCCAATTATTTGTAAACTACAAATATGCCCTTACATCTAACTTTTATATTTACCATTTTGCCCCCTTGTTTCATAATTTTTTACAATCAAAATTAGTAATTCTCAAGCATTGATTAATTATACCTAAGTTTTTAATATAATTTATTTGATGTCTCCAATTATCTATAAACTATAAATATGCCCTTAAAATAGTGAAAGTGCAATATTTGGTTACAATATTTTACTCCATATTATTATTTAACCTTTTTAATTAATAATATTAATTAAATTAAAGTATAAATAATTTTAAGATTATTTTGCTTTAAAATATTTAGTCAAATCTCCTAAAATTTTACTTTTACTTATTATTACAATTTTAGAATATATAAAAAATTGAATATACACGCTCGTAGAGCGCGGCTATATCCTAGGTGCATTAATGGGAGAGGGATGTTATCCTTATTTCACTCAATTTCTAATTGTTAGTTTTTTTTAATTTTATATTTTCTTTTCTCTAACTATTTTTCTTCTTTATATTCATTTGCAATTATATCATTATCTTTTCGTAATCAAGTAATTACAAATTATTAAAGTTCTAATGGATTGGTTTGTATCATGTGTTATTTTATCGTCTAGCAAGTGAATTTTATAACAAACCAAAGCAAACTAACCAGCTAATTAGGTACCAATTCAGCAGTGGATTTGTGGGGGATGAAATCACAAGTCCAAGTTTGAGCACAGCTAATAGCATTTGGGTTGGTGGAACTTTTTTAAGGCATAAAAAAATAAAAAATGCTAATTAACCAAATATATATTTTTTTCCTTTCCACCCCGTTATCTATTCAGCTGGTAGCATTTGGGTTAGTGGAACTTTTTTTTCTATTTTTTTTTTCTTCCGGGTCATCTAAACTTTTCCCCAAATGATTACTGTCATCTTCTAAACCTCTCTGTTCATTCTCTTCCACAGAACACGCTAATGGAAGCAACATCAACCATGCACTCTCTCTACCACCACCACCACAGACCCCTATCACCTCCCTTTCTCCAATCTCGTCGCTTCAGTTTCCTCTCTCTTACATCCCCTTTTCTCGCCAAACTCAAACATCACCAATCCATCCACAACAGAGGCCTCTTTAATTCCCCCAATTTGATCGTCAGAAACTGCAGTCCAATCACTGCCAAACCCTCATCGGACATTGAGCGAAGGAGCAGCCACTCTAAGCACGATGAGAAGCTCAGCGCGCTTCGGGAGCTCTTCTCCAAGCCCGGAATTGGAATTGATGCTTATATCATCCCTTCCCAGGACGCCCACCAGGTTCGATTGCGAAAATTTCTTGAATTCTTTGTCGTTTTTTCGATTTGCTAGGATCATGTAGGGATGGCAACGGGCGGATTGGGGCGGATTTGAGCAAATCCATCCCTGCCCCATCAGGAATAACGGATCCCCAAATCCGCCCCGCCAATCCGTTTATAAATTTATTTAAAAACCACCTCCTCCCCGCACGGATTGGCGGATATCCGCTCCACCCAAATATCCGTTATCATTCATATATACAGTAAAAAAAAAAACTTCTATAGCAAAAAAAAATACTTCATTCATCATACATACAAAACTATATCAAAAAATTACAAAAAAACCATACAACAAATTACAAAAAAAAAAAAAAAAAAATCGGTCAAAAAAATCTCAGATCTTTGAGATCAGATCTCAATCTCTGATCTGAGATCCGGAAGAAGAAGGCGGATATGGAGAATCTCTGATCTCAATCTCAATCTGAGATCCGGAAGAGGAAGGCGGATCTGATCTCAATCTCTGATCTGATCTCTGATCATCGACTTCGACTGTGACTTTGTGAGAATCTGTGACTTCGACCCTTCGAAACCCTTGGCTTCGATCCTTCATCTGTGTGTGAGAGGGAAAGATCGTGATATGCGAAGAGACGCAGATGGAGAGGCGAAGAGATCTCTTACGCAGAGGGAAAGGCGAAGAGATCTGCGAAGAGGGAGAGACGCACATCGAAGAGACGCGGAGGGAGAGGCGAAGAGATCTCGTACGCAGAGGGAGAGAGGCGAAGAGATCTCTGTACTTGCGTCTGTGTGTGAGAGGGAGAGGCGAAGGGATTTGCGTCTGTATCTGCGTCTGTGTGTGAGAGGGAGGGAGAGGTGAAGGGATTTGCGTCTGAGTGTGAGAAGGAGAGGTTTAATCCCTTTATATAGCTGAAGGGTATTTTTGTAATTTTATCGGTTAAACGGATATCCGTGGGGCGGATATGGCCAAATCCGCATCCGCCCCGATTAATAAACGGATACAGATTGAAAATCCTCCACAAACCCTTAACCAAATCCGCCCCAAACGGGGCGAGTGGGGCATATATCCGTGAAAATCCGCCCCACTACCATCCCTAGGTTCATGGATGTGGAATTAAAAATGGGGTTCTTTTGTTTCTTGAAATGGTAGCTTATCCCCACATGGGTAAGCTTAACATAAGCTCAAAGTTTGATTTTTTTCATTGATTATATAGGTATTGGCATATTAGTGCCCAAAAAATAGGTGAACCAACTTAGTTTTTTTTTTTTTTTTGTGTAAATTAAGGATCCTACATACATATGATCGAATGAAACTATATCATCTAGCTCCATTTAACCTGAAATTTTGAAGAAATTAAAGATCAACAAAAGAAAAAAAATGTATCAAAGTTTCAACTCTTTCGACAATCCTGCTTCAAGATTTGCACTCAGTGGGCTAAAGGGAAATTTTCTATTAATTTGGTGAAGCAAGTGAGGGCTACCTTGAACGCGAAATAAGCTGGCTAGCGCCCATTGTCCAAAGACCATCTAAAAGGGTGGTTCTTAAACACTCACAAATATCATTTATCAAAATATTAATGACTGGAACTTAAATATGTATCTCGAGAAACGATGTAGAAACGGCTTGAAACTTTGGCATCATGTTTCTAACGCTGGTACATAAGTTTCTTGAAAATTTTAGGTTAAATGAATTAAAAAATAATTTTTAAACTTAATAGGGTCCTTAATTTACAATGAAAACTAAGGAGATATTTCTGGATTAATAAAAATATTTTTTGTCCTTAAGTTTCCATGTCCCTTGATCAATAATGCACAGACACTGACACGATAACTAGGCAATTTTCAAAAAACTAGGACTCGACGACACGTTAAACCTTACTATTTTTATTATTTTTTATAACTCATACGAACATGAACAATAATGAATAATCTGTTGGCGCGTTAGGCACGTGCGCACACCTTGGTCTATTATAAATAACAACGATATTATCCTCAACTTAAATACCACCTATCGGTGGTTCCATCTGGGCCTAGGTGGTGTGAGGATTTTTCCAAAAGGCCTCGTTGCTATTAGGGAGTGGATTATTCCTTATATTCTTTAATGACAACTTCACTTTATCCTAATAATATCCACCTTGGTGCGAATCGTCACATCCTACAATCCATCCATCCGGTCCGCAACATCTCGAAGTACACCTCCTTTTCGAGAGCCTTGCGCAACCACGATCTTGAGAGTTTGCACTCGGTGTATGGGCTTGACTATTCTCGGCGTTTTTGGCTTCACCTTGTTGCAATCACCGCACTAACTCCACTTCGTTCGGACTTATAGGATACCCACTTGGCAAGGGTCTCCACCTAGTCGAACAATTTCATGCCACCACACAAGCATCACAAACAACCACATAAGCATCTCTACCTTAGCATGAAAAACCGCCAAGACCCATTTCTTGGTCACGAGAATTATCGTCATACCCCTAAGGGCCCTGCCCCCTTGGGGCGTCAACACTGAGAGAGCCTGATCAAGTTGAGATAATACTTAAACTTGATCCTTGGAACCACTTTAGTCAACATATCATTTGGATTGTCTTGAGTACTCACCTTCTCTAAGAGAACCTCGCCATCTTCGATAATATTCCCTAGAAAATGATACGCACATCAATGTGCTTCATTCAGGCATGATGAACCTGGTTCTTTGCCAAATGGATAGCACTCTGACTATCACATAACACTGTTACATCATCTCGAGTAACACCCAAATCACTAACCAAGCCTCGAAGCCAAATGACTTTTTTCACCGCATCTGATAAAGCGGTGTACTCTGCTTCAGTGGTAGACAAAGCAACTGTAGACTGTAACTGAGACTTCCAACTCAACGGACCCATCGCCAATGTAAAACAATAACCTGTAGTCGATCGACGCCTATCAAGATCACCAACATAATCCGAATCTACATAACCTCACGTCATAATTTGACACATCTCTCTCATAAACTAAATCAACATCTAGTCCGAGCACAGGTTCTTCGGGTGTACGATCCATGCAATACATCGTTCAATGAGAGTAAGCGCAGGTCAACAAGCCAGATCCACTCCGAGCATAGGTCCTCTGGGTGAACGATCTAGGCAGTACATCGTTCAAGGAGAGTAGGTGCATGGCAGCAAGCATAGCGCAGGTCCTCCGGGTGAACGATCCAGGTTTAGACTCTAGACTGATAGGTGGTGTTTAAGTTGGGGACAATATTATTGTTATGTATAGTGGATCAAGGTGCGCGCACGTGCCTAGTGCGCCAACAAGTGTCCAGACGAGGTGGAGTTAGTGCGGTGGCTATGACTAAGTGGAGACAACAACGCCGAGAATAGTTGAGCCCGTACACCGAGTGCTACCCACAAGATCGTGGTTGTGCAAGGCACTCGAGGAGGAGGTGTACTTCGAGATGTTGCAGACCGGGTGGATGAATTGTAGGATGTGTGACGATTCACGCCAAGGTGGAGATTATTGGGATATAGTTGGCTTGAATAATTCCACATCAACTAAGGTGGAGTTGTCATGAAAGAATATAAGGAATGATCCACTCCCTAATAGCAACAAGGCCTTTTGGGGAAAATCGCACTCCACCTAGGCCCAGATGGAAGGCCCGATAAGTGGTGTTTAAGTTGGAGACAATATTATGTTATAGTGGACCAAGGGGTGCGCGCAAGTGTGCGGCGCTCTAACAAGTGGTATCAGAGCCGACAGTTTGGCTACGACTTGGTGAGGTGGAGGTGCAGTGGCACATTGTTCAAGGAATCAGGAGCAAGGTAGCGAGCCAGGTAGAGCATCACATGTGTGCGGTCTGCCAGATGCATGATCCAAATTAGGCTCCGAATTCTTGCCAATGTGATATCCTACAAGTCCGGACGAGGTGGAGTTAGTGCGGTGGTTGCGACTAAGTGAAGCCAACAACGCCGGGAATAGTCGAGCCCGTACACCGAGTGCTACCCACAGAATCGTGGTTGCGCATGATACTCGAGAAGGTGTACTTCGAGATGTTGCAGACCGGATGGATGGATTGTAGGACGTGTGACGATTCGCGCCAAAGGTGGAGATTGTTGGGATAATGTTGGCTTGAATAGTAAGGAAGAGGAGTCACTAAGGTTTATAAGGAAGTGGTCCACTCCCTAATAGCAACGAGACATTTTGGAAAAAATCCCACACCACCTAGGCCCAATGGAAGGCCCGATAGGTGGTGTTTAAGTTGAGGACAATATCATTGCTATGTATAGTGGACCAAGGGGTGTGCGCGACAACCCAACATAATTCAAACACATAAATAAATATTCAAATACATCATGAGCAACATAATTTCCAATTATAAACATCCCACATAACGTCATTTCGTAATTCATTTACTCAAAACATAATAAATTGATAGTTTGACTACGTAAGTCATTTGCGAGGCTGCTACATGTCTTCATCAACCGGCTGATCAACCGTCACATTCCCGTCGTTATATAGGACAACCTCTAACTCAGGTTCACCAAGAGAAAGATTGACAATCTCAAGTATGCTAGCAACTGCTGTGGGGAGAAGGAGCTGCTGTGAAGAGCAAAAGCTGGAGGAGGAACTGATGTGGAGAGGAGGACTTGGAGGAATTGTAGGAGCTGATGTGGAGAGGAGGAGCTGGAGGAGTTGTTATGATGGAGAGATGATGTGGAGAAAAGGAGAGGCAGAGTTGTTGTGGTGAAGAGGAGACGAAGGCGGAGGAGGAGCTGCAGAGGAGATGCTTTGAAATTGGATGAGAAGTTTGAACCCTAGTGGGGTGGAGAATAAGACCCAATTTGGGTGCTATTTGCACCCAAACCAAACAAAATTGCCGTGTCCAGACCGAATTTTGACTGTGTTGTGCACACGTCCGACCAGGTCAACTGCTCCGACACGTTGACCACGTGTCTAACGTGTGTTCGACTCGAATACGGAGGTTTTTCTTAGAGTCCGTGCATCCTTGCACTTGATTATACCAAAATTAATGTGATTACTTAAACCCAGAAGGTGATTAGTAAATCCAATCAAGAATTTGATACTAATTTAAGGGTAAAGTTAGAAATTTACAAAAAGAACACTTGTTAAAAAAAATACTTTGAATTGCATTGTAATTTGCTTAAACTTCAAAGCATTTCACTTATAATTTCTATTATATGTTATTTAATCATTGAATATAAGTCTTGCCATTAATCAGTGTTGGTATAGTTTATATAGCTTAAACAATTGAAAGTTTTATGCAAAGTTGATTGTTGGTATTATATTTTGATATCCAGAGTGAGTTCATTGCTGAATGTTTCATGCGGAGGCCGTATATCTCGGGGTTTACTGGTAGCGCCGGCACTGCTGTTGTCACGAAGGATAAAGCGGCTCTCTGGACTGATGGGCGTTACTTTCTTCAGGTTTGAGGAACATAGCCAAATATTCATTTCAAAATTATAGCTTCGGAATTTAAGAGTACTCTCGTACTTTAGTTTGGCCTTTAATTCTTATAAGAAAATGTTTGATATTTCCTTCAACAATTGCAATGTTGGGTTTTATCGTAGTGTTGAGTTTTGAAAATTCATCCCAAGTTTCCAAATCTTAAGGACTGTTTAGTTTTTTTGATAACTATTGAAATAAAAAATTCAATCATGGTTTCAACTTGGGCAATTAATATTATACGTTATTGTTATCAAACCCAAGGTACCCCAATCGATAAAATTTTGCGATCGTAGTCATTGATTTATATGTTTGTTGCATTTTCTGACTTCCTACACACAGGTTGTCTGAACGTTTCACTGTTTTATGATTAGGCTGCGAAGCAGTTAAGCCCTAGTTGGGTCCTCATGCGAGCCGGAAACTATGGAGTTCCTACAACTAGTGAATGGCTTAACGATGTTTTGGCTCCCGGTTGCAGAGTTGGCATTGATCCTGTGAGTTACTATTTGTTATATATTTATTTATTGGTCATATGAGTTCTATTACTTTTATATGTATTTTTATCCATAAAGGAAAGAAATAATCATGCTAGAATGTAGAATGATAGACACAACAAGGAGTTGGTGGAGGAACTTGCTAATTGTTTATGGCAGATTAAATGATACAATGTTACCTGTAAACCAATAATCGTGTATACACTCCTTGGGTTGCCATGTTCATGTCCTAGTCAAACATGATACTTGTCGGATACATAGTTTTGTACATCTCCTAGGGTTTGAACATCTTTGCACACATCTTACACACTTCTCCATTATGTTTTAGATAAATATGTTTAGTTTTTCTTTTCCTTTTACATTTTTTTGATGAGGTATGTTGATCAAGTATAGAGAAACCTCTCCAAACATTTGCTTGCCATATTATGGTTTTGGATGCAACACCCGTATCCATATCCATGGTTCCTTGATTGAGAGTTTTGACTCTTAAGATAGTTCCTTCAACTTGAAATCAGTGTTCTAAAAATCGGCCTAGGCGGGGCTAGAAGGTAGAAAAACGCCCAGATTAATGGCTGGGCGGGTTCTGGGCGGCCTAGGCGGTCTGGGCGATTTTTTTATTTTTTTATTTTTATTTATTTTTAATAAGGTTGATTGTGTTTTTATTTTTCTTTCCTCTTTTTTAGAAATAAACAATTTAATTGTTTTTTATTCAGTATATGTCTAAATGTAGCAAATGATGATTACTTAATGGAATTCTCAAAGGATCTGCCGGTACCAATTTTAGTAATGTAGATTTTATCAAACACGACTGATGTTATTCTTGCAATTTGAAGAAAAATAAAAGAGTAGGTTTGGATATTTGTCCATAAATTCAACTTTGTATAAAGTACCCATCATGACCAACTTCAGTCATTTGAGTTTTAATAAATTTTATTCATGATTGTTAATTTTTCATGTTTTTAAATTTTGCATATGTATCTTGGCATTAAATTGGATGTAATTAATAAGGTATTATGCTTAACTTTTGTAAATTATTAAAGTTATAATACAAAACCTAAGACCGCCTAGGCGGCCCCTGGGCGCTAGGCACCTCCTCGCCGCCCGCTCACCGCCTAGCGCTTTTTAGAACACTGCTTGAAATGTAATTATCTGTCGCTCCTTCCAAAACTCTATGATCCCAACTAAGGTGAAAAGAAATTGCAGTTTCATCTTTTTATGAGAATTTCACATTCTCTAGTTCTTTTAGCACCATATTGATGCAATTTATCAGAAAGCAGAACACCATTTTTTTGCTTAGGTAAAATATGTTAGAGTGCAATTTGCAATACCAAAAGAAGGGTGGCTGCCTTTAGCACTAACAATAATTAAAGGTTACATATTGTTACTTCCTCAATTAATAGGAATATCCAATCTCCAATACAACAAGCAACTCAATACTTTCAATGATAATCTGCAAAATTTGTGAAAGATCATGTTGTTTATATCCAACTAAAGGGCTCCAAAAAATTGCATTGGGAATTAGAGAAGCAAGCACTTTGCCACCCCTTTCCTAAAGGCTTTCAAATTTTGCAAACATTTCATGGCCATCCACAGAATCGATCTTGTGTTGTAAGTCCATCAGATAATATAAAGCCTTTTCAGGTTTATGGTCCATTGGATAAAACCCGTTCAACATTGCATCCATGTGAAAATGGTGGAATTAGGATATTTAGTAATATTAACAATAGTAGTTTTTTAGCAATATTAGACATTACATTATTTTTGTTCTCAAATTGGTTTCCTATTAGGTGTAGGGTTTGATTTAAAAGAAAGGTTAATTATAAATATGGATGTAGGTTGCCCATTGTTTCTTGGTTGATTGAATAAAAGTTATTTGGTTTATTAGTTTGTTTTGTTTATTGTCTATTTCTTTACTTTCGATTATTGCAATTTTATTTATGTACTAGTCTGAATCTATCAATTGATATCAGAGCCAAATGATTATAGTTCGTTTGATTTGAAAAAAAAGTTCGAAAAAAGAGAAGTTTGAAGATTTGAAGATGAGCGACGAATAGTTTGTGAAGAGTATGCATAGTTTAAGAAGATTCACCTGTACTTCGCAGAATGGAGGGCAACATTCAGGGCAACAATAAAGGCAGCCTGCACAGAAGAGAGGGTAGCAATGCAGGCAAAGTTCATAGCATTGAGGGCAACCATAGACAAGGACATGGATCAGAACCAACGACAACCACTGCCATCGGCAGTGAAACAAGAGACCCCAATCACCATCGAGGGCAGCGCATCCGCTAGACAACCTGCCGTTCAATCTTCTACAGTCGATCAGTCACCCAAGTCTCCGTGTCACCATGTTGATCGACATGCCCCCATGCAACCTCAGTTGGTCGGACAACTTGCAACATTGTTGCCGTTTGATCGAACCTCCTCCGTCCACCCATCCCACAACCACCAACAACTACATCGTCGTCCTGATCCACAAATTTCATCCATCGATCAACAACCACTTTTGCCAACACTTCCAGGTTGCAATCAGAGTCTATCGACACTTCTACTGACCCTCCAGCCACAAAAACCCAATTCGATTGACCTTTACCAATCCCGATCCAACTCGATCACACCTCTGACACTCCCCGGACCTTCGATCGACAAACCCAATGGCCCCTTGCCATCGATCGCCCTCCGTACAAACCCCTCCACAATCAATTGCAGCACCAAATTTCTCCCCTGTTGCGGTCGGGTTGGGGAAGAAAAGGAAGCCTTTTTTCAGTCCCTGCATTCAATTTATGATTTAGTCCCTGCAATCCCTGAGCATCACTTTTCACGTAGCTCTTTAAACCCCTATGGCTATTTTCTCCCTCAAAGATCATCTATACCACCAGGCAGTTTTGTTGCCATTTACAACCATTGACACTATTTTGTATCGCCACAGAACAAATTTTATGATCCAATTTGGGTAAATTTTATGACACATTTGGGCATACCTTTACCATCAGGTAGTGGATAGTATTTATATTGGAGTTTAATTTTTGTGCCAAGTTCTTTGGGGTGTCAGCGTCTACAAAGGGAAGGTTAGAGGTCGACTTCTACTAGGACACTTCACCTTGTGTTCTCGCCGTGATTGCTTGTCTTCTTTGGACCTGACGAGCTTCTTCAACCCGGGGAAGTTGATGGAATTAAGATATTTAGTAATATTAGCAATAGTAGTATTTTAGCAATATTAGACATTCTATTAATTTTGTAATAGGGATTACATTTAGGGTTCTCACATTGGTTTTCTATTAAGTTTAGGTTTGATCTAGAAGGTAGGTTAATTATAAATATAGATTGCTTATTGTTCCTTGATTGATTGAATAAAAGTTATTTGGTTTATTACTTTATTGTCTATTTCTTTACTTTTGATTATTGCAGTTTCGTTTATTTACTAGTTCGAATCTATCAGAAAATTACTATTGTATGCGGAAACAAACATCTTGCAAATTTTTATCTAACTTGTTAGTAATGAGAGAAATGTGCTGCAGAGTTTTGCTCCCCATTTGTGAGCTTCTCACCCTCAACGTCTGTAATTCCTTTTTTGTTTAATAAAATTTCTTTTGGTGTGCTGATAATAATCGAAAAAAGAATTTCCTTTCTTGTTCTATTTCCAAGATGTGTCACAGAAGAATTGAATTGATTGAAGTACTTGGCTCTGACCTGCAACTTGCATGCTTTACCTCACCCACCTTTTCCCCACACATCACAACATTAAAGTTTCATTCTTCTTTTGTATCTGTTTCAAAGTTTACAGTTGCACTCTTGATACGGGGATGGTTTTGATGCCATATTTCCTTTGATTTTGTGAAGAATGCAGTTTCTTTTTTCTTCCGATGCAGCAGAGGAACTTAAAGGGGAAATTTCAAGGAAAAATCATGAATTGGTTTATTTATATGATGTTAATCTCGTGGATGAAATATGGAAAGAATCAAGGCCAGATCCTCCATTGAACCCTATTAGATTGCACGACCTCAAATATGCTGGTATGGATGTCAAATCAAAACTATCTTCGTTGAGATCAGAGCTCTATAAGGCGGGTGCTTCTGCCATTGTCATATCCATGCTTGATGAAGTTGCTTGGCTGTTGAACTTGGTAATGTTTCCAATTCATTTCTTGATTACTGTTTATAGCTTTTTGATTTGGCATACTGAAATTCTCATGATCACTCCATGCCACAACAAATGTTGAGATTTGAATGGTTTCTGTTCTATATTGCATCATGCATTGATGCTCTGTATGCATGTATCTTGGGTTGCAGAGAGGAAGTGACGTTCCTCATTCACCTGTGATGTATGCATATTTGATTGTGGAGACCAGTGGAGCAAAATTGTTTGTTGATAAGTCTAAAGTGACAACAGAAGTGATGACTCACTTGAAGGATTCAGGGGTAGAGTTGAGACCATATGAGGCCATTCTCTCTGAAATAGCAAGGTAATTTGTAAGAACAATCTTTCTGAATAGAAAAAAATTGAAATTTGATCTAAAAAATAAATAAATAATCAGAATATTCTACCACAGGTTTTCGTTCTTAGTTGGTACAGTAGAAGAATGTGGTCGACCAATCTGCAGTGATGGAATAAAGTTTTTCTTAGAATTTAGAGGTTTGACAATAAGATAATTACAAAATGCTAAACTATTATATTGATGATGGATTGGAATGAGATCTTGCCACCATAAAAAAGGGGTTCCAGCTATAATCTGGAAATGATTACATTCTAGAGGTTGCCTGTATTAAATCATTTAGAAAAAAAAAAAAAAATCTTAAGCAAGTACATCTTCAATTTGATTCAAGTTAATATTTTTCTACATGCACATACTCATGCACCCACACACATTGGAGGAAAAATGTTCCTTATACTTTGTTCTAAAGTATAAATGTCTTCAGTTTAGCAGCAAAAGGGGTACAAGTCTGGTTGGATACATCATCTGTGAATGCTGCGATTGTCGACACTTACAGGTCTGCATGTGAAAAATATCTTGAAAGATCTAACAAAAGTAAAACTGGGGTAGTTGGAGGGTCTAATGGTCGCATTGCGGAAGTCACGGGAGTATACAGAGTTTCCTCCATCTCAATGGCAAAGGCAGTGAAAAACATAGCGGAACTGGAAGGAATGCAAAATTCACACTTGAGGTAGCAAAATAATATATATATATTTTTTTTCCTGCACTGCATCTGCAGTTGATCTAGTTTTAACTTTGAATTACCAAGTAACACTTCACTAGCTACAGACTTACACACATATGATCTGGACATGCACAAATAATAAAGCTTGAAGGTTCTTAATAAGAGATGCAATTTTTCCTTTTTGCATGCAAGATGCTAATACCATTTGTCATCGGTTGTGAATCTTATTTCAACTATTATAAGTATCTCAGTATTAAAACCATACTAGGTTGCATTCATTAGATATTTGTCATGTTAGTTTTGTAATGTCGTATTCATATTCCTTTTGAGATTGCTCAACTATTGATTAGCAATTAAAATTTGTGAAGTTAGTAGCTTTGGAAAGCTCTAGCTAAGACTATTATTTCTGGGTATTTGTATGTGTTTCCAGTCATTTTGACTAGGTCGATATCTGCCAGAAAACTTGACATTTCAGTTATTGTGTACTCGCCATGACTTGTGCCCTCAAACATTGAAATTTTTTTGAGATATGGAATTTAGGTAATTCTCAATCCCTTAGTTAGATTATCCTAGACTTATTATTGTTGGGAAGCCCTGATCTTGATCTAGTGTGTTTTGAGTATTGACTTATGGATCCCCCTTCACATTCAGTTTGTTTATGGGCTATGTAACAAGGATAATTTGTTTATACAAAAAAAAGTCTTGACGCGAACTGTATCGTATATGTATATCGACAACCATAGTCATGGATACTCCATGCTTACATCATCAACTTTTTCATATATCTTTTAAAAGTTTCAATTATTTACAAATTTTACACGCTACAAACATATTATGGCAAGTTAGTCGTACATGTACCCACAAGTGCATGAATCATCATCATTAAAGCCCATTCCCGATACCTTCAGGGTCGACTACACGGATTTTGGTTCTCCAAGCAATGCGGTCTTCCCATATATCCTTGCCTAATCCAAACTCAAAGATGTATTCCTTCACCACCTTCATCCAAATTTTAAATGGTCGTCCTTTCCATCTACACCCTCCATTAACTTATCAATCTAGACATTTTCTTATTGGCACCGTGCGTAGTCTCCTCCGCATGTGACCAAACCACGTTAAACGCCTTTCTCTAATTTGGTCATCTATGGACACTACACCTAAGTATCTCATAGTTCTTTCATTCCTAATTTTATCCTTACGGGTTTTATCACCCACAAATGCATGAATATGACTAATAATTGAAAAGTTATTGTTGAAGAATTAAATGATACTATAATGTATAAGCGTGTCCTGAGCGTCTCTCGTATTGTTTTTTTTTTTGCTGACAATGTCCGACACCTGTATTCATGTTAGATATTGATACCTATGTCCATAAATTTGTTACGTAGGTTATGGGTCACTCTGGTTCATAGTCTAATTATAGACTTGTGAAATGAGGTATGAATTACAAGATTATTTATAAGGAACACATGCATTCTTAACATTAAAACATAAAAGAGAAAGAAAAGGCAAAACAACCAGGATCAAACTTGTCCATTCCTGGCCGAGTAATTCTACATCAAATATGACCTAACAAGTTGAGTTGTAGTGTAGAAGGTTTTTAATTTCTCAAAGTTAAAATGGACATCGCGCTGGCTCAAACGAACCTGGGCCTTTCTTAGTATAGAGGGCATGAAGCTTGCAGTGGTTGCCCTGGAGATCATGGTGGTTTTGGAGGATGAGTGGTTCCTACAAAAAATAGTGGAGGAAAAAAGACTTTTGAGGGAGAGGAAACACTATAAGAGTAATATGTTTTGACTTACAATTCCCATGCTTTTGTTGAAAGGGCCAAGTCAACAAAACACAAATGGCATGTGTGTTCTCTTTTGTGCTTATCACAACCTAGTATGTAGTGCTAATGACTATGCCGTTTTGTTTTGATGATAGTTGAGGGCCCGAGGTTCAATGATCTCTCCAAGCTTTTCCATTGATGTTGGTGTTGGTGGAAGACCCAGTAGTGATTGAAAGTCATGTGGTGAAATTCTTTGATAACCTATATTCTAAGGAAGATATGTAGGTCTTTTCTGGGGAGTACCTCCTTTGAGGGGATTAAGGTGGAGGTCAATGAATGGGTTCAGAGGAACTTTGACACGGAGAAGATTTTGAGTATTGTGGGGCCTTATTGTTATATGGGGCTCATAACGGAGGTGGTAGGGAAATCTCGAAACACTTATTTATGTATCATCGGGAGAGGAGGGCATGTGAGTTGAAGGATTATTGCCTCATAAGCCTCCTTGGGAGTTGTTACAAAAATCGAGGCCTTGGATTCCGTGTATGAATAGCGTCATAGAAATTACAAAGGGCATTATTAAGGTAGGCAAATTCTTGGAGTAATACTGGCAAATGAAATCTTTGTCGCTAGATGGAGGCATGGTGTGCTCGCTTTGATTTGCAAAATTGATTTTGAAAAAAACATATGGTTGAGTAGACTGGGACTCATTGTTGTATTTCCTTGGAAGAATGGGTTTTGATGCTAGATGAAGGAAGTGGATCAATATGTGCCTTTTGCATGCTCATGTTACTTTTTGCCTTCTCGACTATAGTTAATAGAGTTCTATTTGGTTTTTCTGGAAGTAGGAGAGGGATTAGACGTGGTGACCCTTTGTCTCTGTACCTCTTTACCATGGCGGCAGAGGCCTGGTTGATTGATCATTATGGCTGGGGAGGTGGGTTGTGTTAGATGCTTTGTTGTTGGAGAGAGGCCTCCCAATATTTCTGTCTTCACTATACGAATGCTATGTTGTTATTGTGCCCGTGTTGCGATCGCAATGCCACTGTGTCAATTGTTGCGATCGCAATGCCACTGTGTCAATTGTTGCGATCGCAGAACATTGAAGAAGAAGAGAAAATAGAAATAAGAAGAGAAAAGTAGAAATAAGAAGAGGTTGCGATTGCAAAACAATGAATAAGAGAGAAGAAAAAAAAAGAAAAAAAAAAAAGGAAAAAAGAAGAAGAAAAAAGAGAAGGGAGAAGAAAACAAGAGTCAGACTGACCTAATTATCTCCCATTACTGCTGATTTGCTGTTGGTGTTGCAATTGCTATACTGCTTGGTGTTGGCTATTGTTGTGTTGCTATCAAGGAAGCACAGACTCGTCGGAAAACTTGCAGTCTCATCTGACACCGACACTCGCTCGACACGCCTCTGATACGTGTCGGACACGTGGTCAATGTGTCAGACACATGGTCAATGTGGTCAACATGACAAACACGTCTTCGATACACCCGAAACTTGGTCAGGACACAGTCAAGACACGACAACCGACTTTGTTTTATTTTTTACTTTTAGATGTGTGTAAATAATCACCTAATTTAATAGTTATTGATCCATTTGAAATGAATGACTCTTTCAATTGAGATTTAAGATAAATAGGGAAAGAGCCATTAAAGCATAGAGATGGTATATGTTTTTTCTTAATCTTTGTTGTTCTTCTCTCATTTACTTTTTTTCTCGTCTACTTTTTTTCTACTATATTTTTTCTCTACCTTGTTTTTTCTTACAACCAAGAAAGCACGGACTCTTCAAAACTTGTCGTATCAACGTATCTGACACGACACTCGCTCGACACTTCTCCGACACGCGTCGAACATTTGGTCAACGTGTCGACAGGTGTCAGACGCATGGTTAATGTGGTCAATGTGTCGAACACGCCTCCGATATACTCGACGCTTGGTCAGGACACAGTCAAGACACGAAAATCTACTTTGTTTTATTTTCTTACTTTTTGATGTTTATAAATAACCATCAAATTTAATGGTCGTTGATCCATCTGAAGTGAATGACTCTTTCGCTTGTGATTTCAGACAAATAGGGAAAAAAACCACCAAAGCATAGAGGTAGCCTATGCTTTGCTTCTTTTTTTCTATTTTGCTTATTCTCTCCTCTAGTTTTTTACTATACTTTTTTCTCTACTTTATTTTTTTCTTGTAACAAAATGTCCTGAGGAAAACACTCTAGGAGGACACTTTATTAGATTATTATTTATGTTTATATGACTTACTAAAAAAGTAGTACGACGTGTTAATGTGTCCCCGAGTCCTAGTTTTTGGAAAATTGTCGAGTCAGCGTGTCGTGTCCGTGTCTTGTCCTTGCATCGTTGTTTACAACAGAGTGTCATCTTCTTCCCCACTTTTGCACGTCTTCTTTTCTACGTTTTTTTTTTCTTTCTTTTTGTACTTTTCTACTTGAAATAAAGATAGACACTTTAGGAAGACACTTTATTAGGTTGTCGTTTATGTTTATATGTTTTTTATTAAAAAGAAATAGTATGACGTGTCGATGTGTCCCTGAGTCCTAGTTTTTAGGAAATTGTCGAGTTGGCGTTTCATGTCCGTGTCCGACATGACGCATGTGTCCATGACCATGCATCCTTGGTTGCTATACTACTTGGTGTTGGCTATAGCTAATTGTACTGGAGTTGTTGCTATGTTGGTTGTAACTATTTGTACTAAAGTTGTTGCTGTGTAACTGTGTAAGTGTTGGCTGTTGCTAATTTTTTTTTTATTAATTAGTAAAAGTACAAATAAATCAAAATTAAATTAGTAAAGCTTATATATTTACAAATTTACAATTAAATTCTTTTGATTAATTATTTATTTTTGTAATATATGACTATAAAAAAATACTTTGAAAAAATTTGACCATTAAATCCAATTAGTTGTAAATCAGTCCTGGACCGTGAAGGGTCCAAATAATGATTTAACTGCATCGGGCGGATGCTACCATATTTTTCTTCGATAATTGATTGGATCATATGGTCAACCTTAAACACAAATTGAATCTATTTTTAAGAGGCCTGGGGTTCAAGAATTACTTTTCGAAAACTGCAGTGATGGGTGTGGGAGATGACACTTACATCTCGAGTGGCGTTCATAATGGGGTGTCTGGTCCAATCTCTCCCATGTCATTGTTACTTTGGCATCTCTTTAGGCACTAAGTGCAACAACAAAGAATTGTGGGACCAGTGGTTGAATCCACTTTAGGGAGGTGATTAGCCTCTCTCAAAGGTGGAAGCTCACCTTGGCTTCATTCCTATTTCTAAAATGGAGCATATTGTTTGAGATTTCTTATGGAAAGGGGCGGTTTGCAGTAAGAAGTTTCAGGTGGTTCTTCCAAATGAGATAGGTGATTTGGGTCCTAGAACTTTTAAGAGGATGAACATTGCATCATTGGATAAGTGGTTTTGGAGTTACAAGGAGTAGGACAATCTTCAAGCTATTAAAGCCAAATATAGTAGAGGTGGGCGGGTGGATACTTTGTCACCCTTCGGGTCCCTATGATATAAAATCTTATGGAAAGGCATATCCAATGTAATGCCTACTGTTCTTCAAGGGGCGTAACACATCCTTGACAAAAGGGATGAAGTTAACTTTTGGCAAGAGAAGTGAACAAGTGGTGTGGTTCGTTGGTACTCAAAAGATGTTTTTCCTAAACATTTTTGGGTGTCCACTATTGAGAAAGGGAAGGTATTAGAGCTCTACATGTGTCGATGGGACAATCCTTGACAACGTGAGAGGTAAAATTGGAGGAGGGTCGTAGAAAGGCTCTCAACGAATGGGAGGAGATGGAAGCCAACAATTTGATAGTGGTTCTAGAGTTGGTGGCGCTGGATAATGAAGAGGTTGGGTGGAAGTCGAGATAGTCTTTATGGGGAACTTTTGTGGAATTGAGCTGCAACTCGGGACATCTTGGCTAATAGGGGCGTTGATGTGGAGGTGGGTGCCCTATGTGTGACATTGGGGTAGAGTTTCAGAATCATCTTGCTTAGGAGGTGATGTTGCGACCCAATGAGGATATGCTTCATGGTTGGACTTTAAGGATAAGAAAGGGGTGATTTGGCCCTTATCCCTAGGCAATTGTTTGGGTGGCAAGAAGGAATGAAAGGGTTTTTGAAGGAACATCTCTATCTAAGGATTGTATTTTGATGGATTTTATGGCTTTCCTTTGGTATTTGTGTGCTTACCATGTCTCTTTTAAGTCAATGTGATTCCAAGTCTTCTTTATAAATTGGGACCATATTATGAGTGCTCAATAATACCTCATTATTTTATCGGAATGCTGGGGCTTCTAGCTCCTGTATCTTTCTATTCTGTTTCTCAATAAATATTGAACCTTCTTAAATAAATAAATAAAAAAATCTGAAAATGGCCAAGTTAAAGTAAGACACCTATTTCACCATTTATACTGATGGTTTTTGCATGCAGGGATGCAGCTGCACTTGCACAGTTTTGGGCTTGGCTGGAAGAGGAAATCCATCACAACGTGGTACTGACAGAAGTAGAAGTTTCTGACAAACTACTTGAATTTCGCGCGAAACAATCTGGCTTTTTGGATACAAGTTTCGACACTATTAGTGGTAATCAACTTTGAATACCATATGCTTACACCTTGAAGTTAGAAAAGGTTCTTATTCCCTTTTAGAACCATAATATGATCACATGTACTATTGAAGAGACCTGTTGTCTTATTAGGAAATCTATTGGTGTTCCAAAAACTATTTGCTTCCACTGAAATTAGGCTACACTTATGATTTTCATGATCCTGCATAAAAACCACATGGGATGTATAGTGGAAGAATCCACTGATATGGCGCTCTGCTAGCATTTCTTCAGCAAGGTGATCATGGTTCTGTTCATTCTGGAGATACTCTCGAGTCGCTTCCAAACTATCATGACATATCTAATAAAATGACCTTACAATATTGGCCATTCCACACATATCGTGATGTTTACCCTGATCATGGGTTGATATCTCGATATAACACTATAACAATATTTTGATCACCACAATTTTATTTTTACCATTGCAAAGTAGTATACATTGAAGAAAATGTGGTGGTCGGGGGCACGCCGGGGGGGGGGGGGGGGGGGGGGTTGACAAAGGTGTGAGTGAAAAACTCTCAAATACTAAGGCAGTATTAAAAAAAGTCAGAGAAAAACAAAACTATGCCAGTGGGACATACCTAAGATGATTCCAAGGTTTTGTTTGATAGCGTGGAATTTTAGCTGGAAAATCATTTTCTGGTGTTTGAGTAGCCATATATGTAGGAAAACAAGTTTCTGGATCCACTTGATTTTCCTGATTCCCTCCTTGAAAACTGTTTTTCGAGTAAGCGTGGAAAATATGTAATAATAAATTGTTAGAAAAAACTTCAAACTCATATACAACAAAACTAGGACCAAGTCTGTAACAAATGAAATTACCAATATACTCCTGACAAATATTTTTTGAACTATAATTTTCTGGGTGCAATCAAAACTAGAAAATCATTTTCCTAGTCCTTTTTCCGAGGAATTTTATTTTCGGCTATCAAACACACCCCAAGACTTGACTCAAAGCCGAAACATGTCTTTAATGCCCCTAAAACTCACAGTTCTCTCTTGATTTTCATATGGAAGATGGGCGTATCTTCTAGTTCCAAATACTCCACATAATACGGGACCCATGTTTCCATAATCAATCACCAACCAGTGACAGATTATTGCACTTCAAGCGGGTTGTACTTGCAAATTGTCAACAGGGTTAGGTTATGATGTCAGTGGTAAAAAGTATAAGGTTTCCTGAATGTAAAGGGCTCTCAGTCCCCAAGGATTTCAATTGCTTTGATAGTCTGATACCAACTGTGATGTTGATTGTTGACAAAAGCAAACAACAAATGAACTCTGAAGAATATATTCAATAATCATTATGAATCCATACACAAGTTTCTTCTCAATCTTCAAAAACAAAAGTAAACATAAATAGGAACAATCATTTGTCTATCTCATGGCCAAAGGCTTTAGTTATAATCTAGCCATATTTTACATCTTAGGGTCAAACCTTTATTAAGTAGGGTGGAATTTTGGTTTGGAGGGCAACAAAGAGATAAAATAGCAAACTTCCCACAATACCCTTGCATGAGCTGCCAAGGCAGCATTGCGATATGAGCATTCTTCCAGGTGGTCATTCTTACGCGCTAAGCTTAAAAGTCTCTAGAGATGACCGCAAGAATATGAGAATGTGAAAACATGGATCGTACAATATGCCGCGTCATCCGCTAGCAACAAATCACAATTACATATGCCTCATGTTCTTCGTAACTGACAAAGCCACTCTCTCTTAGATCACTATAAATATGAGGCCCAAAGAAGAGGAAATGGTCAATGATTATCTCAATTTTGTTTTCATTCTTCTCTTATTGTTCAGGCACAGCGAAAAACATCTAGACAGGTTATAAGATCAATCGAAACCCTAGTTCTTTCATTCACAAAAATTCTAGCTTTCTTGAGTCTACAATCAAAACTAACTTGCTATAAACCTTACTCTGTCTTAAAACACTCTACGGGGCTAAGTAACAACCCCTTTATTGCTAAGTACACTTAATACATTAATAGACTCTAAACACGACTGGACTATTGACTTGAAAGGGATGACTTGGTGAAATTGGGTTGACCTTGTCAAACTCACAAATAAATATTCTCCAAGATGTTCTACATCAGTTTCTTATTTGTAATAACTCACCTTCGAGTTATGCATCAAAACAACAAGCACATAATTCTGGCGACATGTAAGACACAAAATACTTTTATCTTTCAAACACGCTTGCGACTTCTTCTTCTTTGATGCCTTTGAAAAATAACAAGAACTTGCGAAAGCTTTTCTTCAAAATTTGCGAGAACGCTCAAATCATTATTTAAGAACACTTTATAAGCAACAAACTTTTAACTATATCTCGCATACAGGTCATCAAAACTATATCTCATATTCTCCTATTCTTTTAACAAACTCGTCCTCGAATTTTGCTTAACATGAGTTTGACTAATATCTTCAACTTCTTTGAAATATGGCAATGGAGAGAACTAGGAAAAAATAATGGAAAATTCGAAAAAGCACAAAAATGGTACGAGGCTAAGGGACTTTGGTGGATAAGGTCATTTTTTGGGTTAAGCGACTACAATAGGATCGGGTTTTGGCAGTGGTGGTTTGATAGGGTCATGTTGAGGTGTTTTTAAAATTTTTTTTTTAAATTAAATCTTTTTTATTTTATTGAATTGTCATATTTTTGTTGTTCGCGTTCTCTTTTCTCTTTCACCCGGGTGGGTAAGTTTGCGATGGAGGCAATAACCACGATAATAATAATAATCCTAGGTTGGATATGTAGATGAAATTGTTGTGTGGTAACCATGGTGATATGTAGGGTAGGGATTTGAAGAAGAATAATAGGATTGCCAAAATTTTTGGGGTTGTGATAATGTGAAATCAAGTTGAGATTGTGAAAAGGTTGATGGGAGTGAACAAAGCCTTGGGGTGGTATACAGGGTGGAAGAGAAGAAAATTAGTACTCACCTCAAACCTTGTAGGAGCTTATTATCGCTGAAAACTTTTTTTTTTATTATGGCAATAATAATTTCCAACGGCCGAAATAGTCATGTCTTGAAAAGTGTGATGGAACCTTTGATCCTAATGGATGTTAGCTACCAAAGTTACTCCCATGTTGGTGGTGGGCTCTCAAACGAGGCTATGATTCCACTTAATGTAGCGGAAGCATAAATTAAAATCACAAACTCATAAAATCTAAGATGTGAAAACTAAATTATTGATGGAATTCAGAAAAAAAAATTGAAATTGATTGATTGGATGCTAATTGCTTTGTTGATTCTATAAAATTCGTACTAGGAGCTCCTTATATAGATAACTCCACATATATATATTTTTTGGAAAGCGAGCTGGGTTTTTATAGGATCCCATAACCTATCAACAAGGTGCGACCTATAGGTCAACACCATAAGAAAGTAATCATGCCGCCGGCGGGTCTCGAACCTAGGACGTGGGGGATAAACCCACACAGCCCTAACCACTCGACCATAACACCATTGGCAGATAACTCCATATTAGAAACCTACTAAAACATAGAAAATAATTTTCCTAAGGTACCTAGACTATAATAGGGACTTCCCAAGACTTTTGAACTCTATTTGGACATTTCTAAAAGCTTCTACATAAGCCATAAAATACAAAAATGAAAATCAATCTAAAAATAGAAATAACTTGAAAACCCATACTTCTTTGACTAAAACCTAAGAAGGGAAGTTGTTTGAAATTAAATTTAAACCATGATTGGACTATTGACTTGAAAGGGATGACTTGGTGAAACTGGGTTGACCTATCAAACTCACAAATAAATATTCTCCAAGATGTTTTACATCACGATGGATCAAATTCAACTGCTCCGCCTTAACATTTACATTACTGCTCATGGGACCCAAACCTGCAACGCACGCTAAATCCATAGGAACATAAGGGGATAAACCATGCACAATCTGAAATGGTGAATGTGCGGTGCTCCGACTGACAATGTTATTTTAAACAAACTCTCCATGAGGTAACACTGTAAGCCAAGAAGTACCATGTTCCTTTACTAAACAACTCAAAAAGTCATCCAAACTCCTTTTAACAACCTCTGTCTGTCCATTACTTAGTGGGTGGACTGTAGTGGAAAAACTTTAACGAACATTGTAAGTGTTAAAAATTGCCCGTAAACTTGGTATCACGGTCTGCGACAATGCTTCTCAGCACCCATGAAGGCGTACCACCTCTTTGAATACAAATTAGCTACATGTGGAGCATAATTCACCTTCCTGCAAGAAATAAAGTGAGCCATTTTCGAGAAACAATCAACCACGTCAAACACCGAATTATACCCCTGAGAAGTAGGAAAATCAGAAGTCAATAGAAATGTCTAATCACGACCTCTCCAAGATAGGCAAAGGTTACAAACTAGCATCGATGAGCGGCCTTTGGCAGTTCGACAAACATAACACTCTCTTACAAAATTGTTAACATCAGTGCATGCACATAGTAGGCCAATAATAACATTCATGCAACAAGAATAGCACCTTACCAACTCCAGAATGACCAGCCAAACCCCCATAATGAAATTCAGCAATGAGTTTACCTCCAGTCAGAGAGGCGGGGATACAAAACGCCTTGCCACAAAATAAGAAGCCATCCCACACAAAAAAATTCGCCTATGTGGAGCCACCTCGCAAGCATGATACACATTTGGTAGCTCATAAAATCTTTCAACTAATGCTCGAAAAACACTAAGCATTTGCTTGTCTACTGAGTCAGCCAAACAGTTCTGTGAACTCCCAATTGATGCATTATTTTACTAGTACACAACTTTATACATTGCTCTGTGGTCGTAGTAAAGAATAAGTAGAGATCGTTCTAGACCGGGGATTAGGGGGTTCGGCTAACTAATACTAAGGGTAAATAAAAGACAACTAACAAACTAAATAAGGAAATGTTGGTAGATTGAATTTTTCTAATTTTAAACTAAGAAAATTACTGTAAGACTGATAAAAACTTAAGAGAGGTAAATGATGAGAAATCAGCTAAGGGTTTTATCTCCACACACCAATCATATGCTCATTAACTAAATTCCAATAATTCTTTTTCTAATTCATGAATTACAGTGCTCAAGATTAACCGTGACCGCACTGCATTAACCTTATTATTTTCCCAAATTCGTTAAATTAAACTCAAAGTCGCTTTCAAGCTATTCTTTTCATGCTATCTAATCAGCAATCACAAGTTAGATAAACATTCTAAGATCATTAAGTTCTATGAAAAATATGAACACTGACTAGGCAATGACAAGTATGGACAACCTGTTCTTCTTAACCTAAATTTTTACTTAACTTTACTAACGTTCCTTGGTATTTACTACTTGTGAATATAAGATTATAACTATTAGGTTAAAGTCTCCTATATTCTAGCACCAAATCCTAGCATGCTTACTAACTAAGTTGCCCACCTTAACAAATATACAAAGAAAAGTTCTCTATGAAGCAGTTAAGTAAAATACATTTACTAACTAGCAAGGAAAGATTGAATCCATAAACACATGTTTACGGCTTCGTATTCGCCCCTAGCTAAAAAGGATTTAGTTAGACATATTAATCATGTTTGGATAATAATACATGATAAAATATGAAGCCAAATAAAGAAAGGGATGAGAGATAAAACGTTGTCACCTGCGTGATGGTTAATGGAAGTGGTAATGCGAATAACGTTATGAATAAAATTAAATCTCTTTTCTTCTTCACGATCTGCTCCTGTGGGTTTGTACTATAATTGAAGATGGGGGCTGCAATTTGGAAGGAGGGGATGAAGAGAGTCTTTGTCGGAGGGAGAAGCTGGCGGTGAGAAGGTGTGCGATTTCCTCCCGGTGTTGTGGTGCTACGACAGAAAAGGGAGAGATCAGGCGAGAGAGATGAGGGTCGATTGAAGGGTTGTTTGCGATCGGTGGCGATGGAGTTTGTGTGGTGTCGATTAGTGGAGGGAGGTGTTGATTGTGAGAGAGGTGGATGGCGATGGATTGTGCATGTAGGAAGGTCTGTTGGAGAGATGGAGAAGATGGGTCTGTGGCTCTTCAATGGATGCTAGAAAGGGAGGTGACGATGGAAGCTGAGAAGGGATTTCGAGCTGGGTGTTGGGATGTGGCGATGGCTCTAGTGGCTATGAAGGGTTGATGTTGGTGATGGAAGCTGACGGCTTGCTGTGGTTGTTGTTGCGAAGAGACGAGGATGATAGTGATAGCTTGAGCGGAGGTTGCGAGCGGGGTGGTCTCTCAAGAGCCATGTATTGTCCCTTTAATCTTTGTTCTATCAAGGTTTTTTGGTTCGTGCAGTTTCCTTTCACCACAAGTCTTCCTAATTCAAACCAATTTGCATCTGTTAGCAGATTTTGGAATTCTGCTATTGCAATCTAGAAAACCACAAAAACATAAATTACTACCATTAATAACACAAACTAGCTAAGAAAATATAGAGAAATACAATAATAAAGTTGCATAAATATACTCTTATCAGCAATGTGCTTGAGAGAGAATGGTGAAATTTTGGATTTCATTAGCCAACTTGCTAATCCAAATACCCACATGCCTTTGTGAATTGAGAAAATGAAAGGCATTATGATCAAAATGAATCACAAACTCCCGGTAAAGTAGATAGTGTTTCCAGTGACGCAATGCTTGTACCACAATAAACAATTCAGTAGCATTGTTGAATAATTCAAATGTGTCTTTTGGAGCATCCCACCATCGCTGTCGGCCCTCTTGTGACACAACAAATCCTACACCTGTCTTGTACGCGTCACAAGACAACTCAAAAGTTTTCTCAAAATCTGGTAAGGCCGAAGCAGCAGTCATTTTAAGCTTAATTGCATCAAAGGCTGCCTTGCATTCGTCAGTCCAATTAAATGGGACATCTTTCATGAGCTCACAGTTGAAGGTGTGACAATAGAACTAAAACTTTGAATCAAATGCTTGTAGAAACTGATTAAACCATGAAAACTGCCTGCCTGTAGGAACGGGTCGATCACAAATAGCAGCCACCTTAGACTGATCAACTGATATTCTGCCCCCGAAACAATAAAACCCAGAAAGGTCACCCAGGGTACCATAAACACACACTTTTTCAGGTTCAAATAAAAGAGATGGTCTCGCAAAACTTGCAAAATGGTATGAACATGTCGCATTGTTCCTCCTCGATCAGACTAAAATTGAGAATATATCAAAATAGACAACAAATTTATCTATGAAAAGTTGAAGAATGTGTGACATTACTCACATGAATGTCGAAGGCGCATTGGACAATCCGAAAGGCATCACAAGCAAGCCCTCCTTAGAAGTTGTCTTCCATTCATCTCAAGGAAGCATACAAATCTGGTGATAGCCACTTTTGAGATCTAAATTTTTTAACATCATATCCCCTTGCAGATTGTCAAACATATCTTTTAAATTAGAGATAGGAAAGGAAACCGATACTTGACAATTGTGATGCTCTAAGATTCCTACTTATAGAACGACTAGAAACAAGTATTTAGTAATTGTGTTAGATAACTTATACACAGTTTTATTTTATTGAGATAAGTATAAAATTTCTTTGCCTTTTAACCTCGATCGTGTACCTAATTTGTAAAGGAATTGGTCCTTTGACTTGACCTATCCGATAGTCCTAAGGTTCTCGACCTTTTCATCTTATACGATTGGTTGTGGACATACAAGGTAGTTCATTGGCACGGTGAGGTATCATCATCTTGCCACCTAAGGCACACCTTGCCATCTTGCAACAGATGTCCAATGTGTTGGCATTGACTAAGCACCTATGTGGCATGGTTAATGACCCAACCAATGGGGGGGCACACCACAACCTAAGGTTGATTTGTCAAATGGATGCCATGTGGCAATCCTTATCTAGCAATTTTCACCTAAGTCCTTGAACACATTTAGTTATTACTTGATAATCCTTCAACTATATATACAGAATCAAGTTCATTTAGAATCGAGTTTATTTCATCTATAGTAGTACTTACATAGAAATCTACAAACCTTGAACATTTCCCCAGTCCATACTTAGTGCATATTGAAATCTAATCGAGGAACAAGTTGTCGAAGGGGATTAATAATTTATCTTGGTAAGTACTCTTACTCACCTAGGCCTTGACATGTACTGTTACATCAAACTATTTATATTCCAAGTTAGGATTTATATGTTAGTAAGGTCAATTACATTCAATTGAATTCTATGTAGTTATAGTTCTATTAGAAATACATACTTGTAAAATCTATGTTACCATACTTGAAACTTTGAATATGAACATGAAGGCTTAGTATTTATATACTACTCACATTTTTTTAAAAAGGTTTAGTATCCTATGCATTATGAAAATGAATAATTTCCTATAGTACGTTGCATTTTTTTAATACTTAATATGATTTCAAAAGCGTTGTATCACAACTTTTTTCAAAATACATGTTTAAACATGGTTGACGTTTGATTGGACGACCCTGGGATACATGTATGCCTAATTGGTTTAGACACGATGGTTGTATTAACCCCTAAGACATCTGACTAGCGTGTTAATGGGTCATCGTTTGACCAGTGCATTAGTGGTTATGTTTGATCATGTAGTGGTCCCCGTTTGATCGACTGGTACGTTTTGGTAGTGATGTGTTTGACCAATACTAAATCGACAACGTGTGACTCCATACAGTACGTTGGAACATGTGTCAACCTATGCAGTTAAAACAGATAACGAATCCGTAACGGTGCAGGAACTTTACTGGATATAACGGGATTTAATGGACTATTTTTTAAATATATTTTTTATACCCCCTTCTATGTATTAATTTATTATAAAGCAAAACAAATAAATACTAAATAAGTTCAAAACATTAAATCCAAAAACATCTAAACCAAAACATACCATCCATGTTAACCTTTTGCTCTCAATGAAATAATTGGCATACGAAGGAAATTATAGTAGAATGATTAGGTTCATGAGCAGCTAAGCATCTAGGACAAAGTTATGTGAAAATACCCGCTGGAAGAAAACCAAACTTCCACAATTATGAACTCCTTCAAGTTTGGTTCTTGAAACACCTTCCAGACTTTGAGAAAATAAGCCTAGTGCCCAGTCCTGATATAAAAGGAAAACTGGGCTTTCATCCACAAGTACACACGCTGTCACGATCACCAAGAGCTCAAACAACAAACCAATCAATACTTGGATGACAAAGATATGGAACACAACAACTATCAACAAAATTTATGTGTAAAATGAATAGAAGATAAAAACAAAAATAATAAATCATCAAGTTGGCATTATTAATGATCCCCATTAAAGGAAATTGCTTACCCATATGGACAAAATTGCATAACTCTTGAGGATGATGCCACCCACACCTGCAAACAGTGGATAAGTCTATCTCAAAAAGGATTTTCAAATCAACATTTGGAACAAAAAGAACACATCCGAAACAGATAATCGAGTGGAAAACTTACCTGATTGTGCGATTGATGGAGAAGAACAACAGCAGAGATCAGCTCGATTACTACTATCGATTCCCCTTGAACCCTTATTCTTTCTTTTTCAACCAGTCAATCGAAATTGCAATCGATCACTCGCCTTCTTCTTTCTTGTTCCTTCTTATTTGAAATTTCTCTTTGCCTCTCTGTTTAGATTTACGAACGAGTGTGGATTTTTTTTGGGCCTTATATACAATCGTTACGTTAAAACATTGTTACATAGTGACTGTTATCTTCATAAATAGCCGTCACAAGGGCTTTTTAATGGGACCGTTAAACTAACTTGAAAATGCATAATCGTAACGGCCCACTCCTGTTACCCATTATAATAATGTTATAACAACGTTTTAACTACACAGAGTCAACAACAAACCTCATTCGGATATTGACAACTTGAGGCAATAACGGGCATCCATCCAGTTAAATTTGGATAACCATACCCTGACCGAGGTGGCTAAAACCGGTCGTATAACTAGTGGTCCAAAGTAACTATTTGGATATTAAGTACCCGTATTATGAAAGTAATACAATTATTTGAGAATGTAGTTCTCAAATAAATAATTCTATGTTGTGTGCTTGATAGTAAGAGGACACATGAGTAACACCATGTATAGGTGTAGACGTTACGACTTGTCTCCACAAGCATTATTGCATCATCTCATTAGCTAGGTAATTTTATTGTGTTTTTTAAAGCTAAAACATTTTTATACTTGTTTTTTTTTTTTTTGGTATTTGAAAATTCTAGTTATATAGTATTTTTATGACAAGGTAAGGGTGGTTTGGCTACTTACTGAGTTTTTTCAAAACTCACCCCAATATCAATATTACTTTCAGATGACACACCCTCGAGACTGACGATATCTTAGAAGACTTTGTAAATGTGGAACTTATTGAGCATGACGAACCAACTTTTTGTATTATGTAGAAAGCCTTCATTTTCCTAGTGCAGTATAGAAAGTCTTTTTTTGAATGACTGTAATATGAGCATGTATTGATAGAATATGTACACTTAAGTATGTCTTTTTGGAATATTGCACGACTATGACTTTATTAAATGAGGTTGTTTCGATAATTGTCGTCTTGATAAAATATAGACGACAAAATATGTATTCTTGGATGATACCTGAATTCTATATGTTTTGGATTTGGGGCGTCACAACAGTAATCTTATTGATCGTTCGAGAGTCCACACACATGCAAAAATAACCACTCTTCTCAGTACCAGTAACTCAGGAACGATACTAGGAAAAATACTTTCTTGTATATAACCTTTGGCCAATAATTCGTCCACCTACCATTGTAACTCTTCATGTTCTTTAGGTGCCATGCGGTAGTGCGGCCTGTTGGGTAAAGGGCTCCCGGTACTTACTCAATAACATGTTGAACGTTTTGCAAAGGAGGAAGTTGACCACTGCCCTCACTGCAAACATTGCCAAATCGAGCGAGAAGTTGCCGCATACGAACAAGAATAGGTAAATCAGGCAGTTGAGAAGGAGAAGAATTTTTGCTTGATTCTACTACCATGTCAACAATCTCCTACACTATGACAAGTGAGGGCTCCAATTGTGGTACCCGCCTTCGCATCCCTCTGGTGTAGCTGTTGTTAACTATAGGTGGACGTTAATGTTTTCTCATCACAAAAGGTATATGTAATCAGATGCCCATCATATATCGAACGCCATTGAAACTGCCAAGGGCTACCCAGTAACAAGTGGCAAATGTCCATAGGGATCGCCGTAAACCATACTTGGTCCTTATACTGCGCAATAGAGAAAGGGTATTAAACACTTAGTGGGAGCTTGCCCTTTTTTCCTTGTATCCAACCAACCCACTGCGAAAGAAACTGTGAGTCCAAATGAATCCACCATTAATTTCAAAATTAAGTTCTCACTGTATCCATCATCAATAATCACACTAAAAATCTCCCCTACAATTAAAATGGATGCGAAAAATACTATGTTCTCACCAAGATATATCATCCGAAGAGTCTTCACGATGCAGAAGAGAAAAAAGCAAAAAGAAGTTGAAAACTAACAGGCTGACTAATAGTAGGGAGATGTACTCCTAGAAAACCACAAATACCAACCAAGCCAGGCGTGTGGGCTACACAGGCGATGCCATTGCATGGGACGGTGATGACCACATGTGCACCGTTGGTCAAGGCGGACGGCGCCATTGGGGTTGTCGTCCCTTGTGTTAGGTCCTCTTTCGACCCTTTTCGTTCTGTTGGCGAGATGTAGTCGTCTGTTTCATCCCCTTTCTTCGCTTTGTTCTCATTTCTCTGTCCATGTGTGGTTTGCTATAGTTGTCGAAACCCTCCCAGAGCATTCTTGCGCTGATACCAATTGATCGTTCAGGCGCAGCGGGAGACAACATGTAGAAGGGATTAATTAAGATCAAATAAAAGAAAACGAAACCCTAGTTTGTTCATTCACAAGAAACCTAGATTTCTTGATACTACAATCAGACTAACTTGCAATGAACCCTATTCTCCTCCTAAAATACGAGGCTAAGTAACACCCCCTTTATTATTAAGCACACTTACTACATTATTTATTCCATTCCCTCACTTATTGGTGAAATGACTCCGGGGAACCTAACTATTTCCCTAGCCCTCATCAAGACCTTATCCACCATTTTCTGAGATTCCCTATTACAGTTGTAAATCAAGAAAATAACAACCAAAAGGAATTAAATAACTAAAATAAATGCTAGATTAAAAAATCTGGTAGGTTCCATATATGTAAATGATGTGGAGACATGCGTGCTCACATAAACTTAACGGATCAAGTGAAGCTTGTAGTACTGTCGAATTTTCCACTGATGAAGGTAATGCTCTGATTTGTAAAGTCATGAAACCACTGTTGTGGTGCTTCTTTTATAGGTCAAGAAGCCTATGAATCTTGTTTATAGGAGGACAACGGCAAGATCTGTTAGTTTACTTCATTTTTATTGTTATTTTTATTTTTATTTTTATTTTTATTTTTATTTTTATTTTTATTTTTGTCTTTTTTATTATTCTTTTATTAATCAACTTTATACTCATTCGTTAACCATGTAGAATGTTTTTTCAGGTTCTGGTGCAAATGGAGCTATCATACACTACAGGGCGGAGCCTGGGAGTTGTAGTATTGTGGATGCTAAGAAACTCTTTTTGTTAGACAGTGGTGGTCAATATGTAGATGGTACCACTGACATAACAAGGACGGTGCATTTTGGTGAACCTACTACTTGGCAAAGGGAATGCTTCACTCGAGTTTTACAGGTGTGAGATTGGCATATTTTTTATGTTTGTCCTGATGTAATAGTAGTAACTTGAAGATGTGGTGCTTGGCACATTCAGAGACATTTTGTTGAGGTGCAGGGTAGTAGTGCGGTGTATATATTATTGGATTCACCAATCATATACATGTTTCTGGAATTGCAGTTGTAAATATCATAGGATTGTGGATTACATAGGAGACACATCATTGATGATGCTAGAATAATGATGACAGGAAGAAAAAAAAAAAACCAAGTTGTAGATTGTCTCTGATTGCACCACATATCTTTCTGATCAGCACTGATCAAGGAAATAAAAATTCATCCCTTGGATCTGTTAGACACCCAAGGGCTGATTTCTCTCACTTTGAACTGCCAAAAACATATTGCAAATTATAAAAGCCTCGAGTTCTGATTCATTATGGGAAGCATACATCACATGCAAGCCTCATTGTTGGGATTGTGTGATCTCTGATTATACTCCCTTCAGGATTTGAGTTCTTTTACTTGGATGTTGCATCAAGTTGTTTAAATTCTTTTATTTGGTTGTTGCCTCAAGTTGTATACCTCACATGCCTTCAAACCGGTCAGCATGGTCGATCAATGAAGTCAGGCTACTTACTTTTACTTATTGACGAAGCAGTTATCCAGTTTTTACTCTTCACTACTTGCCAACTTCTTTGATACTACTGCCTCATGATGACAGGGTCATATTGCTCTTGATCAAGCGATTTTCCCAGAAAACACTCCTGGTTTTGTACTAGATGCTTTTGCCCGTTCCTTCTTATGGAAGATTGGACTGGATTACCGACATGGTAATCTTTCTGAAGTTCCATTTACCTTTTTCATGTGGAAGTTTGAAGTTCCATCTAAGGGGCTTTCTCACTAAAAACTGTCTTTTTTGTCTTTCCTGCTAATCAGGGACTGGCCATGGCGTGGGAGCTGCATTAAATGTCCATGAAGGCCCTCAAAGTATTAGCTTTCGATTTGGAAATATGACCCCTTTACAGAAAGGCATGATTGTTAGCAACGAACCTGGATATTATGAAGATTATTCTTTTGGCATTCGGATTGAGGTACATATTTACTTTTAATGAGATGTGTACATATGCACTTAAGATGCACTTAACTACTGTTAGTGATTGCTTCAATTCATAGACATACTTGAAGACTCAATCTTCAAGATGTGCATGGAAACACATTTCTAAAATGGGTACTATTATGCTGCTGTAATTACAATTGCTGTTTTCTTTTTCCTCTGATGTTTGATGAGTAGCATGGTAAACAACGTACATCTTTCCTCTTGATTTTAATGTAGTACCTTATAGCCTCTTTGCATATATTTATCTTTACTGGCATGGTTCATTATACTGATGTTGAGATTAAGTTGTTTGCACAGAAAACTGTTAGATATCTTTTATATAATGGAGATATTTCATCATCTTGAAAAGCGCTTAAAATGAGCTCATGAAAATTGGTCAAGTGAATTTAATTGTTTCGGTTGCAACAAGATAGCAATATATATCGTGTCATGTCACCAGTTGAATTGGTCAAATGGTTTAAGTGGTATACTTTGAACTACGCTATGTGTTATTGCTAGCGGTACACTCGTTTGGTGTGTCTTTTCATGGTCTCTTTTAGTTGGATGGATGCTTCATGTCCCAGTTTCCTTCTGCTGCAGAATCTTCTATACGTGAAAGAAGCAAACACACCCAACAATTTCGGAGGAATTGGATATATGGGATTTGAGAAGCTGACCTTTGTCCCCATTCAGGTATTTTGAATCTATAATACTTAAAAGAATCATTCCTTGTGAACCAAACATCTATCATGATGGAACGTGTGGTGCTATTTCAATATCAAATCACGTCAGATTGTGTTATCTTAATTCCGACTCATTTAGCTACAGTGTCAAAGCAACTAATCCTAAACGGAACTTTTGTGCAAATAGGTCATGTCATGCCAACCATATTGGCAGAATTCTCTTAAACCATTTAATAAAGAAGCTATTCTTTTGAAAATGAATTTAATAAAGAAGTTATTATGATTGTTAGATCAATAAAAAAATTCATATCAATTTTAATATATAATGTCATTCTTTTTATCGGGAATGGGCCTTGATGATGATGATGAATGTCATTCTTTTCTTTTCTTTTTTGGAAAAGCCTCCTGTGAGAAGGGGGTTCAGCAGCACCTACCAGGTCATTCAATTACTTATTTATTTGTGTTATAATAATAACAATAATATTATTATTTTTGTTATTATTATTATTATTATTATTATTATTATTATTTATTATTATTATTATTATTATTATTATTATTATTATTATTACTATTATTATTTAAGTTTTTTTTTATTATTTGACATGATGGTTATGGTATAACTTGAATGCTTATATTCATTTCATTGTCTTGCAGATTAAATTGGTTGATCTATCTTTGTTATCCAATGCGGAGGTTCAGTGGTTAAATGATTACCATTTACAAGTTTGGGAAAAGGTCAGTTATATTTGATTTGTCCAATGATTCTGATGCTAGGTCACATACAAAGAACATGCACATGCATAAGACTCGCATTGCATAAAAGTTTCAAAATTTTCCTAGCCTTCAATTTTATTTCAGTAATTTCCTTAAGATTTAGATTCCTGTTAGTTTTCGTTTAATCATTATTACTTTGAATTGGATTTGCGTCTTAGGGTTTAGATTTTGGTTTTATCAATAAAGTTTTGTTTTATCATTGGTGTTCATCTCTTGATTACTCCCTCCAAGAGTTCACATCAAAAGTTGTTTTGGGAAAAGATGATGGATACAAGAAACTAAGCCGTTGAACCAGAAAAGGATGAGAAGCTTGACAAAACCTACATTGTGACTATATATAAGCAAAACACTACTTAGTCACAGAAGAAACCTGACCCCCCCTCTCCTTCTGGATGGAGTAACCCTAATTGAAAATTGAAATAGAAGCACAAGGGTAGTTTTAATAAAATGGTGGGTCCAAGCCCATTTATTGAAGGAAATAATAATTGGAAAATGTTAATAGACGCATTTACCCATCACCACTTTACACTGTTCTGCTAGGTCAATTCCACTTGATCCATATCATTGTGTCTATCAAGTAGTCTTACCATCGACCACCTGACTGTTACCTCTTCAGGGACCATCCTAGAGACTTAATGACTCCCATATCCTTGCATGCCCTTGGATAAATGTTTGATGTTCTCCCTTGCAAAACACAAGATGGTAGGTGACAACTTGCAGACTCAGCGTACTTGCCAGTGGTTCTGAAAGGGCATCATGTTTGGATGGTGCATTGTAATGCTTGCCCTTATGCCTGTCTAATTGGGAATTAATCATTTGTTTGTGCATTATTCCTTTTACCTTTAAGGTGAAATTGTTGATCCTCTCTTGGATAATTGCTTACCTTACTTACTGAAGGTGAGAAGCTTTGGGGTTAATTCCCTTGCCATCCTATGAGATTTTGGTTGGAGTGTAACCATAGTCTTTGAGGGACAAGAGCTGTCTCCATTGTTAGTGTGGGGTCTATGTGGAATTCAGAATGGTCTATTTTGAGGAGTACATGTCAGTTGGAAAAATCTTCTACTTTTTGTTACTTTGTCCTCCTTTTTTTTTCTTTTTTTTTATCCTATCTTAGCCTACCTTCTAATATTTTTTTTCAATGCATGATGAATTCGCTTTAGGTATATACAATGTCACTCAGCTTGAGTGCTTCTGTTAAGATAAGTTGAAAGAACTGTTTGTTCTACAATAACATGACACGAGCCCAAGGTGTGATTCGTCAAAACTTGTAGGGAGGAATTTTTCTTTTCTTAGTTCACCCTTCCATCTTGATACAATCAAAATTTTCACCTTTCTTCCTAAACATGATGATTCTAATTATTGATCCCCCAAAAGAGTAATTGTAGTTCTTTGTAGAATCATAAACTCCTATAGTTAATTATGATATACCAAACCTTCAATTAATCTGCGCTATACACGTGTCATGATGATCTCGTCGACAAAGCAAAACGGGTCTGATTGTCCGCCCAATTTGGCAAAACCCAGACCACACGAAGTCCACTGAAGCAGGGTCCAGAAGGTTAGACCCAAACAGCAGTGCCCTAATAAGCCCATACGTTACATGGTCAAGCTCAATACCCGTAAGACCTAATGAGGCAAGTATCTGGGGGATCGACCTAAAACAGGCAGGCCATCAATACATTGATTCCGATTAGGAAATAAATACCTGAGTATAAGTCGTGCATGATGATCTGCATGGATAACACTCCAAAAGGGAAGAATCTCCCACAGATCTAGGAGCACAAGTCGGGTAGGGAAACTCTCCTACATGGACGACTCCCACCAGGAAAAGGATCTCCAGCAAGATGTATTTCCCTAAACTACGACACCAAAGGCCTAGTCGAACAAGGACTCTCGCATGATAAATAGGCCACAAGATACGCTACATAACCTAGTTTACAGCATTACACCTTTTTCAAGCCTTGTCTGACTTAAGCATCGGAGTGCCATCGGCCGCCACAACAGTGGTCTTAGGCTCACGTGTGTTCCCTGTGCAGCTCACGTGTGTTCCCTGTGCAGGTCAAGATCAAGGTCAAGGAGAATAAGATTCGACACCCAGTTTGGCGCTGTCCGTGGGGAAGACAAAGTTCCTAAGAAAACAATGATATCACCCTTCCTTGCAATCCAAAAAGATGGTGACCACGAGATCCCGCAATAATGGAGACATTGTTGACCCCTCGAACCGGCTGAGTGCCGCAAGTTCTGGCGGCATCGGCACCGCGATGGGAACAGCCTCGAACCCGCGCGCCGGCAGTAGCCACGATGGACCCTAGGGCGGATGTATTGTTATCTCAAGTGCAGCAAATTGCACGAGTGGTGGAGATACTTAGCGGAACCCTCCACTTGCCGAAGGAGATAGTGACCCGCAAAGAGCCCCGTCCCCAGAAGACACCAGAGAACATGTTCAGGAGAGCCACTTTGCCCCTGTCGGCTCTCAGTGGACCAAGGGCGGAGGAGCGACCAACAGAGACCCGACAAATCTGCCTTGCAGAACCCCCTCCGACTTGAGGCCACCAATCCAGTCGTGTTGTACAACCTTACCATTCCCCTATTCATGGATCACATCATGAACGGGCCACTGCCGAAGAAGTTCAGCTCGCCAAAATTGAAGTTTTATGACGGGACAACAGACCCGTCTGACCACTTACGCCATTACCAGCATGTGATGGCGCTCAAAGAAGGCTCTGAAGCAGTAATGTGTCGAACATTCCTCACCAGCCTGAAGAAGTCAGCGCTGACCTGATTCTACAGTCCCCCTCCGAAGTCTATTGACTCATTTCGGACACTGGCCAAAGCGTTCCTCACCCGCTTTGTCGGCAGCCAGCGGATCAAGAAAGGCCTGCATTACCTGCTCACTCTCAAACATAAATCGAACGAGACGCTGAGGGAGTACGTCACACGCTTCAATGATGAGTTAACTCTCATTGACGGATGTAGTGACGACACCTCGGGTCTGAGGAGAAGCCGGTTTTACGACTTCCTCACTCTAGAGCCTTCGACTGACATGGCGGACTTGCTGAAGAGCGCCATGAAATATAGGCCGCAAAAAAGGAAGTTGGAGCTAAAAAGAAACCCTTTGGTCCCAAGGACAAAAAGGAGGGAAAGAAACAGGAGGACGATGACAGAAACTATGCAGTTAAAACGGATAACAGACCCATAACGGTCCAGGAGCGTTATGGGTTATAACGTGATATAACGGTATATAACGTAATATTTCGTTAAATATTTTTTTAATACCTCCACAAAGTATTGATATATTATAGAAACAAAAAAATAAATCATGTTTATAACATTAAATTAAAAAGCATCAAAACATTCATAAAAAACATATTATCATCGTATTAGATCGAGATCGCAATAGAGAGTGCGATCGACTCTTCATCTTCTTCTTTTCTCGTTCTCTGTCAACTGGCGAGGTCTGGTTTTCTGTCGATCGGCAACGGCGAGCTCTGGTCCCTCTTCTTTGATCGAGAATGAAATGAGTGATTTTTTTTATATATTAGAACAAAAAGTTAAAACGGCGTTATTGAAAAAAAAATGGTATCTCAATAACGACCATATAACGGCGTTTCGGAGTCGTGATACAAAAACGTGATAATCTCATAACGTAACGGCTCGCCCCTATTAAGCGTTATATCAGAGTTATATCAGTATTATAACGTTGTTTTAACTGCATAGGACAAAAATAAGAGGAAACATAATGATAGCAAGCCGGACTCCGGCCGCACGATGCAAGATAATGCCGCCATTTACGTCAACTCCCAATCCTTCATTCCTCTCAACTCCCAATTCTTCATTCCTCTCAACTCCAGCCTGTCCAATATCCTCAATGCCAGTAAGAATTGGGGAGAAGTGAGGTGGCCCGCCAAACTTCAAGGAGATCCCTTGCGGCAGAACAATGGAAAATACTGCTCCTTCTACAAGGATAGCGACCATGATACCGAAGACTACAAGAATCTCATAAGCAAGATTGAGCATTGGATCAAGAAGGGGAAACTTAAAGAATTCTTGAGCCCAGACGTGAGACAAGACTGGGCGACGGAAGAAGCCGTCAAAGAAATTGAAGACAAGGCGACAGACATTGTATATGTCCTACATGGAGTGTGCTTGGAAGCTGAATAGTCCAACAGGTCTCGAAAGAAGACGCTCTGCGAGATGCGGACCCAGTCCACCTATGAGGACCAACAAGTGCAGCGCGCTCGTGTCCAGAACTCGATCCCGTCACTGACTTTCATGGATAGGGACCTCCAGGGTGCCCAGACTCTGCATAACGATGCCCTAGTTATTTCAGTCTTCATAGCGAAGTGGGAAGTAAAGAGATCCTTGGCGACACCCGGAGCTCCTTGAATGTTCTATTTCTCAATGTGTTCCGCAACATGCAGCTAAAGAAAGAGAAGCTAATGCCCACTAGTCATCTCATGGTCGGGTTCAGCGGGGAGAAATGCTTCCCTGTCGGGAAGATCAAACTAATTGTTAGTGGTGGGAGAACCACAATTTCATAAAGTCATGTTCCAGCAGTTCATAGTTGTTGATGCCTCATCCACCTACAACATCATCTTGGGAAGGCCTTAGCTCCACCAGATGGGGGCGGTAGTTTCTACTTTGCACCAATGTATCAAGTACCCCACCAATCAGGCAGTAGGCACTATACGAAGAGACCAGCTAGGTTCCAAAGACTGCCAATATGCAGCACTGAAGCGACTTGATAGCTATCACTTACAATTCGGGTCCGCGACTCATACATCTCAAAGCTTGAGTCCATAAATGGAAGTAGAGTCTTCCCACTCGGATGATGAGACTCTGGTTAGTCCGAGGGGAAAACCCAACATCGGTCAGCCATAAGAGGAATCTATCACGATCTACCTCGACAGCCCTGATAACAACAAAGTCGTCCAAATAGGTTCTCACCTGAGCTAAGAATTAACGCAGTGGCTGATAAAGTTGTTGCGGCACAATCAAAATGTTTTTGCCTGGACGAAGTGGCACATGGTAGGAATTGACCCCCTCCGTAATTACTCATCGATTGATAGTTGACCGCGGGCGGAAAATCGTCAGGCAAAAGAAGAGGCCTATGGCTCCCGAACGAAATCAGATCATAAACGAAGAAGTACAGAGGTTACTCAACGCAGACATGATCAAAGAGGCACGATACCCAGATTGGCTGGCGAATATCGTCCAGGTAAAAAAGAAAAACGGAAAGTGGAGATTACACACTTGAACAAGGCGTGTCCGAAAGACAACTTTCTATTTCTCCGCATTGATCAAATCGGGGATGCCACATCCGAACACAACCTTCTGAGTTTCATGGATGCCTATTTCGGGTATAACCAAATATAGATGCACCCCCAGACCAAGAGAATACCTATTTCATAATTGAAATAGGGATATACTGTTATCGGGTGATGTCGTTCGGCCTAAAGAACACGAGCAACATATCAACAACTGGTGAACTGGATGTTCAAGGAACAGATCGGCAGAAACATGGAGGTCTACATAGACGACATGCTAATCAAAAGCCTCCGCAGTTCACATCGCCGACCTTGCCGAAGCATTCAATCAGCTTCACAAGTATCAGATGAAGCTCAACTTGCAAAAATGCACCTTTAGGGTTGAGTCAGGCAAATTCCTAGGTTACATAGTGAATCAAAGAGGGATAGAAACTGATCCAAACCAGATTCGAGCTCTTTTCGATATGAAGTCCCTGACCACCATCAGGGAAGTTCAAGGAAGTTCAGAGCTTGACTGGGAGGGTGGCAGCACTCAACAAGTTTATTTTCAAATCATCCGACATATGCCTTCATTTTTCAAAATTTTGAGAGGAAGCAAAGGCTTCAGATGGGATGAAGAGTGCAAGCGAACCTTCCAGAGTCTGAAAGCATACATGGGAAGTATAGAGCTACTTTCGAAACCGGTGCCAGGAGACACTTTATTTATATCTATCTGTCTCAATGCACGTCGTCAGTTCAGCTCTTGTGCGAAAAGATAAAGGAGTACAAATACCAGTGTACTACGCCAATAGATTCTTCATAGAAGCGTAAGCAAACTACTCGGATCTAGAGAAGCTAGCTCTGGTGTTGGTCGTCTCCTCTAAGAAACTGTGATGCTACTTCCAGACTCACTCTATAACGGTCCTGACCAACATCCACTTCGCACAGTGTTGCACAAGCCATAATTATCAGGCAGGATGGTTAAATGGTCGATTGAACGGGGGCAGTTTGATATCAACTATGCCCCAAGAACAACCATCATAGCACAAGCGTTGGCGGACTTCATCACCGAACTTACCGGTTGTGGGGAACATGAGTCAAACGACCAAGAGCAGAGCACTGTGATGGGTCATCCACAATAAACGGAAGCGGAGCTGGAATCAATCTTCGTTCTCCAGGCGGGTTCACCCAGGAAAAAGCTGTTAGGTTCGGCTCCCCACCTCAAACAATGAAGCAAAATATGAGGTCTTCTTGTTCGGCCTGAAGCTCGCCAATTGGATCGGGATAGATGAGTTAACTGTGTACGACTCACACATGGTAGTCAACCAAGTCAAAAGGGAGTTTAGCAGCAAAACTCCCAGGATGATGGCTTACCGCGAGAAGGTAATCAACACCATGAGCAGATTCAAAAGATCGAAACTTCTAGAGTGTCCCTGAGATGACAACGAAAGAGCCGACACACTGGCCAATAAGGCCTCAGCTACGGTTGAAATTTTCGACAGGCTCATCGAATTCCAAGAACAATCGAGTATGGAAGAAGAGTCCAACGATGTCCACGCGATAGACGTAGAGAAAAGTTGGATGAATCCCATTATTGAGTACGTCAAGAACGGAGTCCTCCCAGCTGAGAAGACAGAAGCTAGAAAGCTGAAAAACAAAGCAGCGCGGTACACTCTTAAATGACAAGCTATATAGAAGGTCAGTCACGAGACCCCTATTTAGATGCCTAACCCCCTCAAAGGCTAACCATGTTCTTAAAAAGATTCATGATGGCATCTACGGGAACCACTCAGGCGGGAGAACTCTAGCCCAACCCAAGGAAGCACGAACTCTTCTGAAAACTTGTCGTATTCGTGTCTGACACGTATCCGACACTGACACTCGCTCGACACACCTCTGACACGCATCAGACACTTGGTCAACGTGTTGGCAGGTGTCAGACACATGGTCAATGTGGTCTACGTGTCGGACACGCCTCCGATACACTCGGAACTTGGTCAAGACACATTCAAGATTTGAAAACCAACTTTGTTTGATTTTTTACTTTTAGATGTTTGCAAATAACCACATAATTTAATGGTTGTTGAAATACTCTTTCAATTATGATTTCAGACAAATAGGACAAAAAAACACTAAAGCATAGAGGTAGTCTATGATTCTTCTTAATCTTTGTTTCTTCTCTAATTTGTTCTACTATCCTTTTAATCTATTATTTATGTTTGTGACATTAAAAAAATAGTATGACATGTTCTCGAGTCCTAGTCTTTGGGAAATTGTGAAGTCAGCATGTCGTGTCCGTGTCTGATACGACGCGCATGTCTGTATCCATGCATCCTTACCCTAACCTTAGGGTACTATTGGCCAAAAATGTAGCAAGACGCCAAAGACTGTCCGAAAATGCGAAAAATGTAAGAGGTTTGCGTCGTACATACGCATGCCCGCTCAGCCCTTGACTCCGATGATCAACTCATGGCCGTTCACGCAATGGGGAATGGACACCGTCCGGCCGCTCCTCATCTTAGCCAACAAAAAGTTCCTCATAGCAGTTGATTACTTCACGAAATGGGTTGAGGTCGAGCCCCTGTCCAAGATAGTCCAAAATCTAAGGGCCTCCTTCGTCTGCAGATTTGGCATTCCAAGGACACTAATCAGTAACAATAGAACCCAATTCGAAGGCAGAAAGGTTAAAAAGCTATGTGAAGATTTTTGCATCAGCCACCACTTCTCGCTAGGGCACCTACAAGCCAATGGCCAGGCGAAAGTTACCAACGGGACAACTTGGAAGTGCTCAATAGAATACTTGGCGCGGCCAAGGGAAAATGGGTTTCAGCGTTATCGGAAATCCTCTGGGCATATTGGACCACCAAAAGGACCCCGACTGGGGAAACACCTTTGCCCTAGCTTAGGGATCGGAAGCAATGATCCCAGTGGAGCTAGAAATGCCAACTTGAGCTAGAAATGTCAACTTTTAGAACGGATGAGTTCAGATCGAAAGACAACGATGAAGTATTGCGCGTCAGCTTAGACCTCCTCAAGGAGAGATTGGGCTTCCGCCAAGATATCTGCCTACCAACAAAAAATGACTCAATACTACAACAAGAAAGTCAAGCCACAGGAGTTCAAAGTAGAAGACTGGGTATTTAGGAAAACTCAGCAAAACACTAAAGAACCAGGTGCAGGCAAGCTAAACCCAAATTGGGAGGGACCCTACAAAGTGACCAAAGTCAACAGGCCAGGAACATATTGGTTGGAAGACATGAATGGTGAAAGCCTTAAGTGACCCTGGAATGTAGAGCACCTTAAAAAATGCTATCAATTAAGGGTATTTGCTTTTATTAAAGTTCCATCGTTTTTCATCAAATCTAGCTGGATATCCGATCAATTTATTACTATCTGATTTTCATATCAGATCCGCTGAACCGGTCCCCATGTCGGACCACTCAGTAAGTTACATGAGTCAGGACTCCCAAGTCAGACTTATCAATCCTTACCAAAGCTTAGTCAGTTCCGGTTTATGACGATAGCTTCTGGTCCACTCTAACGCCTAGTTCGTTGAGCGCGGATGACAATGGCTTAGAAAGTGGGAGTCTAGTGAGCTCATCGAGCCTGATCACGATGGTTTGCCAGGGATCATTGTCCTACCATAGACAATGGTGGTCGAATCTGACCAAAGCTTTAGTCAGTTCCGGCTGATGACGATAGTTTATGGTTCACTCTAACGCCTAGTCTGTCAAGCATAGATGATGATGGCTTAGAAAGTGGGAGTCTAGTCAGAGCTCATCGAGCCTGATCAAGATGGCTTGCCAGGGATCATTGTACTGGCATAGACAATGGTAGCCGAGCCCGACCAAAGCTTAGTCAGGTGCGACTGATGTCGATAGCTTCTGGTTCGATCTACAACCTAGTCCGTCAATTAGCGGATTAAGATGGTCTAAGAAATCTGAAGTGCAATAACTCCAGTATCTACTGTGCAAGCTACATGTCTAAGAAGCCAACGCAACGACGTGGCAATGTAGAATAAACTCAGCAACTAAGCTCTAGAAAGTACAAATATAAAATACTACTTAACAAGCTTTCTTCAAGTCATAACTTAAGGATTACTGTTGTTGTGGCGGATTTTCCCCAGAGGCCGAAGGGACAATTACATTAGAAGGGATTACAGGGGACAAGTCAGCGTCATCAGAGGTGTGCCCTGAATTGCTAGTCAAGGGCGCTGGATCGGAAGCTTCTTCCTTGTCAATCTTCCAATAAGCAACCTTTTTGTAGTGAATGAAGTCAAGGTCAAGGTCAAGGTCAGGGTGTTCTTCTTCGATCAGCTGGAGTTGATCCAACCTACCTTGCACAATCTCAGCAAAGTCCAGAGTTGCCTAGCGCTTCTGTTTGTGAGCTTCGGACTCCGCCTGCCTCCAACCTGTCCGCAAACGTGACCACTTGAGACTGCACATCTACCAGTTGTTTTCTTAGCGGATTCAGTTCATCCTGCACGGAGGCAGCTTGATCCTCCGCTTTGCGGACATGACGAAGTCCGACAGGAAAGTCGGATTCAAGCTTTTGGCGTAAGGCAATCCATTCAGACTCAGCTCGCTCCCTTTCAGTAGCTCGGGCTTGCAAATAAGCCTCGGTCTTGCCCGCCACATCTTTCACGCGCTTCAACTCTTCTCGAGTGCGCCCCAGCTTCGCTTCAGCGGACACCAAGTCAGCCATAGAAGAATTCAGCTCAGCCTTTGAGACCTCCAGCTTGGCCTCAAGATCGGCCCGCAATGACTCGGAGATCGTCTAGCAGCTTGTTTAAAGAATCTATTCGATAAAGCGCGCCAGAATACGACTTCTGCAATTTAGCAAAAGCCTTCTCTAAGGCATGCACTCTATTACGGGCGTCAAGGTGCAGCTCACTCCGATCCAAGGATACGCCTGCTCCGCCCCTAGACGTCATTACTGTCCCGAGGGGACCCTTCGAGGATTTTTGCTCTGTAGCCGAAGATTTCTCAGCTGGAGACTTAGCCGATGCCCAACATTAGGATCTAAGGGCGGGAGAGAGGAAGGAGATCCACTCCCTAGAATGACCGCTTTAGCAGAACGGGGAAGATGAGCGTTAGTAACTTCAGCGGCAGGATCAATATTCAAGGGCTGACCAGGTTGCGAAGTTTCAACGCCACCAGTGCCCGCCAACTTCGAATAATCCACCTATAGGTCAACGTGGGGGTAGGAGATTCGGGCAAAGCACGCTGCTCTCCCAGAACCATCTCCTGGGAGGACTGGGCATGCCTAGGCTCCACGATGGTCACCTTTTTCTCCAACAGAATCAGCTGATGAGAAGCAACATTGAGATTAGCCTTCTTCCTCTTGAGCTGAGTAATGGGTGGCAGGACCGCCTCCAACTCTGCCTGCTTCATCGGGCTAGGCATTGTCAGCTTTCTCTTCTTTGAACGACTGCGGACCTCCTTAGTCGACATTCTGATTAGTGTGGGAACTTCATGAAAGTTCTCGAACAGCCCACTCCGCACGATATTGTTAGGAACCATAGCCTTTTTATGGTCTCCTTAGTGAGAATTGGAGCCATAAATTTCTCTGCAAGGAAATAAAACAACAATTCAATGCAACATCAACAATGATCGGACAAGAAAATGGAAGAGGAACATTATGCTTACTGCAATCAAATTTGAAGTATCTGACAAGCGGACGCCACTCCAGTTTGAAGTATAAAAGTCTGAAGAAGCAAGAAAACATTACTTCTGCTAGGACTTGAAACCGTCAGCAGTGGATCCAGGCAATCTGGCGTGCTCAGCTAACAGGCGCCGTGAGCATTCAATTGAGGGGAAGTCAACCGATGGACCACCCGCGGAGTCAACCAAAGGTCAACGTCCTTCGCCCTGATAAAACAAAAATCAAGATCTTGAACTCGTTCGGTACCATCTGAGCGGGAGGAATGCGAAGATACGCCTGAAAGTGCCAGATATCTTCTGGAACCGAAAGTGGAGTCCCGATTGAAACATGCCTTTGTGCAAGGCGATGAATCCTTGTGGAGGTGTCAACGGGGTTCATTCAAAACCCAATGGGGTAAGTTTCAAGTTTTCAGGAATCTGTTATTGATCCCGGAGTTTAACCAAATCAGATTCATCAACTAACCTGTCCCAGAAAAACTCGTGGCAAGCATATGACAGTTCCAGTTCGATAGTAAGTTCAACTTGGTCCGTCATGGAAAAGAGTATGAACTTTTGAGTACACGCGAAAATAGAGACAAGAACGCAGAAACAAGAAAATGAGGAGTTTCATAAAGACTACAGAAGTAAAAAGACTCTCCTCTGCAAAGATGGCAACTTATATAAATTCAGGGATTCACGCCCCTTTTTTGAGTAGTCACATACTCATTTAATAATGTGCGCCACTCGAGACGATGTTTCGGGCTCAAGTATCATGACCGTACAATTCCTATTGAAGTGACTTAGTAGATTGGCAAGATAGCCCACTAACTCGGGGGAGCAGCTGATGATACACCAAACTGTCCATTAATCTGCGTCGTACACGTATCATGGTGATCTCGTCAACAGAACAAAGCAGGCCTGATTGCCTGCCCAATTTGGCAAAGCCTAGACCACACGAAGCCCATCGAGGCAGGGTCTAGGAGGTTGGACCCAAACAACAGTGCCCTAATAAGCCCATACGTCACAATGTCAAACCCAATACCCATAAGACCTTATGAGGCAAGTATCTGGGGGATCGACCTAAGAGGGCAGGCCAACAATACATTGATTCCGATTAGGAAACAAATACTGGAGTATAAGTCGTGCATGAAAACTCCCCTGCATGGACAACACTCCAAAAGGGAAGAATCTCCTGCAGATCTAGGAGCACAAGTCGGGTAGGGAAACCCTCCTATATGGACGACTTCCAACGGAGAAAGGATTTTCAGCAAGATTTTTTCCCAAACTACGCCACCAAGGCCTAGCCGAACAAGGACTCTCGCACGATAAATAGACCACAAGGTTGAGGAACAAATGTATGCTACAGAGCCCAATTTACGACATTATACCTTTCTCAAGCCTTGTCTGACTTAAGCATCGGAGTGTCATCGGCTACCACAACAACGGTCTTTGGCTCATGTGTGTTCCCTGTGCAGGTCAAGGTCAAGGAGAAAAAGATTCGACACCATCAGTTAAGATGCGAGATTTTCCTGCTAGATGCAGAACAACGCGAACATTCAATACGTCTATTGAAATTGGCTCTGTATCGAATCTCGTCATCCATACAGAACGAATTAATATAATTACTATGGTATAGATAAAGCATATAATGTGGTTGATAAACCCATATCATAAATAGAATACCCCATATATAATATCATAACTATAGTTGGGTGTTGGTGATGTAGATGTTGAGCAACAGTTATACACTTTATCAGTGACTAATCTCCGACTTGTGCTATCTTGTTGATATATTCTTGCAGGTTTCACCATTGCTTGAAGAAGGACCTGCTCGTGAATGGCTTTGGAACAATACGAGAGCAGTTGCCAAACAGTGAAATGTAACAACATTCTTTCCTGAGCTGTGCATGTATTTTTCCAATCAAATTGAGACAATAGTTCGTCAGTATCAATATTGCTGTACAGGATTGTTTTACAGTATTATTTGGTAATTGTGTAACCATACAATATAATATTCACAACTTCATGTATGGAAGAGTTAAGAATCACAAGTGACATTTCTTTTGTGAGATTAATTGGTCCACTTCTGCTTGTTTGTAACGTATATTTAGTGCTTCAAAGTTATCTGATAAAACAAACTCAAGGCGACGATTTATGTGACTAAACTGAGCTCATAGATGAATGATAAACACTGCATCTCATTCACATAGATTGCAACTGTTGGTTACACTTTTGAGTGTTCAATGGAATCTATGCAACAGATAATATAGATACTGATCTGCACTGTTGGTATATTGAAACTATAAGCAGCTTTCACTTGGATATTACATGTCAGGTTACACAAAAAAAAATTGATTTGAATGTCCTGTAAGTGATTGCAGATTTCTAATTCACACATTTTATTCTGGTGACATATACTTTTGAATAGCCAGATCAAGAAGTGTCTTCCTTGTTGGGCCAATTTAGGAATATTTTCTGTGACACAGCTGTGTTTGGTTCCTTCATGTTGAAGAAAATAGGAGAAGTAAATTAAAATTAGGGACATGTGAATTAGACATGGTCACATTTTCTTTCTACGTTGCCTTGACCAAATATCTAGATTGTTGTGATGGAGAATGAGAATCTTAAGAATTTTAAGGAAAAAGATTATCGGTAAACTAATACAGTATGAACAAATTGAACAATGAGATAACAATAAACAAATAGAAATGATGTCGTCATGCCTGGCAGATACTTCGCTCACGGATCGATATCTTCCCAGAATAGTTTATCAAAAACCCTGAGATGGGCTCAATGTGGATCAAAATTTCCAATTTAAAAACTAACAATTTTTTGGTGGATACCGTGGCCATTATATTTATTTTCTTTAAAATACACCTGCAGGTGATGTCCCCATTAGTTTAGAAATATATTGGGCAAGAGATACGTTTGAATGCCCAGAGGCCATTTGGGGTACCTTGAATTTTTAAAGGGTCCTCATATGATGTAATCCTCTGTTTTATATTAGAGTTTTCGATACTTAGCAAAGGAGAGATGTAAATTTTACATATATTTTATTTCAGTATTTTAACATAATAGTCTCAAATAGTATAACTATAAACAATAGTCAATCATAAAGGTGATGGATATGATACCTAATATTTTTATTTCTAAAAAAGAAAAAGAAAAAAAAAATGCAAGCTGGAGGCTACGATCCTTTGGACATTCACACCATTGACATCATCTTCTTTAGCTCTAAAGCTTGCCAAGATGGTTCATAGGGATCAATTTTCTTTGTGTGTTACATCATGGCATGGGCTTGAGGATGATTGCAATCTCTCGATCATAATGTGCCCCAGAATATTAAATTGTGTTAAAGGATAAAACAATGTGAGGTTTGTGGGTAAGCCCTCCACATGGAGGAGGGCATGAGAGGTGAGGGGTGTTTATAGATCGATGAACTCCTATAAGTGAACAACGAGTGTTAGGTCTTTTATAATTTCAAATGAAAATCTGTAAGGTTTTTTAGTGTAGGTATTGAGACCTCTTTGTGTGGAGGACATGTGATGTTGTCCCATGTGCAAAGATGGGTGTGGGGCTTTTGGTTCCTCCTTACAAGACTTGCTTTCCATCAGAAACCTCTTCGTGGAGTTGTGTTAGATATGGTCAGTTGTGTTAGGCAAGTGTCTTGTGGAGGAGGTAGAATGTAAAGGTGATGGTTACAGACAGAATACCTTGACAGGGTACTGTTCCCTAAACTGTTAATTAGAAGGGCCCTTTAAAATATGAAGCAAAATCTTGGAAGGGTTCATAGTGATTCTAATGGTTTTTGGAAAATAATCTAACAAATAACATTTTCATCCCTGAAATATCATAGTTTCATGGTTGGGTTATTTGCAGACAACCAAAATTTTATAAGGTTTAATTGAAAATCAAAATGGCTTAAAAGACTTGTGGCAGCCGATGGTATCACAACTATAAAGTTCAAACAACCCTATTACACATACTCGTGCATTATCCGTGTCATTGGCACATCCATACACTTTCCCTATAGCATGTAGTCATGCCTTAAGCACTTCCATCAGTGTCGTTGGCACGACTACACTAGGTCGTGACTTCGGCATTACTTAACACTGATGAAATGAGGGATGGAGGGTTTTATTTATTGGAGTAATGCGTAGAAACTCATTAGTTGCAAAATGGGAGAAGATGATAAGACTCTTACTTGCCTTACACAAAATAAATGTTTTATTTGTTAGAAATTTGCATTGTTCACATCGAAATTTACAAGAAAAGTCGGAAAATTGAATACTGACTTATACTCAAAAGGTGAACGCCATGGACTATGAATAGAAAAAACATCATATTTAATCATCAAAATTTTGTCATAATGAATATAAAATAAATGCATATGGTATATACGAACCACAATTATGTACCTGGAAAAATTTCTGCACAATTTCCTCAGTAAAACGTATAATCATATGTAAATATCCATAATTTATCCAATATGTGACTTTAGTTAGTTTGTACATTTTTGTAATAACATACCATACCTTTTGATGATACATCAAAATAGATTGTCATCGAAGCCATACACGTGGCAGAAAAACATCCATCACGAATATTTGGTGTCATATCTATTGGGCCAGCTCGTAAAACCCAAGAAGATTAAAGCCAACCATAGAGGCCCAAACAAGGCCCACTATAAGAAGACATTATCAAAGCCCAAATTCAGACCCAAACGAATCAAAGCCTAAATCCAAGCCTGACACGAGTTCTCTCATAAAGAAGAGGAATGTTGCACAAAAAGTCGTGGAGGGAGTTACGCCTCCACGGATGCATCTCCATAAAGAAGGAGACTGTTACGAGAAACATCTCCTTCTATTGCGCCTCACATGCTTAAGTCACGCACCTAATTAACCGCAACCATTATAAAAGGTAAAGGGAACATTCGACAAAGGTATGCAACTTTAACTGAGTTTTGTCCAAATTTACTTCATTCTTTAAACAGAGTTGTTGACTTAAGCATCGAAGTGCCTTCGGCCACCAAAAAGGTGGTACTTGGCAGTCTAACATCTGTTTTGCAGGTCAAACTCACAGGAGGACGAGATTTGGATGCATCAGCTTGGCGTCGTCTGTGGAAAACGACAAGTTTCCTTTCTAAAAAAAAGATCCACTGTGACGAAGTTCACCAAAATCTGATAGACGATCAAAAAGTTGTCAGAACAAATGACCCCTACAAATCCTCAACTCGGCGACAATAACAATAACTCTCCTACTGGCGACAATGTATCACAAGCAGCTTACGAACAAGATGCAGCCCAAATCATCGGGCCAATGGCACCTGACAATCAAGATCCACAACATGCATAGCCCAGACAACCCAGACATCTGGTGACACTGCCACGGATCCTCGGGTAAACCTGCTTATGGTCCAGATGAACTACATGACGAAGATGCTAGAAAAAACTCACCTAGGAACACATTTAGCCAGCTAATCCTGTCCAAGCACCGCCCCAGCAAAACTCTACCAACCGAACTCAAGGGAGTGACGAAGTTCCAGCAAAACCCCAACAAAAAAACCTCGAGAGCAATGAACTCCTCCAAGGCAAGACTCCATAGTGTGACAGAATACTTGCTAAAATCTCATTCAGAATCGGAGTCACTGATCCCAACACATTGTATGAATTAGCCAAACCGCCATTCTCCGACTTCCTCGTGATAACTCCCATGCCGAAAAATTCACTCCACCAAAATTCGAAGTATATGATGGTACCACCGACCCAACAGATCACCTGAGACACTTCCACCACATGATGGCATTGAAGGAGACCACGGAGTTGATCTTGTGCAGAACATTTCCGACTAGCCTTACGTCCACAGCAATGAATTGGTTCAACAGCCTACCACTGAGGTCAATGGACTCTTTTTAGGCGTTAGCCACCGCTTTTTTTCACCAGAATCATCGAAAACCAGCGGATGAGGAAAGGGCCACACTACCTCCTCCATATCAAACAAAAACCCGAAGAGACAATACGAAAATACGTCACTCATTTCACCAACGAACTTACAATGATTGATAGATGCAGCGACGACATAGCCGTCGTAACTTTCATCGTCGGACTGAAGAGAGGTCCCTTTTTTATGCTCTCGACCTGGAACCTCCAAAAGGCATAGCGGTCCTATTGAAAACAACCCAAAAACACATTTCTCTTGAGGAGATGAAAACAGCTAGGAAGAAAAATGAGCAAGAAAAGGAGAATTATTTGAGGAAACGGGAAAGGAATGATGAAAGAAGACGAGATGACAGACCACGGGAGGATAGCATTCAGTCGAAGAGGCATCGGAATAACGGAAGAGCCGATTCAAACCAACAAGAGTCCGAAAAGTTGCAGTCAACACGACCCAGGCATGAGCGAGTAACAAGCGTGATGAAGAAAACATATAAACCATATACAACTTTGAAAACGAGTCGAGCCAATATACTGAAACACATAGCGAGATGGGATGACATCAATTAGCCACTTAGGATGAGAGAAAACCCGAAAGGAAGAGACGAGCGCAAATATTGTTCCTTAAGGACCATGGGCACGATACCAAATACTGCTACAATCTAAAAAATGAAATCAAGCATTGGGTTCAGAAAGGACGACTTGACGAGTTCATCGAAATGCCAGACAAACAGCTCAAATAGAAGGAAAAAACATATACCACTACGGGATCAAAAGAACATCCCAGAGAACTAATATACGCTCTACACTACATGGCCGGAGGAAACAAAACAACCAACCCAATAAAAAAGCAGCAAAAAAATACCTCTCACTCGAGCTGATTTATATCGAAACAGGAGTACTAACGAAACCAGATGAGCCATCTTACCATTGCATAGAACACGAAGAAGTTTGCATCGGTCAACTAACACGATTCAAGGACCCTACCAACGGATGCAACCTCGACCTAAATCACCAACGACGAAATTGATAACAGCGGACTCGACAAAACCTCCACAGTTGACACCGAACACGGAGCTAACATAAGCATGATTGGACAATTTGGTGTTGACGTGAGCATGATTGGACAGTTTGGCACTGATGATAGCATGATCAGACAAATCAACATTGCTCAGCTACCGGATAAAAAAACACCCTGAGTCTGTTAGCTACGATAACATATACGATGAATGAATAAAGCATTACCCATAGCAACTACGGTGAATAAAGACGTACAAGACAAAGCAACAAAAACATCAATCTTTAACACAAAGATCTACATCAGCCAAGCAAAGGAAGACAAAGCAAATCGCTCTTCAATCAATCATAAATGTTTCAGAAAAACAACAGTTAGGATTGGTCAGAACATCCAAAAGATAATATCAATAAAATTACAAATTCGGAATCTTCATCTAATGCGTGGACGATATATGTAGACGACAAGATAAACGCGTCGAAAATTAGCCACACAAAGCAATCGGTATACCAAGCCAAGAGAAATTAGGACAAAAGTTAGATATATATAATAAAAACTCATGGTCTGATCAACCACGAAGAAAAAGTTGGACGAATAAGTCAACTTAATACATAAAACTTCGAGTTGACTGAGACGTCGAACCAAAAAAGTAAAAATTGGACGAACGAGTCAACATAATACAAAAAACTTCTAGTCGACTGATGCGTCGAACCAACAAAGTAAAAATTGGACAAATGAGTCAACTTAAAAGCAACTTCGGGCTGACTAGTACATCAAATAAACGAAGTAAAAGTTGGACGAACGATTCACCTTAACACAGAAAACTTCGAGTCGACTGAGACGTCGAACCAACGAAGTAAAAGTTGGACGAACGAGTTAACTTAACACAAAAAAATTTGAGTCGACTGAGACGTCGAACCAACGAAATAAAAGTTGAACGAACTAGTCAACTTAATATAGAAAACTTTGAATCGACTGAGACGTCTAACCAACGAAGTAAAAAGTTGGATGAACGAGTCAACTCAATACAGAAAACTTCTAGTCGACTGAGACGTCAAACCAACGAAGTAAAAGTTTGACGAACAAGTCAACTTAAAAGCAACTTCGGGCTGACTAGCACGTCAAATAAACGAAGTAAAAGTTGGACGAACGAGTCAACTTGACACAAAAAAATTTGAGTCGACTGATACGTCAAACCAACGAAGTCAAACTGAAGGAACGAATTGTCTTGATTCAAGGAGCTACGGATTGACCAATATGTTAAGCCAACAAAGTAAAAATCGAGGCAAAAAATCAACTTCCTCGCGCAAGCTCCAACGCATCAAAAAGGATAAAGTCAACCCATTTCAAGACAATTAATGCTTCAAAGTGTGATAGAGGAATTCGAAGTAAAGCCCGACACAACAACAACTAGACTAAAAATGAGCAAGCAACATACAACGAGTCGGCAAGATAAACTATGAAAACATGCAATACCAAAAAAGAAGCTTTTTTCATTAACAATATTATTCTGTTGCATCCAGAAAATAAGATGATGAAGTAGGAAAAGAAATGGAAGAACCACATGATCGTCAGCAACATCAGGGCAAAGTTTTCTCTTCAGAAGGATGAGAAAGCAATGGTTCTTCAACCACTAGGGCACTCGAAGAGGGCAGGGCAATTTCTTCACCGTCATCATCTTCGAAAACTTGATCAACCAATTGGCGGTACTTGGATAAATCCAACCGAGCCCCTCGATATAATCAAGAACCTCAACCCGCCCATCAACAACTCGCTTCTAATCTTCAGCTTCGACAATGCGAAGCTTGTCCTTGGCAGTAGCGAGTTCATTTTTTGTTAGCCGCAAGTCGTCCCTCGGCAGCCGTAAGCATAACGGAAGAATATGGCTTGACCTCGTCGAGTGCAGTCGTCAACTGTTTCGCCCACCTTTCAGCAATATTGCGACTAACAGATTGTTCAATCTCAACACAAGAAGCTACATCATAAGCTACCTTCTCAGTGGATAATTCCTTCTCCACATCACGTAAACGAGCATGAATCCCATCCAACTTGGCTTTCAAGGACTCAAGCTCAGAAACAGATTTATCCTACATACTTTCCGCCTCAATCAACAAAGTCCGAGCAGCCCTGGCAGTTTTCTCCGACTCTGTGCATTGCGCTCTCAACATGTTGAATTGGGAAAGGATGTGAGAAAACACCAGCAACAGTGATGCCAACTTTCTCTCTAAAAAACAACCTGATCACGACCGACTCGATAGACCGAACCCATCACCCCTACATAAGCGAGATGATTCATCCCGTCCATTATCTGCTCAAGACCATAATTAAGGTGATCACTTGGATCCAATACGAGCACCGAAGTTCTTTCCACTGATCGCCTGTGCCATTCATTTATCAACCCGCGCGACCATCTTGCACATCAAGCTGATTAAACCAACAAAACTTGTCGTTTGACTTGATACATATATCTTTTGGGCTAGGCTCAATCCATCCAACTCGTGGATGAAGAACACGAGGATCTAGAAGCACTGAGGAACCACCCCCAACAACCGGAAGGGCAGAAGGAACATCAGTAACAATGGAAAAACTGATTTTGCCCTCCCGGCAAGGAGGAACGGGACTAGTAGTGGCAGCGGAAGCAGGAGAGTCCAGACGGGCATGAGAATAAACTAAGAATTCGGTCGCATCACTAACGTTAATAGAAGGAGAATTTGGAAAGTGAACCTCAAAACTTTGACCACCATCGACAACCTCTTTAGACTGCTCCACCACCAACTGAAGCATTTGATCATCAATTGCTTGGGGATCATCATTAGACCATTAAGCAACATCCGAAACACCATAGGCAGAAATATCTTTTCATTATCGTCCAACGGACGAGTAGTCTCTTTCTCGCTCCTCTCCAACACCAGCCTCATCTTCTCAGTCTCCTCGAGAGATGCGCGTTCCTTTTTTATGACATCTCAGGAAGGACTTGGAAGAGAGGTAGCTTCCGTAACATCCTTACCAAGACTCGGACAGGATGCAGTCCGAGCAGAACCATTTGTAGAAAGTCGCTTCTTCCTCGAAACCTAACCAGGATCTACCAACAATCGCCTCGATGGACTAATGGGCCTCGCAAGCTTCCTCTTTATGGAAGATGGGACTACGACATTAACAGGAGCATCGAGATCTGTAACATGTTTGTCTGAACTCACTTCCCAATCAATGCTAGCACCACTAACGTCAGCACGAGTAGCGCGAGCAACAATATCCTCAGCACGAGATTAGTAAGTAAGACTCGTTCCACTTCGTTCATGGTGTACAAACCACTACGATCCAAGGTGTCCTCAGATAAAAAATGTCTCCATAGGAAATTGGGGAAGCTTCAAGAATTGGTTACTGATCTTCTGCTCCTTCGCAGTTGACTAAAGATTCTTCCATTTGTTGGGAACTCGAAATGATCAAAAAATCAGACGACCTCGCAATTGGAAGTAGCCACAGTTAATAGAAGCATAAAACCAAGACCTTGACCAATCGCGGATGTCATCATTAAGTTTCGCAAAGTAGATAGAAGAATGGAGGAAGCAGATATCCTTAATTGCCATCAGATCGACCATCGAATTCAGAACCCTCATAGTCAAAGGAATGCCGGGCAGAATAGCCCTCGTATAAGAAGAAACCATTACTCTCTAACCATTAGGACCCATTTGAGCAGAAGGAATACCCAAGAAGTCCAGATACTCCCAAAACAGCTTTGGAACTGGGAACCGAAGGCCAGAAGAAAACATGCACGGATACAACGTGATGTACCCAAACCTTGGACGACAAGGATTGATGTTCTGTCTAGGCAAGATAATCTCAAGGTCGAGCGGCAGATTGTAGTCAAAACGAAGGTTGTCCAGCGTCGCCTGAGAAACTTTATTGGAAGAAAAATGAGCCCCACAAATAGCTAGCGGCTTACTGCTTAATTTATCGCCAACATACATCAATAAATAACAGAAAAGCAAATAGAACAAAGAAGACGAAGGAAGAAATCAACCCTAATTTCAAAGATAGCATAAAGAGGGAAAACAAAATCGTCATGCTCCCTTTTATAGAGCCAAGCAATTAAAAGACTGCTCATGGGATGGCGTGCGAGATATGATGGCTATGTGAAATCCCAAAAATGTGCGCAAAAACAAACGGTCAAGGAAATAATCGACACACCAACCTGCCAAAAGTTACTGAGATATTAAATACAAGGAAATGATGGAACTGAAAGAGTGGCCACGTTAGCATACCATTGAGGCCCAAACAAAGCCCACTATAAAAAGACATAATCAAATCCCAAATCCAGGCCCGAATGAATCAAAGCCCAAAGCCAGGCCTGACATGAGTTCTCTCATAAAGAAGAGGAACGTTGCACAAAAAGAGTCGTGGAGGGAGTTACGCCTCCACGGACGCATCCACATAAAAGAGGAGATTGTTACAAGAAACATCTCATTCCGTTGCGCTTCACATGCTTAAGTCACGCAGAGAATTAACCGCGACTATTATAAAAGGTAAAGAGAACATTCGACAATGTATGCAACTTTAACTGAGTTTTGTCCAAATTTACTTCATTCTTCAAACATAGTTACTGACTTAAACATTGGAATACCTTCGGCCACCAAAAAAGTGGTCTTTGGCAGTCTAACATCTGTTTTGCAGGTCAAACTCACAGGAGGACGAGATATGGACGCATCACCTTTGATGAGTATAATATCATGAGATCGAAAATAACTAATTTAACCCTGTCAAATAACCATGAGGGAGGGGGTTGGTGATGGCCTACAATAAGAAAAGGGGAGAGGGGCATATGTAATTGATCATTCTATTGATTTCACCTCCCTCGACTCCTTCCATAGATAATCGTTTAAAGCAATCCCAATACAATAATGTCACAAATGTTCCCTAAATGATGTCAAATCCAAAAACAGAACCTCATATTTCCGTAAAACAAGAACGGTTTTCTACCTCATTCATTGTCAACACCCAAAGCAGAATCAAATACTTTTACACTATACCCAAAGTCCCAAATATAGTAGTGGGTACCAATTTCAAGCTATCTATTCAACAAAACCCATAAAATGGAAACAATTTCGACCCCATTCTTTAACCCAACACACACATCAAACATAATGATCCTGCACAACCTAGACTTATTTCGACAATGGGTTCATAAATTTCAATCCAAGAATCAATATTCTTCAATAAAATCGCCATTTCAAAAATCAAATCACAAAGAAAACCTAGATTGCTACCAGATCCCCCATTCAATCCAAACCCATTTGAACCATACCAACCCTAATTACACCCAAATTTCTTAAATCTATTAACCCCAATTAGATCAAACCAACACAAATCCGATATTCTCCAATCAAAACCCTAGAAATAAAAATAAATAAAAAATGACAAAAAACCCCAAATTGAGGGGTGTTTTGGTAATTTTACCTCAAGAGCGAAATGAAATCGTCGAAAGGGTTGGTCTGCATCTCCCTAACCTCCTGAAGAATCTGCTTCACCGGCGGGTTCTTCAAGTTGTACTTCTCTTCCGCCATGACGCAATTTAGTCGGTCCGGCTCACGATAAGTAAAGGTTTTTTAATGACGAGGGTGAGAAAGAGGAAGAACTGAGCACCATGAAGAACTCTACGAAGGAAGGGGAAAGACGGCTTGTGGTCGAGAAAGCATGGGGGATATGGAGTAGCTGGAGGCAAAGCTGGGTGAGAGAGAGGCGGTGGTATGGAGGGCTTATGCGCAGATAAAGATTGGAAATTGTATGAATTGTTTTATTCAGAATGGGTTGGGGGTTTGTAATATAAGCGAGGGCATTTTCAAAATTTTGAAATATTAAAACACGGAGGCAACACTGTTCCTGCTAAAGTGACATCAAAGGTTGGTTACAAAAGGTAAATTTAATAAAAGCATTGGCTAAATGACACAACCATTTTCGCCGAAAGACACCACCAGTGCCCTACTTTCTGAAGGACACCACTACCTATTGAAGGACACCACCAATATAAACCTTAACTTGACCCTCCCAAAATCTAATTTTCCCTTTTCTCCCACAAAAGGATTTCATCCTTATCCCAAATTTGAAACTTTGCACCCTCTTCCTGGCCTCATTCTCCCTCTACTCTATACTTTCTTGTTTTACTCTCTGTTATTTCCCTCTACTCTCACTGTGAAATATAAAAATAGGAGGTTTTGGGTGTGGGATTCTCTACGATTTGAGGTGTGTTGGTGTGTGATTATGTTGGTTTTCAATTCTAACCAAAAGAGGCCTTGTTGATGTGAGATTCTAACCAAGAAGGGGCGTTGTTGGTGTGGCGACTTGGTGTCAATTTGGTGCGTGAATATATTTTTTGCTTCTTTGTGTTCGATTGTTGTTGTGGGAGGTAAACTCTAATTCTCCATTTCAAAGCAGTAAATCTCCATGCCTCATTTTTTTTGTTTTAATTGTATCATTTTGTTTTAAATGTTTAGTATGGTAAAGACAAACAAAGACATTGCGTCTTCTTTGGTTGGTGGTGGTAGTAGTAGGGATCATCCAGCTCAAATACAAAAATTCATTGCCAAAAACATGAAAGAAATATAGAATAAAGAAAAAAACAAAAAAATGCAGGAACAGGGGGAGAAAGAAGAGGAAGATGATGAAATGGGGAATGCTTTGATTGGCTCGGATGAAGTGGCAACACTCCCATTGCTATTGCAAAGTCAACATGGTGTGGTTGGTGAGGTTGGGGATGAGAAAAGTGAGAGGAATGTGGATGGTCAAAATGAAAAGGGTGAGAGAAAAAAGGAGGTTCAAAATCAAAATGAACTAGTTATTTCTATCAAACCCAGTTCCGATGAAGATGAAGAACATGAAAAAATTTCTTATCCTAGTGGTCCCAAAGATGTCTCCATATTAGAGGATTATGATGGCCATGTTTCTCGGTCCATTTGGGCTGGTGAGGAGGTAATTATATTATTTTTAAGTTTTTAAAATATGCAGTACTTATTATTTTTTACATTATTTGGACACTGACTAGTTTTTCTTATTGCGTGTTGTATTTAAGGACGAGGAAAGTTGAGATGTCGGCATTAATATAAGAATTTTATAGTTTGGAAGTTGAATGAGAAGTCGAAAGAAGTAATTCAATGGTTTATAAGATTGGCTTATGATCGTCGATCGACCATTGTAGGGTGACCATTTGTGCTTTTATCGAGCATTGACAACCTGAGACCAACACATTTCACATCCATTTGGAGAGATGACTATCAATCGATGACGTCTATCGTATCACGCAATTGTTGAATGTTGGTAAGCCGGTTATGGTGAAAAAAAGAGTCAAATGAAGGCAGAAAAATGTGTGCATTAGTGAATGGTTTGGGATTTAAAAGAGTGAGCCACAAAATCATGTCCAGAAGAATCTTACTTTCATGGAGATGAAATTTATTAAGGAACATTGTTGTGGGGAAGTGGGTAGAATTGATTCCCTTCAAAGAAACATATTGTTAGGGGTTACTTGTTATTTCTTTTGGGCATACCTATCTTTACTGATAAGTCTAGAACTAAGGTTAGCACTGAATATTTGAAGTTGCTGATGAAGGTGGATGTTGTTGGAAAGTTCGCATGAAGAGTTGGTACTTTGGCGTTCTTGTATCGTCAACTTGGTTGTGCTAACAGAGCAGATACCAAACAAATATCAGACTTTATGTCGTTTCTGGAGGTATATTTAGACTTTTTTTGTTCAGTTAATTATCCTTTTAGTGTTTTAAGATATTGAACTAATATATTGTGTGTGTGTGTTTTTTTATTTTTTTAGTGTTGAATATACGATCACTTTAGGCTTTGGGGTATGGTCCGAGCTTCGTGGAATGATCGTCTCCCCACCATGGCTAAGTGGGATTACCCCCAACTTAGCGGGGTCGTGACTGAGGAGTCCTGACTCTTAGGGAGCATCTCGATCATGTCTCCGGAAGAGGTAAAATTTAGTCATTTAAGTTTATGTTCCATCTCATGTAATTTTTTTCATTTTCATCCATAATTTATTAACTTCATGTTTGTATTGTCAGGTCATTTGGGACCCTTATGTGAAATCCAAGTGAAGAACTTCACGTCACAACATTACATGGTTCTAAGACTGCTTGATATGCCCCAACATCGAAGAACTCTATTACCCAAATCGAGTGATGAGACAGATGGGAATGGTACATGTCATTCCAAATTCCCAATTAAATCCAAAGAAGAATAGAAGTCGATATGGCCATAACTACTCGATGAAGCACGAGATACTGTCTTCATTCGCTGCAACTTGGCAGAATCATCTTGTGTCAATTGAAAACCAAGGTGCAAGATTGAAACCTTCATGAGATTGCAGCAAGGACTACTTGGACTAGTTTCATGACATTAGTTATCCTTTCATCCAACCACCGACGACTATGAGGACACATCCTTTAAGAAATCAATTAGTCATATTACACAGTCGAGTAATTGATTTATACTTTAACAAATTTTCAAACATTTGAATACAAAATTTAATTATTTTTACTAAAATCAATGTTTTCCTTGCAGAACAAGTTGGTTGATGAGACTCTGGAGTTGGTGGATGCCTATATTGAACAAGGTGGGAATGTCGATAAGGTTATGTTGCTCATGACGCGAAAGAAAGTAGTTGACCTGCTAAGACAAATGTCTACGGACGACACCTTCAGAGACAATGAGGACGAGCAATAGAGTGACCTAAGTGATAATGGCGGTGGTGCTCCAAGTGGTGGTGTTGCAGGTGGTTGTAGAGGAAAGGATGATGGCGGTGTTGGTGCTGGTGCTTCTGGTGGTAGATGAAGGGATGATGGTGGTGGAGGTGCTAGTGTTGGTTGTAGAGATAGGGGAAGGGGTGACGGTGGTGGTGGTGGTAGAGGAAGGGGTGACGGTGGTGGTGATAATGACATTAAATAAGTCCTATTTGGTGGAGGAAGTGAGTACAAAACAAAGAAGAGGCATGACAATATGACTCCAACTCAACCTCGAAAAAAACTAAGAAGACGTGATCTATACAATTTTGATTGTTGTAAACTTTGTAGTTAATGAAACGTAGTGATTACACGTTTACGAAATGAATTATGATTTTCTCTAGTATTTATGTATGATTTTATATCACTATAATGGTTAATTGTAATTCAATTAAACGTAATAAATGTTATCAATTAACTCGAAAAATTGGACAGAAAGTCAAAATTCATGAAAGCAAAATTTTCTAACTGCAAGCGCATGAACCGCTACGAAAACTACTTTCACAATTGCAGAAGTTGTTGCGAAGCATATATCCACATTTGCAACACATGATGCGTTAATGACCTATATAGCAATTGCAGTGGCACATGCGACTCCAAAACATACAATCACAACACAATATGCGATGAAAAATCACACTCGCACGAGCCTCTGCGAATGGACAAATTTCAGACTCTGCCTTTTTTAATTCCTATGGTTCAAAATTAGAATTTTGCAATAAATCAAATACGCTAAGAGTGTATCTAAACCATAGGAATAAAAAAACAAAAAAATATCAAAAACAAAATCTAAAAAATGGTCAGAATCAGGAAGTTGTCAAATTGCAAAGGCACCAGCGAATATTTAAATCCCATTCACAGGTTCCACTGCGAATGGACTGATTCCAAATTTTGTCCATTTTTTTATTTTTTGTGTTTTATTATTTAGGTCTCTAATGCATTTTGTACTACGAGTTTTGTTATTGTCTTCACAGCGGCTGCTGCGAATGTCTATATAATTTTCGCAGTGGATCTTGCGCTTGCAATCGTAATTGTTTGCTGTCATATAATTTTGACTTAGTGTGTTCTATTTTTCGGGATATAAATCATTCATACAACTAGTCATCCATAAAATGCAAAACAAAAAAAGTCATCTTGAAATGTAAAATATAATTTGTTGACATCTAATGAGCACAAAAGTACAAGTCATCGCAGAGCAAGTAATGTGATTTCTCGAAAAATGATGAAATTTCACCGAATATTTCTCTTTTTTAGTTTCTGAAATTTCTTTCTAAACTAAATTTTTTTTTTTTTTTTCATTAGGTCAATCTCAATATCGGTACATTTTAACCCGTTATAATTTTAGCTTAATATTAAAATTTCATTATATAAGTGATTCTTATGCAATATGTAGTTTGTATGACATTACGAATCTCGTGATACTCTTTATGTAATTTGTAAGAGTTTAAAATGCTTAACTTATATTGATAACTTCAAAATTATAATTGAAATTTTTACGTTTTTCTATACACAATGAAATTTCTTAAAATCAACTTACCGAAATTACCTCAAAAAATGAAATCACAATCCTTGTCGCAGAGTACAAAAATGTTGACTTTGCTTACAACTAGATCATCGTATGTATACATGACATTTACAAAATGTGCAAAAAGTTACAAAATGTGGATCAATCATCAATGTGAACGACCTCTCCCAACTTCTTCTTAGATTTGGATGCATTGTATTTTTTAACCATCACATCACCTATCTGGAGTTGGTAATCGAACGAAGCTTTCCATGATACTGCTTTTGGAAACATGTGAGAAGGCTCAGTCTGTATTATATGAGGCAATGGTGGTCTTGGTGTCATATGGAGCAAGATGAAGTGAGAAACTACTTGTACGTCGTTACAGTTTGACAGCGACTGAATATATGGAAAAATGTAGTGTTTTGGTTCCCATAACACACAACCATAACGGTTCACCACCAGCTCTAGCATATCCGATTGAATCATACAGTTTCAGCGTGTAATACGTAGAGTTCTTTCTGAAATTGTTAAAGCATCATTCACAATCTTCACCCCACCATCGTTCCACATTTGAAACCACAACTCATGGTTAGTTTCTAGCTCCATTAGTAACTCATGGTTATTTTACAGGCTCAGATGGTTTGATCATGACACTTGAATCAGAGCAACTCAAATACAAAAGATTATTCTTCAACACTAACTGCTGATCTAGAATGGAATCAAAGAACTTTTGCTTAACGGGTTCGACCACTGGATCTATAATCACATCTGCATTTGCACGAAGAGGTGTTTTACCAAGTTGCATCCAATGCTTGTGTAATATAGACAATGGAAGTTATCTTGTAGGAGTGAGATATTGTGTATTTCATGAGCACAAAACAACCCATGAGTGGTTCGAATCACACAACGACACTTGACTGGATCGTTGCCCACAAATTATGTTTCAGACCTATGAATTTCTAATAGCATCAAATTAAGAGCCTTGTGCGTCACGGATCCATGAAGTTTTTCAAATAAGGGTGACATGTGCTATTTCTTTATCGTCATCATACTTTTCTAAAGGTGGGCTATGGAGCTGCATCTAAGCAATCGAATTATAACGCTTCAATCTCTATAAGTTGGATTTGGATCATGTCATGCATTTTTGTCCATACATTATAAAATGTGTCTTTGGAATTTTCCAACAATTTATTTAACCTGAAGTTGTGTGCCTTCAACGCAACCGGTTGTCCGTTGGCCAAAATGCATGAAAGTATTAGTCCATACATTCACAAGAACTCCTTATGTGGATACCAAAACGTCCGCAGATAGTCCAAACAATTGGGATGTGATACTCATCTTCTCTTGAACTCAACAAATGCCCTTGTTTCATCATTGCTCTGTAGTTGATCTATGCAAATCCTAGAAAGATTCATTAAATTCGTTCCACCCATCATTATCCTCGAAGTGTTTTTTGCAGTTATTCTCCATATTTATTTATACGTACCACCTGCACAACAATATCCTTGCTTCAGGGAAGACTCGCTCAATGGCTTTAATCAAACCAAGCTCGCTATCAGTCACAAACACTGTTGGCAAGTTGTCTAGCTCAAACACTCCCAATAGTTTTTCCAATGTCCAAGTGTACGACTGTTCATTTTCAAAAGACATAAAACAACCAACATTGAAAGTATTTACGGTCGACGTGACACCCACAACCTCAAATAGCAACATCAGATAGTGATTGGTTTTTAGGTGCAGTCGATAAGCACCACTGATGGGAAACACTTCCATAGTTGAATTGACTTGGGATGTGACTAGAAAATATTGGTAATTCTATTCTGATCATCGACCGTATGCTACTCAATATAACCATTCTCGCTCAACAAGTGCATTGTGGTTTGCAAAGTTGTCTTCCCTTTCAATTGGAGTGTCTTTAGTTGATGAATGACATTGTAAACAGTCTTCAAATATGCACTACACCAAAAGGCCAGTTTAGCTACGCCGAGCTGGCCACGGTTCTAAACCGTTGGTGTATTTGCCACGGCCAAAAACCGTAGCTATAAGTACCAACGGCTTAAAACCGTGGGTAAAAAAACCCTGGACACGGCTTAAAACCGTTGGTATATTGGGCACGGCTAAAAACCGTGGCTATTAGTAGCAACGGCTCAGAACCGTGGGCATTATTAGAAACGGCTCAAAACCGTTGCAAAAAAATATTTAGCAACGGTTCTAAACCGTGGCTAGTTCTAGTAACGGCTCAAAACCGTTGCAAAAAAATTTTTAGCAACGGTTCTAAACCGTGGCTAGTTCTAGCAACGGCTCACAACCGTGGCTAGTTCTAGCAACGGCTCAAAACCGTGGCTACATGAAAAGCTGAAAAGAAATTTGGGCGGGCTATTTTGGCGCTCGACCTTCCCTCCACTCGACTTCCAATCGACAAACCTTCCCTCCCCTCCACAAACCTGCTCCTTCCCTCGACTTCCCTCGACTTCCATCGACTTCCTCGACTTCCATCGACATCGACATCCCTGCTCCCTCCCTCGACTCTACTCCACTCGACTTCCCTGCTCCTTCTCCTTCCCTGCTCCCTCCCTCGACTTCCCTCCTCCCCTCCTTCCCTCCTCCCTCGACTTCCCTGCTCCTCCCTCGACTTCCCTCCTCCCCTCCTTCCCTGGTCTTCCCTCCTTAGTACTCGGCGTCTTCAAAATCGATCAGCCACTGCAACCATTCTCTCGTACAGGTACTCTCTCTCTCTCTCTTTTATTTTTGATGAAATTAGGGTTCCTGAATGTAGAGTTTTTTTATTTAGAGGTTTTGAATCTCTAGGGTTCCTGAATTGCTTTTTGAATCTGTAGGTTTTATTTAGAGGTTTTTTGAAATTAGGGTTTGAATCTCTAGGGCTCAAAACCGTATGCCTGATAAATTCCTGATATAATTTAATTTTTTGAATCTTTAATTTTTGTATGAAATTCCTGATATAATTTGAAACCAGGAAATACATCTCAGGGATTTACATACAAATGATATAATTAGGGTTTTATTTAGAAGGAAGTCATTGCTATATGATTTACATACAAATGTTGGTCTCTGGACTAGCTTTGCTCCTACAAGGAAGCTTTAATGGATAATTTTAACTTGTAATGTGCATTTTAAAACAAAATGTTTATATGTATGTTGGTCCACAAATTCTGTTTTGTTGATGCTAATGATAATGTTGCTTTATTGTCTATCTTCCAGCTACAGCAGGAACAAACAAGGCTGCCTCCAGTGGCAATACTTTGAACACGAGGAAGCTTGATAAAGAAACAGAAGTTCTTGCTCGTGAGTACTCAACTCTTTGTATCAATTTGCAATAATTTTTGTCGAAAAATCATGTTGTAAACTTGTAATGATTAGATTTATGTATACATACATACATATATAGGTAAAAACACTCGTTGAACTTCCAGGATCTTGATTACATTTATGCATGCATACATATATATATAGGTAAAAACACTCGTTGCACTTCCAGGATCTTTCAAATGAAATTGATCATAAATACCCCATTCAAATGCAATTCAGTGATGAAACCATGCTGCAAGAGAAGGTTTATGAAATTGATCATAAACCACTCGTTGCACATCAAGGGTTCACAAGTGAAGTCTAGAGTCCAAAAGATCCGCTTTATAATGTCTAGCAATCCTGTAAAGGAAAACACTGGAGAAGAGCCCATCAAAGATCAAGGTATGCTAGTTTCTAATTTTCTATCTATACATGTTGGATTACCTGTATTAAAGATCAAGGTATTGTGTTGTAGAAATTGCAGAACTTGAAGTGGAGGTATGCAAAATTTTCAGACATCTTGATTTATTTAGGGTTAATTATAGATTGCTATTAGGGTTTGATGAGTATGTCCGAATTTTCAACAGTTTTCAAGTTGTAATCATTCTTGCTACTGAATTCCTATCACAAAACCCTTTACAATAAAAGCTTTTTAAAAACTTTTATGTAGAGATGTTAAGTGATTACGTAAGGATTTTTGTTTTTGGTTTTGCAAACTTTTCGCTTATCTGTATATCCAATATATTTTACCTTCTTGGGATCTATTTCTAGAGGCAGTTAAGTGTAGTACCTAAAGGGGATGTCTTGAGATAAATAGAGCTCATAATATCTAGGGCGCGTTAACCTAAGATGAAGTCATGCCATCTAATGCATGTCCTCATGAAAGCTAATTGCAAGAGTCCTTTAAGCATTTTGCTATGGTGTTCTTATTACCCTCCAAATCTAATTCCTTGCATATCCCAAACATCTGATCCTAAGATGTCAATGTGATTGGTTCATAATGTTACAATTACAATTAGCTTCCTGCACTGTGAAGGGATTCATTCATAATGACCTTATCTGACAAAAAAAAAAAAATAGTATATGGCATATGTTAGAAAACTGACTTAATCTTGTTGTAATCAGGTGTTTGTTAGAAAAGTTATTGAGTTGCATGACAAGTATATGGCATATGTAAATGAGTGCTTCCAGAATCATAATCTTTTCCACAAGGTTTGTATTGGACACTGAATCTTGTTCCTAATATTATGTCCTTATTTTCCTTACGTTATTGCTTTCATATTCTAGGCACTCAAAGAGGCCTTTGAAGTGTTCTACAATAAGGGAGTTTCTGGCAGCTCAAAGAGGCCTTTTGGTTATCCGAGTCACCATCTGTTCAAGGAATCACATCGTGGGGTCTATGGTCCCATGCATTGCAACATGGGCGATATCCTTTTTTTTGTTAAAATTTAAACACAAGAAAAGCTATTGATTTTGGTGTTACATTGCTTCTATTCATTAAATTCATTTACTACAGTTTACTTGTTCTCCCTATCCTATGTTGTAGAGCTATATTATGTCATTTGGTTTTGCTTCCTTGACATGATTTCTACACATTTCAACTTAAGGGAGTTGAACAACCAGGTTTCTCGTTCCAGATTGTAAATACAAACATGGATGAATTGAGTCCACGTGCCCGTAGAAGAAGTGCTTTGTTCACATGGCAACATATTATATCATGTATTGCATATGAGCAGATCCATTTTCATTCAAAGGTATGAGCAATTTTATTTGTATCTGGTATGGCATATTATTTAGAGAAGATTGTATGTCATTTTCTACAATTTATTGCCCACTATTGCCCAAATGGAAGGCGTTCCAAACAATCATTTTTCTTGAGCAGGTGAGAACTTTGTTAATCATTTGATACTGTGTACAGATGTCTATATGTCACATATTTGTATTATCTTTGTGATTGATTCATGATCTCTGTTTTGTTGGCTTAGGATGAAGGCCTCCACGATTCAAGCAAAATTGCAGCATTTGATTTTGATGGGTGTCTTGCAAAAACATCTCTAAAAAGGTAATGGTTTTGACTGGTTAAACAGGTTAGCCTTATCGGCTGAAAATTTTGTTGTATCACCATATTTGTCTATTGCATCAACACACTGATGATTTACAAGGATAGTTGATCAAAGGTGACCAATATTTTCAATACATCCTTCTAGTGAAGCACTGGAGCAATTCTTCGCTGTTGTAATTGTCCTTGGTTATTAGTTTTTCCTTTGGCTTATCTGCAAGGTAAGTGTGATTGTAAAGTATGAAACACGAGGAAATGTGTTCACAATATCGTTATAATTTTATAACTAATAGGAGTCACAAATAGATTAGATATGCTTGGTTGTGTTGGAAAGCTTTCATGGGAGAATACTTAAATGTTACTTGATTGCACGTGCAAATCCATATGGAAGGAAATAAAATTTGTAATGATAAATATACATATAGATGCCTCAAATAGCTGGGAGAAGGCATTTAACTGAATGCTTTTGGAATAAAAGTTGTTCATCATAAAATATAAATATACATATAGATGTACAATAAAGCTCACTCCCATTTCCCATGTTCGTAAGTGTCCTTTATATGTTCGTTAATTCCATGTGATAGATACCCTTTGGTGTTGATTATGCAAAGTGCAATATTTGTGTGAACATATGGCATGACGTTGTAATTTTTTCACCTTGTCTACACTACTTCTGGTATGTAATTTTGGATTAGTAGTTTTAACATTATACTGGTTTTGATGCATTTCCTTATGATTTAGTTATAGTTTTGTTCTGTAGTAACAGATGCTTCTCAGAATGGTTAAAAAGGTCTCAGAATTCCAAAATGTCATTGAACTGTTCATTCTATTGGAAGTAACCAATTCTTGCATGATATTGCAGAGGTATTCTTCCCAAGTTCTTTGCATGACCAGTTAGATAATAATGAAACCTTCATACTTTGCTTTACCCCATATGTGTTTCTTGACCATGATTCATGAACATCCATTGTTTTATTTTGTTGAATTTACTAGTTCCTCTGCACCTTATAAACAAGGCAGTTCCTGTTTTGATGTGTATGCTGTAGATTTGCATTGAAGTCCTCTACTCCTCTTGACATTTACTTGAGGGTTTTTAACATTTTGAGGGCAGTTCCTGTTTTGATGAATTGATCTCGTGTCTCTTGTACTGGTTTCGGCTTTCGACACCTAAGTGGGAAATTACTTGAACTTCCATGCCATGTCTGAATACCACCATTCTATCATTTATGATGTCTATTGCTTAATGAACTTACTCCATTCATCCTATGATAGGATTCCTATCTTTTAATTTGAATTAGAAAAAGGGACATTTTAATTTAATAATTTTGGAAATATAATAGGTTGTAAATGAGGCAGACAAGATTATTCTTATTTTTTTTCCCTTGGTATATCCAAAATATAGAAGGGCTAGAAATAGAAAATATAACCATCATCTTAGATTGTTTTATACCCTATTTGGGCTTTGTATGCCAAATTACATTAGCTGATCAGTTCATTTTGTTCGACATAATTATCTTTGGTTGTTACCCTACTAACAATGAAGATAAACACTCGAACAAAAACGACGACTTAAATGAAAAAGCTTAACAATGTAAATGATTGACCTAGCTTGATATTCTAATCAACCATTTCTTCGTTGTCATCTTTGTTTCTTTCACCATTATTTGGTTTCTATATTCAGTTGGTTTCTCTATCACATTAGTTTTGTTCTGAGGAAATCACGCAACTCTGGTTTATTTTGACAGTTAATACATTCTACAGACTCACATGTCCCATTTGTTAGTCTAGCCAACCTTTGTTGTCTAGTATCACTTTAGGCCGACCGAAATCATTAGCATTTCATCAACCTCCTGATGAACTTTTACTGTCCTTGATTTTTGACTTTGTGATTTCTAGCTCTTGTTAGTTCAGGTGTATAGTTTCCAATCGGCAAAGCCCATTATTATACCGTGTGCTGTGCTCCACATGCGAATGTCTGTAATGGAGTCTAGATTGTCTACACCTGGGTGGACAGTTTGAGATTCTCCATTATCAGTGACATGAATATTAATTGGTGTCACTTTAAATACCCTAGGAGACCCCATTGAAAAGAAACTTGGAATTCGACACTGGATAATTTGGATTTTATTCTTAGCATTTATACAATCTAAATTCTTTGTTGTGATATATACCTTCAGATTCCTAGGTAGATTTGTTGTTTTTTTCATTTATGGCCAAATTGAATTCTGCAGGTCGAATTGTGTTTTGCAAGTGGAGCATAATGGCAAAGAGTCCTGGCAAGGTGCTGTCTTGGCTTGGGACAGAGTTGTTTTGCTCTGTTTCTGTTCAGAAACAGGGCAGCGATGGCTGGAAGGTGCAAGGCGCAGGCGCAGAGGAATTGGCTGCAGTTGCTCTATTTTTTCAAGGAAAAACACAGCAGGTCTGTTGTGTTTGTTTCGAGGAAAAATAGAGCAGGTGGCTATGTTTTATGGGCAAGGAGCGTTTGCTTTAGCTAGAGAGCAGCAGGTCAGTTTAAAGTTTGTTGTTTCTTGCTTTGTTTTGTTAAACAAAAGAATGCAGCCATTCTCCAAAATAGGTGATTTTACACAATCTATTCAAATTTATAACATTCAGGCATTCACATCATTTCAGAATTATTTTCATTGATAAATGCACTGAGTTACAAAAACTAAACCATGAAATTTACATAAGATTCTAAACTGAATATACTACATAAACTAGAAGTAGTTTAACTGATAAAAGTAGCCTGAAGAGGATTTGTTATTTGTAATGAACACTAATAAAAGAGTTGGATATTTTTAATGAACATATATGTTCATATTTTTGGTAGATTGTCGGTTCTGGTTTGTTTCTATAACTGGGCTCATATCTCTCAAATCTATGTAACTTTGCAACTTAATAGTAGAATTGTTTTATAGACTAGGATGTGTTCCTCCCTGCGATAATTGAAGCGAAACTAATTTAGTGGACAGTGCACACTTTGCTTCATTAAGATTTAGTCGACTGCTAGCTGCTACTTATTGGTGTTTATAAGTGATGTTATAGAAGTTTCAATTAATCATTTAGACTATTTCTATCAATGTCAAGCTATTGAAATATAGAGATCAGTTAGTTCTGCGTTAATGCAGTTATGTGATAAGATAAAGTTCTTACGATATGTTACGCTCGTAAACAAGCTTCATTATTTCAGTAACTTACCTCTTTTTGTACAGGTAATGTAGGGTAACAATGTAATCCACAGTCTTCATTATTTAAGAGGCATCATCTCTTCTACGTCCTTGCGATGACAGTGACGCAAACTCTAGTTTTTTAACCTTTTGTTTTGATCACTTGAGATCTTGCTATATACCAATTCAAGGGTTTCAGTTTCAGTTTCAGTTTCAGTTCTTTCTTTTCTTTTCCTCTGTTTGACTATCTTGAAGACATATTGCCTTTCAAAAAAAAAATCTTGAAGACATATTGCCAAAAATCCTGATTAAATAATAATCATAATATTATAATAACAATAACTGTGGAATAAATCATAATATTATATTGGTCATACATATTACTTCACTGAAATTTTACTGTTTTTTGCATCTTCAGCACCTTTTTTTTCCGTTGTTTGCGATTGTTCATCTGCTTTAGCTTCAATGCGGTTTCGTTATTCAGTTCATGTAGGTCTTTGAACTTGATAGAGTTGATATATTGAGATGGGTTTTTGGTTTATCTTTTTATATTCTATTTTCATGATTTTTACACTCTGTGGGATTTGGCACTTGTAATGAATTGAACAGGTGATCCTTGTTTCTTTTTCAGCTCGAGTGGTTGTTTCATACTGGGGAGATGGTGTTCTCATTGATTGGAAGCTGGGAAGGTTGTCTGATTACCAAGATTCAGATAATGGTAAATTTTCCAAAGAGCTGCCAGTGTTTTCATCATTTTCATCATCAGCTTTGGTTTATTAGCAATCTTTATAAGTCATGTTTGTCTGTCATTGAGTACTGACTAATTTTTATACTGCAGGGCTCTGAAGGTCTGAGCCAGTACGGGCAGCAGTATGTTGGACAGGAGAATGCGCATACATTGCTTGTTTCTGGGGTGCAAAGTGTGTCGTTGTATCAACCATCACCGGTGCCATATACAAGCAACTACCAGGTGCTGCATTCTCATCATTTTCAGTTTATTGAACAAGCAACTACCGAAAGAAATGGGGCCTGTTCCTAAGGGCATCAATGTATTTTCTTACATTATAACTAGGTGGATTTGTATTGTTGGAAAAAACATTGAGAAATTCTTTTGTTTTAGATGCGAGCGAAACATGATATAACAAGGTTCCATTTGTTCAGGTTAATCCTGTTATTGTACATTAGTGCTATTTGTTTACATGTTTTTGTTTGGCGTCAAAACTTGACAAGTTCCTTTTTACGGTTGATTTTGTATTTATCTAGCATATAGTTTGTGGAATCTTATTCGTGCCGGAGGCATGACACAAACCATAGTAAGGACTGATTTTGCAGGTGCCACGGCTGTGATTTTGCTGCAGCAGCAAAAAAAAAATATAAATTTTTTTTTCGATTATATTAATTTGCAACGGTTTGAAACCGTTGCAACAAAACAGATTTTTTTTTTTTTTGAATTTTGTTTTAACTGCCAACGGCTTAAAACCGTGGTTGCATCTTGCCACGGCTAGAAACCGTGGGCTTTCTTCATCAGTTGCCACGGCTTAAAACCGTGGCCATGAATTGACACGGCTAAAAACCGTTGCTATGACGTTTGCCACGGTTTATTTCTCACTGTTTAGCCACGGCTTAAAACCGTGGCCAGGGTTAGCCACGGCTTAAAACCGTTGCTACCTTGTTAGCCACGGTTTAAAACTGTTGCTATTATCCATACTTTATCACGGCTTAAAACCGTGGCTATGGTTGCCACGGCTAAAAACCGTTGCTATTGTTCTTGCAACGGTTTAAAACCGTGGCTAAATGCTGAAAATCACCACCCCTACTCAAGCATAAAACCGTTGCTACAATGTTTAGCAACGGTTTATAACCGTTACAAGGAATTTCGCGACGCCTCTGTAGCCCACGGCTCTTAGCCGTGACAATGGGTTACGCCCACGGTATAGAACCGTTGCTAAAGGGGATTTTTGGTGTAGTGATGACACATTGTTGGAAAACATTTCTTTCAAACCGGACAATACGTAGCGAGAGCCGACAACCGATGTTGGCATGTTCTGCAAATATGTGATCTTTGTTGCATTGAATATGCCAACAAAGGAATGGCAAAGAAGAGATTTTGATCGCGGATGATTATGGAGTTCACGGATTACTTGCAACTTCCAACAATCATTACCTTGTAACACCTCTCTCAACTAAAATGGGCACCCATACTTTTTTGTACTGGTCGATCGAGCAACCTCCAATTTTGCCTTTGATTTTTCTTGAGTTTCTCTCCCTTCTCACATCCCAAATGGATACTCCGTTTACGTCTTCTATCAGCGGGTTCCAATTTAGTGATAATTAGAATCATGTTATTATCCATACCAACACCTTGGACAAAGCTATCATGGACGACGTCGATGGCAATGCCTACAAAAAAAATACATACTGACGTTAGGAACACCAATAAACTTGTTAATCAATGAACTTGTGAAACAATATTAGACAAGAATGACATGCCTACAAGAATTAACCTTATATCTTCCAAAATAAATAAGTCGCCATTATCGACTACTTCATATAGTGCACGTTCCTCATTCTTGTCAACATTATCATCCTTCTACATTAAGTAAATAAAAAATTTGTTATTCTAACTTTCTAATCGTATATTAAAAAAGACAATGAATAAAATGATTAAGGCAAATGTTACCTCTAGAAGGTTGGTATCTTTCAAATACACTTTAAGTATCTCCTTGGTTGTCAAGATTATTTGAAGGTATCTCTAAATCTATTAGATTGACGATGATATCCTATGCACAAAATAATAACAACAACAACATTCATCAATTGGGTACCAGCTCAGTGGCAGGCCTGTGGCAGAGGGAATCACAATTCCAGGGTTCGAACCCTGCCGGCGGCATCTGGGGGATGGGTTAAGGGATAAATATATATAAACAACAACGATCAAACTAACCTTAAAAACATAAATAAACAAATTTTAGGGTTCTAATATCGAAAAATTACTTTTAAGACCTACTTTTTCTGTTTTCACAAAATAGACCATTTTGATACCGTAGTTGATGTATGGTTAGTTTGTGCCCACTTTTATAATTTTATAACCAAAAAAGACTCTTTTATTAACCCAGGTAACCTATAAATTTATAAGGCATCTTTACCCTTCCAAAACAAAAAAAACATACTTTTATTAATTATTATAATTAAGGCCAACCAATTGCTAGTTGAATTAGGTATATAAGTTGATGATTTCTGGCTTATTATTTCTACAATCACTCTCCAAAAATTATCTAATGGAGCCAGAAGTATCACATTATTATTATTATTATTATTATTATTATTATTATTATTATTATTATTATTATTATTATTATTATTATTATTATTATTATTATTGCCCTCTATAGCTCACTGCAATGATTAATCACAGTTTTTTTTTTTTTTTTGATAGCCTCCAAAACTTCAGTTATCACTTGTTGTAACAATTTTGGCAGCTTTGTTCTATACCCAATGACAGATAGCCTAATCTCTTCTCTGTTTCACAAATATTTATCTTTGTAAGAAACAAAAAACTTGAGTATTATTCATGTAGTTTAATATTCTTAATTTTTTTACAGTTCAAGTTTTAGGGCTTTTAACAATCTAAGTTGAGATGTAAACACTGTGATCTTTTTATAGCTGAAACATACCAAAAAAGAATAATAATAAATAAAACAAGTTTGTGGTATTTCTGGCTCCATTAGATGTGTTTTGAAAAGTGTAAATTGACAGAAATCATCAACTTATATAGTCTAACCCAAACAAATACAATGATAATTGAAGTCATTTCATTTGCTACGTTGAACAACAAGCTGATAACTATGTCTTTAAAAAATATGATAGTTTAAGTTTTGAGCCTATTAATGAGCGAGTTAAGAGGTAAGAATTATTATCTACTTGGAACTGAATCATCCCCCTACTCCCACACATAATAATAATAATAATAATAATAATAATAATAATAATAATAATAATAATAATAATAATAATAATAATAATAATAATAATAATAATAATAATAAGCCTTATTATTATTATTATTATTATATTTATTATTATTATATATGATGTAGTAGAAGCCTGATTTCCTTGACCTTGACCTGCACAAGGAATACAGATGAGCCAAGGATCACCGTTGTGGTGGTCGATGGCATTCTGATGCTAAAGTCAAACAATGCTTAAAGTTGTAAATTAAGTTTTATAGCATACATTTGTTCATCAACCTTGTGTCTTATTTATAATGCGAGAGTAATCCTTGTTCGGTTAGGCCTTTGGTAGCATAGTTTAGGGAAAGAGATCTTGTTGGAAACTCTTTCCTAGTTGGGAGTCGTCCATGTAGGAAAGTTTTCCTACACGACTTGTGCTCTTAGATCTACGGGAGAGGTTTTCTTTTTGGAGTGTTGTCCATGCAAGGAAGTTTTCATGCGCGACTTATACTCTGGTATCTATTTCTTAGTCGGAACCAATGTATTGTTGGCCTACCCGTCTTAGGTGATCCCCCAGATACTTGTCTGATTAGGCCTTACAGGTATTGGGCTTTACTATGTGACGTGTGAGCTTAGTAGGGTGCTGCAATTTGGACCCAACATTTTGAAATCTGCCAAAAGGGGCTTAGTTTCATCTGAGCCTTGCCAGATTGGGTGGGCAATCAGACTCGCACTGCTCTTCCGACTAGATCATCATGACACGTGTATGGCACGGATTCAAGGACGGTTTGATGTATCATCAGTTGCTCCCCCTAGTTAGTGAGCCATCACGTCGGTCCACTAATTCATTTCAAAAGGAATTGTACAGTCGTGATGATTAGGCTCGAAACAACGTCTCGAGCGACGCACATCATTAAATGAGTATGTGACTGCTCGAAAAAGGGGGTGTGAATCCCAAGCTCTATATAAGTTTTCGTCACTACAAAGGAAGTTTTTTTACTTATGTATTTTTCTGAAACTACTTCTTGCTTTTGGATTCATAAGTGCATTCAAAAGTCCACATTTTCTTTCATGGCGAACAATGTCGAACTCACCCCTAGACAGGAGTTGTCCTATGTTTGCCTTGATTTTTACTGGGATAAAAAGGTTGGTGAATCTGATTTGGCTAAGCTCCGGGATGAATACCTGATTCCTGAAGACTTGAAACTTACCCCCTTGGGCACTAACCATAGTCCGTTAACACCTCCGCAAGGATTCATCGCCTTGCATAAAGGCATGTTTCAATCTAGGTTTCATTTTCCAGTTCCGGAGGATATTTGGCGCTTCCTGGCATATCTTTTCATTCATCTCGCTCAGATGGTACCAAAAGGGTTTAGGACTTTGATTGTTGTCCTTATCAGGGCGAAGGATGCTGGCCTTCGGTTAACTCCACAGGTGATTCATCTGCTGGCTTCCCCTCGGCTGAACTCTCACGGAGCCTGTCAGCTGAGTCCGCCAGATTGCTTGGGTTCACTGTCAAATGATTTCAAGTTTTGGCAGAAGTATTGTTTTCTGGCTTCTTCGGACTCTTCGTACTTTAAGCTGGAGAGGCGTCTGATTGTCAGATATTTCAAATTTGATCGCAGTAAACGTAATATCCCTCCTTATTTTTTTTGTCTAATCTTTACGGATATTGACGTGTTGTTTTATTATTTTTTTCAGAGAAATTTGTAACTCCAACTCTGACTGAAGAGGAGTCGATGAAGAAGGCGTTCAATAAGCTTTCGTTTATGACCATTTGAGAGGTCATTGCTTCAAGCAACATCGTGCTGAGCGGGTTGTTCAAGTACTTTCATGTAGCTCCAACTTTGTTTAGGTCATTTCCAATAAAGGCTGCCAGCAGTCGTTCAAAGAAGAGAAAGCTCACGATGCCTAGCCCTATGAGGCAGGCTAAATTGGAGGCAACCTTGCCACCCATCCGTCGGCCCAAGAGGAAGCGAGCTGGTCGCAAAATTGATTCCTCTTTTGATCCGCTGATTTCGCTGGAGAAAGAAGTGACCGTCGTGGAGCCTGGACTTAACAAATCCGCCCGAGAAATAGTTCTGGGAGAGCGGGGTGTTGTGTTTGAGCCTCTTGCTTTCGTCGTTGTCCTGGAGAGGGATTGTTCAGAGTGGCGGACCTCGGCGAGGTCGGGGCTTTGCATCTTGTCGTGTCTTCGGATATGAATCCTGCAACCGAATCTACTGATGCTCCTTGTTCTGCTGAAGCTATCGCCCTTGGGAGTGGATCTTCTCCCTCTCTCCCGCCCTTAGACTCGGTGTTGAGCATCGGGATAAGCCTCCAGTTGAGAAGGCATCGGCTGTGAAGCTAGTGTCTTTGAAGGGTCCCCTCAAGACAATGTCGACATCTAAGGGGGAGGCGAGCGTGTTGTTAGATCAGAGTGAGCTACAACCCGACCGTCATAGTAGAATACATGCTTTAGAAAAGGTTTTTGCTAAACTGTGAAAGTCATATTCAGACGCACTCTATCGAACAGATTCCTTAAGCAAATAGTTGGAGGAGTATGGTGTTGGGACAGACTCTGAATCGGTGCAGGGCGCTCAGACTGATCTTGAGGCCAAGTTGGAGGCCTCGAAGGCTGGGCTGAATCTTACCAAGGTTGGCCTGACGTCCGCTTAGGCGGAGTTGGGGCGTACTTGAGAGAAGTTGAAATGCGTGGAAGAGGTGGCGAGCATTGTGTAAGTTGATCTGCAAGCCTGAGCCGTTGAACAGGAGCGAGTTGCTTCCAAGTTGACTACCTTACATCAGGAGCTTGAATCTGAGGTGGCTAACGGGCGTCGTCGTATCCATGAAGAGGAGGATCGGGTTGCTTCTGTGTTGGCTGAGTTAAATATTCTAAGACAACAATTGAAAAAAAAAACAATCTCATATGGCTGCGCTTTTCAGACGGGTTGAAAAAGGTGGAAACGAGCCTAGCAGAGTTCGAAGCTCGGGAACAGAAGCGACATGCAAACTTGGATTTTGCTGAGATTTTTCGAGGTAGGCAAGAACTGCTAGGGCTGGTCAAAGAAGAGAACCCCGACCTTGAGCTTGACTTTGCGCGCTACAAGACGAATTTTTATTAGAAAATTGAAGAGGTAGAAGCTTATGATCTTGTGTCCTCGACTAGCAATTCGGGATAGGCCTTGGACGATGCTAACTTATCCCCCGTAATTCCTTCTAATGTAATTGGCCCTTCGACCTCTGGAGCGGACTCTCCAAAACTACTATAATCGTCAAGATATGTCTTAAAAAAAGGTTGTTAAGTAGTATTTCATACTTGTACTTTTTAGAGCTTAGGTATGTTGTCATGTTGTTGCGTCGGTATTCTAGATGTGTCATTTACACAGTAGATTCTTAAGTCATTGTGTTTCGACTTTCTTAGACCATCTACATATACTCACTGACAGTGGGTCGGACCAGAAGCTATTATCATCAGTTGGAACTAACTAAGCTTGTGGTCGAGTTTGGCGATCACTATCTGCGAAAGAACATTGATCCTTGGCAAGCCATCGTTATCAGGCTCGATAAGCAATGACTAGAATCCCACTTTCTAACCCATCGTCATCTGTGCTTGTCGGACTAGGCGTTAGAACGGACCAAAAGCCATTATCTTCAATCGGAACTGACTAAGCTTTGATCGGGTTCGACGATCAGTGTCTACGAAAGGACATTGATCCTTGGCCATCGTCATCAGGCTCGATGAGCACTAACTAGACTCCCACTTTCTAACCCATCATCATCCGCGCTCGACAGACTAGGCGTTAAAGCGGACTGGAAGCCATCGTCATCTGTCAGAACTGTCTAAGCTTTGGTTGGATTCGGCGATCAGTGTCTGCGAAGGACATTGATCCTTGACAAGCCATCGTCATCAGTCTCAATGAGCATTGACTAGACTCCCACTTTCTAATCCATCGTCATCCGCGCTTGACGGACTAGGCGTTAGAACGAATCAAAAGCCATTGTCATCAGTCGAAACTGACTAAGCTTTGGTCGGGTTCGGCGATCACTGTCTGCGGAAGGACAATGATCCTTGGCAATCTAACATCATCAAACTCGACGAGCACTGACTAGACTCCCACTTTCTAACCCATCGTCATCCGTGCTCAACGAACTAGGCATTAGAGCAGACCAGAAGCCATTGTCATCAGTCGGAACTGACTAAGCTTTGGTCAAATTTGATGAGTCTTACTCAAGTATCTCGACTTATGAAATTCACTGAGTGGTCTGACATGGGGACCAGTTCAGCGGATCCGAGATGGGGATCAAATAATAATAGATTGATTGTGTGTCGAGCCAAACAGCAGTGGAAGTTTAGTAAAAGCAAATACCCTTTTTTGAGGTGTTCTACATTCCATGGCCGCTTAAGGCTTTCACCGTCCATGTCTTCCAACCAATATGTCCCTGGCTTGTTGACCTTGGTCACTTTGAAGGGCCCTTCCTAATTCGGGTTCAGCTTACCTGCGCCTAGTTCTTTAGTATTTTGCTGAGTTGTTCTGAGTACCCAGTTTCCCACTTTAAACTCATGTGGCTTGACTTTCTTGTTGTAGTACTGAGCCATTTTTTGTTGGTAGGAGGTTGTCTTGGCGGAAGCCCGGTCTCTCCTTTCTTCGAGGAGGTCTAACCCGACGCGTAAAGCTTCATCGTTGCCTTCCGCCCTGAATTCCTTTGTTTGGAAAGTCTGCATTTCTAGCTCCACCGGGACCATCGCTTCCAACCCGAAGGCTATGGAAAAAGGTATTTCCCCAGTGGGGATCCTTTTGGTGGTCCGATATGCCCAGAGTATTCTTTGTAGCACTGAGACCCACTTTCCCATGGCTGCGTCAAGTTTTCTTTTGAGCGCTTTCAAGATTGTTTTGTTAGTGACTTTCGTCTGGCCCTTGGCTTGCTGATGCCTTGGTGAGGAAAAATGGTGGCTGATGCCAAGATATTTCAATAGCTTTTCAACCTTACTGCCTTCGAATTGGGTTCCGTTGTCATTGACTAGTAGGGGTGGGCACGGGATGGGATGGGACGGGATGGACCTCATCCTTATCCCATCTCGTTCATTCAGGATTGGGATGGGATAGACCTCATCCCATCCTATATGGGATCGAGACGGGACGGGATCAGCAAAAAATAAAACATTTTGTTTATTTCACAGTGATGTTATTTTTTGTTTTCAAATGTAAATAACTGTATTAGCTTTACTAGTACTTTTATGAAAGGATAGATACATATGATTGTATATATGAATATGTTTTGCTATGCATTTTTAGTGTGTGAATTTCTATAAGAAAGATTTACTACATTGAGTTTTTTGTGAATGAACATTATTTAGTACACAAATTTTGTTTTATCTAGACTAGAATGCATGTGTTATCATTTTCATGAATAAGACAACAAAAGAAAACAATTTCTATTATAATAGAATCCATGTGTTATTATTTTCAGGAATAATATTAAATAATTAACAATAAATATTTTAAAAAAATCAATTAGAGACGTGACGATTTCGGGATGGGATTGGTCAGTCCCAATAAGACTCGAAAAAAATCGGGACGGGATCGGGATCTTGAGATGGGATGCCCACCCTATTAACTAGTGTCCAGGGAATGTCGAACCTGCAGATGATTGAGTCCCATAGGAATTTTTCAATTTGATTTTGGCTTCTCTTGGACAGGGGCTCGACATCGACCCATTTGGTGAAGTAGTCTACAGCTACAAGGAGGAAATTCTTATTGGCTAAGGCCAGAAGTGGGCTCGTCTTCGGAGTCAAGAGTTGAGTGGGCATTTGTGTATACGGCGCAAACCTTTGACATTTGTCACATCTGCAGACGGTGTCCTTGGCGTCCTACTACATCTTCAGGTAATAGTACCCTAAGGTTAGGGCTTTGTAGGCCAGAGTTCTCCCACCTGGGTGGTTCCCGCAGATGCCATCATGAATCTCTTTAAGAACATGGCTCGCCTCTGAGGGAGTCTGGCATCTGAAATGATTCTTGTTTTGCTTCCTTTTACTGTGGATGACCTGTCATAGTGCAAGATCCATCCTTGATCGATAGATTTCTGCTATTTGTCGCCAGGCTCTTGTTCCCTATCGCCAATAAATTCGGCGATGAAGTCTGCCAATGCTTGAGCTTATGGCGGTTCTTAAAGCATAGTTGATATCAAACTGCCCCAGTTCCATTGACCATTAAACCATCCTTCTTAACCATTCCGGCTTGTGTAACACTGTGCGAAGTGGATGTTTGGTCAAGATCGTTATGAAGTGAGCCTGAAAGTAGGGCCGCAGTTTCCTGGAAAAGACAACCAACGCCAGAGCTAGCTTTTCTATGTCCAGGTAGTTTGCCTCTGCTTCTACGAAGGTTTTTCTAGCGTAGTACACTAGTCTTTGTACTCTTTTATTGTTCCGCACGAGAGCTAAACTGGTGGCGTGCTTTGAAACGAACAGATATAAGTAAAGTGTATCTCCTGGCACCGATTTCGAAATTAGTTATGTACTTCCCATGTATGCTTTCAGACTCTAGAATGTTGCTCGCACTCTTCATCCCATTTGAAGCCCTTGCTTCCTCAAAATTTTGAAAAAGGAGAGGCACTTATTAGACGATTTGGAAATAAACTTGTTGAGTGTTGCCACCCTCCCAGTAAGGCTCTGAACTTCCCTAGTGGTGGTCAGGGACTTCATATCGAGAAGAGCCTGAATCTGCTTTGAATCAGTTTTTATCCCTCTTCGATTCACTATGTAACCGAGAAATTTGCCTGACTCGACCTCAAATGTGCATTTTTGCGGGTTGAGCTTCATCCGATACCTGTGGAGCTTATTGAATGCTTCGGCGAGGTCGGCGATGTGATCTGGATTGTGGAGGCTTTTGACCAGCATATCATTTATGTATACCTCTATGTTCCTGCCAATTTGTTCCTTAAACATTCGATTCACCAGTCGATGCTCTAGCATTTTTTAAGCCGAACAACATCATACGATAATGTATATCCATCTGTTAGTTATGAAAGAGGTATTCTCTTCGTCTGGGGAGTGCATCTGCACCTGGTAATACCCGGAATAAGCATCCATGAAACTCAAGAGGTTGTGTCCAGACGTGGCGCCCATGATTTGATCAATGCGAGGAAGTGAAAAGTTGTCTTTCGGACACGCCTTGTTCAAGTTTGTGTAGTCTACGCAGACTATCCACTTCCCAATTTTTTCTTACCAGGACGGTGTTTGTCAACCAGTCTAAGTACCATGCCTCTTTGATCACGTCAGCATTGAGTAGTCTTTATACCTCTTCGTTTATGATATGGTTCCTTTCAGAAGCCATGGGTCTCTTCTTCTACCTAACGATTCTCCGCGCGGGGTCAATCTCCAATCAATGAATGATCGCGGATGGGTCAATTCCCACCATGTCTCGCATCATCCAGGTGAAGACATTCTTATTTTACCATAACAGCTTTATCAGGTATCCTGTAACTCTTTGCTTAGGTGAGAACTTATCTGGACGGCTTTATTGTCGTTGGGGTTGTTGAGGTAGATTGTGATAGATTCCTTCTCTGGTTGACCAACATTGGGTCTTCCTCTTGGGCTAACTGGAGTCTCATCATCTGTATTAAAAGATTCGTCTTCGATCTCTAGGGTTGAGCTTTGAGAAGTCATAGTCGCAAGGCCGTAATGTAATTGATAATTGTCCAGCTGCTTCAGGGCTGCATAATAGCAGTCTCTGGCTTTCGGCTGGTTTCCTCGTATGGTGCCTACTACTTGATTGGTAGGGTAGTGGATACATTGGTGCAAAGTAGAAACCACCACCTCCATATGGTGGAGCCAAGACCTTCCCGGGATGAAGTTGTAGGTGGACGAGTCATCGACCACCACAAACTTCTGAAATAGGACTTTTTGAAGTTGTGGCTCTCTCGCCACTACTGTCAATTTGATATTCCCTTCACCCCGCTGAACCCGACCATGGGGTGGCTGGCAAGCATTAGGTTCTCTTCCTTCAACTGCATGTTGCAGAATGCGTTGAGGAATAGAACATTCAAGAAGCTCTCGGTGTCTACCAAAGATATCCTCACTTCCCAGTTTGCTATGAAGACCGAAATTACAAGGGCTTCATTACGCGGAGATTGGACTCCTTGGAGGTCTTTATCTATAAAAGTCAAGGACAAAATCGGGCTTTGGGCAAAAGCGTGTTGCACCTATTGGTCCTCGTAGATTGACTGGGTCTGCATCTCCCGGAGCACTCTCTTTCGAGACATGTTGGATTGTTCAGCTTCTGAGCATACTCTATGTAGGATGTAAGCAACATCCACCGCCTTGCCTCTAGTTTCGATGACGGCCAGCTCCTTTTCTTTCGCCCAGTCGTGTGTGATGTTTAGGCTCAAGAATTCCTTAAGTTTCCCTCTCTTGATCCAGTGCTCAATCTTGTAACTGAGATTCTTGCAATCTTCGATATCATGGCTGTTGTTCTTGTGAAAGGAGCAGTATTTTCTGATATTCCGTTGCAAGGGGTTTCACCGGAATTTGACGAGCCACTTTACTTCTTTCCAATCCTTAATGTTCTTGAGGACATCGAAAAGGCTGGAGTTGAGGGGAGTGAAGGATTGTGAGTTGACATAGCTGGAGGCTTTATCTCACCCAGTGCGGCTAGAGTCAGGTTTGTCATTGTTCCACTTCCCTTTACCCCCGTCGCCACCCTCCTTCTTGTCTCCGCCTTCCTCTTGGTGGCTGACATCTCGTCAAGAGTGATGTATTTATGGGCACTCTTCAGTAAGTCCGTCGTATCAATTGGAGGCTTCAGAGTGAGGAAATCATAGAACTCGTTTTTCCTCAGAGCCAAGGTGAAGGTCGTGATTGCGGTGTCGTTACTGCAGCCACCAATGAGGGTCATTTAATTGTTGAAGCGTGTGACGTGTTCCCTTAACGTCCCGTTCGGCTTCTGTTTGAGGGTGAGTAGGTAATGCGGACCCTTTTTTATTTGTTGGTTGTCGACAAAGCGTGTAAAGAATGTTGTCGCCAGAGTCCGGAATGAGTCGGTGGACCTCGAAGAAAGGTTGTGGAACCAGGTCAGCTGACTTCTTCAGGCTGGTAGGGAATGACCGGCACATTATGGCTTTGGACTCTTCCTTGAGCGCCATTACATGTTTGAAGTAGTGAAGGTGATGGGACGGGTCTACTGTCCCGTCGTAAAACTCTAGTTTTGGAGGAGTGAATTTTTTCAGCAGAGGCTTGTTCATGATGTGATCATGAACAGGGGACATCGAGGTCGAACAGCACGTCAGGATTGGTGGCCTCTAGCATAATGGGGTTCTGCGAAACGGGTTTTTCAGCCCTAGACGTTAGCTCTTTGTTGGTTGCACCTCCGCCTCTAGTTCACTTGGAGCCCACAGAGGTAACGCGGCTCTTCTGAACGTGTTCTCTGGTGCCTTCTGGGGATGGGGCTTTTTGCTGCTCCCGATCTCCTTCTATAGGTGGAGGGTTCTGATGAGTAAGCATCTCCACCGCTCACGTAATTTGTTGCATCTGGGTTGACAGTAGATCCACCCTGGGGTCCGACGCGGCTGCTATCAGCGCGGGGGTCTGATTTGTTTTCCCCGTGGTGCCGGAGCCGTCGAAACTGGCGGCTCTCCTCAAGTACAAGTGTTCGAGGGCTTAGGGATGTCTCCATTGTTGCGAGATCTCGTAGTCTCCACCTCTCTAGACTGTGAGGAAGAGGTGATATCATTGTTTTTCAAGGAACTTCATCGTTCCCCACGGACGACGCCAAATTGATGTATTCGAATCCTGCTCTTCTTGACCTACACAAGAAACACACGTGAGCCAAGGACCACCGTTGTGGTGGCTGATGGCAGTCCGATGCTAAAGTCAGACAAGGCTTGAGAAAAGCTTAAAACTGTAAATTAAGTTTTGTAGCGTACCTTTGTTCATCAACCATGTGTCTTATTTATAATATGAGTCCTTGTTCGGCTAGGTCTTTGGTGGCGTAGTTTAGGGAACGAGATATTGTTGGAGATCATTTCATAGCTGGGAGTCGCCCATGTAGGACAGTTTCCCTACACAACTTGTGTTCTTAGATCTGTGGGAGAGGTTTTCCTTTTGAAGTGTTGTCCATGCAAAGAAGTTTCCATGCACGACTTATACTTCGGTATTTGTTTCCTAGTCGGAACCAATGTATTGTTGGCATGCCCGTCTTAGGTGATCCCCCGGATACTTGTCTGATTAGGCCTTACGAGTATTGGACTTTACAATATGACGTGTGGGCTTAATAGGGTGCTGCAATTTGGACCCAACTTACTGGATTCTGCCAAAATGGGCTTATTGTCATCTGGGCCTTGCTAGATTGAGTGGGCAATCAGGCCCGCTCTGCTATTCCCACGAGATTATCATGACACGTGTACGACGTGGATTCAATGATGGTTTGGTGTATCATCATCAATAATAATTTTATTATTGTTATTATTATTATTATTATTATTATTATTATTATTATTATTATTATAATTGATGTAGTCGAAGCCTGCTTTCCTTGACCTTGACCTGCACAGGGAACACAGGTGAGCCAAGGATCACCGTTGTGGTGATCAATGACATTCCGATGCTAAAGTCAGACAATGCTTAAAGCTGTAAATTAAGTTTTATAGCGTACATTTATTCATCAACCTTGTGTCTTATTTATAATGCGAGAGTAGTCATTGTTCGGTTAGGCCTTTGGTAGCATAGTTTAGGGGAAAGAGATATTATTGGAGATCCTTTCCTAGTTGGGAGTTGTCCATGTAGGAGAGTTTTCCTACACGACTTGTGCTCTTAGATCTGCGGGAAAGGTTTTTTTTTTAGAGTGTTGTCCATGCAAGGAAGTTTTCATGCACGACTTATACTCTGGTATTTATTTATAAACTATAAATAGGCCCTTAAAGTTATATATAATTATTTTGTTTAAAAATCAATTAATTTTTTTTCTTATTATTGAATTGTTATAATAAAATAAAAAATATTGAATATCCGCGCACGTAGAGCCCGTTGACACCCTGGTAATAATAATAATAATAATAATAATAATAATAATAATAATAATAATAATAATAATAACAACTAAATTAATGAATAAACAAAAAAAATTATTAATAAGAACAATGTGATATTTCTGGCTCAACTATATTTGTTTTGGAGATTGATTGAAGAAATAAAATGCTAGAAAAATCATCAACTTATATAGCTTAATCTAACCAACAATTGGTTGGCCATAATTAGATTAATTAATAAAAGAGTCTTTATTGGTCATAAAAGTAGGTTTTTTATTTGTTTAGGAAGGGTAAAGATGTCCAATAACTTTATGGGTTAATTTGGATTAACAAAAAAAATCATTGTTGGTCATAAAAGTGTAAAAGTCGTCACAAATTAGCCATTCAATCAACTATGGTATCTAAATAGTCTATTTTGTGAGAAAAAAAAATAGGCCTTAAAAGTCATTTTTCGTTTTAAAATTAACATTTTAACCCTAAAAATAAATATATTCCTTCAAATATAAACACAAAAAGGAAATTAAACATGGTAGTATAATAATCACAACAACAAAAAATACTCATGCAAGTTCATCTTAAGTTGAGAGTGTACCTCAAGTGGAGTGGGTTATTCTTCCTCTTGAAAATGTTCATCTTTTTCATTCACTCCTATAAATTGAACGCAATGATGACTCTCAACTCCACCATTATCATCTTCAAGCCTATCAACGTAATTTTCACTAAATTCGTTCATTTCTAGATACAAACTGCAGACAAACCCTTCCAAACGAAAATGAAGTAGTAGAAGAGATAGAGGAGGAGGATGAAGAAGTAGAAGAGAGGGAGGGATGCTGGCGTTTGGGGTTGTCTGACAAGCTTGGGGGGGAAGACAAGCCTTGCGAAATGGGCCCATTTTCTCGCACGAGAGAGAAGATGAAGCAGTAGAAGAGAGGCAAAGACAAGATAAAGAGGTATAAAGGGGAGAGAAATAAGATGATGAGATGTGTTAACCAACATTCGTCGTTTTGGCGAAATTAGGAGGGAAAGAGATGCGCAAGTCAAAAAGTTGTGGTCGCTGGATTTGGGAGAAAAAAAACATGTTTTTGAGTTTATATAGTGGTGGTGTCTTGCAATAAATTTAAAAAAAAAAAAAAAAAAAAAACTTGAGATGGTGGTGTCTTGCGAAAATGGTGGTGTATTTTAACAAATGTGTTTAATAATAGATGGATTTAATAGTTGTGAGATCCAATCAAAACCTTGTTGAGCACATGAGAGAAATGCAACTCATAGTGCTGCAAAATGTCAACACTGCCACATCAGCCTTCCAGATCCAGCAGCAGCAGGTGGGGTTGACAAAATGTATGTTTCCCAAATGAGGGGGTGCGGTGGTCCATACAACTACACCTTTGTCCAGAACAGACCACACCACACCACACCCTAATCTCTCAATCTCTCCTTGAATAGAATAGAATATTCCATGTGGTCCCCACTTCACTCTCTTGATCCGTTCTACTGATTGTTCCGATTGAGATATTTAATGATTATGTATTAGATATTTGATGAAATATCTCAATATAAATAGATATACCCATCCACCACAACCATTTTTATTTTTTATTTTTTATTTTTTTTTTGAGTGTATACCTCTTCTTGTCTTTGGTGGAATATATTTGATATTGGTTGAGATCATTTGACAGTATACATGATGGTCTTACGGTGCTGATTTTAGATCGCCTCCATCACCCTTTTAATTGGAAGCACAACTCTCACGCTATGCTTATTTTAATTTCCATCACTAAAATGCATTCTCAAGATAATGCAAATGACTCGTGAACCCAATCTTAGGGTGTGTTTGATTGCATGGAATCATATGTCATGAAAATTCATGACGAGACCCCTATATTTTAGGCTTTATTGATATATCATTTCACATCTACCATTTAATTTTGTAATCAATGGTGAGAATGAAATTTTCATTAACATGAAAATCACATTCCTTGACTTAGAGTTTAATCAACCACCTATAGAAATGGCAGTGGGGCGGTTTTTTTCGGGCATCTGCTCCGCCCCACACCATTTGACGTGGATTGGGTTTTCTTAATCGATTTTTTAGGCGAATTCGAATATTAAAAATGGATCCGTTACTGTTTTGAAGCGGATACGGATTTGGGGATATCCGCCCCACGGATATCCATTTATATATGTTATTTACAAAATTACCCTTATTCCCTTGATACAAATAGTTTACGAAACCTCAACCTAATTCTAGAAGCCTCCTGTCTTCTCTTCACTCTTCCATCCCACTTATTCGTCTTCATCTGTTTTATACAGTAAGCAAAGAAGGGGAGCATGGACTGCACGACACCACCAGCCTCCATAGCCATCGTCGCCAGCTAGACATACAATCACATAGGACAGGTAAAAACTCCTAATCTCCTCCTTCTTCTTCTAATCTCCTCCCCTTTCTTAACCTAATGAGTACGATGTAGATGAAGTTGAGGATGAACAAATTGAGGTGTACGAATGCAAGCCCAGGGACATCAATTTTGTTTAATAATGAAGGATGCAAGTCTACTAGCACAACAACCACCTCCTTCAATCAAAGGAGAGATCCAGTGTTCAGATCTAGTGTTCAAGTAGTGATCTAGTGTTCAAGAAGAGATCCACTGTTCAACAACCACCTCATTCAATCAAAAGAGAGATCTAGTGTTTGAACATCTTAATTGTGTTGTGATTCTAGATTATTTTCCTTCTTTAGTCATCTATGATTTCTTTGCACATATAAACTTATTATACTGTTACCAATTTTATTTGTAATGGGACAAATTTGTTCTAAAACTGCTTGTGTCTTTGTGTCTCAATTGATTACCATAACCAATTTTGTTTGAAATGCGAATAGAGAATGAAATGTTTTTTTTTTGTTAGGTTCCAATAGGCTTTTTTTTTATCTTGAATTTTGTAAGTAGACGGTATTTTTTTTAACGGATATCTGCCAATCCGTTCGAAGCAGGGATGGTTTTTGAAAATTTGTATAAACGGATATTTGAGGCGAATTTGAGGATCCACGACCCCTAACAGAGTGGGGATGGATTCTAGATTTAATTATATCATCAATCCGCCAATCTGCTCCGTTGCCATCCCTAACCACCTATCACTCTAGATTTAATTATATCATCAATTCTATTGCCCAAACTGTTTTATAATATTTTATCTTTTGATCACTATATATAAAAATATAAGTAAAGTTTTGGCAAATGATGAGCACTTCTATTATAATATTCTTTTCTTTTCTAATTAAAGTCAAAAGACCTTAAAATCTTTTTATTGATTTCTTTGTGAAGGAACCAATTAAGGTCTTTACAAATATTTTCTTAATTTAATTCTTTATTCATTATTTAATTCTGAGTTTTATTTCACATCGTTAGTCCTAACTTTTACTATTGGGTTCATTCTTTTTTAATAATGCAACAGGCCAAGCTGTATACAGATAATCATATACATTAAAAAGTCGCAATCTTATCTTCCTCGTCGATAAGTCCTATACAAAATCATGTACTGTTTTCAGACTACACTTGAAAAAGCATAAACATGATATAGAACTTTGGGTAGATTTTGAAATAAACATATATGACCAACTTTTGCCACTAGTTTGAATCAAAAGGCAAACCAACTCTTCCCAGAAACGGGTTGCTATCGGATGGGACCTCATCCAAATTCCCTAGATTGGTAGTAGACTTATGGTTCAGGATATCAAATTCTAAGTTCTTGTTCAACACTCTGAGCTTCCCAGATGGTTTTTGACCGCTTGCTTGACAATAGAGTCAACAACTTAAGGGTACGTGGCTTGGAGAAGTAAGGGGTGAAGTTTCCTGACAAGCCAAAATGAGCTTTGCTCCAATTTCTAATCATCCAAGTAGGCCTAACATGAGCACACACATCGCAACGTAGAGGTATGGGTAATTTACCAGGTGAGTTTATGTTGGGATGGAGTTGGCTTGAATAGTTTCACATCAAGTAAGGTGAAGTTGTCACTAAGGTTTATAAGGAGATGACCCACTCCCTAATAGCAATGAGGCCTTTTAAGATTTTAAAAAAAAAAAAAAAAACCGTGGCCCGGATGGTAGGCCCAAGACAGCGGGTGTTTATAGTGGACCTAGGTGAGCTCATGCATGCACCGAGATGGAGGTGTAGGTGCAGGCGGCACATTGTTCAGGGGATCCGAATTAAGTTCCAGATCCTTACTAAGAGAAGATATCCTACAAATCCGGACGAAGTGAAGGATCAGACACGAGGTAGCACATTGTTCAAGGGATCAAGCGCGAGGTAGTGAGCCAAATAGTGCATCGCATGTGCGCGGTCTGCCAGATGGATGGATCGTTAGTGCAGTGGTTGCGACTAAGGAGGAGCCGACAACAACGATGGGATAGCATCCCGTACACCGAGTGCTACCCACAGGATCGTGGTTGCACATGAGACTCGAGGAGGAGGTGTATTTCGAGATGTTGCAGACCGGTGAATGGATTGTAGGATGTGTGATGATTCTCGCCAAATGTGGAGATTGTTGGGATGGAGTTGGCTTAAATAGTCCCACATCAAGTAAGGTGACATTGTCACTAAGGTTTATAAGAAGATGGTGATGTCAAGTTGTCACTAAGGTTTATAAGGAGATGGTCCACTCCCTAATAGCAACGAGGCATTTTAAGATAAAAAAAACCCTACACCCGTGGCCCTGATGGTAGGCCCAAGACAACGAGTGTTTAAGTTGGGGACAATATCATTGCTATGTATAGTGGACCTAGGTGCGCGCACGCGCTCGACGCGCCAACAATGGTATCAGAGCACATAAAATCCTGAGAGTGAAAACACGTGAGGTTTGAGAACCCATTCTTAGCAGCAGCTAATTTCTTTCATATCTTTCTCATCACCATGGTTTCAGATTCTAACTTTGTGCAAGCTTCCATTCCACGCTTTGATGGTCACTATAATCATTGGAGCATGCTAATGGAAAATTCCCTATGGACCAAGGGGTGCGCGCAAGTGCACGTGCGCGTCGCCCCAACAATTGGTATCAGAGCCGATGGTTCGGCTGGGACTCGGTCGGCGAGGTGGAGGTGCAGGCAGCACATTTTTCAGGGAATAGGCGTAAGCGTAGGGTAGCGAGCCAGATCCAGGCGGGAGTGCAGGTCCTTCGGGATAACGATCATCCTCTATCGTGGTTGCACTCCCTAATAGTAACAAGGCATTTTAAGATAAAAACCTCACACCTGTAACCCGGATGGTAGGCCCAAGACAACGGGTGTTTAAGTTGGGGACAATATCGTTGCTATGTATAGTGGACCTAGGTGCATGCACGCGCTCAGCGCGCCAACAGTCTAGTTAGCCTTTCATACCTAAAACACCATAATGTATGTAGACCACCTGACTACTTAGAAAGGGGTTTGGTTTGAAGAAGGTTTAGGATTCACGATAACCGTAAGTTAGTCAATGGAAAGCTACTTGAATACCTAAAATGAATGAGGATGGATGAAATGACACTGACATTGAAAGCGGTATATTTCCTAACAAATGGTTCTTTTTGTATCTTTGTTTTTCCAATTCTGCCTTTCTCCTTGTCTTCGGCTGGTACACCAAACATTAATTTATAGTTTTGTTACTTAAAACATTGGTTTCTTTGTAGGTTGTGGGGTCCCTTTGCCCAGCCTACAATTTCCCATTCTGGAGAAAATAAACCTCTTCAAACGCCCATCACATTCATGCATACATACTCTGAAAGATTCCAACAAGTAAATAAATGAAATTGAAGTAAAGAAATTCACAATAAATAAAATTAATTAATAAACAAAATACTTTTATTCAATCAACTGAGTAACAATGGGCAAGCTACCCTTTATTTATAATTAACCTACCTTCTAAATCAAACCCTAAACCTAATAGGAAATCAATGTAAAAACATTAATTAGAATCCATATTACAAAAATAATAGAATGTCTAATATTGCTAAAAATACTACTATTATGAATATTAATAAATATCCTAATTACATCAACCACTCCAGGTTGAAAAAGCTTATCCTCAAGCTTACATGGTGCACTCGGTGCCTTCTGCCACTAAAGAAATGAGTTCGCATCTCACTATCAATTGGAGGAACCCGGTCCATAGAATCATGTTCATCAGTCTCACCCGTCAGCAACACAAATTTCTCTTTTGGGCAATTACTACGGATATGACCAATCTGAAACCCAAAGCACTTAAGAGAGCCCTCAGAAACGGGGGGCGGAGTATAAGTTGAGAAATTGCGTGGAAGGGGCATCAATGTCTTCTTCTCAGATCGGTCATGCAATTGTAGCTTTGTTTATGCTTGTTTAGCCATGTTCTCAACAACCGAAAGAGTATCACAATTATCCAATGCTAAGACAAACTGGAGTAGCGTATCCAAACCATGAAACTTATTAGCATAATCAATCGTCCAAATAGCTCGTGTTCATAATCCATAAGCACAAATACAAATCACATCAACTCAAGCATATCAGGCCAAATGTTAACAAATGTTAACAGGAGACAACCTCAATGTTGTTTGTCGTGCACATTCCTCCTGCCATCAAATATTTGCAGTACTCTTCAATTTTGTAACCACTAATTGTACCGCCTTTGAACGTTTTTAAAATCAAGTATACAATCAATTTCCAGGAACCAATCCATGAAAGCATCATCTGCAGCAAGTCCATCATAAGAGGCACGTTGAGTTTTAGACTTGTATCATCCTGACTCTCCAAGACAGTAATAAGTCGAGTCAACTAATCCTGATCAAAATAAATGCCACATCCAAAGTTAGGTGATCGAAAATGAGGTCTACTAATTTTGCTACCTCGACCTAAAGAAGGTTGAATTTATTCTGTCCTGAGTCGATGGCCAAGGCAGATTAGGATATCTCGGAGAACCTATCACCCAGTGTCTGCATGGCCATGTGGTAAGTCAGTCATATCTGCCACGAAAAGTTCAGAGGTTTGCATGCCCTTCAGTAAAAGATTCAAACTGAGGGGGAGAAGGGTTCTGTGATGGAAACTAGGACAAGGCAGGAAGTCGGTAGTGTGGAAAATAATTAGGGTTCAATCAACTACCAGAATTTGGGTCATACACGGCTTGTAGGGAGTTATAGGGGTACTGTGATATAAGAACTCAAGGAGAGCATTCAGGGCAAGGACGAGAAGGTTGTAAATAACTGAAAGTGGCTTGTGGTGGGCAGTGGAAGGGGTGGGATTATTAGAATTTAGGAGGTGCAAATAGGTAGATTGAGTATGGGCGGTAAGGTTGGAATAAGGAGGTGCACATATTCGGAGTAGGATTGAATTGGGTAAGAGGTGGGATAAGCTGAATACAAGGTTGGCATATAGTCGGCTGGTGGTTTAGCTGGAAGAACATAGTGGTGATCATTGGAATAGGAAGACAGTTGTTGGTGAACAAATGAGGAGGGCTGATCGACAGGAACGGATGGGTGTGGAAAGGCGGAGGAGTCGTTGGACTGTGGGCGAATGGATGGGATTTGAGATGGCGATCGACAGGAGAAGGACCCTTAGAATGGAGGAGGCTGGCGGTGAGCTATTGACCGTGCATCAATCATTTGATCGAGTCTATGGACGGAGCTGGTTTGGTTGATCGAATGATGCAGCAGATTGGATCGATCAATCGACTCTGTTGGGTTGTGCCATCGATTGTAATTGAATGAGAATTGGGTGTGTCGAAAACAAGAGGGTGGCTGACCTGAGTAGCATTTGGTGAGACGATCGACGGAAAGGAAAGACGATCAATTGTTTGTGTCGATCAACTGATTGAAGAAGGAGGGTTGGTGATCGACTTGGGTGGGAGAAAAAGTGGATTTGTGGTCGACTGGATCAGAGGAGGGGAAGAAAGAGAGTTGGTCTGTGGGCTTGTGTCACCATTGGCAATGGTGGTGACCATGATCCCTTGTTGTGTCGTCATCTGTGGTGTTGTTTGGGATTCATGGTCTGCCATAAACTTGATCATCATTTGTGTCATCTTTTCCATCGCCTCTTTCATCACTTTGATCTTTTTTCCAATGCTTGCATGTTTGTGTTCGTCTTTTCTTCCATCATCTGTTCCAATCTGGCAAGTTGGTTCGTCCGCTCAGTTCTTTCATGTTCAAACTTACATCCAAATAACCAGTTGAAGCCTTCCTTCCTTCCATGGCTTCTTTGATATTTTTTCCTCCATCATCTTATTAACATTTTCTTCTGCGTAAACGTCTGTTTTTGTCTTTGTCATGTAAAAGGAACATTAAGCTCTGATACTAATTGTTAGATTCGAACAAGTAAATAAACGTTGGAATAATACGATAATGGAAAGTAAAGAAATTGACAATAAATGAAATAAACAGATAAACAAAATAACTTTAATTCAATCAAACGAGTAACAATGGGCAAGCTACGCCCCTATTTATAATGAACCTACCTTCTAAATTAAACCTTAAACCTAATAGGAAACCAATGTGAGAACCCTAATTGAAATCCTTATTACAAAAATAATAAAATGTCTAATATTGCTACAATATACCTAATCAATCACAATTTTCACCTAATCTTCTTGCCCTTTTATGCAATCATGTTGAATCTCCAAGCAGTTAAGCCCAACTATTAATTTTCAACTCAAATATCTAAAAATCTCATATTCTCGTTAACAATATTTAGGCTGTAAAAACACATAAATCAAACATTGTATCATACACCGACAAAAAGTAGAAACTTACCTCTATGCATACGGTTGATAATGACCGCAGATAATAATATGACAAGGCGACTCACTTTTCTTTCTTCTTTACTTATTACTCTTGTGAGTTCTCTCCAAATTTACACCATTTTGGATTGGCCCTAACTTTTTGACACCACCAATTTACTCATTAACACCACCACCTTCTTGTCCAACATCGTCACCTGTTCTTTAACACCCCAATATAAATTTAAAACTCTCAATTTTTTTTCTCTCTTCTCCTATACCACTCTCAACGGTTTCTTCCGAAACAACCCATTGTTGTCCATTGATGTTGATGTTGTCGTCCCTTAGCTACGAGATTAGGGTGAGAGATGATTTGTGGAATTGTGGACCTGATGAGAAAAATGACGTCTTCTCCAAGCAAAAAACAAAAACACAACTAGAAAGTGCCATCTGTGGACAAGACAAGAGTATCTTTCTATTATCTTTGTCATAAACAACAAACAAAACCCCAATTAGTCAATTCTCCATCACTTCTTTTTTTTTTCTCATTATTTTATGATTCCTATTATTTTAGATAATCACTCACTTTTCATAATCAGCCGGCCACGTGTAGCTAAATATAATTTATCTTACAGTTTAAAAAGGGGTTTTATAGTTGACAGTCTTATGTGGCAAAATTATATTCTCAGACATAACTTAAGCGAAAATTTGGAACCACTGATGGTTTTCTTTTCACATTTCTTCTCATGCTCAAGTGCAGAGCTCTCTTGCCTCTAAAACTTTCATCTCTCAGTCTTCACACATTGCTTAATCTTCTCTCTAAGCGGCTCCACTCAACAACAACCACAACAAACCTCATTCAATGGGTGACGGACCAAACAGCCCCTACCTCTTCCCCCTTCATTTGCTCCTTGAGTTCCGTTCCCTTCCCCACCACCGGCGGCCAGCCTCCCAAATGGGGGGTTCGAGTGATTGGAGGTAGAGGTCGTGATGGCGGTGGGAGTCTGTCTGTTGGGTCGATTTTTCATCACTTTCCATTTTTTTGTTTCTCATTTTCCTCCATAAACACTGAAATTCAAACAAAAAACACTAAATTCTAACACAGAGAAAACGAAACAATCTCTCACGTCTCTGCTCTGGGTCAATCCACCGTCTTTGGCTTTGGATCTGCCGTCGTTCCTTGCCATTGCCCTCTCCCAAACCCTCTCTCTATTTTCCGCAACTCATCCTTCTCAACTCAATCCAAACTTGAAGAAGAAAAAGAATTTAGTGACTGTTTGATCGAATTGAAAAAGTTGGATAATCGATTTGAAGAAAATGAAGAAGTGGAGAAGAGGTGAAGAAGTTGAAAAGCTGGAGAATTGAAGTGAAGAAGTTGGATAAGGCTTTTCACGCAGAGTGGAAGGGTCTGGAAGGTGGACGATTTTCTAGATTTATGGGTGTCCTGAGTGGTCAAACAACTTGCTGGACATTTACGTATGTTATGTACACCAGTAACATACATCTATGAATTGTCTATTATAGTATTTAACCTTAGGAAGCAATTGCAACAATCAGATCCATAATGATTTTTTATTTAAATATTTAATTAATCGATAAGTATGGGAATATAATTTATTTTAGTATGCGTACCAAATTACAACGATATCCATAAGTGGGTATTTTTAGTATGGTTCATTTTGTATCAAATTTTCTTTGTGATAACAATTGCATTTTTATTTTTGTTTAAAATTGTTCTTTTTAATGTGATTCATGATAATAACTCCTGCTTATGTCATTTTTTCCATTAGTTATGATGAATAACTCCTGCTTATGTCATTTTTTCCATTAGTTATGATGTAGATTGCCTAGGGAGATAGCACTTGTATTATTTGGTCTTTGAATTACTAAAATACCATTCTCTTTGCTTAAAATTTGAAGTACACATTTCATATGCATTTCAAAAAAATTTATCTTACAATTCATGCCATGAGTATTTTAAGGCCTTCTCAAAGCATACTCAAACAACAAACCCGAATTCCACTTCCAGTGTTTGAAATATTTTTTTCATCTAATAAAAACTTTTGACTAAATTTTATCTTAATATCACCATACACTATCTATCGTGCCAACAGGTAATGTACTAGTATATAACAAGTCGGGCCACTTTCAAGTTCTAAACAGATACTACTACCTACTTTCGTTTGGGGTGGAGAATCTGGTCCCACTTTTATTGCCACTTTGTCCCAAAGGTGCTTATATTTCCTTCATTGCTTTCCCCTGAAATCTCATCTTTTGGATCTGGGTGCAGAGACAGAGAGTACTAGGGTTTTGTCTGGCACCTCAACAACTTTGTAAAGCCGAAGCAACAAATTCCAGTCCGGTACCCTGTCTCGTGCTCTCACCATTGCTGCCGCCTCATGCTTCAGGTAGATGACGGTGGCGGCAAAGGCTGGGGTGCCAGATTAGGGTTAACTTGGCCTCGGCCATGATTTAGATAACAAAGCAACTATACATCCACTAGTCAGAGAAATGCAAAAGGAACATACTTTGAAAAGAGATACTTCAGAGAGCCAGCCTAAGTTGGTCTGATTAAAGCATTTAAAGTGGCCAACAGTGGGCACTAGAAACATACCTTGCAAAGCTGGTAGTCTCTCCCCAACCCCACCAAGCCTAAAATAAAGACAAGCACACCTGCCTTGTCTATCTGCCAAGCAATCCACTAATTAATAATTGAAGCACAAATCAAACTAAATATGACCAAGTAAGAAGAACCCTATTTAGGCCATCAGGAATAATAATTAACAGACACAACTTGATTTGCTAAACAATAGAATATGAGAAAAACCGAGACTTTTGAGTAGGGGAAGTGGTCATATTTAAAGTTAAAAGTTACTATCACTCATCCACAGCACCTATTTCTCTCTTGCTTTGCATCTTCCCCTAGTACTCTACTACTCATAGAGAACAGAGAATTCAGAAGGGAAGCCTGAGATGGATGTTTTCTTCCTTGTTATATAAATTTCACACATCATCACAGAATAACCTACTGTCAAAAAGCCCACTTCGGGCTATGGAGAAATTTGTATAAAAAATAAAAGAAAAAACCATTTCAAAACCACTTTCAAGTATTCATGCACTCTGTGATGCTGATGCTTCTCCATGCTACTGACCGAACCGAACAACTCTTTGGTGCTGTTTCACTAGGGCGCAGAATGGCAAGATGAGACAGGGACCTTCTTAGCTCGGGAGATTTCCCTCAAGCCTTGGATAGCAAAAAATCCTTCATCAAAAACTTTCACAACGCTCTTTCATCTCTTCTCAGGCTGCCAGCAGGCATGTAAATTGTCATTTCCTGGGAAAAGACAGTTTATTCTTTTTATAAATATCATATACATATGAAATCCCATTATGCATATTTAATTCATTCAGTAATTAGGAGAAAATTGCAAGGAATCACAAGAAAAAATGAAAAAGAAAGACAGCATCCACTTACCAGCAGGTTGCTTCTGCTCAGCCGGCTTGACTTGTGCAGGTGGCACAGATTGAATATATGGGAACGACATGAATGGGTGACCACCAGATTGAGTTGCAAACTGAGGTGCATGAAGAAGACCTTGTGGCAATACCCCGCCTTTCATATTGGTAGCAGCCGCTGCAACTGCTTTTGTAGGATCCGAGGTGGTGACCCCGGCTAATGTGAGCGAAGGAGACAAAGAAATCATCCCTGATGATGCATTTGATGAACCTTGCTGCTGTTGCTCTGAAGGTCTCCTTTGCTGATAGTACCCAATAGTTGATGCATTACTCATTGTTGTGGCACTGGTAGTTGATTGAGGTGTTTGACCTTGCATGAATGCATTAGCGAAGTATAGCTGTTGCAACTGTTTCTGCTGCTGCTGCTGCTGTTGTTGTTGCTGAGATTGGGCTTTGCTGTTTGATCGAGGTGTTGAGGTGACATGAGAATTACCAAGAATCGATGGCATATTCATTCCACCAACAGGGGAGGATTTTCTACTGGGACCCGAAGAGGAACTCTTTGTTGCTTGTTGTTGAGACGATAATGGAGGGGCAGGACCCACCTTGCTCCCTGTTGAAGTTGTCTTTGGGCTTCCCCCAGAACTTTTGGAGATCGAACCTGGTGGAGATCCTACAACAGGCGGAGATGAGGATTGATTGCTGGTAGGAATTTGTTGCCAATGTGATGCAGATCCCTGTTTTGGATTGTTAACCCCAAACGATATTTGTGTATGGCCTTGTTGAGGCCTGCCTTGTTGTTGAGCATGGTGGTTCTTGAGAGAAGAGGTATTGGAAACAGGACCTGGGGAGGAGCCAGATGAAACAGATGTCCTAGTAGAGTTCTTCCACTGTGGTGACTGTGCAGAGCAGCCACCTTGAACAAGGGTTTGAGGAAAACCCGAGAGTGAATTTGGCAACTTGCCAGTCATTGAAGATGTAGAGAGGCAATCAGAGTGGGCATTAGGAGAGAGGCGATCAGAGTGGGTATTAGGACTGGTGGTGTTAGATGGCTTGCTCCTAGCAACGGCAGCAGCTGCAAGTTGATGCTGCAGTTGTTGCTGCTGTTGATGATGGATCTGCTGCTGTTGTTGCAGCTGCTGTTGCTGTTGTTGTTGCAATTGCTGATGCTGGTGTTTCTGAAGCTGAATCAGCTGCTGCTGCTGCTGCTGTTGCTGTTGCTGTTGCTGAGAGTTGGATATATTAGGAGCCGGAGCCCCAGCAATTGCTGCACCTGTTGACGTATTAGAACGAGAGTTTCGATTGCTAGGAGCTGAGATTAGATTAAGAGTATGGGCAGAACTGTCAATAACACCACTGCCCAGATTTGTGGATCGGTCAGCAGAATCCGGCCTGGAGAACACCAGGCCCTGTCCAACATTGAAAGTACCCTTTCCAGCCACTACCTTCTTCTCATCATCTGCAGTATTCAAATCGCTAACAGTCTTTGTTTCTTCAGAATACTGGTGGGTTCTCTTTTGTTGGGAAGCTTGAGCAGCTGCAACAGCTGCAGCCATCTGTGGGTATCCATGCCTTGCTGCCTCGGGGAGGTTCTGGAAAATTACATGATTCTGCATGTCAAATCCAGGAATAGCAGCAGCCCCATTAAATGGACCGAAGGGCATTGCAAATGCTTGAGCTGGGATGAGCTCTGGTCCACCCTTTGAATTATGTTGTTGTGGTTGATGCTGTTTATCTCCATGATTTCCAGTACCACCGGAAACCAATGCAGCAGACATTGCGCTAAAGTTTTTTTGTTGTGCCTGCATGGAAAAGTTGTTGTAGGCTGCCTTTCGAATATCCTCAGCCGAGAGGCTATCTTCCACAACCAAATCAGCCTCAAGATGGCGGACTTGATGGTTCAATGGGACAGAGGAATTTTGTGGCTGAGACGACCGGTTCTTTGACCCAGGAAAACTATTAGAGTTTCCACCCACAGCATTGCTTCCACCACCATGCAATCGCTGCTGCTGATTCTGTTGATGTTTCTGCGATGATGACGAGCCACTAGATGTGCTTCCATTTTGATGGCCCTGTTGTCCTGGTTGCTGCTGAGACTGTGATTGCAAATGTTGCTGCTGTTGAAACTGCGATGGATGGAGCATTTGTGAAGGATAAAAGGATCCATTTAAGAATGGCAATGCCTGAGAAGGCGTTGCTCCTCTATAATGCGGTGGAGCTCCAACTGGGAAAGGGTATCCACTGTTTTGTAAAATTGCCAAGTATTGACCCTCATTGGCAGGCAAACCTTGGTAATTAAAACTCAACGTTGTAGCAGCAGTTGCTATAGATGAAGAATTCCCCGGTGCCGATTGAGCAGAACTAGATGATGATGGATTCCCACTCGTCTGAGATTTTGCAACTCCAGACTTGTTTCCAGCCACAGCTGCTGCTTGCTGCTGGTTGAGGTGAAAGATAAAAGCTGGGCCATGCTGAAACAATGGGAAAACAGGAGCAAAGCCAACATTTTTAAGATACTCATTCAACAAAATTTAAAGATGAGACCATCACAAAGAAGATAGGACTATACCATTTGTGGTGGTGCATGCTGAACCACAAGCTGCTTCTTTTGTGCAGGATCCATAAAATTAGAGGCTACAGAGCTTTTGTCCTTGACAACTTCTGCCTGACCCTTGTCTAGTGTGGGATTCAAATTCCTCCCAGCAAAACTTCCCTGCAAAGGATTGCCGACAATTGCTGTCTCCATGGGCGGCATAACATTGAGATTGTAGGGTGGTGTGGTCCCAAAAAGAGATGCCGGACCAGCTCCCGAAGACCACATCATCTTCGAATATTGCTGGTGCTGATAAATGTTTTGAGCAATGTAGTAATGAGTTGTGCATCTCTTTGGGCGGGGTCGAGATAGAAGGAAATCAGGAGACTGCAATTTCCCCCAGCAGAAAATTTAATGGAGCAGGAGAAAAAAAAACTATAATTAAGGGACAGTTTAGCTACAACAAGAATCAGAAAAAACACCTGTGCAGCAGTTGAAGCTACCGACTTCCCATCCAATGATAACACTCTTTGAAGAGGTCTAACTTGCGCCGCACCACTGGAATAAAATTTACACATTTACAAAGCATCCATATTGATTGATTACATGGGTAATAAAAGATAGGGATGAGAACACAATTTATCACGTTAGATACTCACCCTAGATTAGGAAGTAGGCCAGGCCAACCAGCTGGAGCCATTGACAAAGGAATGGAGGTGGATTGGACTAAAGAAAAACAAACAGCAATCATCAGTCCACAAACGGAACCAAAATACCGACAAAAAACTAACATTGTATATTAAAGGACTGGGAATTCAAAGCAAATTACCATCCTTCTCCGATTTCGATTCAATTTGAAGAGCTTTAGACTGGTGTTGTTGTCGCTTCTGCGTTTGTTGCGCCTTGTTGTCACTGGTAGTGAAGGGGTCCTTATCCTTACTATGCTTCTCCAAGTCAATTTGTAGGTCAAGCCCCAACTGTTTTCTATCAAATGATTTCTGTGGTTCACATTCATCAACAGCTGGCTCTGTCTTCTTCTTCTTCACTGCCAATTCAGCCTCCCGAACCACCTCCTGCTCCCCTGTTTTGTTCACATTATCTTCCTCCTTTGCATCAATCTCTACCTTCTGCTCACGAGATTGAAGAAAAGTAATAAGTAAGCAAGCAAGCAAGCATTCATTAAATGCAGTCAAGATTAATTAAGTGGATAGGGTACTTACCATCTCTACATCAGAAAACTTAGATTTGGCATCTGAAACAAAATCGACCACCTCGTCTCTCTCCGGAGATGATCTGAGAGGAGGAGCCTGTTGCAAAAAACTTCTTGTTAATTCTGCCGGAAGAATAAAATTGAAAATTCGATGATTCTGAATTAAAAAATGATTCGCACCATCAAATCAATCACTAAATTCTCCTCCCTACGTTTCTCAACCCCTGAAGCTATTGAAATTCTGAAAATTCAAAAATATAACAAAATTAGAGATCTCAATTTCCGAATAAAAAACCAAAAATCACCATTAAAAAAAACCCAGATATTTGGTACTCACGCTTTTGTTTCTGTTGCCCTCTCAGGCTCAACATCCATCTTCTTGTCACAAGAAGAGGAATCCTTTTTGGGCGAAGAAGCGATCTCTTTGGACTGCAACACATCTCGAACTTCTGATTCCTTGTTCAAAGGCTTCGTATCCAAGTTAACATTGCTCTCCTTCTTGGCCGATTCTGGTGGTTCCGATGATGATTCTACAGCTGGCGCTTGTGAGTTTACCGGATCCGAAGCAGCTGCTCCATTACCATTATTTTCTAATGTGGATCCAGAAACTCTCTCCAATTTCGGTGAAGAAACACCAACTTTCTGCTCGTTCTCAACCTTTCCAGCAGTAGATGAAATTGAACCGCTTCTGGCCGAAAACATGGCAGAACTATCATCGTCATACTTGACAATTCGCGGTCTTTTCCTCTTGGGGGCTGAAAATTGCCACAATCAATAAGATTCCAAAGAGAAGGAAACCCCCAAAACATTTCTAATTTTGGTGGATTAATAACTCACCGACAGCTGAAAGAGGGGCTGTTGAAGAGCTTGGATTCTGGGGCAAATTGGACTGCTGCGTTGGGTAAGAAGAAGGTGGGAATGAGATCGGTGAAGAAACTCTCGACCTCGCATCAGTCGTCGATCCATTTGTATCTCTTGATTCTAATTTTTGGGAAGTAGTTGTTACAACTTCTGTTCTAGAAGACTGCCTCATCAACCCATACAAAACCTCTGCTACTTCGATCTCAATTTCATCTTGAACTGAAGACGATTTTGAGACCTTTGGAGGTTTTAGCTTGTGACCCATTTGTTTCTGCAATCAACAAACAAATCCCATTAGTTAATCACACAATTCCGGAAAAAGAAAAAAGAAAAAAAAACACAGACACGCAGTAATGTTAAGATTAGAGCAAAGTCACAAACCATCTTCTTCTTGTGCGAAACTGAGGAAGAAGACGGAGACGCTGGAGCAGTTAACGAAGCAGCCACACTCGGCCGCGCTGGTGAAGTGGAAGCCTGTCGATGAACCTGCTCTCCACCTCCACCAGCACCAGCAACTGAAATTAATTCATGTGACCTTTTCGCAGAAGCTGCAAAAGGAAAAATTGGTCAAAAATCAAACAATACTTTTTCCCCTTTTAACAGAAATTATTTTCTGTTGTTTTTACCTGAGCGAGCTTTCTTCGGCACAGAAAAACCCATCTCATAAGGCGCGGCTCTCACCACCTTCGTTACCTGTGGAAAACTCTTCCGATGATGATTGGTAACAGAGGAAGACGACGGATTTGGATTTGGATTTGGGGGAGGCATCCGCTGAGGACCAGGCTCATCATCATCATCCTCTTCTTCGTCATCTTCTAAACTTTCATCCGAAGTGTCGTCTCCGACACGGTCTCGATTAGTAGTTCCATGCATGAATCTATCGGCTCTCCGCCTCTTATTCCGACTCAACCGATGATCTCTCTCCTTTTTGCTGATCCCTCGATCCCTCAACCTCGTCGTCTCCTGATACTCCATCGCATCATCATCCTCTGCAAATCAACCAAAAAAACAAAAGATTCAATAAACAAATATTAAAAAATTGAGTGAAGAAGAAACAGATCTAAACGAGAGTTTGAGTAAGAACCAGGAGAATCTCTTAAACTATTACTCCGGTGTCTCCTTCTCGACAATCCATTACTCGCGGCCATGCTCGTCCTCTTCACCTCTCTTCCTTCTCTAGAGTTTCTCTCTCTATCCATCTCTTCGATTCCCTTCTCATCAAATCAAATCGACTCACTCAACATCAACAGATCGATCTTCTTCTCCGAACCAATTCCTCCGATTTCAACTAAAATAACCGAAGAAATCCACAAATTCAGACTCTTCTGAGTCAGACTCAGCGATTCACGGCTTCGAAATTGAGAGAAGAACTGAAGAGAACCACAGACCTTTTCTCTTTCTCTCTTTCTTCTTCTTCGTCTTCACTTATCTTCTTCCTCTTCCTCTCCCTCTCCCTCTCTCTTGTTTTTTTGGCTTCTCTTCTCACACTCCTCCTTTTCTCCTCTTTTCACTCGTCGCGAAATCCACTCCAAAGCAGCCTCAACGGCCACGATCTCTCACTTACGTCCTTTTCTCCCTCTTCACCGTCCGATCGAACCGCATCTCACGGCCCTGATTGGCTCTTGCCAACGTGGCACATTGAATTATAGGAATATAACCTCCACGTGTCAGTGAGTAACGCAGTTTCTCCCTCTCTAATAAACTCCACTGCGTGGTTACTTACTGGTTAGTAGTACGTTCTCCGTCAAGCTTCTTTTTTACGTGCGATTTTCACTCTGTTTTTTGTTTTTTTTTCCTTTTTATTTGATTTACTTGCTATACCCGAAAAGCTAGAGGACATTCACATCCTAAACATGGGGCCCGCAATGACCGCCTCCTATCAGGAAAATATCACCTTCCAGACCGGTCTAATTTATAAACTTACCTTTCCCACATTTTTTGTTTTTTATTTAATTAGTTTTTACCGCATTTAATGTGCTTTCATTTTCGGTTAGTGGACCCAGCTAGACAGTCTTTTTAATGAATCCACGGGCGTAATTTCAGGACTCAAAGAACGACTCAGAGATTGATGATGAGCTTCTTCACCAAGCCACGTAACTACGCGAGGGAGTATGTCTGGCGCGCGGGGATTGACAGAATGAACGGTTGAGATGTTTTGATGTACCGGATCAACTTAACATGTCGTAGTTGCGGAAATTCCGAGTGGTGGGTCCAACGTCAGCTAGCTATCTACCGATCTTTTCCCTCTCAGAGTGACCTTTTGTCGTCACTGCCAACGTGGAAATTTTGCTTACGTCATCTATTATATTCCTTGTTTAATCTTTAATGTAGCTTTGCCCGCGTGGCATGTTATTTTCTTTCCAAGACGATCTTGTCTGCACGAGTTCCCAAAACGTCCAGAAAATAAAGGTTTTTCCATATCTATATTACCATTCTACAATTCAGAATGGTATTTTTAGTATTCAATTCGGATAAAATCAAATTAAAATGATTATTGATAAAAAAAAAATGGTTAAGATTGAAATTTGAAAAATGTATTAAATTTGAGGATCGAGATTAATTTTATATGATGACATATTTATAAATATAAAGTACGTAGAAAGGAAAAAATAATGAAAAACTTTTGAAAAAAATTTGTAAAATGTATATGTGGCGGAGAGAGAAAAATATTGCATTTTTCTTTTAGCAAAATGAAATTTATCATAACTATCTACATCATTGTCGAACTTTAGTAAACTAAGTATCGTTCAAAGGCATTTTTGAAGATTTTTCCAACAAAATTAATAATCAATACAAGCGCTAAAATTTTAAACATATATATTTTATAATTAAAAAAATGTATAATATATTTAACGTCTTTAATATTTTTCAAATCAATGAGACGGACCAATCATATAAAAAAAATGAGTCGAACATCTTAATGCACATTTAAACAAAAACTCTAAACTTCAAGTGTTGGCGAATTCAAATATTGGGGGAGAACTCATTCTCGGCGTTTAAATTTGTCCCCCAACTTATTCAAATTTGATTGAGTCTAACCCTAAATTTATAATATATATTTTTACCTTGGAATAATTGAGAGCGAAAATAGGAATAGTGTCAGAGGTGTTCAATACAAAATATTTAGCAAAAATAAAATTATGTGTAGTGTCAACGGCACGGGACATACTCCAGTATATATACATATATGATATTTTTAGTGAATTAATTTTATAAAAAGGAAAAATCAATAACAATTACCATATTTTGTAATGACTTTGTCTTTAGACTAGTTGAATGACAGTTTTGTTGTTTGAATGAATAAATAAATTATTTATTTTTGCTAATAAATGAAATTATTGTATCAAACTTGACTTTCTACCAAGTTAGTAGAATTGATACATCCAAATTTTATTCTTCAGTAAGTGTGATTTGCTAAATATATGTTAGACCGTCAAAGACCAGTTTTTTGGTGGTTAAAAGCACTTCAATGTTTAAGTCAGTAACTCAGTTAGAGATGGATATGAATCTGGACAGACCTCAATTAAAGTTGCATACATTTGTCGAATGTTCCATTTACCTTTATATAATGATTATTGTTAATCCATTTATCCCTGCGTGGCTTAAGCATATGAGGCGCAACGAGATGAGACTTTCTTTGTAACGACCTCCTTGTTTATGAAGATACGTCCTCGGAGGCATAACTCCCTCCGCGACTTTTTTTCGCTGTAACGTTCATCATCTTTAAGGGTGAAATTTATTGGACCTTGATTTGGGCCTTTAACTAAGGTTTATTCTGATGAACCCTATTTGGGCTTTCATGATTGGATTTGCTATTTTTGGGTTTTATGAATTAACCTGATTTTTGGATACTTGATCCTCATGATGGACAATTCTTGCTACGTGTATGGCTGTAATATAAGTCTAATTTGATGTATCATCAAGAATGAAACATGATTTTCAAAACAACTTAATGGCTATTGATGCATCAAAAAATCGTTCTCCTGTGAGCTTGACCTGCAAAACAAGTGTTAGACTGCCAATGACCACATTTTTTGTAGATGAAGGCACTTCAATGCTTAAGTCAACGACTCTGTTTGAAGAATGAAGTAAATCTGGACAAAACTCAGTTAAAGTTGCATACCTGTGTCGAATGTTCCTTTTACTTTTTATAATGATCGTGGTTAATTCTCTGTGTGATTTAAGCATGTTAGGCGCAACAGAAGAAGATGTTTCTTGTAACACTGTTCTCCTTAATGGAGATGCGTCTGGGGAGGCGTAACTTCATCTACGACTCTTTTTGGTGCAATGTTTATCTTTTTATGAGAGAACTCGCGTCGGGCTTGGATTCGAGCTTTGTTTATGTCTTTTCGTTGGTGGGCTTTTTCTGAGCCTTTGTAATTGGCTTTATTTTTCTTGGTTTTTATGGACTGGCCCAATAGATTGGGCGTTATATCTTCGTGATGGATGTTCTATGTCACATGTATTGCCGTGATGATCGATATATTTTGATATATCATCGGCTACTCCCCCTTTACTTAGTGGGTATGCTGACGTGGCCACTACATTCGTGACGGTTTATCTTTCAATTACATCATTGCCTTGTATTTAATGCTGTCAATAACTTTCCGCGGGTTGGTGTCTCAATTTTTTACTTGCCCGTTCGTTTTTGTGCACATTTTTGGGATTTTGCATAGCCATCATATCTTGCACGTTGTCCCATGAGTTGTCATTTCATTGCTCGACTCTATAAAAGTAGATGTGACGAATTCGTTTTCCCTCTTTACGCTATCTTTGAAATTATGTTTCGCTCATTCCTTCGCCTTCTTCATTTTCATTGTTTCTATGTTCTTCAACAATGTCCGTTGGTGATAAACTAAGTGGTAAGTCGCTAGCTCTGTGTGAGGCTCATTATTCTCCCAATAAATAAAATAAATTTCAAAATTTAGGGTTTTATTTAGTGAGTTTAGAGGGTGGGTGCCTTCGGAAGTTCAGTGGGGCAGAATAGCCACCCACCTTATAAAGAGAAACCCTTTTTCTTCCTTCTTCCTTCATCTTTTCTCCCCCTTCACGTTTTCTTCTTCTCATCCGACGGCGAGCATAGTCCGTGACGAAGCTTCCACCGGCCCAACCTCCCTCATTTTTGTTCTTTTCTCCTTTCTCTATCTTCCTTCTTTTGATTTGATTTCAGCATCAGGAACAAATCACAAGAGAGATTGCAAGTGAGGCTGAGAGATAACAAAAGAAGGGAAGAATAGAGATGGAAAACTATGGTGAGAAAGGTGTTGATGGTGATCGGTGATGTAAGAGAGATTACAGGCGTAAAGAGGGTTGAATCGGAGCGTGTTGCAGGGATGATTCAGGGTATGTTTCAGGGATCTAATTCGAAGTTGGTTCAGGGGTCTGATTCGAGTTTGCGTGTTGTGGGAATCAAATCGGTGAGTTCATTTTCATATCCTCTTCAGATTGTTCTTTTAGTTGAAGTTTGTTTGTGCTATTGTTTCTCCATGGTCTGTGATGTTTATGGGTTCTTCCTATTTTTTTTCTCCTTCGCGTCCCTTTTGATAACATTGATTGTTCTTCAATCACAAAGCTATTGTTTACTGTGTTGTCATGCTGTTGTTTAATTGTTTGTTAGCTGTTTGATGGTATGACTCAGTGAAACTAAATCCCACTATTCGGATAACAAAGTGATACCCATGTTATCAAAGTGGAGGTAGAAGAAAAATGTGAAGGTGGAAGTTTGATTCTTAGAGGAGTTGGTGGAAAAAGAAAGTAGATCTAAGCTTGCATGTGGGGTTTTCTCCCACTCTCTCTATTTACTTTGTATTTGAAGTGGGTTTTGTTTATTTGTTATGATTTTCGCAGTTTTTGGTTAGGTTTTGAAATGAGGTTTCTCTGAATCACTTAATGTGCAAAACCCATGAAGGAAATAGTTGAAATAAGTGTAATAGTATTGTTGTGAGAAACTTTTGGTGTTATTTGGTTGTGTGGAGTTGAAATTTTTTGGTTGCTAATGCATGTTGTTTGTTTGGTAAGAGTTGTTGGAATTCAATTTGGGCGACATGCTAGAATGCTAGATGTATGATTTGTTAAGATGTTGTGAGTGAGATCATAGTTGATACATTTCAATTCTTGGTGTTTCTAATTTGGCTTTAGAGTGGTATTTCTGTAAGTTCATCTTCATGGATTTTAGTTTGAAGTTTTGTCTTGAGGAGTTTGCATAAGGTATGAGATTTAAGTCAGCATATGAAGATGGTTTGGATGACTTTGTGAATTTTATAACCCAGCTAAGTTAGTGTTTGTTGCATGAGAAGGTAAGACATATAATTGGGTTTGAGGATGTTTGAGATTTTATTCAGGTTGAATTTCCCCGATGCATGTTATGACATATAATTGGGCCACACGATCGGTCTTCCATGACAACATGTCCTAGAGGCAACACCCGCTTGAGAACATACATATCCGGAGTGGTATCATTGTGTGTATGGAGGCATGTCAGGGAAACCATATAGGATAGACTTATGTTGCATCTTATAGGCATATTTACATCATGATTGAGCATTTGAAATGAAAAGTGGTGGGGCACTATAAGATAAAAATTTATCTTTTGGCTTCCCCTATCCCGATGAGAAAAAGCCAAAGCTCGAATTCTCACCACACCAAATAACTCCATTTATAGCATTTTTCAATAGCGTTTTCTACCAATATGCTATGAAAAACCAAATTCCAATGGGTTTAAAATAAAAAAACGCTATCAATGGTTTGGCGGGATTTTTGGCACCCCCAAAAAAAATTTTTTGCTCGACTTTATGTTTCCTCTCCCTCTGCTATGTTTCCTCTCCTCCCCTCTGTTTCCTCTCCTCTCTCTCTGCTATGCATTGTTTCCTCTCCTCTCCCTCTGCTATGTTTCCTCTCCCTCTGCTCACTATCTAATTGGAGAAGGAGAGGACGAGAGGTTGAGAAATTGCTAGGTTTGGGGCTCCAATTTCTCAACCTCTCGTCCTCTCCCTCTGCTCTTGCTCGCCTCTCTTCCTCTCCTTCTCCTCTTGTTCGCCTCTCTTCCTCTCCTTCTCCTCTTTTTCGCCTCTCTTCCTCTCCCTTTGCTCTTTGCAGCTCGCCATGTTTTGTACTCTTGAGCAAGTTGATTCGATGCTCTACGGTATTTGCTTAACTAGTACTTGTGGCTTACATGTTATCTATTTGAACTTTCTGTGTTGTTTATATTGGTTTACAATGTGATGTCCCAAGAAACATAAGTGAAATGTTTGAGAGAATTTGATGTTACCCTGAATCATTTGTAGGATGGTACTTGGAGCAATGTCTGGATGGCGTGCACTATTGTTCGAGACTGTGCAGATTTTTCCTTCCATTCTTATTTTTTAGTGATGGATGAGTTATTGGAAGCAAAAAGCAATGAGAAGCCTATCGAACTCAAGTATGGATATCTAACATGAATTCTACTTCAATTTGGTTTCAATACTTCAGCTCAATTTCAATGGAGAGTGTTCGGTCTTGCACTTCATTCATGTTCTGAATTTTTGAAGTTACATGTATCTTTGGAACTGGATTTGTGATCCTTCTTGTAATATAGAGTATTACAGGTACCGGGATGCATATTAGCTGCAATTTTGGGGATTATTGTTGATGTGCCAATGATTACCTTGATTACCCTATATAAAGCTCCATTCATGTTGTTCAAAGGATGGCATAGGGGTTATTGTCCTGCTTCGTTTCTAAACTAGTTTGAACTCCTTTCAAAGTGGATAGGAAGTATATTAATTATAATGTTATGACTTATGTTAATATTGTTATGTGTGTCTATTACTTGCTACTGATACAAGTTCGTTGTCTTTGCTCCAGAACCCAGGAAAGTTGCTTCTCCAACTATCACAAACATCTAGGTACAGAATCCTGTTTATCTTAGTAGCATTGCTATTATTATTGATTTTGTCAATCTTGCTAAATATCATCATCTTTCTTTTAATTCATTATGGCCACTCTTTGTTGCAATTATCAGCGCAATTGATTTTTGGCTAAGCCTAATGCTAGGGGGCGAGGCTACACATTTCACTAGTCACAACCACATGGTGGTAGCTTTCAATCACGAAGCACGAGTCTGAAGTGCTTAGCTGGAAATTCCAGTTACATATGTTTTTGACTTCTTGAAGATGAAAGCTTTTTGTGTTTTTGGCTTCTTGAAAATGAAAGCTTTTTGTTTTTTTGGTTTCTTAAACGAAATATTTTTGATGGAACAACTTAGTAATTTATTAGTCATGATTATTGCATTCCTGTGGACGCTGTCAAAATATTGTAAAACACTGGTTAAGTGCCACTGTATCAGAAATGTTCAAAACTTAATGAAGTTTTTTTATCAGACCATATTGTGTACCATACTCATGTATGGAAGTATACGCCATAATATGTGAATATAGTGTTATTGTTGATGATAGGTTGCAGAGGGCACATAAGTTCATATGCATGTCATTTAGATGCATAACAGTTAAGTAGGTTTAGATTCACATTTAAATATTCTGAGTATTAAGAATCAATTAAGAAGGTTCAGAATTAGGGAGATACCCCAATTTTATTTATTATCATTCTAGAGCACTTTGGCATAAATGCTATGTAATAATTTGTCTTCTCTAGTATATGTTCAAAGAAGTATGTTGTTTTTTGAGTTACGTGAGTCCCTGTTTTCGAGTGTAAAACCTGTTGCATTACTGCTTTTTCTTTACTGCAAATGAACAGTATATGGTATTTTTCTTTTTACTCGTGGTCGCGGAAGCTGCAGTTACTGCAGACGTGTTTCTGAACCATGACTGGGAGAAGGTATATCTTCGTGTCTTGTGGTAGCATAGCATGTGTCCTATGCTACTTTCTCGTTTCACTTAATCCTTTTTTTAATGAATTGAGTAATGGCTTCTGAAGTTTTATTGCTTTAGTCTTGCATCGGGATTTTCCTAAGGATCCTACGGGGAAGTTTGAGGAGTTCAAAAAATTTGTGAAGTCAGACTTCGATTTTTGTAAATGGATAGGCTTGTCAATTGTGGCTGCTCAGGTTCGTGTGGCCGCATTTTTGTCCCAAGGGTCTTCAATTTTAACAGTCACACAACCTAAAATTAGATTTGCAGTAAATCTATTATATTCCAAGTCATTTAGATCTTTACAAGTAAAAAGTTGTACCTACAATTTGTACTTGATGCAGGGATTTTCAATCTTATTGTCAGTCATTCTCAGAGCACTTGGGCCAGATCATGGAAGCTATTGTGACAGTGATGATGAATTTGCCCCAGCCAGGCTTCCACTCTTGAGAGATGCTCATCCATATCCTTATGTTGTTGGCGAGCCTCACTTTGTCCAGAAGAATGACTCATGGAACATACGAGTCTTGGAGAAGGTAGGATTTATTCAATGAATCAATATTCATTCATCTGGAGTTCGATTCAAATTTATTTATTTTCTTTCTTCGTTTCAGGCAAACAAGTAATGAGTATCGAAAGAGATCCGGATTCACAAGTGATAGGTGAGTTAGTTTTTAAAGTGTTGGACATTTGTCTCATACATAATTGACCACAAGAAGAAAGTAAAATTTTACGTATAGGTTAAAAACAGAAGTATCTATCGAAAAATATGTTGTAGAGAAATACTAGGCTGTGTCGAAAGAAAAAATTCTTGAATATGTGATACCGAAAAAAAAACAGAGAAGGAAGAGGAAAGAAAGTGGTAAAAGATGAACATTTGAGATTGAAGAGGACTGCAATCTTTCCAGTCTATGAAATCATTCCTAGCTCTACATCTAAGAATATGATTTTCATAGTTTTGAGAAGAAAAGAAAAATGAGGCTGAAGGTCATCCTCACCTCAAAATTTCCATTATCTCTTTTGCTAATTTTCTGGTGGTTTTCTCTAGAATATTCTTTAGAACCAAGCACGTCCTAAGATTGGAACTATTATCAAGTAGGCATGTTTTGGAGAGAGGTGATAATTATGAGAGCTGTTGGGTATGAAAAAGTGTCTCCCCCCCCCCCCCCTCCTTACAAATATCAATGCATCAAGGCAGGTGTAGCTTGTTTTGGTAGGGTAGTATAGAAAATATTGAATGTTGAAAGTGAATGGAGTAAAGAAGCAACATGGTGGCCAACTTATAATCTGACCAAGACAGCTATGTCGACAATTTTGATACCCTAAAATGGACTACCATGAGCTCTGTTGAACTGTGAGCTGGGAAACTTGATGGCCAACTTATAAACTGTATGCTCGCAACTTGTAAGCATATAAATATACCTAAGCTCTCCATATTCAATCAATTTCTCCAATGTCAACAGTGAGTTTGTTTAGTTGTCTTCAGTTTTTTTTCCCTTGCTCATGAACATCATGTCATTTATCTCTTCATGGCCTTGGGTTTTTTTTTTTCCTCTGTACACTTTGTTATACATGGGATAAGCAATTTTCAGAAACTGCAATGCTTGCCAATGCCAATGCCAATGCCAATGCTAATGTCTTTTTGTATATTTTGAAATTGGAAAGCTTATTTCTTTACAGAATTAAGGGATTACCTCCATGCTTTACCTTTTTGTTATTAGAAATCTTTTTGCAAAAATTGTCTCTTGGTTCATCTCTGTGTAGGCTTCATAAGTGCATTGTATCCATTTTGCTGTCATAATAGCATGCATATTTATTGATTGCAATGTGTTCAGGTATCTTAGTTTGCCATTTACTAAATAAATCCACTATGCTTTGGACAAGTGTATTCTTTTCGAAACTAAAAGCATTTGATCAGGCAATTAATGACATCTGAAAGAAGTTTGAACTGGAGAAGACAGAGATTCTTAATCTAGAAAAGGAAAAGGTGTGTCTTTTAAATTCACTATCTACATGCTAGAGTTTTCATACCACATCATGCTATGGCCTTATCTCTTTTATCTGTTGTACAATCACAGTTGTTTTTTACGGGGCTGCCAAAAGGAACAGGTTTCTTGACTTCAAAAGATTTTGCTCCTGAATCAACTTAAGCCCATGAATGGAGTTCCATGGATTGACTGTGTGGGACACCTCCAATGGGTCAGATAAGAATAAGGGAGAGGAGTGGCACAACATTGCTCAATTTATTGCAAGGATCTAAATCTTTTTCATGAAACAAGTCCTTTTTTTGCATGAGTTATGTACTTTAAGTAAGAGCTTGCAGTTGGTTCAGCAAGTTCGACTGCAGAGGGAATGCAACAACAAGAGACACTTGATGCCCTCCCTAAAGCCATCCGATCCAGTATTTCACATTTTTTATTCTACTCTCTCATTGACAAGTCATACTTGTTCCGAGGGGTATCAAACGACTTGCTTTTCCAGTTGGTAAGTCGTCATAATACCTCTGAGTCCGAAAGTATATTGTTTGATAATTCTCAAACTTATGACGCTACATTCACTTGAAGGTTTCGGAGATGAAAGCCGAATACTTCCCTCCCAAAGAAGATGTCATTTTGCATAATGAAGCTCCTACAGACTTCTACATACTAGTGACTGGTGTTGTGGTAATAACCAATATTTTTTTGTCAGTTTCTTGTTGTAGAGTTTCTGATCTAGAAAGCCCTATAACGTGTTTCTTAATGATACTGAATTGTCGATCTTTTATGCAGGATCTTATTGTGCTAAGAAATGGAGTAGAATAGGCAAGTCTGGTCTTTAAGATCCTTTAAATAACCCCTTATGACAGACAACTAGATACAGCTGCTTAGAAGCTGAAATTGGTTATTTCTTGTTTACATTGATGAGTTGAGTTCATTCTTAGATGGACTAGTTGATGTTTGCAGGTTGTAGGAGAGGCAAAAACTGGGGATCTTTGTGGAGAGATTGGAGTACTGTGTTACAGGCCACAGCTGTTTACTGTTCGCACCAAAAGATTGAGTCAATTACTCCGTTTGAACCGTACATCATTCTTGAACATAGTTCAGGCAAATGTCGGCGATGGGACCATAATTATGAACAATCTCCTACAAGTAACATTTACATGAACTATCAGCAAGTAAAATTTCTAGATGTATTAAACATCCATACACTATTGAAGAATTGCAAACTACATGGCATACCCTATTGAGGTGCAATGTAGCACATGGACTTGTTCTCTAAATGTACTCGAACTGGTGTATGGTGCAGCATATGAAAGAGCTCAATGACTCGATGATGGATGGAGTTTTATTGGAAACAGAGGACATGCTAGCTCATGGTAGGACGGACCTCCCACTTACTCTGAGCTTTGCAGCCATTAGAGGGGATGATCTTCTATTGCACCAGTTACTTAGATGCGGTTTGGATCCGAATGAAGTAGACAACAGCAAACGAACACCTTTGGTATATGACTGCCTTTGTATTTTGAGTAGCTACTACCCCATACTCCACCTTTGAATTAGGGTCAGTTTATTTATGTTTAACTTCAATATTGCTTCCTTGTAAACATCATATAGCAGCTTCTAGAGGAAGTGAAAATTGTGTCATGCTGCTACTGGATTATGGTGCAGACCCTAACAGCAGAGGTATGTTCTAGTCTTGAATAATACCCTAAAGTAGTTGTTTTGCTTGTTTCCTTGTTACGTTTTGCGGTGGCAAATATTTTACGTCCTATTCTTGGTGAGTCTTTTTATTCCCGGTTTGTTTAGGTCCTTTAACTATATCCATCAGTTTTAGTCCGTCATTGAGCTTTGAGATTCTGCACAGTTCTGGTTGGTTCTTGGGACATTTTTTATGTCTACATGTTGACCCTTTTAGTAGATCCTCTTTGTACTCCTTGTCCAATGAAATGTTGTAGACCTTGTTTTTTTAAGTGTTGACCCCATAAGGGAAGCCTTGTTTCTTTAATTCTTCATTTTTTTTTATGTTGCCTTCTTGTTTCTTATGTCAGCCCCCCCCATGAATAATTAATATGAGGGAGGCTTCATAAGTCAATGCAATTATTTCTTGCTTTAGAATGCATCAATAATGCTCAAGGAGTTTTTACTTTCCTTGATGCACATTCAACATGTCCATTAGATCCGAATCCGACCATATTCTCTTTTTTTATTCTTCATTATGCTTATATTGTATAGTGTACATTATCCATAAAATCAATATCTGGTTTTCTGATTGTTGTATATACTATAAATCAGAATTACTGGAGGGAATTACTTGTATCATGTAGTTGTTTGTACAATCCTTCCTAATTAACTTTGTTGGACAAGTTCAGGACATTGCAACAGAGAATGAATTTGAGAAGAAGCTCCTAGCTGATGTGATTCCGCCTAAAGACATTGGCGTAACATTTGATGACATTGGAGCTCTTGAAAATGTCAAAGATACATTAAAGGAATTGGTGATGCTTCTTCTGCAAAGGCCGGAGCTGTTTTGTAAAGGGCAAGTAACAAAGGTTTATACACATTCTTATTTTCTACTCTCTGTAGGATAAGTTATTGGATACATATATATGATTGCTGCCTTGCTGGAATGTAGTCATGTTGAAAAAAAATGTTCAAGATATATTTGTAACACTGTTATTATGTTTAAGTTCTTCATAAAACCTTAAACTTCAATAAGATAGAGGAATGAGAAGCATATGTGTTTGTGCTGGGCCATGAGTTTGATGGTTCAAGTTCTGAATGTCTCTCTTTACCTTGATGCTTCGAAATGTGGAAAAAAGTTCCTACTGTGTCAGATACCTTGTCTGCTTGATCAAATTATTTGTGATTTCGAACTCAATGAACCAAAATTTGTTCCTTCTCTTTTCTTGAAAATTTCTAAAATTCATCCTCAGGGATAAACGCGATTTATGTAATTATAATTTATGTTTTTTAATAAAAATAAAATAACCATGTGTTGGGAAAAAAATGCTTAAAATATGTCTTACATACTCATTTGATGATGTATTTAGAAGAATCATAACAATGGATCCTCTAATTGCAGCCTTGCAAGGGCATACTTCTCTTTGGGCCTCCTGGAACAGGGAAAATGATGCTTGCAAAAGCTGTAGCTACTGAGGCTGGTGCAAACTTCATCAATATATCAATGTCTAGCATTACTTCTAAGGTTGCTACTGATTCTTTGAAGATATTATACTTATTCTAATCTTAGATTCCTCACTTCTTGACTTCTATTTTGACTGTGTCTCATTATTTCTATGCAGTGGTTTAGTGAAGGTGAAAAGTATGTGAAAGTTGTTTTCTCACTAGCAAGTAAAATTGCTCCGAGTGTTGTTTTTGTTGACGAGGTGAACTAATTACAGATTGTGTTCTTATGTTCTGTTTCTACCGCTGTATCAACTTAGCAATTTTTTTTTGCTCATTCAAGGTTGATAGCATGTTGGGCCGAAGAGAAAATCCTGGAGAACATGAGGCTATGCGAAAGATGAAAAATGAATTTATGGTTAACTGGGATGTTCTGTTTGCTTAGGTGTGTTATTTTAGGAATCTATGTTATGTTTGCTTAGGTGTGTTATTTTACTAATTTGTTTTTTGGATTGTCCTTGTAGGAAGACATTGCAGTGATATTTAAGAAAGCAGACAAAGATAATTCGGGAACACTGAGTGTTAAAGAGTTCCAAGCTGTTGTGAAGGACATCTGTGAAAGATACCCTCAGTTGGAGCTTCATCTGAAGAATAAACGGATGAAAAATATTGTTGGTCTTTTGAAGCAAGGTGAAGGAGATGAATACAAGGAATTCGCTGAAATGGATATTGAGAAGTTCAAGGTGGCACTGTCCCAAGTGGATTCACAAATGAAGAATCTTCCTGCCACTCAGATAAGTTCTGAATGAACCTCCTGTTTCAGTAACAAAATTCTGAAGATTGATTCCAATACTGTTTTGCACGTTATGCTTTGTTATCACTTTAGGTTGCTGCTCAACAAAGAAAATATCTTGCGAAGTGTTTTAACCGTATGAAAGAGTGTGAAGAGAATCAAGAGGGGCCTCTTAGGTTCAGAGAATCCGGACGTCATCGGTTTCAGCCATTCAGGTACATATATTTCTCTTGAAGTTCTTTATTTGCTAAGCATTGATTTCATCATGGCTCTTTCCTCAACTTCAGAAACTAGTTCTGATTGGTTCCTTGTGTTGATAACTTTGCTGGGAACTTTTTCCCATGTCAATGGGGTGTTTCTCTTCCCATCTACTCTTGACGGATGGGAGTATTCAATATTATGTAAAGTTTCTTCTAATCTATTATCCTCACTCAAATGTACAAACTCATATCCGATTTTGGGTATGAAAAAGTGACTTTTAAGTGTTCTCGAGCATTATATTTTGTACTGCTGAATCAGTTATACATACAGCCAACCTAAAATGTTTCAACTGTTTCCCGTTTTGTTACATACAAGGATAGAGCTTCACCATGGTTCATGATTGAATATTAATGTGTTAGGGAAAGAAATCTGCACATGTAAAACTGAAGCATGTTTGGTGTTCATGCAGGTTTTTTTGGCCAAAGCTAATTCAGAATTGCAACCTGTAAATTCTTTTATACTTCCCTATACTAGGAAAAGCAACACACACACCCTTTTCCATAATAAGGGTGCTTATTGCCCTATTTAGGGGTATACTAGATTAAAAATGTTCCTATGGAACTTCAGGAGCTGTTCAATGCCTTAGGCTTTGGTATAGTCTGTCAATCTCTTGGCTGTTGTGAGCTTCAACTACATTTTCCTTTTCAGTCTGTTCATTCTGTTCCGCAGTTTTGCTCAGTTAGGCTCCTGTGAAGTACGTACATTTTTTTGAGGCATTGTATCACTTGCCATTGGCATCAGTGTTCCGCTTTTGATAAAGGATGTAAACATTTTTAATCCTTTTTTTTTTGTAGTTTACTTCAATTGTTTCTTCTGAGGTTTTGATTGTGCTATCTGTAGTGACTTAAATTGTGTTGTATTTCTAACCAGAAGAAAAACCAAAATAGTAAATGAACAAAGAATCAGTTTTCCTTGGCTACCTCAGTGTCATCTTTCTAATACATTTTTTTTCCAACTCCAGTTTTGCCATGCTTCTATAATATGGTTTGGTCTTAATATGGTTGACAAGAATGCATAGATGTATGAACGAGTAGAGAGTTGGACGTCGAATATTGTCAATAACTTCTTGATGCTATAACTAAGGAGATTGATTTGCATTCTTTTTGTTATTATTCAAAGGTACCGGCATTTGGAACAATTTGCTCCACTGGGAGGAGAGCAAACAGCAGCACAGTTGCCTGGTGATTTGGTTTCAATTGGTCACAGCTCACAGTGGCTATGATATTCCGTTTATGCAAGGTAACCTTACGATTTAACTACTGTTTATTCGCTATCACAATTATGAATTTTATTGAAATGTTTCATCTTTACCTTGAATGAACATAATATTTATTCTCTTTGATTGTCTTGCATCTTTTGCAGTAAGCAAGTCAGCTGGCGCACAAGGATGCTGGTGGTTACAGACTGGACTAGGAAATTTATTTTTGGGAGAGACTCAAGTAGGATTTAAAACAACCATTGAGTTGTAGACGACATTAGAACAGGAGATCATTTAATTTGACTATCACACTAGTTAGATTTCTTGTATGCTTACCAATATTTTTTCATACTTGGAAGACCACTTTTTGATCATTTACTGTGGTTAGCGATTTTGTTTTCATATATCCCTTTCATAGTGGGTATCGATTCTTCAATAATGAGTGGTTGTAATGGGGTTTTTCCCATATGATACTGTTGTCTATAATGCGGCGATTAAATTATTCTTCATTAGTTTGCTAGCATCCGCATGTTCCCCCATTGAAATTTGGTTGATTGGCTGCATAAACATCCGAATATAATTTTCTAGAAATAAAACTTATAAGATGTAATAAAAAGTCATTTGATAGCAAATGAAATAAAAAAAAATTTGCTATGTATACCTACCATAGCGTTTCTGGTAGAGTCTACCATAGCGTCGTAAAAACGCTATAATAGACCCTGGGTCTATTATAGCTCCGGCAGACATAGTGTTTTCTAAAACGCTATGGTATCCTACCATAGAGTTTTTGAAACGCTATGGTATCCTACCATAGAGTTTTTGAAACGCTATTAATGGCATGTTTTGTTGTAGTGCTTTGTTGAATAGCAGTTCGCATAAGTCTTGAATGGGACCCTCGAAAGGTTGATACACAAACGCCTCATACCAGCTAATGCTGACCCACTTGCTTGTTTTGTGGCAAATGGGTGTCCCCTATCCGGGTATTGGTGGTGGTGAGCAATTTGAACTCCCTTGCTATATGTGGTAATGTATGATAATGAGAATTTGAGTATGGTTTCATATATACATATGTTGGCTTTTATATAGATAACAATGTTATTAAGTAATGGTGTTATTTAATCGATTGAATTAGGCTCAATAAGGAGCTATGATTGAAAGTGTGATATTCTTTGTACTCATAGGAATATGAATCTTTTTATTGAATGGGCTTTGATCCTCATTTTGTTATCGAAAGTTCATATATGAAATGCTATGTTTCCCCAAAAGTATGGGCGGAGATTGTGGTGAATCGATTTATAAATGACAAAGTGTCATTGTGAGAGAAAATTGAAATATCAAAAATAAATGATATTGGTAAACTTTGACTCCTGAAAATTTAATCACCTAAAATTGTATCACTTAGAACTACCACACCTCTTTTGTTTATTATTTTCCCTCTTTTATAGAGAAATTAAATAACCTGCGGGTCGTCTTGCGGAGGTGGGGTGCCTATTTCTTATAGAGAAACTAAAATAACCATCGGGTTAGTCTTGCGGAAATGAGGTGAATTTTTATGCCTAAGATAGGCTTTGATATTTATCTGTAAAAAATGTGACGTGACTTTATGCACATTGATAGCCCAAGAATGGCTTTTGTTACTCATATAGTTAGGAGTATAAAGTGATGCATGTCTGTATGTGATGTGTCCCCACTTGGGCATGGATGATGGAGAAGTCCTCATTTATATGAGAGAGGCATACGGGCATATATGTTCGACACGGAGGTGGTGCGAATGTGGTATTGTCTAAGTGATCAATCCGTTAAAAATGAATCAAATGCAAATAAAAATGAATAATATGCATAAGTCAAATATTATATGAAGACAACTGTTTAATTAATAAATTACGTTTATATTGTTTCTAATCATTTTCATGCAGGATGGTCAGTCCACTAATATTTTTGCAGGTCAGACTTGTCATAGTCAACTTTTACAGTGTAAGTACAAGTAAATGCATAATTACTTAATTGGAATTATGACATGATTGCCTCGTTGATGAACTAAATTCTTTGAACTGTGCTTTTCTTGCATGACACCTTTGCCTCATTGAGGAACTACCTGTTGGTATGGTTGTTTATTGTTTGTACTTAGTTTGATGTTATCACGTGTGATTTTATTGATTTTGGGATGAAGATTACTCACACCAGCTTTATTGCTGACACAAGTGAGCTTTTGCTTCTTGGGTACATTCCTTTGGGAGTGTAGCCGATTAGCCTTTCAGGTTTAGAGACTTGTGAGCAGCGTTACTGGAGTTCCGCTAGTGGAGCTAGCAACGTCAGTATTTTCTGGTTAGAGTTTTTATTTGGTTCAGTAATTAAATCATGTTTAAGTTGTTGTTGTTGCTAAATGTTTCTATTGTTATTGAATTTCACGTCCCGAGTTTTGGGGAAACGGATAATCCTACGTGGATTTTGGGATTTTTGTTTTCTTCGAAAATCGGGGCATGACAGGATGAATCTTCTCACCTATGCAGGGGTGATGGGCTCGGTCTATCAAGCCAGTCGTGATCAAGTGGCGTCTTTGGAGAGGAGGTTGGCGGAACTGTTGCTGGTGTTTTCTCACGTTCTTTCCCAATTTGACGTGTTGAGAGTGTAATGCGCAGAATCGGAGAAAATTGCGGAGGCTACTCGAAAGTCGTTGATTGAGGCGAAAGTATGCGGGATAAATCTGTTGCTGAGCTTAATTCTTTGAAAGCCAAGTTGGACGGGGTTCGTACCCGTCTACGTGATGTGGGAAAAAAGTTATCCGCTGAGAAAACAACTTTTGATGAAGCTTCTTGTATTGAAATTGAGCAATCTGTTATTTGTGATATCGCTGAGAGGTGGGTGGAACAAATAACTGATGCGCTCGATGATATCAAGGCAGATACTTCCGTTATGCTTACAATTGCTAAGGGGCAGCTTGTCGTGGTAAAAAAATGAACTCGTTGTTGCCAAGGATAGGCTCTGTATTATCGAAGCCAAAGATTGGAAGCGAGTTGTTGACAGACGGGTTGAGCTTCTTGACTATATCGAAGGGCTCGACTTGGATTTGTCTAGGTACCGTCACTTGATTGATGAAGCTTTCGAGGACGACGATGTTGAAGAATCTACTCCAGTAATTGAGGAGTCATTGCTTTATCTACCCTCGAACGCCCCAGAGTCATTGCTTTCTCCCTCTTCTAAGAATAGTTTTTCCCTGTTCCTGTGAATGATGATTCTGTAGTTGTCCCCGTTTCTTTTCCCACTTCTTTATCTCCTTTTTCCCAATGTAACAAAGTAGTATTATCAATGAAATGAATTTTGTTATTTCTTTTTCTTTTCAGCTCAGTTGTAGTTGTCTTGGATTTTGATTTGAATTCATTTGTAGCTGCTTTCGTGCTTTGGCTCATCATTCGTTTAATGGTGGCCCAGCGTTATCCTTCCTGATTTGCTGCAAAGAGTTTGTTTTTGCTTGTAGTTCATCGAATCACGTTGATTTTTTCCTCTAATTCTGACTTCGTTGATTCGACGTGTCTGTCAACTCGAAGTAATTGTGTTAAGTCAACTTGTTCGTTGAGTTTCTACTTCGTTAACTCGACATCTCGGCCGACTCGAAGTTTTTATGTTAAGTTGACTTGTTTGCTCAAATTTTATTTCGTTAACTCGACGTTTCGGTCGACTCGAAGTTTTTGTGTTGAGTTGACTCGTTTGTTCAACTTTTACTTCATTAACTCGACATTTCAGTGGATTCGAAGTTTTTGTGTTGAGTTGACTTATTGGTTCAACTTTTACTTCATGAACTCGACGTTTCAGTCGATTCAAAGTTTTTGTGTTGAGTTGACTTGTTGGTTCAACTTTTACTTTGTTAATTTGATTTCAGTTGATTCAAAGTTTTTAGGTTAAGTTGACTCGGGTGTCCAACTTTTATTTTGTTAATTCGAAATTCCAGTTGATTCGAAGTTTTTGTGTTGAGTTGACTTGGGTGTCCAACTTTTATTTCGTTAATTTGAAATTCCAATTGATTCGAAGTTTTTGTGTTGAGTTGACTCGGGTGTCAAACTTTTACTTCGTTAACTCGAAGTTTTAGTCGACTCGAAGTTTTTCTGTTGAGTTCATTCGGGTGTCCAACTTTTACTTCGTAAATTCGATATTTCAGTCGATTCAAAGTTTTTGTGTTGAGTTGACTCGAGTGTCAAACTTTTACTTCGTTAACTTGGCATCTCGGTCGACTCGAAGTTTTTGTGTTAAGTTGACTTGGGTGTCAAACTTTTACTTTGTTAATTCGACATTCCAGTCGATTCAAAGTTTTTGTGTTGAGTTGACTCGGGTGTCCAACTTTTACTTCGTTAATTCAACATACTACTCTATTCGAAGTTTTTGTGTTGAGTTGACTCGGGTGTCCAACTTTTACTTCGTTAATTCGACATTCCAGTCGATTCGAAGTTTTTATGTTAAGTTGACTCGGGTGTCGAACTTTTACTTCGTTGTTGATCATACCAAAATTTTATATATTTTCAACTTTTATCGTGATTTCTTGTTACTAGATACATTGATTGTTTTGTATGGCTAATTCTTTGACGTATCTATTCTGTCGTCCATGCAAAAAATGTGGGTTCTGAATTTGTAATCTTATTGATATTCCCTTTTGGATGTTCTCATCAACCTTTACTGTTAAAGCATTTACGCTGGTTCGAAGTACGATTTGCTTCGTCTTCCATTGCTCGATGTTGGTCTTCATATTAGAGATTGATGTTTTTGTTGTTTTGTCTTCCTTTGCTTGATGTTGGTCCTCGTATTACAAATTGATGTTTTTGTTACTAGCAGACTCAGGATGCTTTTCTATTCGATGGTTGAGTAGTGTTGGCTTGCCCGATCATGTTCACGTCATCACCAAACTGACCAATCATGCTTGTGTCAACACCAAGCTGTCCAATATTCATGCTCACATCAGCATCGAATTGTCCAATCATGCTCACATCAACACCAAATTGTCCAATCATGCTGATGTTGGCTTCGTATTTGGTGTCAAGTGCTGAGGTTCGGTCGAGTTAGTTGCTGTCGGTTTTGTCGTTAGTGATTCAGGTCGAGCTTGCATCCGTCGGTAGGATCTTCGAATCGTATTAATTGGTTGATGCAAACTTCTCCATGTTTTGTGCCTTCGTGAAATGACTTGTCTGGTTTCGTTAGTATTCTTGTTATGATATAAATCAGTTCGAGTAGGAAGTTTTTTTGGCCACTTCTTCTGTTGAGTTGTGTGTTTTGCCTCCTCTGGCTATGCAGTGCATGGTGTATATTAGCTATTTGAGCAGTTTTTTCGATCCCGCAATGATATTTGCTTTCCCCTTTAATGTGAGCTGCTTTTCTGGTATTTTGATGAATTCATCGAGTCGTCTTTTAGATTGTAGCAGTCTTCGGTATTGTGCCCATGATCCTTATGGTAGGAAAAATATTTGCTTCTGTCTCTGCCTTTCAGATCTCCTCTCATCCTAAGCGGCTAGTTGATGTTATCTCATTTTGCTACATGTTTCAGTATATTGGCTCGACTTGTTTTCAGGGTTATATATGGTTTGTATGTATTCTTTATCACACTCGTTACTCGCTCATGTCGAGGCCGCACTGATTGTAGCTTATCAAATTCTTGTTGTTGTGAATAACTCATTCCACCATTATGATGTTTCTTCGATTGGATGCTACCTTTCCGTTGTCCGTCGTCTCGTCTCATTTCCTTTTTTTCCCGTTTCCTTGAAAGATTTTATCTTTCTTGTTCATTTTTCCTCTTGGCCGTCTTCATCTCTTCAAGGGAGATGTGTTTTTTCTGTTATTTTCAGCAGGATCGCCATGCCTTTTGGAGGTTTCAGGTTAAGGGCATCAAATGAGATACCTCTTTTCAGTCCGACAACGAAGGTTGCAGTGGCTGTATTGTTGCTACATTCATCGATCATTGTCAATTCATTGGTAAATTGAGTAACATATTTCCGTATTGTCTTTTCGGGTTTCTGCCTGATATGCAGGAGGTAGTGTGGTCCTTTCCTCATCTGCTGGCTTCCGATGATCTAGTGATAAAAGCAGTGGCTAAAACTTGGAATGAGTCTATCGACCTTGGTGGTAGGCTGTTAAACCAATTCATTGTTGTGGAAGTGAGGCTGGTCGGAAATGTCCTACACAATATTGACTCTGTGGTTTCCTTCAGGGCCATCATGTGGTGGAAATGTCTCAAGTGATCAGTTGGGTCGGTAGTACCATCATACACTTCAAACTTTGGCGGAGTGAACTTTTTCGGCATCGCTAATTTCATGAGGGCGTCGGAAAATGACGACTTGGCTAACTCGTATAATGTGTTGGAATCCGTGACCCCTATTCTGAATGGGATTTTGACAGGCGTTCCATCACATTGTGGATCCGTGTTCTCGGGTGCCATCGGTCCAATGATCTGGGTTGTTTCTTCTTCGCTAGTTGTTAGTGATGCTTTGTTGATGCCAGTAAGAGAGTTACCGTGATCATCACTAGGTCGAGGATCTGTAGAATGCGAGATTTGCTTTGACGACGGCTTGTTGATCTTTTATCAGATTATGTTGAGCTTTGTCATTGTGGATCTTATTTTTAGAAAGGAAACTTGTCGTTCCCTACAGACGACGCCAAACTGATGCATCCAAAAATCGTCATTCTGTGAGTTTCGCCTGCAAAACAGATGTTAGACTGCCAATGACCACCTTTTCTGTGGTCGAAGGCACTTCGATGCTTAAGTCAGCAACTCTATTTGAAGAATGAAGTAAATCTGAACAAAACTCAGTTAAAGTTACATACCTGTGTTGGATGTTTCATTTACCTCTTATAATGGTCGAAGTTAATTCTCTGCGTGACTTAAGCATGTGAGGTGCAACGGCTGTAACAGTCTCCTACTTAATGGAGATACGTCCGTGGGGGCGTAATTCCATCCACGACTTTTTTTGGTGCAACGTTCATCTTCTTTAAGAGAAAACTCGTGTCGGGCTTGGATTCGGGCTCTGATTCATTCAGGTTTAGATTCATGTTTTGTTTATAACTTTTTGTTGGTGGGCTTTGTCTGGGCCTTTGTGATTGATTTTATTCTTCTTGGATTTTATGAACTGACCCAATAGACTATGAGCTATATCTTCGTGATGGATGCTCTATGCCATTGTACTGCCGTGATGATCAGTCTATTTTGATGTATCATCAGTTATAAAGCCTTTGTCAACTATGGCTGAAAATCGAAGTAATGGTTTGGTTCTTCGCTCAAACTGAAAATCGAACCGAAATTATTGGTTTCAAAATTTATCAATCGAAACCAAACTGACCCACCTATCGGTTTCAAATTTATGTAAACCAAACCAACGGCCTAAAATGTTACTAAATTTGATGTAAAACCAAATCGATCGATTAAATTAAATATATTATTTTATTTATATATATATATATATATATATATATATATATATATATATATATATATATTATATTTGGTCGGTTTAATTTTGTGGGATAAAATCACTTAAAAGCTGAAAATTTGATATAACCGATCATATCGGTTTCAAATTTTCCTAACCCAAACCGAACCGATCGGTTTATTCAATTTTTTTTTCAACCTTACTCTTAACCCATAGAGGTTTATGCTTCAATTGCATTTAAATAATAATAAAACTTTGTTTGCTAAAAAATGACCTGGTCGGTCAGTTTGAAAACTTGGACACCTCGTCTCCCTTTCTTATTGTTTATTTATCCTTGAATCTCACACTCCTTATTCGGCTTTTATAGATTTGATGCAACCTTAATAATCATTGTTTTTGGTGCCTAATTGTTGTTTATTTCATTCGGCTTTTATAGATTTGATGCAACCTTAATAATCATTGTTTTTGGTGCTTAATTGTTGTTTATTTCCTTTCAATTTTATCATGAGTTTAGTGATGCATAGTTGCGTGTGCTAGGAGTATGGTTAGATCTTTAATGATAGAGCGATTCTAGATGTCGAGGAAATGGGCGAGGAAATGGGTGAGGGAGGGTGGAGCACACGTGCTTTGTAAAAAAAAAAAAAAAAAAAAAAAATTTGCGGGATATCGAAAATTTGGGGAGAAGGAGGGAATGGGGAGAGTAAGCTCAGACCTCCCTCTCCCTCTCCCCATTTTCATTTTCAAGTAGACCTCCCTCTCCCTCTCCCCCAACGAAGCTCTCCCTCTCCACCCTTTCCCCATCATTGACTCAAACGAAGCCAGAGAAGAAGAAGCTCTCCCTCGTCCTTCCCTGTCGTAGGCCAGAGAAGAAGGAGAAGAGAAGAAGCTCACCCTCGTCCCTTCCCTCTTGCAAAAGCTAAGGTAAGTCTCCCCTTCATTTCTAGATCTAGGGTTTTTAGATCTAGGGTTTCTTGTTTTTAGATCTAGGTTGGTTAAGCTTGCAATCTGAATCTGTTTTTGCAGCCGCCTGATATTTCTTTACTTGCATTAATGCTTTCAAAAATTTGATTCATGATGCCAAGCATTTGACAGGAAAACACTTCTCCACTTCTGTAATAAGATGGGACTTGACAAACTCATCTTGTTTATTCATTTGTCATGTTATTACCTGTCTAATTTTTCGATATACTTAATTTACCCCATACTAAGTGTGCAATTCATCTCCTGTCTGTCTAATTTGTCTGCAATTTTCAAAACTATTCTAATCTTCACTCTTTCTTCTTATGGTTCTTGTGTATTTAATTGGATCTATGACTATCTTTCAGGCTATCGGGCACGCAAGAAATCATTCATCCTTGGATTCGGAGGGAATATCAATTAGAGGTGCAAAAACAGGCCCAACATCAAGGTTGCTCTCTTTCTCTATAAACCATTTTTGATACAATGGTGGAGATTCTCTTTCCCAAATAGTTAGGCAAAGTTTCACTTCCATCGAAATGCAAAACTTCTAAATAAGTCATTTCTCATGGGTAGAAAATTGATCCAAAAAAGTAATGAGTACTTGGAGTGAGGAGTAATGTGAAGAAGAGAGGTAGTATACTTTTTAACATAACAAATGTAAAAATGTCATAAACTTTGATCTGCACATTGAATTTATGAATTTTTTATTTTTACGGAAGATTCATCGATATATTTAAAATGAGAGCACTAATGACTATTAGTTAAACATCATGCAATATATACACACACATGCTAGAGCATGTCGGGTGCTACATACATGTGATTGGCAATGTCACAATTCGTTTAAACTTGTATTGAATATGCAGAATGGGCATATGCTATGATCCGTTTAAATTTGGCTAAGGCTCAAAGAGCATAGTTACTATCTGAGTTTTCTCTTGAGCAATCATATTGACTTGCAATTCCTTGGACATGACTGGTCTGAATATCTTTTTAGGACTGCAAAATTGGTTGTTTTTTTTCCTGCTATTATTTGGTCCCTAATCACTGCATTTATGGTTTGAGTTACTATTCATAGGAACTGAGCATCTATTCAGAAATGTCTTGGACCTGTAAGATTCTGTATTCTTATTGTCTTCTGATTTTGTTTTGTTTTTCAGTGATACCCATATGGCAAGGAACGTATCTTGTCCAGTTTCTCCCATAGGAAGTCCTCTTCTGTATTCTAGGTCACCACAGCATATGAATGGAAGGATGTCTCCTTCTCCAATATCGAGCCCGCGAACAGCTTCTGGTGCATCCACGCCTCTCACAGGTGGCAATGGTACCATTCCATTTCACCATCTGAAGCCTCCATCTTACATGCATGAAGGGTTTGGAAGCATGCCAAGGTCCCCCAATAGTCACCTTGTTAATGGCTCAACCTATCATGAGCCGAAGGCTGACCTCTTCCAAGGGATGCAGTCAGGTTCGCACGCCTTCCTGGAACTGATGACAACCGAAAATGATGTTCTTGGGAAACCTTTTGGAAGGCCTGCCCATGGAGATCCCAGATAACTATATGATGGACAATCAGTGTTGGCAGATCGTGTCTCCCAGCAATTTTTGAGGGATCATGTAAAGTTGAACCCATCTCTTGACCTGAAATCTGGCTCTCCTATGCTTGGCCACTATGTATAGATAAATTTAAATTCTCTCCCGTTCATATCAAGTATGACATCTCCCACAGATGAGGTTGCTGAAAATTAATGCTGATGTCTATAGTTTTGATTTTGACTTCAAATGCATAATATTGTCTTCATTTATTTCTTTTCTTTGGGAAGAGCGGGAAGAGCGGGAGAATTGTCAACTAAATTTGTCTGATGACACAAAGGTTTCGTGTAGTTGGTGATCATGTCAGTCTAACGCATTGAAGATCTCCAGTTTGAACCCGGGCAATGCCATCTTACTTTCTTTCTTTCTTTCTTTTTTATCGTTCTATAAGGGCCTGATTGTTAGCATTCTCTAAGGGTCTGAGACTCTGATGAGTTCATTTGTGACCATTTTCTAAGGGTCTGATGGAATTCTCTAAGGAAGGTCTCCGGTTCAAATCCATCTTTCTTTCTTTCTTTCCTTTTTTCATTCTCCAAGGGTCTGATGAGTTCATTTTTTTTTTTTCATTCTCTAACGGTCTCTGATGAGTTCATTTGTGCGCGCTACACTTGCATCCATGTGTATAGGTTTAAAGCATTTAGCTAGCTAAAATTGGGCATCACCCAAGTCAACTAAGTCAATTTTTTTCATTAGTTTAACAGAATGTTGATAGCTTTTCGATGCACAAACATATTTGATTGTTTCTTCAGTGCCTCATGAATCTCGCACCAATTGAAGCCATGGAATACAACATTCATGCCTCATGATGTGTTCATACTTCCTAATACACAAGTTCATATATATGAACTTGCTCCTGAATTCTAACTTGAACCGAGTCATATGTAAATAGATAGTTTATCAACACTCAACCAAGCTAGATACTGCTCTGGGAATACTCTCACTGCTTGGTAACAAACTCTTTGATACTACATGCCCTTTAGTGCACATTCCTTTAATAAAGAGACTGAGAAACAAAACATGCTTTCATGTGCAGAAAACTGTAGAATTAGACATCTTCAATCTACCGCAGGATGTACATACAAATTAAGAACAGTAAGCCCAACCAATATCAAGCAATACATGAAAAGGGCAGCACCATGAAGCAATATCAAACAAAATTGTTTCCCGCCTTCTGTACACTTTTTTTTCATTTTTGAACAAAAATGGAGAAAACAGAATTGCAAAAAGAAGTCTGACACAAGAGAACAAAGAGAAGTCCAAATGCTAATAACCGATTTCTATTTGTACATATAGGCCAAATGATTCCAATACCACTTCTTTTTGATACGACTTTTTTTTTTCAATTTTTTTTTTCACCAAATAAAATATTCTAAATATTCTGTGTAGTCATCATAAATTAGCAGTTTGAGATCATTTAATCGTTTATATGTTATAAACGTTTCTGATACAAGTGTTAAGCATATCCATATTAAATTAAAACGAACAATTGAGTATTTTCTGAACGGAGCCTGGATATGTGATGACCAACTTTTTCTCATTTTTTCTTTTCATAAATATGTGATGACCTATAATTTACAGTTCTTTCCAATAACATGAATGCTTTTTTTGCCTGTAAGGAACTGCTGAATGTTGGATCATCGGAAGCCCCCGTACCTCACTGAACAATCAAAGTTTCAGTCTCCAGATCAGCAAGCACAATTACGTTTCGCCATATAAACAACAGTTGATAAACCTTGATGATCAAGTCAGACCATCATCATTCGAAAAATTCACTTTTCTCTGCAAATAATTTGAGTACAGCCGGCTGCAAAAACAGATTCAGATTGCAAGCTTAACCAACCTGATCATAACCTAGATCTAAAACCAAGAAACCCTAGATCTAAAAACCCTAGATCTAGAAATGAAGGGGAGACTTACCTTAGTTTTTGCGAGAGGGAAGGGACGAGGGTGAGCTTATTCTCTTCTCCTTCTTCTCTGGCCTACGACAGGGAAGAGACGAGGGAGAGCTTCTTCTCTTCTCCTTCTTCTTCTCTGGCTTCGTTTGAGTCGATGATGGGGAGAGGGTGGAGAGGGAGAGCTTCGTTGGGGGAGAGGGTGGAGAGGGAGAGCTTCGGGAGAATGGGGAGAGGGAGAGGGTGGTCTGCTTGAAAATGAAAATGAAAATGGGGAGAGGGAGAGGGAGAGGGTGGTCTGAGCTTACTCTCCCCATTCCCTCCTTCTTCTCCCCAAATTTTCGATTTCCCGCAATTTTTTTTTTTTTTTTTTTTACAAAGCACGTGTGCTCCACCCTCCCTCGCCCATTTCCTCTACATCTAGAATCGCTCTTAATGATAATTATCCCAAATTGCGAAAGGTCAATATAGGTTCACTACTTATTCCACCAAGTTAACTGATAACTTGTTAGTCAAATGAAGGAAATGTGGATTTTAATAGCAATTTCAAAAAGGCAACGAGTACATTCCACCACCATTTCTTCCTTTTCACACCACCATTGAGTTGTTATTATTATTATTATTATTTTTTACTTCCTCACACAACCAATAAATATGCATAACAAAGAAATCCAAACTCAAAACGAAAAAAACGTAAAATATGGTAAATTTTGACCAATTTAAACCCTCAATTGAGACTGATTTTCGAGTTCAACAAAACACAAAAATTGTAGTACTATGAGTTATCTAATAAACACAACTTGAATCAATTGAATTTTTTTTAAATGAGCAAGTTATGATCATTTTACTAAAGTCGTGCAAATCTGTCTTGCAATAAAAATGGAATAGTGTTCTTGACTTTCGGCCAACTTATGTTCTCGATCAAGACCGATTCTCAAGTTGATAAAAAAACAAAAGTTGTAGTACTCTGAGTTATCTAATAAATAAAACTTGAATCACTTGAAAATGTTTTAAAATGAGCAAGTTATGATCATTTTGTTAAAGTCGCGCAAATCCATCCAAAAAATGAAAACGGGATAGTAAAAATTTTCCCCGCAGTGCACTCTGCAAACAAAAAGTTTTCTGGACAGATTGCTCAACTTTAGTAAAATGACCATACCTTGATCATTTCAAAATATTTTCAAGTGATTCAAGTTGTGTTTATTAGATAAACTAGATTAATACAACTTTTGTGTTTTAATCAACTTAAAAATCGATCTCGATCGAGCACATAAGTTGGCCGAAAGTCAAGAACACTATCCCGTTTTTATTGCAAGACAGATTTGCGCGACTTTAGTAAAGTGACCATAACTTGTTCATTTCAAAACATTTTCAAGTGATTCAAGTTTTGTTTATTAGATAACTAATATTAATACAATAGTTATGTTTTGATCAACTTGAGAATCAGTCTCGATCTAGCACATAAGTTGGCCGAAAGTCAAGAACACTATCCCGTTTTCATTGCGAGACAGATTTGCACGACTTTAGTAAAATGACCATAACTTGCTCATTTCAAAACATTTTCAAACGATTCAAGTTGTGTTTATTAGATAACTAAGAGTAATACAATATTTGTGTTTTGATGAGGTTGATAATTGGTCTCAATTGATGGTTTAAATTGGTCGAAATTTACCACCCTACTTTGCGTTTTTTTTTCGTTTTGAGTTTGAATTTCTCTGTTATATTAAGTTGTGCATATTTATTGAGTTTGGTTTAAGGGTTTCAACTTTGAGGGGATTATGAGAGTTTTTGAAGGAGATAGAGGAAATCTGCAAGAGATTTGAGTGTGGGGAGAGATTTGCAAAAGATTTCGAATGAGAGAGGGATGAACCATTGTCGATTTGAATGGTGAGGAAAAAAATGGATGATTTTTGTTTATATATGTGGTGTGAGAAAGTATGGTGGTGTGAAAAAGAAAGTAGATGATGTGAGAGAGTAGAATGGTGTGAGAGAGAGAAATGATGGTGTGGTGTAGTCGTCGCCTTTCAAAAATAGTAATGTGAAATTCAATTTTGACCAAATTGATATACTTCTTTTGTTAATATCTATACCAATTACAAAAACTGATTAATGGCTTTTACAAATGTTATACATGCAGACGTCTTTTAAACATCTTTTGAGGGGATGATTTTTGTAGAAAACGTTAATAATTTTTTATTTAAGTTAAGGAGTATATTTTGAGAAGCATTACGAAACATTATTTCTTATCATGCATGGTTATTTAAACACTAAATAGCAGTTATTTTTTAGCTCCCAACAAAATTTAGTAAACATTGATTAGAACTAATAAGTATCTAATACTTTAAATACTCATAATGGTAATTAAGGGTTTGAGGCTAATTAATAGAAGCTACAAAATCTAACAATTATTTTCCATGCACATTTGATTCATTGAACATGTGCAACGGGGCGGAGTCAACAATACACTACTATTCAATTATACCAATTTCAGCAGTGGCACAACTCCACATTCTTCAATTATTAGCTTTTTATATCGATTGTTGTCACGAGTAAGTGAAATGAGCGAGGCTTCCACATCGGATCTGTCATCAAGCGATCCAGTGTAGAGCGTGACAATTTGCTCCCAGATTCGGCACAAAATTGGTTCATTTGAAACATTAGTTGGGAGTCCTAAATATTTGTCGGACGCAGTGGAGACACGGATGAGCCAAGAGACGTCCATGAAATTTCTTGAACACGGTCGCAGAGAATTATAATAAACAAGATTCAAAATACATTACTGTGCCCATCAAAAGTTCAAAAATTCAATGAATGAATTTTTTTTTTGATGTGAGGGGGGCAACCTACAAATTTAAAAAGGAGGGAATATGGAAAATACGAATACCTTAATAAATTTTTTGTTAAAAAAATAAGAAAGACAATTGACCCCCTTAGCCAAAGGATAGATCCGGCGCCCTTGATGTGCAATATCTTTTAACAATAAATAACAAGAAATTAATGTCGAAATTAGTCCTAATAAACAAATCACGATTATGATTTTTGGCCAAGAATAAAAGAACGTATGGAATGCTCCTTGTCCTTGGTGACATTTTTATAATTAAATACCTTTTACAATAAAATAATGAAACGATATTCCTGATGAGTTTGTTCATTTATACATAAACATTTAAATAATCAAAAACCATATTATAAAAATCCACGCTTGTTAGGGTTACAAGCCCTAGAACTGGAACTACAGTTAGTAGGTAAATCCATTTTCACGAACCCGCCTCGGCCCTCCAAATGAGGTAGATATGATTCAGATTTGGTCATATCGACCCAATTCAAAGACCAAAAAACTCATGCGGAGATTAAACAGTTAAATGGAGCAGGAATTTAATAACCATTAGAAGCCTCATTGGACAAACGGAGCAATACTGAGATATGTCATATGAGATAACGCGGATATGAATTATATAAAAATAAATTAAATGGGACATATGCTAGGATCTACCATTGCCATCCTAACACGAATCCACCCTCTACTCCAATTGTCTAAATTAAAAATAAATAAATACATAAAACAACTTTTATTAAAATACGTTATGTTTGAACTAACTTAAATTCTAGGAAGCGAGGGAAGGAGTGAGGGATGGGTGTAATTACCCATTTGCCTCGAGATATGTGAAATTGCCACAAAATACGGAACGTCGCTTATCTCGAAGGGGATAAATGGTTACACCCATCCCTCACTCCTTACCCTCACTCCCTAGAAGGGCTCTTGAACTAAAAATTCACTGATATGCATAAGTTTCCAGGGTGGAAATTTAGAAAAATGAGAAGGTTGCCGGGTGGGTAGTGACCCACCACAATTCGTTCACATTGTCCTTACATAATTTAGAAAACAATGGAAGAATATTTTATAATTTGTGAATATTATAAGAATATTAAAAATCACTAGATCCAAGGCTTCCAAGCTTATATGGAATGGACAAAAAAGTGTGGATTATTTAGTGTGGGGTATCTTAGTTTGTCAGGATTTTGTTGACAAAGCAAAGCACTTGAGAGTTAATAGGCAGCCACGTAATTAGTACACATGGATAGTTTCTTGGTGGTCCATCCTCATTACATTTGCATGATATCATCCCATCTCCATTATTCTAGTTGAAGGTCATTGATGTGTACCACTTTGAAGTATATTTTACATGGGATTTAACTCTCCTTGAAATAATTTTATACATCAATTACTTATAATACTAGCGTTGCTACGAAACTTTTTTTTTCAGATAAAAAACAATTGGCTATCAAGCTAGATATGGCCAAAGCCTATAATCGTCTTGGATGGTCTTTTCTGCTGGACGTTCTAAAAAAATGGGGTTTGCTTGTGACTTGATCAATCTCATTGAGCAATGTATCTTTACATCATCTCTTCAAGTTCTTCTCAATGGCTCGCCGTTCCCAGTTATCAAACCTTCGAGAGGTATTAGGGAGATGTTATATCTCCCTATCTCTTCATCATTGTGGTTGAAATCCTTTCCAGGGTATTTATTCAAGCTAAAGAGAATGGTGTTATTAAAGGAATCAAATTAGAAGGTGTTCTGCTTCAATCAGTCACCTCCTCCATGCTCATGATCTGATGATTTTTTGTCAAGCCTATTTGGCTGAAGTCCACAATGTCAAACATGTACTTCAGCCTTATTGCGAGGTCTTAGGACAAACTGTTAATTTTGATAAATCTTTTGCTTATTACAACACCAATGTCCTCGCCAGGCTAAGATGATTTATTGAATTTTGAAAACAAAATCTTATAACCCTAAGAATAAATACTCGGGAAAGCCACTACTATTATCTAAGCGAAAGACTGTTGATTTTCAATTCCTGATTGATAAGGTCAATAACAAATTTGCAAGCTGAAAATAAAAAATTCTCTTTCAAGCAGGTAAAACGGTGATGATCAAAGCTATCTTAAACTCTATTATGTTCTACACTATGCAATCATTCATTATGCCTGATACGATCACAAAAAATCTTGATCAACTGGCAAGAAATTTTTGGTGGAATGGAGTCAAGGACAGTAAGGCAAAACACATGTGCAAATGGAACCTCATTGGTTCTGGGAGGCCTTAATATCTCATCTCCAAAACAAGAAATCTTGCCTTGATAGTAAAAAAACATTTGGCAGATTCTTATTGTTCCCCCACAATAAGAGAGTTAAAAAGTTGAAAGCCATTTATTTTCACAATAAGACTCTATATCAGGTCACCAATAACCAATTTGTTGCCTCATTTGCTTTGAGAGGTTGTCTAAAGGCTCTTTACAAGATGAAAAAATCGATTTTCTTGCTAATCTTTTCTGGTGGTCAAACTGACCTTTGAGAAGGCCACTGGGTCAAACCTGGTCTTGTTCTTGCAGACTGTATCCAAATTAAGTACCCCCTTAACCTCTCCGACAAAATTCGCACTATCCCAGATCTTTGGCTCTCCCCATCCCATAATGAGCTTATTTGGAATAAGGAACTTTTTTTGTCCCTCTTTTCAGCCGATTGTTAATGACATCCTCAACATCACCATTCAACTTTCTACCTGCTTTGACAGGATTATTTAGAATTTTGACAAAAAAAGGAATTCTCGGTGAAGAGTGCCACCAAAGCTTTTTTTCGAGAAAACCTTAAAAGTTCTACTTCAAACATACCTCCACTGCCTAGTATGAATAAGCTCTTTCGAAAATTGTGGCGCATCAAAACTCCTCCTCGAGCCATATTTCTTTTTGGAAACTTAGCCAAAATGTTGTTCCACTTCTAGCCAGTTTGGTTTGTCGCCATACGCCTATTGAAGACCTTTGTGTTTTCTGTCACAATCATTTGGAAGATGCGGCCCACCTCTTCTTCCAATGTCCTATCACCCACCATTGGTGGAAACTCTCACCACTTCCAATTGATTGGTTGAATAAAAATTTTAGAGATGCTAACATCCATCAATTATTCTCCTTTATTTAGGAAACAACCGAGGCTCATGTGCTTTCTCAATTCACCGCGATCATCAAACCATTTGGAACATAAAAAAATGACTGCATTTTTAGAAAAGCCAAATACAACCCTCAATTGTTTATCAAGGCTTTTCACAAACTATGGTCTTCGTAGAAAAAACAACGGTTTCTCACTCCACAAGACATAGGCTCCCATCAGACCCAAAATCATAATACTGGTCTGGAATCATACAGTTCCCTTTATCTCATTTTGAAGATTGCTGCAAATGATTCCCAGATGAGAAAACATAGTCACTCTAACAGCATAGCCTGCAACAACAGACTGAACATTCAGGATTTACATGATGTTGATAGGCAGGATGGAACATATACTCCCCGACGTCCTAGAAGGATTGATCCTCGGTCCTTTTGCAATTTCAGTGACTTGAGTGACCTAAGAAATTTATTCCCTTATTTGAACCTTTTTTATGCGAGCGAGGAAATTATTGATAGGAGACCAAATCCTTTTGGAAATTTGAATTCTAGAGATGTCCTGATCCAAGCCCGATCATTCACTACATAGTACTATAGGCTGAATTGTAGAGATGGAGACAATATCTTTCATTCAGTGGACTCTGACAATGTTTTAATTACCTATGTTGCTAGCTTTTATGATGCACCTAAACAGAGAGCTGTGAGAGTTTTGCGGTTGATGTTCATGGTTGAGTTATGGAACAAGTGACCTTCAAAATTGATGAAAAATTCATTAACAATACCATGGCGAAATGCTATGCAACTAAGTTCTTTCTTGTTCAAGCTCGAAACTGACAGAAGGGTTTACTCATGGGTGACTCTAGCACGCTAAATGCAATCCTTCAGGACCACAACCAATAAGGCAACACAACCTATTCAAAGTGGGTTTGGTGACCTTTGATCACCAACATCAAAATATTACTTATTAATCAAAATTGTACTGTTATTATCTTAGTAGAAACCTCAATATAGAGGCTCATGATTTGGCAAATCTTGTTGGATCAAACTTTTGTAATATTTTGCTTTAATTAATGCCATAATGGTTTTAACAAAAATTCTCCTTGAAAGCTTGAAGGTTTCAATGTTGTATGTCTAATTACTAGGATTAGGTATAATTTCACATAATAAGTGAATATAAAAAAACCGGATTAGATAGGGAATTTATGTAATACTCTTAGTACCAATATATAATGGAAATAGTTTATGATATGATTTGTTTGGAGCCTAAGAGCATCTTCACTTGTTGGTTTGGTAGGTGTTTTCCAATAAAGATACAGTTGCATTGACGGTGGCAAGCTTTGATATTGTTGTGCAATAAAAAAAAATTGGTTAGGTTAACTATTTTAGCAGAAATACTTATTGTTGGTTCCAAGTTTTTTGATATTTTCTCGTGATATGAGTAATTCCAACCCGATAATCTTACAGTTTGATGTTTGCCGCAAACTTCTCAAATCAACTCACACACACCCTTGTATTGTCCAATCTTATGAGTATCCAACGTGTAACTAATTAATGAGTCGAAAATTAAGTAACCGAGCAAAGTACATTCGAGATGAGAGTAAGAGAGTTTATTGATCTCTTCGAATCTAACCTCCTCCAAGTTGTCCAAGAGCTTTTATTTATATTTCAATTGGTTTGTAAATGTCTATATCTTAAGCATTTAATGTAATGTCAGGATATCTCTGAAGAAGAAAAATGTATGGCCCATCGTTTACCACTGCCAAAACTTGCAATTCAGCTCAAATTGCTATCCGGTCTAGTTGACTAATTTCAAATGTGCATTGAATCCATGTATACTTCTTGAATTATTAGTTGATGCCCCTCATGCTGACCACTTTCTCGTCCACCCATTGGTCCAAATTCTACTAGTTGATTTCCTTTGTCGAGCTGCCGACATAGCTGGTATCACACCTTAAGCTTTATCCACTTTCATAAAAATAATTATCTTCATGTAATATGCTCAGTTCATAATTCTCTATGTGTCAAGCACATGCACTCTCTCGAGCCTTATTCAACGCTTCTATGACTTTATGCCAAGCACATGACAAAAAAATTATGCTACACCCACTTAGCATACGAATATCATTTTCTCCTCCAAATTTGAAAACCTAATAGATAATAAAATAAATTTCGAATGTAACTTTGTCTTATTTTTTAACGCAAGGAACTCCCTATCTTTCATCCATTTTTTTTTGTTTCTTGACTTTTATACACATACGATTCTTTTCCGATCGATAATTTTTTTAAAAACTATAAAAGATGCTTTCACTCGTCGTTGGCATGATTAGAGTTGTTTCCAACTCCCAACGTCTATGAATGTTCTAATTAAGTGATTACGTTTTATGTACCATGTGGGTGACAATCATACGGTAACATTCAGTTATGTATTTAAGAAAAAACAACTTATCGACTGAAGAGTTATTTACTACATGCATGTAACAACTCGATTTACATGGTGTATAATTATCCGCTTTGGACCTGACAACCCTTACGACTTTTAAACGCATTATACCAAGGGGATACAAGCTCGCACATATATAGTTCATTAATTTATCTCACTCGGGCAATATGAAACTATAACCATTACCCCACACTGTAGCCTGTCGGCCTTACCGCTTGTCCGCACAAGAGAGTTCCAATTCACCCTTATGGAGCCTAATGTCCTCGTTAGCACACTTCCAGTTGGGTCAAGTTCTGACACCATTCTATAACGATCTGATTCACATGTGTATGATATTGTTCGCTTTGAACCTAATTACCCTCAAGGCTTTAAAATGTCTCATATCTGAGTGACACGGTAGCAATGCTAATGGTATGATATTGTTCATTTTGGGCTCTTGAACCTTACCCCCACACCCTTACCTTCACGGTTTTAAATGCATCATACCATGGGGGATAGAAACTCACACATATATAATTCATCTCCTTTCCTACCGAGACGATGGGACTATAACTATTACCCCTTTTGTAGTTTGTTAGCCTTATCGCCTTCCCACACAAATGTGTTACAATATACAACTATTATATGCCTCCAACTAACCGAATGAGATTTGCCCCACATACTAAATTCGTTGCACACCCATATCACAAATCACGTGTCATGATTATTGGATTTTTCACAAGTGATTTTTGTACCAACATGTTATATAATGTATACACCGGTTCTCAAGGTTCATCAATGGATGCATCTCAACATGTTGAAAAATCAATGTCTTGGCACATATTTTTATTCATGCATGTATCCTATTTTTCTAGTTCGATCACAACTGTTTGAACAAATCAAATGACATAATAAAATTTTCTTAAAATTAATATTTAGATTTTTTTTCATACTATACTGACACTTTGGGATTTGTTTTGTCAATTGTCACCGTGAACTTGACTAATAAACCAAAACGGTGCATGTTGAAAAAAAAATCTTGAAAATGAAAACCTAAGAGCATCTCCAATAGTCTCCTAAACCATATTATATAATGTCTTTTAATTTTATGAGTCAAAAAGTCAACCAGTGTTCTTCTATCTTCACGTCTACATTAAATTTCCCTTCCCTTTAACGTCCACAGGTAGAAGAGTCATAGAAGGGATTTCTAAATTGATGCGTGAACAAAAGTAAAACATGTAGATGACATTTTTAAAAGATAAAATAAAAATCAATCCACAAACCACAATCCTTTAAGCGACGAGTGGGCTTTAAACACCACATGCTCCTTCAAAGGTTGCGAGGCCCGCGACACGGAGTTGGTTTACTTATTTTTTAAACGACTTTTAAATCCCATCTAATATTGGTTACTGGGGCACCCTAGGAATCCTTCTAAACCTTATATGTAGGGAAAAAACAATTAATACAAAAAAAAATTTAGAAGACTACTGGATATGCTCTAATGCACATTATTTCTTTGTTTAATTGTGTGGATAAGTTTGAAATAAAACCTAGAATCTTAGTAGTTGAATTTTATATTATATTGTCTCAACTCAATTAACAAGTCATAAAAATAATCTAAAAAAGTAAGTAGTGGGTTACTAATGATTAAGATATTAAGCGATTCTCATTAACTATGATATTTGATTGGTGTAAATAATTCATTGCTTTATTATTGGTCAAATGGTCAAAGACAACTACTAATATCAATAAGTAAATTTGTGGTATCACACACTCAACTCTTTCCTTGAAGTACTAAAGCTTGACATGTGATTATAAAAAATTAGTGTGTCGACACACTCTGCCTACGCATATATTCAATTTTTTTTTAAAGAATTTAATAAATCAATAAGTGCAATTTAATTATTAGGAAATTTGGCAAGTGGTTTTTGAAATATTAAAAAAAAATTATTATTTATGAATTTTACCAAAATAAAAATAAAAATTAATAATTGGTGCAATATGTGATTCATGTAAATGAGGTATGGTTTCGCTATTTATATATGATAGTCTATGGAATGATTTTTCTAGTGGTGTACACTATTTATATATGGTCTATGGTAGAGTTCTCCAATGCTTATGTCCATGTTAATGATATTAGTAGCAATATTAGTACTACTGGTTTAGTGGTTTTGAGATGAGATATACTCTGAATCTAAATTTTTTTTTTAATCGTAAGTAATGCAATTTCAATTTTTAATAAACAAAAAGTTCTCCAATGGTATCGATGTAGTCATTTTTCACTCCCTGCTTTGACATAGTCTCGTTGACCTGTTGACTTGCACAAGTAACGCACGTGAGCCACAAATCACCGTTGTGATGGCCGATGTGCGATGCTAAAGTCAGACATGGATCCGAGGAAGGCGTAATGTTGTAAACACGATATTTGTAGCGTACCTTAGCTTACCAACCTCATGTCTTATTTATAGTGCAGGAGTTCCGATTTTACCAGGCCATCGTAGGCGTAGTTTAGGAAGGAGATCTTCGTGAAGATCCTTTTTCTAATTAGGAGTCGTGCTGTACGAGGAAAGTTCCCTGTTAGCCCTGTGTTATTAGATACGCGAGAGATAGTTCCCAATCCAAGATCAATCCGTAGAAGGGAGTTTCTCTGTGTGGAATGTACTCTGGTATTTGCTTCATAGTTGGAAGCAAAGAGCCACTGTAGTTGCCCGTTTGAAGCTGATCCTCGAGATACTTGTCTTAGTAGGACTTACAGGTATTGAGGATAGTTGTGAGACGTGTGAGCTTAACATGCTGTAAGAGTTCAGATTCGTCTGGCGAACTGGATTAGGCGGACTTGAAACCGCTTGGGCCGGATCAGTGTTGGGCTGACGCTGGGGCTCGTATTTTCTCGAGACCATCATGACACGTGTCAGGCTTAGGGATGTGACTGTTTTTATGTATCATCAGCTACTCCCCTCGAGTTAGTGGGCCGTAACATCGGCTCGCTAAGTCATCTCTTGAAAAGATACGCCACTCATGATGATGAGAGTCTGAATCGTTGCTTGAGCTGCGCGCTGCATTAATTGAACGTGCATCAGTTTAGCGAAAAATAGGCGGGGACCTAATCCCTATTTAGGTTATCCGTAGTGCAGAGTCTGATTCTTATATTTTCCTTACTTTTGAAGCTACTGCTCTATTCGTCTTCTGATTAGAAAAGACTGTTCATCTTCTTCATGGCTCAACAAAATCTTCTTGAGGATGTAATCTTGGCCAAGGGCCTGGAGTTTTTCAAAGACAGGTTGCTTTCTGAGTCTGGCCTTGTTGAAATCCGTAAGAAGTTTGGGGTCCCTGAAGACCTGCTGCTGACCAGACGCCAATGTCGCCACTGGCGGGGTTCATCTATTTGCATCGTGGGATGTTTCAAACTAGCGTGCGTTTTCCCGTCCTTGACTGATCTGGGAATTCTTGAATCTTCTGGGGATTCCTCCGGCCCAATTGAGGCCTAATGGATATAGAATCACCCTTTTCATCATGATCAGGGTGAAGGAGGCTGGCGTCAGCATGACTCCGCGTGTAATTCAATTGCTGACTTCCCCTCGGCTGAAGGGTAACGCTGTCTGTAAGATGACATCACCGGTCTGTTTCGTGAATCTGCCAGATGATTTCAAGTTATGGAAAAAGTACTGTTTCTTAGCCCCTGTGAATTTGAAGTATTTTCGATGCAAGGGTCGTCCGCTCGAATGAGAGTTCAGGCCGCTTCGTAAGTTCAGTTTTTTTTCTATTGATTTCGGTATGCTTGATTGCAGGCTAGCTAATCGTTGCTCACGTTTCTTTGTAGGAAGGTTTCCTACTACTCTTCTTACCCTATAGGAGCAAAACACTATGGAGACATTCCGCGGATTGTCAATAAAGAACGTGGTGGACGTCATAGGCGTTTCCAACTTTATCCGCAGTAGGTTGTGGGACAATTGGCACGTGGTCCCCACTATTTACCGAGCGTCGTGAGTTAAATTTGAAGATGGGGCCCCTTCTAGGAAGAGAAAGGATGTTGGGGCCAGAGCTCCCGTTTTGTCAGACGTAGAGGAGCCGTCTAAAACACTTGCCTTATTTGTGAGTTTAAAACGATCATGTGTCAGGACTGGGTTGCCTTCAGCAAGATCCGTTCCAGTGGGAGAAGTGTGCGAGTCTGATCGGCCTATCAGGGCGGGGACTGATGTGTCCGGCTAGGAAAAGGATTACCTGCGGTTTGCAGGGGTTAAGGACAGATTGAATCTCAGTGATGCGCAGGCCGAAGCTTTGAATGAGTGTTTAGTGCGGGTTGCAATGGCGGCTTCTGCCGGTGCTGATTTGTGTGAGACTGTTCCAGTAGAAGGCTTATGTGAAGATCAGCTTGAGGTTGTAGAATCTGATTGTCCCATTGGCGCGCCGTCTAAAAGTGGTTGTGGCACTGGCCAAGTTTCTTGTAGTCTGCGTTGTTCACCTCTCGTTCCAGGCCACAACTAGAAGTGTTGGAGGGTCCTTTGAATAATTCGCTTCCTCTTCTTCTTTCAGACCTTGTCGAGCCATCTCGCACTAAAGGGTCGGCTGCTCGTGATAAGGGAAAAGCCACAGAGGAGAGCCTAGGAACAATGACAACTGCAAAAGGTGGTGCCGCCGTGATTCCTGATCCGAGAAAACTTCACCAGGATGCACGAATAAGCCTGTTTACACCAGACTTGGTGAGGATGAGTTCTCAATGTGGAGTATGCTTAGAGGAAGCATATAAGTAGGCGTCATAGTTGGCTGATGGATTGCACTCCGAATTCTGAGGATGATACACTAGAAGTGTGTATGGATAAGGATTTAGAGTACACTATGCTGGGTATGTCTCACTTGAGCCAGGTAGTCATTACTGAGACAGAAGTTGAGGTGGCTCGTGAGAGGGTATACACCATGAAACGTGTCTTCTTGCACATGCAAGCGTTGTATTCTGATGCGCTCTATGAAATTGAGCGGCTGCAGAAGCAGGCTGAGGAGAAGAGGCTGGATTAGTCAACCGTGGCCGCTGAGACTCATAGGGCTCGTCTGGTGGCCCTTGAGCGTGATGTGGCAGAGGCGGTGTTCGAGAGAGATGAACTCAAGCAGAAGTTGAGCCGGATCTGCCAAGACGTAGAGGTTGCGTAGGAAGCTGCGGCTAAGGCATGTTCCGAACTGCGGTCTCTTGCTGAAGAGAATGTTTCGAAGGAGGTCGACTGGGCTGCTCAGAAGCAACAACTAGAATTCGATGTGGAGTTTAATGCTCGAGAGGCAAGGAAGGTCGAGGACCAGCTCGAACTAAAGTGACATGAGCTCAGTGTTGTGAAGAGCAGTCTGGCCACGAAACAGTCTCAGATTGACGCGTTGACTGACAAGTTGGAGCTATTGGAGTGTGACCTTGCTGACTCGAAGGCGCGGGAGGAAGAGCTTCTGCAGGAACAAGGCAGATGCGAGTTCCATTGAGTTGTACACGGTAGGCTGGAACTGCTGGCGTTGATGAAGGAAAAACATCTGAAATGGGACCTCAGTCGTTACAAGAAGATGTCGTATGTAGACTTTTATATTACCTTTGCGTCATTAGACAAAGAGGACAGTTCGGACCCTGATGCCCAGGCCGTGGTGCGTGCGGACGCAGCTCCTGCTCCTTCCTCCAATGGCCTAGCTATTCTGTTTCTTTACCTTCTCCTGATAAGGAGTAAACTTTGTATACTTGTACCTATCCGTTCTGACCGATAATGAAAATAGTTTTAATGTTTTGTGTCTGTTGTCTCTATTGCATGTTTTTTGTTTCTTTTTGTCGTCTTGCTTTAACATAGGCTGGTTGAATCAATAGAACACAAAGTGGTCTGTCTGTAGTAGAGAGCTTGACCGCTTTATATTGCAAATGACCAAGATCATTGTTGCGTAGTCATGTCCGATAGTGGACACATTGCGGACTGTTTAGCTGGGGTTGGATATGTCTTGTCCCCAAGGTAAGCTGCTTGAGACTTCCCTTGCTTATTTGATTGGTCGGTTGCAGCTGCTGCTATGGGCGAGTTGCGATGGCTGAGCGTATGTGTCGGAGCGTTTGTGCCGAGTCAAGCGTCGTAAGCTCAGGTTTACTCGGGCACTGGCCGAATGATCTATGTATCGGCGCAAGTGGCCTTTGCTGATATTAGAATCAACAGTCCGTTTGAGCGTGAAGACGCTGACTTAGCTAGATTCATCTTTGAAGCCGCTGTTTTGAAGGAGAGTGGTGGTCATGTGGCGAGTTGCTTGAGGCTCCCACCTTCCAAACCATCTATGTCCGAACAATATGGACTACAGGTTCGAGGAGTAAAGATTTGACAATTATACTGAAGAGCAGTAGTCCCGTGGCGAGTCCTCGACATCAGTTAAGGTCTGACTAGTCTCTCACCTTTCGAACCATCTACGCCCGCGTGGTGGGGGCTACAAGTTCAAGGTAAAGGGGTTTGGCGACCAGGCTGAGGTCCCGTGGCAAGCCGTCTGAATCAGTTCGGAACTGACTAGGCTCCCACCGTCCAAATCATCTACACCTGTGCGCATCAAGCTACAAATTTGGGAGTTTTCGGCGGCCATGCTGAAAAACAGTGGTCCCATGGCGAACCGTTGGAATTAGTTTGTGAATGACTAGGCTCTCACCTTCTAAACTATCTACAACCGCGCAGTGAGGACTACAAGTCCAGGGTTGGTGATTCGGCGGCCAAGCTAAAAAATAGTTGTCCCATGGCGAGCCGTCGGAATCAATTTAGGACTGACTAGGCTCCCACCTTCTAAACTACCTACACCCGCGCAGTGGGGGTTACAAGTTTAGGGTTGGTAATTTGGCGGACACGCTGAAAAACAGTGGTTCGTGGCGAGCCATCGGAATAAGTTCGAGACTGACTAGCTCCCACCTTCCAAACCATCTACACCCGCGCAGTGGGGGCTACAGGTCTGGGCTTTGATCAGAAGCTTTCGTTGCCAGTCGTCCTCAGCTAAGCTTATCTGATCGGGCTCAACGGTCATTGATCTCGAAGGGGGCAATGATCCTTGGCAAGTCATCGTCACCAGGCGTGATAACGCTGATTAGACTCCCACTTCCTAGACCATCGGGATCCACGCTGGGCAGACTAGGTGTCGGTACATACCAGAAGTTGTTGCCATCAGCTTTGGCTGACTAAGCTTGCCCAATTGGAGAGGGGTTCCACCTGTTTGAGGGCGTGCGAACCCATGTCCGCTAGTGTCGCGCACTATGTGGACAACATTACCTTAAAACAAACAATGATTCGTAGATATGATCAGTGCATCAAGGCTGATTTGGATTTGTGCTCGTGCCAAACATGTAGTAGAATACTGTTTGGATGGTGGGTCGAGCCTTTGAGCCCGCAGAGGAAGAGTTAGGATTTCCTGTACAGTTATGCTACGTATACGACATAGATCGCACGGCGACACGTGTACGGCGTCAGCTATGAAATGATTGAGTACCGGTTACCCCCCCTCAATTTATGGGGTTGCGTGCAACGTCATTAATTGAACGAACTGTTGCGGATTTTATTAACCTAAATTAATAAGCAAATAAACCTCACTTGTAATAACCGCAAGTGCACGGTGTCTAACTGGTAGACAACGACAAGTACAGGTCGATCCCACGAGGAAGGTGGACTAAATTGAATTTAATAATTTAATTAAACTAATTTGGAGAAAATGGGGTTACAGTATTTAAAAATCCGAGTTAAACAAAAGTAATAAAAATAACAATAAATAAAAGAAAAGAAAAGAATTGGAGGGAAACCACAATTTGCAAAATATTTTTCAAGCTTCTACAATTATATTCAATTTTTCTTATTATTCCAATTTCAAATAAATGACTCTAGCAATGTATAAACTCCTAGCATTAATTGTCTTTTTAGGGCACAATTAATCACAAGTTTAATTATTCAATTAAAACATGCTTGATTTATAACATAATATTTTTCTAACAACCTAAGATGCATGACATATTAGGTGAAAGTAAAATATTATAAATCGCGAATCAATTAATATTAATGAAATAATAAAGTAAAATGAAATTAATTCTAGAGTTTGAGACTTAATTCAATGTGGTGTTACAGAGCATTCAGCAGGGTGCAAACAAGAACAGGTCCAGTGTGGCTCAGCAGATCCAGTGGGTGCCAGTAGTGTCAACTTGATTTACGACACGAGTCTCGAGAAAATGAACTACAAAAGCTCTGTGGCTGCTCAAAGAGAAGTCGAGGTGCAAATAACATAACTGTTTGAAAAACAGTTATTTCCCTCCAGTCGCTCGCGCTCATCTGGTCTTCGTTTCCAGCAAGCAGCATCGCTGCTCCTTCTTCCTCCGTGTTCCTCGCGAGCTCCTTCGTCCTCCAAGATACTCCGGAACCTGCAAAAGAGAGAGAGGAATGGAAGAACAGAGAGAGATGTGATGAAAACACACAAAAAAAAAACAGAGAGAGAGATCGAAGCGGACTCCCCTGTTTCTGCTCCCGTGGCAGTGGTGGTGCTGGTGACTGAATCAGGCGATGCTCCCTGTTTTTGCTGCGCGGCTGCTGTTGGCGAAGAGAGGGAGACAGTGGATGGTGGTGAGAATCACTCTCTGAAGGAAAAAAAAATTGATTTTCTACTGATTTTTTTCTTCCCTTTCTCATCCATTGAATTTTTGTATTTATAGAGAATTAGGAAAAAATGAATATGGACAAGTAAGGGGAGGATTCAAAGAGTGATTTAAGGAAAAAAATCAAAACTAAATATGGGATAATTGGGAGAATATTCTTTGGGTTTGCTTGGGTTTGGCATTGGGTTTGGGTTTATGGGCTTGGTTTTGGGTTTAGATATGTGACTCTCTACTTTGTACCACCGCTAGAATCGACCAATTGTCATTCCTTAAATTGTCGCCTTAATACGATTTCATCGTTCACGCTCAAATTCCTACAAAGACATGAAAACGAAATAATTACTATAAAATATAATAATCGAAACACTAACATATATAGATTAAGGGATATATTATGTAATAATTATGTGAATATCACGAACGTGATCTGCGCAATTTTCTCGAAAACCGTCGTCTCTTCACTTCCCACACGGTATTCAATGCTTGGCAATTAATGCAGGAGCGCTCGTTTGGTGAACCATTATGCCTATATAATGGTGTTTTCCAATCGTTGTAGGCATTGTCTTTCGCAGAGCTTATCTCCTGTAATGTTCTTGTTTGAAGACAATGCTCTGGGTTTTCCAAAGGCTGAAGGGAGGTCTTTAGCAATGGAGTCTTCGAATGTTCTGACATTTGCATTGATCAGACACGATGATAGTTGCTGTTATGCGTGGTCACATGTTCTGGGTGACCACATAGTTGATCTGTTGAGATCTCGTAATTTTTTCTCATATTACAAAGAAGTAGTATGAGTTTCCTACCAAGGGAAATGCCCTAGTGTTACTTTATGCCGCTTGTGTCTGTGTGTGCATGGATCCCGCTGCTAACCAATGGATGATCGAAGTGTTAGCCGATGTGTAATGCTTTCGAGTGTGGTAGCTCTCAGTCACTCCTGGTATCGCACATGGAGAAGGTGGCCCCGCTTGACAACACAGGGATACCTTGACGGCGTTGTTGCTTGTGGCCATCCTCATATGCCTTTTTCCATCCCCTTGGAAGCCAAATATCATTTGAGAAAGTTTGTAAAGGGGGTGGGATGTCTCTTGAAAAAATTAGCAGTCCGTTGTAAGGTATACAACGTTGTTGTACGGGCACTTTCCTGGGGTGATTCGACGGAGTAATTTGGCCGCTCAGTCATTTCAATCCCCTCTGACACCTTGTCCTTATCTTGGGAAGGGGTTGAGCGAAGTTCGTTTGCATATCTTTGCTGTCACTTGCAGATTGCTCGCATTGGAGGGTTTGCATGGCCTTCTTCGGATACCTTTAGGTAGTTAAATCGTCTAAGTGAGTCTTTACTTCATGTCACACTGATTTCAGATGTTTGTAGTATGTAGTCTTTTGTATCCGCCTCAAAGCACTCGTTGTTACATATTTCGAGTAATCAATAAAAATTTTCTTTAGTAATCATTTATTTACTTCTGGAATGATTGTAAATCACATAAGCCTTTAAGAACTAAAACTCTACATTGACTACTGAAATGGAAATAAACAATCGAAAAAAGACTAAATGTTGACTGAGAGAGATTGATCCTAGCCTTGATGTGAACTCAGATGGCCCTTGCAGATAGTTAGCGCTCTCCAGCAGATTGTCGATACTTGTTGGCGTTACAGAGGTTACTGAAGAGTAAACCTTGAAGAGGGGTTAATCTTCGCACTGACGGAAGGTCGGGGGTTGTGTTCCCGTTTGCCTCAGCCTCTCCTATATGGCTTGGTTGTTGTGCCTCCGCTGTCACTTGACCTGACACTAGTTCAAGTTGTTCTGTAAGACTTAGTTGGAGTGTTATATTTGTTTCACTGCAGCATAATGACAACCCCGTGTCGTAGGTTGGTCTCCAGGTATTGTTCCTTCAGAGTGGTTATCGGTATACTTAACGCACTAGTAAAAGATGGAGACTACTGTTTCCATCTGGTGGAGTCATGGTCTTCCCAAGATAAGGTTGAAAGTTAATGGCGCATCTACTACCATGAAGTCTAGAAACATGACCTTTCTTAGTTGTGGCTCCTCTGCCACTATTGCTAACCTTATCTTTCTGAAGGGGAAGTATTTCTCCCTGCTGAATCTAATCAGCGGGTGATCCGAGTGCATAAGGTTTTCCTCCTTGAAGTCCATACCGCAGTACGCACTGTAGAACAAGACGTTGAGCGAACTTCTTGTGTCCATTATAGCTCTCTTCACCTCCCACCTTGCAATGGAGATCGAGATTACTAGGGCGTCGTTGTGTAACACTTGGACTCCTTCAAGGTCTTTGTCCGTAAAGGTCAAGGTGGGAATGGGGCTCTGAATCCTCGAGTGGAAGATGCATCTGTCCTCATCCGTGGGTTGTGTCCGCATCTCTAGTAAGGTCCACTTGTGATACCTGTACGATTGGTCTACATTGGGTCCGTCGCCATGAAGGACACATATTATCCTTGGAGTCTCATTCTCTATTTCTTTAACTGACTCCCCCGGTCACTGGTTCGTTCTGGTTGTTTTTCAGAGTTCAGAAATTCTTTCAGTTTGCCTCTGCTGATTCAGTACTCAATTTCATACCTCAGACTCTTGCAGTCGTTGGTATCGTGGCGACCCTCCTTGTGGTACGCACAATACTTGTCGTTGTCACGCTTGGCAAGGTCTCTGCGCTGCTTCGGGGGCCACTTCAGATCTTTCCAGTTTTTCATGGAGTTAGTACGTTCGATAGGCTGGAATTGAGGGGTGTCACAGTTCTGGATCCAACGTAGTTGGATGCTCTCTTTGGTCTGGATCGACTAGGGTTTGACCTGTTGTCACTGCGCTTTCTCTTGCTCCATTCTTTGTCCTTGCATCTCTTTCCCTCCTTCTTGTCCTTAGGAACGAAGGGCTTCTTCTCGCCTTTGGTTTCCCTCTTTACGGTTCTCGGCTCCTCCGAGGTAATGTGCTTCTGAGCGCTTTTGAGGAGATCTTTCATGTCCAGAGGGGGCTCTAAGGTGAAGTTTTCGTAGAGCTTTCCCTTCTTGAGGCCCGCAGTGAAGGCTGTATAGGGCGTGTCGTTGCTGCATCCGTCAATGAGAGTCAGCTCATTGTTAAAGCGCGTGACATACTCTCTGAGAGTCTCGTGGGACCTCTGCTTTAGAGAGAGTATGTAGTGTGGGCCTTTCAAAAATGTTGGCTCCCAACAAAACGTGTTAGGAACTCCTTTGCCAATGCCTTGAAGGAGTCAATCGACCTCGACGGAAGACTGTGAAATCACGTCAGTGCTGACTTCTTCAGGCTAGTGAGAAAAGTTTTGCACATGACTGACTCAGATCCTTCTTTGAGAGCCATTACATGCTGGTAATGGTTTAAGTGGGCGAATGGATCGGTGGTTCCGTTAAAGAAGTCGAGCTTTGGGGGAGTAAACTTTTTCGAAAGGGCTTCATTCATTATCCGGTCCACAAATGGTGGGACGAAGAAACGATACAGTACGTCTGGGTCGCGTGCCCCTTTGCAGAGGGGATTCTTAGGGCCAAGCCTCTCTACCCTAGTGGTGGGCTCAGCGTTAGCCGCACAGCCTCCAATAGTCCGAACTAGTGGGGGCTTGGCTTCATTGTGCTTGCTCCCTGCCATCCTCCAAAGACGAAGGCCCGTACTGCTCCTGGTCTCCATTAGCAGGTGGTGGATTTTGTAGCGTGAGAGCCTCCACCGCCTTGGCGATCTGGTGTATTTGAGAGGACATCATATTGATTCTGGGGTCCGTTGTTGCTTTTGTCGGTTTAGGGGCGCAAGTCTGCCTCCTGTGCATTACTGGAACCACTTAAAGCAGCGGTGATTCGTCGGCCTGAGCGTTTGACATGTCCCCTTGTTATCCGTTGTTGCGTGACCTAATGGTCACCATCTCTATGGTTTTGAAGGGACGACGCTAGTGAAAAGATAAGAACTTTGTCGTCCCCACGGACGACGACAAACTGATGCAATCGTTTTCCACTCCTTGCTTTGACCTAGTCCCGTTGACCTGCACAAGTAATGCACGTGAGCCACGAACCATCGTTGTGGTGGCCAGTGACACTTTGATGCTAAAGCCAAACAAGGATCTGAGGAAGGTGTAATGCTGTAAACAGGGAGTTTGTAGCGTATCCTAGCTTACGAACCTCATGTCTTAATTATATTGTAGGAGTCCTGATCCTACCAGGCCATCGTAGGCATAGTTTAGGAAGGAGATCTTCGTGGAGATCCTTCTCTAATTAGGAGTAATGCAGTAGGAGAGAAGTTCCATGTTATCCCTGGATACACGGGAGATAGTTCACAATCCAAGAACAATCCGTAGAAGGGAGTTTTCTTGTGTGGAATGTACTCTGGGATTTGCTTCCTAGTTGGAAGCAAAGAGCCATTGTAGTTGCCTGCCTGAAGTTGATTCTTGATATACTTGCCTTAATAGGACTTACGGGTATTGAGGATAGCTGTGAGACGTGTGGACCTAGCATGCTGTAAGAGTTTGGGTTCGTTTGGTAGACTGGATTAGACAGGTTTGAAACTGCTTGGGCCGGATCAGTATTGGACTAACGCTGGGGCTCGTATTTCCTCGAGACCATCATGACACATGTATGGCTTAGAGATGTGACTGTTTTTATGTATCATTAGTTATTATACGAAATGAATAGTTGGTCATGATTCAAATGGTCCAAATATAGCTAATAAAAGCTCAAAACATGTAACACCCGTAGTTTTTTTTGTTATTTTATTTGCTTAACTATTGAGTTTTTGGAATTTGTTTTCAATAGTGTACATTTAGTTAGATTTAAATTTCATTAAAAAATGTATTTGGAGGGTGAGTGCCCTCGGAAATCCGGTGGGGGCAAATAGCCACCCTATATTAAAACCGAGTTCCCCCTTCTATTCTTCTTCCTCCACACACGTTATAGGGTCTGCTCCCCCTTTCTTCTGCGACGATACTCGGCTACGACCGAGCGATTCATGGCCTTTTTTTTTCCGCAAAAACTCCTATTTTCTTATTCATTTCTCCTACTCTTTTTTTTTCATCTTTATTCTTTTTCAATTTTTCCACTAAAAAAATCAGAGTTTTAGAAAGTGTGAGCTCGATCGGAGCTGTCATTGGTGGAGCGAGCAGCGCTGCTCCAATCAGCCTCTCTGGTAGTGGTTGGAGCATTGGTTGGAACCAGTGTTCTAAAAATCGGCCTAGGCGCTAGAAGGTGGAAAACCGCCCAGATTAATGGCTGGGTGGGCAGTCTGGGCAGTCTAGGCGGGATCTAGGCGGGGTCTAGGCGGTCTGGGCGATTTTTATTTATTTTTAATTTTTTTTAATTTTTAATTTTTTAATAAGGCTGATTGTGTTTTTATTTTATTTTCTTTCCTATTCTTTAGAAATAAACTATTTAATTATTTTTTATTCAGTATATATCTAAATGTAGCAAATGATGATTACTTAATGGAATTATCAAATAATCTGCCGGTATCAATTTTACTAATGTAGATTTTATCAAACATAACTGAGGTTATTCATGCAATTTGAAGAAAAATAAAAGAGTACACAAATTCAAATTTATATAAAGTACCCATCATGACCAACTTCAGTCATTTGAGTTTTAATAAATTTTGTTCACGATTGTTAATTTTTCATGTTTTTAAATTTTGCATATGTATATTGGCATTAAATTGGATGTAATTGATAAGGTATTATGCTTTACTTTTGTAAATTATTAAAGTAATAATACAAAACCTAAGACCGCCTAGGTGCTGCCTAGGCGCCTGCCTAGGTGCTGCCTAGGCGCCTGCCTAGGCCCCTGGGCGCTAGGCACATGCTCGCCGCCCGCCCAGCGCCTAGCGATTTTTAGAACACTGGTTGGAACCTGTAAATCCCACATGCAATGGTGTTTTCGTGGTTAGCTGGTTTTTCGGAAAAATCAGTTGTACATGTTCGTCAGGGAGGTTATTCAGCGTGAACCCGAGCTGTGATCGCATGGGTGAGTTATGATTCACTGTTTCGGTTGTTCTGTGACCTATTTCCAGCCAGTCTCTAGCTTGTTGTGTTGTTCGGAGACGATCAGATCAGAGTAAGGTGGTTTTCGCCAGATTTTGGGTTTCGTCAGAGTGGTCGCCGGATTTATTCGTCGGTAAGTAATTTTTCAGCCATGCGCCAACTGTGACTACTTCCTTTTTCCAGTTTTCGACCAGTTTGCTCACTGTTGGTCCACCTTTGTAGTTTTGGGAAGTTTCCTTATTCGCAAATTTGTTGTTCTGCGAATTGGGAGCTTCGGTCGGTAGGATTTGGGTTCCGAAAATCCGTTTCGCTTAGGTGAGTGCAACTATAATGTTTACTTTGAGAAATATTTATTTTAAAATCTTGAATTGAATTGTTACATTATGTCGGTGATTGTGTGTGATTGAACACAAGTTTAGGATTTGATACTCATGAGGTTTTGGAGATTTAGGTTGTTGTGTTGATTCATTTGTGAATTAAATTATGTATTGAGTTTTCTGAAAGCATGATATACATAAATGAAATGGTATAGTGGTTGAATATAAATGTGGTTAGGCTTTGGTATAATGTCATTGGAATTATATGCTATGTTTTCGAGTCTGCTTGGTATGACACGGTCAAACTAGTGTCTCGATTTAATGTCCTAGTTTTTATTTGCAAAATTTTTTTAACTCAGAAAGAATTAGTTAATATGGCCTATGTCATCAGTTCGTGTTTTACCATAAATTGCCAAGTCTTGAACTTGTATGGTTGTTCGACTTGAGGGACTTTATTGTTGTGAATTGGGTCATACTGGGACCCTAGTGTAGTCGTGGACTTATGAGGATTGCCTAGTTGATTATTGTTACACATCAGTTGCATTAGATTCAACATAGACTCGTAGTGCGTGCATGTTTAGATTAGTGCAAGTGTCTTTACCTTGCTGTAATGCCTGTTGTGCCGATGCTTTGAATCACTTGTAATGACCAAGATATCTCGTAAACTTGTAGTTATTGTTCAGTATTGAATGCCTTGTGTTGGTTCTTGAACTTAGAAATATTATCCTTAGAGACACTGTGTGACCTGGACTTTAGAAACTTGTATAGGGACACTGCTTCCATGTTATGGATCATGCATCTAGGATTACGCAGTTATTTATTATTGTATGATATGGATTCCTCCTACATATAATATTGTTATTTGTATTTAGTTCACTAGCACCAGCTAGCTTTGTGTTTTGCTGACCCCGCAAGGGGTGTGTTTCTATTGGAGTGCAGACAGTGTTGTTGTTTCCGTTGATCGTGCCGCTTAGGCCGAATCTTCAATTGTAGACTCGTTTTGTGTTGTTTAGTTTTGTCCACCCTGTGCGGATATGTTTAACTTTCATTGTACTTTTATATACTTTATTAAATACTGGATGTTTGTGTATATTGGTTTTGTCACTATGACGCAGAGCTGGGCGAATAGAATATTATTTTTTGTTCAAATTTTAACGTAGTTGGTTATTATTATTTTTTCTTGTTTAAAAAATATGTTATATTATGATGTTGTGTCCGATTAAGATCCGTCTGTGATTACGATTTCAGTTCACGTACCGGCACACAGTGGGTTCCGTGGCGGGTCGGGGTGTGACAATACATATTGGGTCAAAATAGACACAACAATCCAATTTCCAAACCTGGAAGCGTACTTATTGCTTCTGAATAGTAATTTCTTTTGAGTCTATGCGAATCTATGGAAAAAATGGATAGCTCAACTTGGTGAATGCTTTGGAGTATCAACTAATATATGCTACAATGTGCAAATTTGATAATCAACACTGTGAAGATGGATAAGTTGGAGTCGTATGATTTGGTACAGGTAGTGGTAGCCGATGGCGTTGTGGTGATGAATTAATCTAAGAGAGGGAAATAGGGTCGATGGTGGTGACTGATTTCTGACAAAGGGAAGAAGTGGGAGGATGCGACTGATCTTGGTGGTGGTGGGTTAAAAAAAGGCAGGGAGAAAGAGAGGGAAAGAGATAGGCGGTGGTGGTGGCTAGGTAAATTTGGGTTGTTGCGGACAATTGCTTTCAATGTGAGGATAAGGGAGGAAGATGATGAAGTATTGAGACTGAAAATTGTTGGTATTGAATTTTATTTGAGTGAAATCGGTGGTGGGTTTTGATTGTAAAAAGTATAAAATTGCTAACACATTTTTAAAACCTAAAAGTCAGGTTAAACGTTGAAGACATGCGCATTGTTCATCCATGCCTTTAATGTCACAACTATCTTCTTGCCTAGCCAAGTGAGGTTGGCAAGTGTAAATAATGTAGAGTATTCCACATTGTTCTAGAGAGAGTTCTCTAGAACCTCCCATAAAATTTCATAGAGTTCCATAAGATTCTAGTCCTTAGATATTTCTAAAGAAGTGTGTAGAAGTTCATTGTAGACTGTTAGATCAAATTGATCACCACCGTCCATTGAGGAGGTGGAGTTGTATAAATAGGCTAAGGCCTCATTTTTTGTAATCACCTCAGAGAATTCAAGCAACACAAGTTCTAGTTCTCTTAAGCTCTCTTGTGTGTTCTTCTTAGCTTGCTTAGTTTTCCAAAGTCTAAGTAAGTCTTTTGTGGGCAAGGCTGACTAGCTTTCTTTGATAAGTCGGGGCAAAGTTTGTCAGTGCCGCACGGGAAGTACTTGTGAAAAGAAAGCCCGTGACAGTTGGTATCAGAGCAAAGTTTGGCAAGGTTGGTGAAATCATCCTACACAAGAGAATGTCATCAGAGGTCAACAACCCAACAATTGGAAACAACGACAAAGGTGGGAAAGTTCGCAAGGACAAGTTGAAGGACATGATCGCTGCGATGGATGAAAGGTTGGCTAAGTTGTGTGCCACCATGTCCGACTTGAGGGAGAAAGTCGAAGACATGGACCAACACATCGAGGGGCAAGCGTCCAATGGGGAAGACCAAGAGCTCCGGGAAGAGATGCAAGAAACCTTGAATGCAGTAGTGGACATGGTGTCCAAGAAGATCGAGTCCCTTGAAGCCCAAATTGTTGCCAAAGATGTATGCTTACAAGGAAAGAGTTGAGAAACTAGAAACTCAACTCAGTGTGTGTATGGCTGCGGTAGCCAATGGTGGGACTACACCAGGGACAATCACCCACAGAGTCGAAGCTCCCAAACCTAAGGCCTATGGTGGGGCAAGGAATGCAAGGGAGATCGACAACTTCTCGTGGAACATGAAGCGCTACTTTGATGCGGTTGGCATAATAGATGAAGCATCAAAGATACGTAGTGTCTCCTTATATTTAAATGATGTTGCCACAGTTTGGTGGCGCAGAAGGTCCGATGATGTCAAGAAAGGATTGTGCACCATCGACACTTGGGAATAATTGACGAAGGAACTCAAGAGACAATTCTACCCTGAGGATGCCAAAAATGAAGCTAGGGCCAAGCTTCGTCGCCTTCAACATAAGGAAGGCCACATAAGGGAGTATGTGAAGGAGTTCTCGGAGTTGCTCTTGGAGATTCCTGACATGGGAGAAAAGGATGCTTTGTTTAGCTTCCTTGATGGCCTAACGGGTTGGGTCAAGTTGGAATTGAAGAGGCGAGGTGTACAAGACCTTGCAACGGCTATGGCTGCGGACGAATCCTTGATTGAGTTCAAGAGAAAGGACTTATCCAAGGGGCAAGGGAAAAGGCCGAGTAATGATGGCAAAGGTGGGGGAGACAAAGAGAAGTCCTCCAAGGAACACAAGTACTCCAAAGACAAGGGGAAAGAGAAAAGAGATGGATCACCCAAGAAGATATCTTGATTCTTATGTAGTGGACCCCATTGGGCATTTGAGTGTCCCAACCGGGGGAAACTTGTCGCGCTTGTCATGGAGGAAGAAGCAAAGGAGGAAAGGAGGATCGCCTTAATGAATCTCCTAAGTGCCATTCAAGCTAAGGTCGAAGAACAACCACGTGGAGACCGAGATCGGGGACAAGACTTTGAAAGCCATGGTGGATACCGGAGCCGACACGGTCTACATGGCCAAAGACCTTGCTGAAGAAATTGGCCTATCATATACGAAGGAGAATGGATATATCAAGGGAGTCAATGCTAAAAGTCTCCCAATTGAAGGAATAGCTCGTGGCACCGATATTCGGCTTGGACAATGGCGAGGTAAAGTCGACATAACTATTGCTCCAATTGATGATCACAAGTTCTATTTGGGTATAGATTTATTGGACATGGTGAAAGCGTTCCTGGTCCCATATGCCAACACCATGTGCATCATGGAGAAGGGACAACCTTGTGTTGTGCCCGTGGTACGGGAGACAAGTAAGGAGAGAATGATGTCCGCTCTCCAACTTTCTAAAGGAGTAAAGAGAAATGAGCCTACTTACTTGGCTACCCTCAAGGAAGACGAAGGTCCCATGGATGGAGAGGTGAATGTACCTAAGGTCGTCCAAGATGTTCTCAAGGAGTACAAGGATGTTATGCCTGTCGAGTTGCCTAAGAAGCTTCCACCAAGGAGAGAGGTGGATCATGCTATTGAGTTAGAAGTTGGAGCAAAGCCACCCGCATTTGGTCCTTATCGTATGGCACCTCCTGAGATCGAGGAGTTAAGAAGACAATTGAAGGATTTACTAGATACTGGTTATATCCGACCCTCCAAAGCTCCATATGGTGCGCCGGTCTTATTTCAAAAGAAACATGATGGATCCCTACGACTTTGTATTGACTATCGGGCACTCAACAAGGTCACTATCAAGAACAAGTACCCAATTCCACTTATTGCGGATATCTTTGATCAACTTGGTGATGCAAGGTACTTTACTAAGCTTGACTTGCGCTCGGGATACTATCAAGTCCGCATAGCCGAAGGAGATGAACCAAAGATAACATGTGTTACAAGGTACGGGTCTTACGAGTTCTTAGTCATGCCATTTGGTTTAACTAATGCGCCGACCACATTTTGCACTATAATGAATAAGGTACTAGCTCCTTACCTTGATCGGTTCGTAGTTGTGTACCTTGATGACATTGTGATCTATAGTAAGACATTGGAGGAACATGTGGATCACTTGAGGCAAGTGTTCCAAACTTTGAAGGATAACAGGCTCTATGTCAAAAAGGAGAAGTGCTCATTTGCCCAAGAGGAGGTGACATTCTTGGGTCATATCATTGGCAAGGGCAAGCTTCGTATGGACAAGTGCAAGGTACAAGCCATCCAAGAATTGGAACCACCGACCAAAGTGACCGAGTTAAGATCTTTCCTTGGCTTGGTGAACTATTATAGAAGGTTCATCAAATGCTACTCTTCCATAGCCGCTCCATTGACGGACTTGCTCAAGAAGGGACGAAGTTGGGAATGGAGTTCAAAATGCCAACACGCTTTCGAAGGATTGAAGAAGGCAATTGTGGAAGAACCGGTGTTGGCACTTCCCAACCATTCTATGTCTTTTGAGGTACATACAGATGCTTCCGACTTTTCTATTGGTGGGGTATTGATGCAAGAAGGGCATCCTATTGCCTTTGAAAGTAGGAAGCTCAATGATACTGAGAGGCGATACACAGTACAAGAGAATGAAATGTCTGGGGTTGTGCATTGCCTGCGAACATGGCGACATTACTTGCTTGGGAGCAAATTTGTGGTCAAGACCGACAATGTTGCCACTAGCTACTTCCAGACATAGAAGAAGCTCACACCAAAACAAGCCAGGTGGCAAGATTTCTTGGCAGAGTTCGATTACACTTTGGAGTATAAGCCTGGCAAAGCTAATCTTGTTGCGGATGCTTTGAGTAGAAAAGGAGAACTTGCTGACATAAGTCAACCTCAAAGCAACTTGAAGGGACGCATAAAGGAAGGATTGACACATGATTCCATGGCTCAAACCATCATAGCTCTTGTTAAAGATGGGAAGACAAGACGGTTTTGGGTGGAGAACGGCTTGATATACTCTAAGGGAAGGCGAATCTATGTTCCACCTCATGACAACCTAAGGAAGGAAGTCTTGAAAGAATGCCATGATAGCAAGTGGGCGGGACATCCAGGTATACATCGGGCTCTTGCGCTTGTGGAAGATTCCTATTATTGGCCACATATGAGGGATGATATCGAAGCATATGTGAAGACTTGTCTTGTATGCCAACAAGACAAAGTGGAGCAACAGTCACCTGCTGGCTTACTTAAACCCCTCCCCATCCCAGAGAGACATTGGGAGAGTGTTTCCTTTGATTTCATAGTTGGGTTGCTCGCATCGGAAGGTTGCAATTGGATACTTGTGGTCGAGGACAAATTTTTGAAGTATGCCACCTTCATTCCCACACCCAAAGAGTGCACAGCCGAGCAAACCGCACATTTATTCCTCAAACATGTGGTGAAGTATTGGGGTGTGCCCAAATCTATCATCAGTGATCGTTATACTCGGTTCACGGAGAAATTTTGGATTGAGTTGTTCAAGTTGTTGGGTACCGACCTTAATTTCTCTACTAGCTTTCATCCTCAAACGGATGGTCAAACGGAAAGGATGAATGCCTTCCTGGAGTAATATCTTAGGCACTATGTGAGTACCAACCAACGAGATTGGGCTAAGTTGCTAGATGTTGCCCAATTCTCTTTCAACTTGCAGAAGAGTGAAGCGATGGGTCGTAGCCCATTTGAGATTGTCATGGGACAACAACCTATGACCCCGAGTTCTATTGCCACTGGCTACACTGGAGTGAGTCCATCAGCCTATAAGTTTGCCAAAGGATGGAATGATCAAGCTAATGAGGCTCGAGCTTACCTGGAAAAGGCATCCAAGAGGATAAGAAGTGGGCCGACAAGAAGAGACGGCCTCGAGAGTTCCAGGTTGGAGACCTTGTGCTTGTCAAGATCATGCTCATGCTAGACTTTCTAGACTGCATCGTGGCCTTATCAGGAGATATGAGGGTCCTTTCCCCATAGTCAAGAAAGTGGGAAAGCAAGCCTACAAGGTCGAGTTGCCGCCGAGGATCAAGTTTCATCCAGTCTTCCATGTGAGCCTACTGAAACCGTATAAGGAAGATCAGGATGATCCAAACAGAGGAGTTTCACAAAGAGCACCAATGGGCATGAGGATCCAACATGACAAGGAACCAGAGACTATCCTGTCAGATCGTGTGGTGCGTCATTCCAACCAACCTCCCACACATGAGCTACTCGTCAAGTGGAAAGGATTGCCAGAAAGTGAAGCTAGCTGGGAGCCAATCAAACATTTGTAGCAATTCAAGGAGCAAATCAAAGCGTACGAGGATTTGAAGGCAACGAGGATGTCGCCTGATTAGGTGGGGAAAAATGTTACAACTATCTTCTTGCCTAGCCAAGTGAGGTTGGCAAGTGTAAATAATGTAGAGTATTCCACATTGTTCTAGAGAGAGTTCTCTAGAACCTCCCATAAAATTCCATAGAGTTCCATAAGATTCTAGTCCTTAGATATTCTAAGGAAGTGTGTAGAAGTTTATTGTAGACCATTAGATCAAACTAATCAACACCGTCCATTGAGGAGGTGGAGTTGTATAAATAGGCTAAGGCCTTATATGTTGTAATCACCTCAGAGAATTCAAGCAATACAAGTTCTAGTTCTCTTAAGCTCTCTTGTGTGTTTTTAGCTTGCTTAGTTTTCCAAAGTCTAATTAAGTCTTTTGTGGGCAAGGTTGACTAGCTTTCTTTGATAAGTCGGGGCAAAATTTGCTAGTGCCGCACGAAAAGTACTTGTAAAAAAAAAGCCCGTGACACTTTGCAGGAGGTTATGTATTCCAGATTTTTCATGGAGTAGTGCTCTAGTATACAAGGTATTAAGGTTTCATTGGTATGAGTTTAATTATATTTTATTTTATGTGTATCTCGTACAGAAGAATCTCTGCCCCATTTTTTGAGGTTTCTTGTGGTTTAGAAACAAACACTCCAACCTCGTAAAAAAAAAACCTTTATAAAAAAATTAGTTATTATAACTTACCGTTTGTTATGTTATGCAGACTTTTTGTGGATGAAGTACTGAAAGTAGAACATTTTGTTCACCTGGTTGGTTTTATTTAGGTGCAACATGGAATTACTTTATTTTTGTTATTTTTTTTAGTTAGCAATTATGCCTAAATATTATACCTTTTGTTTATTTTATTTTTAGTTTTGTCACTTCAACCTTATTGATTTAAACATTATCAACTGATAGATTGAGACTTGAAGTATCCTTTTGATGTTTATTAGGCTTACTTTTGATTATTTTGTTCATAGGTTCTACTTCCCAAAACTAAGCCTATGGATTCGGTGATTAATAATAATCAGCTTCATCCATTGAGGTACAACATATATAAATATTCTCAAGTTATCACTTAAGATTAGAATAGCGTAATTTCCACTTAGATCAAATAACTCAATTATAAAATTGAATATAATAGCATTGTAGACATCTTTAAATATGATTCATAGATATATTATTTGGCCAACATTATGTTTTAATGTTTTAATAATTAATTCAGAAATCGACATCACTACTTAACTCCCAAGGCATCTGACACATCGAATGTGGTGTGGATCTCGACAACAATATAAAACAACTATTATGGTTTTTGCAAAGTTGAGATTTGAGACCATACAACATTCCGTGTTAATGGTAACAAATATTCAAAATCAGTCAATTCCCAATGTCAAATTTGTTTATTAAAAACAGGCTGTGACTAAATGACACCACCATTTTTGCTAAAGAACACCGCAAATTCCTTATTTTTTTGAAGGACGCTACTACCTACTGAAAGACACCGCCAATATAAACCCTTAACCTCAAAAAATCAAAATGTTTCCCTCTCCCAAATGAAAAGGTCACTCCCTCTCCCTCTCCCAAAATTTGAATATTTGCACCCTCTTCCTGCCCTCATTCTTGCTCTACTCTCTACACTATTGCTCTACTCTCTACTATTTTCCTTTACCATCACTGTGCGATATAGAGGTTAGAGATTTTGGATACGATTTATGTCGGACTTGGGGTGTTTGCGATTCGGGGTCTGTTGGTGTGCGATTCTAGGGCTTAGTTGGTGTACGACTCTATTTGATTTTGTGTCGATATGGTGTGTGGTCTCTTCTTTGCTTCTTTGATTCTATTTCTGTGCGATTTTAGGGCTTAGTTGGTGTATGATTCTATCTGATTTTGTGTCGATATGGTGTGTGGTCTCTTCTTTGTTTCTTTGATTCTATTTCTGTGCGATTCTAGGGCGTAGTTGGTGTACGATTCTATCTGATTTTGTGTCGATATGGTGTGTGGTCTCTTCTTTGCTTCTGAATCTCCATTTTGATACTGTAAATCTCCATGCCTCTTTTTTGTTTTAATTGTATAATATTTTTTTAAATGTTTAGTATGGCAAAGACAAACAAAGACGTTGCTTTTGTGGTTGGTGGTGATGGTAGTAGTTGGGATCATCCAGCTCAAAAACGATCAATGACGACGTCTTTGAGAAAGGTTATTTTCGAAAAAATATAGATGAGAGAAAAAAAACAAAAAGTTTAAGAATAGTGGGAGAAATAAGATGAGATGAAGAGGATAGAAAAGGAATGGGAACAATTTGATTGTCGCGGAGGAAGTGACGACACTCCTGTTGCTATCGCAAAATCAACATGGTGTGGTTCAAGAGGTTGAGGAAGTAGAGAAGGGTGAGAGGAATGAACAATGTGATGAGTAGGGTGAAGAGTGTCAGGGGAATGGGGAGGGTCAAGAGGAACCGATTATTTCTATCTAACCTGGTTCCAATGAAGATGAATAACCTGACAAAGTTTCTTATCCTGTTGGTCCCAAAGATGCATCCATATATTAGAGGATTATGATTGTCATGTTTCTTAGTCCATTAGGGCTGGCGAAAAGGTATTTATAATATTTTCAGGTTTTTAAAAATATACAGTACGTATTGTTTTTATATAATTTGCATACTAACTAGTTTTTCTTATCATGTAGGAATGAGGCGAGTTGAGATGTCGGCTTCAATAAAATAATTTTATAGTTTGGAAGTTGAATGAGAAGCCAAAGAAGAAATTTCAATGGTTTATAAGAGTGGTCTCCGACCGTTGATAAACCATTGTAAGGATCATTTGATAGGGTGACAATTTGTGATTTTATCAATCGTTGGTAACTTGAGGACCAACACTTTTCACCTCCCTTTTGGATAAATGACCATCACCATCGATGATGTCTATTGTCTCACTCATTTGCCGATTGTTGGTAAGCCGATTATGGTGAAAAAAATCAAATGAAGGCAAAGAAATGTGTGCAATTGTTGGTGAATGGTTTGGATATTAAAGAAAGTGGAACACCAAAGTATGTCCAGAAGAATCTTTGTTTCATGGAGATCAAAATTGTTAATGAGCATTGTTGTGAAAAAGTGAGTATAATTGATTCTCTTCAAAGAACAACAAGTTGCACGGGGTTACTTATTATTTCTTCTGGGCATGACTATCTTTGCTGAAAAGATTGAAACTAAGGTTTGCACTGAATATTTAAAGTTGTTGATGTTGGGAAGTTCGCAAGGGGAGTTGGTACTTTGGTGTTCTTGTATCGTCAACTTGGTTGTGCTAGCAGAGTGGGTACCAAACAAATATTTGGATATCTGCTGCTTTTGGAGGTATAATTTCGGGTTAATTGTTCAATTATTTTTAATGTTTTAGATATTGAACTAATATATTAATATGTTTACTTTTTTTTTAGTGTTGGATATGCGATCACTCTAGGCTTTGGGGTACGGCTCGAGCATTGTGGAATGATCGTCTCTCCATCATGGCTAAGTGAGATTACCCTCAACTTAGCGAGGTCGTGACTGAAGAAATCTTGACTCTTTGGAAGCATTTTGATGACATGTCTTCTGAAGAGATAAAAGTTTATCATTTAAGTTAATGTTTCATCTCAGGTAATTGTTTTCATTTTTTATCCATAATTTAACAAGTTCATGTTTATATTGTCAGGTCATTTAGTACCTTTATGTGGAATCCAAGCGAAGAATTTCACTTCACAGCATTACATGGTTCCAAGACTGCTTGTTATGCCCTGACATCGAAGAACCCTGTCACCCAGATCGAGTGATGAGAAGATGGGAAGGGTACAAGTCATTCCAAATCCCCCATTCAAGCCAAAATGAAGAATATAGGTTGATCTGGCAATAACTACTCGGTGAAGCATGAGATACTGTTTTCATTTGCTATAACTTGGCAGAATCATCTCGTGTCAGTTAAAAACCAAGGTGTGTCAACCAAGCTTCCATGGGATTGCAGCAAGGACTATTTGGAGTGGTTTCATGACATTATACATCCGTTCATCCAACCACCAACGACTAGGAGAACACATCCTTTAAGAAATCAATTATTTATATTTCACAATCTGGTAAATTGATCTATACTTTAACAAATTTGCAAACATTTGAAATATAAATTTTTTTTCCTCAATGTTCTCCTTACAGAACAAGTTGGTTGATGATGCTCTTCAGTTGTTGGACGCCTCCATTGAAGAAGGCGGGAATGTGGATAAGGTTGTATTGCTCATGAGGCAAAAGAAAATAGGTGACCAGTTAAGACAAATGTCTACGCATGTCACCTTCAGAGATAATGAGGAAGAGCAACATACTGATCTAGCTAGTGATGGTGGTGGTGCTACGGGTTGTGGTAGGAGAAGGGGTGATGACATTTGTGGTGTTGGTGTTGTTGATGGTAGAGGAATGGGTGATGGTGCTAGTGGTAGAGGTAGGGGAAAGGGTGGTGGTGGTGCTGATGACACTAAAAAAGTACTTGTTGGTGAAGGAAGTGAGGGAAGAACGAAGAAGAGGCATGAGAAAAATATCACTCCAACTAAACCTCGGGAAAAGACTAAGAGGATTTGATATATATAATTTTGGTTGTTGCAATCTTTGTAGTTAATGAAAATGTAATGATTATACGTTTATGCAATGAATTATGATTCTCATCAGTACTTATGTATATCACAATAATAGTTACAAAGTTAACTATAATTCAAGTAAAAGTAAGAAAATTTATCAATTAACTTGAAAATTTGGACACAAAGTCACCTATTTGTCAAAAAAAAATTCTGACTGCAAACGCACGAGCCATTGCAAGTATAAAAAGACAATTGCAAAAACCGCTGCGAAAACAATAATACCAATCGCAAAACAATTTGCATAAGATACCTGAAAACCAAACGCAGTGGCGAGTGCGAACAATTTTTTTCAATCGCAGCGCATACTGCGAGTAGGATTGGGACATATTTCACACTCTTTCCATTTTTGTGATTTTTAATATATAATTTTTTTGTTTTTTCAATTCCAATGGCTTTGATACAGTCTTGGCATATTTCATTTATTGCGAAACCCCAATTTTGACCACCCCAACTTTAAAAGGTCAAAATTGACGTTTTACAATAAATCAATTATGTCAATAGTGTATCTAAGCCATTGGAATTGAAGAAAACAAAAGAATCAAATACAAAAAACACCCAAATGAAAGAGTGTGAAATCTGTGATATCCCACCTGCGAATAAGATTGTCCCACTCGCAGGATTCGCTGCGATGGGGCAAATATCACAATTTGTCCATTTTTTTGATTTTTTATATTTGAATTTTTTTTAGTGTTTTTCAATTTCTACGGCTTAGATACTGTCTTGGCATATTTGATTTATTGCAAAACCTCAATTTTGACCATCCCAACTTGAGAATGTCAAAATTGGGGTTTTGCAATAAATCATATATATCAATAGCAGTGTTCTAAAAATCGCTAGGCGGTGGACGGGCGGCCAGCAGGTGCCTAGCGCCTAGGCGGTTTTAGATTTTGCATTATAATTTTCATAATTTACAAAAATTTCGCATAATACATTAATATTTTATCAATTACTTCCAATTTAATGCCATAATAGTAATACACTGGATTCAATGATTCATCCAACACTAATCAAAGGTTGCTCAGTCATTAATTGTTTGTAATTGATTGGGGATTAACTTTGGAAATTACTAATTAGAAATTAGAATGGAAATCGCTAGGCGGTGGGCGGGCGGAGAAGCAGAGCGATACCTGTCGGGAAACTCTTCTTCGTCTTCCCCTTCTTCTTCTTCTCCTTCTTCCCCTTTTCTTTTCTCTCTGTTTTGAAAATCCTAAAAATTTTGATGGGTATTTGGTCGATTGGTTTTGGTTATTTGCAACCAGAGAAAGAAAAAAAAAAAAAAAAAAAACGCCCAAACCCGCCCAGAACCCGCCTAGGCGCCCTGACCAATTTTTCCCTCCGCCCAGCAACTAGTCTAGGCGTCTCTCTACCTACTAGCGCCTAGGTGGCCGCTTTTTAGAACACTGATCAATAGTGTATCTAGGCCATTGGAATTGAAAAACAAATCAAATACAAAAAAAAATCCAAAAATTTGATAGGGTGGGAAATCTGTCCCATCACAGCGGATCCTGCGAGTGGGACAACCCTATTCGCAGGATCTGCTGCGATGAGACAAATTTCACACTCTGTCAATCTTTGTGATTTTTATTTTTATTTTTATTTTTATTTTTATTTTTATTTTTATTTTTATTTTTATTTTTATTTTTATTTTTATATTTGATTCATTTTTTGTTTTTTTTTTTCAATTCCAATGGCTTTGATACAACCTTGGCCTATTTGATTTATTGTAAAACCTTAATTTTGACCACCCCAACTTGAGAAGGTCAAAATTGGAGTTTTAAAATAAATCAAATATGTCAATAGTGTATCTAAGCCATTGGATTTTAAAAAAATTCAACTACAAAAATCTAAGAATTGGAAAGAGTGTGAAATCTATCCCATCGCAACGAAATAACGAATGATTCGAGTGGGACAATTTTATTCGCAGGATCGCTGCGATATGAGAGATTTTACACTATGTCCATTTTCGTATTTGAATTTTTTATTTTTTAAAAATCTTCTGGCTTAGATACCATCTTGGCATATTGATTTATTGGAAACTCCAATTTTCACCACCCCAACTTGAGAAGGTTAAAATTAAGGTTTTGCAATAAATCAAATACATCAATAATTTATCTAAGCCATTGGAATAAAAAAATGATCAAATACAAAAAATCCAAAAAATGGACAGTGTGAAATCTGTCCCATCGCAACAAATGCTATGAATAGGATTGTCGTAATCGCAAGATCCGTTGTCATGGAAAAAATATTGTTTGCAATCGCTGCTGCATTTGGTTTTCAGGTATCTTACATAGATTGTTGTGTGATTGGTGTTATTATTTTCGCAGCAACTCCTGCGAGTATCTATATTACACTCACAATGGCTCGTGCGTTTGCACTCTAAAATTTTTGCTGTAAAAAAAATTGAAGTTGCGTGTTCAATTTTTCGGGTTGATTGATCAAAGTTATAATGTTTAATTTATTATCAGTTAACTTTTTAGCCATTACCATGATATAAGTCATCCATACAACTAGTCATCTATAAAATGCAAAACCAATACAAATCTTCATAAAATGTAAAATATAATTGTTGACATTTAATGATAAAAAAGGTACCAGTTATCGTAGAGTACACAAATGTTGATTTCTGTTATAATTAGATCATCGTATGCATACATGTCATTTATGAAGTTTGCAAAAAGTTACAAAATGTGGCTCAAACATCAATGTGAACGACCTCTTCCGGTTTCTTCTTTGCTTTGAATGCATTGTACTTAACCATCGCGTCACCTATCTGCAGTTGGCCATCAAACAAAGTGTTTCATGTTACTGCTTTTGAAAACACGCGAGATCACCAAGTCGATACTGTCCGAGGTAATGGTGGTCTTGGTGTCATATGAAGCAAGACGAAGTGGAAACTCTAGGCAAGGTGTGTCATGAAACATATCCGTACGTCGTTCAAATTTGATGAGGCGGAACATATGAAAAACATGTAGTGTTCAGGTTCCCATAACATGCAAACCCACAACCATAATGGTTCGCCGATAGCTCTAACATATCCGATTGAATAACCTAGTTTCTCCTTGTAATGCGTACATTGACTTCGGGAATTGTCATAGCGTTTTTCACACAGTTCACCCCTCCGTCATTCCACATTCAAACCCACAAATCATGGTTACTTTCTAGCTTCATTAGTAGCTCATGTCTCACTTGCCTCAAACCACTATTCTCGTCGTAACCTAGGAAGTTGCCTATGCATTTGAATTCACAATGGCCATCGACGATTACATTATGAATGTCCTCAACATAATCCTGAATCCATAGAGAAATTTGCTTCATAAACATAGTTTTTCCACTTTGGCGCCTTCTCTTTTGTCTTAGAAACGCTTTCTTGACTTCTACGCTCCATTTGTGTCTTTGTGTACTCCTGACCAGAGGGGTCCCTTTTCGTGGACTTCTCATGCTTCAACAATTTTTTCTTTTTAGGTCATCCATTGCCCTTTACAGATTCAGTTGGCTCAATCATGACACATGAATCATGGCAACTCAAATCGCTAGCAACTTCCTCTTCAACGCCAACTGCTGATCAGGAATGGATTCAAAGAACTTTTGCTTAACAACGTCGACCATTGGATCTATAATCACATAAACAGTTGCACGAAGAGGTGTTTTTCCAAGTTGCATCCAATGCTTGTGTAAGATAGACAATGGAAAATGTCCTGTAAGAGTGAAATATTATGTCATTTTGTGAGTACAAGGCAACTCATGAGTGGTTCTCATCACACATCGATACTTGACTGGGTCGGTTCACCCAAATTCAATTTCAGACCTACCAATTTTAGATAACATCAAGTCAAGAGCCTTATGCTACACGAACCCATGAAATGTTTCAAATAACGAAGAATATGCTATTTCTTGACCTTCTTCAGTCTTTTTCTAAATGACGCTTCAATCTCTACAAGTTGGACTTAGATCATGTATTGCATTTTTGTCCATACATTATAAAATGTGCCTTGGGAATTCTCTAACATTTTTTTAACCTTGAGTGTGCACCTTCAACGCAACCAATTGTCCATTGGCTAAAATGCATTAAAGTGTCAATCCGTGCATTCACAAAGAACTCCTTATGAGGATACCAAACGGTTCACAGATAGTCCAAACACTTGGGATGTGATGTCCGTCTTTTCTCAAACTCAACAATGCTCTTGTTCTATTCTTAGTATGTAGTTGATCTATAAAAATTCGAGAAAGATTCAATAAACTCGTTCAATCCTTTTTTATCCTCAAAGTTTTTTGCAATTCTTTTCTACATTTGTATTTACTTGCCACCTGCACAACAACCTTCTTGCTTTTGGAAATACTCGTTCAATGACTTTGATTAACCCAAACTCTCTGTCAGTCACAACACCTTTGGCAAGTTGTCTGGCTCAAACACTCCCAATAATTTTTCTAATGCCCAAGTGTACGGCTATTCATTTTCAGACGACATAAGACAACAACCATCATTGAAAGTCTCGGCGGTCGACGTGACACCCACAACCTCAAGTAGCGGCATCATACAACGATAAAATATTGGTGACTCTATTATGATTATCGATTGTATGCCACTTAATATAACTATTTTCGCTAAACAAGTGCATTGTGGCCTGCAAAAATTTCTTGCATTTCGTTGGAGCTTCTTTAGCTGATGAATGACATTGTAAACATTCTTCATATCTGACACATTGTTGGAAAATATCTCTTTCAAATCAGACAATATGTAGCGGGCTACACCAGATGTTGACATGTTATTCAATATGTAGCGAGGAATGGCCAATAAAAGATTTTGATTGCAGAAGATTGTGGGTTCCACAGGTCACTTGTAGTTTCCAACGATCATTACCTTGTGGCACCCCTCTCAACTAAAATGGGCACCCACACATTTTTGTATTGGTCGATCAACCTACCTCCAATTTTTGCCTTGAGTTTTCTCGAGCTTCCATCCCCTTTCACATCCCAAGTGGATCATTCATTTACGCCTGCTATCAGCAGGTTGTGACTTAGTGATAATCAGAAGTATGTTATTATCCCTATCGATACCAAGCTATTAAGGATGAGTTCGATGAGAATACCAATAAAAAAATAATGCATAATGACGTTAGGAACACTAATAAACTTGTGAAACGGGATTAGAAAATAATGTCATGCCTACAAGAATTAAGCTTACCTCTTTCATAATAAATAAGTCGCCATCATCGACTACCTCTTCAAGTGCTCGTTCATCATTCGTGTCAACATCATCATCATCCTTCTACATAAAGTAAATAAAAAAAATTGTTATGGTAATCATATATTAAGAAAGGTAATGAATTAAATCATTAAGGCAATGGTTACCTATAAAAAGTTGGTATCTTCCAAATACATTTTAAGTGTCTCTGGATCGTCAAGATTATGTGAAGGTATCTCGAAATCTTGTAGATCAATGATGACATACTATGCACAAAATAACAACAATAACGATCAAACTTACCTTTAAAATATAAATAAACAAGTTTTAGGGTTCAAATATTAACAACTAATCCTAAAAATATCAATGTTGCTTCAAACATAAACCAAAAAGGAAATTAAACATGATATTACAATAATCACAAAAAAAAAAACCCATACAAGCTCATTTCAAGTTGAGAGTGTACCTCAAGTAGAGTGGGTTGTTCTTTGTCTTGAAAATGTTCATCTTCCTTATTACATCTATAAATGGAACACAATGTTGACTCTCAACTCCAACATTATCATCTTCAAGCCTACCAACACCATTTTCATTAAATTCATCAATTTCTAGATACAAACTTCACCAAAACCCTAACAAACGAAAATGAAGAGAGAGAGACGACGAAGACATAGAAGAGAAGGATAAACGCTGGTATTGGGGTTGCTCGACGAGCTTGGGATGAAAGATAAACAATAGAAAATGAAGCAAGGAGGATGGAGACTTTTCCTCGCACGAGAGAGAGAATGAAGCAGTATAATAAAGGTAGGGAGGATGAAGACACGTAAGAGAGGGAGAGAGATGATGAAGACGGTGGCAGTGCGTTTGTTTTTTGGCGAGATTAGGAGGAGAAGGGTGGGAGAGGAGGAGTCGTTCATGCGAGTGGAAGGGCGTTGGTCGCTGGATTTGGGATAATTTTTATTTTTTGATTTTTTTTATATAGTGGCGGTGTCCTTCAGTAGAATAAAAAGGGTTGGTGGTGTCCTTCAATGAAAATGATGGTATTATTTAGCAAAGACCTTAGAAACACAAATGAAAATGCTTATTAGATGTACGGACAATTCTTAAGAGCCTGGCCCTTAGAGCCAGGGAAGTCTTAAGAACGTGATAAAAATGAAGAAAATAGATGAAGACGAAGAACAGAAGAAGAAGAACATAAGAACAAATGAAGAACAGAAGAAGAAGAAGAAGAACAAATAAAAAAAAAAAAGATGATAGAGGGTCTTGAGGCTCCCCTAATGCTAAGGGCATGGCTCTTAAGAATTGTTGTTAGATGTACATGTGTTCACTAAAGGCAGAAAGATAGGATGAGCCTGTTTGACAAGGTCACTAATTTGATGGTGCAGGTAAGAACTATCCACGTTATCGCATTATTCTTCTTCTCTTTGCATTGATAAATTAAATATTAGAAAAGTAATATGCAGAGAGCGCTGAAGAAATGTCTTGTATTACAAAAAAAAAGGAAAAAAAAATGCCCATTAGCGATTTGATAATGTTCTTTCAGAATCTTCAGACCAAAAAACAATATTATATTTGCTTTGGTTTTGATTAGCATATTATTCCTCTGTATTCCAATTTATATTATAGCACGTTTTATTATCCATAGTGGATAAGTTGGGATTAAATAAATATATTATCTTCTTGCGCGGGTAGCACTTTACCAAGTGGTTTGCATCGATGATTAGTAAATGTAGTTTTCCATAGGAAATTGGTTTCAATTAGAATAGATTAACTAAATTGGAGTCAAACAATTGTACTTTGTCAACATTTTGTATAATTTTGTCGACAAGAATATTTAACAATACAGAATAAAGTCGGGTTTATTCAATAATTGCTTTCAATATTGAGGACAACTTGAGATAAATCCATGAACTTTTTTTTGTTAAACTAGCATTCTATTAAAATTTAATGAAACTACCAACATGTCTTTCCTACGCATGTCCAAAATCAAAAGACGTACAACTTAGAGCTAAAATATGAGTTAACTCATTATTGTCTTGCATAATATATGGAAAGAAACATTATCTAAAGACAAAATATTCAGAAATTTTGATTGTTCACTGAAAAACAACTTGTGCATCTAGCTTTAAGTGTTTTGTGTAGCCCTTTATCTAAATCCATATTTTGTAGAATATGATTGTTGATAAAAAAAAAAAGTTTTTGAATGAATTAATTTGAATCTTAGGATGTGTTTGGTTGCATGGAATTCTATGTCATGGGAATCTATGAGGGAATCCCTATATTTTAGGTTAAATTGATATATCATTTCACATTCACCATTTGATTTTGTGATCAATGGTGGGAATGAAAGTCTCATAAACATGCGAATCTCACTCTGACTAAGGAGTGAGATTTTCATGTTCATGAGACTTTCATTTCCACCATTGATAACAAAATTAAATAGTGCATGTGAAGTTATACCTCAAATTAACCTAAAATATTGGTATCTCTTCATGAATTTTCATGACATAGGATTCTATGCAACCAAACACACCCTTAGAAAAACCATTGATGTGTGGGATGAGTCTTAAAAAACCCATGCTTTCGACATGAGTTTGGGATTCCAGACTGAAAGATGTCCAGTCCATACAAATAGTTTCACCTACAATTTGAACCACTGATTTTTATTATGCAATCAAAACACCCTATACTGTCAATAAGTTACTAAGAATCCATCCGTTTATAGCACACGACTATGAGTAAGTGAGAAAATATACTCCAAACGTGAAGTGGATAATCAAACAGTCTAAATAAAATTACACTCAAAACACTGAATAAACGAATTTATGTTTATACTTCAAATACGAATCCCACACTCCCAATGTTGGATTTATGTGCACTGCAGAATTATATAAAATGATGTCTTCCTTTAATCAATAAGGGAAATCTTGTTTACCCCCATTGTATGATGAGGGAACCCACAGATTCATAACATGATTTTTTAATTATTTATTATTTATTTTTAAAAGTTTTTTTTCACATAATTGAGGAACCCAAAAATACTAAGGGTATGTTTGGTTAGCCCTTTTTTTTTGGAAATGAAATCCATTTTCTTTGTTATATAAATTTTTGCTGTTTAGTTATCTATTTACTGACAGAAAATCGATTCTTCTGAAACTATTTTCTTACTACTCATGGGAATCTAAATCTGAGGGAGAGGTTCATGAAATCAGTTTTAATTTTCATGTCTATTTTTCGTGCAACCAAACAGACCCTAATGGTGTTTATAACTCTTTTTACCCCTCCTATTTCTCTTCCCTTTTTCTCACGTCTTTCCCTTTTTCATCTTCATTTTCATGTCTGTCACTAAAAAAAAAAAAATAGTTTGAAAACCAGCTTATATAGAACCTAAAAAAAAATAGAAGTAAGAAAGAGTGATAAGTATTTGACCTTCTTAGTTTTCCATTTTGTTCCTTGAAAATTTTCTAATAGAACTCACATAATGGTGGATTATGCATTTGGTGGTAGAAAATGGCTTGTGAAGAAGATAATGATTGCAGGGAGGGCTTTGGTCAGAAATTGGAGCCTTTGTTTTCTTAATTTTAAAATTTAAGTTTATTAGGCATCTGAATAATCTCCATATTCATACTCTTTAATGATTCAATTAGCAACTTGTGTAAGTGACATCAAACCATCAATACAGTTTTATTCTCTAAATTGTAGAGAGAATTTAATCCCCTTAACCCTTTCTACCCTAATGCCACTTGTAGGGTTTGAGCCTAAACTTGTGATACCTTCCACCACAAACCTTCCAGATAAGCTAATATCCATTGACATTACGATTTAGTTAAAACTAACATCAAACACAACAAATTAGTTGATGAGAGAACCCATCAATGATCTCCATGGTGACCTAAATTGGGTTCGATTCCCCCCATGGGTTGCACTATTTAGTCCATGGTCTTTGGGTGGGCCAAAAAAAGGTTGGGCTTCGGGCTAGGAACTGTATCATGAACTATTTAGGCCATCAAGATTGAGTCGATTGACTGGAAATTTGTTAGGACATTGGGCTTGATTTGGTGTAGGCCTAAACACAGACCTAACTCAAATTGTTCACATTATTAATATTATTATTGTTATTATTATTATACCAGAAAGTTTTGGATTCCCTGCAAGTACCTACCAAGAGCATCTCCCAAGATCTTGAAATAGATTTCATTGTTTGGGAAGGTGTTGAAAGTACCAAATTCATTCTTTCAGGCTGCGTTTGAGGCAAGGTAATGCACCACTGCATTTACTTCTCGATATCTTTACTACCTTCACTTCTTGGAATTTTGTTAAGAGCATTCTGTTGTTCATGAGGAGTGGATGTAGCGTCCAATTGGTGCTTTGAGTTTGTTTCCATTCCTTGGATCACCACCTACGAGTCACATTGAATGATCAATTTTCTAATTTGTAGAGAGTGGGCAAGTTGTAAACCTCCCCAAAGAGCGAAAGATTCAACAACATTGTTAGTTTGTACTTCTATATATTTATTGAAACCACTTATATATATTGACCCAAGTAGTCTCTAATAATAACCTCAACACCTGCCTTACTGGGTTCCCCTTGTTGACAACATCTGTGTTTAGGCAAAGCCAATCATACATTGGTAGTACCCATTTTACGAGTGAAAGATCAATTGAGCCTAGGTTAGAGTATCATCTTGATTCTCTTTTCCCTTTCCATTCAAGAATATGTGGGTTCCATTAACAACCTGCATGAAGGTGAAATTTACATTCCAGGGTTTACTCGAATTGAGCCTGCAAATTTAGTCCCACAATGGGTAAGGAGCAACATCATATGAAGTTAATAAAGGATTGAACATGTATTCAATAGCGACGAGGTCTTTCGTGGGCGGTAGAACCATATTCATAAAAGCCCCACACCCAGGCGCGTCGAGTGTCTAAGTTGTGGACAATATCATTGCTTGAGATATGTTTGTTGGCAAGTAGTCTTGTGTGCACGCTGTGAGGTGGTTATAGGGGGCTTCACCACTTTCTCCCCCGAACCCAACAAGTGGTATCGAAGTCACGATAACAAGTTGAGGTGGAGTTTATCCCGGCTCATGGTAGGCTCAAGTCTCGTCAAGGTTGAAATTATTGTTGGAGATGTTGGAATGAGGTGAGCATGTAAATTTAGTCTGACATCGGATAAGGAGCAACATCAAGTAAAGTTAATAAAAGATTGGACATGTACTCAAAAGCGACGAGGCCTTATGTGGGCGGTAGAGTCCAATTCGTATAAACTCCACACCCGGACACGACGAATGTCTAAGTTGGGGACAATCTTGTTGCTTGGGACACGTTAATTGGTTAGTAATCTCATGTGCACATTGTGAGGTGTTTTAAGGGGCTTTGTCACCTTCACCCTCAAACCTAGCAAGTGGTATCAGACCCGATGGCTCGGCTTTGGGCTTACTTAATTGGAAGTACAGGATAACATGTTGAGATTTTATCACGGGCCAAGTAAGCTCAAGTCTTGCCAATGTGGACATTGTTGGAGATGTTGGCTCGAGTTGAGCTGCACAGTTAATCCCACATTGGTAAAGAGCAACATAATGTTAAGTTAGTACAAGATTGTACATGTATTCAATAGTAATGAGGACTTTTGTGGGCGGTAGAGCCCAATTCATAAAAACCCACACCCGGGCGTGACGGGTATCTAAGTTGTGAACACTATCATTTCTTGAGACATGTTCATTGGCCAACAATCTCGTGTGCACTATGTGAGGTGGTTTCGAGGGGAGATTCATCACCTTCACCTTCAGACCTAATATGTTTGATTAACAACCTGCATAAAGGTAAATTTTACATCCCAGGGTTGGCTGCCAAATGTTCTACTGTTGCGGTTTCTCCAAAAGTTCCAGTAGATATTAGCAAACAAAGTATTAGGCGAAAATACACCAGGCATTTCTTGCCCTTTAGATTTACCACTGATGACCCATGATTCCATGGTGTTTTAAAAGTTTGTAATCTTAATATCATAAGATTTGGCAAGGTCCTAATCATTTCTTGCCCATTTGCAATCCAACAAAATATGTTTTGAGGATTCTTCGTAAGTGTTGGACCAATAAATCCTTTGATTGGGGATTAGCCACAAAAAACTAAGTCTTTATTAATATTTTATTATTTTTCAACCATTACAATGACATATTTTTATTAGGAAAAGATTGAACATACTCCTAGTGAAATACTTCTTAAACAAGGACTCAATAATATTACTTACGCAAAATTAGACTTCTAAATAAGCTAGACGTTCCTACTTAAGATTATTTGTAAAGGAATAGTTTCCTAACATCCTTCGCCCCTTCAAAATTGGCTTGTCCTCATGCCAAATTAAATGAACGGCTAATTATGAGAATGCCCTTTTTAATTCGGTGCATTCTCCAAAAATAAAAGTTGTGGTTTTATGCAATTATGACAAAGTTTAAAGGTTTCATTGCAATCAAAACACAATCCTTTGTAGCATTTTCCCTTTTGTTCAGCCCATGTGAGATGCTTCATGTCAGGCGCCAATGGCGGATTAGGAGTGCTGCTTCAACAACGATGGTACAACCAGAGATGCATTGTATGTAGTAGTTGTATGTTTTGTAATAATAGTTGCATGGACGCAATAAGCAAACACCAGCCCTTATATCAACTCGTAAACTGAAAAAAAAAAAAATACTTGAAGAGATTCAAACATAAAAATTGCAATTAGTACACTAACTTAGCAACAATGGTTTCTAAATCATTAAACCGGTTTTTTCAGTCAGTAAATTGGTTATCCAAGCCATTGAATCGATTGTTCAATTGAGTAAATCGATATTCCAAACCAGCAAATTCGACTTCTAATTCTGGACCATCACGGTGAAGAAGAAAACACAATGAAGAGGAGACGGCAGAAAAAATTGGCGCAAAAACCTACTGTGATACCAGATGTTTTGAACCTTGATATGTTGATTGGAGATCAAAAATCAATAAATTAGGTTATTGGGGATTAGCCACAAAAAACTAAGTTTTTATTAATCTTTTCTTATTCTTCAACTATTACAATGACATAGTTTTATAAGAAAAATTAAACATACTCCTAGTGAAATACTTCCTAAACAAGGACTCCTAATTCAATAATAATACTTCAACAAAATAGACTTCTGAGTGAGCTCGACTCCTACTTAAGATTACTTGTAAAAGAATAGTTTCAAAACTATTTCCAAATGAGGACCTATGATTCCATGGTGTTTTCAAAGTTTTTAATCTTAATACCACGAGATTAGGCAAGGCCCCAAACCTCTTTTACCCATTTGCATTCCTACAAAATATGTCTTGTGGAATAGAGCAATATAAAATTCTTAACTTTGGGACAAGCAATGAGCTTAGTTGTTCTTGTTTGCAATTGTGAAGTAGTTTTTTGAGCTAGGGGATATACATTTTGTTACATAGATTTGACGGTTTATAATGCATGTTTTGCATATTCACGACTTGGATATTATCATATTATCCGAGACATGCAAGAGTCTGGTCGAGGCTACCTTCCAGTTGGTAGATTTAGATAGATTCAACACTATGACCACCACGGAATACACATTAACTCCCGAGCAAACAATGCTCTATGAACCTCTTTTACCTCCTTATCCCATTGCTGAGTTGACCGTTGGAGTCTCCACCTAGGCAACCCGCTCAGATTGAAGTTTGTGCAGGTACAATAACTCGCCTTCTAGCCTGACAACAGTTCCTTAGCAGGAGAATTCCAGAGACTACTTTTTACCCACAACCTTTGGCGACACTCGTAAAAACTTCCAAAGCTAAGAAACCATGTCTCAAAAGAAAATAAGCAACAAGACAACGACTACCTCCCAAATGGGAGACACCCGAGAGGATATTTCTAAGTGTTAATTAGACCTCGAAACATCCGAGCAGCTATGTGAATCCTAGCCCAACTGCATAACCAGTTAATAGCCAATAGGGAAGACCGAATGGCCGAAACGGCTGCCTACAAGGCTGATATGGCCATATCCGCAACGTAGCCAATGGCCCAAGAGGGTCTTAAGAGGGACAATCCTAAAGTGTTGCAGATCCACAATAAGGCACTTGGAATTCCGACCTTGCTATTTGAAATGAGTATCCTCCCCAGGCTACGATCCAAGTAGCATTCCGGCACCATCAGCCAACATGGTGACCGTAGAGATGTTTCGAGACTTGATTGCCGAATACAGTAAGAAGGGAATGAAGGACAACAATTCCAAGGATGCCCTTCCTTGACTCAACCGACCCCTTTTCTTAGCCGAGATCCAGAGCATTGACTTCCTGAAAAAGTTTACCACGTTGACCTTTCAGTAGTATGACGGGGACTTGGATCTGTACGAGCATATGCTGCACTTCAAGCAGAGGACGATCTGGCGGGAAACTCTATGACATGACCGTTTGTGCTGCCAGACTTTTCGAATAGCCTAAAGGACTTCTTTTAACGTGGTTTTACAACGTCAAGGAGAAGTCCATTGGGGATTTCAAGATCCTACAGTCCATTTTCATTGGGTCTACATGCATCTGACAAAGAGAGCTTCCAACTTCATCAGCCTGCTTTTGGTTTAGTAAAAGGATGGTGAGTTCCTCAACGACTATCTTTTCGATTTAAGAAAGAAGCCATGGAGATTCCCGACCTCGATCAAAAGTTGTGATTCCTTGCTCTGAGACTTGGAGTTACTGCAGGAACCCAAGCTCATACCAAGCTGGCGTCAAATGAGCCAGACCCTGGAGGCAACTCTCGAGAAAGTTGAGGTAGTAGTGAAAGTGGAATATGAGATCTAAGTAATAAAGGAATCCAAGCCAAATACCAACCAGATGGTCACATCGGCAGGACAATGACAAATATTGCTTCTTTCATAGGGACAACAACCACGATATTGAAGATTGCAAGAATCTCATAAACGAGATTGAGTACTGGATCAAAAAGAAAAAACTCAAAGAATTTCTGAGCCCGAAAAGAAGATAAGACCGGGCAAAGGAAAGAGAATAAGCCCTAAAAAAGAATGAAGAAAAAGCGGTGGACATTATACATGTCCTACACGGGGTGTGCTTGGAAGGTGAACAATCCAACAGGTACCAAAGAAGGACGCTCCACGAGATGCAGACTCAGTCCATATATGAAGACCGACAAGTGCAATACGCACATGTTTAGAACCCGATCCCATCACTCACATTCATGGATAAGGACCGTCCACTTTCATCATAACGACGCTATGGTTATCTCATTCTTCATAACGAATTGGGAAGTGAAGAAATCATTGGTAGACAATGGGAACTCTTTGAACGTCTTGCTCCTCAATGTGTTCTGCAACATGCAGCTCAAAGAGAACTTGATGCTCGCTAGTCATCCCATGATCGGGTTTAATGGGGAAAAGTGTTTCCCTATCATGAAGATTAGGCTGATGGTGGTGGCAGGCAAGCAACAACTGCAGAAAGTTTTGTTCCAGGAGTTCATAGTGGTCGATGCCCCATCCACTTACAATATCATCTTGGGAAGGCCTTGGCTCCATCAGATGGAGGTGGTAGTTTCCACTTTGCATTAGTGGATCAAGTACCCTGCCACTCAGGCGGAAGGGACCATTTGAGAAGACCAACCATTAGCAAGAGACTGCCACTAAGCGACATTAAAATAGTTGGATTGTTAGCAATTACATTTTGGGACCGCGGGTCAGACATCTCAGAGACCGGGTCAAAAGAAGAGAAGAGAATCTCCCCGCTCAGACGGTGAGACCTTAGTCAGTCCGAGGGGAAGACCCAATGTCCACTAGCCAGACTGGCTAACAAATGACAGTTCGGTGAAAAATAAAAGCGAGAAATGGAGAGTCCATGTGGATTACATGTCCCAGAATAAGGCTTGTGCGAATAAAAAACCCTCTACTTCCTCGCATGGATTAGAATGTAAATGCCACGTCTGAACACGAGCGGGAAATGGAGAGTCCATGTGGATTACAGTTCGGTCAAAAGAGCGTGGAGCAACGCATTAATGACTAGTAAGTCGGATGTTTAAGGAGCAAATTGGCAGAATCATGGAGGTCTATATAGACTGATGATACATCAAAATAGTTTGACATCGCGGCCACACACGTGGCAGAGAACATCCACCGCGAGGATCTGGCATCCCATTTATTGGGCCAGCTCATAAAATCCAAGAAGGTTAAAGCCAACCATAGAGGCCCAAACTAGGCCCATTATAAGAAGATATAATCAAAGCCCAAAATCCAGGCCAAAACGAGTTAAAGCTCAAATCCAGGCCCGACACGAGTTCTCTCATAAATAAGAGAAACGTTGCACAAAAAGAGTCGTAGAGGGAGTTACGCCTCCACGGACGCATCTCCATCAAAGAGGAGACTGTTACGAAAAACAATTTATTCCATTGCACCTCACATGCTAAAGTCATGCAGAGATTTAACCGCGACCATTATAAAAGGTAAATGTAACATTTGACAAAGGTATGCAACTTTAATTGAGTTTTGTCCATATTTACTTCCTTCTTCAAACAGAGTTGCTGACTTAAGCATCGGATTGCCATCGACCACTAAAAGGTGGTCCTTGGCAGTCTAACATTTGTTTTGCAGATCGAACTCACAGGAGGACGATTTTTGGACGCATCAGTTTGGTGCCGTCTATGGACGACGAGTTTCCTTTCTAAAAAGAAAATTCACAATGATGAAATTCACCAAAATCTGGTTAATAATAAAAAAAACTATCAAAGTCAATGGAACGCTTTACAAATCTCAATCTAGCGATGAACAATATGACATGTCACCTAATATAAACCCAGTGACAACTGTCGAACCAATTGCGCTGGAAAGAAGAGAGCTTCAACAGGTAATAATTCAGAGGTCTCTGACATCTTAGAGAATCCCCTTGGACCCCGAGTAGAGATGCTCATGGATCAGATGAACAACGTAATCGAAATGGCAGATAGACTCATCTGAGACCTGGAGGCAACAAACCTTGAAAAGAAATCACCCAGCTTAAGAGTTATCAAATCAATAACAGTTCCGAATTTAACCAAAAAAAGTTTGGAAAACTACAACTAAAGAAGCATAAACGTGAACAAGTAGAAAAATCGTCCACGATCTTGATAGCAAGTTGAAGTGAGGTCCTTAAAGCTATAACAAGAAGGGAAGACATCAAATGGCCACAAAAAATGAGAGGAAATCCCAAAAAATGGGACAAAAACAAACACTTCCTCTTCCACAACGACTACGACCACGATACCAAATACTGTCATAGCCTGAGGGACAAGATCGAATGCCATGTTAGAGAAGGAAGACTCGGAGAATTCATCAAACTCGAGGACGAAACAATCACCTTAGGGGAACAACCAAAGACAATATACGTCTTGCATGGTGCAGTTAGAGAAAAGAAACAATCTAATTGATCCCAAAATTGAGTAGTCAGAGACCTGCGAGCAAAGATCATATACTAAAAGCAATCAACATAGTGCGCAAAGACGATGCAGACGGGGTTAATTTCCCGCACAATGATGCCTTAGTAATCTCGATCATGATAGTTAGGTGGGAAATCAAAAGGGTGTTGGTCGACATGGGTAGCTCGACCAACCTCCTATACCTGACAGCTTTTCGAAGGATGCGGTTTACTGATGAGATGCTCTCACCTAGCAATCAACCAATGGTGGGTTTCAACGGGGAAAAATGTCGTCCACTGGGAATGATTCAGCTACCGGTCGAAGCAGGAGAACCATGAAAATAATGAGTGTTATTGATAAACTTCCTTGTCGTTGATGCTCCTTCTGCATATAACATGCTACTTGGGAGACCCTGGATACACAAAATAAGTAAAGTCTCCTCAACTATGCACTAATGCTTAAAGTACCATACCGACAATGGTATCGAGAGAATCAACCAGTAGCCTGCGAGTGTCATTTAGCAACAATAAAGACTCCTCACGAATAGCAACTACAATAACGACTAGAGGAGCTTCCACCACAACTTGGTCAAACGAGTTCGGACTTTTCGGACGATAACGTGGCTCCAACCAGCCCACGAGATCGACCTAACACCATACAACAACAAGAAGAAATGATCATAGTCTACCTAGACAACAAAGCGGAGAAAATAGTCTGGATTGGCACAAAGATTCATCCAGAACTCGTTGAGGAACTGATCCAACTGCTGAAAGATAACCAAAATGTTTTTGCATGGACAATGAAGGACATGGTAGGAATAGACCCGTCTGTCATCTCTCACAAATTACAAGTGAACCCAGACAAAAAATCGGTTTGACAAAAAAGAAGGCCAGTGGCTCCAGAATGTAATCAGGCGATAAACAAGGAAGTGCACCGCCTACTTAATGCGGGGATGATAAGAGAAGCTCACTACCTGGACTGGTTGGCGGACGTGGTGCTAGTAAAGAAGAATAACGACAAATGGAGGGTATGTGTGGACTACACCGATCTGATTAAAACCAACCCTAAAGACAGTTTCCGACTTCCGTGAATAGACCAGATAATTGATGCAACCGCCGGGCACGAGCTGCTGAGCTTCATGGATGCATACCCTGGGTATAATCAGATATAGATGTTCCCTCTCGACCAAGAAAAAACATCTTTTATAACGAAAAGGGGTAAATACTGTTATCAGGTAATGCCCTTCGGATTAAAGAATGCAGAAGCAACGTACCAACGGCTGGTAAACATAATGTTCAAAAATCAAATAGGCAAAATGATGGAGGTTTACATCGACGACATGCTTATCAAAAGATCACGCCGAGCAGACCACGTTACAGATCTCAAAAATGCCTTCTCCCAACTTCAAAATTGTAAGATGAAATTCAATCCAGAGAAGTGCACATTTGGAGTAGAATCAGAAAAATTCTTCGGGTACATGGTCAATCAAAGAGGAATTGAAGCCGATCCAAAACAGATATAGGCGCTTTCGACATGCAGTACAAACAAACATAAAAGGTGTATAAAGTCTCAATGGAAGAATAGCAGCCCTGAAAAAATTGATCTCCAAATCATCGGACAAATGTATGCATTTCTTCCGAATTTTAAAGGGAAACAAGACATTCGAGTGGAATACGAAATGCGGAAGCTTTTCAAAGCCTAAAAACGTATATGGGGAGAACATAGCTACTAACAAAGCCGAACACGGAGGAAGCACTGTATCTATATCTATTTGTGTCCGACCACGCGGTAAGCTCAACGCTAGAACGAGAAGAAAAAGGCGTGCAAAAACCAGTATACTACATCAGTAAAAACACTTGCGGATGCAGAAATCAATTATCCAGCCCTAGAAAAATTGGCACTCACCTTGATCGTGTCGTCAAGAAAACTACGACCGTACTTTCAAGCACACCCAATCACGGTTATGACCGAAAAACTGCTTCGATCGGTATTGCAAAACCAGATCTATCAGGGAGAATGGTGAAATGGGCGATAGAACTTGGGCAATTCGATATCAGCTATGCCCTCAGAACCACTATAGGCATTAGCAGATTTCATCGCCGAATTCACAGGAAGCAACAACCAATAGACGAAAAAAGAGCGAAGGAGAACAATCCAAACTAATCACCGACGGATGGATCTTTCGCTATGATGGAACATCCAATGAAGCGGGAAGCGGAGCTGAATTAGTCGTTTACAACTCAGAAGGCATCGCATTGGAGAAAACGATAAAATTCAACTTTAAAGCCTCAAACAACGAAGCTGAGTACGAAGTTGTAATAGCCGGGTTACAGCTAGCAAAACACTTGGGAATAAAAGACATCAATGTCTTTACTGATTCCAAATTGATTGTCAATCACCTAAACAACGAGTTTCAAGTCAAGGATTCTCGAATGAAGGCCTACAACAAAAAACCACAGAACTAGTAGAAGGCTTTCAGAATGAGATCATTCAACGGTGCGCAAGGATGAAGAACAAAAGAGCCGCCGAACTAGCAAATCAGGCATCGACAACTAAGGAAAATGATAATACGCTCGTCATGATGCAAGGAAGCTCCATACTTGATAACCAGGTGGAAAAAACATGCACCACAAATCAAGAAAACAACTGGACAACTCTAATCTTGGCATATATATCAAACGGATAACTCCCAACTGATTAGATGGAAACCTGAAAATTACGAAATTGGGTGGCATGATACACAATGATCAATGACAGACTCTACAGAAGGTCTGCCACGAGCCTGTTGCTAAGGTGTTTTTCATCAGAAGATGTTGAATATGTTCTACAAGAGATCCACCACGGTACATGCGAAAATCACCCAGGGGGAAGAATGCAGGTCCATAAATCACCCACGCTAGGTTATTACTAGCCAACAATGCAAACAAATGCTCAAAGCTCGTTCGCACGTGTGACAAATGCCAAAGATTTGCCCTGTACACTCTCATGTCGGGACATAATCTGATCCCAATGAGTAGCCCCTAGCCATTCGCGCAATGGGGAATGGACATCGTAGGATCACTCCCTGCATCGGATAAGAAGAAGTTTCTTCTTGTAGCAGTAGGCTACTTCACTAAGTGGGTAGAAGTAGAGCCCTCACAAAGATAGTAGAAACCCAAGTCGAGAATTTTATTTTGAAAGACATAATATGCAGATTCGGGATCCCAAGGGTAATTGTAGCAGACAATGGAAAACAATTCGAAGGGAGCTATGTGAAAACCTGAATATCCAGCAACATGTCTCTGCGCCCGCCCATCCACAGGCAAACGAACAAGCTGAGGTCACTAACAGGACAATCTTGGAAGCAATCAAAAGAAGGCTCGAGGCAACAAAAGGATTGTGGACATCAGAGTTGTCTGGCGTCCTTTGGGCATACAAAACAAAAAAATGAACTCGGACGGAAGAAACACTTTTCGCTCTCGCATACGGATCCGAAGCAATGATACCCGTGGAGATCGGTATGCTAACATTCCGAACCGAAGAATTTCGTGTTGAGGATAACATCGAAGCACCGAGAGTTAGGCTAGACCTCCTCGAGGAAAAACGAGAAGCAACCTTTATCAAAATAATGACCTACCAACAACGTATGGTTGGATATTACAACAAGAGGATGCGAATTCGCAATTTTAACATTGGTGACTGGGTATTATGAAAAGTCAAACTCAACACAAAAGAACCTGGTACGGGCAAGCTAAACCCAAATTGGGAAGGACCATACAGAGTAATAAAGATCAACAAACCAGGAACATACAGGTTGAAAAACAAAGAGGGCAAAAAGCTACATTAGCCATGGAATGTAGAACACTTGAAAAGATATTATCAATGAACTTCTTCGCTCAATCTTCCATCTCGAATTCAAAACGACAAGAATTCAGTCAAGACAAGGAAGTCAGATTAAAAATCCAACTCGTGAAAATACTCAACACGACTAGAGTATCAAGTAAAAACAAATATATGTACCGGACGAACGAGTCGGACATAAAAACAAATATTTCTAGCTTAATAAACCACGAAGTAATAAAGTACCAGGACGTAAGAGCTGAACATTTTCTCGTCGATTATAATGTACGACTTCATAATCTATATATAAAATCAAATTCCGTAAAAAGAGCTTCTGACTGACTAGAATGTCGAGCAACAAAGCCAGTCATGAAAATCTGGACGAACGAGTCAGAAATCGGTCAGGAATGTCATAAGTAAAAAGTTGATAAACTAGACATACTGAACACAACAAATGCGAAATATAAAATTTACGTTGATCTTCTAAAAAAGGAGATTACAAGATAATCAAAAGAAATAATTAAGAAAGCACATCAACATATCTAGGTAGTATGGGCTCAGACAAGTGTTGAGAAGGTTCTCCGATAACCGGATCACTCAGTGAATTCAGAAAGACTTTTTCAACATCATCGAATTCTTGCTCAGCAAAACAACGATATTTAGACATGTCTAAACCTTGCGTCTCCAGGAAATCCAAAAAGTCATGGCGACCATTGACCACTCTTTTCAAATCCACCGCTTCTACTACCTTCAACCTTTTGGTAACAGATGATAGCTTGGCTCGGGTCGATGCTAATTCGTTATCAACGACCACGAGTCTAACGAAAATCGCAGACTTGGTCGCGACAAACTCAAAATTTAGCTGAGCGATTTGAGTCATAAAAGCCTTATGACTGGCAGAGCATTCCTCAGCAGAACGAATGACCTCATCACGTTTAGCCTTTCGGTCGGACACCTTTTTCTCAGCAGCATCCAGACGGAACCACAACTTACCCAATTCAACTTCAGACGTTTCGAGATCAGAAGCAAACGTGTCATGAATGGCCTCGAGTTTCCTCAACGACGTCTATGCAGAATCTGCAGCCTTTGCATACTCTATGCATTGCGCCTTCAATGAATCAAATTGGCTGAGAACGTGAGAAAGGACCAGGGTATGACCTGCCAGCTTCCACTCAATGAGCGCCACCTGATCACGAGCAACCTTACAGTCCGACCCCATCACAATTGCATAAGTAAGCTGAGTCATCCATTCCATAAGGTGTAGGAAGCCTTCATCGATACGACGACGTGGTGGACGTACGGGCATAAGAGCCCTATTAGCCAACCGCCCATGACAACCGCCAATGAGGTTGCAAGCGTTGTCCTGCACATCAATCATGGAAGGCCAGAAAAAATCCCCAGGCGTAGTCAAAACAGGACGAGAAGCGGAGGGAATAGCAGGCAATCCTGATGTCCCAACAACAACAGAAGAAACAGGGAGTTTGAAGCCCCGAGCTCGAGTATCAACTCGATCCTCTATTGTCGGATTGTATTCGAAGTCATCCAAGGTCTTAGTACCCTTTGGATTCTCAGACTGCCAAAGACCAAGATGAAGCAATTTGTTTTCAATAATGTGAGAGTCATCAATCATCAGGTCATCGGAATTGGGCAAACCGTAAGAGGCAACAAGACTTTTCTCACGGGCATTTAGAGGATGGGAAACCTCTTTCTTACTCATTTCAAGAATTTGATTTACTTCCACGACCTCTAGAGCAGAAGAGTCATCCTCCGAACTATGACATCCTTTTCGGAGAGAAGCAAGATGAGAAGGAGCCCTAGCAGTGTCAAGAACTGAGGTGGCAAGATTTTTCCACTTCGAAGCACGACCAACATCTGAAGTGATAGGGATGGGAGGCCTGGGAACTTTCATTTTCCTAACAATCGAGCTGGACCTCCCAGAACATTTGGCAGTGACAGAAGCAATTCAACCTATGGGTTCATCAACAAAACCCTCTTTGCGGCCAACATCCACATTACCAACATGTGCAATAGTTACCTCCAAGGCACGACCGACAATAGGCTCCGCTTGACCAGCCTCACTTGACGAATATAAGCCATTACGGATAATGGCATCCGTAGTAAGGAAATCTTCCAGTAAGACTAGGGGAATATTGCCAAATCGACTACAGAACTCTTGTTCTTCCAACGATAGTGACAACTCGACTATCTTAGGCTCCCGAAATGACTGAAGAATCTGATTTCCGTGCCACCTAAAGTAATTGGAAGCAAATGACACATAAAACTAGGACCTCGACCAACCCCATACTCCTTTCGTAGGTCCTTGAAGCAAGAAGGAGAGCGAAGACAACATGTGTGATTAGCGTTTACACTAAATCCAACCAAAGAATGCAAAACCCTGACGTTCATAAGGATACTGGATGCAGTAGCCCTTTCTAAGGTCACAATCATCACCTTCCAACGGTTAGGAACCAGTTGGGTTAGAGCGACGCCAACCAGTCTAGGTACTCCCAAACGATCATAGGAGCCAGAAGCCTAAAGTCGAAGTGGAACATACCAGGGTACATAGCGATATATCCATGTTTTGGATGACAAGGACTGTCACCCTCTTTGGGGAGAACGGTTTCAGATCGGCCGACAATGAATAATCACGATGGATGCTATCTAGAGTCGCATGCGTCACCTGCTTAGGCAAGAAGAAAGCTTCACAAGCATCAAGAACATCGCCACTCAAAACCCTGAAGCTAGACATGATTGCAAAGCAAACGCGAGAAATCAAGGAATCAACAACTGGAAATTGAAAGGGGTGGAAAAAGAGAGTAAACTCGTACTCAACTTCTCCTTTTCTCCTTTTATAAGGACAAGCAGCAAAAGGTACGGTCTTGGGAGAACGTGCAAGATATGACATTCGCACGAAACCCAAAATTTGTGCTAAAACGAGCAGGCAAATGGAACATTGGTGAGATAGTAGTAGCGACAGATAGTAAGGGCACTAAATGTGCCATAATGTTGAAATCAAATATAAAACGGCCACACAATTAGTGGATACATGAACATACCCACTAACTAAGGGGGGAGTAGCTGATGATACATCAAAATAGACCGACATCGCGGCCACACACGTGCAGAGAACATCCATTTTGAGGATCTAGCGTCCCATCTATTGAGCCAGCTCGTAAAACCCAAGAAGGTTAAAGCCGACCATAGAAGCTCAGACAAGGCCCACTACAAGAAGATATAATCAAAACCCAAAATCCAAGCTAGAATGAGTTAAATCCAAAATCTAGGCCAACCACGAGTTTTCTCATAAAGAAGAGGAACGTTGCAAAAAAAAAAGTCGTGGAGGGAATTATGCCTCCACGGACGCATCTCCATCAAAGAGTGGACTGTTACGAAAAACATCTCATTCTATTGCGCCTCACATGCTTAAGTCACACAGAGAATTAACCGAGGTAAAGGTAACATTCGACAATGGTATGCAACTTTAACTGACTTTTGTCCATATTTACTTCATTATTCAAACAGAATCGCTGACTTAAGCATCAAAATGCCATCGACCACCAAAAAGGTGGTCCTTGGCAGTCTAACATTTGTTTTGCAGATCAAACTTATTGGACTATTTTTTGTTGCATCGTAGATAACTCAACACATCTAACCGATCCAATTCACACGGACCAAGACAAGTCCCTGGCAACCAAGACCCAACTAACGAGTCAGGATCTAGCCCTGAAAGGACTATCCGTCTGTCACTCCAGTTCAAAACAAAACTAAGTGGCAGCACATCGGTGGACCAACGCATACTCAGAGAACATGCAACAAGCGAGAAATGGTCTGCCCACACGAAGATAACTTTTCAGTGACATATCATTATTGATGCGTCCAAAATCCAGTTTCCAATAAGTAAAACCTACAAAACAAATATTAGATTTCCAAATACGACTTTTTGGTGGCCGAAGGCACTCCAATGCTTAAGTCAGTAACTCATTTGTAGATGGAGATAAAACTGGACCGAACTCAGTTAAACTTGCATACCTTTGTCGAATGTTTCCTTTACCTTTTATAATGGTCGCAGTTAATTTTCTGCGTGACTTAAGCATGTAAGGAACAACAAGGGAAGACGTTCTCTGTAACAGACTCCTCCTGTATGAAGATACGTCCATGGAGGCGTAACTCCCTCCAAGACTCTTTTTCTATGCATAAGGCTGAATTTCTTGATCCGATATCTAAGGCTGAATAAGTTGACCCATTCGTCCTTGCCTCATTGATCTGACTCGTTAATTGACCCAAGGTTTTTCTCGGTATGTTGACTTGTTTGTTTTTACTTCATTGGTTTGGCTTACTAGTCGACTCAAAGTTTAATTGGGTAAGTTGACTGATTCGTCCCAACTGTTACTTCCATCATTCAACATAGTAGTCGACTCAAAGTTTATTTGAGTAAGTTGACTGGTTCGTCCCAATTTTTACTTCGTTCGACATAGTAGTCGACTTGAAGTTTATTTAAGTAAGTTGACTTGTTCATCCCAACTTTTACTTTGTTTGTTCGACATAGTAGTAAACTCAAAGTTTATTTGAGTAAGTCGACTCGTTTGTCCCAACTTTTACTTCGTACATTCGACATAGTAGTCGACTCGAAGTTTAATTTGAATAAGTTGACTGGTTCGTCTAAACTTTTACTTTGTTCGTTTGACATACTAATCAACTCAAAGTTTATTTGAGTAAGTTGACTTGTTCATCCCAACTTTTACTTCGTTGGTTCGACATACTAGTTGACTCGAAGTTTATTTGAGTAAGTTGACTTGTTAAACGTCCCAACTTTTACTTTGTTGGTTCAACATACTAGTTGACCCGAAGTTTATTTGAGTAAGTTGACTGGTTCATCCCAACTATTACTTCGTTCGTTCGATATAGTAGTCGACTCGAAGTTTATTTGAATAAGTTGACTTGTTTATCCCAACTTTCATTTCATTGGTCTAACGTATCAGTTGACTCAAATTTTTATTTTAATAAGTTGACTTGTTCATCCCAACTTTTACTTCTTGGTTGATCAAACTAGAAGTTTTGTGTCTGACTTATACGCTCTGACCTTTTGTTTGTGGCTTGGTATGCTGATTGCTTATCATTGTTTGGATTTTATACCGTAATTTGGGCGTAAGATGGAGAGTTTTGAACTCGGAATTTTATTGATTACCACATTTCGAGTGTTTAACAATCTATAGTGGTAGTAGTCATTCCCTTATCATAGAGTTATGTTGTGGAGTCCTCATTGTATCTTTCTAATTGTTATTCGATTTGTTCCGCCTTGAGCTATCTTAGCATTTTCACCCTAACTTCTTCTTTTATGATTCTCTGTAGTTTTGTTGTTTGTGTATTGTTGACCTCAGGTAGCTAATAAACTCGGAATGCTCATTGATTGAATCACTGGGTGTGTGCCATTGACAAGTTGGTTCGGACGGGCAGAATAAAATGCAGTCCAATTTGTCCAATCATGCTCACATCCGTACCTGCTGCCAAGGCTTCATTCGTTGATTCATAGAATTTGTTTGCGTTGTCTTCGTTGTCAGTAATGTAGGAGGTGTTGTTGGCCTTGTCGTGGATAATGCTCAAGCTTGTAAGATTCTTTGGATTTTTCCTGATGTTTGGCCCTCATTTGAATTGCCAATTTTCTTCGTGCTCCTTGTTTGAGTTATCATATGGATTTATCTGGTCTCGTTTGACAACGTTGGCGCTCCTAGTTTTATATAAATCAACTCGAGTGGGAGATGTTACTGGTTGTCTCTTTGGTGGGCTCGACTAGTCGCTTTCTCCGACTATGCAGTGTAAGGCGTATTTCAACTTTCTGGGTTGTTCCTTTGATCCTGTGGTGGTGCCCGCCTTTTCTTTCCCTTTGGGTTGTTTATTCAGTAACCCAACGAATTCATCCAGTCCTCCTCTTTGAACCCAGTGCTCGATTTCATCTAAATGTTATAGCAGTCTTCAGTATCGTGCATGTGATCCTTGTGAAAAAGCAGTATTATCTCTTGTGTCTCCCCTCGGGGTCTCCTCTCATCTTGAGTGACCAGTTGACATCTTCCCTTTCGTCATGTGTTTCAGTATGTTCGCTCGACTAGTCTTCAAAGTCGTATATGGTTTGTATGTCTTTTTTGTCACGCTTGTCACTTGCTCATGTCTTGGCCTCATCGAATGCGGCTTTTCTGGTTAATGTTGGTTGAATTCGAGCCTCCCATTAGTTTGATGCTTCTTTGACTGAACCTTTTCCTCTCGGGGTCTGTCGTCTCTCATTATTTTTTCCCTCCTTTGTCGCCTCTTTGAGTGGGCTTCCTTTCCGGATTCGTTCTTCTTCCTGCGGCGGTTTTCATCTCCTCAAGAGTGATGTGTCTTTGAGCAGTCTTCAATAGAATTTCCATGTTCTTTGGGGGTTCTAGGTTCAGAGCATCGAAAAATGGCAATTTCTTATCATCAATCATTGTTAACTCGTTAGTGAAATGAAACATACTCCCTTATCGTCTCCTCAGACTTCTGTTTGATGTGGAGTAAGTAGTGCGACTCCTTCCTCATCCGTTGACTGTCGATGAACCTTGCAATGAAGGCGATAACCAACGCCTGGAATGAGTCTATCGATCTCGATGGTAGGCTGTTGAACCAATTCATTGTTGTGGAGGTAAGACTTGTTGTAATCATTCTGTATAGGATGGATTCCGTGTTCTCCTTCAACGACATCATATAGTGAAAGTGTCGTAAGTGGTTAGTTGGATCGGTGGTACCATTGTAAGCTTCAAACTTTGGTGGGGTGAACTTTTTTGGAATAGGAGTCACCATGAGTGTGTCAGAGAATGATGGTCTGGCTAGTTCGTACAATACATTGGGATCTGAGACTCCGACCATGAATGGGATTTTAGCAGGTGTCTCTCTGCTTTGGGGGGTCCCCTCTTAAAATGGTTCGCTACTTTCGAGATTTACCTGTTGAGGTTCTGCAAGAACTTCGTTAGCTGGGTTTTGTTGGGGTTGTGCTTGCACGGGGTCGGCGGACTGAGCATGATCCTTGGTGAACTTTTCCACCGCTTTGATCATACGTTTCATTTGGACCATGAGTAAGTCTATTCAAGGGTCCGTGGTGGATATTTGAGCCTTTCGTGCTGCGACTCTCTATTGTCGGGCACGATCGGCCCGATGTTCGTCGTTGGGCCTGAGGTGTGTGTTATTGGTGGCGTAGTTTATCCTGTAAGAGGATTGTTTTGATTGTTGTCAGGTTGAGGGTTTGTAGAATGTGTCATTTGTTCCGAGGGCTCTTTTAGTCATCGATTAAAACTGGGGAAATTTTGTTGCTATGGATTTTCTTCTTAAAAGGAAAACTTGTCGTTCCTTACAATTGGCGCCAAACTGATGCGTCTAAAATCCAATCTCTAATAAGTAAAACATGCAAAACAAATGTTAGATTACTAAAGATCACCTTTGTGGTGGTCGAAGGCACTCCGATGCTTAAGTCAGTAACTCAGTTGGAGATGGAGATAAAATTGGACCAAACTAAGTTAAAATTGCATACCTTTGTCGAATGTTCCTTTTACCTTTTATAATGATCGCAGTTAATTCCCTGCGTGACTTAAGCGTGTGAGGCGCAACAAGGGGAGACATTCTCTGTAACGGTCTCCTCCTTTATGAATATATGTATGTGGAGGCGTAACTCCCTCCACGACTCTTTTTCTATGTAACGTTCCTCTTCGTTGAGGGAGAACTTTAGCGGGCATAGATTTGGGCCTCTGATTATGATTTATTCTGACGGGACCTATTTGGGCTTTCATGGTTGGATTCATCCTTTTTGGGTTTTATGAATTGGCTCGGTCTTGAGATATTTGATCCTCGTGACAGATGATCTCTACCACGTGTGTGGCTGCGATGACGGTCTTATTTGATGTATCATCAACTATCATTGGCAAATCGTGCTATTTCGTCAAGGGAACTACACAGTCTGAGTCAAGACCACGCGCATCTCCTTCAGAACCAGATTAACATAATCCCCACTCGGAGTTACAATGTCTCATTGTTTTTGTTCCTTTTTTTTACAGTCCAGAAAAACTATTCGCACAAGCCAATATGATACAGATTCATTTAGGGAATATAAGAAAAACGAATTCTAAACATAGACTTTATTGATTACTAAGAAAGTTGTTACAAAGCTTGACTGATTGGCTAGCACAAAAGTGTACATACTACACGTATCTAAGCCTAATGCGAGTAAGGACCCGCCAGTACACACGTCGAGGCTTTGCTCCACCAATCTGCCTTCAGAAGAGGACTTGGAAGTCAAGCAAAAATTAGTGTCCACCCAAAGTTGGCTGCTGGTACACATGTCGATACTTTTCTCCGCCAATCTGCATTGAGAAGAGGATTTAGAAGTAAAAGCAAAGGTACCCAAAGTTTCTTGCTGAGGTGATTCCCCAAAAAAGGGATGCTTGGGGTGAAACAGAGGTAGCACCCCAAAGCCGCAAGCCACGTCCGCCGGGGCTCCGCTACTTCAATCTGACTTCTGACTGTGGCATCACGCTTGAAGTCTAGGAAAGAATAGTGGGAGCATCGACCCAAAGTTGGCTGCGGGTGTTATCCCCAAACTGGATGGCGAGAGACGCCGTGAGAACTCCCAAAGGTGAAGGACAAACTTGGCCCCTGAGGAGAGTCCGTAATTCTTTTTCGTCATGTGCGAAGAAATTATGAGGTCCTATGGAACTACTGGATGCTCCCTCAAACCAGGTGGCATCACCCAATAACATGTCTTGTTAAGACTCATTGCTACAAATTTTAGAATATTCGAAGACTCCACCAACGAAGATCTTCCTTCATCATTTGGAGAGCCCATAACGTATTTTCTGGAAAGACACATTTGAGGAACATGCTCCACAGCGTTCATGATAACGCTTGAAATTGGGAAAACCAACCTATATATGTGTGATGGTTTACAAAACGAGGTCAACTAGTAGTCACATCAACATTTAATGTAGTATGGGGAATAAGGAAACGACGGTTCCAATTGCAGCTACACAAGTCCACATTCATCGAATTAATGGAACTGCACACAACCCCATTAACTGGGGGGAGTAACCGATACCAAACCATCTCGCAATCTACTTCGTACACATGGCATGATGATCTCGTTAACAGAGCCCAAATAAGCAATTGGGCCCAAGTAAGCGCCTGACTTGATCTGGCCCAAAAGTTAGAGAATGGCCCAATACTATAACAAGAGAGTCAGGCCTAAGAATTACTAAAGTCAACATGCCTAATACATACTGGTTAGAAGACATGAATGGCAAAGGCCTTAAGCATCTGCAGAGATGTTATCAATAAATCCAAGGCATTTGCTTTTTAAAGTTCCGCTGTTGTTCTTCGTTAAGTCTGGTTGAAAATCAACCTGGTCAATTTATTGTAATCTGGCTTAAGTGCCAGACCACTAGGTGAAGTAAGTAGGACACCCAAGTCAGACTTACATGCCCAAGGCCGTATGGTGGCTGAACTTGACCAAAGTTTAGTTAATTCAATAAGACTGATGAAGACAACTTTTGGTCTGCTCTAACGCCTAGTCCGCTAAGATCGGATAAAAAAGGCTTAGAAAGTGATAGTCTAGTCAGAGCTCGCGAAGGTTGATCAAGATGACTCGTCAGGGATCATTGTCCTACCATAGACAATAGTGGCCAAACATGACCAAAGTTTAGTCAGTTCAATAAGACTGATGAAGAAAACTTCTAGTCCACTCTAATGCCTAGTCCGCTAAGATCGGATAAAGATGGCTTAGAAAGTGGGAGTCTAGTCAGAGCTCATGGAGCCTGAACAAGATGACTTGTCAGGGATCATTGTCCTACCATAGACAATGGTGGTCGAACATGACCAAAGTTTAGTCAGTCCAATAAGACTGATGAAGACAACTTCTGGTTCGCTAAGATCGGATAAAGATGGCTTAGAAAGTGGGAGTCTAGTAAGAGCTTCTGGAGCCTGATCAAGATGACTTGTCAGGGATCATCGTCCTACCATAGACAATGGTGGTCGAACATGACCTAAGTTTAATCAATTCATTAAGAACGATGAAGGCAACTTATGGTCTACTCTAATGCCTAGTCCACTAAGAACGAACAAAGATGGCCTAGAAAGTGGGAGTCTAGTCAGAGCTCACAAAGCCTGACAAAGACAACTTACCAGAGATTATTGATCGACAATAGACAAAAGACAACGATGGTCGAACTTTACCAAGGTTTAGTCAGTTCATTGAGAGTGATGAAGCAACTCCCGGTATGCTCTATAGCCTAGTCCATTGAGAGCGGATTAAACGATTTGAAGAATCAAAAGTGCGATTAGCTTGGGCAATCGAATGATATCTCGCTCGCCAATATTATTCCACTAGATGGAGTTTAGCCAACCTACAAGGTTTGGCCAAGATAACTTCTGGGTCCCTTAAGAGTATAGACCAAAACTATTTGATTTTAGGAGCAATTGCAAGTTCAGCGATTAGAACTCTCATTAGCATATCAACTAGACATTTTCATAACTTAGCAAAATCTCTTATCTAAAGACCAACACCATGGGAAAGCAACATAGAAAATATTTAGCAGGAAAAATCCAGAAAAGTACAAGTACAAAGTGTTACTTAACAAATCGTCTTTTATTGATGATTAAAAAAATACAGAATTTACTCCTTATCAGAAGAAGGTTCAGATACAGTGGGGTTGCGCTTAATAGGAGAAGAAGTAGGAAATGGCACCATACGTACTACAACTTCATCACTTTGATCTCGTTGCAACTAATCATAAGCTTTTCCAAACTCCGCGTAGGCCACTTTTTGTAATAAGATAGATCCCAATCAGGATGATTCTCTTCCATCAGCTCTAACAGCTCTATCAGTCCTTTCACCACTCTGCTGAATTTGAATGTGCCCTGAGTCTTGAGAAGCCCCTCCTGGCGAGCCTTTGACTCTGTGAGCTCCCACTTTGCTAGCTTTAGCCTGGCAACTAATGCATCGGCTCTGGATTGCTCAGTACTTAGCTTATCCTTGATCGGGCTGAGCTCATTTTGTGTCAAGAGGACCTTGCCTTTCTGCCGTCCATGCAAGCTTGACGTCGAGCATCCCATTCAATTCCCTATTACTTTTCTCAATGATTAGAGTCTGAATCTCAGGCTGCATCTCGGCTACGATCTCCCTGGCAAGCTTCAAGTCACGTTGGGTGTGATTCAACTCTGCCTCCAACCCGTCCTTAACAGACGTCACATTGGCCAAGTCGGACTCGAGCAATCCAAGTGGACCCTATGAGCCTCCGATTTTATCTGCAAAGCCTCCAGTTGGGCCCCCGATTCAACAAGCATTCGGCCGCCAAGTTGCTTCATTACTGATTCGATCTCACGGAGAGCATCACAATACAACTTTTGCATATGTGCAAAAACTTGTTCCATGTTGTACACCCTCTTACGAGCGACATCCACCTTGGTCCCAATGATTACAACTTGGTTCAGATACAACATCCCCAGCATCAGATGTCTTTGCCCCTTGTCCATACACTCTCCAGCGTATCCCCTTTTGGCTTCGGAGAATGATTGGCCAGCCAATCGTTCTACTTACTAATATGCTTCCTGGAAGCATAAGAAATGTCAACCTCCTGATGCTAGGCCTGGTTGTTCATCCTTACCATATTTAGGACAAAGAGACTGATCTGCGCATCTGGATGAAGATCTTTTGGGTCCGCAATCACGCCAGCACCGCCCTTCGCCATCTTCACCGCATCAGGGGCCTCCTCCATTGTTTTCCCCTTACTCGCAGCAATTGCCTCTATTTCACCTATCGATTTAGTAGCAGTTGAAGGGGAGGAGGGCAGGGAACCACTCCTCGGATCGACCTTGACTGCAAAGCAATAGTGAGAACCGGAAAGAGACCAGTACGGATGGCGAGGAGGGGACCGTTTGCCATAGGATAACGATCAGGCGACTTTTCACTAGTCTAAAAGAGGACTCTTGATCCAATGAGGGGTCATATTTGAAATCTTTCAATGAGAAAGGACGAGTCTGGCCAACATCAGATGAAGCGGCCATTCCCGCCTGTAGCAGAAAGTTGTTCAAGATCTTCGCTTGATAAGTTCTCAGCTTCGTCACATCATCCACCCCACCATTTTCAGATACTCACTCTCCAGGTCGGGAAGGGAAATGGGGGATTTTTGCCCGAGCATCTTGCCTCTTGGACGCATCAGCTTTTGCCCCAAGGGACACAGCAAGATCGTGCCCTGCAACATTTTGCCCCCTTTCCAAATGGGCCAATAACTTGGAAGCAGGCTTAGTCGCAGTGCGAGTCTAATTAGAAAGCAAAGACAAAGAAAGTGCCTCGTCCAACTCCGCCCTCCTTGACGACCTAGGGAACTTAACTTTCGGGAACTTCATTTACTTCGAAGGAGGTCCACCATAGGCTTCGTTTCGGAACTCTGAAGAGAGTGGGAGACACATACCAGTAGCCCCACAATCCGCTGCGCTTGATGTTTTCAGGCTGAACAACATCTTCCACCCTCATGAAGGGCATGTCAACAAATTGATCCAAGGCTTCTTTGTCCTTTGGAGAAAGGGGTGTTGTTGGAAATTTTCCTATTAAAAACACAGATAATAGTTCAGTATGTAATCAATACGAGTGGGAGCAAGAAAGGTACTACAATCACTCTGTTGTTTGAACTTCTGTTCGAGTGGATGATCGTCAAGCTCGAAATATTTCGAGTACGCAAGAGCCATGAAACAATACTTCTGCTAGAACTTGCAGTCATCAGACAACTTGTCCAAATAAGTCGGCGACTTCAACACACACACAACATGCTTGTTCAATCGAGGAAAGGTGAACAGCTGGATCGCCCTCAAAGACAGTCGAAGAGTTGCATCCTTCGTCGTGATTAAAATGGCGATCACAGTTCTGTACCTATTTGGCACCAGCTGAGTGGGCGGAATGCCATGCCAAGGTACGCCAAGAAGCACCAAATTTCCTACCCTCAGAGACACTCGAAGAGTTGCATCATTCGCCGTGATTAAAATGGCGATCACAGTTCTGTACCTATTTGGCACCAGCTGAGCGGGCAGAATGCCAAGGTACCCAAGAAGCGCCAAATTTCCTCAATAATAGGAAAACAAACACCCATAAAAGCTCCAGATCGTCGGGGATTCGATACATCTCACGAAGGCCCACCAGATTCGCCTATGAAATTAATCGCTCCTAAAAAAACTCATGACCTTTATCAAATAGTTCATCGGGAAATTGATTCCGGCCCGCCATAAAAGAACGTATGAACTTTTGACTATGCTTGTGAAAACAAAAATTGAGTAGAGCAAAAACGCATAAGCGAAACAACAAAGCAGGATTTGAAAATTTGCAAAAGTAAATAAAGCAAACTCTGCAGGGAAGGAGACTTATATAAGTAAGGATTCCTACCTTTTTTTAGCAGTCGTGCACCCAATTAATAATGTGCGCCGCTCGAGGAGATGATTTAGACTCAATCATCGCAACCACCCAGTTCCCTCGTGACATGACTTAGTTGACCGACAAGTCGGCCCACTAACTTGGACGGAGTAGCTGATGATACATAAACCATTTTGCCATCCACTCCGTACACGTGGCATGATGATCTTGTTAACAGAGCAAAGTGGGCCTAGACGAGCGCCCAATTTGGCAAAGCCCAAATAACTCCAAGCCTACTGAGGCAGGTTTCAGGAGGTTGGACCCAATCATCGGTGCCCTCTTAAGCCCATAAGTCATATGGTCAAGCCCAGTACCCGTAAGACCTAATAAGGCACTAGGAGTTTGACCTAAGACTGAAAGACAAACAACACATTGACTCCTACCAGGAAACAAATATCAGAGTATAAGTCGTGTATGGAAACTCTCCTGTATGGACAATAGTGCACAAGGAAATGATCTCTCACAGATATCAGAGTATAAGTCGTACATGAAAACTCTTCTGCATGGACAACACTACACAAGGAAAGGATCTTTAACAAATATTTTTCCCTAAACTACGTCACCAAAGGCATAACCGAACAAGGGCTCTCGCATGATAAATAAGGCATAAGGTTGAAGAACAAATGTACACTATAGAACCCAGTATTAAGCATTACACATTTCTCAAGCCTTGTCCGACTTAAGCATCAGAGTGTCATCTGTCGCCACAACGATCGTATTTAGCTCATGTGTGTTTCTTGTGCAGGTCAAGGTCAATGTCAAAGAGAAAAGAATATCTTCTTGATGAAGGCACCTTGTGTTGGGTAGATGGGATGATCATGGTATGGCGGACTAAGCTATTGACAAGGAAGTTGGTGATGATTTAGTATGACACATTACATAGACTTTTGGGTCTAAAGTGTTGGACAGTTAGGGGAACAATGGACTTGGGGACGGGGCAAATTTAGACTCACTGATCTGTGGGTTAAGTACTTCGGAGTTGTAGAACTCTATAACAAGGTTGAAAACATGGTTAGCAATCGATTGTCAAACACTCTTTAAGAAATGGGCAGTGACACCATCGGGCTCCAGTGATTTGTGTGATCCAATTTTCCACAGGGCTTCTTTTGACTTCCTTAAACATAGGAGGGGTGTTCAACATGGGCGGACTTACTGGCGTGCCCCCCCCCCCCCCCCCTCAACTTTTAAAATGTTTTTAGTATATATACTTTAGTCTTAAAAAAAATTCGATTATATAATATAAAATACAATATGATAATTGTTTATGCAAATATGTGTACTTGTTTTGGTTGGTGTAGTGGTTGGAGTTTTATTATTTTTAGTAAAAGACCTGAGTTCGATACTCTTCGAGTGCATTTTTGTTTTATTTTCACTGCAATTTTATTAGTAATTGCAAACATTAAAAAATATTTAGTTTAATAAAAATTTATTAACATTAAAGAAATGAATTGTTTTTCACAAGTGGTATAAAACCTCCAACAAAAAAAATATTTAAAATTAATATCTAAAATAATAATTATAGAATTCTATGAAAATATATATCATTAGCCAACTCATACAAAATTTGAGCCTCATATAAACTATTTTTTCTATGAAATTGTATTATGATCATATTAGGTTCGCAAATTTCAATTTTTTTTAGCTTCACCTAGATATTTATCCTAATTATTTTGTGATATTAGTTATATATTCTAGTTATTATGCTCGTTTGCTCCTTGCTAAGTTTATCGATAGTGACCTTATTTTGGCTTAAAATTTGACTACACTGGATCCAATTTGGTATATGCAATATATTTTTTATAGTTATATTTTTTTTATTAGTTACTAGCTCATTTTGCCTTTAGCATTGATAACTACTATTATCAACTAATAAGTATTTTCCATTTCGCCTGCCCTCGACTAAAATCTTGGGTCCGCCCCTGGTGTTCAAGGTAGTATTCTCAAGAGTGGAGAGGGAAGGAGATGCTGGAAGGTGTTCCATTGGATTGCACACCTCATCGAAGTCTAATTTTTCCATTTAGCTTTTCCCGAATCTGGTAAAAACGATAATCTTTTATGATCATTTGTTTGGAGATTACGAGGACTAATTCTGTAAACATTCTAAACCAAGTCCTGTTTGTTCAAGCCAACCGAGTTAGCCGTTGTTGAGAGATTCCAGGTCTCTTCTTTCAGTAGAAATTTCTACTAAAGTTTCTTGTGGACTTTGGTGGTCTGATGGGCTTGTGCATTGAATCGTTTTAGGTCCAATAAAGACCCAGTTAACAACTCACTAATTATCATTGGCAGAAGATTAGTGGCATTTTCAAGTTTCAGCAACTAATCAATTATATTAGAGAATTGAATGTTTGTACTGAAGTAGTCATTGCCTAATCTAAATCGTTTTGGTTTCATAATTAACTCTTCCATCTCCCATGGGGCAACGTACATACAAGATACAACCCATCATTTGGTCGTTGAAACTCAAACCCCAAATTCACCCAATGATAAGCGATAATTACATATTAATATATTTTTACATTTATTATTCTTTTATGACATTGAATAATTGTAAGTAATCAATATATCGGTCAAAACCTTATCGCCTATGAACAAAACAATAAAAATACACATGCCTCACGCCAAAAACATATTGCTAGTTTAATTGTGAATAGGTACTATATTAATAATAATATAATAATAGGTAAAACAAAGCTCAAATATCCTACCAACTGTCATCAACCTTAACCAATAGTTAGCATTAAATCAAAGTCCAATTAGTATCTAAAGGCAAGCAAAATCTTATAAATATTAAGATCATGCAATGACATTTGTATTAAAATCCAAGCTAATAGTCATAGTCGTACTATTTTAACAAAAAAATGGTCATAGTCGTACGATTTTGGGTTCCCTAAACAAATTGGTATATAATTTATCAAAAGTTCTAGGTTGCCTTGTTTGGTTGCTTCTTTTGTGTATTATTTGGAGTTTTTTACACCTCTACCCCTTCTATAGATGGTGTTTGTGATTGTATTTTAAAGAGAATGGATAAAAAGTGTAAAAAAAAAAAAAAAAACCCAAGCAAAGCACAAAATAAACACCCACACAAGGTAGCCTAGACTTGCTCATAATTTATACAAGTTGGAATTTAACAAATATTGTTCTGGAAAATGACGCCCAAGTACATAGTATGGATATAGTTGCATGTAAGTGTTATGACGACTGTTATTTTAAAAAAAAAAAACTCTTAAGAGCTAGGGAGGAGCGCGAGGAAGCCTCATTGGCACGTGTTTTTGAGAGAGAGGGAGTCAGTTGTAAAACAAAACCAATGGTGACAAACGTTATAGCTTCGCTCGCTCCAAAAACTCTTTGCCAACGTCCCCTTTCTTCGCAAGCCCCAATAGAAAGAAAACTTTTGCTCCCTTTTTCTCTCGAAGACAAAGAAGAACAACTTTTGGGGTCCCTTCGAAGACAAAGAAAACTTTTGAGAAGAGCTTTTTCATCCCTTCGAAGAGCTTTCGAGCCCCTCGACTCAGATCTTTCAACTTAGATCTTTTGAGAATAGCTTTTTCAACTCAGATCTTTCGAAAAGAACTTTCGAGAAGAGCTTTTTCAACTCAGATCTTTCGATCCTCTTGCCTCTCTCAGTTTTTATCCCTTCGAAGAAAAACCAAAGAACAACTTTTGCCTCGGGTCGAAGACGAAGATGAAAAGAGTCACTTTCGAGCTCCCTCGCGCCTCTCTAATCACAGATCGAAGATGAGAAGTTCAACTTAGATCTTTCGAGCCTCTCGCCTCTCTCATCACAGATCAAAGATTGAGAAACAAAACAAAACTCAGAACTTTCGAGCCTTCTCCATCTTTGGTTAGTTCAACTCAGATATTTGGTCAATTTCTTACAATTTTTTTTTCATAGGAACCCCATTGAATAAATCATGATAAAAGTTTGCAGGATTGAGAAACAAAAGAACCCCAACCCCAGCTCAGATTGAAGAGCTCAACTTCACCGATGACAACTTCTCCATCTCAGATCGAAGAGCTCTCCTTGGATAAGGTCTGCTTCATTGTTCTTGAATTGGATAAGGTCTGTTTCATTATTATTCGATAAGGTCTATTTCCTTGTGTTGAATGCTCATGGTCTTGCTCATGTTTTTAATGGTGGTTGTTTACAATATCATGCCATTTTCATTGGATAAGGTTTGTTTCATTTTGGCATTTAAGAATGGTAGGCTTGGCTTCGTATAAAATCTATTTCCTTGGATAATGGTCATGGTATATTCCAGTATGATTTCTATTGGCTTGGTATAAAATCAGTACATAGTTTTGAAAAAATCGGGTTTGTTTGGTTTTAAGTAATACAACAAATGTGGGTAAAATCAGTACATAGTTTTTGTATTGTATAATCTATTTGGCTTGATAAAATCAGTACATAGTATGCGAAATGGGGTTTGTTTAGTTCATACATTTCATAATTAGTTATCACTTATTTTGTTATTTCTATTGTATAATTTATTTGGTCGGAACTACCTGTATAACAACTTTGGTGGATCCTTAGTTGCATCATTGTTCTCCAAAATAGACTATATAAGGTAATAGTACTAGGGTTGTTATATGTGCCTCTATGTTATAACAATTCTTTATATATTCTAACACATATTTCAGAAATGGATAGTGTAGAAGATAACGAATGTATGTTGATGGAAAAAAATTGAGAAGAGATTAGGGAACCTACAGAAGGGATGAAATTCATCAACATTGATGAGTTCCAATGTTATTATCATGATTATGATAATAAAAAAGGATTTCTAGTGAAAGTAAGGACTACTAAAAAAGATGCAGATGGAAAACCTAAATTCATTCAGCTTTCATGTAGTCGGTCTGGGTGCCAACATTTCAAAGACCACTTTGAAATGATGCATTGGGTGTCAGCATTTCAAAGAAATACTTTTTGAGCAGGGATGTCTACAACTCAAAGGAGTTAAAGCATGAATGTTTTTATTTATTTATTTAATGGTTATGTAAATTCGAAGACCACTTTGAAGAAATTCATAGAACAATATGAGAATGTACTACGAAGTAAGGTTCAAAAGGAAGCTGAAAAGGACTATAAATCATTTAACCGAAGGATTCCTTGCATTACTCCTTATACAATAGAGACAAAATTTCAAGTTGCCTACACTACAAATAAATTTGGGGAGTTTCAAGAAGAGATAGCAGAGAATGTATGTTGTAGAATTCGTAGTGAAGTTATGGATGGGAGTGGCTTTGAAGTATACATTGTTAGACTAGACCGGGTGATAAATGATAGGTAACGATTGGTCAATTTTATAGTATCTTTTAACGTCGCCGCCTTCAATATCAAGTGTAATTGTCAATTGTTTGAGTTCAGGGGGATAAGAAGAAATGTTGCCCACAATCCATAGGATTAACATAATAAGAAGTGGAGTAATAAGGGGTCATACAATGTAAAGGAACTCTACTCATCCCCTAATAATTAAGAAGTGAACTAATAAGGGGTTATACAATGTATAAGAACTTATCACATGAAAGTAACAACCTGAAATAGACAAGAAGCAATCTTGGTATGCAAAGTAACGACCCTAATAAGAAATAGACAACCTGAAATACCCCACTTCTACACCAAATAGACAAGAAGCAATCTTGGTATGCAAATTCAACCTGCAAATTTAACCTGAAATTGCAATTTTGGTATGAAAATTCAACCTGTAATACCCCACTCCTACACCAAATAGACAACCTGAAATGATTCACTCAATGCAAGCACCATTCAACGCAACACCAAAAAGTTCGTTACATACTAGAAGTTCAATACAAAATCTCTTCATAAGTACATTACAAAATAAAAGCTCACATATCATTCACTCAAAAGCTTAAAAAAAACAAGTACAAAAATCATTATAATTACCACTAACATAGTGTTAATCAAATCCCTTGTAAAAAGCCCAAGGATTGTTGACTTGGGTTTCATGTCTTTGATCGTGAGTTTCTTCGCCACGACCCTTGCGATCGTTGTTTGGTTGGTTGGGTTTCATATCTTCATCGTGGTCTCTTGCCCGGTGCTCGCTTCTCGCCTCGTGCTCTTTTCTCACCTCTTATGAGCGCACCCACAGGCTGTAATTTTCATATGCTTCTTCAGTTGATGTGAAACCCTTGTACATACTACCCTTATACCAGTTTACTTGTAATACACAACCTGGCCAAGTCATTTATACTCTCGGTTCACGGCCACGATAAACAACATGTGCTTTGTATGCCATTATTGCGTTAACAAAGAAATAACATCAGATTGAATAGAGTGAACAAAAAAAACATCAGATTGAAGCACATAGTGAACAAAAAAAATATTGAAGCACAGAGTTAGGTGTGATAGTTCAGAAACAAAACCTTTTTTTTACATGCTTGACGCCTTTGAAACTAAAAAGTAATGTTAATGTTAATGTTATGTAGGCCATGTTTGGGCATCAGGGCCAACCAGTCCTAATGCCTAATAGTGAAGTTGTTCACCATGTCAATCAGCTAAGGTAAATGAAATGCTATAATTTTCATGAAAACTTATGATTTCTCAAACTTTTCATCTGACCTCATTATGTCTCTTACTTTGCTTGTGGTATGCCATGTTTCTTTTTTCTTGTGGATGGTAAACCGTGAAATACAATATACAGGGCGAGTTTGGGAACCTTGTGCAATCAGTGTCAATGCACTCTAGCCAACCTTGCATTCCCTAAGGCCCAAAGGGTGGGAGAGAGAACGAAAAATCGACATAGATAAAGGTAGGCATTCAGACTAATGAAAATGCTAACTATCAACCAAGTCAAAATCATCAAGACGCACTCCAATTCCAACCAATGGATTAAAAAACAAAACAGTTGATCTTCTAATAAATTGGTGAAGGCATTACAAAAGGAAATCTTATAATTAAATTACAAAATTTCAATATATTAAACCACCACACATAATCCAACAAAGTGAAGAAAATTGGAGAGAAAAAGAAGTGAAAAAAAAAACATGAAGATTGGGAAGACATGAAGCAAAAAACATAACGAACATCAAGCCATACTACTTGATGAGCAACATGGAAAAGAAGGGGAGAAAAAGGGTGTTACCTAAGAGAGTTGGGACAGAACCCTAGATCTGGTTTTGCTTCTTCACTGACTTCTCTTCAAGGTCATTCAATCACCACAAAATCGAACACGACGCCTTTGAATCAACACGAATCACCGAGACTAATCAACATGAAACCCAAAACCAGATCTGGAAACCCTAGATCTGGTTTCGAAGGCTCAGAACCAGAGAAGAGCTTTGATCTAGAGCTTCGGACTTAGCTTTTCTTCAGAGAAAGCTTTTGGGGACGAAATGGGGAACGATTTCTGCAGAGAGAGCTTTTGAGCTTTTCTTCGGACTTAGCTTTTTTTTTCTCTTTAGGGTTTATTCTCTATAACTTTTGGGAACGATTTTTGTAGATAAAGCTTTTGGGGAGAGCAATCGAAGGCGAAATGGGCAGAGCTGGTGGATCGTTCTTAAGAGGCGTTAGGTTTAGGTAGATTTATTTTTTGGGGGAAAGGGATAGCGGAAGGGGATAACGTCAATTAGGTTTAGGTAGTTTTTTTTTAACATTTGTTCCTCTAAAAAACACGTGCTAGGGAGGCTCCCTCGCGCTCCTCTGGCACGCCTCTCTGGCTCTTAAGAACGATTGTTTTTTAATTGATGGAAGACTTTCTCCGAACCACTGGATGACTGTGAAATGAATTAGTTTAAACAAATGCAATTTACAATTAGTCCTAGTCAATTTGTATTTTATTTAATAGGGATTATGACTAAGTGTGAATCCATTGGTTTAGACGATCATTTGATAAGGATTAATGAAAAGATTTTGCAACAATTCTAGGGAGCCTTGTTGGGGGTCTCTTTTGTGCCTCTTAGGTGATTTTTGACACTTCTACCCCTTCTATGGATGATGCTCGTGGTTGTGTTTTAAAGAGAATGGGTAAAAAAAGTGTAAAAATACCAAAATAGGCACAAAAGAGACCCCTAAACAAGGCTTTCTAGACTTACATGATTTTGATCATACTCAGATTACTTGAAAATTTTCAATGATTGACTTTATTTAATGAGCTCTTCTACGCTGCCTGGTACCATGTGCCTGGATGGCACCAGGCACATGTTAATGTTGACGTGGCATCAGGTAAATATGTGTTGATTTTCAAATCTTGCAAAAATGATAGCCAAACAGGGCTTAGGGCTAAAAAACGATAGCTTGCAAAGGGTTCCTCCTTCACCTCCCGTAGCCGTTGTCGTTCGTTCTCCATGCACAGTGCCTCCACCTCGTCGTTGCCATCGTCTTCTCCACCTCGCCATTGCCATTCGTCTCCTCCACTTTTCGGTTGTGAGTTCATGAGTTCCTCCTCCCCCTACAATATTTATTGTTCTTCATATTAACATGTTTACCTAATGGCACGTCAACATTAACATGTACTTGGTACCATCCAAACACAGAAGAATTTTTTTGTCATTTAATTACTATGAAGAACTCCCCAACTTATATTTCTTTTATGTGAAAGCCACCACAAGCCTTCATTGGAATTTATCTTTGTAATAATAATCAATTTGTTTCAAACTGTAATTAGATCCTTCTACTAGTGGCTAAATCTCCCCAAATTCTTAAAGTTAGAAAGTTTGGACATCTAGATAATCAAGACGTAATATATCATATAGTATTGAGCCACAATAAACTAGCAATAACTTAATTTAATTTTACCTTTAACATGTGCATACTATACTACTGACTTCTAAATTTTTATTTTTTTGTCCACTGTTCGAAACATTTGGAACATATAACTCTCATTCCCCAAATTAATAGTGAAGATGTATGTCTTTAACTCAAATTTTTTTTCTTGTTTTGTCCTCCTCTATTACTAATAATTACACGTGAAGTCAAAGACCAATATATAGTTCCAGGGGTACTTGTGTCTTTTAATTGAAAAATATTATTACATTTTTTTACAATTTTGCCTTCCCAAATTCAGATTATTTATAATCAAACCTAGCCCCTCTTAATATTCATTAATTACACCTAAGCCCCTAACATAATTTATTTGAAGCCCTCCAATTATCTATAAATTATAAATAGGCCTTTAATAATGAAAAACACTATTGCACTTTTTTTTTTTACCATTTTACCCTCTCAAAGTTAAACTATTTATAATCAAAATCAGTCAATATAAACATTCAATAAATATACCTAAGCCCTAATATAATTAATTTGAAACCCTCAAATTATCTAAAAATTATACAAAAGCCTTTTACATCTATCTTTTGAATTTCTCAATTTGCCCTCCACATTTTATACTTGTACAATCAAAACTAGTCTCTCTCAAATATTGAGTATTTATACCTATGCCCCTAACTTATTTATAAACTATACACATGTCCTTAAAATTATATATAATTATTTTGTTTAGAAATTCAATAATAATTTTTTCTTATTATTGAATTGTTGTAATAAAATAAAAGTACTGAATATCCACGCACGTAGAGCGCATTAATACCCTAGTTATCAATTAAATATACTATTTGTTCGCCTAAGGTTAGCTAATTAGGGTTTTTCTAACTGAAGAAAAATGAGAGAGAAGGGTGATGGATCTATTTTTAATGACGTCATTCCTTACAACATCTCCAATTGTCCACTCAAAACTCAGTCTCTTACAACATGGATAGCTCAATCTCAACCTCAAACTCAAAAGCCTAGAAGAATCCTTCAATCTTTTAAAGATTTACACGATATTATTTCATTTATGAGATTCTATTGCTACATAAGATCTATTTCCATTTCTACCACAATTCGTTTTTATACAAAATCTTTTGGGAATTCTCCTTAATTAAAAGCAAGATAACAAAATCAAACGAGACTCTAGTTAAAGGTGTTACCAATAGGAGAAAATAACTTCGATGTTGCGGAGAAAAAAAAATCAGCAACAACACATTCACATGCCACCAATAGTTTATCTTGAGAAAAAAAATCATTTTTTTTCATTGTATTATCTTTTCTCATATGATCCTGAAAAGAGCATTCTGAGTTATTTCTAGAAGATGGAAGAAGTTGAAATGTTGAGAGAAACATAAAAAGTCTCTAGGTGATAAGGGTGACAGAATGTTCCAATAGGTATTAAAAATATATCACTAATAACAACTAATTTTTGTTTTCATATATCTTTTTAGTGCAGGAGATGTGTTGCTTCTGATATCGTGGTCTTTGTTTGTTGTTCGATGAGTCACGTTAGTTTTGTTCTTTGGTTAAACCCCATAAGTTTTCTTCTTCTTACCCATAGGTAAGTTTCTTTGGTCAAACCCCATAATTTGTTTTTCTTCTTTTTCTTACCTATTGGTAGGTAATCTTACATGTCTAATTACTTTGGGGTGTGTTTAATAGTACAAAAATCATTTTCTAGGAAAAATGCTTTCTTAGAAATTTTTTTTTACTTTATTAGGAAAATAAATTTTCAATGTTTGACTGCACACAGAAAATTATACGCGAAAATGTTAGTTGTGATTGGTATATTGGTAATCTCATTATTAGAAACTTAGTCTTAAATCAAGTTTTGTTGTATATGAGTTTTGAGAGTTTTTCCTAACCACTTTTTTAATAATACTTTTCATCAAGGAGGTTGGAAAAAATAATCAAAAAATAATTAAAATCAAATGGACTCATAAAACTGTTTTCCCACTTATGTGGCTAATTATATATTGAAAATAGAAATTTATTTGAAAAATGATTTTTCAACCAAAATTTCCAGACTATCAAACAAACCCTTGGTATTTGATGATTTTTATGTATCTATTGAGTTGATTATCCTTTATTGATTTACGGTCTCAATTTGTTGTTCCATGAAGTAGCATGAATTTTTTCTTTAGTGAAAAAACTCACAATAGGTAGGCAATGTTTTTAGTTTTTATTTAGGTGACTTTTCTATGTATCGGTTGAGCTGATAAAAGTCACCCTTCTGATTTTGATTTTGTCATCCCAATTTATTGTTTGATTAAGTCATGTAAGGGTTTTTTTTTTTAATGGTGAAACCCCTTAAGTATTATTATTATTATTATTATTATTATTATTATTATTATTATTATTATTATTATTATTATTATTATCATTATTATTATTACCAAAAGGTTGGTAATGATAACGTTTTCATTTTTTACTTAGTTGACTTTTCTATACCCATTCGGCTTATAATGGTCTTCCTTTTGATTTGCAATCTCAATTTATTGTTTGATGTAGTCTTGTAAGTTTTTTCCTTGGTAAAATTCCGTAAGTTTTCCATTATTACTAATGGGTAGGAAATGTCTTCAATTTTTACTTAGGTGACTTCTATGCACCCATGGAGCTGATAACATTCACCCCGATCTGATTTTCTGGTCTCCATCTGTTGTTCAGTGAAGCCGCTACAAAATTTTCTTCTTACCATAAGAAGGTAATGTTTTCCAACTCGTACTTTATTATTAGGTGACTTTCTGTACTCATTGAGCTAATGCTCATCCTATCTAATACAATAATAAAATTTAACCTAACATTCAAGTAAATCTGAATATGTTTTTATTAATAGCTTCTATGACATTGTTGTGCCTCAATATGTTAACCTAGCATGTTTCAATGTAAATCACCGAATTTTGTTCAACTATCCAATAATTAGTGAAACTGGACCGGAACAATCTGAAATATGGGTGGGCACGGGACGAGATGGACCTCATCCTTATCCCATCCCGTTCGGGATCGGGAGGAGATAGACTTCATCGCATCCCAAACGGGTTCAGGACGGGAACGACAGGAAATAGTTCATACTGTTGTGGAAAAAAAAACTAGCAAATAAAACAGCCTCTAAATCCAGAGGATTGCAATAGGACCAAGAAACCTAGGCCTCGTAGTTGCCAAAACCCAAAGCTCCCAATTGAAAACTAGAACACAACATGCTTGAAAAAAAGGACAATAAACTCACCAGAGTGGCCAAATCAGGCTCTAGCCCCACCTATTGCATTTAGTAAGACACTTCAACTGCCTTCATAACAAATCCATTCTCTCGCAACCAAAAATCATCAAATCAAAGCAATAACAGCTCTTTTTAAGCATTTTGTCAAACATGTTGCAGTAACATCTGAATCACGAGATTGAAGCATTTGTAGCATACGTAGTAAAGGAAAATAAACATGAATGAAGTTCGTATTGGATTTGATGAGGAGTCAAAGAGATTTGGTTTTCGTTCGAGTAATGGCCGGGAGTTGACCCAAACGATTGGTTGAAATATTTGGGTTTTGGAGTTCATGGATGGAACAAACTCTGATCTCAAAGTTGATACTAATGTTTTTACTTATGCAAGGTCAGTTGGATGGAAATGGAACCACAACTTGAAAGCCCTGGTGATGATACATAAAAATGGTCACACCCCTGAGCCGTACATGTGTCATGATGATCTCGAAGAACCACGGGTTCAAGCAACAGCCCAATACGGATCTAGCCCGAGCGATTCTCAGCCCACTCAACTCCAACCTACTAGGCGGGCCCGGACTCTCATAGTACGCTAGGCCCACACGTCTCACAGCTATCCACGATACCCATAAGCCCTTTTCAGGAAAGTATCTCAAGGATCTGCTTCGGATGGGCAACCACAGCTGTTATTTGCTTCCAACTAGGAAGCAAACACCACAGTATCTTCCACATAGGGAAACTCCTTTCGATGGAATGTTCTCGGATTGGAAACTATCTCTCGCGTATCTAGGAACACGGAGCTAACATGGAACTTCCCTCCTACAGTACGACTCCTAATTAGAGAGGCATCTCCACGAAGATCTCTTCCCTAATCTACGCCTACGATGGCCTGATTAATCCAGGACTCCTTGCACTATAAATAAGACATGAGGTTGGTAAGCTAAGGTAGGCTACAAATTCCCTGTTACAGCATTACACCTTCCTCAGATCCTTGTTTGACTTTAGCATTGGAGTGCCAACGGCCACCCCACAGTGGTCTGTGGCTCACGTGTACTACTTGTGCAGGTCAAACAGGTCAGAGCAATGAGCGAAAAATGACTGCATCACTTTGGCGTCGTCTAAGGAGACGACATAGTTCTTAATTCTAGACTAAGCGTTGTCTCCTACCAAAATCCAGATAGATGGTAACCACCAGGTTGTGCGACATCGGAAAACCAGGGAACACGTCCAACGTTCAGGCGGTCCTTATACCATCTCTCCCAGCAATTTCTGCCATGCACGAGCATCTAGCTCAGGCCCCTGTGCCGACAGCAGTCGCGATGGGCCCTCTAGCAAACTTGTCAGGTCCGACGAATGAGGCTCAAAACTCCCTCACTCTGGGAAAAGAGCCGGCGAAAACCAGATACGAGACGTCACCACCCGACAAAATACATGTGCTTCATGGAACATATTCTGAGTCTGAACTATCCAATAGATCCAAAAAAAGGCTCTACGCGGGATGAGGATTCAAGCTATATGTGGTGAGCATTCGACGCAACATGATTGAAGGCGAGGCTCATCCGTGCCTCTAACATTCACACAGGAGGATCTCCACGGCATACATCGTACACATAACGACGCTCTGGTTGTTACAATTTCCCTCGCAGGTTGGGAGATAAGGAGGTCTCTGATTGATACTGGGAGCTTGATGAACATCATGTTCCTTCGCACGCTACACAACATGCGACTGGATGAAACGACATTAACCCCAGATAGCCTTCCTGTAACTGACTCCAGCGACGGAAAACAACTCCCCTTGGGAAAGATACAACTGATGATAACAACAGGGGAACGACCAACCCATAAGACCCTGTTTCAAGAGTTCATTATGATTGATGCGCCTTCGGCATACAACATGGTTCTAGGAAGACCCTAGATACATCAGATGGGGGCGATAGTCTCCACCCTGTCTCCACCCTGCTCCAGTGCTTCAAGTATCATACGGACTGAGTGATCGGTACATTGAGAGGAGATCAACTACTGACTAGGGAATGCCCATACATGGCGGCTTTGCCATCTGACAGATCTCGACCAGTAGCTAGCCCAATGGTTAAAACTGTCCTTCGCTCATTTTGAAGCCCAAGAGTTGAACAACTAGCATTGGGTGATGAGCCACCGGTAAGCCCTCGGGGAATGCCCAATGTCGAACAGTCGGAAGAAGAAACCGTAATGGTCTACCTCGACGACCCTCGGAACAACATGGCCATTCAAATCAGTTCTTGCCTAGACAAAATGGTGGTAGGGCAACTTACGGAGTTGCTACGACGTAACCAGGACATCTTCGCATGGGCTATGCGGGAAATGGTAGGAATCAATCCGTCGATAATCACGCATCGCCTCGAAGTAGACCCCTCGAAAAAAACTGTCATGTAAAAAAAAGGCATGTGGCACCTGAAAGAAACGCGATCATAAACGAGGATGTGCAACATTTGCTCATTGCAGACATGATCAAAGAGGCACGATATCTCGACTGGTTGGCAAATAACGTTCTCGTGAAAAAAAAGAACGGGAAGTGGAGAGTGTGCGTAGACTACACGGACCTAAACAAAGCATGTCCTAAAAACAGTTTCCAACTCCCTCGCATCGATCAGATCGTAGAGGCCACCTCGGAACACAACCTCCTCAGCTTTATGGACACATATTCAGGCTACAATCAAATATTGATGCACCCTCCAGACCAAGAGAAAACCTCTTTCGTAACGGAAAGAAGAATATATTGTTATAGGGTAATGCCATTCGGCTTGAAGAATGCGGGAGCTACTTACCAGCGACTGGTTAATCGAATGTTCAAACAACAAATCAGTAGGAATATGGAAGTATACATCGACGACATGCTGGTCAAGAGCCTTCACAGCCCAGAACACGTCCAAGATCTTGCTGAAGCATTTGATCAACTCAGGAAGCACCGAATGAAACTTAACCCGCAAAAGTGCACGTTCGGACTCGAGTCTGGAAAATTCCTAGGCTATATAGTAAACAAAAGGGGAATCAAGACCGATCCGTAACAAATCCAGGTTCTTCTCAACATGAAATCGCCGTCCACTATCAGAGTCATTCAGAGCCTGACTGGGAGGGTAGCAGCACTCAACAGATTTGCATCAAAGTCATCCGGCAAATGCCTCTCAATCTTCAAGATACTAAGATGGAGTAAAAGATTTTCGTGGTGTGAGGAATGTGAACAAACCTTTTAGAACCTAAAAACATACATGGGGAGTCCAGATCTACTCTCAAAGACCGTGATAGGTGAAACACTGTACTTGTACCAGTCTAATTCCAAACATGTCGTCAGTTCGACCCTTGTACGAGACGATCATGGAACTTAGAGGCCAGTATACAATTCCAGCAAAACCTTTGTAGAAGCAGAGGCATACTACCTGGACATGGAAAAGTTAGTTTTGGCGCTGGTCATATCCTCTAGGAAACTGAGGCCCTATTTTCGGCCCACTCCATAACGGTCTTGACCAAGCATCCACTCCGCTCGGTATTACATAAACTCGATCTCTCTGGCAGGATGGTGAAATGGTCAGTAGAACTAAGACAGTTTGACATAAACTATGCTCCAAGGACAACCATCAAAGCCCAGGCACTCGCTACTACCGAAGAATAGCCAAAGGCAGATCACCAACTCAATAAATCAGATGAACAAACTTGGACCCTTCGCTGCGACGGATCTTCAACTGACAACGCAAGCGGGGCTGGTATCACACTCCGCTCCCCCAGCGATTTCACCCTGGAAAAGCCAGTTAGATTTGGTTTCTCCGCTTCAAACAATGAGGCCAAATACGAAGCCCTACTGTCAGGCCTAAAGCTAGTTTTAGGAATCGGCATAAATCGCCTAACAACGTACAAGGCTAGTGGTTAACCGGTCAAAGAAGATTTCAACAGTAAAGATCCACGAATGATAGCCTACCGCGACAAGGTACTTGGCATAATGGGCAAATTCAATAGTTGTCAACTCACATAGTGCCCCCGAGACGACAACCGAAGGGCTGATGAGCTAGCAAAAAAAGCATCGACCTCCAATGACATCTCTAGCAGTCTCATTAAATATCAAGAGGAATCGTGCCTCAACGAGGAAGAACACGGAGATATCTACGCCACATAAACACAACCGATTGGACGACTCCGATTCTAGAATATATAACGTTTGGGTTCTGCAGACAGAAAAGGTCGAAACGCGGAGACTTAAAAATAAAACAGCAAAGTACACTATCCTAAACGACAAGTTGTACATGAGATCGATCACATGACCACTACTCCGATGCCTATCACCCCGGAGGCTAGTCGAGTCTTGGGGACTCTCCATAGCGGCATATGCGGTAATCACCCAGGCGGGAGAACACTCGCTCACAAAGCCCTGACTCCAAGATACTATTGGCCGATCATGCAGCGGGACGCCATAGATACAGTCCGCTAGTGTGATAAATGTTAGAGGTTTGCGTCGTACACCCATATGCCGACCCAGTCACTAACTCCTATGACTAGTCCTTGGTTGTTCGCGAAATGGGGAATGGACATCGTCAGACCACTTCCGGCATCAGCTGATAAAAAAATTCCTTCTTGTAGCCGTCGACTACTTCACCAAGTGGGTCGAGGCTGAGCACATATCCAAAATAGGCAGGTCTAGATCAAAAAATTCATATGGGCCACTATCGTCTGCAGATTCAGCATCCCCAGGGTATTGGTCAGTGACAACGAAACTCAGTTCGAAGGTAGCAAGGTAAAAAAACTGTGCAAAATTCTGGGAGTCGAGCATCATTTCTCCGCACCAAGACACCCTAGACCAATGGCCAAACAGAAGTTACCAACCGAACGATCCTAGAAGCCGTCAAAAGGAAACTCGACGCGGCCAACAGAAAATGGTTTTCAGAGCTACTAGAGATACTCTGGGCATATCGAACGACTAAAAGAATCTCTACCGAGGAAACACCCTTCGCCCTGGCATACGGGTCAGAAGCTATGGTTCTAGTAGAACTCGAGGTGCCAATCTTCCGGACGAAAGAATTCGGACCAGACGGTAACGACAAAGCCTTACGCTTGGGACTAGACCTCCTCGAAAAAAAATGAGACCTAGCCTCCACCAAAATAGCCGCCTACCAACAATGAATGGCGCAATATTATAACAAGAATGTCAAGCCACGCGAATTCAAGGTGGGAGATTGGGTACTCATGAAGGCCCAACAAAACACCAAAGAAGCCGTAGCGGGAAAGCTAAACCCGAGCTAGGAAAGACCTTATAGAGTTGCCAAGGTCAATAGGTCGGGGACGTACTAGCTGGAAGACGCCGACGGCGATGAGCTAAAACGGCCATGGAATGTAGAGCATCTCAAAAAATATTATCAATAAAATATTTTTGCTTTTACGAAAACTTCCATTGCGACTCACGAGTGGCTTCTGGTGCCCAAAGCCTAATCCGCTTTGTGCGGATCACAATGGCAGAGGAAGTGGGAGTCTAGTCAACGTTTGTCTGATGATGTCGATGACTCACCAAAGGATCATTGCTCTCACTACAAACAATGATCGTCGAACTTGCCGGGTAAGCTTAGTCAGTTCGCGAGTGATGGTGATGGCTTCTAGTGCCCAAAGCCTAATCCGCTATGCGCGGATCACGATGGCGGAGGGAATGGAAGAGAAAGTCAATGCTAGTCCACCAATACTGAAGAGTCATTACATACGATGACTCTACGGACCACAAAGCAGTAAAAGCAGACACCACTATGTAGGGCAAAACAATACTTTCATTCAAAGAAAAACATGTTTACATAATATCCAACCATAAATGATCATTACAGCAGATCTAAGGAGAAGCATCTTCTATGTCTGTCAGCCTCACGACACCAGAACCCTCCCCTCTGTTTATCGACCCAAAAGCAACCCTCCTATAACGAACGAAGTCAAGATCAATATTGGGGTGTTCTTCCCTGATAAGTTTCAGAAGCTCCAATATGTCACAAATGACTTCAAACGAGATTTGTGGCCTCCTACCCGACACATCGAAATCCACAGCGCCCTGCAAAACCTCATAGTACGAGCGCTCTTCCGCCAATAATCTTTCTGCCTCAAGGGCATAACGAAGCCCCTCGTCAACCACGGGTTCCATTTGCAGCCTATAAACGACCCATACCGCTTCCGCACGCTTCCTCTCAGCCTCCCGCTTGGAAGACCACCTATCCATAGCAGTTTTCGGACGCTCCAGTTTGGCCTTGGTCCGCCACAGGTCAGCACGGGTTGACGTCAAGTCAGACTCGGTAACCCTCAGCTGAGCCCTCATTCATTCAACGGCTGAGTCAGAAAAAGGGTTGTGGCCTCCGCACCCGCGACAGTATCGGAACCCTCCGCCCGATAAAGAGCGTCCGAGTACAACATCTACAGATCAACAAAGGCCTTCTCCAAAGCGAGCTTTCCCATGGGCCTCAGGGTGCACCGAGACAGACCCGTGCTGCATGAACACTGAAAGGAGAGGCCACCATGACAGAAGCCTGCCTCTTCTTCGGGACAACAACAGGAGGCACATTCGCCTCAACCTCAACAAGCCTGGAAGGGCTGGGTGAGGCTAAACTTCTCTTCCTCGCGCGATGAGCAATCACCCCTTCCGCCGGGGAACCAAACGCTAGGTGAGTCCCATAAGGGCACCGCAGCATCCCGCTACGCATGACATTACCAGGCATCACAACTTCTTCAGCAGAAATCAAATGAAGCCCAAAAAACTTTTTCATTATTCGCTTCTTTTCTTCGCCGAGGGACAAAATAACGAACTTCCCTGAGACAAAAAAACAACGTCAGAACCACAAAAGAAACACGAAAGGGTATGCGTGCATCAGCGACCAAGGAACTCACTAAGGTCAAACTGAAAGTACCGGGACACTCTACGACTCCCAATTCTGAAGTAACCGGAGTCCACCGTCGAAGCCCAGAACTATTGCTTCTCCCAAGATTCGATGTTGCCCACCGTCAGTCACAAACTAGAGGGACAAGTCAGCCTACAAATACCCTTGGTATCTAGACGAGCATCAGTCAAGTGATAGATCAGGGACGCAGTCAAACGAATGCCAGCGTCATTGGCCCTCAAGAGAATCGCCAACATTATTTTAAAGCCACTCGGTGCCATTTGAGCAGGAGGAATACAAAGATGGGTAAAGAAGCGCCTGACGTCGTCCGACATCGAAAATCGAAGCCCTTACTCGAACATACCTCGGTGCAAACCTATGAACCCATGAGGAGGTATTGTGGGACCTAACACTCCAGACACAAGAACAATCAGCAAATCATCAGGGATACGGTACAAGCCGCGAAGCCTGCTCAACTCAGATTCGTCAACCATGCTACCATCAAAGAAATTCATACAGGCAAGAGATAACGGATCTTGGAGAGTAATTTTGACACTGTCAACCATTGGAAGAAAAAATATCACGAATTCGAACAACAATGGAGGGCTCATCTTCAGAACAGTAAATATATATAAGGAAGGCAAACCAAACTTTCCCTCATCAAGCAGACGCATTAAATATTATGCGTCGCTCGAAGCTCACATTTCAAGTCCAATCATCACCACGGTACAAGTATCGATTCAATGGGCCGACTAAATACCCCACTAACTCGGGGGGAGTAGTTGATGATACATAAAATGATCACACCCCTGAGCCGTACACGTGTCATGATGATCTCGAGGAACCACGGTTTCAAGCAACAGCCCAATACTGATCCAGCTCGAGCGATTCTCAGCCCGCTCAACTCCAGCCCACCAAGTGGGCCCGAACTCTCACTGCACGCTAAGCCCATACGTCTCACAGCTATCCACGATACCCGTAAGCCCTTTTCAGGCAAATATCTCGAGGATCTGCTTCAAATGGGCAACCACAACTGCTCTTTGTTTCCAATTAGGAAGCAAACACTAGAGTATCTTCCACACAGGAAAAATCCTTTTGATGGAATGCTCTCGAATTGGGAACTATCTCCCGCGTATCTAGGAGTACGGAGTTAACAAGAAACTTCCCTCCTACAGCATGACTCCTAATTAGAGAGGGATTTTCACGAAGATCTCCTCCCTAATCTACGCCTACAATGGCCTGGTTAACCCAAGACTCCTTACACTATAAATAAGACATGAGAATGGTAAGCAAAGGTACGTAACAAATTCCCTGTTACAATATTACACCTTCCTCAGATCCTTGTATGACTTTAGCATCGGATTGTCATTGACCACCCCATAGTGGTCTGTGGCTCACGTGTGCTACTTGTGCAGGTCAAACTGGTCAGCAGGAATAGGTCAGAGCAGAGAGCGAAAAATAACTGCATCACCTGGTTTGGCTAATCTCAGCACATTTGCAAAAAGACCATGGTTTGGATAATCTCAGCATATTTAAATGGAATCACAACTTGAAAGCCCATGGGTGAATTTCTATTACTTTGATTATTATTATATATACAAAACAGGATGGTGTTTGGGGTGAGAGATAAAAGATGGCTAAGATTTAGCCAAATATATGAATCTAACCAATCACATAGAACTTAAAGCACCATGAGTGCATGGTTTTTTTTTTTTTTTTGAAAGGCAAGCAGGGTTTTTATTGGATCCCAGAACCCACTAAAGATGTCGCAAGCTGGGTTTCAACCCATGACCTAGTGGTACCATCCGCCAAGCTCTAACCATTGAGCTGTCATGCCATTGGCAAGTGCATGGGTTTGATTCCCATACCCAACATTTTTTTATATTTATTTATTTTTCTTCAATTGAAGATAGATGGTGGTTTTGAAAACTTAATGGTGATCATATTTTGACAAGTTTTAAACTTTTATCGTGCCAACGGCACGGGGAATACCCGAGTCTATCTTACACAGCAGGACGGTGTTTGGGGTGGGAGATAAAAGACTTCTGAGATTTATCCAAATATAAGATTCTAGTGAATCACATAGAAATTAAAGCACCAAGAGTGCATGGGTTCGATTTCCATTCCTAACATTTTGATATTTATTTATCTTGATATTTAAAGTAGACTAAACTCTATTTATCATATTAAATTTTTTCCGTGCCAACAGCACGGGGAATACCCTAGTTATATATACAAAACATGATGGTGTTTGGGGTGGGAGATAAAAGATGGCTGAGATTTAACCAAATATATGAATCTGACGAACAACATAGAACTTGAAGCACTAAGAGTGGATGGGTTCGATTCCCACACCCAACATTTTCATATTTATTTATTTTTCTTCAATTGTTGATACTGGTGATTAGGCATGTAAACCAACATTTTGATATTTATTTATTTTTCTTCAACTGTTGAGTGGTGATTAGGCATGTAAGTATGAAGGATGAAAACTTAAGGTTGATCAATAATATATTTGCTTAATCAAGTTTTGACAAAATATAATGGAGCGTCGATGCTAGAAAATTAAAGTAGAATAAACTCTATTTATCATGTTAAATTTTTATCATGCCAATGGCACGGGGACTACCCTAGTTAAACCACAACTTCAAAACCTATTTATAGAAAACAAGAGATAATTTCTAATTTTTATTCTAGAGAAGGGTTTTAGTTTGAGATGGGAAGGATTGAAAATCTCCATCCCGATCCAATCCCACTCTAAATCGGGATGGGAACAGGATGAAATTGATCAATCCCAAAAGGACCCAGAAAATTGGGACAGGATCGGAATTGCAGGATGGCATGCCCACCCCTAGTCCGGGACAGAGTTTATTTTTTGGCTGACCCGGTTGGTCTCAAATCAATTTGTACTGGGACAATCCAAGACGAAACCATGCCATCACGGTTCAAAATACTCACTGGCTCAGGTCCAAGCCCAATATTAAATTAAGTTGGGTTGCCTATTGCCCAACCCACCAATTTGCAACCTAATAAGCCCAAGTTGGCCTAAACCCGAGTCATGTTTTATCTCAATTTTAGTCCATACAAAATTCTTCACCGTCTCTGTGAATCTAAGGCAAGAAAAAATGTTTAAAACTCTGCAATACAGATGCGCAATCAAGTCGAACACGCGGTACAACAATATACTTTTCTCGAAGTTCATAAACAACGTTATGAGGGACGGGAAGAAGAATGTGGTGGAGGAACTCATCTACACAAAAATGGCGTGGATTGAGGAGACACGCGGGCATACCCGTTCAAGACCTTCAACAATAGCCTTGAGAATGTCACGCTCTGCATTGAGATCTCTACTGTGTGTCGGTGGGGCAAGCTACTAGGTGTCGTCCTCAATTGATGAGCGGAGGGGTACACGCTTGCCACAAGGTTGTGTGAACCGGTTCCAATCAGTTCGGGCAAGAAGAAATTGGAAAGAACCAATTGATCCCAATTCGAACCGGATCAGGACCGTGATTCTTGGCCACTGTTACCAACAACGTGTTACAGATTCCAGTTAGAATAAAACTACGACCTTTCACGGGTTGATATGCACAACTAAAGCCAATGTCGTCGAGTAATATTTTTCTAATTTTTGTACATGTGATATAAAACGGAAACACCATTATGATAGGAATTAGACGCGCTAGAGTAGGGATGACAATGGGGAGGAGTTGGGCAAATCCATTTCCACCCTGCCAGAGATTGCGGATCCCTGAATCCGCCCCCAATAACCAATTAATGTTTTTTGTTATAACTGTCCTGCTCCGTCACAGATGGCGGATATCCGCCCTGCCCTGATTAACAATTTTAAAAAAAAACTTAATATTCTTCTAATAATCTAATCTATTTTCTTATCTAATCTCTTTGGTTTTGAACCGCCACAGAGATTTGGATGTGAAATTTAAAGCTTTGCAGACTTGGATCACACACTACGAGTGCGATTGAATCTGTCACAAATATTGAATTAATAACCGATTAATTTTGTAGGACCATGGTAGAAGAATGATTTGTGTTGATAGAGAGATCTATGTGATGGAAAGATCTGTGTTGATGAAGAAAAGAGATCTCTGTTGATCTGTGTTGATGGAGAGCTCCGTGTTGATGGAATTGAGCTGTATTGATGAAGAGATCGGTGTTAATTGAGAGATCTGTGTTGATGGAGAGATTTTTTTTTTGTGTGACGAAGAGAAGAGAAATAAATTTGTGTGAGAAGAAGAAGAAATCGGTGTTGATGGAGAGATATGCGTGAGAAAAGAGAAGCGGTGGCTTGTGTTTTAGGATTTAGGGATAGTTGGTAAGCTTTGAGGCTATTTTAGTAATATAATATATATAAATGGATATTCACGAGGCGGATATAGCCAAATTCGTATCCGCCCCGAATATTCAACGGATACCGTTTGGATCCCCGAAATCATCCGAAAACCTATTTAGCCACATCCAAATCCGCCCCATTCACATTGAGTGAGGCTAATATCCGTGAAAATCCGCTCCACTGCCAACCCTACGCTAGATAAACAAGTTTTGCAACAAGGTGATGTGGCATGATATGGAAAGATTTACATAGATCATGCAACATCACCTTAGTTGCAAAAACCTAGTTTTCAATTTTCGCTAGGGCTGGGCAAGTACGGGTAACCGGCCCAAAATCTAAAAATCAAAAACCGGCCCGAGAAATTCGGTCCCGTGTTTATGAGACCCAAAACTGGACCGAGTTGATCGGGTAACCGAGGTCCCGGTAAACCGAATTACAGGCCGGTTTCGATCCTAAGAGCAACATTCAAATTGAATTTTTAAAGTCCAAATTTCAGCCCAAATTAAATTTTATAAAGCTCTTCCCTCAAATCCCACATTATCACTTTATAAAGCCTAAATTGAAATTCAGCCCAAAATTCATTCAAATATCTTCCCTCAAATCTCCCCTCTTCCCTCAAATCTTCCCTGAAATTCAGCCCAAAAATAGCAAAAAAAATATTTTTTTAATTCCCGGGCCAGGCCGGGTAACCGTCGGGCTCTGGAACTAGGAACCGACAACCAGATCGAGCATTTCGGGCCGGGCCGGGCTTTGGACCGACTTTTATAATACCAATTTAAAACCCGGACCAGACCGAATTTTTCGGTCAGATTCTCGAGCTGGGCCGATTTTTCGATCTTAAATGCCCACCCCTAATTTTCGCTAAGATAGCTGTCAAGTTTTGGTTTTGTACCATTAGATGAGCATTAATAATAAGTTTTTATTATTAAATTGAGAAACTTTTTAGAGATTGTATTCTTGTAATTTTCATCAACTTCAAAGCTCAATCAACATCATTTGATAGGAGTGAAAAATTATGAATCGACATAACATGACCCGCTAATTAGCGGGCATGGGTTGGTTAAATTATGACATGGTAAATAATTGCGTCAATGCGAGTCAATCTATTAATGATTTGTCAGATTTTGGTTCACCACGTTGACATGGATAGCTTTGAGCCCAACTTGTTTGTTTATCAGGTCATTCATGTTGAGTAACAAGAATGTGACCCATATGACACACCCAACCTAGATATAATAATTCTAAAATTTAACGTACTTAATTGTTTACATACTAATTAATGTATATATGAAATGATAATAATAAGTTATAGTTAATTAATTATACATTTAAATGTTGAAATTTGCTAAAGAAAAAGAATAACACGTTTTCAAATTTGCAACCGTGTCAACTTAATGACACGGACCCATCAACCACCACTACTCAATCGTGTCAATCAGGCAAGCATGTAGTTGACATGACATTGACCTTGTTAGTTGAACGTGTAAAACAACATCATGTTGTGTTGATTAAGATTACAGTTTGACATGACAACCATTTACCACCTCTAAGCCTTCATATGAAAATCTCAAGAAATATCATGTCATAAATGTTAAACAACAAAGACTAACATAGTATTTAAAATAGAAAGTGACTTTTAAAACCTATTTTTTTTTAAAATAGATTATTTGAATATTGTAGTTGATGTAATGATTAATTTATGTATATTTTTATACTTTTATGACTAACAATGACTTTTTTTTATTAACCCAAGTTAACGCATAAAGTTATAGGACATTTTTACCATTCCTAAACAATAGCTACTTTTATACTTTTATGACCAACAATAATTTTTATTAATAATTCTAATTATGACCAACCTATTTCTTTCACTTATTGGGTTATGTTATATAAGTTGATGATTTATGACATTTTTATTTTTACAATCACTCTCCAAAACATATCTAATGGCTATATAAGTTGATGTTCATGTTCTGTCAAACTACACCTTATCCCTTAGCAATAGTTGATAAAGATTTACTAAATTTGTCAAATCTCTGCCAACAATTGATAAATTTTTCAACAATTTTGAGCTTTTGTATCCTAATTTTGAAAAATTCGCGAAGTTTATTGAATTTGGAGTTTAGTGTGAATGTGGAATACAAAATTTACCCTACATTTCACAGTTCTAATCTTCATGGATTTACTTTTACCTATACTGAAACTAGATTTACTCGTTTTGCTCCACTTTCAATTTCTTAAAATGCGACCTTAAATCTCAAATTTCCCATTCCAATAAAACATATATTGTACCAAAGGTTAGCTTATTAAAAAATTTCTTCAACCTTACCATATAAAAATATGACTTGTTAATATAGTCTTCATTGAAGTCTAAAATTAAATATATATGTAATGTGATTCACATGTATTTTCTATCACTTTCATAAACTACAAAAAGGAGGTCTTATGATCTTATCTAATAGTCCATTTTTCACTCATTGGACTTTCTACAATAACATTTTCTTTCTCTGTCAAGACCATAACATCAAGCATGTGACCTCTCGCGTTATTAAACTATTAACAAATAAAGAAGTTGTTTCGTTTTAACAAGCCTATTAGAAAGTTTGTGTCCAAATCATTTGAACGGGTGATTAGTAGACCACCAACCAACTATAAATTATTTTCTTTAGTTCCCTTGATGATGTGGCATTACTAATTCTTTATTAAGTTGCCACATAGGGTCATTGACCTTGAAGGATTACCTAGAAATATACTTGCCCAGTTGAAATGTGATATGAGTGCATCGCGGTGCCTAAGGACACGATTTAATAGATCATTGTATCGAGTAGTTGGATCATAGTCTCTTACCGTAAAAATATTTCATTTGAAGGAAACCTATCTATTGGGGGGCATCACTGTGATAGAGTTACCCGAATTGCAACCGATCTGATTTGATCTATAATCGATGGAATGGTTGTGTTTAATTATTTTATTAGAATAAGTAGAGTGGGTGGGATACTTTGATATTCCTTTATGGGATACACATAAAACATAACAAAAATGAAAAAAAAAGAAAAGAAAAAAGAAGTGAAGGTATAAAAGATAATGATTTTGAATGATTTTGTTACGTGTCTCCCTCGGGTCCAGTCATATTTTGATGGCATGTTTAGTCGTGGTGGGATAATTTATTAAAGAATCGTAATAGTTTATTGTCTTTATATTATTTACATTTATACTATTTATACTATTTAAATGCAACTATGCAAGTATGCTACCTACTTGTGAGCCATCGCCTATTATAGGACCTTATTTCTCATCCAACAAATCCATTTTCATGGAGAAGGAATTGGATTTTGCCAATCGAAGAATGTAGTTGATCTACACAAGCTCGAGAAAGATTCTATAAATTCATTGCATCTTTCATTATTTTCAAAGTGTTTTTTGCAATTCTTCTCGATATTTGTATTTACGTATTATCTGCACAACAATTTTTCCCTGCTTTGGGAAAGACTCGCTCATTGGCTTTGATCAAAACCAAACTCTCTGTCAGTCACAAATACTATTGGGAAGTTGTCTGGCTCAAACATCTCTAGTAGTTTTTTCCAATACCCAGGTGTACAATTCTTCATTTTTAGAAGAAATAAAATAACAACCAACATTGAAAGCTTTGTCGGTCGACGTGATACCACAACCTCAAATAGCGACATCCAATAGTGAATGGCTTTGTAGGTGCAACCCATAAGCATCACCGATGGGAAACACTTCACTAGTTGAATTGACTCAAAATGAGACCAACAATATTGGTGACTCTATTCTGATAGTTGACTGTATGCCACTCAATATAATCAATCTCTCTTAACAAGTGCATTGTGGCTTACAAAGTTGTCTTGTTTTTCAGTTGGAGTGTCTTTAGCTAATGAATGACATTATAAACTGTCTTCAAATATGATACATTGTTGGGAAACATATATTTCAAATCGGACAACATTTAGTGAGGAGCTACACCTGATATTGACATGTTCTGTGAATATCTGATCTCTGATTCGTTGAGTCTGCCAGCAAAGGAATGACCAAGAAGAGATTTTTATTGTGATGATTGTGAGTTCCACATATCACTTGTAGCTTCCAATGATCATTACCTTGTGACACCCCACTCAACTAAAATGGGCACCCACACTTCTTTGTACTTGTTGATCGACCAACTTCCAATTTTTGCCTATAATTTTTTTGAGATTCCTTCCCCTTTCACATCCCAAGTAAATCATTCACTTACGTTTGTGATCAGTGGGTTCCGATTTAGTGATAATCAAAACCATGTTATTATCACTACCAACACTTTTCCACCAAGGACGACCTCGATGGAAATACCTACAAAAAAAAACATACGTTAGGAACACTAATAACCCTTTACTAAAATCAATAAACTTGTGAAACAAGATTAGACAAGATTAACATGCCTACAAGAATTAACCTTACCTCTTCCGTAATAAATAAGTAGCCCTCATCGACTATCTCTTCCATTGTTTGTTCCTCATTCGTGTCAACATCGACATCCTTCTACATTAAGTAAATAGAAAAATTGTTATTCTAATCATAGGTAATGAAGAAAATGATTAACGCAATGGTTACCTCTACAATGTTGGTCTCTTCCAAATACACTTTAAGTATCTTCGACTTGTCAAGATTATTTGAAGGTATCTCAAAATGTATTAGATCGACAATGATATCCTATGCACACAATAACAACAACAACGATCAAACTAACCTTGAAAACATAATACACAATTTTTTAGGGTTCCAATATTAACAGCTAACACTAAAAATAACAATGTTGCTTCAAATATAAACAAAATAGAAAATTAAACATAATATTACAATAATCACAACAACAATAAATACTCATGCAAGCTCATCTCAAGTTGAGAGTATACCTCAAATGGAGTGAGTTGTTATTTCTCTTGAAAATGTCCATCTTTTTCAGTTACTCCTATAAATTGAGCACAATGCTGACTTTCAACTCCACCATTATCATCTTCAAACTACCAACATCATTTTTCACTACACTCATCCATTTCTAGATACAAACTTCACTCAAACCCTTCCAAACAAAGATGAAAAAGTAGAAGAGAGATAGAAAGAGACGATGAAGACGTAGAAGAGGGGGATAGGAGTGGGCAAGAATCCTGGTTTGACCCGTGTCGGTATGGTCTCGAACCGGTTCAGGCCAGGACAAATCGGTTTACACTGTTTTTAGCCCGATTTCGGTCCCGGACCGGTTTGAACCAGTACGGAACCGGTTTTCACAAATATAGTCCCGAACCATTCCTGTTCATTTCGGTTACTGTAGCAATTCAAAACTAAAGTCCAAGTCCAACTATTAGCAAATCCAAACAATGCAAAGCCCAACCAATTGTCCAAAACAAATCCTTATTCCTAGGGTTTTGCTAACCAAACCAAAGCAAAGTAGCAAACCCTTCTTCTCTACTCACCATCTCGCCTCCAACACTGCACCTATGGCCGCAATCCAACCCCCTTCTTCAAACCCTGACTCTCTCTGGCCCCTCTGTACAAACCCTTAAAATACAACCTCAACGGCATCCCTCATCCACCACTGTTGCTTTCGAATTCGAAGAAGAGGTTCTGTTTCTTTGCCAGGTCGCCTCCAGAACTTGAAGAATCTCCTGTAAGAACTTCTCGTCGTAGACTCTATGTTTTAAATCGAGTTCGGGTCTTCGCACTTCGATCCCCTACTGCTTGGCTTCCATCTGTTATTCTTCCAACTTGTGCAAGAGTTGGAGAGTTGGGAGATCGACTATGGTATGTCCATCTTGGTAGATGAGGGAGTCGTTCATGGCTTCCTCCATATAAAGGTGAAATGCGAAGTCGAGATCCGTGGTTTCATCTTCCATCATGAGAAGGATCAACTCACAAACTTCTCTAAACCCTAAATTCTCTTCTCCTATTTTCTCCTCTCATGGTCTCGACCCGGACCATGGTTTAAAACAGTTCGGGTCCAACCAGGTCATCCCAAAATAATTCACTTTCCCGACCCGTACCGTTCCCGTTTTACTGTATCGGGACTGGGATAGGCCCCAACCCGGACCGACCTGGACCGTGCCCATCCCTAGAGGGGGAAAGACGTCGACGTTTGGGGTCGTCCAATGAGCTTAGGAGGGAAGACAAACCCTACGAAATGGGGTCTAGTTCTTCGCGCGGAAAGAGAAGATGAAGTAGTAGAAGAGAGACATAAGAGAGGGAGATAGAGAGGATGAAGACGTCATAAAACAATCGACATTTGTCGTTCCGGCGAGATTGGGAGGGGAAGAGATCGTCACTGGATTTGAGAGTTTTTTTTTGTGTGTATATAGTAGTGGAGTACTTCAGTAGATTAAAAAAAATTGGGATGATGATGTCCTTCAGCAGAACTGATGGTATCATTTAGCAAATGTCTTTCTAATAATGACAAATATTTGTCTTTTTAATTCCTTTACCTATTATGGATGTGAATAAAATTTTCGAAAAAATTCGGTTTTTAAGTGAGTATCCAAGTTACTTTTTCTAAATAAACTACTCTTCTCCCAACTCATTTGTAGTTGAGATTTTAGATTTGGGGATTCAATGAGGTTATCTCATAGTAACTTGGTGAGGGCATGCCTCTTGATCATCTGATTAGCTAATTTTAGAGTAAGTAGTTAAAATGAAAAAAAATGGAAAGATTTACTAATTTCCTAACTCCCTTAATTTTAGGCATTTAGCAATTCCATTATCTTCTATTCTTCTTTTCAAATCAAAAATAAAATCCTCTCCAGCTCCTTCTTATTCTTCTTATTCTCTTCTAACTTCTTAATGCAAATATCGATTTTCAAAGCTTGTTCTTATTGTTGCATGTTTAAATCATGTTTGTTAAGAGGGAAGAGACGGGTGTCATTGATTATGAATAACAAATTGCCAAATATTATTTTTATTATGAACTATAAACTGCCTAAGGTTTTATTTTTATTTTTTCACTGGTTCATTGTTAAATGTTAATAGAAAGAATAGAAAAAATCAATGTTGAGAGTGATAAGACAAATGGAATTCATGGAATTTATGTGATGAAATAAGAAGAATAACAGGGGAATGGAGTTTCTAAAACATATCAATAACTAAATCTATATTTTAGAAAACGATTTTTTACATTTTCTTGATTTAACCTCTTTATCAAGATCAATTTAATTCGACGGTCGATAGGTGCACCCTCACTGAGTGCTTGAAGGATAACCTCATCGAATCACCACTATTTTATATAAAACAAAATCCAAGTGGTTTATAAAACATTTAATTGACGTAGCTAACTGAATCAAATAAGCATGGAAAATCAACAAGGAGTGAAAGCTGTAATTAATTCTCAATAGCTATAGTTAAATGAAAATCCCATCTTTGAAAAAGACTTGAGAATAGGTTAACTAGTTTTCTCCACATTTGAAAATCACACAAGTGATGAAGAAATTTCCATGATAGAGATACCATGTTTGAAGTCTTTCTTCCTCTCTCTATATAAGCACCTACCTAACATACCTTCCATTCCACAAAAAGCTTTAGGTTTCATTCACCCCTTTTTATTTTCACCATAGTTTGAAGACTAGTGTGTGCAAACATGTCTTGTTTTGTGTTTTTAGGAGAGATGTTTCACAACATCATGGCCAAGATTTCAGGTAATGAGGGCCATAACTTGTTGCCTGGTGAGATGGGTAAGAAAAAGATCAAGGGAACAGTTGTGTTGATGAAGAAGAATGTGTTGGACTTCAATGACCTTGGTGCATCAGTTCTCGATCGAGCTAATGAGTTAGTAGGCAAGAAAGTCTCTTTTCAGCTCATCAGTGCTGTTAATGCAGATCCAGGTGAGTGGCTCTCTGACTTTTTCAATTTTCCTTGCTTTTTGTTGTTAGTATAGTTGTGTTTTGTGTAGATGGGGTTTTATTTAGCATTATAGTTTAGGCTTCTCTGTTTAACATAATTTCTAAGTTACTTCATGTTTTTCAGTTTTGTTTAATTGTTACTCTGCGTCAGTGAGTTGATTTACAGAGTATATATACACCTATATGTAATCATCTTAAGCGAAGGATGAACTCCAAATATAAGTACACACCCTCACCCAAGGTCTGATTGGTAGCTCGATCGGACGATCCTAACACACAGTATCGGGTACTATAATCCGAACAAGTAAACAACAATCAGTATCCATCAATGATTTTGATGGATCATATGAACATGTTTATTTGTCAATTGCATGACAGCTCAATGGTTAGAGCTTGGCGGATGGTACCATTAGGTGATGGGTTCAAACCCAGTTTGCGACATTTTTAATGGGTTCTGGGATCCTATAAAAACCTTGCTCGCCTTTCAAATAAATAAAAAAATATATGTTTCTTTTACAATACTTTTCAATATTTCCACATGTACATGTACATTGCAAGTTTCAATTTCGCAAGTCTCACCTTTTTTATTCTTTAGTTTTCATAAAACCATGAGTCCAAGCCGTATAACTCATCTTTTTACCTCCCTAATATACATTTCACTTAGAGGTTACATCCATATGCCACAAACAATAGATTCTAAACATAAATACCACTGCCTAACCAAAATCTGTTCGCTTTCAATGGGAGATAGGGTAGGCATATATAATGAAACTACGAGCCGGCCATCATAATCTCCTCACCAACATGCGATAGAAATAACTGTATTTTATTAGGAACCATATGTGATTTCTTGTTATTAAGAGAGTGTTTGTTTTTTTTCTTAATGGAGTTAAAAGATTTAATAAGAAGTTGATCACCTTATTTAGAGTTTTGATTTTAGTTCTGATCAGAAGTTCTACTTCTGATTGGAGTAAGCAACATGGAGGTGTTGATCACTTAGCACTGAGTATTGAGTAAAAAATATTCCAATAATAACTTTAACATAATTTTGTAATGACAATTGCTGCCCCATCTTCTTAAAAGTAAGTAGGGCTAAATTTTGACGGCACACCTTCATTCTCTTCACCAAGCATTGTGGTTCTATCTACCTTCATAAGGACTAAATAATAAACTTATCTCCTTTCTCTCATTCATCTTTGTTTTTTTCTCTGTATTTTTAAGTTTTTCTTCATCTCTCAAACTCTCCCGAGCAAACCGAAAGTGAACAGCTACAATTGTCTCAAGTATTTAGATCACGTCAACAAACCGATATGGTTAATTTACAAAATCGTATTGCAAACAAAATATTAGTAAGAAATTTGGTTTGATAATTTTTTTTAAAATATACTTCGTCATATTTTGATATTCTTGTAATGAAAAGTATTATAACATTATCTAGGATTTGAATAATTATTGAGTATGATTTTAAACACAATATTTATGTCATAAATGTTTTTCAGCTCAGTGGAACAAAATTGTCAAACAGATCTCATTCAACACCTAAAAATAAACACCTTTTAATTTATAGTTTTTAATCGATAGTCCATTCAAAAGCAAAACAAACAGTTCATTCGAAAACTCGTTCAAAACTTCTAACTCCGATTAAAAATTATCGCTAAAAACTTTGTGCTTCTATCCATACCAATGGTAGCTTTTTAAGACCATGGTCCCATCGTTCTGCTCTACATTTATGCAGATGTTGATAGGAAAGAAGAAGATGCATGAAGTTGTGTGAAGGTGAGAAAGAGACAGGCTAATAAATAAGGACCAATTCATATGGTACCACTTTCTTTCCCCACCTTACTCAAACACGAAGAAGACTCGTATGTCTCACCTAAATTTGTGTTTCAAACTAAGACGTAACATTTGTTGAGTACGAAAATATGTCCCACGCACGATAGATATATATCCCATGACCTTACTGAGATATATGTGGGCATATATGACATACATCTCCAATATGTTCACCTGATTTTTTTTAGGATAAAAATCACGATATCTATATATATGTTGTGAAGAATATAATTATAAATCAGTTTTGTTAACAAGCTTTTTTTTTTACTACATTTATGGATTCAAGCAGCAAATGGGCTCAAAGGGAAGCTTGGGCAAGTAGCCTACTTGGAAGAGTGGATTACAAAAATTACCCCTCCAACAGCGGGAGAATCTGCATTCAAAGTCACCTTCAACTGGGATGAGTCTGACGGGGTTCCAGGGGCATTCATCGTCAAGAACCATCATCATAGTCAATTCTACCTCAGGAATGTCACCCTAGAGGATATTCCTGAGACAGGACGCATTCATTTCATCTGCAATTCTTGGGTTTACCCAACCCGTAGGTACAAGTACGACAGGGTATTCTTCACTAATCAGGTAACCAAAAAAACAAGGAAAAATAAAACTACATACAATATCATTGCAGCCGATAAACATAATTTTCTATATAAGTGAAGACATTTCAATTTCGTCAACTCTGCTAGTTTAATACAACTCAGGAAATGTTCTTTATGAGAAATTATGGATCAGGAGAGGGTGAGGATGACCATTACAAAAGAATTAAACTAATGATGCTAAATTTCCATACATTAAGGTCCTTATATTAACAAAATCTCAAAATTGAGTTGAGCTAAGACGTAAAAATAATTCTTTGATGCAGACATACTTACCAGGCAGCATGCCCGAACCTTTACGCAAGTATAAAGAAGAAGAGCTTCTGAATCTTAGAGGAAACGGAACAGAAAAACTGCAGGAATGGGATAGGGTCTACGACTATGCATTCTACAATGATTTAGGGGAGCCTGACAAGGATGCTGAACATGCACGGCCTGTTCTTGGAGGATCTGCTGAATATCCTTATCCTCGGAGAGGAAAAACTGGTCGACCACCTACAAAAGCAGGTTAGCAAGAACTGATACCTAGTGTAAAAAAGGTTTTAGAAGCAAAATGTCTAAGTTACTTTCTATCATCTTAATAGATCCTAATACGGAGAGCAGATTACCACTCTTGAGTTTAGATATTTATGTTCCGAGGGATGAACGCTTTGGTCATATAAAGATGTCAGATTTCCTTGCATATGCACTGAAATCAGTGGTTCAGGTCTTGCTTCCAGAAATAACGGATTTGTGTGAAAGCATAACTAATGAGTTTGAAACAATCCAAGATGCTCTGAACCTTTATAAGGGAGGAATTACACTACCCAGCAAGTCACTTAATAAGATTAGCAATTACATTCCCTTGGAGATGCTCAAGGAATTTGTTCGTACTGATGGCGAAAAACTTCTCAAGTTCCCTGTGCCACAAGCTATACAAGGTATGTTCTATTCAGCCATAGACAAAATTTATTGTCATGCACTGATGTTTGATATGTTGCTTATGATAACTTTGTTTAGCGTATTGCAAGACGGATAAAGTAACTGACACTTTAACATTTTCCTGGTATCAACATAGCGAATGAGTTTGCTTGGAGAACAGATGAAGAATTTGCTCGAGAAATGTTAGCTGGAGTCAATCCTGTTTCTATAAGTCTTCTCCAAGTAAACATTTCAACTTCCATAATCATACTGATCATATTATTTTTCTGATTTAGCACTGCTGTTCAGTAACTGAAACTCTCTTGATGTGCAGGAGTTCCCCCCAACTAGCAAGCTTGATCCTGAAAAATATGGTAACCAGACAAGTTCAATAACGAGAGAACATATCGAAAATAACCTGAATGGACTAACAGTTGATGAGGTATAAACCAAATGCTCTTGTACTAACCACATCTGTTGAAATCATCTTTGGCTAATTACTACAACATCTGTCTTCATGTAGGCTCTGAAGAACACGAAATTGTTTGTATTAGATCATCATGATACTCTAATGCCATACATAAACCATATAAATACAACTACAACAAAGCTTTATGCTACTAGAACACTCCTTTTCCTGCAAGAGGATGGGACCTTGAAGCCTTTGGCAATTGAGCTAAGTTTACCTCATCCAGATGGAGAGCAGTATGGTGCTATTAGTAAAATTTTCACACCAGCTGAAGAAGGGATTGATGGTTCATTATGGCAGCTAGCGAAAGCTTATGCTGCTGTCAACGATTCTGGAATTCATCAACTCATTAGCCACTGGTAACATTTTTTGATGTGGCAATGTTGTGTAGTGAAGGTGCAAGTCTGGTACAATTTTTCAGTAGATTGATTTTGATTCTTCCTGCAGGTTGAACACACATGCAATGATCGAGCCATTTGTGATTGCAACAAACAGACAATTAAGTGTGCTTCATCCAATCCACAAACTTCTGCATCCTCACTTCCGAGATACAATGAACATAAATGCCTTCGCGCGGCAAATCCTCATCAATGCTGGTGGCATTCTTGAGAGAACTGTCTTTCCAGCAAAATTTTCCATGGAGTTGTCTTCCTTTGTTTATAGAAGCTGGGTTTTCACTGAGCAGGCACTTCCAGCAGATCTAATTAAGAGGTGAGTCCATTGAAAAGTGACAGACAAAACAATCTTCTAGATTTTTTTATTTAGATTATCAAAATTTTTTTTTCCAGAGGAATTGCAGTACCGGATTCGAATCAACCCCATGGTCTTCGCCTGCTGATTGAAGACTATCCATATGCTGTTGACGGGCTTGAGATTTGGTCAGCAATAGAGACATGGGTTCAAGAATACTGCTCTTTCTACTACCCCACTGATGATTTGATCCAAAATGACTCTGAGCTCCAATCTTGGTGGACGGAGCTCCGAAATGAAGGCCATGGTGACAAAAAAGATGAACCGTGGTGGCCAAAGATGCAAACATTAGCTGAACTAACTCAATCATGTACAATCATTATATGGGTTGCCTCGGCTCTCCATGCAGCAGTAAATTTTGGACAGTATTCCTATGCGGGATATCTTCCAAACCGCCCAACTATAAGCCGTCGCCTCATGCCAGAACCAGACACTCCTGAGTATGCTGAGCTTGAGTCTAACCCAGAAAAAGCTTTTCTGAAAACTATCACAAGTCGGCTCCAAACCCTCCTCGGAGTGTCATTGATTGAGATATTGTCCAGGCACTCTTCTGATGAGGTCTATTTTGGGCAGAGAGACACTCCTGAGTGGACATCAGATGCAGAACCACTGGAAGCTTGTAAGGAATTTGCAAAAAAGCTGGTGGTGATTGAAAGTAGAATCATGGATATGAACGAGAACAAACAGTGGAAGAACCGAGTTGGGCCTGTAAAGGTTCCCTACACATTGTTATTTCCTAATACCTCTGATTATACAGGTGTTGGTGGACTCACTGGCAGAGGAATTCCTAATAGCGTCTCCATATAGTACCTTAAGCTAAATTTATTTAATGGAATTTTGAATAAATGTTAGTGTGCACACCTTTGTAAGTTCGGATAATAAAAATTAATATAATGAGAAATAACAATACAACTTAAAAATATGAGTGGGACCAAGCTTTCCACAAAGAATCCCTCAAATGTGACAAAAAATTGCAAGGATGATGAGACCGATTTAATAAGGGTCGTTCTGCCAGCTTGTGAGTGAAGTTTATTCTTCCAATCTAGTCTGGGTCTGTTCTATTAAAAACTTGAAAGCTCTAGTTTTGCTTTTGGTAAGGAACAATTAATGGGAGACCAGGGTACTTATCAGTGAGTTTATAGGTTTTATATTAAGGATTCTGGCCAACATTTTCTGGTGTCTTGCATGGACATTTGGGGTAGAGCGTACAGCTAACTTCACAAAATTTACAGACTTACCAGAGACGGAACAATAAGCATCCAAAATGTTCACGATATGAGCACACTGAACTAAGGACTTGCAGAAATTTATTAAATCATTTGCAAACAAAAAATGGTTGATCTCAAGCCATGATCTTCTAGCTTTGTATCCATTCACTTCAACATTTGCTTGAGCTCTCTGTAGAAGTGTTGGAAGAAATTCAGCCGCACCGATAAAGAGGAAAGGGAAGAAAGGACCCCTGCCTTGTTCCCCTTATGGGTTTAATGAAACCTTGAGGTTTTCCATTAATAGTAATTATTGGGGGTAAAAAGTAGTTTCAGAACTTCTCTTGCTAAGGTCCTACTGTCGAGCTAGAAGGCGAGCTAATGGTACGTGTAGATACTCCAATCCTGGAGGAAACCTGAGCAAAAACTCCGACGATCAAGTTAATAACGGACTTAAGGAGGTAAGAGAAAGAAAGTGAGCGATAGGTTTAGAGAGAACCGTGTTTGCTTGGGTGTTTTTGTGTGTCTGGCTTTTGGGAAATGAGCCGATATTTATAATTGTTTGACGGTATCTCTGTATCCGTGATCTCCGTGATGGTGATAGGGTTAAATATAGCCAAATCTGTTGGAACCTCTGCACAGCTCACTCCTAGTACATTCCCTTTGGACACAAGGTTGAGATGAACACTCCATCTGGAATGGACCTCCCTCTGTTCGAACAAAGTTGACTCCCACGTAGGATTTAGAACGAGTGAGCAGCCGCCCCAATACCCCTCGCCCAGTAGCGGTGTGTAGGTCGAGAATGACCACAACCCTTGTCAAGGCATAGGCTAAGCCTTTAGCGTTCCGTGATGAGAAGCTCAAGGAGGTTAGAGATGGGAAGGCGTGCGAGAAGAAGGGTCAGAAGAGGTTTGTTGCAAAGTCTCCCAAGTGCTCAGTCGGGATTATTCCTCCCAAGAACTTGAGGAAGTATCATGTGATCAACAACGGGACTCCACTAAGCATGGCTAAGGTGGTCGGCATCAAGGACAAACAATACCAAGCTATCCCTTGTGTTCCATTAGCAAGGCACATAACTCAAGAAAGGTTGGTAGGGTGATAAGGACAGAAAAAAAATCAGAGCTGAAAAATCCAAGGTCGCTGCAAGGCTGCTACAACATGTCACTATGGTGAATGACTGGTCACTTCATGGTCTGTTTGACGATTGGTTGTAGGGTAGCCAAGTGCTAGTTAAAGTAACTTTTTGTTTACCCTTTTCTTTGTGCAGTTCTGTTATGATCTTCTCAGTAGTTTTTCCTTGTATAGGTAAAGTCTATCCTTCATCATCTGATCGCTCGGGGCCATGAGCAAGCTCTAATGAAGGACAAATAGACTCGGCTGATCAAGGAGCAGGACCAAGGACAGGAGGAGTAGTACTCAGAGTTCTGGAAGAAGCACTAGGAGGATGATAAGGAGTTGGAACACCTTTGGGCTAACATGACAGTTCTGGCAAATGACCTTGACAAGGCCAATTAGGAAAAAAGAGGAAACGTATGAGACCTATTAGGAAGGGGTGGAAGCCCATCAATTGGAGAAAGAAAGGGTTGAAACGTTCATGGTTGTGTGGCGCAATACGGAGCTAGACTCGAGGAGGACCATGAGGCTAACCCCGAACAGGAGACAAATATTATTCCTGAAGAGAACCCCGCTGGCTCCCAACCCCTAGAAGAAGCACTAGGAGGACGATAAGGAGTTGGAACGCCTTTGGGCTAACATGACTGTTCTGGCAAATGACCTTGACAAGGCCAATCAGGAAAAAAGAAGAAACGTATAAGACCTATCAGGAAGGGGTGGAAGCCCATCAATTGGAGAAATTGAGGGTTGAAACGTTCCTGGCTGTGTGGCGCAATACGGAGCTAGACTCGAGGAGGACCATGAGGCTGACCCCGAACAGAAGACAAATATTATTCCTGATGAGAACCCCACTGGCTCCCAGCCCCTGGAGACCATTGTCTGAGTTGGAAATTTTTATTAAGTTTGAAGTAAAGTCTGGTAGTATTAGCCAGACAAGAAACAGTTGCTCGGATTTTGTACCGGGCTCTTACTATTTATGTTGCATTCGCCTTTACTTAGACTTCTATTTAGTTTGGAGAATGGCACCCGTGGAGGGTGTTCTGGATATTTGCATCCCTTAGGAGGGTGCTTATACTGCTTATTTATGGTTTTCGTTGAAAGCATGCTTAGACTATATATATGGATATTTTATCGTTTTGCATTTGTACTTCTTGATAGTTTTGTAGGTAGGTTACAATGGTGAGAAGTTCGTGCTTCAAAGGTATTTTGAGGGCACTTTTGGACTGGAGATGTGGCAATCGAATTCCAGCGTCATCGTTACTTTGGAGTGGACGAGGAAGGTCTCAACATTCTGGTCGAGGAGACTTGGGACTTTGCACGAAACCAAGTGTAACAATGTATTAAAGACGACGGACACCCCCAAACCTTTAGGAGTAATTCAGCTGGTGTTAGCACGAGTTCTGTTTCTATGTGGATCATTGCTTGGACGGAGATAAAGATGTATACTGAATGTTGGACTTGGTAGACTTAGGCTTGTAAGCTTTTGGGCAATTAGTTCACATTACAATTTGAATGCTTATTCAATGAATTCAGAGGCTCTTTAATACTAGGAGTACCATTAGAATCACTATGTATTAATTTTTCGATTGAATAAAATTATTTTCGAAACGGGCTTTTATGTTAAAATATTATTGTAGTGTGTTTTAGTATTCTTTTAGCTAATCAGGGTTATGCGTTTTAGGAACTTAAAATGGATACAAGGCATCTCCATACTAGTTCCCCCAGGCCTCGTGTCTTAGGAGTTTTGGTTAGCTGTTGAAGAATTGGAAGCTTTGGTCGGTTGAGGAAGAATTTTTCGAAACCAATCTTTGGACGTAGGAGCCTAGGAGGCTAAGTGTAATAGTCACGAAGGAAATTCCAAGATCGAGTCCTGGGTTTAGGAACCACGGAGGCCAATGGGACAGATGAGGAAGGATTTCCAAGTATAGGCCTTGGGTGCAGGAACCACAAAGGTCAACGGGGCAGACGGGGAGGAACTTCCAAGACCATGCCTTGGGCGTAGGAGTCGTTGAGGGTTAGTGGTCTGTTCAAAAGGAACTTCCTGAACCTAGCCTTGTGCATAAGAGTCGCGAAGGCTAAATGGGACGACCGATGAGGAACTTCCTCGACCGAGCCTTGGGAGTAAGAGCCACGGAGGTTTAATGGTCGGTTCAGGAGAAACTCCCTGAACTTAGCCATGGGAATAAGAACCGCGGAGGTTTTGATGGTCGGTTCAGGAGGAACTCCTTGAACCTAGCCATGGGCATAAGAGTTATGGAGGCTAAACGATACAACCGAGGAGGAACTTCCCCAACCAGGCCTTTGGCGTAGGAGCCACAGAGGCTGGATAGTTTGTTCTGGAGGAAATTCCTGAACATAGCCTTGGGCATGAGTCACGGAGGCTTGGTCAATTTATAAGGAACTTTCCGAACTTAGCCTTGGGCATAAAAGCTGTGCAGGATGAAAGGATGGTCGAAGAGGAACTTCCCTGGCGTAGGAACTACGGAGGTCGGTTGTTCGATTCAAGATGAACTTCTTGAACCTGGCCTTGGGTATAAGATCTGCAGAAGCAAACATGATGGTCAAGGAGGAACTTCCCCGACCGAGCGTTGGGCGTAAGAGCCATGAAGTTCGGATGGGGTGTTTAGGACGAACTTCCTGAACCTAACTTTGGCATAAGAGCCACTGAGGCATGTTGGTTGGCTCAAGAGGAACTTCCTGAACCTAGCCTTGGACTTTAGAGCCGCGAAGGCATGAGGAACTTTCTGAACCTAGCTTTGGGCATAAAAGTTGCGGAGGCTGATAAGATGGTCATGAAAGAACTTCCCCAACCAGGCATTGGGTGTAGGAGCCACAAAAGTCAGATGTTGGTTGAAGAAGAACTTCCTGAACCTAGCTTTGGCATAAGAGATGCAAATGCTGGTTGTTCGGTTCAAGGGGAACTTTTTGAACCTAGCCTTGGGCATAAGAGTTGTGCAGGCTGATAGGATAGTCAAGGAACTTTCCCAACCAGACCTTGGGCATAAAAACTGTGGAGGCTTAACGAGATGGACGAGAAGAAGCTTCCCCGACCATGCCTTGGATGTAGAAGTTACGAAGGTCAATTGGATGGTCGAGGAGGAACTTCCCCGATTAGACCTTGGGCATTATGAGCCACGGAGGTTAGCAATTCGGTTCAAGAAAAACCTGACACTGTGCGTAGAAGTCATGGAGGCCATTGGATGGTTGATGAGGAATTTCTCTTACCAGACCTTGGGCAAATGGGCCATGGAGGTCTGCGGTTTTGATAGATTTGAACTTGTAAAATAAACAAAAATCGAAAATAATGTGACAAATAAAATAAATTGATAAACAAAATACAATTTTATTCAATCAACCTTATTACAATGAACAACCTACGCTTCTGATCTAACTTCTTTAACAAGAAAAAAAAACCCAAAACCTAATAGGAAACAAATATAAAACCCTAATTTGAAACCCTACTACAATATAACTAGAAATTCTAATATTGCTAAAATACTACTATTATTATATTACTAAATATCCTAATTACATCAACCAACTCCTTTTGAAGAAGCTCGTCGTCGAGTTTAAAGTCGAAGTCTGATGAGCACAAGCAATAGGTTACTGAACATTAGGTGAAGTGCACTCGTAGAGTAATCCGAAACTTGCCATGATACACACTGACTAAAAATCGATGAACCTACTCAGGCGCATGTGCATAAGCTGCAAGAAACTTGAGACTACGCCTGTAAATAAGTTGTTGTCACAAAAATGTCCCAAAATATATCAACATAATAATCATTACCGACTGTGTCTGCCGCTGTAGAAGTATCCTCTGGTTGCTCAAAAATGGGAAAGAAGTGGCATAAGTCAAATGGCTCACAAGTCAGAAATCCAGTACGTGTGACAGTGCCTTTAACTTCCTCAAAAAATGGAATGGACTCTGACAAACAAACAGTGTGGTTCATCCGTCTCTATGTGCCTATGTGCAAGTTCATCTTCCTTCCATATTTTGTAGTTGTGAAACACTCTAATCCCATGCACTTGTTCTAGCCGTTATATTAAATCTCTATAGCGCTTCTGGGCAAGTTCATATGCTTTCAGTTGTGCTTGACCGTTGGTGCCTCTCCTCCCCCTTGCTACTTTTCGATCTTCTAAATCTTACAAAAGTTTTGCTCTGTCTGTCTCAACTTGTATCACAATGGTGGGGTGTACATTACTAGCAGATGGGGGTGCAGGAAAAACTGGTTTAGGTGGTAGTGGTGTTATGTCATGGGTCACTAGAGGAGAGGGTGGTATAAGATAAACAGATCCAGGTTAGGTAAGGCAACATAGGTGGTTCATGGTGGAAAATAGTAAATTGGAGAATAATCGCTATAAAACACCCTGGGGTATTGAGTTATATTTGGGCTTGGGTTATATTGGTATTGGTATGGAGGCGGGAATATGATGGGTATTGATAGAAATAATATGGGTATGGATATGGGTCATAATATGGGTCACTCATTTTCTCTTTTTTCTTATAGGTGGGTGCTCTCATAATACTTGGGTGTAAATAGCTATAAGGGGTCATGGACTTTCTTGTAAAAACAGGTCAGGAACCGGAGTAAAAATAAGGGTTATTTCTCATTTGGCCCCCATTAGTTTATAACTATTCCTGTTTTACCTCCATTAGTTCTTGTATTCTAGTCTAACCCCGATGACGGTGAATTCAACTTCGTTGACTCACAAACTCCATCCAAAATTTTCAAAATGACCAAATTACCTTTATACATGTGGTTTGCACATTTTTAAAATGACTAATTTTTTTTATAACAAAGATGAAGGCCAATTAGGAATTATATACAAACTAATGGTGCTCACAAACTCCATCCAAAATTTTCAAAATGACCAACTTACCCTTATGCACGTGGTTTGCACATGGATTTAAAACAGTGTTATAAAAATCGGCCTAGGCGCTAGAAGGTAGAAAAACGCCCAGATTACAGTCTGGGCGGTCTAGGGGGTCTGGGCGAGTTTTTTTTTTTTTTTTTTTTTTTAATAAGGCTGATTGTGTTTTTATTTTATTTTTCTTTCCTCTTTTTAAGAAATAAACAATTTAATTGTTTTTTATTCAGTATATGTCTAAATGTAGCAAAGGATGATTACTTAATGGACTTTTCAAAGGATCTGCCGGTACCAATTTTAGTAATGTAGATTTCTGATTTTATCAAACATGACTGAGGTTATTCATACAATTTGAAGAAAAATAAAAGAGTAGGTTTGGATATTTGTCCACAAATTCAACTTTGTATAAAGTACACATCATCACCAACTTCAGTCATTTGAGTTTTAATAAATTTTGTTCATGATTGTTAATTTTTCATGTTTTTAAATTTTGCATATTTATATTGGCATTAAATTGGATGTAATTGATAAGGTATTATGCTTAACTTTTGTAAATTATTAAAGTTATAATACAAAACCTAAGACCGCCTAGGCCCCTGGGCGCTAGGCACCTGCTCGTCGTCCGCCCACCGCCTAGTGCTTTTTAGAACACTGATTTAAAATGACTAAATTTTTTTTAACAAAGATGGGGGCCAATTAAAAATTATATACAAACTAATGGGACTAAAAAAAACTCCATTCAAAATGACCAACTTACCCTTATGCACATGGTTTGCACATGTTTTAAAATTACTAATTATTTTAACAAAGATGGAGGCCGCCATTAGTTAGTATATAATTCCTAATTGGGCCCCATCTTTGTAACAAAAAATATTAGTTATTTTTAAAACATGTGCAAACGACGTGCCCAAGGCTAAGGGTAAGTTGGTCATTTTGAAAATTTTGGATGGAGTTTGTGAGTCCCATTAGTTTGTATATGATTCCTAATTGTTCTCATCTTGTTAAAAAAATTAGTATTTTTAAAAACATGTGCAAACCACGTGCATAAGGGTAAGTTAAGTCATTTTAAAAAAATTGGATGGAATTGTGAATCAACGTAGTTGAACTCATGGCCATGGGGGTAGACTGGAATATAAGAACTAATGGGGGTCAAACAGGAATAGTTAGAAACTAATGGGGGCCAAATGGAAAATAATATTTGTCTTCTTCTCCAACAAGATTGGGCATGTCTTCTTCTCCAATAAGATTCAAGATTTGTAACAACATATCTGAATAGAGGAGGAACGGGTAGGGGGCTTGCTCACAATGTGAGGCTACGGGAGGGTGACATGATTGAACAGTGGGGGTTGAGGGTTGTGATGGGAACAATGGTTGCGAATGGGATGACAATTGCGGAAGGTGATGATATGCTAGCGACAACAGCGATGAGCGAGGGCTATGATGGTTGGTTGAACTTGCGATGGACTTCAAGGATTACAACACAGACTGATTACTGCGATGGTGGTGGTTTCTTCGTTTTGTTCTTTTTCAAACCTTCAATGATGTTTAATCTTCTTCCTTCAAGCTTTTTTTTTCAAATCGAACAAGCTTGCTCACAATGTGAGACTGCGGGAGGGTGACATGACTGAACAGTGGGGGTTGAGGGTTGTGACGGGAACAATGGTTGCGATAGGGATAACAGCTGCGGAAGGTGATGATATGTTGGCCGCAGCAACGATGAGGGAGGGCTATGATGGTTGGCTGAACTTGCGATGGACTTCAAGGATTACAACACAGACTGATTACTGCGATTGTGGTGGCTTCTTCATTCTGTTCTTCTTCAAACCTTCAATGATGTTTAATCTTCTTCCATCGAACCTTTTTTTTTCAAATCGAACGAACTAGAATCATTCGACTCTGATACAAATTGATAGAATTGAACTTGTAATATAAACAGAAATCGAAAATAATGCGATAAATAAAATAAATTGATAAATGAAATAAAGCTGATAATATAATAAATTGAGAAACGAAATAAAGCTGATAAACAAAATAAACTGAAAAACGAAATAAACTTTTATTCAATCAACCTAATTACAATGAACAAGAAACAAATCCTAAACCTAATAAGAAAGCAATGTCAGAGCCCTAATTAGAAACCCTATAACAATATAACTAGAACTTATAATATTGCTAAAATATTACTATTACTAATATTACTAAATATCCTAATTACAACAGGTTCGGTTCAAGAGGAACTTCTTGAGCCTAGCTTTAGGAAAATAAGCCACGGAGGCCAATTGGATGGTCGAGGAGGAACCAGACCTTGAAAACCTTCGAGATGCTCATAAGTCACCCACAGGTCGTACGATGATGTCGCCTTCAGGGCGTTGCCTAAGCGAGCGATGGTTCGTATTCACATTTAATGTTTTAACCACCTCATTAATCACGACGATTATTAGATTTTTCTATAAATAAAGACCTCTGATTAACACTATTTGTGCAAAATGAAAATTCATAGAAAAGTCTCCCTTCCCCTTTATTACATTGCAATAAAAACACCTAAAATATTGTTGCACCCTCGTGTGCACCTATTATTAATCATAAAAGGAAAAAATGGAAAAAAAAAACAAAAAATAAAAAACAAAAAACAAAAAACAAAAAACAAAAAACAAAAAACAAAAAACAAAAACAAAAAACAAAAAACAAAAAACAAAAAACAAAAAACAAAAAACACAAAAAACAAAAAACAAAAAACAAAAAACAAAAAACAAAAAACAAAAAACAAAAAACAAAAAACAAAAAACAAAAAACAAAAAACAAAAAACAAAAAACAAAAAACAAAAAACAAAAAACAAAAAACAAAAAACAAAAAACAAAAAACAAAAAACAAAAAAAAAAAACAAAAAACAAAAAACAAAAAATAAAAAACAAAAAAAACATTAAAGAAAAACCTGACAACAAAAACATGATTGACCCATTACAAAACGATATCCTAAGCTTTTTGAGATTCATCCTCTACACTGCTCATCTAGTCTACTCAATACTAAGATCAATCCTAGAAAGTCCACTTTTGCTCCTCAACTTATTTCTTGACTTTAAAGCGCATTTTTGTATCCTTTTATTTCCTTGCATCCATGAAACCCACATTTGCATCACGAACCCCCCAAATATCTTCTTTATATATACTTGTGCCCTTCATCACGTGACAATTTAAAAAAAAAATAAGTGAGGCCTACGCCTTGAAAAATATATATCTTTTAGAAATAATTATCGTATTAATGGAATTTTAGAAAATATAAATAGATAATATAATCATGATGAATTAAATCTTTCATTCTTTTATATTTTACTTGTTTATGTAATTTTTATTGATTTCATCTGATCAAGGATTGTGATTTCACAAAATCACACAAAATTTTTAGTTTTTTAAAATTACGAAAAGAAAAAGGGCAAAGGAAAATATATTTTTTCGAGGGTTTTTCGAAAACTTTTGAGGTTTTTTTTGTAAAAGTTTTAGAAAAATTACATTTTTTTAAAAAAATTTGGGTTTTTTTCAGAAATTTTGATTTTTTTATTATAATTATCATTTATTCTAATTATTTATTGATTTTTGAAACCACCCCTTAATTTCCTGATTATCACTTCTTCTTGTACATTGATTTTTGAAACTACCCCCTGATTTTCTAATATTTTGGTTTCATTTAATGTGTTTAATACATTTATTTACTTGCATATTATTTTTCGCATATTTAATATACCCTCAAAATTCATTATATATATTCCATGTATCCTCGATTTTTTTTACGTTTTTTCTTTACGTTGAAATGTTTCTCAAAATATTTCTTAAAATCAGGAGATTGAAATTAACTCGAAAAACAAAATCACAATCCTTTCACCTTAAAGAAGAAGTGTTGTACGGAACTAGAACTACCGGCCAAATGCTATAATTAGTACTCATATTCCTGAAAGGATCAAACCCATCACTAGCCAAGCCGAGGTGTACGTTACGTGCATCCAAAGCAAATTTGTTGAATTAAATTTTTTCCATGCCTCAGAATCTCTCGGATGTCGCATCAGACCATCTTTGTTATCCTCACTAGCATGCCATCTCATATCAACAACAGTTTTAGAAGACATAAACAACCGTTGCAACCGCGGTATCAACGGAAAATAACGAAGAGTTTTTGCAGGTTGCATTTTTCTTTTCTTACTATTTATAGGCACATTATTTGCATTTCCCTTAGTCTTCGGCTTCCATCTAGATGTGCCACATCATTTGCATGTTTGTCTCACTTTATCCAATCCCTGATACAGCATGCAATCATTCGGACATGCATGTATCTTAGTATAATTAAGACCAAGTTTATTAATGGTTTTCTTGGCTTCATAGAATGTTTCGGGGATCCTTGCATGTTGGAATGCATCATGCATCAACTCTACTATCATTGACATTGCTTTGTCACTCACCCAACAAATACACTTTATGTGATACAGTTTAACCAAAAAAGATAATTTTGAGTACTTTAAAAACCCTTCATATAGCTTTTGCTTTCCATCATCTAGTAACTCAAAAAAAAATTTAACTTCATCATCCGAACTTCCATCCTATGGAGTTAAAATGGACAACGGACACATAACGGTCTAGGAGCGTTATAGGTTATAACGGGTTATATTGAGATATAGCGGCATATAACGGTATATAATGAAATATTTTTAAAATTATTTTAATACCTCCAATCCCCCCTCTAAGTATATTAATGTATTATAGACTAGAGAGTCAAAAAAGTAAATCACTAAACATAAACTTGTTACTGCCAATAAATTTGAAACTAATCACTAAACATTAATTCATATCATTACTCAATGTCATTACTCATTGCTTATATTTGTTTCAGGTAACCAAATATTTAAAGAAGGGAAACTTACAGATATAAAAAAGTTGTAAATAAGCTTTCAAAGTTTAATGGTATAATTAACTCATCATTGCTGGGACTTTGCCTTGATACTTCAAAAACAAAAACAAGAGACAGAGATCAGAGAAGAAGAGAAAACGTGCAAAGCAAAGCAATCTCATAAGTTGTTGGGAAGAAGAGAAAACATGTAAGATGCAAATCAAAGCAAAATAGAGAATGAAGAAGCAAAACAGAGACAGAGAAGAAGGAAGAAGGAGAAAGAGGAAGCAAAGCAAAACAGAGATCAGAGAAGAAGGAAGAAGGATAAGGAAGAAGCAAAGCAAAACAGAGAAGGAGGAAGAAGGAAGAAGCAAGACTAAAATTACTTCCAGAGATGAGATCAGTAGCAGGTATAAGATCGATCCTTCCTCCTTCTTTTCTCCTTCCCTTCTCTTCCCCTCAAACAGATCAAAGGGTTCGATTGATCGAAAGGGGTTCGATCGAAAGGGTTTCGATCGATCAAAAGGGGTTCGATCGTTTCCTCCTCCTCCTCTTCTTATTCCCTCCTTCTCTACTTCTTCTTTCGTTTCTCTCTGCGCTAGGGTTTAGACTGTTTCTCCTTTCAGATCTGCAATCAAGAGAAAAAATAATAGATGGGTCAGTTTTTTTTATTGCCCGCTACGTTATAGCGGCGTTATGAAAAAACGTTGAATAAAACTCCCTCTGTTATACCCTAACGTTTTATGAAAAAACTTAACGCCTTGAGGCTGTTATGAGTTATTTCGGCGTTATAACCCGCAATTAACTGCATAGCTTCCATCCCCTTCACGTGGTCCATGTGATGTGGAAGATTCTTCATGGCCATGGTGCCTATAGAATGCAAAGGCATCATGGATCATGTCTTGCATTGGATCTTGAATAGGCTGACTATCTTGCACTACAAGCATGATAGTAAAACTTTGACTGGTGCCCAACTCCCCATGTTGTAACCAAACAGTGTACCCTTTCGAAAATGGCCTACAAATCAAATAATCATACACCACTCTCTAGTCTCCCATTTTCTAAAAGCACAATGAGGACAAGGACACTTTATTCTATTATCAGATGACTTGTTTGCAAATGCAAAGTCCAGAAACTGATTCAACCCTTCTGCATATTCAAGTGTATTCCTTGGCTTAGAAATCCAAGTTTTATCCATTTCAAAATATATGAATTCAATCAAAACAAAGCAACTAATAAGTTCAATCCTACAAACATTATTATAAACCTTGAAGAACTTGCCCCAAACCCTTTGCTCATATATTCATTTAGCAACTCAAAACACAAGTTCCGAACTCTCAGGATTTTTTCTTATACATCATCCTGATTATAGAGTTTGGGAAAGAGATACCCAATCAACTTAATTTTGAATCGAGGATCCAAAATAGTTGCCACAGCCATTATCCCATTAATTGTAGTCCTATACTCGTCAAAATTTTCAATCATGTTTGATGTCATATCTCTTGCCACTAGAAAATTAGAGACATGCCACTGATCTAATGACTTTTTAATCGAACAAATCATAGGGAAAAAGAGGTTGGCAGTAAGATACTTGGTTCCAGAAAACTCTTGGGTTGCCATGTAAAACAATTTCAACTTCTCACATATATCAGATGCAAACAACCAATCTTCATCACGTGGCAACCATTTATATTGTAAATCTCGTTGCTTCAATTTAGGGAAAATATCCTTGAAAATCAAGGCAATCTCAAGCATCAAATAAGTGAATTTCTACATTATTTTGCAATCTAAATCCAACTTCTTACCACAACCAATGTTCAACTGTCTAGCTACCTCCATAAACCTTTCTTCCCTCTTTGGCGTGGTTGTCCAATAAGCAACACTATTTCGAATTCTTTCAACACCATCACCTATAACTTCCAAGCCATCCTTAACAATCAAATTTAAAATGTGTGCATAACATCTCATGTGGAACAAATCACCCCCTAACATCATAGTACCTAAATCAAGCCTTCTTAACAAAAAAAGTGACCATGCTATCATTAGTTGAACAATTATCCACGGTTAATGCAAATAGCTTACGGTCCAAATTCCAATCCATCAAACAATCCATCAGTTTGAACTTCAGCAGTATGAGGGCATGACACATAAATGAACCTGTCAATAAATAATGTAGAACTATTAATCAATAACATTTAACACACAATTATATTAGTTAATGTAAATAGAAAGGAAATATATATATACCTTATATTACGACTTTGCAATGCCTAATTGTCATCAACGAAATGCGCTATAACGGCCTTAAACCCCCTCTTTTGATTACTCACAGTCCACATATCAGTAGTAATCCCTACATTTGTTCATCTCCAGCAACTTCATTGTTTTCACCTTTTCATGATCATAAATCTTCGAGATATCACTTTTTACGGTATTTCTGGACACTACCTTGAACTGTGGTTGGATAACACCCATCAACATTCTAAAACGATAGTGCTCAACCATTGCAAGGGGGTACTCATGCAAAATAATTGCTTTTGCAAGAGCCTCTCTTGCAAGGTCTTGGTTGAAGCCAGAAGCACTAACAACAATCGACCCATTAGATGTGGAACTACTCAATATAGATTGTCGAATGTCCACTTGACCCCCTATTCTTTAGAAATCTTTTACTATGTTCATTTAAATGACTTATGCCATTTCTAGTCGATCTACTCTCCAAGCAAAACACCACAATAACTGCATTTAGCTTTTTCTTCACCGCTAATGGTTGTCATTGTAAAGTGATTCCATACTGCAGATGTTAACTTTCTTTTTCTTACTTTTGGTGATAGTTGTGATACAGGAACAATATTATTAACATTACTATTTCCAACAGTAGCAGGAGAAGCATCAGTGGGAGGAGTGGGATTTGATTGTACCTTGGGTGATTGTAAAGTATTCGTAAGCATGCGTGGTTGATGAAAATCACTATCATCAAAAGGGGTAAAATGTTGAGATTCACATAGCCTGGAACTCTCTCCTGCCATATTCTATACATTAATAAAACAAAAGAAATCATGAGAGATTACCCAAAGAAATTACAAAAAATGCAGAAATGGAATGTCAATGCAAAACATGTCTGTTAGGGGATCTTATCATTTATGATTAGCAAATTCTTTACTTGGAAAAAATAAAGGAGAAAGTAAAAGAATCTATAAGACCTCCCTCTGGCAAGGATGGTCTTCAAGTCAATATTCATTTCTTTTTTGTGTTTAATCTACTATTAGAATGAAATGACTGGATCTTTGCCTGTTCTCATTTTAAAACATTATGGAGATTGAGGGTGGTTCCTGAATATCATCAAAATACAACTATTGGTTTCATATGTGCATTCACATGTTTCCTACTTATAAATTTCTTGATTTCACATTAAGTTGAAAGTCTTATTAATTGAACTAACATTGGATACATCTCAAATGGATGGTAAAAATGATCACACATTTTTCATAAATCAAATAAAAAACATGGAGCAATATTGCCCACCATCTAGTTGGAATTAACGGCATACTGATTCGATCTTAATCAGAGCGATGTGGAAGTCAAAAATGTTTATAAAATAATTACAGAAGAAAAACAACACACCCATTCGATCTTAATAATAAACAAACAGTTCTACTAAAACATCTAAAATAAAGGAGACAAGATTCTTTGTCAGGTTGGACTTGCAGTCCTAATGTATACCCGTCTTCGTTTGGCACTTGCCATATTGGATGAGCATGGTGATGACAATTGGGTTTAAATAATAAGAATCATAACAGAAAATCCTATTGCTCTGCTGCTCTGATAACTATACATCCAAAAAAGATGGCTGGATTACAAGTCGATATCACAACAAACATCTTCTTGAGATTGCCCGTCAAATCCCTACTTCCATGCAAGTCAGTCTGCAAAACCTGGTGTTTTATAATCAACAACGGCATACTGGATATTTGTATTCAATTTCACCCCCAAAATTGTCTTGATATGATTGTGGATTTTTAGTTTCAGTACTTAAGAAACAAACACACCCATTATTGTAGAAGAAAAACAACAACAGAAGAACAAACACACTAATTTTGATTTATTTTCTTTCACTTTTTTTTTTAATTATTTGCAGAAGAAGAACAACAACAGAAGAAGACGATGGAAGAGCAAAGAAAGGATACGAGATTCTTGCCTCTATCAAGAGTTTTCAAGATATAAAAACAACTCAACAACACGCCCATTATTGTACATAACCAAAACCCACAATTTGCAAAGAAAGAATCCAATAGAAGAAGATAAAGAAGAGAAGAAGACTTACTCAAAGATGGAGATCCGAGCAGTGTAGGGGATCTGAGAGTAAGGCAGTAGTCGTCTGAGACGATGAAAGTGAAATTGTGAAAAAATTGAACTGAAGAATGAGATCTGAGTTTGATCAGGGATTTAGGGTTATATTTTTCCTTTATATAGTCCAAGGGTAGTTTAGTAATTTCTTCGGTTAAATGGATATCCGTGGGGCGGATATGGCCAAATCTGTATCCGCCCCGAATAATAAACGGATACAGTTTGGATATCTGTATCCGCCCCGACCTCCATTTAGCCTTAACCAAATCTGCCCCAAACGGGGCGAGCGGGACGAATATCCGTGAAAATCCGCCCCACTGTCATTCCTATACTACCCTTAACTTTACCATGAGACGGGTGTGCGAATCTTGAAGTTAATTTCAGGTTTTAATCTTAACTTTCATCGAGATTTCACATTCTTTACATCTTCACCCTTATTTCATTATGGGTAACTTTGTCTCTTTGAAAAATTTGGAACAATAAACTAACTAAAACTGCATTGACCGTTATTGTATTTGAATAGCTGAAGACTAGAAATTAGGGGTGTAAATTTCGTTAAAGTAAAACAGGGGTCAACATTAGTTATGATTATTATGTTTTGGGGGGACACTCTCAAATAAATCCTTTTCTTTCCTTTAAAAGTTCTCAATAAATGTCACTACTATAAAGTGTAATTTTGCACGTTTTACAATTCTAAGGATTTACAATATTTTATTTATATCTGAAAATCATTGTAAAGAAATGAAATAGTTTGAAATGTTTTAATGTGTAAGTGCCTAATCATAAATAATAAAAATTACAAAGTTTTCTCGTGAAAATTACCATGCCCTAATTGTGCTAACCTATCCATGCATGCATAATAGTTTCACAAAAAAAAAAAAAAAAAAAAAAAAATCTTTTCACATGAGAGATCAAACAAATGTACAATTTTTTTTTTTTTTTAATTTATTTTAAGACATAATGACATATTTCACAAAATATCCTTAACAATTCAACTGTTGAATTTGAAAAAGTGTTAATAAAAATACAATGAATTTAATTAGATTTACAATGAGATCTTGGTAAAGTTATTGGAAAAATATTCATTGTAAAAAATAAAATGTCATAAGAGGATAAATGACAAATAAAATTTTTTTGGGAGTTGCTACATCTGACTAACTATTTGGATCAGTTGCACCAATCTTTATTGCACGAATATTTTGAGATGTTTCCACTTAATTTGTTGCACCAACCCAACATATATAATATCAACTTATCAATTAAAACCATTTCATGATGTACTTTTATGGTTTAAGAGCATTAATTTGCTCTTCAGTGAAAGCAAAAAAAGAAAAGAAAAAGAAACAAATAAAAAGAAAACTAAAATACAATCAAGCACTCATTAAATCTTCTATATATACATGCAATGCATTTGCCATTAAAAATGTTTCACATAAAATTAGAATTTCCTATGTCAACATTTCAACTAATATATTTTCGTATATTAGTGGTGGATATAGTTTGTACTTTTAAACTAATATTTGGTAAGTGAGCCTGAAGATTGCAAGCTCGATATTTAACATATGAAATTTTTTATACTCAAAATTTGCCAATGCTTTATATTTGAAGCAAAGCACATCTTTGATGTAAACACGCCATTATCATGAAGATGTAAAACCTCATTTATTTATATTCAAATAAATAGGTCAACCTCACTGTAATGTGACTTAATAAAATTGAAAATAAGAAGACTTAATACAACCGCATAAGTGTTGGAAAAATAAATAAACAATCATGTTATCAAGTTCGGTTAGGTGACTTAGCTAGATAATGAGATTAGATAATTCTTTTCCATTGTGATATACTCTACAGACCAACCATCGGAATATTAGATGACTAAAATAGAAATTTGTTCTTTGAATTCTTCTAGTTTAGTTAGTCTGTTTTTGTCTTACGATCTGTGTTATCTCATCTGCTACTAGTTTCATTTTTGGAGCAAATTTATCTAATTGAAAATTTTCTAATGGAAATCAACTTTTCTACTTACCTAGAAATAAGAAGAGTTTAAAATGTAATAAATTATTGATTTTATGTATCTCTTAAAATGTGAGAGGTTGTGAGTTCGACACTCATCGGATAGGATTTTGTAAGTTTTCGTCTGATTATTAGGAGCACTTGTGCTCTACCATTAATTACCTTCGAGTATAGAATGTAGTTGCCTTGATGATAGAGCAAAAATAACTCTTCACGTAAGGTGGATGTTAGGTGGCAATAATGATGTAACCTTAGAACATGGCTTGGTTACACCTATGTGATAGTTATGTAGCTTTTACGCATTGTTTGAATTATCCTTCGGAGGTAAATTATAATAAATAAAAAAAAGGATCAACGATCCAATTTAAATAAAGTGCTTTAACGTCAAAGAAATGAATGGTTTTGGTAGACGGAGATATGAAGAATTTAGAGACTAGATAGTAAAATTACTTAAAACCCCTTGTTTGAGTTGGGTGTCTTAAACATATGAAATAAATTAAAAATTAATTTTGACAAATTGGGTTTCCTCACCCTACGACGAGTTTAGATAAGATTTCCCTTCTTTACTATTTTGTGTGTAGATAGGAAATGGCTAGAGCTTCAATTCAGCTTGAGCCAAAGAATTCTTACAAAAAAAAAAATCATCACTTTTTACTCTCTCTCTTACTTTTCCTATTTGCCATATATAAACTATAACACCTTATAATTTGTCTTTAATCCTTATTTTTCTCACACATCTTGTTTCATCAAATTACTTATTGTGGAGATTGTAAAAGGGAATTGCTTTGCTGACTCTACCAAATACCATTTCTTACCCTTATTGACTACTTTTTTTTTTTTTTTTCATACCCTACCTCTCACACCCCACTGTACAACTCCTTTTTCTCACCAACCAACACAAACTCTCTCTTTCTCTTCTTATTCTTCTTACTAGCACTAAGTTTCTATCTATTTTCTTTTTCTTCTCTTATAAGGTGAGTGGTGGGTGGTGGTGGTACATGGTTGTCTACTGACATAGAGGATGAAGATTAAAAATGTGGTTGTGTTTGATTTATAGAAGAGGAGAGAAAGGTGATGGTGGCAATGGTCGAGAATGGAGAATGAAATGAGGGAAAGTAAGGTGGTGGCAATTATGGTGTTTGGTGAAGATGAGATAAGAGAGGAACCTAAATCTACTAATATATAACTAGGTGTTATCTATTCTAAAATTTGAAACCAATAGGACATTGTCGATTTAATGGGTTTTGCAAAATTGAGTTTTAAGGGTGAACATAAAACTACAGAATCAATAAGATGTTATTGATTTCTAACTCTATAATCGATAAGGTGCGATTACAATCGATAAGGTGCGATTACAAATTCAAATTTCAAAATCGATAGTCGTTTGGTGATATTTTGCATTTACAGAATTAAGTTTAAAACAACAAAATTCGATATAGTTTTATCGATTCTAAATTTCAAATTCGATTTAGGCTCCGCTTGGTACACTATAATAATGTATTTTGCAAATTGATGCAAATGCATTAGTTTGCATTGTATTGGTTTGCAATGTATTACTTTATTGGCGATTGGTAGTAACTAAAGAAAACCAATGCAAATGAGACAAGTACTGATTGTGAGTGGTGGTGATTATGGTAGTGGGTGTAATTGTGGTATGGTCGTGGTGACGGTGATTATATTTGTGGTGATGGTGATTGTGATTGTGAATGTGGACGATGATGGTGGTTGTGGTGGTAATGGCGGTGGTTATTGAAATGGTGGTGGTGGTGGTAAATTTTCACCATTGTTGGTCGGGCAAGATCTTCATACTCATCATTGGGGTGCCTTTTTGAATGTTGTCGCTCTCTGGTAGACCTTCTTAATTGAGGCTCTACTATTTCTTGCTGAAGGGGTTGCTCTTCATGCGCAGTTTCATCTGTTTCTACATGATCATCATTAACAACTTCATTTTTTGGCATATGATCACCAACTATATCATCTGACATCTCTCCCCTATTTTCAACATGCGACAAAGGAGGAGGAAGTGCTATAAGATCTGCTACCCCATTATTTATCTGCTTGGGCTTTTCAATTTTCTCAAAATTTGCAATGGTATGATCTTCATAAAATACCACATCTCTGCTTCTAATAATTTTATTATTCTCAGGATCCCATAATTTGTAGCCAAACTGCTCATTTCCATAACCAATGAAAATACATGGAGATGTCTTCTCATCAAGCTTTAATCTCTTCTCCTTCGGTACATGAACAAATGCTTTACAGCCAAATACCTTCAGATGAGAGTATGAACTATCTTTCCCTCTCCACACTCTTTCTGGAATGTCACCATCTAAAGGAAATGAAGAAGACCTGTTGATGAGATAACAAGCTGTACTAGCAGCTTCAGACCAGAACTCTTTTGGCAATTTAGCCATGCGAAGCATGCATCTCACATTTTCTACAATAGTCCGGTTCATTCTTTCTGCTACCCCATTATGTTGTGGAGTGCCAGGAACTGTCTTTTCATGCCGTATACCAAACTTACTACAATAAGCTTTAAATTCTTTTGATGTGTACTCTTCACCATTATCACTGCGGAGACACTTCAAAACTCTACCTGTTTCTCTTTCAACCTTGGCATGAAACTGCTGGAATAGCTGAAAAATCTGGTCCTTAGATCTGAGAAAATATATCCACACCTTTCTTGATGCACCATCAATAAATGTCAAGAAATATCTACTACCACCAAGAGAATATACTTCAATGGGACCACAAACATCAGTGTAAACCAAATCTAACAAGCCATATTTTCTTTTTGATGATCTACGAAATGCAATTCTATGATGTTTACCAAATAAACAATAATCACAAGGGTTAAGAGGAGTACATTTCAAGGAGAGAATTAATTTCTTCTTTTCTAAGAGTTGCATACCTTTCTCACTCATGTGTGCAAGTCGCCTATGCCACAAGTTTGTAGAAGAATCATCTTCAGCTTCACTCAAACCAGTCTTACACAATTTCACATGATTCTTGTATAGTGTGCAACACGCCTTACCCTTTGCCACAACAAGATAACCTTTGGTAAGCTTCCATGCATCATTACCAAAATAATTAATATACCCTTGTTTATCCAAAACAAGTCCAGAAATCAGGTTCAGACGAAGATCAAAAACATTACGTACATCTTTCAAAGTCAACGTGCACCATGTATTAGTCTGGACACACACATCACCTATTCCCACTATTTTAGAGTTGCTAGTGTTTCCCATCTTCATACTGCCAAAATCTCCTGCATTATAAGTAGTGAAATAGTATTTCCTTGGGGTTTCATGATAAGATGCATCAGTGTCAATAATCCATTCGCTTCCTTCATTTGCAAAATGCAAACATTCACCTTCACCATACAAAAGAACCACGGGTTCATCAGTAACAGCAGCTGTAGCTTCTTTACTATCATGATTCTTCACTTTTCCCTCTTTCAAATCTCTTTTGTAACTATAACATTGTTTTATGAAATGGCTTGGTTTACCACAATAATGACACTTAAAACTTCTATTTCTTGACTTTGATCTCCCTCTTGACTTATCACGGTTCTTATCATAACCATGATATTTCTTATATTTTTCTCTCTCCCTGTTTTCAGTCAAAAGTGCTTGGGAATGATCAGTACCGGCAGACTTCCTTCTAGTCTCTTCATTAAATAAACTACCGGTAACCAACTCCATGGTAAGTTGTCGGTGCCGAATTACTAACCAACACCACCAATGTTTTCCAACTATCTGGTAATGAGCTAAAAAGTAATAATACTTGCATTTCATCATCTAACACTATCTTCATGTTGGACAACTGATTCACCATACTTTGCACCTCATTCAAGTGCTCAGCAATAGAACTACCTTCCTTGAATTTCAAGTTCACTAACTTCCTGATAAAAAAGGCCTTGTTTGCACTGGTTTTCCTTTAATATAAATTCTGGAGTTTGGTCCAAAGAGCATGTGCAGACGTCTCAGCTGACACATGATGAAATACTGAATCATCTAACCATTGCCTGATATGACCAATAGCATTTCTGTTTAATTTCTTCCACTATTCTTCTGACATATCCTTGGGTTTAGCTGCATCTCCCTCAATTGGAGGGTACAAATCCTTACAGTATAATATGTCTTCCATTTTGACTTTTCAAATAACATAGTTTGAGCCATTAAGGCTAATCATCCTTGTATTGTTGTTATTCTCAATGTCAACTCTCTTAATTGACAATCTCCCAACAATTGCTCTGATACCACTTTGTTGGGACAAATACCAATAAAACAATACCAAGGAAATAATCTAAAGCAATAATAAACGAGACACCAAGATTTACGTGGAAAACCCTTCAATGTGAAGGAAAAAATCATGGGGCAAATCCGAGAGAATCCACTAATCAAATAAGAAGAAGTACAATAACTTCTCAAGCTTTTTGCCCAAAGCTTGAGTAATACAAGGAGTAAATAACACGGGTTACCTCACAACAAATTAACCTAAAAGTTTATTCAACTTTTTCAACCAAATCAATCGACAAAACTAAGTCGATATTGCAGCCACACGTCACACTTTGTCGCACAAATTCGCGCCCAAAAAATTAGACACAAAGTCACCGCCCACGCGCACACAGCCGCACCAAACACCAAAGAAAATACTATGTTCTCTGTTGCTTATTCACGCAGCAGTTTCTCTGAAAACACTATTAATAAAACTTTGTTTTATGCACCTATTTATACTTGTTTGCAGCTGCCCAACACCGCCTCAAATAGAACCTTGTTTCTATTTAATTAACCAGCTGCCAAATTAGAACTTTGTTTCAATATTCAAATAGAACTTTGTTTCTATTAATTAACACCGCCTCAAATAGAACTTTGTTTCTATTTATTTCTATGAAAACTTTTTTTTCCTTATTCAACAAAACTTGAAATTATGTTTGATTACTCACCAAAGTTGAATCCACCCTAATGGGCTAGACCTCAACAACATGGCTTCCGATGAAAAAAAGGAGTACTCTCGCTACCCTATTAGATCGTATGTATATGCTAATAGAAAGACTAAATGGTGCCCTGCTCCAGGTTGTGAGTGCGTGATGTTTCTTGCAATTGCACACATAGGTTTTGCTGGAACTGCATCGAGGAAACTCATCGTCCAGTGGGCTGTGGAATTGCGGCTAAGTGGATCTTAAAATATAGCAGAGAGTCAGAAAACATGAATTGGATATTAGCACATTCCAAACCTGGTCCAAAGTGCAAGAGGTCGATTGAGAAGAACCACGGTTGTATGCATATCACTTGTGGTTCTCCTTGTAAATTCGAATTCTGCTGGCTTTGCCTTTAGTCATGGTCAGATCATGGTGAGAGGACGAGTGGTTTCTATGCGTGTAGTGGTTATGAAGCAGCAAAGCGAGATGGAACCCATGACGAGATTGAGGAAAGAAGAGATATATAGAGGTATATGCATTATTATGAGAGATGGGCGACCAATGAATTATCAAGGAAAAAGGCAATTGCATATTTACAGCAGACACAATCTGTGTCGATTGAGAGTAGTGGTGGGCATCGCATCCCGTGATCTCATACCAATTTTTTTAGGTTCTTTTGGGATTGATCAATTTCATCTCGTCCCGATCTAGACTAGTGGAATGAAATTGTGATGAAGATTTTCAATCTCATCCCGAACTAATTTTTTAATATTTATTATTATTAATTTTAATATTTTTATGATTTCTTAAATGAAAGAAAAATATAGAATGTTGAGATCAAAGTGCCAGTGAGCGTGCTTCTGTCAAGTTTACTTCCTAGAGTCTACATTTGTTATATAAAGATATGTATGAATTTCAACCACATAAAAAAAGAGAATGCAAATACAGACCGTATACTACAGTGCATCAAGTGTTTAACTCACAATTGTGATTTGTGTAATGATTTGTCTTCATTTATGATACAACTTTTTTGAAGTTTTTAAAAAGCAAATATGATAAACATTTTCTAATACACAAAGTGCCAATGGCAACTTGTATTATATTTGCAAGCGAACCAATTGTGATTATTCATGTATATTTGTCTCATTAAGTTTGGGAATTGCTTTGTTTTGTTGTCTTTGTAGGTTACTTTAAAATTCAAAATTTTGAGTTATATCTTCTGTGTAATGCATCAAATGTTTACTTCTTAGAGTCTACATTTTTTTTATGTAATAATTTATTTATTTTTTATACTGCAAATTCTTTTTTAGTACCTGCTCATCCCGTCCCATACCTACCCCTAATTGAGAGGCTGAGTAAAATACAATATAAGACATAAACACAATTCAAGTTCATAAACAAAGCCTGGCTACAAATAATTGAATGGCGACGTGTACTGAAATGGACATATGCCTATGGATACTAACTATACGAAGATGAAGAGGCAAAGATGTAGCTTTTTCAGCATCTGTAGGGTGAAGCTGAGTCTGGTTAGAACAACTTCATCAATGTGCAGAGAAAGATTTAGAAAGCTAAGACTAATCGAGTTCAGACATTTTTCCAACATTTGTGCTTCAACTTTTCAAAGAAAACTATTTAAAAAAAATCTGAACTCTCGACCAAGTTTGAAGTAATGTTTGTAATATACCCTTCTCATTACTAAATTTGATACATATTTTCCATTTTCATTTGTTTTTGTACACATTTTCCATTTTCTTAAGAGTTGTTATCTTCCGTTTTCAGCAATGTTGTTATTTATGTTTTCATCAAGAGTTGCTATCAATTTGAATCAATATTCCAAATTTACTCTATTATATTTTCCAATAAATTTTTATGTATTTTCAACCTTTTGGATGTTTGCATCGGTGGTGAATGACGACGTTTTAAGGCTTATTTTGGAAAAAAAAACTGAACTTTTACAAAGATATTTCAAGCATATAAACACATTAGCTCATGATTAAATAACATAAACTATGAGTGCACAGAAAAAAAAAACCCCATTATGAGTGCCTATTTTAATTAAAGAATGCCAGCCAACTATTGTATTCATCTCGAGGTACGGATTTCCTAACCATAAACTCTACATTACACCAAAAATGTTTATTAGGCAGGGTTTTGAACCCTGCTAAACTCACTAGGCCTGAGGGCCTGGCAAAAATATTGGGAGGGTTCTGAACCTTGCCAAAACAGATTTGCCAGGGTTGTTTGACCAACTAAACTCACAAATATGTCAAGTAAGGCAAGGGTTAAAGCTTTACCAAACTTACATCCTTTAGCAGTGAACAAATCCCTGCCTTTGTGTGTCTATACATACATATATATCACTACACCATTATTTGTTGCTCATGTTGCATACAGTCCATACACAGATTTTTATTTTTGATAATAAAATATATTTGCCAACTAAAGGAGCAAGTACAACATTATGACTCAGGTCTATTAGTTGCATACACTTCATACATAACTTAGATTTGAATTCTCAGTTCACTCAGGCCATGACTATTTAACACATTACACCATGGTTCTACAATAAACAAAGGAGGCATGGCTAGTGCTACTGGAGAAGTTACAAATATCAGATGCACACTGCTTGGTGGTGGGAGGTGTTGCTGATGGATGGGTGGGACTCACGACACCTTAGATGTCGTTACTACTCTGTAGTGCTTTGCACCTGCAGGATGGTGCACATGATTTGGGCCTCTACCGGGTAATGGACCCCAAACTATGGGTGGCGGTGGTGTAGATGAAGGAAATTGATTTCCATAAGTAGACATAGTTTTCTTTGGTAGAGATTTTGTGAATGTAAAAAGTAAGCGCAACTTTCTGACAGAAGAGATTGCATGTTTGTCAAAGTTAGTGCTTTTACCTTGCATTGTAAGCAGAGATCTGTATACAGAAAAAAAAAAAAAAAAAAAAAGGGTATAAATTCATCAAACTATGCAATGGATTGTTCATACTGATTTTCTCTATCTTGCCAGTTTGCAACAATTGATAAACGATTCGAGTAAATCAAAAGGAAAAACAAAAGATATGCTTTTGTTTAACTATTAGCTAAACTTAACATAGAAAACCAGAACCTGAAACATGCTTTATTGCGGTTAATCAATGGAAACTTGCATTGTATTTTACTCTCGAAACTGAAACCGGATTGTCACTTTTTTTTGCAGTAATTCACTAGTTTTAATGCAAAGAATAACATAAAACAATAACAGTGTTTTAAAATGATGTTTATTCCTTTTCTCATATAGTAACAACCCCCACACTGTATTAGTGGTTGTTAAAGTTAATCAATGACCATGTCCATATGGTGGATGTTATTTGATGTGTTTACTTGGAACCATTTATTCTTATGCTGCCTAAATTGAAGAGGATGTTTTTTAATAAACAAACATGAAATTATCCAATAAAAAGTTTTAAAAAATAGAAATACTGAAAATAATTTACTCTCAAACAGAAGAAAAGATTTTTCCTCTCTTGTAAAGAAAAGTAGGCAGCCTCCACTTGGAAGGTTGTTGAATGAGTAGGCTCAGCCATTCACCTCAACTCCCCTTTTCCTTCCCCAAGAAAAATGACAACTACCATGCAGCTTGCTTCCGGCTCCGGCCATCACTTTCACCCCAATCCCCCACCCTTAGTACCACCATGTTTTTATTTTACAAAAAACAGAAGAACACTCCACTGTTGAAGTTAGCAAAGAAACGACAAGGAAATTTGAAAACCCAGTCAAAGCAATTGTATGACAGCCCTTATATTAGCTCTATAGAGAAATGGGAGATTAAGTCATATAACATAGGTGATAAGTTCAATTGAACTAAATCCAATACTAAAGAATCTGCCCATTGGGTACCAGCTCAGCACAGACTTGTGATAGATGGAATCACAAGTCCAGGGTTCAAACCCTGCCGACGGCATTTGGGGTGAGAGGGGTTAAGGGATTAAAAGAAAAGTATTAAAGAATCTCAAAATTGGCATTCAACTTAAACTAGGAAGATAACAAAATCTGAGTAATGAAGTCCAAGTAATCTAGAAACTGTATTATAGGAGTTGTATGAAAATTTGACTAAGCAAACTATGGCTACATAATTACATACAACTGCACAAGTAAAGCAAGAAACAAAGGGAAATTTCAAAACCTTTGCTTTTTTGCATGACAGAAAGGTGCAGGGGAACACACCCACAAAATTTCTGTACTTGGTCATAACAGGAGGAAAGATTTAGCTCGATGAAAAGTCCTTCTGCCTGTTTCAGAAATAAGAATAAAAGACATCTACATTAAGATACAGATGAGATGCATATTTCTCTAATCAAGTCAGTTGAGATATAAAAAAAAAGACTCGAGTAAAAAAAACAATAAGCAAAATTTTAATTGTTCAATAAAGTATATGACAAAACATACTTTGAGCAGTTGTAATACAACCATCACTGATATAAGCATAAATATGCTGATTGGGTCCAACCCGACTTAATGAATGACAATCTTCACCTAATACTGACTTCATGGTTCAAATGAAAAGAAAGATGAACCAACTCTTACTCTGACTTACTCCTTTAGCAACTACTCAATAAAATCAACCTTCTTGTTGCTATGTAACAAGTGATGGAAAGATTTCAGCACTGTTCCATCTTCAATAGATAATATCTTCGGAAGAGCATAAACTGTTGAGCACAAAGTGATATATCTAGAAAAGTCATACAACAAAAAACAGTAAAAAGAGAAAGAAAAGATAATACTTGGTACAGACCTAATTTTAATTTTCTGGACATTTTTATCAGATATCGAGTACAAGAATGAGTAGTTATTTAAATCAAACACTTTGTAAATGCTGCTGGAATACCCAAACACGTAAGCCCGTGACAATCAAATTAATGCAAGTGCTTTACAGTGACAACACTCTAGAGTTATCTAGTAATGAACTGCTCCAACAAACCATTCTTCATTCTATAGCCATTCTTTCCACATTCAACAGTGGTAAAGGGCTAAAGGCAGCAAAACCAAATGGACGACCCGATCCACAGAGTACTATATTGTCCGCATGGCTTTAAAATGCATAGTACTTTATAGATCCAACCTAGTAAATATATAGCACATCTCCTTCCCTCACCTAGGTGATGTGGGACTATAATCTCCCTTTGGTAGCTCGCCCACCCCCTCTTGGGATCCACGGGCCTATTGGGCTTCGCCATCATGGGCCTCTCCCACACCCTTCCCCTCAGGTCCGCCCACACAAGGGTATCACAGTAGAGTATGTCAAACTTTGCCATATATATCATCAAATTCAACAAAACCAGGCCACTTAAGTGATTCTGACTCAAACAGAGGATATCCAGCATCAAGTTGATTCCTCCTAATGTACCTATGAAAATTGAATCATGTTATTATCATAGATCCAATAATTGCAGCTGCAAACAGAAAGCTAATATGAACTTCCAAGGTTCCTACCGCTGGTACAGTTTTTATAATCCCATAACCATATGAGGCTACCCAGTTTATATACCTTGTTTAGAACTTAATATAAAGAGCAGCTTATCCAGGCTGATCACTATTTTCCAATTAATGGTATAACAGAGTATTGTAAAGAAAGACATGAACGTCAAGGAGTCCTTCATTTCAACTATCTGAAATGATCCGATTGATAAACTGACACAGTTTCAGTGACTCGTTATTCTTATCAGTCTTTCCTACACCAGCACACCAAATAACCAATCTTTCCTCCTCTTTGGTAAGGGGCAAGGAGATCCACAACCTGTACATGCAACATAAAACAGTATGACTGAGCAAATTAAGATTCTAAACATGGAACTTGGGATGTGACCGCCATAAGTACCAAGTCACAGACAAGTTACAGAGGATGTATTCGGTCTAAATATTGGTTGCACAGTTGGTCTCAATTTCTCCAATTAATTCAGTTGACCAACTTAAACTGCTACCTTAAGCTCTTTTAAGTGTATGCATCATGGGCTAATGTCAAAATTGAACTGTCGTGATTTTCTAAGTTTGTTTTCGAGTTTGAGTTTAAGGATGCCTTTTTTGTTTTGAATTTTAACATGCCTTTAAGCCTCTCTTTTTTAAAAAAATTTATGTGGATTTTTTTAAGTTAAAAGAAATTTTTTATTTATTTAGTATGGAATAATGAGCAATGAAGTGTGAGGGTGGCTAACTGATTTTATTATTGCTTACACGTTCCATGACATTCATGACGAGATGAGTGAAATGATCTTTTGAATGTTACTGCAAATTTAGACGAAAGACAAGGAAAATAAAAACGAAGTGGGAAACTCTGTATGCTATTATGTCACCTGCCACTGAACAAGACTTATAAACTATCTCATCTTTGCCTCCAAGGAAAAGGTCTGATAATGGAAATCCAAATTTAGAATAAATTTCTTGTTACTGGTTGGTCCATATGGTATCAACAGATACTTAACGAGCTATATGGCTAGCCCAATGAACCACTTCTGTTAGCATTATTTCATAACCTGAATGACTCGTGTCCCTTACTAAGTGGCATATTTGTCGTGTCTCCTTTCCAGTGAAATTTCTGAAACAAAGATGACCTACATTCCATGGACCTGTGCAGCATCCACAATTGAAAATTACCATTATGAACCACCTTTCTATCTAAAAATTCTTTGCACCCGCTTAGTAAAACAGCCTAATCATGCTTTTGGAGAAGCCTTTTCAGGCTCTATTTTCTTAACCTTCCAACCAAATTTTGGTTTCTCTAATCTAAACCATGAAGCAGTCTCATTTAATGGATTAAAAAGAAACAAAATCAATGAGGTTAAACGTACAAAATAAAGGCATCAGAGGAGTTTAAAACCAAAAACAAAGGAAAACATGAATCGAGCCAATCGAAATTGCTTGAAATCCCATCATCTTTGCACTAGAGAAAGAATCATCAAAGATGAACAAGGAAAACCGAGAAAATTTAAGAAGAGCAACTTTGATATCATCAAGAAACAATCTTCAGTCAATTAGGAGAACAAAAAAAACGAAGAAAAAGGATTGATTTTGATGATTTGAGACTAGCACATACCTTTTGATGATACATCAAAATAGACCGATCATCACGGCTATACACATGACATAGAGATTCATCACGAGAATATAACGTCCAATCTATTGGGCCAACTCATTAAGCTCAGGAAGAATAAAGGCAATTACAGAGACCCGCCAATGAGGAGACGTAAACAGGGCCCGAATCCAGGCCTAACACGAGTACTCTCATAAAGAAGATGAACATTACACTAAAAAGGGCCTTGAAAGGAGTTACGTCTCCATGAACGCATCTCCATTAAAGAGGAAACTTTTACAAGAAACATCTTCTTCCGTTGTGCCTCACATGCTTAAGTCACGCAGAGAGTTAACTGCGACGATTATAAAAGGTAAAGAGAACATTTGATACAGGTTTGCAACCTTAACTAAGTTTTGTCCGGATTTACTTCCTTTTTCCAACAGAGTTACTAACTTGATCATCGAAGTGCCTTCGACCACAAAAAATGTGGTCATTGGCAGTCTAGCGATTGTTTTGCAGGTCAAAATCACAAGAGGACGATTTTTGGTCACATCAGTTTGGCGTCGTTCGTGGGGAACGACGAGTTTCCTTTCTTAAAACAAAATACACAGTGACAAAGCTCACCATAACTTGAAAAAACATCAACGAGTAATCAGAGAAAATGATGCAGTTTGCAGATCCTCAATTCAGTAATGATCACGACAACTCTCCCACTGACAACAATGCATCACTGATAGCTTGCGAAGAAGAAGCAGTCCAGATCATCAAACCAATAGCACCCGAGAATGACATCCCAAGTGTCTGGCGGCGCTGCCACGAACCCTTGAGTGGACTTACTAATAATCCAGATGAGTCACATAACAAAGATGTTGGAGAAGATCACCCAGGAGCGCATTCAGCCAGTCAATCTTGTTCAAACACTGCCACAACAAAACTCCGCCAATCGAACTCAAGGAAGTGACGAAGTCCCAGCAGAACCCCAATAGGGAAACTTTGAAAGCAACGAGTTCCCTCGAGGCAAGAATCCACTATGTGAAGGAACGCTTACCAAAATCTTGTTCAGAATAGGAGTCACGGATCCCAACATATTATACGAGTTAGCAAAGCCACCATTCTCTTACGCTCTCATGAAAACGACAATGTCAAAAAAGTTCACTCCGCCAAAATTCGAAGTATATGATGGTACTTCCGATCCAACTGATCACCTAAGACACTTTCACCACATGATGGCTCTAAAGGAGACCACAAAGTCGATTTTATGCAGAACATTCCCGATTAGCCTCATGTCCACTGTTTGATGCCAAAACCCGACATTAATCTCATTGCATGATTTTCGACATCAATCAAAGAAATATTTATCTTTTTGTTTTTTTTTTCTTTAACCTACAATATACTTCAATAATGCATAGTGAAAGTAAGGGTTATCGACTACTTCACTTATATTAGAAGACAATATCTGAATTTCAATTTAAGAATAAATAGAAGAGCAAAATAATGGATTGTGAGAATAAATTAAAAGTTAAAGGAGAAAGAAAAACAAAGATAAAACTTACTTCTTCAATAGAAAAATTAAAATGTTGGAAAGTAGTACATGCATTTCTTTACCAAGTAAAAATCTATTGCCAAGAACTACAAAAAAAAAAAAAAAAAAACTCTCTAAAAAAATATCATTTATGAACTTCATGTATGAGGTTTTTATAGGTAAAAAAATGTTTGAGTGAAATAAGGAAACATAGTTGAGTGAAACAAAGAAACATGGTTTGAGTTAAACAAGGAAACATGGAAACTTGGTTGAGTGAAATAAGGAATGGTGTTGGAGTTGAATAAGGAAACATGTCTTGTAGATATTTTTTTTATAATAAAATTGGCCATGTGGACGTCCAAATCTTCATGTTGATTTTTTCAAGATCCGTAGTTGTTGATGCTTTGTGGGCTTGACTTCATGAGTCTTGGGAATTGAAATTCTTTAATCCTTATGAATGCATTTGAACTCTCATTAGGCCTTCTAGTTGTTGAATTTAGTCTTATTGTGCCACTTTATGCATGATTTGAGATTTGTGCTTAAATTCTTACAAAATGCATAAAATATACGTAATGAGATATTTTTATTGGATAATTGGACTTAACAATTGTATATTTAGGGGTGTAAAAATCGATGTTTTGGGTGTTTATCACACCATCCCCAAACAACCTTTTGCTAGTCCTCTAGCGAAGAACAACGAAAATAAAGATAAGAACACAAAACAAAATATTTTTATTAGTCCTAAACTTCTCAAAGAAATCAATGTCACTTTCGCTAGTATGACTCGATTGCATTTACAATATGCAATAACGCCTTGAACCTCTAGCATGACACTAGAGGAGTTTGAGTTTTATGAGGATTATCCAAGATGACACCCACAAACATTTTTTTTTAAAATTTATTTGAAACAAAATTGATGTGTGCCTTATTTTTCTCAGAGAATATCCTTGTTATTCAACCACATAGAAGACAAGAGACATATGTAACTAGTTACTAAAATGCACATTACAAGTGAGAAACTTTGGAACAAGGTGTGTGTGTGAATAACCAATAAATGCAACTTTTTGTGTCAAAGTAATGTACATCCTAATCCACCTTTGGAATAGTCATTTTGACTTCAAAACTCACTAGTTAATCTCTCTGAAATGATCACTCTGAGTTTGGATAAAATATTCCCTCTTACATGTGAGGAAAAAAGAAAATGCGAAAATTCAAACTTATCACATGCTCATAAGAATAAACGGACATGAAAGAAAATAATAGTCTCATGGAAGGAATGTTGATCACTTGCAAGAATGCCGAGTTACCCACCGTATCGCCTTCTCATCTACTCTTCACTTCTTACCATACCTTACCATAGGGTTAATAGGACATCTCTAAAATAAAAATGAATCTGGCATGATTTCTTTTTATGAGGAATAGTGGGGTAGATGGTAAGTAAAGAGATGTTTCTGAAATGGTAGGGTCTTCAAATAGCTTAATAGAGAACTCCTCTATCACTACCTTTTGTTTTCCTTTCTTCACAACTCCCATTTTTATTTGTTTCCTTTTTCAGAACCTCTTTTTTTCACAACTTTTTTTTTTTTAACTTACCTTGGACTTTGGATTTTCACTTTACACTCCCCTTTTTCTTCATAAAACTTCCTAATATTTTTCAGAAACATAAATGGGAAAATGGAGTTTATATATATATCTATATCTAATAACCCAAAATAAAGGCTCACATTGGTATTAGATGAAATGTTTAGCAAGATGGGTTTGAGAAGGTTCAGATGGACAAGAGATGCCTAATTTACCTTCTAAGGTTTGGTAATGGTTATAAGTCTCAAATAGACTACAACACCTATGTTTCTCTTAACTTGAAAAAGATGTCATCCTCAGTGATCAACTAAAAACAAAAACAATGAGACTTAATGTCCAATAAAATTGTAAGTCATCATATGACTCGGAGTTTTGTAAAAACTCTCTGAATAAAATGAAAAGTTTGATAGCTCACAAGGTTAAAGTCTCCACTATTATTCCTCTAGATTCTCAGGAAATTACTTACTTCTGTATTCCAAACTACATCTACGGTCATTGTGCAAAAATTTATTTGTTCCTGAATGCTCAAATACAATGTTTACCCTAGTAATACACTCCCGACATCTCTTTGCCTAAATGTAATAAATCATAGCTAGATACCACACTTTTATTTTTATTTTTTTAAAGATTTTGAAAGAGGTATGAATTTTGATAAATCTCCCCACCCCCAAACAATTAGAACATTGTCCCAATGTTAAACAAATGAAATGAAAAGTGAGAACTAAAAATTAGAACTTATTACCTCAGGTGATTTATTGAACATTGATACCGTCCCTGCAATGAAAAAGAGTGAGTTGGTGGGGGTGATGTATTATTAAAATACATCACCCCCCAAACAGGCATTGGCGATATTATTATTTTATTTTTATTTTTATTTTTTATGAATGAATGAATGCATAAACAGACTGGGCTACCTCCCAGTAGCGCTAAGTTTAATGTCATTGGCCGGACGTAATGAGGGTGGTGGATAGCACCCCCAAACAGGCTTAGTGGAGTAGGAATTTGTGAGCATAACTAATCCTCATAGTTAGGATCAATCAACTTAATGGTTTTCACTGACCTTGCGGGAAGTTCATGGTATGGCTTCAGTTGTTGTCCATTTACTTGAAAGAGACTACCATTTGTAGGGTTTTCTACGGTGATGACACAGTAGTCTTTAACATCACGAACAATTACTAGACCAGACTAACGAGTTTTTAACTTACCTGGAAAGAGGTGAAGACAAGAGTTGTAGAGTAGGACTTTTTAACCAAGATGGAACTCTTTTCTCATGATGCTTTTGTCATGTATCCACTTCATTTTATCTTTGTAATTCTTGGATAAGTCATAAGCATCATACCTCAATTCTTCTAGCTCATCGAGCTGAAGCTTCCGTTGTTGACCATCCATATCGAAGTCAAAGTTTAGACTCTTTGTAGCCCATTAAGCTCTATGTTGGAGTTCGACAGGAAGGTGACAAGGTTTACTAAAGACCAATCTATAGGGAGACATCCCTAAAAGAGTTTTGAATGCAGCTCGGTATGCCCATAAGGCATAAAGACCAATCTTTTCGATTTGGATTGATAGTCTTTTCAAGGATGTTCTTGATTTGACGATTTGAGACTTCAACTTGACTGCTTGTTTGAGGATGGTAGAAAAGTGCAACTTTGTGAGTAACCCCATACTTTTTAACAAGATGCTCAAAGACGCGGTTAAAAAAAAATGCTTACCCCCATCACTAATGATACCCTTGGAGTGCCAAATTTACTAAAGATAAACTCCCTTATGAATGAAACAACAATTTTGTGATCATCGATCTTAGTGGCAATGGCCTCTATCCATTTAGAAACGTAATCCACTGCAAGAAGGATGTATTGATACCCATGGGAGGCTGGAAACGGTCCCATAAAATTGGTGCCCCAAACATCAAAAACTTCAACCATTAGAATAAGATTCAGTGGCATCATGTGTCGACGAGTTATTCGCCCAAGTTGTTGACATCAATGACAGACTTTACAATACTCATGGGCATCTCGAAAAAAGGTAGGCCAATAAAAACCTAATTGGAGAACCTTCTCCGCGGTTTTCTTAGAATTGAAATGCCTATCACAAGTTTGATCATGGCAAAATGAGAGAATGTTCAACTGTTCAACTTCTGGAACACATCTTTTGATAAGTTGGTCAAGGCAGTATTTGTACAAATATGGTTCATCCCAAGAATAATACTTGACCCTAAACAAAAACTTGTCACGATTTGGCTTAGACCAGTGTGAAGAAAGTTCCTCAGTTGCTAAAAAAATTACAATGTTGGCATACCAAGGAAGCTCTTGCTTTACCAAGAGAAGTTGTTCATCTAGGAAGTCCTCTTGAATGGGCAACATACTAGTAGATGCTTATGATGTTAGCCTAGACAAGTGGTCGACGATCGCATTTTCTGTATATGACTTATCTCGTATTTCAAGATCAAATTCTTGAAGCAAAAGGACCCATCGAATCAGATGAGGTTTGGTGTCCTTCTTATTGAAAAGGTATCTAAGGGTTGCATGGTCAGTGTACAGAATGACTTTAGTTCCAATGAGATGGGAACAAAATTTATCTAATGCATAAACATAAAACAATGGCTAACATCTCTTTCTTCGTGGTCGAGTAATTGAGTTGAGCCTCATTCAGAGTTTTGCTAGCATAGTAGATGACATGAGGAAGTTTGTTAACTTTCTGACACAAAACTGTACCTACAGCGTATTCAAAGGCATCACACATAATCTCAAAAGGTAGCAACCAATCAGAAGCTCGGATGATAGGAGCTGAGACTAGTTAAGATTTAAGATGCAGAAACACAGATAAGCACTTGTCGTCAAAAAGAAAGGGAACATCCTTGGCTAAGAGACTACTCAAAGGGCGTGCAATCTTTGAGAAATCTTTAATGAGTGGCGATAAAATCCAGCATGTCCTAAGAAATATCGCACATTTTTAACAGATTTTGGAATCGGAAGAGATGAAATGACATCAATCTTAGCTTTGTCTTCTTCAATGCCTTTTGGAGAGACAACGTGCCCAAGAACAATTTCCTGCTTCACCATGAAGTATCACTTTTCCCAATTTAGAACAAGACATTTTTCTTCGCAACACTCTAGACAAGTGAGAGGTGATGTAGGCATTGGTCAAAAGATGAGCCGAATATTGAAAAATCTTTTATAAAGATCTCAAGAAAGTTTTCCATCATATCACTAAATATGCTAGACATGCATCTTTAAAATGTCGCAGGTGCGTTGCATAGCCCAAAGGCATGCGACGATAAGCGTAGGTACCAAAATGAAAAGTGAATGTGGTTTTATCTTGATCCTCTTGTGCAATAGTGATTTGATTGTATCCATGATATCCATCCAAGAAACAATAGTAAGGATGACCCGCTAGCTTCTCAAGCATCTAATCAATAAAAGGAAGGGGAAAGTGATCATTTTGAATATTAGAGTTCAACTTACAATAATCAATGCATACTCTCCATCCCTTTTTCACCCTTTGTGGCACAAGTTCATTGTTCTCATTTTCAATGACTGTAATTCCTGACTTCTTAAGAACCATATGAACTGGGCTAACCCATTGGCTATCAAAGATAGCATAGCTGATGTTTGCATCCAGGAGTTTCAACACTTCTTCTTTTACGACATCTTTCAAAATGGGATTTAGACTTCACTGGAGCTCTCTGGAGGTTTTGGTTTCATATTCCAAATAAATATGATGCTCACAGACAATAGGGTCAACACCCTTGATGTCATGAATATTCCAAACAATGGCGGACTTGTAAGCTTTAAGGACTTCCAACAACTTGTCACTATGTTTCTCAGTGATATCTGAGGCAATAATCACTGGATAACTCTCCTCAGGACCGAGAAATGCATATCTCAATTCATTTGGTAAAAGCTTAAGTTCTAGTGATTTCTGAGTGCTTGTGGATGAGTCACTCTCTTGTGACTGTTCTATGAAGGAAGATGAGGAATACAACTCTGCATCATATTGATAAAGTGATAATGGCTCAGATTCAGGTATATGCATTATGGGCACATTATCCAACATATTGTTGACATCTTCAATAGCCTCGACCATATCTTGGTTCATACCAAAATGTGAGAGACAACGAAGCAATACGCCATCTGGTGATGATTGATCCATAGACTCAAAAGATTGAATCATACACACTTCTTCTTCCTCCTCAATCATATCGAGATCATCTATCCTTTGAAAGGCCTTAAAAATATTCAATTCATCTTTAAGATTCCCAAAGGAAACAGATATGCTACGGCTTCTACAGTTGATGTTGGCCTCCGCAGTTGCTAAGAATGGTCGCCCTAAGATGACAGGAATATGATTATTTGGGCTCGAACTAGTGTCTAAGATGATGAAATCAATTGGATAATAGAAATCTTCAACTTGAATAATCAAATCCAGAACTATTCCTCTAGGGTATTGTTTTGACTCATCTGCTAGCTTAAGAACCACCTTTGTTGGTTGCATATCCTTTAACCCAAGTTCTAAATATATATGATAAGTTAAGAGATTCACACTCGCTCCTAAGTCGATCAAGGCACGACTTTCAAAGTCTTTCCCAATGAAACATGGTACAGTAGGGGTTCCTGGATCCCTGTTCTTAACTACTCCAGTTTGTTGAATAAGCGATGTGGCATCGCTTGCAAGGCATGCAGTTTCAGGTACTTCCTTTTTTCTCTTTTTAGTACACATGTCTTTGAAATTTTTTGTATAGATTGGTACTTGCTGGATAGCAAACAAAAAAGGGATGTAGATGTGTACTCTTTTAAAAATCTCTAGTATTTCTTGAAATTGCTTCTATTTTTTGTTATCTAAAAGGGCTTTGGGAAAATTGCTTCTGTAGTATATCTGGTTCAAAATCTTCCTTTGGTACAAATAGACGTGAGTTTCTAGAAGAACTAGGTTTCAAGTCTTTATGGGCAGTCCATTGTCGAGAATCATCAGCAAGCTCACTTAAAATGGTATAAGCATCAATACCAGTTTTACGCATGAATTTCCCTTGGTGCATGGTTTTGATCATATTTCTAGATTCGACAATCAATCCATTATAGAAACTCTGCATTAGCACTCATTTTTCAAAGCCATGATGGGGGCACTTGATGAGTAAATCTTGAAAGCGTCTCATGCTTCATAAAAAAGTTCATCATGTGTTTGAGTAAACTCCTCAATTTCTCTTCTAATTTCTAGGGTCTTTCTCATGTGGAAATACTTCGCTAGAAACTTTCTAACTAAATCCTCCCATGATTTGATGGAATTGGCAGAGAGAGAATTTAGCCATGAGGTGGCCCGATCCTCAAGAGAAAAAGGAAACAAGCGAAGTTTAACATATTCCTCATCTATGTTTTGGTTCTTAAAAGTACTACAAACTTCAAGAAATTTTCCAATATGGACATATTGGTTTTCTCGATCATGCCCATAAAACTTTGGCAACATATTAATAATAGTTGGTTGGATCTAAAATTGAGTTGTCGTGATAGTTGGTAGCTCAATGCATCTTTGCACATTAGCAGCAAAGGGAGCATTGTATTCCCAAATTGGACGTTCTACCATTTTAGTGTCGATTGGAGAGTGAGTGGAGGTAGGTGGAGATGAGTGTGGTGAAGAGGCACATAGTGGATTAGGGTGGCTAGAAATTTTTTGGGTATGAATCGTGTTTGTTGAGTCGTTCCCAAATTTTCATAAAAGGAAAAAATGAGATGAAAAAATGACAGTGAAAAAACATAAGATCAACTATCCCTGAACGATTGCTAAGAAGACATACACAAATAACAATCACTTTTGAACCACACAAATGCCAAATCTAAGCAAACAACATTGTAATGGGATTTTATCTTGTTAATCTGTGAGGGACAATATTGATTGAAACCAACGGGCTATTATCTATTATTGCCAGATTAGATATGGTGTTAAAAGATGATCCTAAAAGCTTGTATCCAATAGTACAAAGTCCAAAATCAGGAGGTCAGAGTTACGCTTACAAGAAGCTGGATTATTTCACAAGTGACAGGAAATTACGTGATCTAATTAAGAACTATACTTTTGATGTTGCTCTGTAAACCGATTGATATGAGAACGATGTGTGTCAAATACGTACTTAGGGTGTGTGTTCCTAGCCAAAACTGTTAGTTACACCACGTCCTTCATGTTCGCAGCTTACTGGTGACTCGGCGTACCGGGTAAGTTACACATGTGGCAGTGGCCTCCTGGAGTTCATTGAATGAATAAACCCAACGTCACATTTAACTTTAGTCAACACAAAATTTAGCAAAATATCCTTGGTCTTAGTTGTCCTATAAACATCGTTCTAGTTGGCTCTAATCTTAGTTGATTTTATTATGTGTCTTGGTTTCACACAGCTGGAGTGATGAGGTGGGTGATGAAATCCCACCAGTTTCAAAAACAAGGCTAGGTCTGCCCTCTCTGTTTATGGTAGCTTATTAACATAGGCAACAACGCGGTTCATTAAGATGCAGAAACATAAACAAGCACCAAGCACCAAGCAATGTCCAATCGATTTTTACTCAGCACCCAAGCCACTAAAACAATGTGTTTGAAAAAAATACTTACTAACTTGTGAGCTCAGACACAAGGTCTCCACTGCGGGAGCAGAGACAAGTGTTATTTGAGAGCTACTCCTCCTAGGTTCAAGCAATTGCTCTCTCCCCCACAACACCACTGGTTGTCCACTACAAAAAAACAAGTTAACCCTTTTCGAATTACAATTTTTTTTTTAATTTTATTTCTGACTTGATTACTATCTAAATAAATAAACACACAATCAAGAAATTACACATGCAAAGATGCTTAATGGTCTTGGTCAAGAAGTCTGAAATTTTTGTTTTTTTTTTTTTAAAGTGAATTAATTCTAACCTAAAACTAACAATAAACCTAATGCTAAAATAATGCCTAACTATTACAAGTTGTACTCGACCATTCGAGGCATATTACAAAAAAAATTATTAAAGAATAAACTCTTTTCCTCACTAGAAACTACAAAAAAAAAAAGTCTTAGGCAATTCCGCAGCTTTATCACCCACTTTTCCAAACGAATTTGTTCAACAGGAAACCGACCTCAAAAAAATCTGAAAAAAAGTAAACAAATTCAGGGGAGTGTCACGAAATTTTCAGTAAAATTTGCACGTTAAACGGACACTGTTTGAGCCGTCTGCTGCTGTGTTGTTTCCGTTATATGCTGAAAATTATCCAAAAAACACATAAAGATGATAAAGAAAATTAAAGAAAATGGAAAAAAAAACTTAAAGAAATAAAAATCTTCTTTATTTTCTAAAGTTGTATCTTCAAGAATATCTTCCAACGACAAGTGATGTGCAACGACATCATTTGATTGATGCAAAAAACCGACAATGATGTCGTTACATAATTTTTGACATCAATCAAAGAAATATTTATCTTTTTGTTTATTTTTTTTCCTTCAACTTACAATACACTTCAATCGTGTATAGTGGAAGTAGGGGTTATCGACTACTTCACTTGGATTATAAGACAATATCTGAATTTCAATTTAAAGAATAAAGAGAAGAACGAAATAATGGATGGTGAGAATAAACTAAAAGTTAAAGGAGAATGAGAAACAAAAATAAAACTTACTTCTTCAATGGAAAAATTAAAATGTTGGAAAGTAGTACATGCACTTCTTTACCAAACAAAAATCTAATACCAAGAACTACAACAACAAAAACTCTCTTATGAACTCCATGTATGAAGTTTTTATAGGTAAAAAGGGTTTGAGTGAAATAAGGAAACATGGTTAAGTGAAACAAGGAAACATGGTTGAGTGAAACAAGTAAACATGGTTTGAGTTAAACAAGGAAACATGGTTGAATGAAACAAGGAAACATGGTTGAGTGAAACAATGAATGGTATTGAAGTTGAATAAAGAAACATGTCTTGTAGAGATGTTTTTATTAATAAAGTTGGCCATGTGGACGTCCAAATCTTCATGTTGATTTTCTCGAGATCCGTAGTTATTGATGCTTTGTGGGCTTGACTTCATGGGTATTGGGATTGAAATTCTTTAATCCTTATGAATGCATTTGAACTCCCATTGGGCTTTCTAGTTGTTGAATTTAGCCTCATTGTGCCACTTTATGCATGATTTGAGATTTGTGCTTGAATTCCTACAAAATGCACAAAATACATGTAATGAGATGTTTTTATTGGATAATGGGACTTAATAATTGTATATTTAGGGGAGTAAAAATTGATGTTTTGGGTGCTTATCATCCACAGTAATGAATTGGTTCAATAGCCTACCACCGAGGACAATGGATTCCTTTCACGCTTTGGCCACCGTTTTTATCACCTGATTCATCGGAAGCCAGCGGATGAGGAAAGGGCTACACTACCTCTTGCATATCAGGCAGAAGCCCAAAGAGACAATTCTGGAATATGTCACCCGCTTTACCAATTAATTAACAATGATTGATGGATGTAGCGACGACACAACCGCTACAGCCTTTGTGGCCAGATTGAATAAATGCCATTTTTATGCTCTTAACCTGGAACCTCCAAAGGGCATGGCAATCCTGCTAAAAATAGCACAACAAACATATCTTCCTTGAGGAGATAAAGGCGGCCAGGAGGAAAAATGATCAAGAAAGCGAAAATCTTTCAAAGAAATGAGGAAAGAAGACAGGACGACGGACAACGAGAGAGTAGCAACCCATTGAAGAAACATCGAAATGGCGAAAGGAGCGATTCTCGACGACAAGAATCCAAAAAGCTACAACCAACGCGACCTCGACACGAACAAGTAATGAGTGTGATGAAGACCACATACAAGCCGTCTACAACCCTAAAAACAAGTCAAACAAGTATACTGAAGCACATAGCGAAATGGGATAACGTTAACCGGCCGCTTAGGATGAGAGGAGACCCGAAAGGGAGAGACAAAAACAAATATTGTTCCTTCCATAAGGATCATGGGCACGATACCAAAGACTGCTACAATTTAAAAGACGAAATCGAGCACTGGGCTCAGAAAGGACGACTCGACGAGTTCATCGGAATGCCAGATAAACAACTCACATGGAAGGAAGAGGCATACATTGCTGCGGGATCAAAAAAACAGCCTAGAGAGTTAATATAAGCTGCATACTGCATAGTTGGAGGAAGCAAAACACACGAAGCAGCCAGGAGAACTTCTCACTCAACCCGATTTATATTAGAACAAGGATACTGACAAGACATTTCACGAATGCACAAAATATGGAGAAATTTGCATCAACCAACTAATACGAGTCAAAAGATCTTATCGACAGATGCAAGCTCGACCCGAATCACTAACGACAAAACTGACAGAAAGATACTCGACCAAACCCTGATGGTTGACACCAAACTTGGAGCCAACATCAGCATGATTGGACAATTTGGTGCTGATGTGAGCATGATTGGACAATTTGGTGTTGATGCGAGCATGATTGGACAGTTTGGTGTTTACAAAAGCACGATCGGACAGTTTGGTGATGACATAAGCATGATCGAACAAGCCAACACTACTCGGCCATCGGATAAAAAATCACCTTAAGTCTACCAGTCACAACATCACATATGACATACGAGGGTGAAACAAAGAAAAATAAAGCAACAAAAACACCAATCTCTAATACGAAGACCAACAACGAGCAAAGGAAGGCAAAACAAATCGTACTTCGAACCAGGGTAAATGCCTTAACAGCTTAGTCTGGTGAAAACATCAAAAAAGGAATATCAATGAGATTACAAATTTAGAGCCCCAAATTTTTGCTTGGACAACAAATTAAATACATCAATGAATTAGCCATGCAGAGCAATCAACGACAAAAGTTGGAATATATAACTTCTGGTCTGATCAACCACGAAGTAAAAGTTGCACACCCAAGTCAACTAAACACAAAAACTTTGAGTCGATCGAGATGTCGAGTTAACGAAGTAAAGATTGGACACCCAAGTCAACTAAACACAGAAAATTTGAGTCGACCGAGATGTCGAGTTAACGAAGTAAAAGTTGGACACCCGAGTCAACTAACTAGAGAAACTTCGAGTCGACCGAGATGTCGAGTCAACAAAGTAAATGTTAGACACTTGAGACAACCCATCACAAAAACCTTCGAGTTGACCAAGATGTCGAGTTAACGACGTAAATGCTCAACAAACAAGTTGACATAATAAAGGGACTTTTAGTTGACAATCATTGAATCAACAAAGTCAGAATTAGGGGAACAAATCAATATGATTCGAGGAAGTACAAGCAAAAACAACTCTTTGCGGCAAATCAGGAAGGACAACGTTGACCCACCATTAGACGAACGACGAGCCAAAGCATAAAAGCAGCTATAAAAGAAATCAAAGCAAAATCCACGACAACTACAACAAAACTAAAAAGAAGATAAACAACAAAAGTCAATTTTTATTGATCATACTAATCTGTTACATCTGGAAAAGGAGATAAATAAGTAGGGGAAGAAACAAAAGCAATGACAGGATCATTACTCGCAGGAATAGGAAGACTCTTTTTGGGAGAGGGGAGTAATAATGGCTATGGGGTGCTCGATGGAAGAAGAAGTGATGGCTCATCAGCTACTGAAGCAGATTCTTCGATATCGTCATCCTCAAAAGCTTCACCAACCAAGTGACGATACTTGGACAAATATTCGCCGAACCTTTCGATATAATCAAGAAGCTCAACCCGCCCATCAACAACTCGCTTCCAATCTTCGGCTTCGACTATACAGAGCCTATCCTTAGCCGCAACAAGTTCATTTATGGTTGTGGCAAGCTGCTCTTCAGCGCTAAAGAGCATACCGGAAGCATTTGCCTTGACATCATCAAGTACAGCAATTATCTGTTCCATCGATTTTTCAGCGGTATCACACATAATGGATTGCTCCAATTCAGCACAAGAAGCTCCATCGAAAGCTGATTTCTCAGCAGATAACTCTTTTTCCACATCACGTAGGCGAGTGCAAACCCCATCTAACTTGGCTTTCAAAGAGTCAAGCTCAGCAACAGATTTATCCTGCATACTTTTCGCGTCTACCAATGACTTTCGAACAACCCCAGCAACTTTCTCAGATTCCGCGCACTGCATTTTTAACACATCAAATTGAGAAAGAACATGAAAAAATACCAGCAGCAATGCCGCCAATCTCCTCTCCAACAAAGTCACTTGATCACGACCAGCTCGATAGACTGAGCCCATCACCCTTTCATACGCGAGATGTTTCATCCCGTCCATTATCTACTCAAGACCGTGATTGATGTGATCAAACGGATTCAGTACAGACATCGAATGCCTTTCCACCAACCGCCCGTGCCACTCATTTACCATCCTACGTGCATCGTCCTATACATCAAGCTGAGTGAACCAACAGAACTTGCCATCCGACTTGATACAGATATCCTTCAGGCCAGGCTCAGTCCAACCAACCCGTGGATGAAGGACACTAGGATCCGGTAACACTGAAGAACCATCCCGACAGCAGGGAAAAACATAAGGAATAGCAGTAACAACGGAAAAACAATTTTTACCCTCCCGTCGATAAGCATCAGTGGCAAGGGCGGGGCTAATGGTAACAGCGGAAGTAGGAGAAACCTGATGAACAAGAGAGGAAACTAAGAACTTGGCTGCTTCCCTGACATCAATAGAAGGAAAAGGAGAGTGATCCTTGAAACTCTGACCACTACCAATGTCTTTAGATTGCTCCACTGCTAGCTGAAACATTTTTTTCATTAATGACCTAGGGATCATCATTAGACAACTTAGCAGCGTCGGAGACACCATAAGCAGAAAGAAGCTTCCTCTCATTATCGTCCAACGAACGAATAGTTTCCTTTTAGCTCTTTTTCAATGCGAGCCTCATCTCCTCAGCCTCAGTCATGATCTCCTTTTGCAACATCGTCGTGAGAAGGACTTGGGCAAGACACAGCCCCCGTAACATCCTGAACAGAATTCAAAAGAGATATAATCCGAGCAGAACCACAATTAGAAAGTTGTTTCTTCCTCGGAACCCGACGAAGGTCTACCGGCAATCGCCTTGACGGACTCGTAGACCTTGCAAGCTTTCTATTTCTTGAAGCAAAAACTGTGATATCAACAGGAGCATTGAGATCCGTAACACGCCAATCCAAGTTCATTTCCCAATCAATGTTAGCATCACTAACGCCAGCATGAGCAGCAAAGGCCTTAGCACGGGACTCAGTAAATAGAGCTCGCTCCACTTCACTCATAGTGTACAAACCACTACACTCCAGAATACCCTCGGAAGGAAATGCCTCCACAGGAAAATGGTACAGATTAGCAAATCGGTCACTGATCTTCTGCTTCTTAGCAATTAAGTAAAGATTCTTCCGTTTATTGGGAAAACGGAATGATCAAAAAATCAAACGACCTCACAATTAAAAGTTGTCGGAATTCAGCGGAATCGTAAAACCAAGACCATGACCAATCACGAATGTCATCACTAAGTTTCTTGAAACACTCTGGAGAATGGAGAAAGCAGATATCCCTGTTCACCAACAGACCAACCATTGAATGCAAAACCCTCACAGTCAAAGGAATGTCGGATAGAATAGCCCTCGCGTAAGAAAAGATCATCACATTCCAACCATTGGCGCCCATTTGGGCAGGAGGAATACCCAAAAAGTTCAGATACTCCCAGAACAGCTCCAGAACCGAAAATTGAAAGTCAGAAGAAAACATGCACGAATACGGTGCCATGTACTCAGCCTTTGGATTACAAGGGCTATCATCCTGTCCAAGCAAGATAATCTCGAGGTTGGGCGGGAGGTTATAATCAGAACGAATGTTGTCCAGCATCGCCCGAGAAGCTCTGTTGGGAGAATAATGAGCCTCACACAAAGTTAGCGACATACCACTTAGCTTATCACCAACAGATATCGTTGAAAAACAAAGAAGATGAAGGGATGAACAAACCCTAAATTCAAAGATAACGTGAAGAGGGAAAATGAAGTCATCACATCTCCTTTTATAGAGCCATGCAATGAAAGGACGACTCATGAGACATCGTGCGAGATATGATGACTACGCGAAATCCCGAAAATGTGAGCAAAAATGAGCGGGCAAGCAAAGAATCAAGACACCAAGTCGCGGAAAGTTACTGACAGCATTAAATACAAGGTAATGATGGAATTGAAAGACAAACCATCACGAAGTTAATGGCCACGTCAGCATGCCCACAAACTAAAGGGGGAGTAGGTGATGATACATTAAAATAGACCGATCATCACGAACATACACGTGGCATAGAGATTCATCACAAGGATATAGCGTCCAACCTATTGTGCCAGCTCATAAATCCTAGGAACAATAAAGCCAGTTACAGAGGCCCAGACGATGCCCACTAATGAGGAGACATAAACAGGGCATGAATCCAGGCCCGAACAAATTAGAGCCGACACGAGTTCTCTCATAAAAAAGAGGAACGTTGCACCAAAAAAGAGTCGTGGAGGGAGTTACGCCTCCACGAACGCATCTCCATTAAGGAGGAGACTGTTACAAGAAACATCTCCTTCCATTGCGCCTCACATACTTAAGTCACGCAGAGAATTAACCGCGACCACTTTAAAAGGTAAAGAAAACATTTGACACAGGTATGCAACTTTAACTGGGTTTTGTCTAGATTTATTTCCTTCTTCTAACAGAGTTATTAACTTAAGCATCGGAGTGCCTTCGACCACCAAAAAGGTGGTCATTGGCAGTCTAACGATTGTTTTGCAGGTCAAACTCACAGGAGGACAATTTTTGGACGCATCACTTTTTATAAAACTTTTTTTCCTAATAATTTCCTGACAAACATCGACCAAAGCGGCTATGAAACTGATGATTTTTTGGAGAAAAAAACTAAAATTAGAAATGGAAATTAGATACTCAGTACATACCTTTTTAGAAGCCTTTTCTATTAATTTCTTGATGAACATCAATCAAAGCGACTGTGAATCTGATGATGTATATGAAGAAGAAACGAAGATTAGAAATAAAGATCTAAAGGGTATCTGATTTTGAGGCTTTGCGATTCAACCCTAAAACAAAATTGGAACTTGAATCTCAAATTAGTGATACAACGCATCACTTTGTCATGACCACGAACTAAAATGAGAAGAAAATAGTTGGCGGAGTACGTGCGAGATTTGAATTTGAAAATAGGGGTAGAAATGTAATTTGTACTAAAGTTAGTTAAGGGGCACATGAGATGAACACGTGTAGTCATCCCATTTACTCATATGAAATATAGTTAGTGGTATAAATAAGAGGAAATAAAGATTGTAATAAAACGCTAAATTCTCTGTAATGAAGAGGCTCATACTTAGAGAAGAACCCTAAATTTCTATAATCGATTCCCAATTTTTCAATATATCTGTTAGTTTCCTTCTTTAGTTCATTTGAGCAAGTAACATTTGGTATCATAGGCAAATCGAGATCTACAACCCTATATCATTATGGAGACTTGAAGTAAGGAGATGGATACGTTCATCAAGGAGTCAAAGAGGTATCAAATTGAAACCAATGGACAACTTGAGGTATCTTAGAAACCGATGCATGTACTAGAGGAGTTGGGGCAGTGTTATCCCAAAAGGGCGGACCTATAGCTTACTTCAATAAAGCCTTAGATCCAAAAAACTTAGCCTTGTCCACTTATGAGAAAGAATTGCTAGCTATAGTATTGGTAGTTCACAAATGGAGGGCTTAGTCGTTGGGGTCCAAATTCCACATCTATATTAATCATCAAAGTATAAAGTATTTTATTACTCAGAAAGTTACCACTAAGCTGCAACAAAGGTGGTTGTCCAAACTACTAGGATTTGACTATGAGATTTACTACAAAAGAAGGGGTAAAAAATAAGGCAGTTAATGCCCTTTCTAGGTATACAGACACAGACTCAGCCAACCTTGTTATATCAATGGTTGCTCCTTAGTGGATTTAGGATGTAACTTCAAGTTATGAATCTGACTCCCATGCTCAGCCTATTATTCAACAGTTACTTGTTAATGCACAGTCCCATCCAGACTACTCACTCTCCAAAGGCATTCACTGCATATACATTGGCTCACATGGAACACTTAGAGCTCAAATAATGACAGGCCTAATCATCCCTAGGAGGTCATTCTGGAATCTCTGCTACTATAGCTTTCATTACACAGACTCCAACAACGTTTCTACTGGCATGGTGTGAAAAATCAACTTATAGCTTTCATTACAAGTTATGATGTATGTCAGAGAATTAACTATGATTAGTCTGCATATGGAGGTTTATTACAACCATTGCCAGTGCCTGACCATGCTTGGCAACACATATCAATGGACTTTATTGAAGGCCTCCCTCCCTCTCATGGTAAGACAATGATCATTGTGGTAGTGGATAGACTAACCAAGTATAGCCATTTCATGGCCTTACAACACCCATACATTGCAGCTAAGTTGGTAGAGTTATTCTACAACAGGTTTACAAGCTTCATGGATTACTTTCTTCTATAGTGTCTGATAGGGATACGATTTTTATCACTGCCTTTTGGCAAGACTTTTTCACAACCCTGGTTACCACTTTGTCGCTGAGCTCATCCTACCACCCTCAATCAGATGGTAAAACTGAGTGGATAAATGCATGCTTGGAGACATACCTCATATGCATGACAAGAGACATACCTTCTTAATGGTCCAGGTGGTTATAACTGGCAGAGCACTAGTTTTAACACTAGTTTTCACTCTAGCTTACAGACAACACCCTTCATAGCCCTTTATGGTTATTCCCCTCCATTACTAGCCTTACCACCAATCACACCTCTGACCATACCTTATGTCCAACATTACCTGAATGAAATAAATCAGATGCTGCAAATTATCAAAGAAAAGTTGTCTATGGATCAAGAAAGAATGAAGTTTTATGCAGACAAGCACATGCCAGATAGAAATTTCAACATGGGGGATTGGGTCTATTTAAAGTTGCAACCTCATAGACAAAATTCTATTAACTTGCGCAAAAACCTCAAGTTATCAGACAGGTTCTATGGCCCTTTTCACGTTAGTGACAAGGTAGGAGCAGTAGCTTATAAACTTCAATGACCTCTCCAATCAAAGATTCACCATGTGTTCCATGTTTCTCAACTGAAAAAAAGATTGGCTCAACTATAATTCGTACTCCTCAACTACCATTGGTAGATTCATCAAAATAGATTCAAGTCGCACCGGTAGATATTTTAGCAAGACGCGTGGTGCTATGCCATAATAAGGTTCTCACCCAGTTACTGATTCAGTGGTCCAATTCCACAATAGTATAAGCCACTTGGGAGGATTGTATTTCCAGATTTTAATCCTTGAGGACAAGGATTGTTTGAAGGGAGGAGCAATGTCATGACTAAGAACTGAAATGAGAAGAAAAGAGTTGGCACTAGTGGGTGTGAGATTTGAATTTGAAAATAGGGTTAGAAATGTAATTTTTTCAGAAAAGTTAGTTAAGGAGCACATGGGAGGGACACGTGTAATCATCCCATTTACTCATATGAAATATAGTTAGTGGTATAAATAGGAGGCAAGAGGGGTGTAATAAAACTTTCAATTTTCTATAATGAAGAGGCTCCTACTTCGAGAAGAACCCTAAATCTTTTTATAATAGATTCCAAGTTTTTCAATATATTTGTTGGTTTCCTTATTTAGTTCATTTGAGCAATTCACATTTGTGACACAATTAACAAAAATAGAAGACGAAACGAGCTCTCTCTTGGAACAAAAAAAGAGAGTTTCGGGCATCGAATGAAGAGGGGGAAAGTAGAGAGAGATACCTATCCGATTCGAGACGAAAGAACAATATTTTCTTTGACTTCAGAAGACGAAAATGAGCTATCTTTTGCTCTAGTTTGAAATGCGGAGGAGTCTTTCAATGAAGGAAGGAAAGAGGAGAAAACTCTCAAAACCAGTAAGCCTTAAGGGTTTTTTTCTCAGCACCCGGCGCTAACCAGTGGTCCGTGCTGATTAAATTGTCATGAATTGAGAACCTATTAATAACTTTTGGTTCTTATTAGAAGTAAAAACAAACACCGTTCAAAGTAGACCATGTCTTATTCATAACAAAAGTTAGGGGTGGGCAAGAATCTCGGTCCCGACCCGTCCGACCCGGACTGGTATGGTCCCGAACCGATTTAAATTGGGACCAACCGGTTTATACAATTTTTATCCCGGTTTTCACTAATTTTGTCCCAAACTGTTCCGGTCCGTCCCGGTTACTACAGAAAGCCCAATTAATTTTTATCAATTCTAAGCCCCAAGCCCAAGTGACCATCCCTAAAATATCAGGACTCCCACTTCAACTACCCAATCACTCTCTATCTCTCAACAACTCTCTCTTATCTTCATCTCTCTCTGATCTTCATTTCAACTCAACGTAATTGAAGACAACTCATCTCAACTCTACGTAATTGAAGACGACTCAACGTCTTCATCTCAACTCTCTGATCTTCATCTTTCTGATATCTCTGATCTTCTCATCTCTGATCTCTCTGATCTTCATCTGATAAATTTCTTTCAGAACTCATGATCATATCCTTACTGTAGCGAATAAATCATGAGTATACGAATGAGAAGAGAACTCTTCAGCATATACAAGTTAAACATATTGTTGTGTACTTTGATTTCAAGTTCAAACTACAACTTTGACTCTCTGGATAGACAGCATGCTTGTAACTTGTTTTGGCATGTTGTACTTCTTTATTTATAGTGGTCTCTGTTTATTTTTTAGGTTTTCTTCTTGTGCTATATCATTTGACCAGAAGGTGAGGCAGTGCTGCAAGTATTATCAGCTGCCCTTTTTGGATCATAGTTTTTTTTTTGGAAGGTTTATTTTTTCGGCAATTTTTGTTGACAGTGAAGCAATCATGAAGCCTCCATTTGATGGAAATGAAGGTGTTGTGTGGGATCACCTCTGCCAAAGAGCGATCCAGTTTGGTGGTAATTTGTTGATCTTGCTGGGTGTTTGTTACAAAATCTCGACACAAACAAAACTTTCAAAAACTTCAGAAGTGCAGTGACTTGCTGGATGGAAGGTAGGGTTGAAAGCTAATATGGTCTGTAGCAGATTTTGAGTTGCTATGAGAGGTGACCATGCTCTGTCTGGTGTGTTTCATTGCAGTTCCCAGGGAAAAAAAAGGAACCGGGTAGCATGGTCCCAACCCGGACTGTCCTAGTTCAAAACAATCTAGTACTAACCGGGTCAGCCCCAAAAAATTGGCTTTCCCGACCCGTACCGTTCCTGATTCACTGTACCGGGACAGGGACAGGGACCGGGATTAGCTCGAACCCGGACCGTGCCCACCCCTAACAAAAGTTATGATCAAAATAAAAAACAAACACCAATTTACCCTGAATATTTTTGTGGGAGGGAAATTTTCGCGCTAAGTGGGAATCTCAAATGAAAAGTTTTGGGAAAAGAAAAGTTAGCTTGAAAAGTTAATGTGGTTTGACCAAAAGGGTTGGTGACAAAATTTTATAATATATTTTAATATCAAATTTTAGAAATTTGAAACAAATTTTTGTATAGGTATGGTTTGCAAGGCTGCTTACCCTTGGCAAGGGCATGGCAGAGTCTAAAGCCTTGCCAAATCCTTAATGATTAATTAGCCTTTTTGGTGTAGTGCTATTTCAAGTGGTAAATATGAAAATATTAAGAGACATTGGAGCTACGTACATTATTTGGTAGCAAAGCTAGCTTTACATAAACTTTCAAACATAAATAACTAATAAATCATAAACATAAATATAAAAATAATTAAAAACCATGATTTGATTCTTCAGACTTGACAAGGCACTCTTTGCCTCTGTCAACAGGTGTATAAATTTTGTTTTTTGGCAATCTAAATATTTGCATAAATTCTAGGGAGCGGGGGATGGGCCACCCATCCCCCCTCCCTAGAAGGGCTCAAATATTTGATGTAGTCTAAACTTATTCAATTTTCGGTAACTGGACTCCCACAGTCCCTTATAGAAATGTAATCCAAACCATTCTTGACTCAGGAATGCATCGAAATACTTGACATTGGATCCCATCATATTCTGGAACAATAGTTGTCCTCTAGGTAATTACTTTTGCAATTCCAAATGTATAAAAATCATATAATCTAAAATAAATATCATGATCCCCTAATAGGTATGGCAATGTACAGTCTCAGTTATAGGAAACCAACTATCTTACAAAACTTAAATAATCAGATTTGGGAGTGAAATGGAGGTTTTATGAAGCGCTAATTAGTACTTATAAAACCTTAAGTTGTTTAAATAAACATGTTTATCTATCTTACAAATCAGAATGGTGTTTGAGATAAAAGACGATCAAGATTGAAAGTTTAGATAGATGTTGATGGTGGAGATTCACTATCAACAATGACATTTTTGTAAATAAGCTACAAGTAGAAAGGCAAAGAAAATTGACAAAAATGTAGAAAAAAAATTAAAAAAAATTGATGGAATGCATATGTAGCTGAGAGATAAAAATTGTGTTTTTTTAAAATGTAAATCGCCATAGCTATCTACTTAGTTGTCGGATTTTAGTAAACTTGGTATGGTTGAAATGCATTTTTGAATATCTTTCCAATGAGACCAACCATTAAAACAAAAGCTTAAAGTTTTAAATATGTATATCACGTCGTATGCATTTTTTCAATATTAAGAAACATTGAAAATATAAAGATCTAACGGATCACATAGAGGGGAGGGGAGGGTGTTTGGCTAAAATTTATGTTCGCACATGACTAAAATACCCCTGGCCAAAGTTGAGTACCGAAGGCACAGGGAATACCCTAATCTATCTTACAAATCAGAATGGTGTTTTAAGGAATTGGAGATAAAAGATTGTCAGGATTGAAAGTTGGGAAATATGTTGAGGGTTGAGATCCATTTCCTATAATGGCATGTTTGTGAATATAAAACAACTATAAGGGCAAAGAAAATGAAAAATGGTGAAAAAGTTAGTAGAATGTACATGTGGAGGGGAGATAAAATTTTATGTGTTTTTTTTCAAAATTAAAATTGTCATAACTATTTACTTGGTTTTCGAATTTTGGTAAACTTGGTAGCGTTGATATGCATTTTTGAAGATCTTTCAAATGAAAACAGTAATCAATACAAACGCTAAAATATTAAAATTATATATTTTATAGTTAAATAACATATAATGCATTTCATGTCGTTAATATTTTTCAAATAAATGAGACGGGTCGATCATCTCATGAAAAAAAAATGAGACAGACATCTTAATGCACATTTAAACAAAAATCATGAACTTCATGTTTTGGCAAATTCAAAGTTTACGGGAGAACTCACTATCGGTGTTTGAATTTTTTTATCAACTGAATCAAATTTTGGCCGAGACAAACCCTAAAGTTTATATCATATATTTTTACCTTCGAATAGGCTTGCACTTCAAAACTGATTGAGGGCGAAATTGGGTATGGTCGCAAGGGTGTTAAGTACATGATATTTAGCAAAAAACAAATTGTGGAGTGTCAATGGCACGGGAAATACCCTAGTCTATATTACAAATCAGAAGGGTGTTTGAGGTTGGAGATAAAAGACGAGTGAGATTTATCAAAATATATGAATCTAACGGATCACAGAGAACTTAAAGCACCAAGAGATTTGTTTCATCTAATGGTTAAGATTTGTTTTATCTATTGGCTGAGACTTAAAATTAGCATTTATGTCTTACCTTCAATTAATCTTTAATAAGAGTGCATGGGTTCGATTCCCGTACCAGCATTTTGATATTTATTTATTTTTCTTCAATTGTTGATGGTGATGATTAAGACATGTAAGTATGAATGATGAAAACTTAAGGGTGATCACACATTTATTTTTCTTCAATTGGAGAAATAATTTTTTTTTTTTTTTTAACTTTTATGCTTCAACCAATTCTACCCATCACACATGTAAAAGCTCATATTGAATTTGAGTGCGAAAACCATAGGGAATACCATACCCAAGTATAACATATATCAACATGGGGAATTCTAATTCGCGAGGAAACGGGCGAGGGAGGGGGTTGCAACCCTCCATTCCCTCGAGATGTATGCCTTCGCGCATCTCGAGGGGGTTGCAACCCTCCATTCCCTCGAGATGCATGCCTTCGCACATCTCGAAGGAGTTGCAATCCTCCATTCCCTCGAGATGTATGCCTTCGCGTATCTCGAGGGAGATGGAGGGTTGCACCCCCTCCCTCGCCCGTTTCCTCGCTAATAAGACAAGCCCTATCAACATTAATGGGAAAGGTGAATGTTTGGAAGTAACTAGTTTTCTCCAATTCAGGAAACTAGAACACCGCAGTCCCTCTAGCTAAAGACAGAATCGGCACATTGAGATGCTAGTTGAAAACCGATTTTCTGTCCTATTGTATTGGAATTTCTGTTGTCTGCACTTGTCTAGCTAAGCTAATAATCATGTCAGTAGCATTTGTCGTATTTAATTACTTCCATTCTGTGTGGGACCTAAGGTAGACTCGATCGAATCTTTAGATTCTGCATGCACCACCATTCTTCCAATATCTTGATGGACATCTCCAAGTATCCCCATGCAAAAAGGCCAAATAAAAACGCAAAAATTCAAGATGTATAAACCTGGAAGATTAATATTATATTAAACTTGCTCCCTGATTAAGTATAAACAAAGCCGTCCTGACCGAGTATATAACCTCTATTTGTTTTCATCCTTCTTCACATGCTAGCTAAGAGCTTGAATGGCATCTTACCCTAGTCTTCTCTCATGGCTTCTTCCCTCATCCTTGCATGAGGGCAAAGTATCAACACTGCTTCCATCTGGGAACTTAGCAAAATCAGGTAAACTGAACCTTTTTTCTTAACACTTCATTACTGTAATCGAACCATGTAGCAATTAAGTAGGGTTTCAATTGGATACCTAAACAGTTAAAAGAATTCCTTTGGCTTCATTCATCACAAATATTACCAGCTTAGTTAGCAACCACAGGTTGTCCGCTCCCATGTGTACATTTCCCTTTTGTAATTTTTTTATACTAATTATTTTGCTTTTCTACTGTTTATCTATTTATTTAGAGAGTTTTTACGTGTATTTGGCTCGATTACACCAACTCTTTGTTAAACAGATATTTTGGGATATTTCGACTTTATCACACCAACCTAAAATATGTAACACCGACTTACCCTTTTTTTATTAAAACTAATATATCATGTATATTCAAAAAACTTGCATTTAAGATTTAAAAAAAAAACCATTTGTGTGAAAAAATCTTATTTTACCAAAACATGGTTGGTTACACATAGCAACTCCCTTTATTTATTTTCATCTAATTCCACATTGAAACTTTCCTTAGTAGCTGAAAAATAATTTCCCTCTTTGCCAGGTCTTCATAGAGTTTCTATAAGGAACGGAGAAAAATTATCAGAATTTTGCTCTAAATGCATTCAAGGTAACTGACACTACTTTCAGCATTGGACATTCCTTGTGACAATAATATCTGAACATTTATCACTTGCTTAGCATTTGAATACATTTGTACAAAATATTATTTTTAATTGGGAGTCTTATATTACCATACTACCTTCAATCAAATACATATTTATATCAGTTCGTTAACGATACAGTGCTATCAATACAGGTGTGTCACAGTATAGTCCATCCATCATCCAATGGCCAGACAAGGACTCCAAAATAAATAAAGAAAACGAAGGGTTTTTAAAGGTTAATAAAGAACTCAATGACATGGATATTTCATTTGGATTGTTCTTTACAGTAAGATGAATTCATGTTTGTTATGCATTTTGTCAGGTGTGTGAACTGAATGAGATAAAACAACGAATCAAAGTTGTTAAAACTATTTTGCAAGATATCGATGATGGTGATCTAAGCATCTCAGCTTATGACACAGCATGGGTTGCACTGGTCAAAGATACTCATGGGTCTAATGCTCCCCAATTCCCATCTAGTCTTGAATGGATTGTCAAGAGTCAGCTCCCTGATGGTTCGTGGGGTGACTGTGGTTTCTTCTCTCCTTACGATCGGTTGAGCAACACTTTGGCTTGTGTGGTTGCATTAAAAACATGGCACATTCATCCAAAAATGTGTGAAAAAGGTAAAATATTTCAATATCCTAATTTTAATGCCAAGGTTAAGAGCTATAATGAACCTAAGAACATGGTGTTCTGTTTTTTAGGGATGGCTTTTCTTCACAAAAATTTCCATAGACTCCAAGATGAAGATCCAGAACATATGCCAAGCGGATTCGAAGTTAGAGTTCCTTTTCTTATTGAAATGGCTCAAAATCTTGGCTTGGAATTTGATCTGGAGTCTCATGTTCTGCAAGATTTATATGCCACGAAAGAACTTAAGCTGAAAAGGTAAATGTCACATTTGGATTTCCACAGTATGCATTAGTAATTAGAACTACTACTGATGTGTTTATAAAATGTGTAAGGCAGGATACCAAAGGAAATGCTGCACAACATGCCAACAACTCTCCTGTATAGTTTGGAGGGAATGCCTGGTTTGGACTGGGAAAGGCTTCTTGAGCTGCAACACCCAAATGGGTCATTCTTATGTTCAACAGCATCAACGGCCTTCGCTCTTGCACAAACTAAAGACGAGAAATGTTTGAAATATCTCACAGAAATAGTTAACAGGTTCAACGGAGGAGGTAAATAAAATACAGACTAAAAATATTTGTTATGTTATTCTACTATTCGGTACTGATATAGCGTTATGTTCTCTAGTACCACATTGCTACCCCATGGATTTGTTTGAGCGTCTTTGGGTTGTTGATCGCTTGGACCGCCTTGGGATTTCACGGCATTTCAAGTCTCAAATCAAAGAATGTCTTGACTATGTCTATCGGTATGTGAAATAATCTTAAGCAAAATTTTTAGGTATAACTACTGGCAGTACTTTGAAGTGACGTCTACAACATTGTATGTCAGGCATTGGACTCCTAAGGGACTAAGTTGGTCGAGAGATACAATCGAACTTGACATTGATGATACATCTATGGGTTTCAGACTTCTGCGTTTGCATGGTTATGTAGTTAATGCTGGTAAGTTGAATACCCCGCTCTTCAAAACATCAGAAAAACACCGCTTACCATTCTTTCAGGAAAAAATCTCTCTTCTTCTTCTTTTTATTTTTTTTATTTTTTTTGGACTTGTTGCAGGCGCAATTCAGACTTTTGAGAAAGAGGGTCAGTTCTTCTGCTTCATAGGACAATCTAGTCAAGGAGTTTCTGAAATGTTAAGTTTGTATAGAGCTTCTCAAATGTTATTTCCTGGAGAAAAGGTTCTTGAAGAAGCAAAGACGTTCACATCTAAGTTCCTTAGAGAGAAACAGGAAGAAGCAAAAGTTGCAGATAGATGGATAATCACCAAGGACTTGGAAGGAGAGGTAAAATCAAGAAAATTGGATGATTATTCCCCGAGTTTAAACTTTAGAGCTGAGTTCTAACTTCGTTTCAGCCAGCTAATGAGACAAAGGGTATTGAACATTTCAGGTACAATATCATCTAGAAGTTCCCTGGTACGCAAACCTACCTCGTATAGAGACAAGGCACTACATTGACCAGTATGGTGGCGAGGATGATGTTTGGATCGGAAAAGTGTTATATAGGTAACCCTTCCAACTTATTCACTTAGAAATTTAATAGTCAGTGAAGCAACAGGTGGGTGTTGTGGTGCTTTCTATTTCATATAAACAGGGTTAATCCATTCCCGGCTCAAAGTCAGAAACTTTCTTATGAACAAGTACGAGTAATTTTCTCTACTTAGGGTAACCTAGTAAGACCTAATCGGTGTGTGCTACACTCTTAAGGATGCACAATGTGAGCAACAATCTCTACCTTGAGCTGGCAAAATTGGACTATAATCATTGTCAAAGGTTGCATCATTTAGAGTGGGTTGACATTCAGAGGTCAGTTCGAAACTAACACCCCTTTCTCTAGCTATCTATTGTGTATATCACTGTATCTTTACCAAAATTGATTTCTTGTTCATAAGGTGGTATGACGAGTGCAACCTAAGACAATTCGGGCTTAGTAAAGATGGATTACTCAAAGCCTATTTTTTAGCAATGTCATGTATATTTGAGCCAGACAGAGCAACCGAACGAATTGCCTGGGCAAAAGCAACAGCTTTGACAGAAGCAATCTTCGTATACTTCAACGATAAGGCAATCTCCATTGAACAAAGGAGAATATTTCTCCAAGCTTTTAATGGTGGCATTGCTAATAATAGAAATAATAGGTATATGTCCTATACCAGTAATCAAATCATCCATTTTTACAAAATTTACTTTTGAAGATAAACATAATGATATATTGTAACAGATTGAACTTGAACCATTCTGAGAAGGGACTCATAAAAGCTATAAACAGAACCCTACTCGAGATCTCATCAGAGGTCCAAAAGGTGCACCATATAAATGTGTACCGCAACCTAAAGCATATGGTAAGTACATATAATTCACTAAACATCTCTAATTCTCATTTCATTGATTGCTAAACATCACCAATTCCCAATTACTTGTTGCTAAGCATTTCCTATTCACTTATATTTAATTGTACAGTGGGAAGCATGGATGCTGAAATGGAAGACTCAAGAGGACAGCCACATTACAAATGAAGCTGCGCTGTTAGTGCACACCATAAACTTATGTAGGGGTTATTCTGTCTCAAGTGATGTAATGTATCGGAATGAATTCATTCATCTGACAAACCTAACCAATAAAATCTGCAATCATCTTTCTCGTATACGAAAAATCAAGGTTAGTCCATTCTCTCAAATAATGAGACTGAATTATGTACTCTTTCTTTCTCGATCAAATCAACATTGTCATTGGTGTCTATGAATAGGCTGAAAGGATGGAACATTACAGTGAGGAAACGTCTCTCAACCTATCGACAAGGACTGTGGATGTAGAAATGCAAGAACTCATGCAACATGTGGTGATAAGTGATGGAATCAACCATGAGATCAAAGAAATGTTTATGATAGTTGCTAAGAGCTTTTACTATAGCGCCTATTGTGAACCTAACACCATTGATCTCCACATCTCCAAGGTACTCTTTGACAGAGTACTTTGATGTTGTTATGTGACAATAATGTAAATCAATATAGAGACTTATGATTGGAAGCCAATTTGTAACGACCCGATCCGCACAGTAAGATATTGTCCGCTTTGGGCCCAACCGGCTCGCACGGCTTTAAAAGGCCTCTTACTATGGGGATCCAACCTCGCACATATATAGCACATAACCATCCCGCACTCAGGCGATGTGGGACTATGATCCCCCTTGGTAGCTAGCCCAACCCCTCTTGGGATCCACGGGCCTATTGGGCTCTAACCCTCACCCTCACCCTCCCCCTCAGGTCCGCCCACACAAGGGTCTCACAGTCCACCCCCTTAAGGCCCAACGTCCTCGTTGGCCACACAGGCACAACGTCCACGTTGCCCGAGGGCCCACCTCCATGTGGCACACTTCCGGCTGGGTCAGGCTCTGATACCATTCTGTAACGACCCGATCCGCACAGTAAGATATTGTCCGCTTTGGGCCCAACCGGCCCGCACGGCTTTAAAAGGCCTCTTTCAGAGTATGCACAGCGGACACTGGGCCCCTCTCTGGCCCTACTCATCCAGATATTGTCCTCTTTGGCCTATTGGGCAGCATTCCGCACCTCCCTCACCTCAAGGATTTGTTGCTTCCACCCACCCAAAGAGGCCTATGGAGCCCCAGTGGGTGGGTGGAAGCAACAAATCCTTGAGGTGAGGGAGGTGCGGAATGCTGCCCAATAGGCCAAAGAGGACAATATCTGGATGAGTAGGGCCAGAGAGGGGCCCAGTGTCCGCTGTGCATACTCTGAAAGAGGCCTTTTAAAGCCGTGCGGGCCGGTTGGGTCCAAAGCGGACAATATCTTACTGTGCGGATCGGGTCGTTACACAATTTCACTAACCTAACTAATAGTTTCTGTCCCTAAGCTGTATTTGTTCCCCTACTAATGCATTGATTTTCGATCCGTCTCCTCAATTTGTATACTAGTTAGAATAAGTAGTTAAAGCAGCAAATAAGAAGATCAAATAATATTACAGAGAGAATTCAAATATGTTTTCTGTCGAAGCTTCAATAAAAACAGACATCATTTACAAAAATATAATCACGAGCACATTGATTCACTAAGAACATATATATGTCTCTCCTTACAAGTCATAAACTTGCTTGCCAGTGAACTTGACCTCGATGGGGCTGACGTTCTTTCCGATTGATCGGAAATTCTGTCCAACACCCTCCCTACCAGGGTTCACCTTCTCAGGGTAGACACCATCCTTGGGGTGCAAGTACTGAACCTCCCCATTAGGGAAGACCCTGTAAAATTGGTACTTGATCTTGTACTTGGACCTCAATCTAGTCCCAAGAGCCAAACACTGTTCCTTCCTAGCCAACTTAAGCAAGTTAGGTCCTTGCCTCATTATGGCAGCACCTCCAGTGGGCATTTCAAACACTTGTTCCTTAGGTGAGTCCCATGTGATCACATAGAACTCCTCCACCTGAGCCTTCCTTAGAAGACCTCCGGTGCTACCACCGAAAATTGGTGATGGTGTGTTTGGGTCCAATTCAGGTGGGGTGAAGCCGACGGGGGCCTCCTTTGGAGGGGCTTCAGCGGTCTTCTCCTCGGCCTTGACCTTAACAGATCGTTGTGCCGCAGAGAAGTTGAATGGCCTAGGACTAGTGAATGACAGAGATGGGGATTTCTTCCATGAGGCGATGGTGCGGGTGTTGGAGCTTGGAGTGGAGATGGTGGAGGTGAAGAGGGAAGCCTGAGTTGCCATGGCAATGGAAGGGTTTGAAGGATGGTTGGTTGTGACAAGTGGTTTGTATGGAATACTAGAGGGGTTGTGTGTAGAGAAATGCATGAATTCAAGTGGGTGTTAGAAATAAAAGTTGTGGTATTGGATAAGGAAGTATTTCTTGGACCAATGGGAGAGTTTGTTTTGATAAGAGTCTTAGCTACACTTATTTTCTTTTTACTTATCTATCTATTTTCTGGTCCTTAGATACTCAGTTTGTCCTTTTGAAAGAGTACAAAGGGATCTTGCTTAGTGAAGTATAAACTATTTTTTTTATACATATAAGAAACTGGAATAATAGAAAATTGGAAGGGAAAAATAAATAACAAGAAAGCATAATAGACACTGAAATAAATAATTGTTAAAAAAAATTAATAATAATATCCTTAAAGACAGATTACATCGCTAACAGCACCCTTCTTATTGATCAAGTGTATTTGCCACATGAGGATTAAGAATTGCAACTCTTGCCTAGCACCACCCTAATTTTGGCGAAAGTGAGAAACTATGAAAGTTGGATGTTAGCAATATGCCATAATTCATAGTAGTATTTCTTGAGCAAAGAATGACAGAATGTTCAATTTTCTAGTGATAAAGTAAGGATATAGACAAGGGATTTATATTATACCATCGTGAAGTTGTCATTACACCAAATTGACTTTTTTGTAATAACCCCCAAACAATATCACTTTTAAGTTGTAACAGTCCACCAAACAATTTTACATATTTTCACAAAGTGATTCTATCACCATGAAGAGTATGGTACAAGTGATACTATTTATGGTGATCCAATTTATTGTATCAGTTTTTTTGTAAAACTGTTTTTCATTTTTTTAACTGAATTTAGTTTTGACTTGAAATTGTTTGGTGAATTGTTACAACTCAAAAGTGATACTGTTTTAGGGATTGTTACAAAAATGTCAATTTAGTGTATTGTAGTGTGCAGTGTGACCTCTCATGCTCGAACAATGCATTTTTCTATAAATTTTACACAAATGGCTCAAAATACAAATTGAATTTCGGATGTTAAAATTTTCACACAAGTACAAAATTTTATTAGGTCATAAAAAGTTAAAAACTTTATGGTGAATTCCTCGTGAACCAATGAAGTTCAATCAAAATTTTTGTTTGTTATTATTATTTTCCACTTTTTTTAAATTATTTTTTAATCCTTAACCCCTCCCACTAAAGATGTCGCCAGCTAGGTTCGGACCCTAGACCTGTAATTCCATTCGTCACAAGCCTATTACTGAGCTGGTACCCCATTGGCATTATTATTTTCCACTTACTATCTCATGAAGCAACACTCTATATTCTTATGATGATCAGTCCACAAAATTTTTCACATACCAAAATTAAAACAATTTCCACATTTGTTCTTATGTCCTCCTTGTAATTGGTATATCATGTGTGATTGTCCATAGTCTGAAGGACAAAAAAATGAATATATTTTCCTAAGACAACGATGCCATTAGTAGATAAATTAACCTTTAACAACTAGAATCATAATGTATTGGAGAGGGTAATAAGCCTGAAATATTTCCGAGTCGAAATTGAATGGATTGTCTAATCAAGTCCTTCGGCAAAGGAAACGACAATGTATATTTCATGAAAAATCATCTTGACTGAAAGAAGGTTGGGGAGAATGAACTGAAAGAAGGTGAAGCTTGCACCAAATTTTTCTTTGTGTTTGTTAAAGCAAGACAAAAGAAACATGTTATTTCAAAGATTACTACCCAATAAGGCATTGTCCTAACTGATTTGGTAAACATTATGTGTGAAGCAAATCATTTCTTTGGTATACTTCTTGTCTCAAGGATATGTGGAAGATTTTGAACTTCTTAATTGCATTCCCAAGCTTATTGACTAGGAGTAATGTGACGACTTAATGAAATTGCTCGTGCGGGAAGAAGTCTGCATTACTCTCAGTATCTTGAAGGATAACACACTAGAACCTGACAGATTTACTTCAGGTTTTTCCAAGCCTGTTGGGATATTATTGGATTGGATTTATGGGAAGTTGTTAAAGAGTTTTTTCAGCGCAAATCTGACCAGAGCAATGCTTGGGAATTTGGTATCGTTAATTCCCAAGGTAGATGAACCTGTTCAATTCACAGATTTTTGCCCTATTAGCTTATGCAATGTGGTATTTAAAATTTTTCAGTAAAATTATATGTTGTAGGCATTCTAGGGTCTGCCAGACATCATTTCCCATGAACAACGGGTGTTTGTGAAAGGTAGATTAATTACTGAAATTTCGGATTAACTCAAGAGATGATGAGAATGATTGGTAAGAAAGTTATTGGTGGGAACATTGTATTTAAATTAAACATGGAGAAGGCTTACGATGGAGTACAAGGATTTCAATTTTTTGTGTTTTGCATATTTTGTTTTGATAGTAGGTTTTTCCATATGATCTCGATTGCATCTCCCAATGTGGATTTTCCATTTTGGTGGTTGTTTCTACTATTCTAGGGGACTCAGACAATGGGGATGTTTCATCCCCATTACTGATGGTGATAGTGGCTGAAGTTCTTAATATGAAACTTTTGAGAACCTTTCGTAACAAATAAATTGGTTTTTTCTACACTCCCAGACTTTGTGCGCCCTAATCAATAACTTATTGTATGCAAATGACACGCTAATTTTTCTTAATAGCAGGAAATCATCGGTAAAAGGCTATATGAATTTCTTGCATAGGTACTGCTTGTCGTCCGGGCAAAAAATCAATGCTAAGAAAAGCTTGCTTGTGGTGGATGAGAAAGCTCTAATGGAGCGTATTGTGGCTATATGAACCTGAACTGGGTTCCAATTTTTTGCCTAGGAGTGCCTATCTACCAATTAGGTCGTTGTTGGATTTCCTTTTTTGATGAACATGTAAACAAAGTTCATAATTCATGGAACATTGGAAGGCAATGCTCTTATCGCCAGGAGGGATAATCATTTTGGTTAAGTATGTTCTTTTGTTCCATCTCGATTTATATGTTGGCCGCAACTTGTGCCAATTAAAGTATTGAAGAGATAGAATAAAATTATTGCATATTTTTTCTATGGAGACCATGTAGGCGAACATAAACGTAAGTGGGTGTCGTGGAAAATTTTAAGTTTGCCTCTTAAAAAGATTGAATAAAATTGTAAGGAGGGCTGGGAGTCATATATGTTTTTCTTGTGGTGAAGGCACTTTGTTTAAAAGCATTGTGAAAGCCAATGGGTAGTAGCGCAGTTGGTAGATTTGTGGCTGATGGTATCACAAGTCTAGAGTTTGACCCTTGCCAGAGGTATTAATTTAATGGTTATGAGATCCAATAAAAAAAAAAACGTTGTGGAACCTGGTGAACACAAATTCCTTGTAGGCAACCTACATACGTAGGAAGTGTCTTTTAAGAGAACTGGTTTGGGCAGGACATTTTTCAGCGATCGGGTTGGGCTTTGCAGAGGATAAATGGCCCAACATCGCTGAATTGTTACAGGAGGATTTCAATTCCTTGGAGAGCGATATTCAGTTAAGAGCTCGTGTTTTGTTTCAGACGAGATTACAAGGGAACTAGGATGAGGACGATGTTAGAATTTGGGGTCCTAATACAGGTTGTTTTCAACAAGGTCAACTTGTGATATGTTTAGAAACATAGGTGTAGTCGATAGAGTGTTAAAAATCTTTGGCATCCTCTTCTCCCTACGAAAATTTCAGTTTTCATATGAAAAATTCTAAGAGAGCTCTGCTAGTGAATAGAAAAGTTCGCAGATGCTAGTCCAATCTTGCTTCCAAATGTAGTTATTTTCTTTAAAGTGAGTTGGCAATTAAAGTTTGGACATATTATGAACATATTTCAATATTCACATACGAATACCGGCAGAGGTGTATACTCTACTTCAGGTTTGGTTCCAACGTGCCAATCATGTTTTCAAAGTTGGTCTATTGTATAACCTCACACCAAATTTGGTTAAAACGGAACAAAATTTTGTATGAATGCGAGATTTGGGATGTCAATGAAGTCATCATGAAGGTTTGGTATTGGCTACATTTGGTGATCAAGGTCTTTGTGCCAAAAAATGCTAGCAGGAATGCATGGATTCTTGAATCAGGTCCCTCCTTTAATCGTGTAGTGGTTGTTTCCATTTAATGGTTGGATTGCAATAAATGTGGATGGTTCGTCTTGCAATAATAAGGCTGCAAGTGGGATGATCATGCGTTATGAAAATGAGGAGTGTCTTGCTATTGCCAGACATGTTTTCTTTGGAGATAGCACAAACAATATGGTTGAAACTTGGGTTCTCCTTGAAGGGTTGTCCAAATCCTTGAGGGTGCAAAGATGTTTTATTCAAACAAGACTCTGGGCTTGTAAAATGTTGGTCTTATGATGAAATGTGGATTCCTTGGTTTCTTGACAAAGCTTGGAAATACATTAGAGATTTGTGTTTTATGTTGGACAACATTTGCATTCATGTGTTTAGAGAGACAAATGCGGTGGTGGATACTTTGGCTACTTTGGCACAATCATGTGCTACTTCTACCAAATTTTTTTTATTGGAAATCTCTCGTTAGTAGATCTAAAGCTCTTCTCATGTTAGACAAGAACATGACAACTTATATCCCTAAAGCTCTTCTCATGTTAGACAAGAGCATGACAACTTATTTCCGTAGGAATAAAAAGTAGATTTGTCTGGGTTTTTTTTAGAAAGGTAAAGTCATAATGTACCCCCTTCATTAGTTTATATTTTAAATCCATTTTGGACATTAGTAATTAAGGTTTGGTATCCCATAGTTTCCCTCCCATCCAGAGGTTTTGAAAAAGCAAATGAATGAAAAGAAGATTGACAAATTAAGAAGATAAAGAAATAATATTGTTCATTTGTACAAATCTGCACTAATTGCATGAAGTAAAACTACATCTAAGCTGATAATCAAGTTAACCCTAAGACAAAGGTTTTACCTAATTTGAAGATAAGGTTAGTCATTGTGGAGCTTAGGAAGGGTGGGCAACAATCCCAATCCATCACATTCCGACCCAGACAAGTATGGTTCTGAGCTGTTTCAAACCGCGCCAAAAAAGGTTCTACTATTTTCATACCGGTCCCAGACCGGTTGGAGTCGAGACGAGACCAGTTCTAGAAATGTAATTCGAATCCATCCTGGACCGTCCCGATTGCTGTAGCATAGCTACAAATTCAAAAATCCAACAACCCTGAAAGTGTCAAGCCCAATTTGGCTTGGACTAAACCCAAGCTAGACTTTTTTCTCAGTACATCAAAGCCTTTGAAACCCAATACGACTATTTGTAATTAAGTCCTATTTAGTATTGGGCCAGAGCCTCTTATAGAGATGACTAAGTAACACCCAAGCCCTAACACTTATCTCTCTCTCTCTCTCCTTCGAAGAACTCAAATTAAGGAACCGAGTCTTCACGATTCCATTAATAGTGAAAACGGAACGGCTAAACCCTATATTTCGATTTGATATGTCAAATTGAGACCTAAATGGGAAATTTGAGTTGGTGTATTTCGGGGTTTGAGAGTTTTTTTATGGATGTGATCCAATTAGGGTTTATGGAGAGGTTGAGAATGAAGAGATCGAAATCTGAAGAATAGAGAGTGAACCGTGAGAGCTATTTGAATTGGAGGAAAGAGAAGCATAGGTGGTCTTTCTAGTTTTCACCTACTGTGTTCTAGTGTTTTCACCTACTTGATCAAATTCTAGACTTCATATATTCAATTTCTTGTAAAGGAAAACTCAATTTCTTGAACCTTCTCTACAAATCCCTTCCACTCGCTATATCGCGCTATGCTCAACTTGGAGAATCGTCCTCCTTATCTCATCTCATTCTTTCGACACCTCCTCAATCGCCCTACCAAGATCAAGATTCGGCTTCAAAGCTTCATCTTTCTTGCGCCGGAGCTCAAGCAAGCTCTCCTCGCTCGATAGCCATCGTCCTTGACAAAACTTCCGCTTATAAAACCCTAAGTGATTCGAACTCTTCGAGAAGTGCATCATTTCATAGGTGAGATTCTTGGAGTTGGTCCGAGAGATTTGGATTTGGGGGTTCTTTGTTGTTGTTCGGTGAATCTTGTTCGATTTCAGGGACAATTTCATCCATGTTGTTGATGATGCAATTGAGAGGGTGGAGATCTTGAAGTTGTTTTTCAATGTAGAGGAGAAGAAGCGAGGGTTTGAGAGTTTTATTGGATTTTCACGGTTTTCTTTCTCTTCAAGACAGATGGGTTGGGCATTTTTAGGCCCATTCGGGATGGCATGGTTCTATCCCGATTCAAACCCGTCCGGGACCAATCTTGAGCCAACCAAAAAAGGGGAATTCTAACTGGCGAGGGAGGGGGTGGAACCTTTCATCTCTCTCGAGATGCGTTAGTGCACACAATTTGAGGGAAATGGAGGGTTTCACCCCCCCCCCCCCCCCCCCCCCCCCCCCTCCCTCACCCGTTTCCACCCCCTCCATTCTAGATTGTTTCGGTCTCGTTTCACTGGACCGAGGCAAGCCCAATCTTGAATTGTGCCCACTCATACCAATTGTTAACTAGTGCAATTATGGGGTTTAAGAATTGATTGATACAAGTTCATAGTAATTGATAGTTGACAGGTGAGCTCACCTCAGCAACAAATTAGCTCCTTCCCTGCTTTGTCTACCCATTTCCTAATGTACACAAGATATTATGAAAACCATATATACCAAATTTAAATGTCAGTCAACTGATGCATTCCCTCATAGGCCTGATGCTGAAGCATTGTTTTCTCTGTAGCTAAATAAGACTTGAGGTCGCTTCCATTTGCCAAGCTGTTAAACTCGATCACCCGTGATGGCATGGATGGATAACGCTGCAGACAAAACCTTATTAATCTTTTTTATAGACTATAGATACTTGAGAGTCGTCTTATCATTCATGATGTGAGCTAGATTATTGGTGTAGATCTTCTCAGGAACTGAACGTTCAGAGATACCAACAATAGTCACTACTAGTGTAGTCAAAGCTATGGATTTTCACCACTTAAAGCCAAAAGCAAAGCGAAGCGAAGCCATGACATCTCGCTTCACCTTGGCCAAAGCAATGCCATTACATGAAGCAACAAAAAAATATCGTTTTTTTTTTTTTGCACTTTTATTGAAGCATGAAGTGTCCAAAACAATGGCTTCGTGTTACAAAAGCGTCTCAAATTTTTATTTTATTTTTCGATTTTTCTTACTGATTTTTCTCTAATTTTGGTCAAAAGAAAGAATGGAAAGGGAGAGGAATGAAGAGGAATATAAAAAAAAGCAGAAAAGATAAGATTTTAGGCGAAAAAACCAGCCTGACTGCTCGAATGCGGGCGAAGGGGGAAGAGGAAGACGATGAACAATACGCAATTATCTTATTGATTTTCCTTAATTTTGGTCGAAAAAAAGAACGGAAATGGAGAGGGAATGAAGAGGAATAAAAAGGAAGAAGATATGAGAATGTTTTAGGCGGTGAACGACGCAGGAGGACGAAGACGATGAACAATACACACGGAAGGAGGAAGACAATGAATAGTACGCGCATGGGCATTAAAAAGCTAATAAGATCATTAAAAAGCTAATAAGATCATTAAAAGCACTTAGAAATTACATGGCAGCTCACTCACATTATTCAAAGCAAAGTTATCAAACCCAGCCCTATACATTAGCCTTTATTTTCTTGTTAATGTCAAAATGAAGGGCATCTTGTAGGAAATAACCATAGTCCTTCCTCGTCCAATTCAAATTCCAACAAGAGGAGAACAACTTCAAAAATTTTGCCATCAATGTTTGAGACTTCCTCATGCCCTCGCTTCAGAACGTAGGTGATAAATATCCCATCTTAGACCCCTCCAAGTCCTCCAGAGATTCACAAAGAACTTTCTACATAAACCTTTTACCCTAGGAAGGATTCACCTCAATCCTGAATTCATCGCCATAACTCGGTTCTCCAGTTTAAACATACCTGCACACAATGCTCGAGGGATACAACCTATCAACTAAAAATCCTAAATGCCTTTAAATCTACAAGGGAAATGTTTAGATATGTTTTTGTTGGGCACAAATTGTGTAACCAACTACCCCCACAAAAACTAGACAATTTTGAAATTTCTAACTCCAACAAATTTGTCCCTCACTTTTGATGATACATCAAATAAGATTGTTATCACAAACATACACGTGGTAGAGATCGTCCATCACGATGATCAAGTATCCCAAGACCAGACCAATTTATAAAGCCCAAAAAGGGCAAATCCAGTCATAAAAGCCCAAACAGAGCTTGTCAGAGGCTCAAATCCAGGCCCAATAGAATTCTCTCATAAAAATGATGAACGTTATAGAGAAAAAGAGTCATGGAGGGAGTTACGCCTCTGAGGACATATCTTCATAAGGAAGGAGACTGTTACAAAGAACGTCTCCTCTCGTTGCGCCTCACATGCTTAAGTTACGAAGATAATTAATATCGACCATTATATAAAGTAAAGGGAACATTTGACAAATGTATGCAATTTTAACTGAGTCATGTCCAGATTTATCTCCATATCCAACTGAGTTACTGACTTAAGCATCAGAATGCCTTCGGCCACCAAAAAGGTGGTACTTGGCAATCTAACATTTGTTTTGCAGGTCATACTTATAGAAGACCAGATTTTGGAGCATCAATTTGGCATTGTCCGTAAGGAATGATAGTTTCCTTTCAAGAAGAAAGTCTGCAGTAAGAAACTTCATCGGTTCTGATTAGCGATTAAAAAGCTTTTAGAACAGATGGAACACACTAAAGACCCTCAACTCAGCAACAATCAAAGTGACTCTTTTACTGGTGAAGTCGTGTTACCTACAATGCATGCTTCAACCCCAGCAACAACTCTTGAGCCGACCATGCCCGGCGACAGAGAGCCACAACATAGAACGATAGCCCAGTCATCTAAAATATCTTGCGGCATTGCCACGGATCCATGCGTGGATCAATTCATGACCAAGATGGATCTTCTTGTCAAAATGGTGGACAAACTCACTCAAGAGCGCGCTCAATTTGCCGACCACGATTGAAAAAGTAATCAAAGTTCCTACAGAACCTCAGCAAGAAAACATCAAAAATAGTGAACTACCAATAGATGGCCCCTCTCAGAACGACAAGACCATACGCGAATTTCATTCAGGATCAAAGTGACAAATCCTAACGTGTTGTACGAATAGGCCAGACTGACGTTCTCTAACACGCTCATGTTAACTCCTTTACCAAAAAAATTCACTCCGCCAAAGTTCGAGACATACGATGGCGACTCTATTAAAGATTATCTAAATTCACTCCCATTGTATAATTATCTAAATCTAGACTCCCCGAATAATATGGCGACTCTATTAAAGACCGCCCAAAACCACATCACTCTCAAAGAGATGGTGGTTGCCAGGAGGATGAATCTGAAAAGATTATGCCAACTGAGAGAGGAGAGAAGAAGGATGGAGGAGCAATAGGCCTCGAGAGGAAAGTGGTAAGACGAAAATACATCAAACCAGTGGCAGATCCAAATTCGACCAACAATAACTCGAAAGATCCACACACGAATGATCGACAAGCAAATTGTTCACGACTTTGAAAACAAATCGAGCTGAGGTCCTGAAAACTATGGCGAAGTGGGAGGACGTTAAGTGGCCACCCAAAATGAGAGGAGATTCAGTCGGGCGAAATAAAAGCATATATTGTTTTTTCCAAAAGGACTACGGGCACGACACCGAGGACTGCTACAATTTGGACGAGATCGAGCGCCATATAAAAAAAATAAGACCACTCGGAGAGTTCATTAGGCGGAGAGTTCATGATAAGGAAAAGTTCCATACTGGAAAATCAAGTACAAAAAGCATGTGCAACAGGCCAGGAACACAATTGGACAACTCCAATTCTCGCATATATAATAAATGGAGAGCTTCCAACGAACAAGATGGAGGCACGAAAATTTTGAAACCAAGCAGCATGGTACACAGTGATTAACGACAGACTCTACAGGAGATATGCCACTAGCCCGCTATTAAAATACTTCTCACTCGATGATGCTGACTATGTTTTGCGATAAATTCATAATGGTGCATGTGGAAACCATCTAGAGGTAGAACACTAGCCCACAAAGCCCTGCAATTGGGATATTATTGGCTGATGGTGCAAGCGGACGCAAACAAACTTGTTTGCACTTGTGACAAATGCCAAAGATTTGCCGCGTATACTCACATGCCAAGCCAAAATTTAATCCCAATGAGCGGTCCATAGCCATTTGCATAATTGGGGATGGATATCGTAGGACCACTCCCAATCTTCGACAAAAACAAATTCCTCTTCGTAGTAGTAGATTACTTCACTAAGTGGGTGAAAGTAGAACCGTTAGCAAAGACAGGATAAGTTCTTCTTGAAAGACATAATATGCAAATTTGGAATCCCAAAAGTAACTGTCACAGACAACGGGAAACAATTCGAAGGCAAGAAGGTTAGGGAGCTCGAAGTATCGAAGGGATTGTGGACATCCGAATTGCCCAACATCCTTTGGGCATATAGAACAACGAAAATGACTCCAATAGGGGAGACTCTTTTTTGCCTCGCATGAGTCTGAAGCACTGATACCCGTAGAAATTGGTATGCCAACATTCAAAATCGAAGAGTTTCGAGCAGAGGACAACAATGAAGCACTAAGAGTCGGATTAGATGTCCTCGAAGAAAAATGAGAAAATGCTTCTATCAAAACAGCTGCCTACCAACAACGGATGGCCAGCTACTATAACGAAAAAGTAAATCCTCGCACATTCAATGTCGGTGACTGAGTACTTCGAAAAATTCAAATCAGCACAAAGGAACCAGGCGCGGACAAACTAAATCAGAATTGGGAAGGACCATACAAAGTGATGAGAATCAATAGACCAAGGACATACTGGCGTTAGAAAATGTGGAGGGCGAACAACTACCAAAACCGTGGAATGTTGAGCATTTGAAAAAATATTATCAATAAAACTCCTTTACACCCTTCACCTCGCATTCAAACAATGAAGTCTAGTCGGGACAAAAAAAGTCATATTAAAGATTTTACACAAAGAAACACACAACACGACCAAAGTATCGGGCTACGAGTAAAGTCTAAAAATATGTATCAGGACAAGCAAGTCTGAAATAAACATGAAACTTTTGACACATGAGCTGGACTTTTTATTTTGTCGACTATAATGTACGACATCAAAATCCAGATGTGAAAAGTCGGATTCATAAAAAGTTTCCACTCGACTAATACGTCAAACATCGAAGCACACTCATTAAAATTCGGACAAATAAGTCAGAATTCAACCAGGGATGTTGAAAGCAAAAAACTAAGTCTAACAAGTTAGATGCAAAGACATACTGCGTATAAACGATAAAAATCAATTAAATGAGATTCTCATTGATTTTCTAATTCATTACATCAAAAAAGGCTACATGAGGATAAATATATGAAGAAGACCAATAAGAATATTCAAGAAGAGACATTTCTATTAACAACAATATCACTCGATAGGACGGGTTTAGACAGGCGAAAAAATGGTTGTTACTCATCAACATGGTTACTCAGTGAATTCGGAACGGGTTCCTTATCATCCTCGAATACTTGCTCAGCGAAATAACGTTACTTAGATAAATCCTGGCCTTGCGACTCAATAAAGTCTAGGAAGTCATGACGAACCATCAACTACTCTTTTCCAGTCCACTGTTTCTGCAGTCTTTAATTAAGTTCACTCTCAACGGCGTAAGCCTAGCAGAAGCCGCCGATTTGGCAGTAGCAAACTCGGTATTTAACCGAGCAACTTGCACCATAGAAGCTTTCAGATTGGTGGAGTACTCTACAGCAGAATGCTTGGCCTCATCTCAATCAACCATTTGTTCGCACAACTTCTTCTCAACAATACTCAACTGAGAACACAGTTTATTCAACTCCGTCTCGGAGGCCTGGAATTCAGAGGCAAACTTATTCCGAATAGCCTCAACGTCCTTCAGCGAAGTCCGAGTATCATCAACAACCTTCGCATATTCCTTGCACTACACTCTCAGTTAATCAAATTTATGGAGAACATGAGATAGAACCAAGGCATGCCCTGCCATCTTCCACTCAATAAACGCCACTTGATCGTGCGCGACCTTATAATTTGACCCGATAATGCCTACTTAAACGAGGTGTCTCATCCTCTCCATGAGATACTTGAGACCTCCATCGAGATGATTATATGGTGTATGAACAGGCATGGGAGCTCTCTCAACCAACTACCCATAGCAATCGACAATGAGATTGCGAGCACTGTCTTGCACGTCAGCCTCATAAGACCAGCTGAACTTCTTAAAAGCAGTAGGATGGGTAGTAGAGATAGTAGCATGCAAATTCGAAGTACCCGCGATGACAGAAGAAATAGGAACCTTAGAACCATGACCACGAGTAACGACTTGATCTTCCAACGAGGAGTCGAACTCGAAATCAGAGAAAGTCTTCATGCTGTTTGAATTCTTAGACATTTCAATACCAAGCTAGAACATCTTGTTGTCGATAACACGTGAATCATCAACGAACAAGTTGTTGAAATCGAGCACGCCATACGAAAAGCTAAGATTATTTTCACGATTATCCAAAGAACGATAAACCTCTTTCTTGCTCCTCTCTAGAGTTTGATTATCTCCTCAACCTCTCGAACAATAGCATCAACAACATCACCACCACCCTTCCCAGAAGATACACGAAGAAGGGGAGCCCTGGTAATACCATGAACCGAGATAGCAAGCTTCTTCTTATTTGGGACATGACTAGGACTGATCGCCAACAGCTTAGACAGACTATCAGGCCTGGGAACTTTTCTCTTTCTAATGCTTGACCTAACATTAATGACACCTCTTGCAATAACAGGAGCATTGCGATCAGTAGGCTTCTTAGCGGATCTCACTTCCCAATCAATACTAGCATCACCAATGACAGACGGAGGAGTATGCTCCAGCCCCTCATCTGAAATGACGACAGTACCAACGCGCGCAATAGTAACTTTCAAAGCACAAGCCATCGTAAGCATTGCACGATTCGTCTTGCTTATAGTGCATAGACCACTACGATCAAGGATAGGGGTAGGCAAAAAGGTCGTGAAACCGCGGATTCAAACCGGACCAAAAAAATTTGCTTCAAACAATCCAGATTTTAAATTTGTAATTTTGATACGGTCCAGATCCGTTATAAAACGGTGCAAGTCCGAATCCAATTATTTAAAATGAAACGGTCTCATTCCAACCCATTTGTATAACACCTGTTCACCAATCGTTATATGATTTATGACTCATATCTCCATACAAATCAAATCATGCTTTAATCAATGATAAACTTCTCTCTATGAGTTGAAAAAGTAGGGTTTCTGCCATTTTCGTTATGTTCTTAGAGTAGTACTACAATGCATGTATCTCGATGCAATCCTACGGTACCTAGTAGCACCAAGCAAGATACCAGGCACTTTACCGGTGCACTTAAGAAAAAGAGATGTTCTTAACTTCTTATTCTTGTCTTTGTGACCAAAAAATCTAGAGAGCCAGGCCTGCGTCAGGCCAGTCCAATACCATCCATCATCTCTAAGATGTTGAAAATGGCCAAATCTCAGGGATAATAGATAGTATTGGGCTGGTCTGGATGTGCGGGCCCGGCTCTAAACCCCTTCACCTTTATACCCTCTATGTTATCTGATTCATTGTTTCTTTGTTCTTCTTCTATTCAGACTCTATGTCAAGGGCACCGTCTTGGGCTACAAGAGGTAAGAAGGCGATAGAAATCTCCCGATTTATTGAAGATATGGGGTTTTGTTTCCTTGATGGATGGTGGTGATTTGTGTTGTATTTAGGTCGAAATCGAACCAGTGCACAAACCAGTGTTCTAAAAATCGGTCTAGGTGGCCGCCTAGGCGCTAGAAGGTGGAAAACCGCCCAGATTAATGCCTGGGCGGGCAGTCTGGGCGGTCTGGGTGGGTCTAGGCGGGTCTGGGCGGGGTCTAGGCGGCCTGGGCAGGCTAGGCGGTCTAGGCGGGCTAGGCGGTCTAGGCGGACTCTAGGCGGGGTCTAGGCGGTCTGGGAGATTTTTTTTATTTTTTTATTTTTTAATAAGGTTGATTGTGTTCTTATTTTATTTTTCTTTTCTATTTTTTAGAAATAAACTATTTAATTATTTTTTTAGAAAATCTCGGGAATGGGCTTTGATGATGATATGTCTAAATGTAGCGAAGGATGATTACTTAATGGAATTCTCAAAGGATCTGCCGGTACCAATTTTACTAATGTAGATTTTATCAAACTTAACTGAGGTTATCATGCAATTTGAAGAAAAATAAAAGATTACACAAATTCAAATTTATATAAAGTACCCATCATGACCAACTTCAGTCATTTGAGTTTTAATAAATTTTGTTCACGATTGTTAATTTTTCATGTTTTTAAATTTTGCATATGTATATTGACATTAAATTGGATGTAATTGATAAGGTATTATGTTTAACTTTTGTAAATTATTAAAGTTATAATACAAAACCTAAGACCGCCTAGGCACCCGCCTAGGCCCCTGGGCGCTAGGCACCTACTCGCCGCCCGCCCAGCGCCTAGCGATTTTTAGAACACTGGCACAAACAAATCTCTAGTTCAGATCGAAGGAGTGAACACTCAGGAGGACGTTGCTTGGTATGCTGGGAAGCGTATGGATTGTTGGGGAGACGATGGAGAATGGGGCGGAGGTGGGGTGGGATTGGATCTGGGTTTTGGTTTTGTTGTGGGGGGTTTGATGCAAATGAGGTGTTTGATGTAAGTCCAAGAAAGGAAGGAAGAGGATTTGGAGGTGTGGGGTTTGGTGGGGAGGTGAAGGTGAGTTTGCTGCATTTAAGGGGAGAATGGGATGGAGGAGGAGGAGGGGAAGATGAAGCATTCGAGGTGGAAAAGGATGAGGAAGACTAAGAGGAGGTGGTGAAGAAGGAAGAGATTGAGGATGCCATTGTTATGTAGAGGAGTGTTGTTTGAGTTCTGGAAGTTCCATGAATGAATGAGTTGTGCAAGAATAGTGTGTTTAAAAGGAGAGGGGTTTGGAGGAATGATGAGAAGACCCACCAAATTGAGAAGAATGGAAAGAAGAAGACGAGTATTTGTGGGGTGTGGTTGTCTGGATTGTTTCAATTGTTGGTGGTGGTGTTTGGATTGTTGGGTAAGTTTTTCCTTCTATGTTAAAGAACCCTTTTTGTTTACAATTGATGTTGTTGTTTGATCCGTGTCAGTGTTCTGATGGTGGGGTTTGTTTGTTATGTGCAGATTGTTGTTTTGTACATGTCCATGCTGCCTTTGTTCGACAATGTTGGTGGAGCTAGCTTTGGAATTGATTGAGGCACCTCTACATGTTATGGAGTGGTTCACATCCAAGATCCCTTGTTAGTTAGAATCAATAATTCTAATTGGCGAGGAAACCAGCGAGGAAACGCGCGAGGGATGGAGGGTTCCACCCCCCTCGCTCGCACATTTCCTCGCCAGTTAGACCGACTCAATTAGAATAGATATAAAGATAGGGAAAATTCTAAATGGCGAGGAAACGGGCGAGGGGATGAGTGTGACCGCTCACCCCCCTCGAGATGCGTGCTTGTGCTCACGAGATGCACAACTACGCGAATCTCGAGGGGGATGAGTGGTAATATACCCACCCCCCACGCTCCTTTCCTCGCCCCTTTCCTCGACAGCTAGAATGACTCGAAAGATAGATAGAATATGTTATTCTTATCTTGATAAAGAAAAACATAGATTGAATTGAATTGTATTGTTCTTTTCTTACAGTATTTTCATATTTCTTTGTAAATTGGTAAGTATCATTGTTAGATAAAATTTTATGTTTATGTGATTTCTTTGGTTTACAGTTCTGTGGTTTTTGAAAATTAAACAAGAGGAAGAGTGAGTGAGTGATTGATTCGGAGAAAAATAACTGGATTTTCTCCGCTGACCCATTGTCCCATTGTTTGTGTGTCTGGTTGCTTCCAATAATTTTCCTGCAATTTCCAAAGTTGCCCACAAGTGGTATGTGGTGATGTGGGATCAAGAAATGCAGGAGCAGGGAGTCCAAAACCTGGAATCATTTGAAATCGCAGGAATCAGACTGTTCTATACGGTTCGAGTTAGGTTCAGTTTCAATGTTCAAAATGAGGCAATTCGGATCGGATCGGATCCGTTAAATTTAAACGGTTCGAGTTAGGTTCTTCTAAATTTTGAACCGATTTGGATCGTGTCCACCCCTAATCAAGAATATTTGTAGTATGAAAAGCTTTTACTGGGGACTTGGGCAGCATATTAAATCAATCACGAAACTCTTGCTCATCAACAGATAAAAACAGTTTGTTCCTCTTGGGTTCTCGGAATGATCACAGAATTTGCACATTGCATAACTTGGAATAATCAAAAGTAATGGACGCGTAAAACTAAAGCATCGATCAGTCCCTATACTCGCCCCTGAGATTTTCAAAACAGGATGGACTAGGAGATAACAAGTGTAGTTCGTGTTTACACTAAACCCCACCACGGAGTGCAGAACCCTGATGTTCATCGGGATACTAGATAAAACGACCCTTACTAAAGTTGCGATCATTACCTTCCATCCGTTAGGAACCATTTGCACAGGGGCGATGCCCAACAAATCTAGATACTCCCACAAGTTTTCTGAAGTCGGAAGCCTAAGACTTGTTTGAAACATGCCAGGGTACAACGCAATGTAGCCATGGCTCGGACGACAAGGGTTGTCACCCTCGTCAGACAGGACGATCTTGAGGTCAGATAACAATGAATAGTCATAACGAACACTATCCAGAGTCATTTGCGTCGCCCGCTTAGGCGAGAAGTAAGCTTCGTAAGTAGCAAACACATCACTACTTAGAAACTTGAAGCTAGTCATCGTTATGAGACAAAAAAAATGAAATAGAAAGAAATCATAGTCTGAGAATGAAGAATACGTAAAGAAGAAAGTGTTGTTCCACCTCCTCATTTTTATAGGATTGAACGACGAAATGACTACTCGTAGGAAAATGTGCAAGACACGATAGCCACACGAAATCCCAAAAATCATGCCGGAACGAACAGGCGGACGAGACATCGAAGAAACAAACGCAGTAATAGCTAGTAACGACATTAAATGCGTCGTGGTGGTGAAATCGAAAATTCAACCGTCGTACGGTTTGTGGTTACGTAAGCATACCCACTAACTAAGGGGGGAGCAGTTGATGATACATCAAATAAAACTGTTATCACATCTATACACGTGACATAGATCGTTCATCACGACGATCAAGTATCCAAAGACCAGACCAATTCATAAAGCCCAAAAATGGCGAATCCAGTCATAAAGCCCAGACAACGACTGTCAGAATAAATTGTAGTTAGAGACCCAAATCCAGGCCCGATAAAGTTCTCTCATAAAGAGGAGGAATGTTACAAAGAAAAAGAGTTGTGGAGGGAGTTACGCCTCCGAGGACGTATCTTCATAAGGAAGGAGACGGTTACAAAGAACGTCTCCTCTCATTACGTCTCACATGCTTAAGTCTCGCAGAGAATTAATAATGACCATTATATAATGTAAAGGGAACATTCGGCAAATGTATGCAATTTTAACTGAGTTCTGTCCAGATTTATCTTCATCTCTAATTGAGTTACTGACTTAAGCATCGGAGTGTTTTCGACCACAAAAAATGTGGTATTTAGCAGTCTAACATTTATTTTGCAGGTCAAACTTATAAGAGACAAGATTTTGGACGCATCAATCTTAATAATGAAATTTAACAGTAAATAACACGTCCCTTTATAAAGTAATTTTAGCTAATGCCACAAATAATGTGTGGGATACAAAAAGGAATAAAGAGATATACAGTCACAAAGAATTAAATGTACTTTCCAAACTTTCATGTGGTTATGAATGTGAATAAAAATCTAACTTGATCATGTTCCAAAAAAATCTAAGTACTTGTAGTGAATTTATTCGAAAGTCAAGTCCCTTGATCCCAACCCGATGCATTGTTTTTATTTTTTATTTTGTTTGGGTGCTTAGATCCTATCTTATAAATCCTATGCAATTGTTCATAATTTATTATTATTATTTTTTTTAAATTTCCCATGCAATTATAACTTTTTTTGAATCCATGGCTCTAACTAAGGATTGCGATTTCGTTTTTTGAGTTAATTTCGATTTCTGATTTTAATAAATATTTCGGTGTGCAAAGAAAAAACGTAAAAATTTTGAGGATACATGAAATATATAATAAATTTCGAGGTTGTATTAAATATGTGAAAAAATAATATGTAAGTAAATAAATGTATTAAACACATTAAATGAGACCAAAATACTTATCATTAGAAAATCAAGGGGTAGTTTAAAAACTAATATATAAGTAGAAGAAACAATAATTAAGAAATTAGAGTGTAGTTTCAAAAATCAATAATGTATAAGCAGCTAATTTTTGTATTTTTACGAAAAAAATGAAATTTACGAAGAAAAAAAAACCCCAAAATTTACTTGTTGCCTGAAAACAAGATCATCAATCTTTTTTTGCGATTTTGGGTGTAGAGGATACTGGAGGAGGCGCAACTGGCAGAGGAGGTTTGTTGGAGAGATTTGGCTTTGGATTTTGCTTCAACTTCTCATTTTTCTTCTTCCCCAAGTTTTTTGTATTAATTTTTTTTGATGTCATTTAAATGACTTCTTCTTCTAGGGTCTGACACTTTTTCTTCGCTTCTTCATTCAGGAGATCTATTGGTTTCAGGTTTCAATCTCAACTACGTGTCTGGCATAACCCTGGCAAAACTATTTGCACCAGAAAAATGATATTCTTTTAGGAACCTTTCTTATTGTCAAGGAAGGGGCAAGGAAACCAGCGAGGGGGAGGAGTTTTACTATTCATTTTTCTCGAGATTTGTGTTGATGCGCATTTTGAAGGTAAATGCATGCATCTCAAGGGAAATGAGCGGTCACACCCTCCCCCTCGCTGATTTCCTCGCCATTTAGAATTTCTGTTCTTCTAGTGTGCGGTGAGAAAACCAAGATTGTAATAGCTGCAAGGCAAACAAATGCATTGCAACCTCAAAAATACTTAGTTCGAAAATACTTAGTAATTATGATTTTGTAATTAGGGTGATATGGCATGATTCAGGAACGATGATGGCCCTTCAGATGTTTATCAATATCTCAAGGTTATAAAAAAAATCATCTAATCATGTCGCGTAACTTTGGTCGCAAAAAACTTGGTTCCCTAACCAAGTTCAGAGTTAAAAGCCACCAAAAGCATCAGGTGCATCAAATTTATTGAATAACAAAGCAATGCAATTTACGACGTTCATTAAATGAAATAAAAGGCTCTAAAATAATAGAATTTTTTTTACATATATCGAACACACCCTTATACATTTCTTCTGTCTCTATGTGATAATATTGTCTATTTTTATATTGCGCACCTCAAACCAATAATGAATTCTTACTAAATTTCTTAGCAAAACCATTTCATCCTATTGCCGCTTCACCATTTCATTTGCTTCAATATCATGTAGAGAAACCAATAAAAAACACTTCAGACGGACGGTGTTGTAACTTTGTATTATCCCAACCTAGTCAATTCCATTTTAAGTTTGGAACAACCCCCAACTTCCCAAGAGCCAATCAACCATTGGAAGTAGTTTCATGTGGAACTGAGAGAGATTCATGAAGGTGAGTGTGTTGAGACTTGGTTTCGAGTTTTGTAGAAATTTAAGAATTTCTTCTTCTCCAGTAGTCTTCATTGTAGGAATTCTCAACCAATGATTTTGATTTCATTCTTCGATATAATTTCGGTAAGGTAATTTTAAGAAATTATTTTGTTATGTATAGAAAAAAATGTAAAATTTTGATTGTAATTTTGAAGTTATCATTATTATTTTAGCATTTTAAATTTTTATATATTACATAAAGAGTATCACAGAACTCGTAATGTCATACAAACATCGTAAAATTTTGAAATTTTTCGAGAAATCACATTCCTTAATCTCAATAAATACTTAGAGATGTAGACAACGATATGGAAGAAAGCATTAGACAACACACAATTCAGAGTCTTAAAAATGAAAGACAGAGATGGAATTGAAATACAATTGTTCAAAAATAAAACAATTGTACTCTAACAAAAGACGAGAAGAAGATTAGATGAAAGGTAACTAACTAATTTTGGCCCAAGCTCGAAAAGATTGATCAAAAGAGAGAGACGATCAGATATTGAAGCGAGAGAGAAATTATCTTACTTTAACAATGTCGAATCAAAAGGCTTCACCGGAGAGCTCTTCTTCTTAGCCCAGAAACTTGTTTGAGTTAGTAGCGATGAATTCTAGGACCCAAAGCAATAACGACATATGGAGGACCATTCCTCTTTTTGATTAACCAGTTTTCCAAAACCAAAGATATCTCTCTCCTCCCCCAACGAACCAAAAACACACACACACACACACACACACACACGACACAAATCCCTCTCTCTCTCTTCCACCCAAGCCCTAATATGGATTCCAGTCTCCTCCTCTCCCCCTCCGTACCAAAACGCCCCTGCAGCAGCTTCGTCTACCCACCAGTACCAGTACCAGTACCAGTACCAGTACCAGCACCAGCACCAGCACCAGCACCAGCAGTGCCGGCTCTGTCCCTCTCTCAATCCGAGCAGATGGATCACCTCCTTGAAGCATTTCTAGGCTTCTCTGATTCCTCTTCCGCAGCATTTCTCGACTTCTCCCTCGAGCGCATCATTGAATCTAGGGCTTCCGATTCCGATCAGAACAGTTTGATCGAAAGCGCTCTTGGTTTAGGTTCTCTCCTCTTGGAATCAGGTAAAAGATTGCAGCGAAAACGATTCACCCATCACAATTCCATCTCCTGGCTTCTCCCCCCTGATCTCACCATCAAAGTAAGTTTTTCAATTCTTGTTTCGTTTTTTATTTCAAATTTAGCGATTCTATAGTGTTTAATTGGTCCAGTAGATTGAATTTTGTGGATATGATGCATAAAATGTCTGAAATGTAAAACTTTTCAAAATTCTGGGAACGGACATAATTGTGGTGGTGTTATATATATATATAGTGTTTTGGTCATGGATGTTAAATTCTCAATAGCTGAAGAGTGAATGTTAGTTCTATTCTAGATGATGAGTAATGCCAAGACACGAGGGGTGGGGGTTGCAACAATGCTTCAATTGCTACTCTATCCATCTTCATTATTTTCTACACATATTCTAAATGTAAAGTATAAGAGCAAGGAAGATTTGTAAGTGTGACCACCAAAATCATTATCCAATTACCCTCTGCTTCTCATTTTTTTTTCATTGGTATACTTCAGCTGACTGCTGCTTATGAACCAAACATTCCACAAAATTAGGTTAGCAATTGGTGAAATAAATTTTTTGAAATTAGAGATGAAGAGAACAATCCTGTGTTTTCCTCAAATCACCATTTGAGTACACAGAATAAGTTTCTGTTGAAGTACATTTGAAAAATGAAATAAAATAAGGAATTCGTGCTGAACTTTTAGTAGATTTATCAAAATCTGTTAATTGAGCTGTTTTCTTGTTATTTATTAATTAGGGGCAATGGTAATTTAGGGGAAAATATGGGTTTTTAGTAACTTTTTCATTGCGTCAGATTAACAAACCTTTTGCTGTTTTCTTCCTAGTCTTGTTTTTGAAAAGTTTTGTGAAGGCTTTCTCAGTTAGCTTTGCACATGTGACTTGTCGAGATTAGATAGATGTGATTGTAGAGTCTCATGTTTGCTATACCTGTAAGACATAAGAGAAGCATCTTATCATTTGACATATTGTCAATATTCTTTTAACTTAAACAAGGAAATGTTAATTTCTTTGCAACTTAATGTACTGAAAATTTACCCTCTTACCTGTGTTCTGATGGTTACACAATACAAAAATTCATGTGTTTATTAGCATTTTAATAGACTTTCGTGTCTGCAAGTCCTATGAAGTGTATGCCTATGAAGTTTAATTCTCTCATTAATTTCTTGTAAACTTTCTTGAGTCAATACCTGATTGTGTTTATTGATATGAAGGTGTTTTCAATGCTTGATACCCAAAGCCTTTGTTACGCGGCAGCTACTTGTTCAATGTTCAATAAGTGTGCCATGGATCCATTATGCTATACGAATATTGACTTAACTACAATAGTCCCAAAGATCAATAATATGGTTGTTTATACAATGATCCAACGAGCAGGGAGGAACCTCCAGTAAGAATCATTCTTTCAAACATTCATACCAAGCCATGTTTTATATTGTCTATGAAGAGATTAGGTATTTCTCTATTCTGCAAGTATTGTTTAACACTGGGCTTCCCATGTTCCTTGATCATTCTTTGGGAATAGTTATCACTCTTAATATTTATCATTTGAAGGATGTTGTGATTTATAATTGGTTTTAAATTCAGGTCACTGAAGCTTGGTGTATTGCCTGCACCGAATACACCAAACCCTAATTGTTCTATGGTGTATACCATCAGAAATTCAGATGCTGGAGTTTCATGGAATGAAAGGAGATCCCGACAAGGAAAGGAATTATATGTTCTGACCAGGTCCTGCTTATCGTCTTTAAGTACAGATGGTGGTTGTTCTGGGTATGATTAAATTAAATGGGATCTCTTACTTTGAGGTGATCCTATACAATTTTATTTATACTCCTTTTGTTTCTTTGTACAAAGGGCTCTCTTGAGGAGGTTGCACCTCTACAACATTGACAGAATGGGTAACACCGGACTTTCTACAGCTTTGTCATCCTGTCCTTCTCTCCTTGATCTGAAAGTTGTTGGCCTGTAAGTCTTGTTCATGCTGAAGCTTGCATCTTTTCGTACTAATTTAGGTTATGCGTCTAGGGACTCACTTTCCAGTCTACAAGAATGAACATTCTATCATGCATGAAGCACAAGTTCCACGAGTGCTTGCTACTCAAAGCATTCTTTATTGGAGATGCCCATCTCCCTATGGAAACACTCACGAGCTTATTCTTCTTTCACATATGACAGTAGAGTGTGTTTTGTTCCTAGACATTGTGTTTTGTTGTGGAGATGTCTAGTATTGAGAGATCAGTATGAATTCATGCCAAGAAAAAGCATGTGTGTCATATGTTTTACTGTGAGAACCTAAAGTTCTTTGCACAAGATTTTTGTTTAGTGGAAAAGTTTTTAAGCTTTTTGTTCTTGCATAATCCTCCATTGTGGATTTTCTACACCAATCATTGATTTTTTCAGAGTCGTAAACAACTGTTTTTCGACTATTTCTCCGTCTTACATTTGTTACTCATGCAACAAAAGCAAACCACTTTTAGACTTCAAAGAGGAGAATATTGATTCAAGTTTAAGAGACACCATTAGCATTATAGTGCTTTAGGCTCTCATTGGTGCTATTTGTAGATTGTTTAAACTACTTAATGGTCTTGATGCGTTACCGCGAGGGATCAGCAGAGAGATGAAATTAAACATGCATTCTAGCTCTTTGGACAAAAGTCAATTTACTCCAGTTAGCTGTACCTGCACTTTCGTGAAGTAAACATAACTATCTTGCCAAAGTTAACATAGCTGTTGTACCCAGTGTGTCTGCATAACACCATAAGAGAATGATAGTTACCAGAGGAGCTTACATTGATTTCATATGTGTTTAATGGGTTATGATACTAGAGGAGGCCTTCAAGAGAAACTATCGAAAAGATGTTATTGAAGATTTGAATGCACCGAGCAGTGTAATCAGCTAAAACATTAAGCTTTTATATATATATACACGAATCATTTACGCCACGAACCCTAAAGTTTGTAGATAATTATAATTTCTCCCCCAAACTCGAAAAAATTACAAATTACTACCTGGCTTTTCAAAGTGCATTACAATTCCTACCCTAACTTTCTATAATACCAATTTTGCCCATATTAAATAACCAAACTACATTTACATTTTCTTCCCTCAACCATATAGATAAATTTCTACTAATAGCTTAATCCCATATATTATTTATAATTAGAGATTGCTCTTATTTGAGATTATTTATTTTTTTCTCTTTTTTTTTTTATCAATTTTTTTGTTTTCTAAAAACAAAAATCACATATTATTATCAACAAAGCAAGCATATCATTCGCAAGAAAAAATATTTACAAACATTATTTTATTATTATTCATGGAGATTCAAAATTGATACCACCATCGCATTCAAAATTATAAACATAAACTTGAAAAAAAAAAATTTAAATGATAACATCCAAAATAGGATTTTTCAATTATAAATTACATAAAAAAGTATAATTAAAGCCTAATCAAGTGTATAGTTTCAAGTACCGCTTCGAAAATAAAATCACTCAAACATGGCTAATGCTAGAATTCTTGTTATTCTAGAAACAAAGAAAGGGAAAAGAAAAAAAAAATCTCAAATCGAGGCAATGTTTTATTATTAATAAGATGAGGGGATTAAGCTATTAATCGTAGTTTATCTAGTTGGTTGGGGAGAGAATATGTAAATGATTTTTGTTTACTTAATATTGGCAAAATTGGTATTTTAGGTGGTAAATGTAACATCGTTTGAAAAGCAAGGTAGTAAATGTAGTTTTTTCGAATTCAGTGGAGAAATTGTAATTACCCACCGATTTGAGGGTTCGTGGTGGAAATGACTATATATATATAATCCTTACCCTAAAAACTAATTTAGATAATACATGACTCATGATAGCCCCTTGTCTTCTTTTTGGTAGGGTCATTCAGGGCTACTCCTGTTTTTTCTTGCATGTGCTTTTATTTCTTCAATACCTAACAAAAATGACACGCTTACACGAGTCCATAAAGACACTTTTATCCTTTGGACATTTTCACCGCTGTATGCTCGGTCAGGCTTGGCATTCTTGCACTTTTCTTACTTACAAATGAGTATGTACAATTGGATTGCACTTCAATCTGTTTAATCTTGATGAATAACTGGGAACATATGGGGCCTTCAGACCCTTAACTCTGGTCTTCTTGATAGTCCTATCGAGCTGATACAAATTCTGGAGTCGGTGAGCACGAATTGTCATCTGATGGAGCGTTTGTTCGTTGAATCTAAATCAGGTAAAACATCAACATCGTTTTCAGATCGTTTTCATGTTATGCTCAGATAAGTTTCTGATCTGGCTCCAATTTTGTATTATCAGGCAGAGATGACAGTTTGAAATTACCAACATGTGTTGATCTGGTAAATGGTTGTCCTCACTTGATTTTATTGTCTCTCAGAGGATTCAGGCTGCAAGATAGCAAAGCTCAAACACTGCTTAAGGTAACTTCATGATATGATATTAGCATAATGCTTTTTACACTGTAGTATGTCAGTCAGTACTACTGAAGCAAATCGCTAGTTTAATCAAGACCGCTGCGGACAACATTCCCCTGAATACTCTTAAAATATTTGTACCGGTTAGATTGACAATTTTCAGGGTTGAACCTAAGACCTGATCAATTTTGATTCTATATTGTATTGGATAAGTTGACATTAGTTAATATCGAGTAGAAAATATTGTAAAAGAAGTTTGAAACTTTATGTTTTAGTTTGTATATCTCAAAGGATTTCTAGATTGTTCCGAATCTTATTTGGTTGAAGTTTTGGACCCAACTTTTTATACCTGATAACTATCCCATTATCCGCTGTGATAAGCATGGTTTGGGCAGAGACAGCCCTTGGCAACACCAAATCATGGATTAAGAAATTTGGAATGAGTTGATTTTTCTGGAGATAAAGTTTATGCAATGATAATTACAAAAATCAAAGTGATTCTAAAATTTGTAGGTTGACAATGGCCCTTTAGGAGGAACCCTTTTTAGCATTCGTTGTGAATTGGGACTGTATTATTTAGCTGCCCTTTTCTTGTACTCTCTGCCTTCTGTGCTCTTTTCAAGGTTGCCTAGGAAGCATGGACATGGATACTAGTGAAAATTCTATAAAAACTAGGGTACGGAGATAAACAATGTCTCATTCCAACCGTAAGAGAACACAATCATCATAGTGGAATAATGCTTTCTGAACAAGGTCTATACAGTTGGCTGAAGATTACCTCCTCACCAAACATCAATACCTCATTCTACATGTTTAGGATACATACACAGGTTAGGATGAACAGGCCCAAATTTTGACAACATTTATTGTTAACCCTCATAGAAGTTGAATCAATGATTGATTTTTTTTTGGTGAGGCTGATATTCTCACAATATATGGTGTGCTTTGTCTGATGCCTCTCAATGATCAATCTTTTGCTTTTTGTAGGGATTTCGTAAGTTAAGAGTTGCTGATTTTTCGACATCTTTCTCAATTACTGGCAGCTTTTTAAGGTTTGCTCTTCTTGAGGTCTATCTGAAATTATTTTCTTAATTCAACTTTTTAATCTAAGAACTACACGTTTTCAGCTTTAAGAGCTGTGGCAAAAATGGACATCCACTGGAGGTTCTGCTCTTACGTGATTGCATGCACCTCAAAGAAGTGAGAATTATGTTATTTTTGCATTTGCGTCTGGTTGGTATAAGTTATCTCCTTTGCTAGTGTTGAAAAAAGTTCCTTTTTTTGCAGTCAGAAGTAGCCCGGTTTGTAACAGCAGTTCTTGCAGGAGATTTCAAATCTCTTCGATATCTTGTGAGTGGAGGAAAATCGTTAACTTTCTGATAACTTTATAATTGTCTATGTAACACTTATATCTGAGCTAATAACTTGTGTTTGCTTTTTATAAATAGGACATATCCAATAGGGATGGCCTAGCTTCGGATGGTGATTGGTATAAGCGGAGTTTTAGCACAGGGTAATGACTAATCAAATGCCATCTTGCGTGATTTAATACTCTCTCTTCTGTGCTAACTGTTGTATTGGTGCAATTTTACAGAAACATTCCTGTAAAGCAACTCTCAGAAGAACGACCTCAAATACATTTGGTAGCCGAATTTCCTCCGGATGGCAGGTGTTATAATGCTCTAAATTCTACAATTCATTTCAATGAAAAGCGTGGCATTGAACTAACAACATTTTTTTTTATCTGGGTCCATCTTATGCTTATAGCTTTGCTGAGATGGAAAACGACTTGAACAGTGAAACCAGTTCACTGTCGCAGATGAGCAGTCATTCATCAGATGTCTCCATGTCTATGAGTACATCAATGAGTAGATCAGACAGTAGCTATAATAGTGACCAGGGTAGTGGTAATGAAGATGGTCTTGGACGTTATGGCTTGTATGACGGGAGCTCCGATGAGGTGGACTATCTGCCTGGTTAGTGGAAATTGCAGCCGCTGCAGTGTAAGTGGAGTTTGCATTAACTAAGGATTCTCTGTCTCTCTCACCCCCCTCCCTCGACTTAATCACCTAACTCTTGGTGTTTGATTTCGCACCATGATGGAGGAGAAAACTTATAGGTGCAATTTCCAACAAGGCATAAGTTTCCTTTTCTTCAATCAGTGATTGGCTGATTGCACTATGGGAAACTTCTGCCAGTCTGGCACTGCATCTCCTCTCATTGGAAACAAAAGATAACCCAAGGGCTACTCACTCCAACTAATGGATGCTTTAAATTATAGATTTTTCATTAGCATTTTATTTTTTGAAACCATCATGTTTAGAATTCTTAGAAATTCTGTATATTTTGTGTTGTGTGCATTACTTACAGGGCCTACTAAGTTCACTGACATGTTCTTATTCTATTAGGGTGGCTCCAAGAATCTATCAGAGTTTAAGAAGTGATTTTCCAGCAATAACTGGTTGCATGTCAACAGAGTATATGGTCATTGTGCGTCGTACACTGAAGATGTGTTGTAAGCTGCAAAATTCGCTGTAATATTGAAGATGTGTTGTAAGCTGCAAAAATTCGCAGTAATGAGTTAAGCCATTGTATCCCTCTCAGCATTTACCAAAATAAAAATTAAAGAACCTTGTTAAACAGAGCAGTAAGCTCTCATAATCATAATCATGCAACTTGGCCATCTCCATTTATTCTGGTTTAGCTACTTGTGCCTCATTGATTCAATTTTAAATGGGCCAATCCAATAGATTATGCGTAGTTTTGAATGCATAATCATTATCCCCTGTGAAATGTGGGTGGTGATGCTGATCAGTGCGATAGTGTAGTTCTTGAACAATGTTGGTAAGTGGAATCTCTACAAGTCACACTATTTCATGTTCATTGAATGAGCTTCCTTATCATCTCTGTTAATGACTGAAAAATTGAACTTCGTTTGTATCCTAATAACTCGAAGCGAAAGTATTTCTAGAGAACCAAGCCAGGCCTGAACTTCACCAGGCCCAATACCATTCATCATCCTTGAAAAGCTCATAATGGCCCAATCTAACACCATCACACAGATAGCGACCCCGCTGTTGAAAAATTGATATGAGTCTTACTCTTGAGGAATTATGCCATTGAGGTTGACCTAGTCCTGACTGAATCTCAAATTGATGTTGCTCCTAAACCATCCAAATATGGTGAGGATCACTATCATTCTTTCTTTTTCAAAATTTTTTAATTATATTGTTGATTTTTTTTTTCTTAGGATGATTATTTTTTGATGTAAAACTTTTTCCACTCTTTTTAAATTTTTTATTTTTTTATTCAAAATTTCTCCCTAGAAATGTTTCTATTGAATCAAACCACAATGCAAAATTATTATTATTTTTGGTTTTTTAACCGACTTCTAAAAAAAAGGCTTATTCAGGATTAGTCCTTAAAAGATATGATATTGCGAATGTCCCTGGACCAATGATCCACATTCATTGACCGTGTCTGCCCTCACGTGCCTTGCCAAAAATATCCTTAAAGCCATTACATGTGGACTGCAATTGATGTGAAAGAATTCAATCCAGACGATCCATCGTAAAGTTTTTCATATAGACTACTTGGATTGAAATTTTGTACGTACCCCAATTGATTACCATCTAGGGATGGCAACGGGGCGGATTTGAGCAAATCCATTCCCGATCCGTCAGGAATAACGGATCCCCAAATCCGCCCCGCCAATCCGTTTACAATTTTAATTAAAAACAGTAATCGCCCCGTTTACGGTTTGGAGTTCTGTTACGGTTTGCTAACCCTTGGAGTTGCTGGTTATCCATCTAACTACAGTTAATTGTACTTCATTCATTAGATCAGTACCACAAAATTACAACAAAAAATTACACAGAATCCATACAAAAATTACAAAAAACTATACAAAAAATTATAAAAAAATAAAAATAAAATAAAATTTGATCCACAGAATCTCTATCTGAGATCCTCAGAGATCTGATCTCATTAAGATGATCTCTTGCAGCTAGGGAAAGGCAGGGAAGGGAGGCGAGAGGGAGGCGACCGAGATGGGTGTCGAGTGAGAGCTTTGAGTGTCCATGAGAAGAGAAGGAGACGACCCTCCGGCCTTCGTTGTGAGAGAGAAGAAGGGACCCTTCGGCCTCCGCCGTGAGAGAGAAGAGACCATTTGGCCTCCGCCTTCGCTATGAGAGAGAGGAATGGACGACCGGGACGACCCTTCGGGCTTCGGCCTCCGCCTTCGCTGTGAGAGAGAATAAGGGGAGAATGTTCGACCTTCGCTGTGAGAAGGAGAGTAGGAGACTTGAGAGTATTTTTGTGAGATGAGAGTTAAAAGAATAAATGATAGGTTTATCCCTTTATATAGTCTAAGGGTAATTTTGTAATTTCACTAATTAAACGGATATCCATGGGGCAGATACGGATAAATCACCCCAATTAATAAACGAATACAGATTGGAAATTCGTATCCGCCCCAAGATCCATGGACCTTTTACCAAATTCGCCCCAAACTAAACGAGTGGGACGGATATCCGTAAAAATCCACCCAACTGCCATCCCTATTACCATCATCATATACAGTCTTGGAGGAAAACTTCCCCATTTTGCATCTCCCTTCTCTCTCTTCTCCCTCTACACTCTGCACTGAAAAAGAAGTCATCTTCGACAACTCCATCTTCTCCGGCTCCACCTCACAGACACACCTGCAACACCAAACCTATTCTCCCAACCCTTTGAATAGAACCCATCTCCAACACCATCCAACTAAATGAGCACAACTCCATCCACCTTCTCCATTCCACAACCCAAACCAACCACTATACACCCTCAATCTCTCCAATTGAACCACACAACCTCCCATAATCAACCTCACACTACCATTTCCAATCTGAGTTCGCCACCACCACAATCCTCAATCAACCTCAACACTAAAACCCTATTCACCACTCACTCCATCAAATCTCCCCCAAACTTCCGTGGAGATGGTACGGTGGGTTGGTTTTGCTGGCTTCGACTTATGAAAGAAGTGAAGAAGAAGAAAATAGTAAAGGTTGATGCTTAGAGAAATTTACAGAAGAAGGAGGTGGGTGTGTGAGAATGGATGAGGAGGTGGAGGATGGTAGTGGTGGAGCAGTTAATATTCTCCATCGCTAGAATCCGCTGCATTGAAATCTATCGCATTGGGCTTCGAATTGGGTCTCCCTCGAAGAACCCCATCTTTGGAATTATTGAGATCTCCACCTGATTCGAAGTTTTTGGTGGCTAAAGAAGCGCAGATGATCGTGTCGTCCTTCCTCCCTCTCTGTTCAAATAAACAACACCACCAACAACCCCTAATGATAGGGGCATAATTAGGCTATTTTTAGTACCATATTTCTATATATATTTTTAGCTATTACTTGTTAATTATGGTACTAATTGCTATTTTCATGTTTGTGTAGGTTTCCAATTACAATATTTTAAAATAGAAGCAAATTGGCAATTTAGAAGTACTAATTGCACAAGGAAATCACACAAGCAAGGAAATCACACAAACAAGGAACCCACACAAACAAGGAAACCACAAAAAGAAGAAAACAAGAATAAAAAGGGGACGATACCTGGCTTTGAAAGATCATCCATCCACAGCCTCCACAACAAGCCCTAACCCTTGTTACAGCCGCAATTCCTCCCTAATTCGCACCCATCCAGCAATAGCATTCATCCACCGCCTCCATCACACCCATCGTCACCTCGCCAAACCCTAGCCACCATCACCCAGAATCCATCCACACCCCGCCATCACAACCACAGCTCATCAATCGTCCTCATCCACAGCAACAAAAAACCACAACCTACATCCATCTCCTCCACTATTCATCGCAATCCAGCAATCGCCTCCATCACCTTCTCGCACCATCGTCGATAAACCCTCGTCTTAGTCCCTCTCGCTCTCTCTCTATCCCTGATCGTCGCCAACCCTAAACCCATCGCCACCGTCTTCATATCTCTCAGCCGATCATCGCCCTTCCGTCGCAACACATTCGCAGTCCAATCTCACAGCAAAAGCAAAGATCGAGAAGGAAGAGAGGTGAAACAGGTCGCGAAGGAGCAGATCGCGTGAGGAAAATGAAGGAAGATATATCATGCTATTTGCACCCCTGCATTCCACTCAGTATCACCACGCACAGGCGACAACTTTCTTTCTAATATCTTTCTCTTATTTTTAGTTTGATATTAATTATGTATTGTTATTCGAATATAATTAATATGTCTAGCTAAACTCCTCTTAGTTAGGGGTGGATTCGAAGCCCCAAACATGTGCTTTATAAATTAATTGAATTTAATCTCCCTTGCTATTAGTGATTGTGTTTTGCTTAACTGCTTTATAGAAAACTTTTTTTGTATGTTTGTTAAGGTGGCCAATTTAGTAAGCATGCTAGGATCTGGGGCTAGTGTATAGGAGAGTTTCACCTAATTGTTATGATTTTGTACTCACAAGTAGTAAATACCAATGAACGTTGGTAAGGTTAAGTAGAAACCTAGGCAAGAACAAGATGTTGATCATACTTGTAATTGCCTAGTCAGTGTTCATATTTTCCACAAAACTTAATGATCTTAGATTGTTTTTTTTTTTAATGATCTTAGATTGTTGTCTAACTTGCGATTCATGTTTAGATAGCATGATAAGAATAGTTTGAAAGCGACACTTAGTTTAATTCAACGAACTTGGGAAAATAATAAGATTAATGCAGTGCGGTCACGGTTAGTCTTGAGCATTGTCTCTCACGAGTTAGCAAGTAATTATTGAAGATTGAGTTATAAGCATATGTTTGGTGTGTGGAGATAAACCCTTAGCTAATTTCTCATCTTTGCCATCTCTTTAGTTTTATTATCTTTACAGTAATTTTCGTAGTTATATTCATAGTTTAATTTAGAAAATCCAATCCCCTTTTATTTAATTAATTTGGTTGTTAGTTGTCGTTAAGTTATTATTAGTGTTAATTGACAATCCCTCTAATCCCCGGTCTAGAACGATCCCTACTTATTCTATACTACAATTACAAAACAGGGTATTAAGTTGTGTGCTACTAAAATAATGCATCAATTTTTCGCGCCGTTGCCAGGGATTAGAAAAGTTGTTGATTACTTAATTAGTTTTTATTTATTTAATTTTCTTTTTATTGATTTTTTTCTTCTTTCTATCTTTATCTTAGGTACTAGTTCATGCGCAATAGGAGATCCAGTGAAAATTTAGTAGAATACGATTCAGAGCCTGAGAAAACATTTAGAAGACGAAGAAGAGAAACAAAAGACCCACAAACATCTAGCTCTGAATCTGAATCTGAAGAGTTCGACATGGGAGATAATAGATCTATTAAAGAACTTTCGGCATCCACCTTGGACAATGTCGCACCCTTGTGCATTCAATATCCATTAGCCGCGCAGGGCAAGACTGAGTCATTCGAGCTGAAATCCAGCCTACTTCATCATATTCCGAAGTATCATGGTCTTTCTATGGAGGATCCAAATAAACATTTAAAGGAATTTGAAGTTGTATGCTCCAGTATGACGCCAATAAATGTGGATGAAAACATCCTAAAGTTGAGAGCATTCCCCTTTTCTCTGGCTAATAGGGCTAAGGGTTGGCTCTATGAACTACCTTCCGGAACAGTATATTCTTGGGAGAGCATGAAGAAGGTGTTTTTAGAGAAATTCTTCCCAACTTCCAAAATTATCTTGTTGAGGAAGAAAATCAGTGGCATACAACAAGGTCCAGGAAAATCATATCCGGCTTACTATGAGCGTTTCAAAACTCTCATAGCATCATGCCCGCAACATCAAATGAAAAAGGAGCTCCTGATTCAATACTTTTATGAGGGATTGCTTCCTCTTGAGCAACAGATGTTAAATGCAGCGGCAGAAGGAGCTTTGGTTGATAAAACTCCAGCAGTAGCAAAAACTTTGATTGCAAACCGAGCCTTAAATGCCCAGCAGTATGAAGGAATTGGAGAGCCTTCACCCCAAGTCAATGAGGTAAGTACTAATTCTAGTTTGAAAGCTCAAATGGCTAATCTTACCTCACTTGTGACTCAGGCCCTAGGGAAGCCAAATATGCTAGGAGTTGCACAAGTTTGCGGCGTGTGTACTAAGTCAGGACATCCGTCTGATCAATGTCATCAACTGATTGAGAATGGCGGCTGGGAGAATGTCAATGCAGTAGGTTTTCAAGGGCAAAATCACTATAGAAATAATTCTTATTCGAACACCTACAATGAAGGTTGGAGAAATTACCCCAGTCTTGGATGGAGAAATTCATAACAACCTTAACAACAGGCTTCGAATCGGCCACCCTTTGGTTTCTTTCAAGGACCACCTGAACCACCTCAGCACAATTCAGGTATGCCGCTTAATTATGATGAGATTATGAAATCATTAACTATTTCTCAGCAGAATCAAGCAAAAGATATAGCAGATTTGAAGCTACAGATGGGACAAATAGCTGAGTTCATTGGACAAATTCGCGAGCAAGGAAAACTTCCTAGTTCTACCACTCCAAATCCGAAGGGCAGGTTTGAAACTACAAAAGCAATTACATTGAGGAGTGGTAGGCAAATTGAGAATGAGCCAATAGTCCCTAAACATAGTCGAAATAGGGAAACTGAGTTACATAAGGATTCTTCAGCCATCATTGAAACACCAGAACTCCAAGGTAAGAAGGTGAGCATTCCAAATTCAGTTTTTGCTAATATTGTTCCACCTTTTGTGCCTTTTCCAGGTAAGTTTGTCAAATCTAGGAAAGATGAACAGGATAAGAAAATTTTGGAAACCTTCCAAAAAGTCCAAGTCAATATTCCGCTTCTTGATGCTATTAAGCAAGTGCCTAACTATGCAAAATTTTTGAAGGAGCTTTGCACAACAAAGAGACGTCTTCGAGACGGAGAGGTAGTTAAGGTAAGTGAGAATGTCTCCGCAGTTCTTCAAAGGAAATTTCCACCGAAGTGTAAGGATCCAGGTAGTTTCACTATTCCTTGTGTTATCGGTAATACTAAAATTGAAAATGCATTGTTAGACTTAGGTGCTTCAATTAATGTTATGTCGTATTCTATTTATCGATCTATGAATCTTGGGAAGTTAAAAAATGATGGTGTTATTATTCAATTGGCTGACCGTTCTAATGCATATCCTCAAGGTTTGTTGGAAGATGTGTTGGTGCAGGTTAACCATTTGATTTTCCCAACAGATTTCTATGTGCTTGAGATGAAAGATTCGGAATTTTCAGCACCTTTGCCTCTTCTTTTAGGGCGCCCCTTCATGAAAACTGCGAAGACAAATATTGATGTACATGCGGGGAAACTGACCATGGAATTTGATGGTGATGTGATTGGCTTCAACATCTTTGAAGCCACGAAATATCCTATTAAAAATCATTCTTGTTTTTCTATTATTGTGAATGACGATTTGGCCCAGAAATTGTCAGACCTCAGAAACGAGGATGAACTTGAGACCAACATCACTACTGCCGTTGGATATGAGAGCAATGGAGTTCCCTATGACACAAAGAAGCGGAAGAAATTTCAGTTGAATGAGCTTGAAAAGATTCAGGATGAGGCTTATGGTAGTAAAAGCAATTATAAAGAGAACACCATAGTTTTTCATAATCAGATGATCCATGGAAATACTTTTGTCATTGGAATGAAAGTCTTGCTTTTCCAATCATGTCTTAGAACTGGTAAGTTACATTCTGAATGGGTTGGTCCTTTTATTGTTACTAATGTTTTTCCCCATAGTGCTATACAGATTAAGAGTGTCACAACTGGGAAGGAGTTTAAAGTGAAACATCATCGACTTAAACCCTATTATGAGTCATTTGTGGAGCATGACGTGGATGACGTATCACTCCATGTTCCCACTTATTTTGAGGATTAATTGGAGATACCGTCAGGCTGCACGCCGTTAAAACAAGCGCTTCTTGGGAGGCAACCCAATCAGATTTGCTTTCTTTATCCCTTTATTTTCTTTTCGTTATTTTTGCTTTTGTTTGTTAGTAGTTTGTTTTTCCGCGTTTAAATCTTTCATTGCATGTGCTATAATCTATTAACATTGAGGACAATGTTAGGTTTAAGTGTGGGGGGAACAACGTTGTTTTTATTTTTTTAAAAAATAAAAAAGTGTCAATCCAGTAAATTTTTCTTTTTTTAAAATGTTGGTTTTTATTTTCTTTGTTGGTATTGGTGTCATAAAAAAATAATAAAAAAATTAAAATTATAGTTGTTTTGAGTCTTAGGATACTTTCCAACACAATGATGAGATTTGGTTTTTAATTGCATGACTTTAAGGTGATTTATAAACATGATTTAAGATCTAATATTATTATTTGGTTAATGCTTATTCATAGTCATCATATGCAAATTCACATGTAATCAACTTAGTAATTGGTACTCATAGCATGCTTAGTTGAATTTAACTCATTATAACCCATATGTGAGTTTTGAGCCTATTGTTCCTTTGATTTTGAGAGTTTTTAGTTAGGTCATCTTTTATTTCTTTTGACAATAATAATTCGTTGCATGATCTCAATTTTGTTTGCTACTTAGATTGCTTTCAAAATTAAGAATTAAACACTAGAACTTGTATTAATTTCGTTCAAAGCATCATATTGAATTGCATGACATATTTGACATGATAAAGATAAATATACAAGGTTGCATAAAGAGGTCATCATGAACAATGACAGTGCACCCCAAGAAGCTTTGAAGCAAAATAGTGTACTCCAAATGGGAAATATGAAAGGTTTGAAGAAAAAAGAAGGTCGAAAAGGTTCAAAACGAATGAAACCCCGACATGAGATACGTATAGGAAAGGCTAAGAGAACAAATACCTCGTCCTCCAAGGTAATCTTGTTTTAATTCATACTAACTAAATGTATATTTCCAATTGTGACACTTATATAATTATGTGTATATTTTCTTGTAGGGTGATAACACAAGCTTTAATGTTGATGGAGAAGGTGTATGCAATGTCAATGTACCCTTTCAACCTCCAAAACAAGCACACCCGGGTGAGGGGTTGAGCTTGAGTTTGAGTTTGGGAAGTAACGACTCTGTAAAAGGATTTTATCTTCCTTTTGGTTTGATGTAAAATGCTTTTGCTATATTAATTGCTGGAATTGTTTATTAAGCTTTGTATAGCTCTGCAGTGATTTTTTTGTCCCCACTGCAGATGTGTTGTCTTCTTCTCCACTTTGCTCGATCTAACAACACAGCAAATAGTTAATAAAAAATTCAATGACTAAGCTGGAATTTTACTTATTCACTGATCACAACATGTATCAAACTTGCCTTGTTTTTCAATAATGTGTTCACCAATTTCTCCAAATGTTGGATCTTGTCGTGCATGAGAGTTTCTTGCTTTTGCATCTTGGCCACATGTTTGTCCTTAGTTTGAAGGAATGCCAATTTGCTGATGGTCATTCCTCCTCCCATTCCTCTTAGTCGTCCAGGTTTTTCATTTCCTAAGACTTTGGAAAGAGCATCTTTGGTCACATTTGTTGTCAAGTTAGATGGTGAATCACTTTCAGCTTCGATTAGCTTCTCTTATATAATTCAACACATATAATATCACAGTGTATGGTTTCAGAAATATACAAAATTACACATAATTCTACATTACAAATAACATTTCACTCACGATGGAGTCAGAAACTCCTGTATTTTCTGGTTTATTGTCTTTTCTGGTGCGCGACTTAATCCATACTTTAACCCTAGAAACAGAAGATGGCTCGGTACTATTCTTTTTTATAAGAAAAAGAAATTGATATCAGGTTCTGGAAAATTAGTAATTGGACCTACAAAATTATTTTGACCACAACATAAGAATGCATATAAATATGAAATATGTATCACCATATCTTCTGCTAATCGAGCCAATCCTTTTCAGCTGCATGTGTATGGGATTTGCTTACGCCTGATTGCTTTATACTTATCACTTACAACCTGAAATTGTATTACTTAGCATGATTTTAATTGAATTATAATGTTTCACCATATATTATAATATTACAACTAGTTTTAAAACATACCTTAAATGCTGGACTAGTTTTTGTCTTGATGAACTTTATCCACTCTGCTCTACTTTGAATTTTTTAGGCCGAAGCTCAAGTCTTTCTTCCTCATTAGTTTCTTCTTGTATTTGGTTGACTAACCGTGATTTTGAGGCCCTCCATATACATCCCATCGATTTAAATACGATAGCCTTTTGCCATTCTGTATCCAAGTCGAATCTTGCCTGGAGTTTATATAAAATTATCACTAAGTAACTCAATACTGGTAATTTTACTGTAAGAGTTCTACCACAACTTGTGTATACTAAAATGTACATGTCATTGAATTGTAAGAGTTCATAATACCTAAATTGATCCACAAGATTACTTTTATGTCATTACCAAGCTTCCTCCAATTGCATAATGTTACAGGTACGTGCTCTCGTACAAGTGGGCCTAAAAAAGAAGATAAACTAATTGACCCCTCTCCACATGGTTCACCCTTATCAGTAAATTCAACATGAACTCGACTTGCAGCCTCTACAGCAATATCTCTCATTTTGGTTGGACCCCTAGCTTTCTTAACTCCCATCGGGTCTGCAACTGACTCTTGTGCTTCTTGTGCATCTTTTTCGACCACTTCTTTGGACGCCGATGGTTGTATATGTTGGATATTAGGTTCATGACTCTCATGTTGTTGGATCAAAGTATGTTGACATGCTTCTGGAAATTCTGATACATTCTTATTCGTTCCTTCAGAGACCTTGGATGTTTTTGTGGGTATCAAAGAACGTTTCCTTTTGTGAGATATGCCGTTCTTCTTGGCTTCAGCAACCATTGTTGTTCACCTGTTTAAGAAAAAAAAAAGTTGATCATTTCAGTATATGTAATGCATTAATAAGCATAATCATATAATGAAAACAAAAAAAAGACAACATATGAAATTTGTGAAACTAATATATAAAAACAAAGACACTTTTGATAAAGCAGCCAAAACAGAAGCTAAATAAAGATGAAAGTTAAGAACATATATTACTCAAATATGCCCTCACAATTCTCCCTCACATATCTAACTTCACCACTAAACTCCTCAATGTCCATGTCAACTTCTAGTGGTATTGAACCTTCTGCACTTTCGTCATCGGCCTCTAATTCATGGAAACCTCTTGGTGGTGCCTTCATTACAACATACCAATTAGAAGAATCATCTTCTCTTAAATAAAATACTTGTTTTGCTTGAGATGCTAAAATATATGGATCTCTTGCAAATGATACTTGACTTTGATGGAGGTTCACGAGGCTTAATCCATCTTCAACTTTAACACCATTACCTTTGTTTGCCCAATGACACCTAAAAATCGGAACGTAGAATACATGATAGTCTAGTAATATTATATCTGTCAATACTCCATAGTAAGTAACCCAATCAAGCACTTGTGCAATATCTTTTGCACTTGCCATACACATGTTGGTTGCCTCATAAATAATCCCACTGTTTTTGGTTTCCCGGTCGACATCTTTTGTGTGAAAACGCTGCCCATTGATAATATACCCAGAAAAAGACAATGCACTATTCCGTGGACCATATGCAATCCATTTCAATGTGTCCGAGTCAGCTTTTGAATCAATGGGAATCTGTTAAAGTGCAAAAATTAAATGAAGAGATACAAAGTAAGTAGTTATAAAATTAAACACAAACTAAGGTAATAAAAACCTGGAAGATTTAATCGAACCTTTTTTTTTCCATTCTGCAAATTTTTTAGTATGTTTATTCCAAAGTAAGGTTGCATCGCGTATAAGACGTTTGTTTGATTCTTGTAAAACCTCCAAGTGCATGCTAGTAGGAGAGAAAACTTAATAAGTAAAATGGTTATGGTGTAACGATAGAGATCTAACATCTGTGAATTTCATTTTACTTACTCTAAATATGGATCCACCACCGCTGTATTCATCAACACAACTTGATGTGCAAGTTTTTTTTCTCTATCGCTTAGTGTGATCGATGTGGCTCTAGAAATTGGACGGCCTTCCAGAATAACTTCATTTGCAAAATCATTATTGCGAACTTCTTTTTTCTCCACTTGTATTGTTTTTTTCATAAATTCGCTACAAAAACTTATGCACTCTTCTGCAAGATATGATTCAGCGATACACCCCTCTGGCCGTGCAGGGTTCCTAACATAATATTTTAGTGTTTTCATATATCTGTACATAAATAACTTATAAGTTATTCAACATATTATGCTTCAAACATAACTATTCAGACTAAAAAAAAAGGAATGTTTCCTTACCTCTCAAAGGGATACATCCAACGAAAACGAACAGGTCCATATAATCTAGCTTCTCTTCTTAGATGAACCGTTAAGTGTACAATAATATCAAAAAAAGAAGGTGGAAAAAACCTTTCAAGCATGCACAAAGTTTCAATGACATCTTTCTCCAATATTTCTAATTTCTCTCTATCTATAACACGCTGACACAACCTATTGAAGAATGCACATAATCGAAGTACTGCATTTCTAGGCCCTTTTGGAAGTAATCCTTGTAAAGTAATCGACAACAACTGTTGCATTAGAACATGATAATCATGGGACTTCAGGCCAATGACCTTGCATTCCTCACAAGATACACACCTCCCAATGTTTGAACAATAGCCATCAGCTCCCTTGAAGTCATATAATCTCTTGCAAATTTTCTTCTTTTCAGACCTTGAAAATGTCCATGGAGCAGGTGGAAGGTATGTTCTGCTTGCATGAGGTTGTGGATGCAGGTCCTTTCGTATTTTCATATCATGTAAGTCCTTACGAGCATTAACCCCATCTTTTGACTTTCCACAGTGCAACATTGTGCCTATAATGCTTTCACAAACATTTTTTTCGACATGCATTACGTCTAAATTATGACGTAATGGAAGCTCCTACAAAAACATGAACGTAATCATTAATACTTAATTTTTTAGACCATTACTGAATATAAAAAACTAAGCGATTAAAGACATAAAAACTAACCTCCCAATACGGTAAATCGAAAAAGATTGACCTTTTCTTCCACCTTGATAGCTCATCATGATCATCATCATCGTCATTACCATCAACATCGTCATCATCATTATCATCAGCATCAACATCTTTAGCATTATCATTTCTTTTTCTTTTTTTGTTATGACATTTTCCAAAATCATTTGGAAAATTCTTAAGAGCAATAGAAATGTTCCGACCACACAAGATTCTAGACTTCCTTCCATGTTCCACATTGTTATCAAACCAAACCTTCTTTCCTCGATATTCATGTGTAGGTGACAGAAATTTCCTATGACCCATGTATGCAAATTTCTTACTGTGCATTAACCATCTGTAGTGCGTATTTTTGCCACAAAGAGGACATGCCTTTTTACCTTTTGTACAACATCCAGCGAGGTTTCCATATGCTGGAAAATCACTTATGGTCCATAGAAAAAGTGCTATGAGATTAAAAATATTTCCACCAAACGCATCATATGCCTCCACTTCATTGTGCCACAACTGTTGCAAGTCTTCTATAAGTGGCTGTAAGTAGACGTCTATGTCATTTCCAGGTTGCTTTGGTCCCGAAAATAGTAGCGTTAACATGATATTCTATTTCTTCATGCACAACACAGGAGACAAATTGTAGTTAACTAGCATCACTGGCCAACAACTGTATTTAGAGCTTAACATGAAAAAATGATTAAAACCATCAGTAGAAAGACCAAGTCTGAGATTGCGTGGATCAGCTGCAAATGATTCCCATTTATCATTAACCAATTCCCATGTTACGGAATCAACAGGGTGCCGCATTTTTCCATATTTGCTTTTATTATTGAAACGCCACCTTAAATCTGCAACCGTTATTTCAGACCTAAACATCCTTTTGAATCTTGAAATTATAGGAAAGTACCTCAAAACTTTAACTGGATACCTTTTCTAATCTCTTTGGTCCTCTTATTTTTCTTCCATCTTAAAGCACCACATTTAGGACAATTGTCCAAGTCCTTGTACTCTTTTCTAAATAGACTGGAATCATTCTCACAAGCATGAATCTTTTCATTACCAATCTCAAATCACTTGAGAAACTTTTTAACCAAGTAAAACGACTTCAAAAGTACATTGTCCTGTGGAAGCATGCTTGCCAATGTCTCAAGAAGCTCACTAAAACTTTTATCAGACCATCCACTTTGAGTTTTAAGTTGATATAAAGCTACAATGGCTGATAGTTTGTTATAATTTAAACAGTTCGGGTACAAAGGGGTTTTTGCATCTTTTAGTTTTTCTATAAAATCATCAGCATGTATGTATTTAGTAGGCTCAATGTAGTCTTCATTAATCATTTGAGTAGGCTTCATACATTCTTCATCAAAAAAGTGGGCAGCTTTATATAAGTTATATGTCTCGTCGTTCCACATTTTTTCAGGAAAGTTGTCATCAATAATTATCTGCTCCCCATGCTCATACCAATCTTTACTTTGTTTGTACTTTGCATCCATTCCCCTTGTAACCAAATGTTCAACAATAGTATTGCCACACTGATGTTCTACATTGCGACAATCTATGCAAGGGCATAAGATCATTTTAGGATTTCCCAAGTTGTTTGTAACCATTTTCACAAAATTCCATGCTCCTTTCTCGTACTCGGGATCTGCTCTATGACAAGAAAGACAAGAAAAATCTATTGCTCTAAGACCTCTGACATTTCTAATTCTATAATAAATATCTAACTACGCACAACTAATTTTGTACCTGTGAAGACCCACCCAACCTTTATCCAACATCATATATTCTTGTAATACTCAACCCAACAAATTCTAAAATTCAAACAAATAACTACTTAAATTTTCATGGGGTAATTGAAAGTTTCATATATATATATATAAGCAGTACTTGAAGGCAAGTCCAATTTCATACTAAATAGATATTCATATCCGTTTTGAAAGCATTATAAACTGGCAGCATAAATGTTAAACGTAAAGATAGAAATTAAATTCAGACAACGCTACAACATAAATGTGATGAAGGGGTACAAATTGGACAAATTTTGGCCTTTTCATAGCACTAAGTGAAAAAATGTTATTGTCATATGCTATTAATGAGCAATTGTTGTGTAGTAGTGAATGCCATCTTTTCAAAGAAATCGTAATTATAATGCGTTCATAATATATGTTAGAAACTTTTGAATGATACCCCCTACGACATCATTTCTTTGCATACATGACAGTGACCTAAAAACTATAACTAGATCAACCAAGAAAATGAATCAAAACACCATCTTTCAAAGAATAAAAAAATTGTATTACTCAAATAACATAATTTACATAACTTTTGAATAGTATTCCCTTTGCAATATCATTTCCATGCATATATAATTGACCTAAAAAAATTTACACCTATCTCCTAGTGATCACTTGCTGACTGTGTGTGTGTGTGCATTTTTTTTTTCTTAAAGGATCACTTGCAGAGTGTTAATATGGCCATTTTCATGTTCTGTTGTTTGTTTTGGATTCAGAGTGTTAATATGGTATGTATGTTTGCATAAATAAATTTATGAGGTACAAAAATTGGCTCCAGAGCCTAAATAAATAAATATCTCTCTCCCGCTCACTGTTTTCCTTAGCGTTTTAAAAGGGTAACAAAATTAAACTTGGTTTTTGATAGCACAAGTCTAAAAAATACTATGTGCATGTGCTATTAATAAGCACTTGTGTTGTAGTGTTGATTGGCTAAAATATGTTGGTTTCTCAATATCTACATTAAGAACCAACCAATACTCCATCAAAAGCTCGCAATGCCATGCAGCCGAAAGTTAATCATAGTAACTAGGACAAAATTCAGTGACACTTCTCAACCATATTCAACAACTTACTACTATTCCCCTACCATACTACCTAACTATCTTATTCCAACCTCTAGGCCACCCCTCCGACTGTAGAACCTTCGATGGAGTGCTTGGCCCTATTTGATACCAAATGTTAAAAAGTAGCCACTACTCCTCAGTAGTTTGATCACAAACTAGAAAACTACTTTATTGTAGCACACGCCAGAGAATTAGGCATTTCATGGGTGTGTGATAGTAAGGCGTACTCACTAAAGTATATCATCTCATCACAAAAAAAATCGGTGATATGCTAGGGGTGATATTGTCGTGGTGGTGGTAATAGCAGTGTTGTAGTTGTCGGAATGATGAGATTTTGAGTTGTGAGATTAAATATTGAAATGTCGCAACAATAAGCTTTAAGTTGTAAGATTAAATTACAAAAAATATGGAAAATCATGAAATATGTTGATTATCCATCCATTTATGTTTTCAGAATGCAAATTTCCAATAAATTTATAATTTTTCTTTGAAACAAGCACTAGATTTTTCACATGGTATGAAGAAAGGGACTCTAAAATTTTATTGACCTAAAATGCAAATTTTTATGTTGGAAAATATAATCCAGAAGAAATGTACAAAATTAAAGCTCATTTTGATAGTCATGCAACGGAAGTTTCACCAATTTGTTGATCTTTTTGTCATATAGGTCCCCATATTCTTGATGCATACGTCAGTTTTCGTCTCAGGAATTGCATTCTCAATATACTTTTCATGGAGACTAGCCTTAGCGGCCCTTCCTTTACTTATTCTACTCATTACCCCCGGAATGATCTATGGAAAATATCTTGTCTTCCTCTCAAAGAAGTCCTACAAAGAATATAGCAAAGCAAACAGTATAGTAGAACAAGCTTTGAGCTCCATCAAGACAATCTACACATTCACAGCAGAGAAGAGGACTGTTGATAGATATTCTGCCATATTGGACACAATAGTGAAGTTGGGGATCAAGCAAGGTATTGCAAAAGGTCTGGCAGTTGGAAGCACTTGCCTTTCATTTGCAATATGGGCTTTTCTTGCATGGTATGGAAGTAGACTGGTTATGTACCAAGGAGAGAGTGGTGGAAGGATTTATGCATCAGGGATCACCTTTGTCTTGAGTGGACTGTATGTGGTTTCCTTCCTTGCCTCAACTTTGACTTTTTTAGACAATTTTTATACTACATTTTTTTAATAAGACCAATAGACGTCTGTTAAAACTTATTTTGTTAATCAAAATATAGTTAGTTTTTTTCTTTGTGTTGTTTCTTAATGTGTTTGAATTTAAACTTTACCAGATAGGCATATTAAGGCTTATAGATCCAACAATAAATTTTCCCGACTTTGATATTTAATACCATAGTACTTCAAGTTTAAGTTTTTTTAATGAACATACTCCAAGTCAGATTCACAATGGATGATTTTGTAAGAGAAAATTAATAATTAACAATACTGATATTGGGGATAAATTTTTAGCTAGGTTTTAAGTTGGGTGGAATCTGGATATGTGGAAAACATACTGATTATCAATACATGTGAGGAAATGCATGTATTGCAACTCTTCTTGTTTTCTGTCATGTACGTGGTTGCAGGGCTACGTATGCATATAGTTTTGGTTCTGCAATATGCAGGGGATGGTATACAGGTTGTTCCAGCTCTGTTTCATCTGACAAAGTAGAATTCAGCTGTAGGGAACTGGGACGTTGCATGCTCAGCTGCAGTTCGTGCACCTTGCTACTGTCCCGTGTTGGGAGCTGGAGGGGATTTGGAGCAGGTTCTATTTCTGCTGGTTGTGGCACAAGTAACTTATGCAAGTTGAAGGTTCTATTTCAGTCTTGTTATATGTTATTTTTGACAATGTTTGATGCTTGGAAGAGTTTTCAAAGACTTGGGCAGAGTATGTTTTGGGAATGTATTCACTTGGTGAATAAGGTCTAGCTTTGTTGAAGTAGGTTCCTATTGAGTAGCATGTAGTCTATCTGAGTAGTTTCTTAATGCTTAAGGCCTTTTGTGAATTAGGCCTAATGTCATTGGTGAATTAGGCCTAAGGTCTTGGTTTTTTTTCTTAAGGTTCTTGAAGGATTTCTTTGTTAGTTTTTGGTGATTTAGGCCTAGATACTAGGTTTTTGTCTTTCTTTAGGGTAAAGTCGTAAGGTAACCATATTAGAGTGTTGCATTCATTCTTGGGTAGAATAAGAGCAATTCAAGAAAGACATTCAAGATAAAAATATAATTACTTATTAAATAACAATAGGTGAGTAACTAACACGACTAATTCAAGCAAGCTGCAACTGAAAACGACTAAATGAGTGCATCGTACTCAAACATAAAAACTTGATTATGTCATCACGAAGACATATAATTGGGTCCCCCATGGGTTGCCTCACCCACCCATGTAAAGTACACGTCCCGACTTGGCCTACCTATGTTCCAACAATTGTTGGTCCTACCCGACGTACCAATAATAGGTATGATTGATGGTGTGTAACATTTAACCTTTTCTTAAGATTTGTAATCGATGAGCTTAAGCAGTTGTCGTGGTGATTATATCGAATGGATACAAAGCACCAAGGAAATACCATACAGACGATATGTCCAAGTCAGGACCAGGTATTCCTGAAATTATTTTGGTGATGTTGCCTTCAAATAAAGGGGATGAAACAAGTAGGACTCAACAGTGAATACTGGTACACTTTAGTGATTTAGCAAATTTTCATGTCATACACCATAAGTTCAAATTCAAAATTTTAGTTTCAAACATTACATTCAAAAGGGAAATGAGGTTGAAGTTGATCCAAACCTTAAGAAGTGTTTGCAGAACTAACTTTCTTCCTCTCTACAGCAAAACTAAGTCCAAAGCTTTATCCTTCAAAACCCACAGCTTCTGTATTTTCAATGACAATATGTTACAAAGACATACAAAGAAAATATCTCTTCATAATTGCGCTAAAGGGCAAATATGCAAAAGATAATGAGAGCTTAAAGAGGAGCAAAAACTCCAAAGGTCAATACTTTCTGAAACTTGTAAAAATGGAGAATTTCACACCAAACAAGACTCTTCCTTTAACACCTGCAAAACAACAAGAACACCCAGAAATCAGAATGAGAAGGAAACATAGAACCCTAAGAAATTTCAAGAGAAATGCAAGAATTTTACTCAAACAAACCCAAGGAAAAAAAATCAAAGGGTTTTACCCAACTTTCACAAAAGCCTCTCTTCAAAGCCAAAATGAGGAGGAAAGACAAGATTTAAAATAAGGCAAATGGTTTTAAAACCCTCAAAATTTCATCAAAATGTGCTCATAATGAACAAAAACTCCCAAAATTCAGTAGGATTGAGACAAATATTATCTTCCTTTTTTTTTCAAGATAAAACATCCAAATCACCCCCAAATTTCAAGAAAATCAAAGGGAATGTGGTCAAAACACAATAATATCTCTCAAAATCCAGTAATGATGAAAAAGGGAACAACTTTTTCCAAAGAAATTACTATATCTATTTGATGTTCGTTTTAGGTTTTAGACTAAACCTCTTAAAAAGGGTTGTTGGTTCATACAATTTTTTGGACAATTTGTGTCAGATGACACTTACAATACCACTTCTTTTAATATACCGCAGCATCATGGGGTCAGTCCAAAGATCTAAACAAATGTATAAGATGCTAACAACACTTTAAGTGTTGCCCAACACCTTTAATAGGCTTCAAAAACAATGTCTAGACGAATAGAGGATGCACAAGTTCAAAATTTTGGATGGATATTCTGTCCAAAATGTATAAAAAAAACACCAACTGTGGTAGAGTGTATTGGACTATGTTTTTCAGGATGTATTTTCCAACTGTGGTACAAAATTCTCCCAACTGATTATAAAATCAAAATAATGTTTTAAACCAAGTAGAACCTAGTATTGACAGAGTTAACAGCGTGCCAAGAGTTTCAAAAAAGAAAATACATCTCTAAGGCAGGAAGGGTCACTCACACTTATCAAAAGCACTCTATCTGGTATACTAGTGTTTAAAATGATGCCAATTTGCACCATGCCATCTTCAATAGTAGGAACAACATGATTTGAGGTCAATAAGGTCTGTAAAATTATGACCCAGTTAAAATTGAAGAACATGGTTATGAATCTGATGAATACAAAAGTCCTAAATTGAAGAACAACACAACGCAACCAAATTAATACTCTAATAAGGAAATCAAAGAGGAAAAAGAAAAAAATTACAATTCCACAATTACCTATCTGAAAAGTTGATCCTTTAAAGCCTTCAATCTACCAAAACTAATACAAAAACCGATCCTTCAAAGCCTTCCACAATTACTTCAAAAATTGATACAAACTAAAAATCGTTAGGGTTTGCGGTGAAAGCAAAGAAGAGAGTGAGTGTGTTGAGAGAGTGAGTGTGTTGAGAATCAGAGACCGACCTGAAACGGAGAGCGAGAACACGTACGTCGAGAAGTAGATCACATTGGAGAGGGAGAGCACGGCGAAACAGGTAGTCGGAGAGGTGGTTGACAGCTACAGGGAGAGCGATCGGAGAGGGAGAACAGGACGGAGAGGGAGAGGGAGATGATAGTAGTCAGAGAGGGAGACAGAGAAGGAGAGGAGCTTCCTGCTTCCTTCCTTCTTTCTTTGTTTTGCTTCTTTTCTTTTCGATTCAAGCGGGCACTTTGGCGCCCTGCGAATTGTAACTCCCGCCTACCCTTTCATAGCATTTTACAAATGAACAAAATTTGGCCTTTGATAGCATTTTATAAATTTTGATAGCATTTTACAAAGTTTTATAGCATTTTACAAATCATTGAACAAATTAAGTTTTGCCTTTTCATAACACTTTATGAAAAAATGCTATGGTCATATGCTATTAATGACCATTTGTGTTGTAGTGCTTTCTATGTCCCACTTCTCCTTGGATTTTGATTTGGTTATTGTTAACTTTGATGCTTGTTTTCTTGACATTACTAAGCAGAGCATGATTGGTGTCATTGCCAAAGATCTAGATGGGAACATTCTAGCCACAATCTCCAGTACGATCCATGGGAAGTCCTGGATAGCACCATGGTCAAACTTTATGAAGGGGAGGCAATTTTTTTGTTGATTCAGGCCCAATGATGGCGGACGAGTCTTATATTTTGTGACTCTACTAACTTTCTGGAGATACTCTACTCGGATGATGACAACTCAGTTTTTGCTTTGGACTGGGTCTGGTGTCTGCTTTGGTGGAGTATGAGACGTCTATTTAGTTTGTTTTTCGATTGGCAATTAAATATATTAGTAGATCTTTAAACTTTGAAGCCCATCGATTGGCAGCTTTAGCTAACCCAAATATGTATTATTCCTCTAATTAATATATGCAATATGCTTTATAAATAAAAAGTTACATGACAAGATTTTTTTTCTTTTCAATATGAAAATAGTCATCCAAAAGTAAATAAATGGTACATTATTATTCCTATTGTGGAAGCTTACAGAAGCTTGTGGATGTCCACCTCATGTTTTTGAAGTGGTATCATCCTAGATATGTAGCAAACTAGGAGCCAAAAGGTGTACTAGCTCAGCTGGTAGAGGTGTGGCGGATGAAATCACACGTCACGGGTTCGAATCCGGCTAGCGGCATGGGGTGGGGAAGGAAGGGTTAAGGTAAATAAATAAAAATTTGAAAAAAGAAAAAGAACAAAAGTAGCAAACTATGATCACCTTTTTAGTTGAGGTGATGTCATCTCCTCAAGAATTTAGACCAAGGATTGTGATTTCATTTTTTGTGTTAATTTTGATCTCCTAATTTTAAGATATAGAAAAATTTCGAGAATACACAAAATATATATAATGAATTTTGAGGGAATATGAAATATGTGAAAAACTAAGTTGCAATTAAATAAATCTATTAAACACCTTAAATGAAGTCTAAATACCAAGAAATGAAACAAACATGAAATCGATATATAATAAGAAAATCAGGGAGTGGTTTTTAAAATCAATATATAAGTAGAAGAAATGATAATGAGAAAATTAGGGGGTGGTTTCAAAAATTAATAAATAATTAGAAGAAATGGATCAAAAACAATTACAAGAATAATTAAGAAAGAAAAAATCAATGTAATTATTTTTTCTCCATTTTTCTTTTCGTAATTTGAAAAAAAAAACCTCAAAATTTACAAGAAAAATCCCGAAAGTTTTCAAAAAACCCCTCGAAAAAATGTAATATTTGGAAGTTGGTTTTTGTATTTTTCACGAAATTTACGAAAAAACCCTCGAAAAAATGTAATTATTTTTTCTCCATTTTTCTTTTCGTAATTTGAAAAAAATAATATTATCGCCGAAATTTCCCATGATTTCGTGAAAATCACATTCCTTGGTTTGGACAACATGAGACAACACATGTTCACATTTAATCCACCGCCTATCTTTGCTATAAAAAGAACCTTAAGGCCTTAGTTGATGTATGAATTGAATAACAGATAATGAAATGGTTACTAAGATAGTTCATGCTTTCTCTCAATACTTTGAGTATGTTTGTATTCTCTTGTTTAACATCAAAGATGGAGACAAGTTGACAAATTTGTCGATATATTATCTAAGATGTTATTAGTACGAGGCTCTGATTAGGGAATTTTTTTTCTCTTTCATTTTTCCAAACAAACTCTTTATTCAAAAGAGTTAAAAAGTTAAATTTTCTAACAAGAACTCATGTTTCTTAAATTTACAGTATCGCTAATAATGCTTGCAATACTGAACCATATGCAAATATGAGTTTCAAACTAATATGACCTAGCTGCTATATGCATGTCACATGTTTGAGTGTATAAACCCAGTCATACTCTTGCTATATGATTTATGCATTAGAGTATTATCTACCAACTATTATATGTATTTGTGGATAGTATCCATGTGACACCTACTACTAAATTGAATATTTTTCATATTTGGATAGATGACTCCAACCATTATTTTGGTGTCCATCAAATGAAATTCAATTGCTTTTGATTGATATGTGTTACCTTGTAGGGTCAGAATCTCTGACTCATCCAGGTTCTACTTGGAGACACTCTTGGGCTTACATAGGTGGACAAAAGCTGAGCCCGAGAGCCAAACCCAATTTAAGGTAATTTTTTAAGCTCGGCTCATTTCAAACTTGGGTTGGACTTGGCCTGAGATAAAATCGGCCTAATGGGTGGGTTGGGCTTAGGCCCTATTTGTCTGTTTAGATACTGTATTATGAACTTATAGTTGAATCACTAGGCTTGGATTATGATTAGTTAATAATGGGCTTGGAATGTGATTAGTTATTGGGTCTGGATTTAAATATAATTATATCAGTTAATATTTTTTGATGCAGTCGTTTTTCGCTCCCTGCTTTGACCTTGACCTGCAAACCTGCACAAGGAACACACGTGAGCCACAGACCGCCGTTGTAGTGGCCGATGACACTCTGATGCTAAAGTCATACATGGATCTGATGAAGGTGTAATGTTGTAAACAGGGAGTTTATAGCGTACCTTAGCTTACCAACCTCATGTCTTATTTATAGTGCTAGAGTCTTGGTTCGACAAGGCCATCGATGGCGTAGTTTAGGGAAAAAGATCTTTGTGGATATCATTTTCTAATTAGGAGTCGTGCCGTGGAGGGAAGTTCCCCTGTTAGCCTTGTGCTTCTAGATACGCGGGAGATAGTTCTCGTTTCGAGAGTAGTCTATAGGTAGAAGTCTCCATACGTGACATCTACTCTGGAATTTGTTTCCTAGTTGGAAGAAAATAGCTGCTGTAATTGCCCATTCGAAGCTGATCCTCGAGATACTTGCCTTAGTAGGGTTTACGGGTATTGAGGATAGCTGTGAGACACGTGGGCTTAGAGGATATAAGAATCTCGATCCATCTAGCAGACTACATTGGGCGGGCTTAGAACCGCTTGGGTCAGATAAGTGTTGGGCAGACACTAAGGCCTGTTATTCCTCGAGATCATCATGACATGTGTACGGCGCATGCATGGTTGGGACATTTTAGTGTATCATCAGCTACTCCCCTCGAGTTAGTGGGCCATCACATCGGTTCGCTAAGTCACTACTTGAAAAGATACGCCGTTAATGATGATTGAGTCTGAATCGTTGCTTGAGCCGTGCGCTTCATTAATTGAATGGGCGACAGTTCAGTGGAAAAGAGGCGGGAACTCAATCCCTATTTAGGTTTTTATTTATGTGGAGACTAACTCTTATATTTTCTTTACTCTTAGAGATTTTGCTTTGTTCATCTGCTGATTGAAAAAATTGTTCATTTTCTTCATGGCTCACCAAAACCATCTTTATGACGCGACTTTAGCCAAAGGCCTTGAGTTTTATGAAAACGGGTTGCTTTCCGAATCAGGCCTTGCTAAAATTTGGACGAAGTTCGAGGTCCCTGAGGACCTGCCATTATATGCTCCAAACTAGAGTCCACTTTCTTGTTCTTGTTGTGTTTGGGACTTTTTGGATTTCCTTGGAATTCCTCCTGCCCAGTTGGTACCTAATGGGTACAAGATTATTCTTCTCATTTTAATTAGAGTTAAGGAAGCTGGCGTTCGCGTGACTCCGCGGGGGATCCAGTTGCTGACTTCTTCTCGGATGAACGATCACGCTGTTTGTAAAATGACATCACCGACTTGCTTTGATAATTTGCCCGATGACTTCAAGTTCTGGTAGAAGTATTGCTTATTGACTCCTGCTGATTCAAAGTACTTCCTGTTCAAGAGTCATCTGCTCGAACGAGAGTTCAAGCCACTTTGTAAGTGTGGCTTTATCTTTCGATTCCGTTGCGGTGATTGTAAGCTAATAATTGCTTGTGTTTCCTCACAATACGGGTTTCCCACTACTACTCTTACCCCAGAGGAGCGAAACACTATGAAGAGATTCCGCGACTTGCAGGAGGTCATATGTGTTACCAACTTAATTCGCAGTGGTTTATGGGACAACTAGCATGTGGCCCCCACTCTTTACTGATTGTTGTAAGTTAAGTCTGAAGGTGGGGCCCCTTCTAGGAAAAAGAAAGTCGTCAGAGTCAAGGTTCATGTTCTGTTTGACAAAGAGGGGTTGTCTGACAAAGAGGGGCTGTCTAAGATGCTTGCCTCCTTTGTAAGTTCGAAGAAGTCCTGCGTTAGGATTGAGTCATCTTCAAAACAATCCGCTCCAGTAAGTGAAGAGCGTGAGCCTGATCGGCCTACCAGGGTGGAGGCCGAAGTGTCTTGCTGGGAAAAGGACCACATATGATTAGCAGGGGTTGAAGATGCATCAAATCTCAGTGCTACGCAGGTAGAAGCTCTGAGCATGAAACTGATGTTGGCTGCTATGGCGGCTTCTACTGGTTTTGATCCGTCTAGGACCGTTCTACTAAAGGGTCCTAATGAGGATCTGCCCGAGGTTCTGGAGTCCAATCGTACCACTAGTGGTCTGTCCAACAGTGCCCGTGGTGACACCAGCTAAGTTTCTTATAGTCTGCACTGTTCTCCATCTCGCTCCAAGCCATATCTCAAAGTGATGGAGGTTCCGTTTGACAACTCGCTTCCTCCTCTTCCTCCAAATTCCGCCAAGCCGTCTCGCAATAAGGGGTCGGTTGTTGGCGGTAAAGGAAAGGCTAAGGAGGAGGGCCTGGGAGTTGTGGCGATTATGAAGGGTGGTGCCAGCGTAATTCCTTATCCGGGAGAGCTTCATCCGGATGCGCGGATAAGTCTGTTCACCCGGGACTTAATGAAAATGAGCAATCAAGTCTAGCACCAGGAGATTGATGTGAATTATGCTTCAAGGAAGCATATAAGCATGCGTCATAGCTGGCTGATGGATCATGCTCCAAAACCCAATGAGGATACACTAGAAGGGCGTATGGATAAGGGTTTAAAGTACCTTATGTTAGGAATGTCTCACTTGAGCCAGGTGGCCGTTGTTGGGACAGAAGTTGAGGCAGCCCGTGAGAGGGTGTACACCAGTTAGCGTATCTTTTTGAACATGTAGAGATTGTATTCCGACGCACTTTGTGAAATTGAGCTGGTGAGGAAGAAGATTGAGGAGAGGAGGCTAGAACAGTCGGCTATTGCTGCTGAGACTCAGAGGGTTCGTCTGGAAGCCCTCGAGTCTGACTTAGCAGAAGCAATGTCCGCGAGGGACAAATTCAAGCAGTAGTTGGATCTGACCTGTCGTGACCTGGAGATTGTGCAGGAAGTTGCAGCTGAGGCGCATTCTGAATTGTGGTCTCTCACTGAGGAAATTCCTTAAAGGAGGTTGATTGGGCTATTCAGATACCGTAGTTGGAATCCGATGTGGAATTTAATGCTCGAGAGGCGAGGAAGGCCAAGGACCAGCTTGAATTGGAGCAACATGAGCTCAGTGATGTAAATAGCAGTTTGACTACGGAGCAATCTCAGGTCGACGTATTGATAGGCAAGCTATAGTTGTTGGAGCGTGAACTTGTTGAAGTGAATGCGCGCGAGGAAGAGCTTCTCGAAGAACAGGAGGAAGAGCTTCTCCAAGAACAGGGCAAGTGTGAATTCTGCTAGGTTGTACATGGTAGATTGGAACTGCTAGCGCTGATGAAGGAGGAGCATCCGGAATGGGACCTCGTTTGCTATAAAAAGATGTTGTATGTAGACTTATTAGCGGTTTTTGCATTTTCAGACGAAGATGGTGATTCAGATCATGATGTTCATATTGCGGCACGTACGGACGCAACTCCTGCTCCCTCATCCATTAAGCTTAGCTCTTATGTTTCTGTACCCTCTCCTGATGAGGAATAGACTTTATACACTTGTACCTATTTTGCCTTAATTGTTAATGAAAACAAATTTATCTTGAATACGTTTTGTATCTTTTTTATGCTCATTTTCCCTATTGCACGCTTTCCATTTCGCCTTGTCCTTTTACTTTGGCATAGGCTGGTTGGGTCAATAGGAGGTCGAGTGGTTTATTTGATGTTGAGAGTTTGACCATTTGCATTGCAAGTGACTCGGAGTCACTGTTTCTTAGTTGCATCCTATAGTGGGCGTTCCGCGGATGGTTTAGACACATGCTATGCTACCAAGCTGGGGTCCATCCTTAAGGTAAGCCGTTGGGGGCTTGTTTTGCCTATCTGACTGTCGATCGCGGTTGCTTGCATGAGTGAATTGTGATAATCGAGCACATGCGTTGTCTCTAAATTAGACCGGCGCTTGTCCAGAGTCAGGTTTCGCAAGCTCGGCTTAGCATTCCATGTAGCACTCGTTCGCGTGTTGGCGAGAGATTTATGGGTCGGCATGAGCGGCCTTTGAGTTGTGATTAATCTCTGTGGCCGCTGTTTGGAAATAGAGTTGTGGTCGCCTGGCGAGCCGTCTTGGGCTCCCACCTTGCGCACCATCTATGTGCGAGCAGAGTGGACTACAGGTTCGGGAAGCAAGGATTCAACGATTGTGGTCCGTTGAAGAGTGATGATCCTGTGGTGAGGCATCGACATCAGTTCGGGGCTGACTAGTCTCCCACCTTTCCAACCATCTACACCCTCGCGTAGCGGCCTACAAGTTTAAGACAAGGGGATTCAACGACCATGCTGAAGAGCCGTGGTCCCGTGGAAAGCCATCGGAATCAATTTGGGACTAACTAGGCTCCCACCTTCCAAATCATCTATACCCGTACGAATCGAGCTACAAACTTGGGAATTTTCAGTGATCGTGGTCTGTAGAAGAGTAGTGGTCCCGTGGCGAACCGTCAGAATCAGTTCGGGCTAACTAGGCTCACACCTTCCAAACCATCTATACCCGCGCAGTGGGGGCTATAAGTCTGGGGTTTGTAATTTGGCGACCATAGTCTTTAGAAGAACAGTGGTCCCATGACGAGTCGTCGAAATCAGTTCGGGACTGACTATGCTCCCACCTTTCACACCATCTACACCTGTGCAGTGGGGGTTACAAGTTTGGGGTTGGTAATTCGGCGACCACAGTATGCAGAAGAAAAGTGGTCCCGTGGCGAGCCATCGGAATCATTTCAAGAATGACTAGGCTCCCACCTTCCTCGCCATCTACACTCGCGCAGTAGGAGCTGCAGGTTAGGGCTTTGATCAGAAGCTGTCATTGCCAGTCGTCACCAGCTAGGCTTATCTAATCGGGTTCGGCGACCATTTTCCGCGAAGGGGGCAATAGTCCCTAGTGAGTCGTCGCCACCAGGCATGATAACACTGATTAGACTCCCACTTCCTAAGCCATCAACATTCGCACTAGACAGACTAGGTGTCAGGTGGAAGCTGTCGTCATCAGCCAAAATTGATTAAGCTTGCCAGGCCAGGTAGGGTCTCCACCATCTGCGGGTAGGGGTGGGCATCCCATCCCGCGATCCCGTTCCCGTCCCGATCCCGTCCCGTCCCGATTTTTCCGGGTCTTAATGGGATTGAATAATTTCATCCCGATCCCGTCCCGTCCCGATCTAGAATGGGATGGGATGGGATGGAGATTTTCAATCCCGCCAATCCCGTCCCGTCCCGAACTAATTTATTAATATTAATTATTAATAATTTTATTTAATTATTTATTTTAATGATAGTGATGGTCACTAATTTTCCATGATTGTTTCTTGCGCCATCTTGATGATCCAACAACAACCATTGGAGGAGTTTCAATGATGGTCACAGCTTCGCATGTCTCCATCTTATGAAGCTCTAAGAGTAAAAACAGGTTATGAAAAGAAAAAGATTCAGGTTAAACAACGCTCAATCCAGAATAAGAAAATATCAACAAAGTAAAGCAAGTTTGATACAATAATTCAATCCAACAATAGGAAATGAATTTTTAACAACACGCTTCTTGGACAGGAAAAATTAGCAATGGCCAGCCCAATAACAGCAACCTAAAAGATGCGGAAAGAACAACAGGCAAGATGCATAAGCACCTGTTCATATCTGAGAACTCGTTACATGAGCTGTTAGCCTTTTACTACAATTGAAGTATAAAAGGGGTAAAATTATATTACATAATCTGACTTTTTATTGTTTTTATTATGTGACACCAAAAAAGGTTTAAAACTGGAGAGATTGTTAGAGGCACCTAACTTGCCAGGACATAACTCCGTGCTTATAGTCCAGAATCATCACAAAGAGCTTGCACTAAGAGATGACTACTAGACCTGGACTTGCAGATTTTATTTTTGAGGAATAGGAATTAAAAATGAGTAATACATGCTCAAATTGAGTGGTTAAAAGAAGAAAATGCCATGCAACATGGTAAAGATAAGAAAAAGGACAACATACACAACTTGTGAAACAGAGGTGTGCAGCGTGAAATAGGTTGCAAATTTTTTGGATGTTGCTTCAAATTTTTTGGATGCCGCTGATCCCGTCCCGTCCCGATCCCGTATGAACGGGATGGGATAGGGATGGGTATATCTCGTCCCATCCCGTCCCGTGCCCACCCCTATCTGCGGGCGTGTGAGCCTATATCCGCGAGTGGAGTGCGTTGTGCGGATGAGTTATGAAAATGCAGAAGTACCTTGAATCAGCTGGTCATATGTAGGTGCAATCCATGCTTCAGGAATGATTAGGGTTTCTAATGCTCATGTTAGGCATGTGGTAGAATATTGTTTGAATAGTGGGTTGAGCCCATGGGCCCGTAGAGTGAAAGCTAGAGTTTCTTGTATGAAATACGCTACGTGTACGATGCAGATCACATGGTAACATGTGTACGGCGTAGATCGCAAGACGATTGAGTATCAGTCACTCTCCCCAATTAATGGGGTTGTGTGTAGCCTCATTGATTGGACGAACGTGGACTCGTGCAATTTCCTTGGTAACCGTCATCTCATTGTTTCCCATACAGTATTCAATGCTGACAGTTAATACTGAAACGCCCGTTTGGTGAACCATTAAGTCTATATAATGGTGTTTCTTCATCATTGTAGGCATTATCTTCTACAGAGCGTATCTCCTTTGATGTTCTTATTTGAAGAAAATGCTTTCGATTTTCCAAAGCCTGAAGGGAGATCTCCATCGTTGGATTCTTCGAATGTTCTGACATTTGCGCTGATGAGTCACGATGAAAATAGTCGTTATTCATGGTCACCCGCTTTTGGTGAGCACTTAATTGATTCGATGAGATCTCATAATTTCTTCTCATGTTGCGGAGAAGAAGTACAGACTCCTTCCCAAGGGATGGGTCTGTGATTTATGCGTTGGTGCCTTGTCGCTTCTCTGGAGCGCTTAATCTCAGAGATAATACCAGCAGCCAACTCCGAAGCGGTCGTCTCTACCACTTATTGATTAACCCCTGTTGTCTCACCTTGCGCTGGAATTATGGATCTCGAGACGGGGTGGAGTTGGACATGGTCTGCTGGAATGGACGATTGAATTCTGAACGTCCCTCTCATCCCTTCAGCGAGAGGGTGCACTTGATCTGTATGAACCTGTTACTTGTCCCAAGTTCATCTGGTCGACCAGATCTAGTATGTGAGTTGGTTGTAGCTAGCCATAGCTTTTCGCGGGGCTCTCGATTTCCAATTTTGTACTACCCCATACCATATTTGAGGGTTGTGTCTGCAAGGGCCTTGAATTGGATGTGTTGTTTCATCATACTCTTGCACATGACAACCCTTCGTCTTGTTGTTGCTCGAAAGTAATGTTCATCGGAGAGTTCGCGGAGCCTACTTTGGGTACCTTAGCTCTCTTCTGGAGTCAGACTGTTTAATGAGTCTTTACTTTATGTCGCATCAAATTTAAATGCGCGTAGTATGTAGTCATTTGTATCCGCCTCAGGGCGCCCATTGTTACATCTTTCCAGTAATCAATAGAGTATGTCTGCATAATTCTTTCTTTATTTCTTAAATGATTGCAAATCACATAAGTTTCTAAGAACTAAAACTTTACATTGACTATGGAAAGGAAAATAAACAACTAAAAATAGACTAATTGTTGGCGGAGGGAAGTCGATCCGGCTCTGAAGTGAATTGCATGGCCCTTGTTGGATCGTTGATATTTTTAGCAAACTGCCGAGATTTGGTGATGTCTCAAAGGTTACTGAAGAGTAAACTTTGCGTGGGAGTTAATCTCCGCGTCGACAAAATGTCTGGGGGTTGTACTCCCTTCTACCTTGACTTCTCCGTTCTGCTAGGTTGAAAAGTCGATTGCTCATGTGCTGCTTGACTGTCCCTTGTTTTTGAAATGAGCCACTGCTGTTAGGGTCTCGTGTGAGTGGAGTGATGCGTCCAAAGTCACAGGGTCTGGCTCTAGCTCAAATTGCGTTGTGGGATCCAGTTGGATCTGGTAACATTCTATTTGCTTCAATGCCGCATAATGGCAGCCATGCCATAGGCTGGTCCCCACATATCGTTCCTTTAGAGTGGTTAGCAGTGTGCTTAATGCACTGATGAAGGGTGGAGACTATTGTTTCCATCTAATGGAGTCATGGTCTTTCCAAGATAAGGTTGTTGGTAGACTACTACCATAAAGTCCAGGAACACGACCTTTCTCAGTTGTGGCTTTTCTGCCACTACTGCTAACCTTATCTTTCCGATCGGGAAGCATTTTTCTCTGCTGAATCCAATCAGTAGGTAGTCGAAGGATGTCAGGTTCTCCTCCTTGAGGTCCATACTGCGAAACGCATTGTAGAACAGGACGTTGAGTGAGCTTCGCTTATCTATCAAAGCTCTCCTTACCTCCCACCTTGCAATGGAGATCGATATGACAAGAGCTTCATTGTGCAGTGCTCGGACTCCTTCGAAATCTTTGTTTGTAAAAGTTAAGGTGGGAATGAGGCTTTGCACCCTCGAGTAGTAAACACGTCTGTCATCTTCTGCGGATTGTGTTTGCATATCCAGTAGATTCGCTTGCGGGACCTGTTTGACTGGTCTTCATTCGGTCCGACTCCATGAAGGACATAGATTATGCCCGGAGTCTCCTTCTTGATCTCCTTGACCGACTCCACCCGATCCATGGGCCGTTATGGTCGCTTCTTAGAGCCAAGGAATTCTTTTAGCTTGCTCCTACAGATCCAGTACTCAATCTAGTACCTTAGACTCTTGCAGTCATTGGTGTCATGACCACCTTCCTTGTGGTATGAGTAGTACTTGCTGTTGTCACGTTTGGAGGGGCTTTCATGCTGCTTCGGGGGCCACTTCAAATCTTCCCAATTTTTCATGGAATTCAGGACGTCCGATAGACTAGAATTGAGGGGGAGGGGAGGGAGTCATGGATCTGGATACAACGTAGTTAGATTCTTTCTCTGGCTTGGCCCGGCCAGGGTCTGACTTGTTGTCATTGCGCTTTCGCTTGCTCATTTCTTCATCCTCTCGCCTCCTTCCCTCCTTTCTGTCCTTAGGATCGGATGGCTTATTCTCACCTTTCGTTTCCCTTTTCATAGTTCTCAACTCTTCTGAGGTGATGTACCTCTGGGCGCTGTTAAGGAGTTCCGCCATATCCAAAGGGGGTTCCAAGGTGAAGCAGTCATAAAGTTTTCCCTCCTTTAGGCCTGCGGTAAAAGCTGTCATGGTTGTGTCGTCGCTGCAACCGTCAATGAGTGTCATCTCGTCGTTTAAGTGCGTGACATACTCTCTGAGTGTCTCATTAGATCTTTGTTTCAGAGAGAGTATGTAGTGTGGGCCTTTTCGGAGGCACTAACTTCCGACAAAACACGTCAGGAACTCTTTCGCCAGAGTCTTGAATGAGTCAATCGATTTCGGCGGGAGATTGTGGAACCATGTTAGTGCTGACTTCTTCAAGCTAGTAGGGAAAGTTCTGCACATCACCGACTCGGGTTCTTCTTTGAGTGCCATTACATGCTAGTTGATATTCATGTAATTATTACATAATATAGCCCTTAATTTATATATGTTAGTGTTTCTATTATTATATTTTATTCTAATTATTTCATTTTCATGTCTTTGTAGGAATTTGAGCGTGAACGATGAAATCGCATTAAGGCGACAATTTGAGGAATGATTAATTGGTTGATTCTAGCGGTGGTACAAAATAGCGGGTCACATGTCTAAACATAACCCAAACAAACCTAGGTCCACCTATTTTAACCTAAGCCCAAACCCAAAAAGCTAACCTAGAAACCCAAGCCCAACCTAACAGGAAAAAAGGCAGAACCCTATTTAGGTTTCCTACCTTCTCTTTTCCTGATCGTCTCTCCGTTTTGGAAGAAAGCCCTTCTCTCTTTTTGCAGCGACCACGCCTCTCCTCTTCCACGTTTCTTCCTCCTCTCCTCTCCTTATTGGCAGAGACATAGAAACCTTCGCCTCTCGCTACTAACCAACCGCCGTCGCCGCCATCTCACTCCACGTCCCTGTCGCAGCTACCGTCACCTCGCCAATACCACCATAGCCGCAGTCCTCTTCTGTTCATCCCCTATTTTCGCCCCCCTCAGTTGCACAAACTGTTCCACCATCAGTCGCCACCTTTTCCACTTCCCTGGCCTCTCTGTGGCAGCGTACCTAACCTTTCCATCATCAACATCTCATTGTTTCGCACAACCACCGTCACCACCACCCTGTTCCACGCTCGCGACAGAGCCCCATCACCATCTCTTCGTTCCCTCTCTCTCGTTGCAACCATCTCTCCCTGTTCCCTCCCCTTTCTCGTCCATCTCTCTCTCTCCCGTTCCGGTCACAGGACAGAGATGCAACAGAGAGGAGAAACACGAGCTCCTCCCTAGTTTCTCTCTTCGTTCCCTCTTTTTCTCACCCTTCCTTCATCTCTCTCTCTTGCTTGCAGGTTTTGGAGCCGGTCGGAGGAAGAAAACGCTCGCGAGGAGCGAAGAACCAGGCGGAGTAGAGTGAACCTCGCTGGAGATGAAGGTGCAGAGAATCTGGCTAGAGAAAACGATTTTTCAAATCGATTTGGCTATTCACACCCCAGTCCATTACTCTGAGCCACCAGGAGTTTTTTCTCGGGATTCGCATTCATGCATAAATGAATTCCACCTCCATTGATGTTGTGACATCATCAACCATGATCTTCTAGACCCCACGCCGATTCGAAGATGAAACCATAGGGTTTCCTAGAGTTTGTCGTATCTAAATTATTGTTTTCCATATACTTGAATGTTAAATACAGTTGATTTTTGAATTTCAATAATTTGCTTTCACCGATTATATCCGAAATAATTATCTAGACTAATCGGTAGTTAGAAATATCCTTTATTGATATTCAAAGCCTGCTTTAATCAATTAATCTGAATCTGTGATTGTGTGTGCCGTAAGAAGACATGCAATGCTAAGGATTTAGTATTAGTTAAAATAATCCTGTGATTGTATGTGCCGTAAGAAGACATGCAATGCTAGGAGTTTATGACTTTGCTGAAATCAATTGCAATTGTAGATTAATATTTAGATTAGTCGTGTTGATTCTTGAAAACAATAATTTAGAGTATATGACTCTCGAAGAACCTATGGTGGATTCGATGTCTCGGTCCATTCTCTTATCATCTAATCAGTTAATTTTAGTTGTCAATTTAGTTCCCTTAATTTAGTGATTTTCATCTGATGCAACCCCCAACTTTAAATTAGTTCAAATAAGTCCTAGAATTCGAGTGTCTCGTCAATCCTCGTGGGATCGACCCGTATTTGCCACTATTTACCAGTTAGACAATCGTGCACTTGCGGTATTACAAGTAGGGTTTATTAGCTTATTAATTTAGGTTAATAAAAAACTCCATCAAGTTTTTGGTGCTGTTGCTGGGGATTGTAACGGTACAATCGAAATCTAGGGTTGTTTTTGCTAGTTTATAAATTAGGTTTAATTTTCTTTTTAGGAACAGTGTTACGAGTCACTTTCTTATTTGTTTTATTTGCTTGAGTTTGAATTAATTTTGCATTTATCTTGCAGGTGGTTACACACATAGGAGCTCAAGTGGGAATGAAGTGAAATATTGCGATTCGCAAGGAAACTCTCAGAAATCGACTTCTACACGGCGTCGCAAGTAACCCGAAAGAGGTTCATGTCGGAGGTAACTTCTACCCACCGCATCTGCATGCGGTTCCTGTGTGATCACTTGTGTTTAGCTTGTTCTAGTTAGTATTGCATGCAAATTTGAATAGTGGCAGGATTGAGTTGAATTTTTCATGCCTTCTCCCGCGGATTGGTTAATCACCATCTATTTTAAGGTTAGGAACCTAGGCCTTCACTATTTAAAATTTGTAGCAAGATAATTATCTAGGACAGGTGTGACGCTCATAGGGACCCTATTTGGACGTTTGATAGCTTAAAGTGGTCGAGTGAAGGAACATATCCCATCTGAGAACGGTTCTTAAACTGGCATTTCACTTTGAGCTAGAGAGTGGAAAAAGAGGTTAGGTAAATTATCGTGGCTCTCCCACGGTTAGGTAAATTGAATTGAATTTCACCTCTACATTAGTAACAAAGCTCTAGGGTCGTCTGCCATTCATTTTATTTGCGCATCATTTAGGGTTCCATTCTTTTTATTTTTTTTTATATTTTTTTTAAAGTCAAGTCATCTTCATATAGTGGTTAGGCGTGCATATACTAAAAAAAAAAATCTTGAGACCAAGGAAATGGCTGAGGAGAAAGACTTTAAGGATTACTTTTCCCCTTCTACCTCGAGGTTCGAAACAGTTCTTATGACGATGACTCAGAAATTAGATGCAATTATGAATTTGACTCAACCCCTACCTCCCACTAATGTTTCATTTGAGGGTTGTGTTGAATGTTCGAGTCCTAGTCATTCTACAGCTGATTGTGAGTTGCAATATGATTATCCTGAATATTTCGCTGAGCAAATCAATTCTTTAATGCTAATTGGCGACCTGGTTATAATTCAAAGTCCAACTATTACAGCCCTGGTTTTGCCAATAATCAAAATCTCTCATTGGCTCATAACTCACACCAAGGGGGACATATTTTCTCTCAGGCTCCTCAATACCCTAATCATGTTATGCCTCAATTTAACCAAGCTTTTCCATCCAACACATCAAGTTTAGAGGAAACGATTAACTGTTTTATGCAGCGCACAGAACGACTACTTGAACATGATTCTCAGGCTATGTTAGAGTCAAAAGTCATGATTCAACACCAATCTCAAGCCATCAATAGACTTGAGATAGTTGTGGATCATATTACTGAGGCATTATCTGAAAGTGGGTTAGGAAGAGTTCCTAGTCACTTTGTTCAAAACTTCAGAGGGTTAATTCATAACTGGTAACACATCGGAACCCGAGTCAGATGATGTTTTTGAGGATAATGTGATCGAAACTACTTTGCTTCATGACCCATTCCCTTCCCCACATTTTCATAATGACCCACTCGACATATGCCTTCCTAGTGACTCTTGAATGAAGTCTAATTCTCAGTGTTCTTTGGAGTCAAGGATCGACTATTTTTACGATACGAATGACCCCATAATTCAAGAAATAGTCAAGTCGTTATCGGATGATGCATCTAATGAGAGACTATATGCCATAGGTAGTGCTAATTCTAGGTTTGGCAGTGTTGTTGTGTTGTCTAACTCATCATCTTGGTGTAGTTCATTTTGTTATGATGAACCTGGACCACCCGATATATCTATAGACATACCTCTTTCCATCCCTTTCATATTGTCTGATGCTACCTATGTGGATCCATTGTTTGTAAGAGATGATTTCAGTTTTGACCACCCTATTATGATACATATTCAATCTTCTGATTTGCAACCTGACTTAGGATGTCCCTTTTTAGGAGTAGTTAGGAGTCATTTGCTGGATATCATTGTTTGTGACCCCTTTCTGCTCAAGGTTCCCACAGATTTTCTATGAATGCGAGTTCATTTGCATTTGCTCTATTATTTTGCATGGCGCCTTCGTAGCTTTTGGGATGTGTTAGTATACGTTGTGTCGCATGTGGTTGCTACTATTTGTTGGACAGATCCTCAACTTTTTAGGTTGTTGCTATATGATTCCTTGCCCCTTTTTTAGGAGAGTAATCGCTATATATGTATTCCTCATCATTTCATGGTACATCATTTATGAGGAAGAATATATGTCAGGTTGATGACGTTAAACCAAGCGTTCCTAGGAGGCAGCCTAGTTTCAGTTGTGTCATTATGGTTAGTCTGGATTGATTTTCGAGTTCTTTCTAGTTGCATTTCACTCATACTCGTTAGCTCCGTAACAATTTTGACTTACAACTGATACAATTTTTTTTTTTCATTTGTGTCATGTATTGTTTTTATCAATTTATCATGATGGTCCACAATTCTTATGTCTCTGAGCGTTCATTGGTGGACGATTTCGTCGAAATTGGTAAAAATTTTCCCATGGTAATATCACTTTAACTCTCATATTTTCTTTTTTCTGCATTTGTCATGATCATCATTTTATACATTAAGGACAATGTTTGGTTTTGGTTTTGGTTTTGGTTTAGGTTTAGGTTTGGGGGTGAGTTTATGAATTTTTGTGCATTCTTCGAAATTTTTTTAACACAATTGACTATTGTATTCTACTCAATCTCCATTGAATACATAGTTAATTATGAATGTGTGGAAATTTTTCGATTTGAAAATGCATACAAAATCTAAGCTCATTTCTAATGAAGAGATTATGCTTTCAAGTATGCCTTTAAATTTGAGAAATACATGCTTTCACTTGTCACTTTTATATATCAATAGGAAAACATATGGTTTGATATTATCTTTAAGTTAAATATATTTCATGATATTTTTCGACTCGACCACTATTGCACTATAAGCTGAGTTAGCATAATTTGAAGTCAATTAGTAAGATATTAACTAGAAAACCTTAGAATAATAGTGAAAACTTAACCCTTGTGAGTTTCGAGACATTCTATTTTTCTTAAGGGTTATTAAATAAACTCTGACTTTTCTTGAATCCGCATTTTCTCATTGATGATCTCATTATTCTTTTTTCTTTTATTGATTGCTTTGAGAATGTCGTTAAAATTGAATTATTACACTAAAACTTCTTGATTTATTTAGTTGAGATGTCATAATACCGACTAGAGCTTAAGAAGTGATATAGGCAAATTTTTCTTTGAACCGTTCTTTAGCCTTTTAGCCTACCTAATAATAAATATCCGATTGCAGCCCTTTGAGCCTTTAAACAAACTTTTTCTTTGCTAACCCCATTTCCATTACCTACTCCAGTTAGGGAGTAATATCTCATACTATTTTTATCCTTACCCAATGTCTCTGAGAATGTGTATGGTTGATATATTTTTGGAATGGGCAAATAAAAAGAGCTAAAACTAAATATTCCAAAATGAATCCTCGGGACTGAATTGTTTCATTGTGCAGAAGGGGAAAACATGTCGTTGATTTTATAAAAAAAAAAAAAAAAAAAGATTGATGCTTCGAATAAAGAAAAGAATGAAAAAAAAAATAAGAAGAATTTCGAAGGAAGAAAAATTAATGGTGTACAACATTGGTTTATTCTTCAAAGCCCAATGTGTTTATTAAAGGGTGTATCCATTCTCAGAGAATTTTCTCGTATCCTTTTCCATTCTTGTTAGCCAAACTCTTGGCCTCATTACAACCTAATAAAAACCTAATTGATCTTTAGTAAATGTCTGGTTCATAGATGTGGAGATTAAATAAACAAGAACTATGTTGTATGATTCAACATTCTCAAAGTAATTGATATTTCTATCCATGAGATCATATTCATTTAATTATTTTAAAAGTCCGTTTTTCATGATTATTATATGTGAGATGTTAGTGTTTCCATAATTTATTCTCTTTATCACATATAAATTGAGTGATAACTAACCAATCTCTGAGTGATTCATTTCTGAGTGACAAGAGAGATTTGTAGTCGAAGCGTACTATTCAAAGGTTATCTAGTCGTATCTTTATTGAGAAAAATAAAGTTATGTTGATAAGGCCATGCACACGCACACTTCGAGTTGAGAATAACTGATGAAATTTATTTAACCTTTGGGTATTATTAAATCGTTGTTAGACTTTTTGATATATTATTGTAACACTGTTAGTTGTTTTCTGAAATTTTTGGCTATTAGATCATTACTCTGAGGATAATAGATAGAGTGATCAAGTTACCACGTTTTGGAAATTTATTGAGTCAAAATGTTTGTGGGTAACATTTCTGGAAACCCTCACGAGACTATAACTCATCCACTAGAGGTAATCTAGGGGTTTAAAGCCTTGTTGCACGTTTAATGTAAGTGCAACCGATGATTCCTGCGAAAGTGAGTTAGAATTTTATTTCTATTGTTTTGCTCGAGGACTAGTAAAATATACGTTTGGGGGTATTTGATATTCACGTAATTATTACATAATATAGCCCTTAATTTATATATGTTAGTGTTTCGATTATTATATTTTATTCTAATTATTTCATTTTCATGTCTTTGTAGGAATTTGAGCGTGAACGATGAAATCGCATTAAGGCGACAATTTGAGGAATGATTAATTGGTAGATTCTAGCGGTGGTACAAAATAGCAGGTCACATGTCTAAACCTAACCCAAACAAACCTAGGTCCACCTATTTTAACCTAAGCCCAAACCCAAAAAGCTAACCTAGAAATCCAAGCCCAACCTAACAGGAAAAGGGGAGAACCCTATTTAGGTTTCCTACCTCCTATTTTCCTGATCCTCTCCCCCTTTTGGAGGAAAATCCTTCTCTCTTTTTCCAGCCACCACGCCTCTCATCTTCCACGTTTCTTCCTCTTCTCCTCTCCTCTCTTCCTTGGCAGAAACATAGAAACCTTTGTCTCTCGCCACTAACCAACCGCCGGTGTCGCCATCTCACTCCACGTCCCTGTCTCAACTACCGTCACCTCGCCAACACCACCATATATAGTCGCAGTCCTATTCTGTTCATCCCCTTTTTTCGTCCCCTCAATTGCACAAACTGTTCAACCATTAGCCGCCACCTCCTCCACTTCCCTGGCCTCTCTGTGGAAGCGTACCTCACCTCGCCATTACCAACATCTCACTGTTTCGCACAACCACCGCTGCCACGACCCTGTTCCACGCTCGCGACAAAGCCCCATCACCATCTCTTCGTTCCCTCTCTCTCGTTGCAACCATCTCTCCATGTTCCCTCCTTTCTCTCGTCCATCTTTCTCTCTCCCGTTCCCGTCACAGGACAGAGATGCAACACGAGCTCCTCCCTAGTTTCTCTATTCGTTCCCTCTTTTTCTCACCCTTCCTTCATATCTCTCTCTTGCTTGCAGGTTTTGGGGCCGGTCGGAAGAAGAATATGCTCACAAGGAGTGAAGAACCAGGCGGCGCAGAGCAAATCTCGCTGGAGATGAAGGTGCAGAGAATCTGGCAGGAGAAAACGGTTTTCAAATCGATTTGGCTATTCGCACCCCAGTCCATTACTATGAGCCACCAAAGTCCACCAACAGTCTTTTCTCAAGGTTCGTGTTCATGCAGAGATGAATTCCACCTCCATTGATGTTGTGATATCATCAACCATGATCTTCTAGACCCCACGCCAAGGCGAAGATGAAACCATAAGGTTTCCTATAGTTTGTCGTATCTAAATTATTGTTTTCCATATACTTGAATGTTAAATACAGTTGAAATCTGAATTTCAATAATTTGCTTTCACCAATTATATCCGAAATAATTATCTAGACTAATCGATAGTTAGAAATACCCTTTATTGATATTCAAAGCCTGTTTTAATCAATTAATCTGAATCTGTGATTGTGTGTGCCGTAAGAAGACATGCAATGCTAGGGATTTAGAATTAGTTAAAATAAACATGTGATTGTATGTGCCGTAAGAAGACATGCAATGCAGGGGGTTTATGACTTTGCTGAAATCAATTGCAATTGTAGATTAATCTTTAGATTAGTCGTGTTGATTCTTGAAAACAATAATTTAGAGTACATGAATCTCGAAGAACCTGTGGTGGATTCAATGTCTCGATCCATTCTCTTATCATCTAATCAGTTAATTTTAGTTGTCAATTTAGTTCTCTTAATTTAGTGATTTTCATCTGCTACAACCCCCAACTTTAAATTAGTTCAAATAAGTCCTAGAATTCGAGTGTCTCGTCAATCCTTGTGGGATCGACCCGTATTTTCCACTGTCTACCAGTTAGACAGTCGTGCACTTGCGGTATTACAAGTAGGGTTTATTAGCTTATTAATTCAGGTTAATAAAAAACTCCATCACTAGTAATGGCATAGGTGGTCGATGGTCCCGTCGTAGAAGTCAAGCTTTGGAGGCGTGAACTTCTTTGGAAAGGGCCTCGTTCATGATACGGTACACGAACGGTGGTATAGAGAGGCGGTACAACACGTCTGAGTTGTGCGCCCCTTTGCGGAGGGGGTTATGAGGGTCGAGCCTTTTTGCCTTGGGAATCGATTTCGCGTTAGCTGCGCCGCCTTCTCTAGTCCTATGGGAGCTAGCAAGGGCTTTAGTCTCCTGTGCTTGCTCTCTGTTGTCTTCCGAAAATGGAGGCATGTGTTGCTCCTGATCTCCATTAGCGGGTGGAGGGTTATGTTGTATGAAAGCCTCCACCGCTTTGTGGATTTGTTGTATTTGAGATGACAACAAATCTATCATGGGGTCCATTGTTATCGTGGCTAGCGGGGGCGTGAGTTTGTTGCATGTGTGCCACCGGCACCCTGAGAGCGGTGTTATAACGCCAGTTTCAGTTTTTGACGTGTCCCTTTGTTTTCCATTGTTGTGTGATCTGGTGGTCACCATCTATTACTATTCTGAGGAGAGTGATGCTAGTGAAAGGTTAGGAACTTTGTTGTCCCCACAGACGATGCCAAACTAATGCAGTTGTCCCCTGCACGGATGGCGCCAAACATGTGACCTGTACAAGGAACGCACGTGGAGCCACATACCACCGTTGTGGTGGTCGATGGCACTTAAATGCTAAAGTCAGACAAGGATCTGAGGAAGGTGTAAATCTATAAACACGAAATTTGTAGTGTACCTTAGCTTACCAACCTCATGTCTTATTTATATGGCTGGAGTCCTGGTTAGACTAGGCCATCGATGGCATAGTTTAGGGAAGAAGATCTTCGTGGAGGTCCTTCTCTAATTTGGAGTCATGCTGTGAAGGAAAATTTCCCTGTTAGCCTTGTGCTCCTAGATACGCGAGAGATAGTTCATGTTCTAAGAGTAGCCTATAGATAGAAGTCTCCATATGTGACATATACTCTGGAATTTGCTTCTAGTTGAAAGCAAATAGCTGTTGTAATTACCCGTCCGACGCTGATCCTTGAGATACTTGCCTTAGTAAGGCTTGTGGGCATTGAGGATAGTTGTGAGACACGTGAGCTTAGCAGGTTGTAAGAATTTGGGTCCGTCTGGTGAACTGTATTGGGCGGGCTTAGAACCGCTTGGGCCGAATCAGTGTTGGGCAGACACTAAGGCCTGTTATTCCTCGAGATCATCATGACACGTGTACTAGGGGTGTTAATTGGTCCATGTAAACCGACCGAATTAATCGAACCGAACTAAACTAAGCCGAAAAAAACCGAAATCGAAACCAAATTGCCGAAACCGAACCGAGTTAATTCGGTTCGGTTTCGGTTTGAATTCCCTGAATCAACCTAACCGATCCATATCAAAAATTGTATGTGTTTTTTTAACTCCCAGCCCCACCACAAACAACTCAATTCCCACCCCGATTTTCAACCCCCACCCACCCTTATTCAATTCCCAAATCCCAACCCCACCAACTCAATTCCCAACCCACCCACCCCCATTTAATTCCCACCTACCCCATTTAGTTCAAGTAAGGTGCATATATAGAGATTGAATCCTACTAGAGAAGTAAAGAGGTCCTCCATGGATATCATAAATATAGGTGAGCCTGGTGTGCTAAGATCCATTATTGATAATCTTGTAAATGAGTTTTGTTTCGAGACTTTGTTCGGCTCTGTTGTTGAAAGGAGTTTATGTTGCTTTATAACAACTGGATACAAATGATCTCCATGTGATCTTGGTCATATTGTTGTATATATATGTCAAAAACCTCCCAAAATCACCAAAGTTCATCGTTGCCGAAGAAGTCACCGCGCAACACTGCACATGGTCGAAGAACATCAGCTACTACAAAGGTAGCAGGTACCTTTCCGACGCCATCCTCAGTGCCACCAAGGGTACCATAGAGGGATCAAATCGGCCGAGAAAGGTGACTCTTCGAAGCTCATGCTAAATTGGGTCTTGAATTTCGGTGGCCAGGCTGGCGAAGGTTCGGGAACTTGTTGGGCACCGTGTGTCTGAGTCTGTTTTTCTTTTTGTTTGACTAATTTTCTTTGCATTAGCACTATTGGGGGTTTTGTCGAATTGTATGGTCATTTGAGCTTGTTAATCAAAATGCAATAATGCTAATATCTTTTATCATAATAGAAAAACTGGTATAATTATTTTTTGTTTTAAATAATATAATCTTGTTGAGGTTCAAATTTTTTTTGAAATCTGTATGTGTGGAAATGTTTTGTCTTTGTGTTTAGGTCTAGCTGTATGGTAATGGCAACGCATAATTGTTTTAGTAAGAATAAAAAAGATGATGGAAAAATAGAAAATAAAAAGGAGAAAACTGAAACAAATCAAACCGAATTGGTCGGTTCGGTTAAGGGTTTTTGTTTGAAAAATCAGAAAACCGAACCGAAAATGCTTTAACTTAGGGGTAAATGTCTAAAACCCCATTGTATGGTAGTCCTTAAGAGACATACATGATTATGAGAAGATGTTTGAAAGTGAAAATGGGTTGAAAGGAGACCAAAGGCTTCAAACCACCTCTCCCAAGCCAGGGATTAATTTCAAGATATGACAACCTTACTTCTTGATCACAAGGTTTTCAAGGACACCGTTGTGTTTTTTTTTTTTTAGAAGGCGACCTGGGTTTTTAAGGATCCCCTAACCTATCAACAAGGTGCGACCTACAGGTCAACAACCATATGAAAGAAATCATGCCACAGATGGATCTCGAACCTAGGACGTGGGGGACAAACCCACACAACCCTAACCACTAGACCATAACACCATTGGCAGGACACTGTTGTTAACATGAATATATCTGTAGTTACAATAAATGCTCATTTTTCTCCGTTTGTTAATAAGGTTTAATTTTTTGGATCTTATAATATTTATTGAAGCTTTTGATTTTAATTAGTTCTGATAAGAAAACTAGTCTTGGTGTTCATCTTCTTATTCCATACAATGTGTGACAATAAGCTAGTTGGTGTCCATACTCCCAAGCCAAACAGTATGAGGCAACTTCAGCAGGTGGTGATTAGCCAAAAAAATCACCTCAACAAAAGTGGTTACCACAATGTCGCTACACGTCTAATACTTATTTTATAAACTACCCGAAGTGGTCTAGAACACCAACTACATAAAATAAGCATTTCTCTCAAATTTTGGTTAAACTCTAGGATACATAACATCGATGATGTTACATTGAAATAATTATATAATTTATTTGTTTACTGCATACATTTTCTTTGAAAATATGGTTTATAAACTCAAAATGCTGGACAGTCATGTTTATTGATAGTGCCATTACCCACAATATATTAACAAATCAGAACACTTTCTCAACACTGGCCCTTAAGATACAAAGGGTGTCTGTCATAGCAGGACCTATGCAATTTATTGAAGGCTCAAGAAGATTTCACAATTTATTTTTGCATTTCCTGAAGAACTTCCTTTCATTTCAATATATATGCATCACATCTAATGTTGAAAGCCCGAAGCTTACATTAGAGATAATTTTTCGTTAATTATTGGGATTATACAACTCTCCGTGATGTATAATATGTTGTCTTACGCCATAAGATTAAATAAGTCACCATTAACACATACTCCACTTACAAATACCTATGCACTCCTTATTCACCTAGTAACATTCTTATCAGATGGTCTCATATGTGTTTACGTGTCACACATTATTTTGTTTAGCGCACGATTTTCATCCCTCTTGCATTCAGTCTATCTAAGTCTATCTAATTTGACTATGTAACTTAGTTTGTTTTCAGTTTTTGATTGCTTTTGTTTATCGATATGGATTGTTGTTGAATAGACCCATTCTCCATGGACAAAATGGTTTAATGTAAATTTAAGTTACACATTTTCACCTTATTGGAAGATTTTACGTATGCAATCTAGACTACCAATGGTGTTTGGAAAAATGCAGTATTGCATTCTACGAAACTGCTTTCCCTTAGCCCATTATGCAAATTATCAGTTTTAATTGCTGACATTATTACTGCTAGCTTTGCAAACTCTCATTTTTATTAGACTATATCCCACCATTAGGGGGAGATAGGCAAGTTCTTACAGAACAACATAGTGGTATGGAGTGGTGTGAAATATCATCCAACATTTCAATTTTGTCTCGTTTGAAAATTATGACTTAATTACTTGATGCATGTCGCCAAAGTGACAAAGTCACATGTACAACTATGAATACACTTGTTCGAATTTGTACCCAAAGGATAAAGTTCGAATAACATAGACAATGAATCTACGGGACACCAAAAGCGTGGTAGATACTTGCTCAAATTTGTGTTCCGAAAGGATAAACTTCGAATAAGGCAGTTAATGAATTTGTTGCACATCAGAAGCGCAGGGCACACTACAAAAAAAAAGCCCTTTAATAGCGGTTCAAAAACGCTATGGTAGGATACCATAGCGTTTTAGTAAACGCTATGGTAGGATACCATAGCGTTTTAGTAAACGCTATGTCTGCCGACGCTATAATAGACCCTGGGTCTATTATAGCGGTAAAACCGCTATAGAAAGTTTGGTTTTTATAGCGTTTTAAAAACGCTATGGTAGATCCTTTTATAGCGTTTTTAAAACGCTATGGTAGCTCCTTTTATAGCGTTTCTGAAATGCTATAGTAGAGTCTACCATAGCGTTTTAAAAACGCTATGGTAAGTCTACATAGCAATTTTTTTTTTTTTTTTTTTTCTATCAACTGTTAATTATTTTCAACTCAAAAGTATAAACATTCACATTATAGAATCCAAATAGGATCACTAACAACAAAATTATAATTTTTTTGCTATCAACTCAAAATTACAAACATTCGAATCATCATATATATTGTACTATTGGTGGACATTGACATTATAGAAATCAAGCATTCCATTACATAGCACATTGCAACCCAATAGCAATATAGCAATGGAGAGTCTGTCGAAAGACATGGAGAGAGTGCTAAACTTCCCAGAAGAGATGGAGAAGATGCTTCACCCACCTGCACGCCGATATGTCAAGAATGCCAAGGCCATCTTCCGCACCCCAGCTGATATTTATGAGCACCCCACCTTTTACTCATTTGTTCTTGACATGCCAGGCCTCGAGGCCGCCAATATCAAGGTCACCTTTCTCTCTCACTAGTCTTAGACTCATGAGTTCAATTCAATTAATATCAATAGCTGATCTGATCTACTAATCTCTGCAGGTGAAGGTAGAGAATGGGATACTCCATGTGGCTGGGAAGAAAAAGAAGAACCAGCAGCAGCAGCAGCAGGGGAATGAAGGAGGAGCTGTCAACTGTGTGGATGGAGTGCAAGACAAGCCCCAGGTTAATTACTGCAGCAATGAAGCCACAGATCAGAGCTCCACTGACATGGTCACAGAACTTGGAGAATTGCCTACATATGGGGAGCCATCCTGCATGGGAATTCCCTTTCTTTCCCACATAAGCAACCGCCAAAGCCGCAGAAATGCCTGAAGTGAGTAACAGTGTAACAATCTACAAAACACAAGTCGTAGTAAGTTAATAACTAGTAAGTGCATTTGGTTTTTCAGAGTTTGATGAACTTGTAATGAAAAAGAGTTTCGGTGCTTTCTTACCACATCTAGACCCACTGCTACTCGCCCCAACAAGCTGTCCTGAGGAATGAAAAGGACTAGAAGACTGTAAATGCCTCCAATCACATTTACAATCACAAAATACCTACATGAAGCTCTTAGTAAGAAAAAAAAAACTATGCAAAACAAGCCAGATGAAGTTCTTAGTAAGGAACTCAAAACAAACTATACAAAACATGCCATTTCAACACCACACAAGCAAATGAAACTTACTTGAATGAAGGAGCATCACTGTACTTTGCTTTGAAAGATAGATTAAACACTGTAGTAGACTCTTGACTAGTGACCATAACAATGGCTGCCACTGCCATTGCACACAAGGCTAAGAGCCTCAACCCAAAGATACAGAGCTTCTCGGTCTTAGCCATGGATTTTGATGAACAAGTCACTTGAGTTGTAAATAAACTATGTAAAGACAAGCCGTGGAAGTCAACGAAAATGAACTGAAATAGCATGTGATTAGCTTCTCAGCCAGAGGGTATTAAGACATAAATTATCAACAAAAGAGATGACTATGGGCAAAAAGATAGACTTCCATGCAAAAAGATCACAGATCACTGATTTAACATACTTAATGACTGACAATGGTATGACAAAGAAACCACACCTGTTTATAGTAAAACATAATAAGTAAAATATATAATATATAAAAAGAAAAAGTATGCTTCCACCTCCAAAATCAACCACAACTAGGAAAATGCACCATCGAGGACAAGTAGGCATTGTTGGATTAGCAAAAGTAATTACTAGACTTTATGTATAAGGCACTAACCAATTTTACTGCAACGCCACCTCGCTTTTTTTCTGAGTTGAATGAGAACACATGAAGAACTGAGGACTCTGACTTCACAACATCAAACTTCATACCAAGCTACAAAGAGAAAAATAGATTGGCTACCGAAAATGGAAACTAAATTGGAAAGAAGTCGCATGATGTCGGAAAGATACCTTGACTCCCCAAGAAAGGATGGCCTTCTCTGTAGGTGATCCAGAAAGCTCTATTTCACCACTCTGTCACAAGAAAAGCAAGCAAAAAAGGTATCTCAGGAAAAAAAAATAGTTCTCAATAACTTAGCACCACGACAAAAGCATGTACAGAAATTTGACTCGCATAGAAAACACAAGTTCAAGGAAAAGATCAAGAATAAACAATTACATAGCAACGCCTACAAGAGACGACTGAAATTTTGAAAATATATTAAGATTATTGTGAATGAAAGAGGGAACAATACAAAGATATACTAGATATATAGCATATCAATGAAAGAACAAGTCCCACACACAGGCAATTTCATGTTTGGGAATAATTAGAAGATCAAAATACTACTCAGGGCCAATTGAAAGGCCTTGCTAGGTAAGTAATAACAAAGGTTAGTTGGCACCTTCCAAATGCAGCCCTAAGAGCCCTTTATAGATGGCCAGTTGTGTTTTATCGACTCATTTAATAAAACTTAACAAACTCACCCCAGAAAGTGAAAACACTGCCCATGGTATTCTGTGCAATGCCGTCAATAATCAGAGATGAGGCAGTAGAAGTCATCGCCCTTCCATCATCGGCTGAATCCATTCTTTGCCCACCAACATATGACTCAACAACAGTCATCTACAACATGAAAGCAACTTTCAGAAAGGTATGTGATATATAGTGTAAATAAATATACTATAGGCTATTTACACGTGAAAACTGACTCTGGCTACTAGATTTCAAAAGCACAACCTCTCACTAGAGAGGTGATGTTGTACCAACTGAACTACAACTTGTTGACAAAAGAAATCAAAGTGTATGTATAGAACATTAAGCACCATCTAAGAAGAAAACTATTTAAGCACTAAGAATATTGGAAAGGGAGATACAAAACTCAGCTACCAGTCCAAAATCCCTACAGACTAACCAACTATTCACAACCCCCTAATACCCGGCGGGAGAACCAGACAAGACAACAACAAAGACCTAAACAGCTAATCATTGCGATCAGGCAGAACAACCTGACTAAAAGCCATTTCACCCCTAATTCCTCCCCTAAAACCAAAGGAGGTAGCTTCAGAAGAAGCATAAACTTGCTAGCTTCAAAGAAACAGCTGTGTGACTTGAATTCATAAAGACCTACCTGATTCAAGGTCAATGTCCCAGTCTTGTCACTGCAAATCGTTGTGGCAGAATCCATTGTTTCACAGGCTGAAAGCCTTCGCACCTGCACTTCAACTAGGTTAAGCTACCATATATAGCATATAGGTCTAAGGGAAACAACATCATCATTAATACTCTAAGAAATGTTAAAGAAGAAATTTGAATAAATTTGTACCAAAGCCTTGTCTGCCATCATCTTCCGCATCGAATAGGCAAGGCTGTGTTGAATTAGAGAAGAAAAATTACAAAAAATGGTAAGAATAACAACAGCATAGCACTGAATATAAAAAAAAACTAAGAAATGATGATAAATACTTACGTCAAGGTTACTGCCAAAGGAAGTCCTTCAGGAACTGCAACTACCACAATCGTGACCTACAACATTTGGTGTCAGTAACTTTGGCATCACTTTTTTTATTGATAATAACGAATTAGCCATACACGAATCTGCCAATCTAGTGTCAAATATACAAGGAAAGTATACGAACCACAATAGTGATGATTTTAATAGTGTCATCTATTGCACGACTGAATTTTGTCTTTCCTCTGATGAATTGAGAAGTTCCATCTGAATTCGTTGTATGTCCAGTAAAATATCTGCATGTGATGATTAGAATGAGTCGTTAATAAATCTCAGAGGAATTATAAAGCAAAATCTATCTTCTCCCTAATACTTACAAGTTCAACCCTGAATTTTTTTGCTCAATAAAACATGACAATCACAAACAAATCAACAATAAAAACTCATGGATGACTCGCACAGATACAAAAGGATGAAAAGAAATTAACGAGCCAGATGTTACCTGGCTAAAAGTACAACCAGGACAAGCAGGGCTACCAACAGTCCAACAATGCCAATAATTCAGTAACTATAAGCACAATAAGTACCAAGTAGGCAGTTAGGTGCGCTACAATCATGTGCAATCTCTAGATATAACTCAATTTTCTTCCTAACCTGTAACTTCAGCCACCTCAGGTAATCTTGCATGATCTTGTAACTTGTGTTTTTTTCACCTCAGGCCAAGTTATACATTGATGGGGTAGTTTTCTGCCCCTTTGTCGATGACTTTTGATCTCTTTGTACAAAAACTGCATACCCTCCTCCGTATAAAATTGATAACAAGCTTCCAATGAACACCAGCTGGAGAACTATACTCAACTTTTCCCAGAAACATGGTGAGCTCAGCTGTGATCTTGTTTTCCAGTTCTGAAGAACTTCAAATGCTGCAGTTAATTGAAAAGATAATGATGTTATATGACTAGCATAATATCTATGTTCGAGAAGAGAAGCTAAACTACAACTGATAGATATCTGTATGATTTAGTATATAGCTCAAATGGACCTTCATTAATAAAAGCAATTTGTTCTTGGCTTCAAATAAAAAAATAAAAACACCCTGAAATCCATTCGACTATAGTTAGGAAGGATGGAAATACTTCCTCTCACATGAACAACGATCTTGTTCTACTTACTTGTGGCTACTATTTTCATCAATCTTTGGCAACTCTTCACCAAGAACAAAGGACGGAATAAGCAACTCTTAATCTATAGTCTCTAAAATAATTTTTATTCAGCTTCAGTTCTCAAATCCAGAATTACAAATTCGGCTATTTTTATAGTTGGGAAGAATGGAAGTACTTGCTCTAAACACAAGCTTGTTCTAGTTACTTGTATTGGCAGATAGGTTTTTTTTCTTCTTGTTTTTAATTAAAAATTTTTTTATTATCTTCATGGAAGATAGGCTCCATGACTGCTAAGTAAGGATATCGAAGCATCTCAGGCAACAGCTCTTAAATACAAATTTTCATTGTAATTTAGAATAAGCGAGAGCAATAAAGGCATCAGATTGTTGAGCCATTTCTGCTTTTCGCTCATGCATGTCTGCTACAATTTTAACATCACCCACACTTTCACCAGAAGAATTATTAAGAGGTTTATTACAAAAAAAAAAAAAAAAAAGAAGTGGTTGTTGCTAAGAGACCGTAAAGACATTTAGCATATATAATTGAAACCCATGCCCAATGTGAGAGGTTATAAGAGCTTATCATAAAGCTACACCAGACACAAGTGACATTTTTCTATCAAGATAGCTTTGTGAAATTATAATGCCAGCTCAGGATATCTGTTAGAAAGTTTTAAGAGCTTTCTTAGGTCATCTATCAAATGGCTATTTTGGGCGAACTGTTAAAAGCTATAAAAGTACATGATGCACATATATTTTCATCCTTTTTTATCTACAAAAAATGTGAAGACACCAAAGCATTGTAATTGAAGATATAGTGAAGGCATACCGCATACCTCAATAGGCACAAGAGCTGTTGGAATGACCCTGAGTAGCAAAAACCAAGATAAGAACTCCATGAGACCAACAAGTAAATAGCTTAACAATAATGAATGATTTATGTCAATAAAGATTGAACAACTAAAAGAATAAACAACACCCCCCCTCCCCCCCCATCTTTCTTAATTACCCAAGAACATGGCAACCACCATCATATACCTTTTGAGATATCAAACCCATCAATCCAACACTTCCACCACCTTATAGTAAATCTATTCTTCTTCTTACCTGCAAAAATCAATAAAAACTAAGACACCAATCTATAAAAATCAGTACAACACAAGTAATCACTAAACCAATCTCTAATCCAGAAACCCAAAATGAATGAATAGAAGAAGAAAGAACTCAATATGATAACAAAAAACAATAAAAACCCATTACGAACCCTTAAAGATTGAGTTCAGAATAACACAAACCAGTTCATTTCCCAAATCAAGAGCAGCATCACTGAAGGCTTTCTTGTTGCCAGATTTGCTCCCACAGAACCCTAGCTAATCACTGCCATTGCTAATCTACAGCGAAAAAATCAGTAAAAGAGATACCTGAGCTACTGAGCAAGAGTTACTAAAGCTCAGATTGCGAACCGATTCAAGCAAAAAATTGCAAAAACGAACGAAAACAAGCGTACACTCACCTGCGTCTTTTAATGAAACAGAGATCAAATCTGTGAAGTCGCGAATCGGTGATATTCGATGTTGTTCTCAATGAAATTGAAGTTGCTCCGGGAGTTGACGAAGCTAAAGAAGATCAGATCTCGGAGAAGGAGTGTGTTGAGAATGAGAGACCAGAAACGGAGAAGGAGATGAAGGCGAGAAGTAGAGCACGTTGGAGAGGGAGAACACGGCGAAACAGGGGGCGTTGACAGCACAGGGTGATCAATAGGAGAGGGAGAGCGATCGAAGAGGGAGAGCAGAACGGTGAGGGAGACGAGAGCAGTCGGAGAGGGAGAGGGAGAGGGAGATACGGCTTCGGCTTCTGCTTCCTTCCTTCCTTCTTTCTCTTTTTCTTTTTCTTTTTTTTTTTGGTTTGGATCGAGCGGGCACTTTGGCGCCCTAAATCCCATTCATCAATTGACCAAAAACACTTTGGCGCCCCCAGCGAAAATCTCTTTCATAGCATTTTAAAAAAAAACGCTATTACCATATGCTATCTTTAACTATTTGTGTTGTAGTGGCAGACCTATAGGTTCAAAGATTCACTCGGCAAAAAAAAGGAGAATTAGTAAAATTCATGTCCTAATTCTCCCGAAGAAGCAATGCTTGAAACTTTTGCAAAAGCTATACAGGGTCTAGAAGAAGTTGTACATAAATCTCTAGAAGAGCATGACGCGATGTTCTAGAAGAGGCCATGAAGCTCCAGAAGAGCATGAAATGACGCTCCAGAAGAGGTCATAAAGTTCCAAGAGAATATGACATAACGCTCCTGAAGAGATTTTGTTTAAAAGCTTTGGAAAAGACTCATAACCCTACAGTGACAATGAAGCTTTTGAAGAGGCTCAAGTACATGATAATAATGAGATCTCAAAATGTTAAAGAAAAATGTATAACAAAATTAAATGATTATTGATGACATTCACATATATGGTAGCTATCAAATTATCAAAGGGCAATGATATTGACATTACACCACGTATCTATAAATGTTGATGAATAAATGATTAGCCAAAATTGAAATGTATTGTCCAAGAGACATTGAGTCCACCTAATGAAAATATAATGTCCAAGCCCTTGAGAAACGTGGTGTGTTTGTATATATAATATAAACACCTAAACATATAAACCTTGTTGGTTTCAAATGAGTGTTTATAAGAAAACAAAAATGAAAAAAATGAGATTTTCAGATATAAGGCAAAACTCGTAGCACAAGGGTTCCTGCAAAAATCCGACATTTGATTTTTGATGAAACATATTCCCTGAATATGGATATGACAACATTCCAATGTTTAATAAGTCTTGTAGTTTCTGAAAACTTGATATGAGACTTATTGATATTGTTACTGCTTTTCATGAGGATTTAAACACAAATATTTATAAAATCCCTGAAGGATTACTTTGCCTAAGGCAAAAACATGAAATAATTACTTAATACAACTATGACATGCTTTATACGATTTGAATGATTCCGAAAGAATATGATATAACTATCTTAGAGAGTATCTGTGTAAGGAAGGTTATGCAAATTTGACCATGTGTCTTTTATTAAGACATTGTTAGGGATGACAATGGGGTGGATAGGGGCAAATCTGTCCCCGCCCCCAAATCCGTCCCTCCCTACCCAATATATTCGTTTATATAATCTTTTAAAAACCATCCCCACTGTTTTTCTATTGGATAATGAATACCCGTTCCGCCCTGTCTAGTCCAAGCTAGCCCATGGAATTTTTGGGCCCGAGGTTCCTTCATATCCAAAGCCTTGATGTTGTAAAACTGATCCTTATCCTTATCCTTCTCCTCACTTTCCTTAATCTCCTCCAACTCACTCTTCAAAACCTTAAATTGTTGAGCACATGTGTTGTAATTGAGCTTGAGACATTCAATTTCTGACTTGTGAGCTAAGATCTTGAAGTTTAAAGAAGAGGTTGTGTTCAAACATGAGACAACGTTGTTCCATGGATTTGATGTTGGAATAGAGGAAGCCATGATGGCACAACATGCAACGATGAGAGGGAGTGCAAGTAGAACCATGGACGATCGATTGGTTGGTTGCAAACACTGAACCAGATTCATAATCATTTTATACTCACGAAGCATTGTGCTTCTCTCTCTCTCGTCAATAAATCTCTCTTATCTTCTCCATTGCTTTGATTTCTCTAAAACAATTCTTTCTGAATGTCTCTCTAATGGGTTCGGCCACGCAAGCCAGGGAGGAAGTTATCTCTAATTGTTTGTGTAGATATTGGTTGGAGGAAGGCCTGGGAGGTTCTGACGATCTCTAATTCTCTAAGGAAAGGGGAAAGTGGTTTGTGCTCGCGACGGCTTGTGGTTGAAGAAAGGGGACGATGGTGGCTGTGAGAAGGGGTCGGTCGATCAATCTGATCTACTGCGTGGTTGTGCTGCAAATATCTAATTTGCTGTGAGAAGGGATGTTGGTGGTTGTATGAGGCGAGGGCTGGGTTGTAAGAGAAGCAGAAGCAGGGAGAAAAGAAGAAGAATAGAGAAACAGGGAGTGTGAAGCAGGAAGACATAATAAGTGAGAGAGAAGAGGGAGACAAACAGGCAGGGAAGAAGCAGGAAGACGAAAAAAACTTACGGAGGGGAGCGACATTGGATGGTGGAGGTATGGACAGTGATGGAGTTAGGATTTTTGCTGAGAGGGGGCGGCGCGGAGTAATGTCATAGTTAATTAAATATAATAAATATAATATAAAAATTATTTACTTTAACATAAATAAATAAATATATATATTTTTTATAACTTGAACAAGACATAAATGACTATACAAAACTTCATCTAATCTAACAAAAGATTTTCATTCAAAAAAAGAATGAAGACCACTTTGGATATACAAAAATAGAGTTTTATAATTTGAACTTTTACATATCTATATCAATGAATACCAAAAAACTTTATCTCCCCCCTCCTCCTCCCCAGTTAGAATAAAAAAATATTACAACTGGCTTCGACGAGCTTTCATACCCTGAAATCGTTTCATGATTGCTTCGTTGTCAATGCCATCAAAAACTTCCTTTTCAATATACATAACTAAACAATTATTCATCCAATCATCTCCCATTCGATTTCGTAACCGACTCTTCACTATATTCATAGCAGAAAATGCTCTCTCAACTGAAGCGGTGACAACTGGTAGGATGAGTGACAATGTTATGAGTAAATAAACCAGGGGATAGACAAATTTCTTCTTGGTCTCAACCATCTTCTTAGCTAAACCGCTGAGTCCATTGACATTTGAAAATTCATTGTTGGAACGCATATCAATAACATAAGTTTCCAATTGATCATGAAGTACCATAAGATCTACATTTGAAAAATCAGCTGGATAAAATTGAGCGAGCCAAATCAATCGCTGACTATCAAAAGCTGAAAAAGAATCACTTGGATTTAAGCATGCCATACAAAGAAGCAATTCGGTGTTCACCTCATCAAAGCGGTTATTTAGCTCTTGGAGTTGCATATCTATGCTGGTATAGAATAATTCAACTCGATAATGATATAGGTTGGTTAATTTTTCAGTATTGCGTCGTGATCTTCCTCGTTGTATAAATGTATCATCCATCTCAAGAACAACAATATCGTGTTTTGCACAAAATGAAGCAACATTGTCCACAAGTATATTCCATCCATCTTCCCTCATTATTTGCAATCGTTGTTTGGAGATTTTAACTAAGGTCATCGCATTGACAATATCTTGATCTTTTCTTTGTAATGCTATTGACAAATCCCAGGTTATCGCCAATATATCCTTCATTAAGTGCAAATTGAAGATGAACTCAAAAGATTGCATAGAATCTAATAAAGCATATGCTTCTCCCTTTTGGTCTGAGTTTAAACCATGTTTCACAACAATTTGGAGCACATCAATCACTGAAGAAAAATTAAGAAGCAAACTTATTAAGGTTTTATAGTAAGACCCCCAACGTGTATCATCAGGTCGTTTGACATTGATTTCTTGATTCAACCCTTGACCACTTGATAGTTCGCCACTATTGAGCTTTTCAAGAATTTTAACAGCTTGTTTGTCTCGAAAAATTTCCTGACGCTTGCATGAGGGTGCAACAATGTTCACCGCACTTGAAACCAAGTTGAAGAGTAAAGCAATCTGAGGATGATTCTTTGCAACATGTACAAGCGCTAACTGAAGCTGATGCGCAAAACAATGTACATAAAATGCAGACTTATTTTCCTTGAGAATCAAAGATTTAAGTCCGTTAAATTCGCCTTGCATATTGCTCGCCCCATCATAACCTTGGCCACGTAACCTCGTTATATTCAACTTATGATCAGAAAACATTTTTACAAGTGCTGTCTTGAGTGAAATTGCCTTTGTTTCAGTAACATGCATAATTCCAAGGAAACGTTCAACTATACATCCCTTCTTGTTCACATAGCGCAAGACAACAGCCATTTGCTCTTTAACTGATACATCACGAGACTCATCAATTAAAACGGCAAATAATGCATCTCCAAGATCTTTGAGTATAGCAAGAGTGGTCTCACATGCAGCTGCACGTGTAATATCTTTTTGAATATCAGATGCAGTGAGTCTGTGGTTCTTTGGAGCATTTTTTAGAACCACGCTCTTGATCTCTTCATTGTGATTAGCTGTATATTGTAAAAGCTCCAAAAAATTTCCATGGTTAATTGAATTTATTGATTCATCATCACCACGAAAAGCCAATCCTTGTCGCAAAAGAAACCGAATGTAATCAACTGAAGCTGATAAACGAACCCGGTATTCCGTTTTCTCTGCATCAGATTGTTTAGATAAAAATGATTGGATATGATGTTTTTGATTCATTAAACTTTGACTCTTCATATAAGCTTGAGTATGCAAACTATTAGGCTTTCCTTCATGATTTGTAAGTCTTTTTTTTTTTCCAATTACTGAATCCTTCACCAACAAAACAATCACCACCCCCTTGTTCTCCGACTCCGACACTTCTAAAAAGATAGCAATGGAGACAAAAGGCAGCATCCTTTGTTATGCTATACTCCAGCCAACTCTTATACTCCGTAAACCAAGCTACATTAAAACGACGTAGCGTACCTCCTATTTTTTTTGTGGGAATGTGTAGTTTATTGGCTGACATGGACCCCTTTGCAAATAAGCTCTTCTAACAACCTCTTGATCATTCAGATGGTAATCAGAAATACGAATTCTTAAATCAGAATCAGTTAGAAGATTTGATAGGTCAACCTCTAAATGACTTTTCTTTGAGATTGGTTCTGATAAATTATGATCATCTTTATTTTGTGCTGGAGGTGGTAAATCACTTACTGACTTTCTTTTTAAAAACTTATCCATAACTGAAATAAAACAAAGATTATATAAGAATGCATTCTATATATTTATATATTCTAAAACTTTAAATGAATAAACTAAAACCATATTTCCATGTAATAAACCATGTAATAAATCATACATATTTCCAAAATAACAAATCAATATACCTCTATTAATGAAGCACCACAATAGAAGTATCGCCACCAATAATAAAACGCCCAAAATTGAAGATTTTCAAAGCTGCAATTGACACACAAGCAGTTCAATCAATTATTATAATAATGCTTCTTGGCGAAAACACTAATGTTAAAACATGTCTTTCAATAATTGACACATGAAGGAACTAAAACTGCCATATGAGCAAAAGGCAACTTTTGAAAGCTCTGAAAAACATAACTCAAAGGTTGCTAAAGCGTAAATAACCCAAACTATTTTTACTTACAAATTAAAGTACAAACTACTTAACTTTGAAATACACTAACATACAATCAAATTTCATTAAGTGTGGGTGAATGAAGGGAAAATCGATAAGAGGAGAAAGAAATGCGTACAAAAAGTGAAGTTGTGGAAGGCACAGTGACTCCCATTTATGTGAGAATTTGCTCATCTCTATAGAACCCAACTCCCATAACTAGCTAGATGCAGCCTATATGCCCCAAAATATTTGTAATCACTTTAGAAGTCCTTGATTTTGCACATTTCTTTGGTTTGATCAATCTCTTGTTGAGCTCCTGACTTTGTTGAACACAAATACACATAATTACTAAAGGATTTCATTAGCATCAGTACTAGTAGTAACAAACTGTAATTCCCTTCTCACAAACAGTACTAGACATTGATGCAATATCATCACAATTTTTTAAAGATCCTTATTTACAGATCTACAAGCAAGAGATTCCTAGGACAACAGACACTAAGCTATATCAAACAGAGAAACAAGTAGAGAAGATAACACACACTAAGCAATACTAAACAATGTCTAGTCAGTAGTCTCATACCTAGTGGTCCAGCCAGCAAACACCAGTCGACTTCCACAACTGCACACTACAATAACTGCTCGGACTAAATCAGGCTCCAAAAATTAAGAAGGGTGATTTTGATGGTGAACAGGAGTTTGTGTAGCTACTACGGTCAGTTGGTCTGTGGACTTTGGCCTGGGCTTACAGGCGGCTTCGTGAAGAAGGTGAAGAGCTTTTGAGCATAAAAAAATGTGAAAAGCTTTTGAGCATAAAAAAAGGTGAAAAGCTTTTGAACAACCTGCAACCTAGGGATTTGGGGTATGCATAAAATTTTTTTTTTCTCTCAAAAGTCAGTGGGGGCAGGTGCCCCCACTTGCCCCCACGTGGCTCCGTGCCTGGGTGTGGAACGGCGAGGGGTGTTCTGTGTGGGCGACGGAGAGAATACAGGGACTGGCAAATGGAGAGTTGTAATAGAGTTAGGGTTTTTATTATATAAGGATATATTCGTAATAATACATAGATAAATGGATATCTATGGGGCGGATATGGCAAAATTCTTATCTGCCCCAAAACAGTGATGGATACGATTCGGATTCCCGAATTCGCCTCGAAATTTGTTGAGGTAATTCCAAATCTGCTCCATTCGGGGCGGTGCGGAGCAAGTATCCGTGAAAATCCACTACACTGTCATCCCTAGACATCGTTAACTGTTTTTGTCATAATAACAGTTATGTAAATAATATAACTCTTATTGGACCTTGAAAATACTGTTAATTATCTAATAATAGAATTTAAAATGAAAGACTTTGGAAAACATCTTTTGTCTCGCCCTGCAAATCCTGTAAAGTATTAGTAGAATATTGGCCATCAAATAAGGTATATTGACAAGATTTGTAACTTTTTTAACATCGACAACTCTTATCCAGTTAGTACGTGCATGGTCATCCGATCTTTAGATTTTAAGAAAGATTTTTATCAACCAAAAGAATAAAATGAAAAGATACTAGGTCTGATGAGTATTATTGGTGCATTGTTATATTTTGCACCAAGTGCATACTGCATAACTTGATATAGTTTTTATTTCTATGCATTTACTAGCAAAGTATAGTTTTGCACTGCCTTATAGACATTGGAATAAAGTTGCACATATATTTGCGAATCATTGATATGAGTTTTGTACCTCTCTTTATTTCTGTGATTTATCTAACTAATCTCACTTAGTTGGCTATGCAAATTCGGGTCATTTGTTTGACCCTCATAAGGGTTGCTCACAGGCAGATTCTGTACTTATGAGTTGCAATGCAACTATTTCTTGGGGAACTATTAAACAAACATATTGATCAATCGACTATAATATATGTATTATTCAAATGCAAGAAGGTTTCCTCAAAGAGATTCGAAACACATTCCAGATTCAATCTAGTGACAACTTTGTAAATCTCTTTATTAAATCTGTTAACGAGATTGACATGTGTCAGCTTAATAATCAATTAATTACTATCACGAGGGGAGTCATCATCAGGGGAGTGTCCAAAAGTATCTTCTCCGGTGTGCTTCAAGAAATATGAAATGAAAACATCCAGATGTATGTTACGCAATCATATGCTATAATTGATTTATGCGTATTATACTTTTTTTTTCCTTCGACAAAGTTTTTTCCACTGGGTTGATGATACATAAAAATGGTCACACCCCTGAGCCATACCCGTGTCAAGATGATCTCGAGGAACTACGGGCCTCAACATCAGCCCAACACTGATCCGGCCCAAACGGTTCTAAGCCTGCCCAATTTAGTCCGCCAAACGGACTCGAACTATTACAACATGCTAGGTCTACACGTCTCACATCTATCCTCAATACCCGTAAGTTCTACTAAGGCAAATATCTCGAGGATCAGCTTCGGACGGGCAACTACAACAACTCTCTTCCCCCAACTAGGAAGCAAATACCAGAGTACATTTCACACAAGGAATCTTTCTTCTACGGATTGCTCTCGTATTGGGAACTATCTTCCGCTTATCTCCTACAACACACAAGGCTAACAGGAAACTTATCTCCTACAACATGACTCCTAACTAGAGCATGATCTCCACGAAGATCTCCTTCCTAAACTACGCGTTCGATGGTCTGGTAGAACCAAGACTTTTTGCACTATAAATAAGACACGAGGTTGGTAAGCTAAGGTACACTACAAATTCCATGTTTACAACATTACGCCTTCCTCAGATCCTTGTCTAACTTTAGAATCGGAGTGTCATCGGCCACCACAACAGTGGTCTGTGGCTCACGTGCGTTACTTGTGTAGGTCAGCAGGACTAGGTCAAAGCAGGGAGTGGAATACGACTGCATCAGTTTGGCGCCGTCCGTGGGGACGACAAGGTTCTTAACTATTCATTAGCATCGTCTCCTTTCAAAACTGAGAAAGATGGTGACCACTAGGTCATGCAACAACGGAGAACACGTGGAGCAACACCACCGCTTTCAACGACTCACACCCCCGCGCCGACGATAGCAACAACGAATCCCCGAATCGATAGGTTGTCATCTCAAATAAGGTAGATAGCCAAGGCGGTGGAGGCTCTCACGCGACAAAATCCACCTCCTCCCAATGGAGACTAGGAGCATCATGGGCCTCGGTCTCCGGAGGATGGCAGGGAGCAAGCACAGGAAAACCAAGATCTCACTAGTTTTCATTGGATTAGGGGAAGCTATGCGGCTAACGCTGACCCCTTCTTAATGGTTGTAGAATAAAGGGTTTTCTTCGAATCCTAAGACAGTGAAGCTCGACCCTGGGAACCCATCCGCAGAGGGGCGCACGATCCGGACGTACTATACCGCCTCTTTGTCCCGCCAATTGTGGATCAGATTATGAATGAGGCCCTTCCAAGGAAGTTAATTCCCCCGAAGCTCGACTTCTACAACAAAACCATTGATCCTTTCGACCACCTATGCTATTACCAACACGTAATGGCCCTTAAAGAAGGATTTGAGTTTGTCATGTGCGGAACCTTTCCCACTAGTCTGAAAAGCTCAGCACTGACGTGGTTTCATAACCTTTCGTCGAAGTCGACCAACTCCTTCAAGACACTGGCAAAGGAGTTCATGACACGTTTCGTAGGGAGCCAACGTTTTTGAAAATGCCCACACTACATACTCTCTCTAAAGCAGAGGTCACACGAGACTCTCAGAGAGTATGTCATGCACTTCAAAAATGAACTGACTCTCATCGACGGATGCAGCGACCACATGGCCGTAACAAACTTCACTATGGGCCTCAAGGAAGGTAAGCTCTACGAAGACCTCACCTTAGAGCCCTCTATGGACATGACAAAACTCCTCAAGAGCGTTCAAAAACATATTACCCTAGAAGAGCTGAGAACCGTTAAGAAGGGAACCGAAGGCGAGAAGAAGCCCACCGCTCCTAAGGACAAGAACGAAGGCAAGAGACGCGAGGATGAGGAACGAAACAAAAGGAAGTGCAGTGACAACAGGCCAGACCCTGGTCGGTCCAGGCCGGAGAAAACATCCAACTTTGTTGGATCTAGGACTGTGACACCCCTTCAATGCTCGCTTATCAGACGTACTAAACTTCATGAAGAACTGAGAGGATTTGAAGTGGCCCCCAAAGCAGCACGGGGACCCTGCCAAGCGTGACAACGAAAAGTACTGCGCGTACCACAAGGAAGGCGACCACGATACCAACAACTGCAAGAGTTTGAGGTATGAAGTTGAGTACTGGATCCGTAGAGGCAAATTGAAAGAGTTTTTGAACTCCAAAAAATGAACAGAAAGAACCGGGGACATGGGAGTTAGTTTAAGAAATAGCGAAGGAGACTCCAGGGATAATATATGTCCTTCATGGAGTCGGACCGAATGAAGACTAGTCGTACAGGTCTCGCAAGTGGACCTTACTGGCGATGCAGACACAACCCGCGGATGAGGACAGACGCATCTGCCACTCAAGGATTCAGAGCCCGCCCTATTCCCACCTTGACCTTTACGGACAAAGACCACGAAGGAGTCCGAGCGCCACATAACGACGCCTTAGTCATCTCGGTCTCCATAGCAAGGAGGGATGTACAGAGAGTTCTGGTGGACACATGAAGCTCACTCAACGTCTTATTCTACAACGCGTTCTGTAGTATGGACCTCAAGGAGGAAAAATTGACGTTATCACATTACCCGCTGATTGGATTCAGCGGAGAGAAGTGCATCCCGATTAGGAAGACAAGATTGGCAACATTGGCAGAAAAGTCGCAGCTAAGAAAGGTTTTGTTTCTTGACTTCATGGTCGTAGATGCACCATCGACCTACAACTTTATCTTGGGAAGACCATGGCTCCATTATATGGATTAAGTAGTCTCCACCCTTCACCAGTTTGTTAAGTACACTGCTAACCACTCAGAAGGGACGATACGTGAAGTCCAACCTATGACATGTGTCTGCCATTACGTCGCATTGAAACAAATAGAATGCTCCTAGATCCAGCTACATACCGCGGGGCAGCCTGAACTAGTGCCAGGACAAGCAACAACAGAGGCATCACCTTGAAACAATGCGAGAGCTGTCTGCTCTTCTGCCCAGCGAAACGGAGAGGACAAGACAACCGGGAATACATCCCTCGACGTTTCGTCGGTACATAGATTGACCCCTCTACAAGGTTTACTCTTCAATAACCTTTGAAGCTCTTCGATAATCCGCTAAACGATCTACAAGGGCAATCCGGAATCACTTCAGGGCCAGGATCAATTCCTCCCGCTCAACAGTTAGTCTGCTTTCAATTGTTTATTTCCCTTTCCATAGTCAATGTAGAGTTTTAGTTTTTAAAGACTTGTGTGATTTCCAATTAATCATTTAAGAAATAAAGGAAGAATTACAGAAACAAACTCTATTGATTATTGGAAGGATGTAGCAACAAGTGCCCTGAGGCGGATAAAAAACACTACATAGTACAAGCATCTGAGTACAGTGCGACATGAAGTAAAAGCTTGCTTACACTACAAGAAATCTGTCTTTTACCAACAAAATTATTGCTACGAAAATTGATTTCCTTGTTAATATTGTAGCATTGTCAACGAATAAAAAATTTCCTTGAAAAAGCCATAAACTTGTTACTGTTTTCCAACAAAATATATTTTGTAGGAAACATTCCTTGTTAAATAGGTGGCGGGAAACATTCCCTCCAAACCCAATTTTTCTCTAAATTGATTTAACAATGAAATTATTTTTATGGCCACAAAATACTTGTTCCTTGGTAATTATGGCATCATCTGGAATGAAATATTTTGTTGTTAAAGAAGACTAATTTTAACAACAACTCACTTTCCTTGTTAACGAATATTAAATCTTATTCATCCCTTTTTAGTAAGGAAATATGTTTTCCTAGACAATAATCACATTATTAGTAATGATTCAGTTCGTTGATAATGATTGATAATTTTTTCTATTAGGTTTTTTCTTGTTAAAGCTCGTTTATTAATTTATAGCAACAAAGTAATATTTCGTTGAGAATTGTCACACTATTGGCAACGTTTTTTTATTTTGTTGGAAACAATATCTTTTTTAATGAAATCTTTGTAGTTATGAAATAAGATTTTGTTGGTAATTATAACATTGTTCGTAACAAATTTTTTTCTAGGTAAAAAATGATAATTATTTTCATGAAAATTTGTTTCTCATTAAAGTTCACTAACTATTTTATAGCGACGAGTCATTATTTTGTTGGAAATTGGTATACTCACTACAAAAAATATTTTATTTACTAACAAATTTTATTTTCCTTGTTAATATGTTAGTATTTTTAACAAAAATAAATTTCATTGAAAAAATCATAGAGTTGTCACTTTTTGTAACAAAATCTATTTTGTTGGCAACTTTTCTTTGTAAAGAGGTGACGAAAAATATTTATTCCAAAACCAATTTCCCACCAACATTATTTAGCAACAAAATATTTATTTTTCAACGAAATTTTAGTTTGTTAGTTATAATGACGTCATTTACAATAAATTATTTCATTGCTAATAAATATTAATATTATTGACAAACATTTTCTTAGTAAATGCACTATAACACTTGTTCGTGTCTCTTCAACAATGAAACTAAATTTTCTCTATTAATTACCACGTTATTGCAACGATTTATTTGGTTACTTATAATGAATTTTTTTTCATAAATTTTTTTTTTATATTTAAAGCTCCTAGCTTCTTTATAGTGGAAAAATATCAATTTGTTGAAATTTTTTATTAGTAGCATTGATATTATTTCATCTGAAAAATCAAATAAAATTTATTTAACAATACAACATTATTTTACTGTTAATTATAATATTAATGATAACAATTTATTCGTTGCTAAATATTGATAAAATTTTCATGAACTTTTTTCTTATTAAGGCTCATTTTCTTATTTACAACAATTTAATTTTATTTCATTGTGAATTAAACCAATTTCAATAACATATAGCATTGAAATGTTTTTACTATTTTGTTGCTAATTATAATGGTGTTACTGTGAAATTTTTTTTCATTGCTAAAAGTGGTAGATATTTAACATAAATCTTATAATCGTGAAAATATTTAGTTCTAATTTATAGTGACGAAATATTATATATTGGTCTCTATTATATACGTAGCAATGGTTTTTTTATTGCAAAAAATGAGTAATTTGATTTAATAAGCTATAAAGTTGTTTCACACAACACAATTATTGAAATAGCTCAATTGGTAAATATTGCAAAAGATTTTACTATAGGTCAGGAGTTCGATTCCCGTTGAGCCTAAAAATAAATATATTATATATGAAATTCCATAGTGGGGTCTTATCATCAAGAGTGGTGTCCTTAGAGTTTGGGACCTAGATTAGATCGTCTCTTAGACAACTTTAATATATCATTTTTTATTGAAAATAATTTCCTTGGTAATTGGTAACGATACCGATGACAACTTTCGTTGATGTTCATGCATTTTACCAACGAAAAAGTTCTATGATAAAGGTTTTTACCTTTGACAACGACAATTTTCCTTGATCATTTAAAGATTTTTCGAGAAAAATTTTGTAGGTAAATAAAATAGTTCTTGCAACAAACAATTTGTTGGTAACGATATTTGATTTTTACCAACGAATTTCCTTGGTAGTTGAAAATATTATCAACAAAATATTTTCTTGACTTAGCATCCCTTTTACCAACAAAAATTGTAATCCCTTTAGCTACGGGGATGCCTTCAGGAACCCACTAACAAATTTTTTTCCTTATTAAAAGTAGTTTTCAACAAAATTTTGATTTTTGTCAAGGACATTTTTTCTTGAAAAATGTTTTAATTGTTGTAGTGTTAGGCGATCTAATTATGTAAAGGTGTTAGAAGGAGGACATGCAAGCTATTTGCTAGTGACAACAAAGACATGCGAACGGACTTCGCTTAACCCCTTCCTAAGATCAAGAACAAAGTGCCAAAGGGGACTAAAAGGACTGAGCAGTCAATTGCTCCGACAAATCACCCCAGAAAACGACCGTACAACAACGTTGTAGACCTTACAACGGGATACTAGTGTCCTCAAGAGACATTCCACCTCCTTACAAGCTTCCTCAAACAGTTTTCAGCCTTCAGAAGGGGGATGGAAGAAGGCAGATGAGGATGGCCACAAGCGGCCACGTCGACAAGGTCTCCTAGTGCTGTCAAAAGAGGCCACCTTTCCCATGTGCAATATTGGGAGTGACTGAGAGCTACCATACTTGGAAGCATCACACATCGGCTAACACTTAGATCAGCCATTGGTTAGCAGTGGGGTACATGAACACGCGGGCACAAGTATCACAAAGTAACACCAAGGCATCTCCCTTGGTAGGAAATCCGTACTACTTCCCTGCAATATGAAAAGACATTACGAGATCTCAACAGACCAACTACGTGCCCACCCATAGCAGTTGACCACGCATAATAGCAACTATCATCGTGTATGATCAATACAAATGGCATAACATTGGGAGACTCCATTGTTGGAGACCTCCATTCAGCCTTTGAAAAACCCAAAGCATTTTCTTCAGCCTTTGGAAATCCAAAGCATTTTCTCCAATCAAGAACAATATAGGAGATGAGCTTTGCAAAAGATAGTGCAGGAAACCCTAACTCTTCCATTGCGGGCCCAAAGGCTCGATCCACTCAGCCCACCATTCAAACAGTATTCTGCTACATGCTAGGCATGAGCGCAAATCCAAAGAAGCCTTTACGCACGACCGTACCTACAATTCGTTGTTTATTTTAAGGTAATGTTGTCCGCACAATGCGCGACACTAACAAACATGGGTTCTCACGCCCTCAAACGGGCGAAACCCATTTTCAACCGGGCAAGCTTAGTCAGTCTAAGCTGATGGAGACGACTTCTGGTGCCCAAAGCTTAGTCCGCTGCGTGCGGGCCACGACAGCCGAGGAAGTGGGAGTCTAATCAGCGCTTGTCCGCTGATGACAACGACTCGCCAAATGATCATTGCTTTCAAAACAGACAATGAACGCCGAACTTGCCAGGTAAGCTTAGTTAGTTCGTGACTGATGACGACTGCTTCTGGTGCTCAAAGCCTAGTCCGCTGCGCACAGGCCACGACAGACGAGGAAGTGGGAGTCTAGCCAGTGCTTGTTCGCTAATGACGACGACTCGCCAAGGAATCATTGCTCTCAAAACAAACAATGATCGCCAAACTTGCCAGGTAAGCTTAGTTAGTTCGCGACTGATGACGGCGACTTCTGGTGCCCAAATCCTAGTTCGCCGCGCCCTGGTCACGATGACCGAGGAAGTGAGAGTCTAGTTAGCGCTTGTTCGCTGATGATGATGACCCACCATGGGATCATTGCTCTCAAAACAGACAATGATCGCTGAACTTGCCAGGAAAACTTAGTCAGTTCGCGACTGATGACGATGACTTCTGGTGCCCAAAGCCTAGTCCGTTATGCGTGGGCCACGATGACCGAGGAAGTGGGAGTCTACTCAACACTTGCCCATTGATGATGATGATTCGCCAAGGGATCATTGCTTTCAAAACAGACAATGATGGTCTAACTTGCCAGGTAAGCTTAGTCAGTTTGTGACTGATGACGACGACTTCTGGTGCCCAAAGCCTAGTCCACTGTGCGCGAGCCACGACGGCCGAGGAAGTGCGAGTCTATTCAGTGCTTGTCTGCTGATGACGATGACTCGCAATTGGATCATTGCTCTCAAAACAAACAATGATCGCCGAACTTGTTAGGTAAGCTTAGTCAGTTCGCGACTGATGACTTTTGGTGCCCAAAGCCTAGTCCGCTGTGTGCGGGACACGATAGCCAAGGAAGCGGGAGTCTACTCAGCGCTTGTCCGCTGATGACAATGACTCACCAAGGGATCATTGCTTTCAAAACAGACAATGATTGCCGAACTTGCAAGGTAAGCTTAGTCAGTTCGTGACTGCTGACGACGACTTCTGGTGCCCAAAGTCTAGTCCGCTGCGTGCGGGCCACGACAGTCGAGGAAGTGGTAGTCTAGTCAGCGCTTATCCGCTGATGACGTTGACTCAATGCTCTCAATATAGACAATGATCGCCGAACTTACCAGGTAAGCTTAGTCAGTTCGCGACTAATGACAACAACTTCTGGTGCCCAACTCCTAGTCCGCCCTGCGCAAGCAGCAACAGTTGAAGAAATAGGAGCATAGTTGGCGCTTATCCGCCAACGACTTAGGAAGTCATTATAGACAATGACTAAGGAAGCCTGGTCAACCCCTGACCAACAACGATATTTTTTGGTTAATCCCTAATCTGTCACAAGGTCAACAACAGCGACTCGGAGCATCAATGTATTTTGAGTACAAACTCTACAGTCTACGAAGCAACTAACGTAAACATGAAAATATGGGGCAAAACAACGCTTTCATTCAAAAAATATATCTATATATTGTCCGTCCAGGAAAGGACGTTACAAGAAGCATCCTCCTCAACAGTTAGTCTCGCGGTGCCAGAGCCACCCTCGATTAATCGACCCAAAAGTAGCCCTCCTGTAGCGAGCAAAATCAAGGTCAATACCAGGGTGCTCTCGTCTAATCTGCTCCAGTCTACCCCGAAGGGCTGCATAGTGTGAGCGCTCCTCCACCAGCAACCGCTCCACTTCTAGAATGCGGTGAAGCCCCTTATCAATTGCGGCCTCCAGTTGCCGTCGTTCAATTGCCCATTCTGCCTTTACCCGCTTCCCGAGCCTCCTAGTCAGAAGACCACCTGTCCACAGCCACATCCAGGCGCTCTAATTCAGCCCTGGTATGCCTCAGTTCAGCACGAGTTGATGCCAAATTAAACTCGGCAGCCTTCAGCCGAGCTATCATACCAGCAAATTTCACTTCGGTGATAAAGGCCGTAGCCTCCACGCCCTCGCAGTTCGCAACAGTGTTAGGATTCTGCAACCGACCATCTAGGGAGACCACCCGATAGAGAGCGTTCGAGTATGACATCCGCAGATCCAAAAAGGCATTTTCGAAAGCAAGAACCCTCCTGCGGGCTTCGGGGTTCAGCGAAGTAGGATTGTACGACTCATGGGCGTGAGCAACAGTCTCGAGACAACGATGATGCGAAACATCAACACGCGACCCAACTTTCTCCCTCTCTAGGTCAACGAGGGAAGCAAAAACATCTGGAAGAAGGCCGCGACCCTCTGAGGGTGTTGCTTGTGCAGACCGCAACATACCAAAGAGAGAGGTCGCCCTGACAGAGGTTTGCCTCTTCCTCGGAACAACGACGGGAGGTTCATTCGCCTACAAGTCAGCAAGCCAGGAAGGGCTGAACAGAGCCAAACTTCTTTTCCTCGTGCGACGAGCAACCACCCCCTCAGCCGGTGAACTTGACATAGGACGAGCACCATGAGAATACCGCAACAGCTTGTTGTGTATGACATTACCTGGCATTATGACCTCCTCAACGAGTGTCAAAGGGAGCTTGAGAAATTCCCTCTCTGTTAGCTTTTCTTCCTCATTGAGAGACGAAATAACAAACATTCCTGAAAAAAAAAACACGTCAGAACCAACATCGTAGAAGGGACATACAAAAATATGCATGCACCGACAACCAAGAAACTCACCGAGATCAAACTGAAAGTATCGAGACACTTTACGACTCCCAAGCTTGAAGTAATCTGAATCCGCCGAAGCCAAGAACCAATGCTTCTCCCAAGATTCAGCGTTGTCTGCTGCCGATTGCAGACAAGAAAGACATTTCAGCATGCAGATACCCTTGGGATCCAATCTAGTATTTGTCATGTGATGGATCACCGGCGAGTCAAACGGAGGCCATCGTCATGAGCCCTCTAGAGAATTGCGAACAAAATCTTGAACCCGCTTGGAACCATTGAGTGGGAGGCATACGAAAATGGATAAAGAAGCACTAGACATCATCGGGCACTGGAAATCGAAGCTCGGACTCGAACATGCCTCGGTGCAAGCCTATGAATCCATGAGGAAGTACGGCCAGGCCTAAAACTTTAGACGCGGGAACAATTTCCGAATCTCCCAAGATACGGTATAAACTACGGAGCCTGATCAACTCAGTTTCGTTGACCGAACTACCTTTGAAGAAATGATGCAGGAGATAATGGATCCTTGGGAGAAAGTTCAACATTGTCAGCCATCAGTAGAAATAACAAATACTATTGCTCGAAAAAATAGCGCAGATAAGAATGAGGAAATCCTCCTCAGTACGGTAAATATTTATAGGGAAGAAAATCACACTTTCCCTCATTGAGCAGTCGCGTATCCATTAGATGTCATGCGTCGCTCGAGACGAATGCTTTGAGTCCAATCATCACAACGGTACAATTGCTCTTTCAAAGAGCCAGTGGACCGACTTAACACTGCACTAACTCGAGGGGAGTAGCTGATGATACATAAAAACGACCACACCCTTGAGCCATACATGTGTCAAGATGATCTCGAGGAACTACGGGCCCATCATCAGCCCAACACTGATCCGGCCCAAGCAGTTCTAAGCGCCCAATTCAGTCCGCCAGATAGACCCGAACTCTTACACCATGCTTGGCGCACACGTCTAATAGCTATCATCAATACCTGTAAGTCCTATTACAACAAGTATCTCGAGGACCATCTTCGGATGGGCAACTACAGTAGCTCTCTGCTTCCAACTAGGAAGCAAATACCATAGTACATTCCACAGAGGGAATCTTCCTTCTACAGATTGTTCTCGTATTGGGAACTATCCCCCCCATATCTAGGAGTACAAGGCTAACAAGGAATTCTTCTCCTACAGCACGACTCCTAATTAAAGAAGGATCTCCACGAAGATCTCCTTCCTAAACTACGCCTTCGATGGCCTGGTAGAACCAAAACTCTTTGCACTATAAAAAATACATGAGGTTGGTAAGCTAAGGTACGCTACAAATTCCCTACTTACATCATTATGTCTTCCTCATATCCTTGTCTGACTTTAGCGTTGAAGTGTCATCGGCCACCACAACAATGTTCTATGACTCACGTGCGTTACTTGTGTAGGTCAATAGGATTAGGTCAAAGCAGGGAGCGAAAAACGATTGCATCGGGATTTTTAATGTCAAGGTTTTATCGAGGCAACATTATGCGCACTAAACATCGTGAAGTATGCAAAATTGGTGGCTATTCTTTTTCCTTCGATATGGTTTTATTCCAATGAGTTTTCTTGTTAAGTTTTAATGAGGCAACATCATGCACATCCACCATCTTCTTGAATAATGTTGTACTCATTTTCCTTTTGCCCAGGTTTTATCCCATTGAATTTTACTTGCAAGGTTTATAATGAGGCAACAATAATGATAATACAACCTTTGTTACATAAGGATGTTCATGTACTCCTGAAGAGACGTGAGTTTGAATGACACTTTTAGAAATCATTACATGGTAATAGACTAAAACAAATTTACAATCTCTCCCCTTCTTTTGTTGTGATTATTAGGGGGAGATTTTCATCAAGAGAGGACCTAATTTTACCAAATACTTTGGACAATTAGCGCACTATATTCCCCCCCCCCCCCCCCCCTTTCGCTGGGGTTTTGTCCCACTGAATTTTTCTAGCAAGATTTTAATGAGACAACATTTCGCGCATCCAACAGTACTTCAAGGATACAATATATGACACTCTCTCTCTTTGCATATGGTTTTTTCACTGAATTTTTCTTTCAAAGTTTTCATGAGGCTAGTGAGGAGAACATTCATAGTGTTGTGGAAGATTATAAAAGCTTGTAGATGTCTAGCTCGTGTTCTTGAGGTGGTATCATCCTAGGAACCCGTCTAACTGGCGAGGAAACTAGCAAGGGAGGGGGTTGCAACCCTCCATCCCCCTCGGGATGCGCAAAGGGGATGGAAGTCACGCATCCCAAGGGGATGGAGGGTTGCAACCCCCTCCCTCGCTGGTTTCCTCGTTGGTTTCCTCGCCAGTTAGAATTTCTGATCATCCTAGATATATGGCAAACTAGGATCCTCTCATTGGTTGTAGTGATGTCACCTATGGACAACACATGTTCAACTTTAATCCACGGCCTTGGTTGCTATAAAAGAACCTTAAGGCCTTAGTTTATGTATATATTGAATAACAAAGAATGAAATATTTATTAAGAGAGTTTATGCTTTCCCTTGAGACTTTAAGTATGGTTTGTATTCTCTACTATTCAACATCAAAGGTAGAGACAAGTTGACAAATTTGTCGATATCTTATCTAAGAATTCCAAGAAGTTAATAACAACTTTGGAGAAAATTCAATTAAGCACAGCCAGAGTAGGGCCAGAAATTGTGAACTTGGTACATGGATCTATCAAAGAGTTTAGCTTTTGAGCTGGTAAAGCAGAGTGTGCGTGTTTCATGTTCACCACACACACATGATAAGACTGTATTTGCTTGTTTTTCCGAATTTTTAAGCCTTTTATGGTTATCAATAATTTCCCACTTGTCGATCTTAATAAACCGTGGCCATGGGAAAGTCGAACGAAAAAGGAGGTCGAAGAATATTTACATAAAATCTTAATTTTTTACGTTGGCCATTAGATCAGTTGTTGTTCTTGCCATTAGATTAGTTATTCAATTCGTAGATTTGTTATCCCTCTTCAAATTGTCCAATTTATGTGGTAGGAAACTTGAGAAATGAACGTCCCCCTAAGATTACCTAAATACAAAACAAAGGCCTTCAAAGCAGGATTCAGATAGCCTTTCTTAGACCACGCCCTTATCTTAGGTTTTAATTTTATAATTTATAAATTCCCACTGTGGTCGAATTTTTTTTCGTTTATTTTTGTTGGTATCTTGCACTTCTATCAGCAATCAAATTGGCAAATCTTATGTTGTTTTGAAATGAACTTGAAAAGTCCAGGAGGGAATGCCTGGTTTCATACCCACAAGTGATATCCATTTCTGCCCTAAGTATATCAGGCCACATATATATACCCATTTCAGGTGTTTTGAAATGAGAACCTTGAAATGTTAGCGAAGCTGCCATAATCAATCTTATATCAATGTAAAATCAACCGTACAAGATAAGTTGAAGGCATTAAAATATGGTTAGTATGATTTGATTCCGGAACTCAAAAACTACAAACTATAGCAGACAAGCAAATAAGTGTTCTAAAAATCGGTCTAGGCGCTAAGCAGTAGAAAAACGCCCAGATTAATGGCTGAGCGGGTCTGGGCGAGGATTTTTTTAATAAGGTTGATTGTGTTCTTATTTTATTTTCTTTCATCTTTTTTAGAAATAAACAATTTTATTATTTTTTATTCAGTATATGTCTAAATGTAGTAAACGATGATTACTTAATGAAATTCTCAAATGATCTGTCGGTACCAATTTTAGTAATGTAGATTTTATCAAACATGACTAAGGTTATTCATGCAATTTGAAGAAAAATAAAAGAGTAGGTTTGAATATTTGTCCACAAATTCAACTTTGTATAAAATACCCATCATGACCAACTTCAGTCATTTGAGTTTTAATAAATTTTGTTCATGATTGTTAATTTTTCATGTTTTTAAATTTTGCATATGTATCTTGGCATTAAATTGGATGTAATTGATAAGGTATTATGCTTAACTTTTGTAAATTATTAAAGTTATAATATAAAATCTGAGACCGCCTAGGTGCCGCTTAGGCCCCGGGTGCTAGGCACCTGCTCGCCGTCCGCCCACCGCCTAACGCTCTTTAGAACACTGGCAAATATTATAAAGTGTTAGGTTAAGTAGACCTAACCTGGTTTTTCACATTGATCAAGAAAATCAGATGATTCCATAGATGTATTGAGATAATACAAAATTGTAATCACAGGTTATCTTAATCATACAATATTTTATAGGTGTTTTGATTTGTACAATATTCAACTTTAAATAATTTTTTTGTCCTTCAACCTCATTTTCTTCGTAAACTAATTTGTTCAAGTTAATACCAACTGTGTGGAAATTATAAAATAGGGGTTGATATCAATATATACTAATTAGATTCGAAGTCAAGGGTTATCTCATGGAACTATTTTACTCAAAACTGATATGACGGTAACCCACAAGAACCGTACCCTATAGACTATTATTGTCTGACTTTTATAGGTTTTATCGCAAGAGCGACCCAACACACTGGACTACCTAAAATGGTCTCTAGTTGTGTTTAGATGAACAATGAATCTTAAGACGTCTATTGTGCTTTCCCCCTTCAATGATCCGCACCAACATATGTAGCTAGGAAACATATATGGTACACAATACTTGTTTCTTCCGTTTCTTTTTTCTCTTTTTGTAAGTTATTTTTTGGTTTTCTTTCTTGGTCCCTTTGGTTTTTACCCGACCTCTCACTGTGGTAGTTTCATGTTTGTTTGATGAAGAAATACCTTAAACACTCGAAGTTCATAAGTAAATTTTGTTGAGTTTGATGGTGTATTTTCAAGCTCTGATAGTTCAAAATATTGTTTATATATATAAATTAGGTTATTGGGTAAATTAAGCCACTCAAGTTAAATAGTTTTGTGCAGGCTAGGCAAGATTTTCTTGCATAGATCAATTCCAGTATGACTAATTATTTTTTGTCACCATCCTTCCTGCCCCGCACAATTCCTCACGCTAACCAGTTCTTCCATGACAGTTTGAATTAAACTTCAAATATATACCAAATTTCACAATAAAAACAAACTTTTCGGTTTCGTACATAGTTTATAGTCCAAAATCATTAAAGTCACCAAGGGGACCTCCAAGATGTAAAAGACTAATCCAAGTCAAATGGACACTCGTTAATTGAGTTCTTCCCAAGTGATGAAAACCAATTTAAACACTCCAAAATCCTCTCTCTTTTCTTCAACTACTACTTATCCCACCATGCAAAGTGCAAATTTGCAACAAAAAATGGCTTGGCAATCACCACCTCTCCTCATTCTCCTCCTCTTCCCACTACTCTTCCACCTCTCCCACTCTTCACCACCACACCACCACCCACTAGACCCTCTCACCCCATCCGAACTTACCCAAATCCAATCCATCATAAAAGCCTCATACCCTCCGGCTCATGGATCAACTCGCTACAACCTCACCTTCCAATACGTCGGCCTAGATGAACCAGACAAGCGCACGGTCCTTTCATGGCTCTCATCAACCAAACCACAACCACCACCACCCCGCCGTGCTTTCATCATAACCCGCCTTGATAAACAATCACACGAAATCACCGTCGACTTACAAACCTCCACCATTGTATCAGACCGGGTCTACACTGGACCCGGATACCCACTATTCACATTTGAAGAACAAACAGCTGCCAATCAACTTCCACTAGCCTACGCACCCTTCATGGCATCCGTTAGAAAAAGGTGGCTCAAGTTAGCAGAAGTTGTGTGCTCGACATTTTCAGTTGGTTGGTTTGGAGAGAAGAGGAAGGATAAGAGAGTAGCGAAGATTTTGTGTTTTTACCTTGACGGAACCGTTAACTTGTACGTTAGACCGATAGAGGGGATAACGGTGGTCGTTGACCTCGACGAGATGAAGATAACGGAGTACTACGATAGGTTCACAGTGAAGGTGCCCAAGAGTGAGGGGACGGAGTACCAAGCGTCTAAACAGACAATTCCGTTTGGTCCCAGTGTTAACGGTATAACGGTGGTTCAACCCAACGGACCGGGATTTCAAATCGATGGGCATGTAATCAGGTATGTGATTCTTCTGGTTCCATAATTTCATTATAATTTATGCGTGAAAATTGCAAATTCAAGTTTACACGTTGACAATGTTATGCACGTAAGATCACACTCTTTAAAGAACTGTGGCTGTATATATTTGTTGGGAAGACTGTAGGTTCATATAGCATCTTCTATCTCATCTATGTTTATTTACTGACAGAAGGAGATCTGGTAGCACGGAGCAAAGAAATGCATGTTAAACACACGACATATTTTTACGCAATGTGTCTATTTAAGTTTATTTATTGCACACTTAATTATGAAAGAAAAAGTTAATTAAGGGAAGTAACGTGCACAGTTCAAACTTGGCGATTATGAGATTGAGATTAGTATACTAGACTAATGAATTATATTCATCGTTTGACCAAGAAAACAATGAAATACACGGCTTAGGTTCATAGGTCACTTTCGCTTCGGAAAGTATGTCGTAAGCTAATTAGAGATAATCCCTTTTTTTTTTTTTTTGGAAAGTGAATTGAGGTTTTTAGGATCCTCGAACCTTATATTAATAAAAAAATTGATGATAAAATTTACAATCGCTCATACGTTCACTCGTTTCATCATCTACAAAACAATAGACTTGCTTCAAAGCTGCAACAAAAAACCTAATTAGTTCTAGCTTCACCGTCTCCAAGTTAGGGAGTAACCTTGTAAAGTGTTCTGCTACTAAAGTGGTTGCAAGATTGACCTGCCATAATTTTTCTTCCTCGTAATTACCAATCAATGCTTTAAGCACTCTCAAGACTTGATTGATACCTAATGTGGGCCTCAGGATGTATGAGAAGTCGTTGTAAAGAATTGAAACACAATGAATAATGATATAGAAACCATTGAATGCTAGCACTAAGCTAACATCCTTACAAGATTCTAATAATCATTTGCATTCTACTTGTATTATCATCATCAGTTACCTGAATTTAGGATTTGTCTTCTTGCTTCGAGAAGACCTTCGAGAAACATATTCCGTAGGAGGATGTATTGTGGTAACCTTATGTTTTTCTTCAATAGTGTTTTGCCCTACCTTTGCTGCTTTCGCTTCAAGTATGCTTTTAACTTCGGTGATCAATGCATCCATTCATATTCTTGCAATTTCTAAATTCAAAACATTAATGACTTGGGGTGGTAGCCAATCCATGGGCGTTGTTGGATCTTCCCCCTGTCTTCCATCAGTTATCTCTCTCTGTAATATCTTAATTTGGTTGGTTTCAATACTTTTATTCACACTTTCAAACTCGGGACTTGTGGTCCCCGGGTTGCCTAAATCATCATGATGATAAGTTGGGTCTCCTTGCTTCGCTCTTTCAATCTCACTAGCTGTGTAGTCCGCCTCTTGAAGGTCTTCCTCTGTTTTTTCTTGTACAAATATGTCTTCATTGGTTTTAGGTTCATCCTGCTTAGCACAGTGGGAGTCTTGTTGAGGAGCATTTCTGTGTGCATTCTGATCATTTGACTTAAATGTGTGTCGGCCATGTGCAACTGTCCAACCTTCCTCCTCCTTGTCTTTCTCCTCTAATTTCCTGCCTGTAGCCTTCCATACTCGAGTTGGAGCTCTATTTGTGGGCATCAATTTCTCACACTGTATGCTAGTATGTCCAAACCTTGAGCAGACACTGCACTTAGTAGGTATCCAAGAGTACTCTACTTCAACGTGCCTGGTCTTTGAACCATCTATAATTACTAAAATTTCCTTAGGGAGTTTGGCTTTGGTATCTATATCTCCACGCACACTCTTGCAAAGGATAGCTTTGTGCGCTCTTCGGTAGCACGATCCAGCATGATAGGTGACCCTAGTGCACTAGCGATTCTTTGGATGCCTTCCGGGTTCCATAGGAATAGAGGGATTTTCTTTAGATTTACCCATATAGGTATTAGAGATAATCTCTTAATAAGAGGGTCTAAACAGAGGTTAAAATGGTGATTGTTCAGTCAATCTTTTCAGAATGTTCCATGAAGTTATAGGCCAGTACATCACGCTATAATGATTTATAGGATTTTTAATCATCCTGAAAATGTTTTATATCTATGATCAGATGGGCCAACTGGAACTTCCACCTAAGCTTTGACATGCGAGCTGGCCCAATCATATCATTAGCATCAATCTACGATCTTGAGAAAAATGAATTCAGACGAGTACTGTACAAAGGATACATATCAGAAATGTTCATACCGTATATGGATCCGACTGAAGAATGGTTCTACAAGACCTTCTTTGATTCTGGAGAATTCGGGTTTGGGCTATGTGCAGTACCACTCGAACCCATGACGGATTGCCCACCCAATGCCCAGTTCATGGATGGGTATGTTTCCGGCCAGGATGGGCAACCTATTCAGTATCCGAATGTGTTGTGTGTATTCGAAAGGTATGCTGGCGATGTCATGTGGAGACATACAGAAACTGGAATTCCAGGCAGAACAGTGAGTGATTTGTATTCTGATTTTACTAATTGGATTGAAGTTATTTTCGAATTAGGTTTGGGTTATTATGAATTGGAATTGGTGGTTTTATTTCGCAGATCAGAGAAGTCCGACCCGAAGTAACCTTGGTGGTGAGGATGGTATCAACTGTAGGAAACTATGACTATATCATTGATTGGGAATTCAAGCAAAGTGGCTCTATCAAAGTTGGGGTATGATAACTTTTTGTTTACTTATTATATGTTTTCATGTGGCGATATATGTACTAGTCCAGATTGTATGCATGATGGTGTAGAAATTATGTTCTCGTCCATAAGAAAATGAAATGCTACGATAAGCTTTTGTGATTAGTTTTACTACCCGGAAATTTAAGAATGTCAAAAATACATACTTGAGTAACCATTTGAACTGAATTCCTCATGTAGCACACTCTGCTGCACCATGGTACAGACTACAGACGATTTCAATTTTTTTTAAATGTGTTAACACAACGTTATAATTCTTTTGCAGGTTGGCTTAACAGGTATCTTAGAAGTAAAAGGCGTGCCTTACACTCACACTGATCAAATAAAGGAGGATGCTTTCGGCACACTATTAGCAGATAGCACCCTTGGCATATACCACGACCATTTCCTCACCTACCATCTTGATCTGGATGTCGACGGTCTTAAAAACACCTTCATCAAGTCCAAATTACAAACAAAAAGAATAAAGGTTCATAGCTCACTGAGAAAGAGTCATTGGACAGTTGTTCCAGAAACTGCAAACACTGAATCAGAAGCAAAGATCAAACTTGGGGTAAAGCCAATGGAGCTTTTAGTTGTGAACCCTAGCAAGAAGACTCGAATGGGGAACCCCGTTGGTTACCGTCTGATTCCTGGATTGGTAGCAGGCCCCTTACTGGACGATGATGATTTTCCTCAGATTCGAGGGGCCTTCACCAAGTACAACTTATGGGTGACCCCTTATAACAAGTCTGAAAAATGGGTTGGTGGACTTTATGCTGATCGAAGCCAAGGAACCGATACATTGGCCACTTGGACTGCCAGGTAACATTATTTACTTAACCATGTTCCATTAAACAAAATGAAAACTATATCCATTTTGGTGTTCTACTGTTCTGTAAACCGAAGTGAACCGAGTATTGTCAATAACGAAAAAAATTTATTCAGTTTGGTCAGTTCAATCAACTTATAATTCGCTCTCCTGCACGACCATAGTCACAGGAACAAAAAGAATAGAAAAGTTTTGAACATCGTTGATTCTAAAGTTGATTAGAAATAGTAGTGGTTTTTAAAGTTGATTAGATGTTAAAGTTGTCTCTTAATTGGAAAATCAAGATTCTAAGTAAAGGTTTGTTTGGCTTTGTTTATGATGATGCAGGAATAGAAAGATAAAGAACGAGGACATAGTGTTGTGGTACACATTAGGGTTTCATCATGTACCTTGCCAGGAAGATTTCCCAGTTATGCCTACATTAAGTGCGGGATTCGAGCTTCGACCTACAAATTTCTTCGAAAGCAATCCTGTCCTCAAAACAAGGGTTCCTACACCAGTTTCTTCAACTAATTGCACTTTCACATAGACAAAGTTGGATTACTAACTCCCGCTCATCAATAAAAATAAAACTGTAAACACAGCCTTAATTGTTTGTGTTACAATATAACATAATCCGCCTTAATCATAAGGGAAGGAGTACAAATTTATGTTTTACAATGAAATTTTATTTCTTTTTTTTTTTCTTTCAGTAATTTTTTAATCTGTACGAAGAATCATGAAATTTGATTAAATTTTCTTATCAAACAATCATGCATCCAGAATTACATCTTAGAATGGGACACCATCCCAAAAGTTATCCAAATATTCCAAACCATTGTACAAATCATCATCATCTGGTATGGGACCTGGTATAACGAACAATGGACTCACAACCTTCTTTTCTTCTTGCTTTGCATTATAGGAAGGGGATGAAGCCAGTGAATCCACCTTGTTGAAGTTCTTCTTAACAAAAGCCCGAGGAGTCCTAGTTTTGGTAGTTACTTGAGATTATCATCATCATCATCATCATCAAAGCCCATTCCCGAGATTTTCGGGGTCGGCTACATGAATTTTGGTTCTTCAAGCAATGCGATCTTCCCACATTTCCTCACCTAATCCAAGCTCAATGATATCTTCATTCACCGTCTTCATCCAAGTTTTCAACGGTCGTCCCCTCCGTCTACACCCTCCATTAACTTGCCAATCTAAACATTTTCTAATTGGCGCCGTGCTTGGTCTCCTCCGTACATGACCAAACCAAGTTAAACGTCTTTCTCTAATTTTTTCCTCTATGGGCGCTACACCTAAGTATCTCCTAATTCTTTTATTTCTAATTTTATCCTTACGAGTTTTACCACACATCCACCTTAACATACGCATTTCTGCTACTGCCATCCTATGCGTATGTTGTCCCGTAGTAGCCCAACATTCTGAACCGTATAGCATGGCTGGTCGAACAATTGTCTTATAGCATTTCCCTTTTAGCCTTGCAGGCATCCTTCTATCGCACAATACTCCTGACGCCATTCGCCATTTCAACCAACCAGCTTTAACCCTGTGGTCTATATCTGCTCCAATAGCCCCATTCTTTTGAATTATAGACCCTAGATATCGAAAAGCCTCACACTCCGGGACCTCGACACCTTCGATCTCAATTGCATTACTTCTCCCTCTTGGTTCACACCCAAAGTTGCACACTAGATGCTCCGTCTTCGAACGGCTAATTCTAAAACCTTTGCTCTCTAAAGCCTCCTGCCACTTAACTAATTTCTGACCTAAACCTGCACTAGTCTCATCCATTAAGACAATATCATCTACAAATAACATGCACCAAGGTACATCTTCTTGCAGATGTCTCGTCAACTCATCCATGACCAAAGCAAAGAGATATGGACTTAACGCCGACCCTTGATGTAGTCCTACTGTCACTGAAAATTCACTAGACATCCCACCTACTGGCGAACACTTGTTACAGCCCCTTCATACATATCCTTAATGATATCGACATAACATTGAGACACTTTCTTCCTTTCAAGCACCCACCAAATTAACTCCCTGGGGACCCTATCATATGCTTTCTCCAGATCAATAAAAACCATATGCAAACTCTTACGTGCCTCTCGATATTTTTCTACAGTTTGCCTAAGCAGGAAGATGGCCTCCGTAGTAGACCTACCTGGCATAAATCCAAATTGATTCTCTGAAATCGTGGTTAAACTCCTAAGTCTTTGTTCTATAACCCTCTCCCAAAGTTTCATCGTATGACTCATAAGCTTTATCCCTCTATAGTTCGAGCAATTTTGGATATCCCCTTTGTTCTTATAAATCGGTACCACAATGCTATGCCTCCATGAATCTGGCATTTTTCTAGTTTCCAAAATCTTATTAAAGAGCTTAGTTAGCCATTGAATTCCAACTTCTCCCAGACATTTTCATGCTTCAATTGGTATATCATCCGGTCCAACGGTCTTCCCTGTCTTCATTCTTTTTAAAGCTTCTCTCACTTCTGTGGCACTAACTCTGCGATGGAACACGCGATCTCTCCCTTCCTGTGAAGCATACCCCTCCAAGTTTAACTCCCCTACATGTGTTCCATTGAGTAGGTTCCAAAAGTAATCCTTCCATCTATCTAAAATAGCTTTATCCTGCATTAAGACTCTTCCATCCTCATGCTTAACACACTTAACATGACTCAAGTCCCTAGTTTTTCGTTCTCTAGCCTTCGCTATCTTGAAAATATCCTTCTCCCCTTCCTTCGTACCTAGCCTATTATAAAGAGCATCATACGCTCTCTTCTTAGCTTCCCCTACTGCTCTACTACTCAACTTCTTAGCCTGCTTATAAAGCTTATACGACTCTAGGCACCTATCTTTTTGCCACGCCTTAAAGCATCTTTTCTTTTCCGCAATGGTTTGTTGCACATCCGCATTCCACCACCATGTCTCCTTACCATAGAAACCTCCTCTTTTGGCCTGTCCTAACTCTTCATTCGCACATCTTCTTATTCGGTTTGCCAAATGTTCAAAAACATCCGCGCTACTAGTCCTATCCTTTGGTTCTAGATTCTCCCCACCCTCTGAAACTGACTGGCCACCCAAAATCCTCTTTCTAAATCTTTGGCACACATCTCCCTGTAAGGTCCACCACTTAATTCTCGGTCTAACCTGTTCTATAGCAATACGACCCCTACTCTTAAGAAAAAAATCGAGAAGTAACAGCCTATGTTGGGATGTCAGACACTCTCCTGGTATAACCTTACAATTTTTACACCTACCTAAATCGTGTCTCTTCACAAGAAAATAATCAATTTGACTTCTATTACGCCCACTCGCAAAGGTCACCAAGTGGTCTTCCCTGTTCTTATAAAAAGTATTTACGATTCCAAAATCCTGAGCTAACGCAAAATCTAGAATAGAAATCCCCGCGGTGTTTCGATCCCCAAAGCCTTGACCTCCATGTACCCTCTCATACCCAACTCTATCCTTACCGACATGGCCATTCAAATCCCCGCCTATGAAAATCCTATCGGAAGAGGGAATTCCAAGAACTAACTCCTCTAAAGAGTCCCAAAAATCCTTCTTAGTCTCCTCGTCCAAACCCACTTGGGGTGCATACACACTAATAACATGCACTATCTCTAGTTCTAAAGCTAATTTAATACTTATGATTCTATCCCCAAACCTCCTAACGTCGACTACTGCATCCTTAAAAACTTTATCTACCACTATTCCCACCCCGTTCCTAGTGCCATCTTTACCAGAATAGAAGAGTTTGAACTCTCCTCCTAAATCTTTAGCCTTGTTCCCCTTCCATTTTGTCTCTTGAAGACAAACTATGTTTACTTTCCTCCTACGCAGGACATCCACTAATTCTATTGTCTTTCCCGTCAAGGTTCCTATGTTCCAAGAGGCTAATCTAATCATTCTATCTCTAGCTCTAACCTGGACTAACTTCTTTACTCGCCCCCGTCCAGAAAGGTGCGAGAACCCTTGCCTATTTAACACTACAGCCGGGCGCCGCTGCAGCGTACCTTGCTCATTTGTCACTACACCCGAGCGTAGGTGCAACGCGTCGCTTATAGCGGGGGACGCCCTATCCTTCTGCATTAATCTTTTTGAACCAATATCCATGAAAAGGGATGTGATGAGTTTTTAACGGTTGGCTATCACAAGCCTAACACCAACCCTCCTCCTTTATCCGGCCTTGGGACCGGCCGTTGCAACGGGCGGAGTTTGGTAGTTACTTGAGATGTGAAGTTTAAAATAATTTTTTTCGAGAATTTTTCTTTTCTTTGTTTCTTTTCTACTCATTTTGATTTTCTGCTGGGCCATCAAGTTGTGCAGTGGATTGAAAGCTAGAGAAGAGTGAATTGTGAGAAGACTTTGAGTCTCTATTGATTATGTTTGTGGAATTCTCTTATGCTTTCTAAAAGCATAAATTCCATTAACTAGTTTCTATTCTTTACTGTCCCTATTCAAAGCCTCCATTCTAATTTGGTTTGCAATGGAAGAAACCCTAGAACAAGCCCAGTAATCCCATGCCTACATTGTGTGCACCTACGCCAATAGCAATCCTGTTGTCGAGACATGGGCATCCAAGCCGGTTCATTTCACTAATTCTACCTCCACGTAGAGTATTGTACTTCTTGTATCCTGAAATCAGGTACGATAACTAAAGTGTCGTGGTCTATGGATGGATGGAGTGGAATTATCGTGTCTCAATAGATATTTTTAACACTAGGTGGTAGTCTCGCTCTCTATTAAAATGTTTTACTAGCTAGTATATCGTCTTTGGGAAATGAGAAGGAAACAATGGGAGCTGAGTTCCAGTCGAAGAGGTTTCAAGTTCAATAGTAGTAGTATTTTTGTTTTTTTGTTTTTTTAAAATTTATCCCTGGACCCTCCCACCTAGACGTGGTCAGCTGGGTTCGACCCTATGAACTAGTGATATCATCCGTCACTACTCAACCACTGAGCCATCACACTTTTGACAAGTTCATTACTAGTTAGTTATCCTCGTTATTCATAATGGAAGGTGGTGTTGTTTTTAAGTGTTTATAAGCTTTTAACTGGAGTTAGAAGTTCTGAACAAATTTTAAAATGAATTGTTTGTTTTTGACAAGATTAAAGCCAAGTTGTCTCCTTTTCATTCATCCTCCAGCAATATAAATACTGTAGTAAAAATACAATAGGAAACCACCATACAATAGAAGACCTACCAAACAAAGGAAACAAATCCCCAGCCATAGGAAAGTCTCCTAACCCCATACAACTTCTTACCCCATACAACTCTAACAAATATGCTAAAATAGAATGGAATATATTTTCCTAACAATAGGATATATTTTCCTAACAATGGAATATATTTTCCTAACAATAGGATATATTTTCCTAATACCCCCCTCAAGTTGGAGCATGAGGGTTAAAAATGCCCAACTTGCCAAGGAGATAATCGAACTGCGATTTGCCCAAAGCCTTTGTGAATATGTCAGGCAACTATGAATATGTTAGCCTTTTACTACAATTGAAGTATAAAAGGGGTAAAATTATATTACATAATCTGACTTTTTATTGTTTTTATTATGTGACACCAAAAAAGGTTTAAAACTGGAGAGATTGTTAGAGGCACCTAACTTGCCAGGACATAACTCCGTGCTTATAGTCCAGAATCATCACAAAGAGCTTGCACTAAGAGATGACTACTAGACCTGGACTTGCAGATTTTATTTTTGAGGAATAGGAATTAAAAATGAGTAATACATGCTCAAATTGAGTGGTTAAAAGAAGAAAATGCCATGCAACATGGTAAAGATAAGAAAAAGGACAACATACACAACTTGTGAAACAGAGGTGTGCAGCGTGAAATAGGTTGCAAATTTTTTGGATGTTGCTTCAAATTTTTTGGATGCCGCTGATCCCGTCCCGTCCCGATCCCGTATGAACGGGATGGGATAGGGATGGGTATATCTCGTCCCATCCCGTCCCGTGCCCACCCCTATCTGCGGGCGTGTGAGCCTATATCCGCGAGTGGAGTGCGTTGTGCGGATGAGTTATGAAAATGCAGAAGTACCTTGAATCAGCTGGTCATATGTAGGTGCAATCCATGCTTCAGGAATGATTAGGGTTTCTAATGCTCATGTTAGGCATGTGGTAGAATATTGTTTGAATAGTGGGTTGAGCCCATGGGCCCGTAGAGTGAAAGCTAGAGTTTCTTGTATGAAATACGCTACGTGTACGATGCAGATCACATGGTAACATGTGTACGGCGTAGATCGCAAGACGATTGAGTATCAGTCACTCTCCCCAATTAATGGGGTTGTGTGTAGCCTCATTGATTGGACGAACGTGGACTCGTGCAATTTCCTTGGTAACCGTCATCTCATTGTTTCCCATACAGTATTCAATGCTGACAGTTAATACTGAAACGCCCGTTTGGTGAACCATTAAGTCTATATAATGGTGTTTCTTCATCATTGTAGGCATTATCTTCTACAGAGCGTATCTCCTTTGATGTTCTTATTTGAAGAAAATGCTTTCGATTTTCCAAAGCCTGAAGGGAGATCTCCATCGTTGGATTCTTCGAATGTTCTGACATTTGCGCTGATGAGTCACGATGAAAATAGTCGTTATTCATGGTCACCCGCTTTTGGTGAGCACTTAATTGATTCGATGAGATCTCATAATTTCTTCTCATGTTGCGGAGAAGAAGTACAGACTCCTTCCCAAGGGATGGGTCTGTGATTTATGCGTTGGTGCCTTGTCGCTTCTCTGGAGCGCTTAATCTCAGAGATAATACCAGCAGCCAACTCCGAAGCGGTCGTCTCTACCACTTATTGATTAACCCCTGTTGTCTCACCTTGCGCTGGAATTATGGATCTCGAGACGGGGTGGAGTTGGACATGGTCTGCTGGAATGGACGATTGAATTCTGAACGTCCCTCTCATCCCTTCAGCGAGAGGGTGCACTTGATCTGTATGAACCTGTTACTTGTTTCTTAAATTTACAGTATCGCTAATAATGCTTGCAATACTGAACCATATGCAAATATGAGTTTCAAACTAATATGACCTAGCTGCTATATGCATGTCACATGTTTGAGTGTATAAACCCAGTCATACTCTTGCTATATGATTTATGCATTAGAGTATTATCTACCAACTATTATATGTATTTGTGGATAGTATCCATGTGACACCTACTACTAAATTGAATATTTTTCATATTTGGATAGATGACTCCAACCATTATTTTGGTGTCCATCAAATGAAATTCAATTGCTTTTGATTGATATGTGTTACCTTGTAGGGTCAGAATCTCTGACTCATCCAGGTTCTACTTGGAGACACTCTTGGGCTTACATAGGTGGACAAAAGCTGAGCCCGAGAGCCAAACCCAATTTAAGGTAATTTTTTAAGCTCGGCTCATTTCAAACTTGGGTTGGACTTGGCCTGAGATAAAATCGGCCTAATGGGTGGGTTGGGCTTAGGCCCTATTTGTCTGTTTAGATACTGTATTATGAACTTATAGTTGAATCACTAGGCTTGGATTATGATTAGTTAATAATGGGCTTGGAATGTGATTAGTTATTGGGTCTGGATTTAAATATAATTATATCAGTTAATATTTTTTGATGCAGTCGTTTTTCGCTCCCTGCTTTGACCTTGACCTGCAAACCTGCACAAGGAACACACGTGAGCCACAGACCGCCGTTGTAGTGGCCGATGACACTCTGATGCTAAAGTCATACATGGATCTGATGAAGGTGTAATGTTGTAAACAGGGAGTTTATAGCGTACCTTAGCTTACCAACCTCATGTCTTATTTATAGTGCTAGAGTCTTGGTTCGACAAGGCCATCGATGGCGTAGTTTAGGGAAAAAGATCTTTGTGGATATCATTTTCTAATTAGGAGTCGTGCCGTGGAGGGAAGTTCCCCTGTTAGCCTTGTGCTTCTAGATACGCGGGAGATAGTTCTCGTTCCGAGAGTAGTCTATAGGTAGAAGTCTCCATACGTGACATCTACTCTGGAATTTGTTTCCTAGTTGGAAGAAAATAGCTGCTGTAATTGCCCATTCGAAGCTGATCCTCGAGATACTTGCCTTAGTAGGGTTTACGGGTATTGAGGATAGCTGTGAGACACGTGGGCTTAGAGGATATAAGAATCTCGATCCATCTAGCAGACTACATTGGGCGGGCTTAGAACCGCTTGGGTCAGATAAGTGTTGGGCAGACACTAAGGCCTGTTATTCCTCGAGATCATCATGACATGTGTACGGCGCATGCATGGTTGGGACATTTTAGTGTATCATCAGCTACTCCCCTCGAGTTAGTGGGCCATCACATCGGTTCGCTAAGTCACTACTTGAAAAGATACGCCGTTAATGATGATTGAGTCTGAATCGTTGCTTGAGCCGTGCGCTTCATTAATTGAATGGGCGACAGTTCAGTGGAAAAGAGGCGGGAACTCAATCCCTATTTAGGTTTTTATTTATGTGGAGACTAACTCTTATATTTTCTTTACTCTTAGAGATTTTGCTTTGTTCATCTGCTGATTGAAAAAATTGTTCATTTTCTTCATGGCTCACCAAAACCATCTTTATGACGCGACTTTAGCCAAAGGCCTTGAGTTTTATGAAAACGGGTTGCTTTCCGAATCAGGCCTTGCTAAAATTTGGACGAAGTTCGAGGTCCCTGAGGACCTGCCATTATATGCTCCAAACTAGAGTCCACTTTCTTGTTCTTGTTGTGTTTGGGACTTTTTGGATTTCCTTGGAATTCCTCCTGCCCAGTTGGTACCTAATGGGTACAAGATTATTCTTCTCATTTTAATTAGAGTTAAGGAAGCTGGCGTTCGCGTGACTCCGCGGGGGATCCAGTTGCTGACTTCTTCTCGGATGAACGATCACGCTGTTTGTAAAATGACATCACCGACTTGCTTTGATAATTTGCCCGATGACTTCAAGTTCTGGTAGAAGTATTGCTTATTGACTCCTGCTGATTCAAAGTACTTCCTGTTCAAGAGTCATCTGCTCGAACGAGAGTTCAAGCCACTTTGTAAGTGTGGCTTTATCTTTCGATTCCGTTGCGGTGATTGTAAGCTAATAATTGCTTGTGTTTCCTCACAATACGGGTTTCCCACTACTACTCTTACCCCAGAGGAGCGAAACACTATGAAGAGATTCCGCGACTTGCAGGAGGTCATATGTGTTACCAACTTAATTCGCAGTGGTTTATGGGACAACTAGCATGTGGCCCCCACTCTTTACTGATTGTTGTAAGTTAAGTCTGAAGGTGGGGCCCCTTCTAGGAAAAAGAAAGTCGTCAGAGTCAAGGTTCATGTTCTGTTTGACAAAGAGGGGTTGTCTGACAAAGAGGGGCTGTCTAAGATGCTTGCCTCCTTTGTAAGTTCGAAGAAGTCCTGCGTTAGGATTGAGTCATCTTCAAAACAATCCGCTCCAGTAAGTGAAGAGCGTGAGCCTGATCGGCCTACCAGGGTGGAGGCCGAAGTGTCTTGCTGGGAAAAGGACCACATATGATTAGCAGGGGTTGAAGATGCATCAAATCTCAGTGCTACGCAGGTAGAAGCTCTGAGCATGAAACTGATGTTGGCTGCTATGGCGGCTTCTACTGGTTTTGATCCGTCTAGGACCGTTCTACTAAAGGGTCCTAATGAGGATCTGCCCGAGGTTCTGGAGTCCAATCGTACCACTAGTGGTCTGTCCAACAGTGCCCGTGGTGACACCAGCTAAGTTTCTTATAGTCTGCACTGTTCTCCATCTCGCTCCAAGCCATATCTCAAAGTGATGGAGGTTTCGTTTGACAACTCGCTTCCTCCTCTTCCTCCAAATTCCGCCAAGCCGTCTCGCAATAAGGGGTCGGTTGTTGGCGGTAAAGGAAAGGCTAAGGAGGAGGGCCTGGGAGTTGTGGCGATTATGAAGGGTGGTGCCAGCGTAATTCCTTATCCGGGAGAGCTTCATCCGGATGCGCGGATAAGTCTGTTCACCCGGGACTTAATGAAAATGAGCAATCAAGTCTAGCACCAGGAGATTGATGTGAATTATGCTTCAAGGAAGCATATAAGCATGCGTCATAGCTGGCTGATGGATCATGCTCCAAAACCCAATGAGGATACACTAGAAGGGCGTATGGATAAGAGTTTAAAGTACCTTATGTTAGGAATGTCTCACTTGAGCCAGGTGGCCGTTGTTGGGACAGAAGTTGAGGCAGCCCGTGAGAGGGTGTACACCAGTTAGCGTATCTTTTTGAACATGTAGAGATTGTATTCCGACGCACTTTGTGAAATTGAGCTGGTGAGGAAGAAGATTGAGGAGAGGAGGCTAGAACAGTCGGCTATTGCTGCTGAGACTCAGAGGGTTCGTCTGGAAGCCCTCGAGTCTGACTTAGCAGAAGCAATGTCCGCGAGGGACAAATTCAAGCAGTAGTTGGATCTGACCTGTCGTGACCTGGAGATTGTGCAGGAAGTTGCAGCTGAGGCGCATTCTGAATTGTGGTCTCTCACTGAGGAAATTCCTTAAAGGAGGTTGATTGGGCTATTCAGATACCGTAGTTGGAATCCGATGTGGAATTTAATGCTCGAGAGGCGAGGAAGGCCAAGGACCAGCTTGAATTGGAGCAACATGAGCTCAGTGATGTAAATAGCAGTTTGACTACGGAGCAATCTCAGGTCGACGCATTGATAGGCAAGCTATAGTTGTTGGAGCGTGAACTTGTTGAAGTGAATGCGCGCGAGGAAGAGCTTCTCGAAGAACAGGAGGAAGAGCTTCTCCAAGAACAGGGCAAGTGTGAATTCTGCTAGGTTGTACATGGTAGATTGGAACTGCTAGCGCTGATGAAGGAGGAGCATCCGGAATGGGACCTCGTTTGCTATAAAAAGATGTTGTATGTAGACTTATTAGCGGTTTTTGCATTTTCAGACGAAGATGGTGATTCAGATCATGATGTTCATATTGCGGCACGTACGGACGCAACTCCTGCTCCCTCATCCATTAAGCTTAGCTCTTATGTTTCTGTACCCTCTCCTGATGAGGAATAGACTTTATACACTTGTACCTATTTTGCCTTAATTGTTAATGAAAACAAATTTATCTTGAATACGTTTTGTATCTTTTTTATGCTCATTTTCCCTATTGCACGCTTTCCATTTCGCCTTGTCCTTTTACTTTGGCATAGGCTGGTTGGGTCAATAGGAGGTCGAGTGGTTTATTTGATGTTGAGAGTTTGACCATTTGCATTGCAAGTGACTCGGAGTCACTGTTTCTTAGTTGCATCCTATAGTGGGCGTTCCGCGGATGGTTTAGACACATGCTATGCTACCAAGCTGGGGTCCATCCTTAAGGTAAGCCGTTGGGGGCTTGTTTTGCCTATCTGACTGTCGATCGCGGTTGCTTGCATGAGTGAATTGTGATAATCGAGCACATGCGTTGTCTCTAAATTAGACCGGCGCTTGTCCAGAGTCAGGTTTCGCAAGCTCGGCTTAGCATTCCATGTAGCACTCGTTCGCGTGTTGGCGAGAGATTTATGGGTCGGCATGAGCGGCCTTTGAGTTGTGATTAATCTCTGTGGCCGCTGTTTGGAAATAGAGTTGTGGTCGCCTGGCGAGCCGTCTTGGGCTCCCACCTTGCGCACCATCTATGTGCGAGCAGAGTGGACTACAGGTTCGGGAAGCAAGGATTCAACGATTGTGGTCCGTTGAAGAGTGATGATCCTGTGGTGAGGCATCGACATCAGTTCGGGGCTGACTAGTCTCCCACCTTTCCAACCATCTACACCCTCGCGTAGCGGCCTACAAGTTTAAGACAAGGGGATTCAACGACCATGCTGAAGAGCCGTGGTCCCGTGGAAAGCCATCGGAATCAATTTGGGACTAACTAGGCTCCCACCTTCCAAATCATCTATACCCGTACGAATCGAGCTACAAACTTGGGAATTTTCAGTGATCGTGGTCTGTAGAAGAGTAGTGGTCCCGTGGCGAACCGTCAGAATCAGTTCGGGCTAACTAGGCTCACACCTTCCAAACCATCTATACCCGCGCAGTGGGGGCTATAAGTCTGGGGTTTGTAATTTGGCGACCATAGTCTTTAGAAGAACAGTGGTCCCATGACGAGTCGTCGAAATCAGTTCGGGACTGACTATGCTCCCACCTTTCACACCATCTACACCTGTGCAGTGGGGGTTACAAGTTTGGGGTTGGTAATTCGGCGACCACAGTATGCAGAAGAAAAGTGGTCCCGTGGCGAGCCATCGGAATCATTTCAAGAATGACTAGGCTCCCACCTTCCTCGCCATCTACACTCGCGCAGTAGGAGCTGCAGGTTAGGGCTTTGATCAGAAGCTGTCATTGCCAGTCGTCACCAGCTAGGCTTATCTAATCGGGTTCGGCGACCATTTTCCGCGAAGGGGGCAATAGTCCCTAGTGAGTCGTCGCCACCAGGCATGATAACACTGATTAGACTCCCACTTCCTAAGCCATCAACATTCGCACTAGACAGACTAGGTGTCAGGTGGAAGCTGTCGTCATCAGCCAAAATTGATTAAGCTTGCCAGGCCAGGTAGGGTCTCCACCATCTGCGGGTAGGGGTGGGCATCCCATCCCGCGATCCCGTTCCCGTCCCGATCCCGTCCCGTCCCGATTTTTCCGGGTCTTAATGGGATTGAATAATTTCATCCCGATCCCGTCCCGTCCCGATCTAGAATGGGATGGGATGGGATGGAGATTTTCAATCCCGCCAATCCCGTCCCGTCCCGAACTAATTTATTAATATTAATTATTAATAATTTTATTTAATTATTTATTTTAATGATAGTGATGGTCACTAATTTTCCATGATTGTTTCTTGCGCCATCTTGATGATCCAACAACAACCATTGGAGGAGTTTCAATGATGGTCACAGCTTCGCATGTCTCCATCTTATGAAGCTCTAAGAGTAAAAACAGGTTATGAAAAGAAAAAGATTCAGGTTAAACAACGCTCAATCCAGAATAAGAAAATATCAACAAAGTAAAGCAAGTTTGATACAATAATTCAATCCAACAATAGGAAATGAATTTTTAACAACACGCTTCTTGGACAGGAAAAATTAGCAATGGCCAGCCCAATAACAGCAACCTAAAAGATGCGGAAAGAACAACAGGCAAGATGCATAAGCACCTGTTCATATCTGAGAACTCGTTACATGAGCTGTTAGCCTTTTACTACAATTGAAGTATAAAAGGGGTAAAATTATATTACATAATCTGACTTTTTATTGTTTTTATTATGTGACACCAAAAAAGGTTTAAAACTGGAGAGATTGTTAGAGGCACCTAACTTGCCAGGACATAACTCCGTGCTTATAGTCCAGAATCATCACAAAGAGCTTGCACTAAGAGATGACTACTAGACCTGGACTTGCAGATTTTATTTTTGAGGAATAGGAATTAAAAATGAGTAATACATGCTCAAATTGAGTGGTTAAAAGAAGAAAATGCCATGCAACATGGTAAAGATAAGAAAAAGGACAACATACACAACTTGTGAAACAGAGGTGTGCAGCGTGAAATAGGTTGCAAATTTTTTGGATGTTGCTTCAAATTTTTTGGATGCCGCTGATCCCGTCCCGTCCCGATCCCGTATGAACGGGATGGGATAGGGATGGGTATATCTCGTCCCATCCCGTCCCGTGCCCACCCCTATCTGCGGGCGTGTGAGCCTATATCCGCGAGTGGAGTGCGTTGTGCGGATGAGTTATGAAAATGCAGAAGTACCTTGAATCAGCTGGTCATATGTAGGTGCAATCCATGCTTCAGGAATGATTAGGGTTTCTAATGCTCATGTTAGGCATGTGGTAGAATATTGTTTGAATAGTGGGTTGAGCCCATGGGCCCGTAGAGTGAAAGCTAGAGTTTCTTGTATGAAATACGCTACGTGTACGATGCAGATCACATGGTAACATGTGTACGGCGTAGATCGCAAGACGATTGAGTATCAGTCACTCTCCCCAATTAATGGGGTTGTGTGTAGCCTCATTGATTGGACGAACGTGGACTCGTGCAATTTCCTTGGTAACCGTCATCTCATTGTTTCCCATACAGTATTCAATGCTGACAGTTAATACTGAAACGCCCGTTTGGTGAACCATTAAGTCTATATAATGGTGTTTCTTCATCATTGTAGGCATTATCTTCTACAGAGCGTATCTCCTTTGATGTTCTTATTTGAAGAAAATGCTTTCGATTTTCCAAAGCCTGAAGGGAGATCTCCATCGTTGGATTCTTCGAATGTTCTGACATTTGCGCTGATGAGTCACGATGAAAATAGTCGTTATTCATGGTCACCCGCTTTTGGTGAGCACTTAATTGATTCGATGAGATCTCATAATTTCTTCTCATGTTGCGGAGAAGAAGTACAGACTCCTTCCCAAGGGATGGGTCTGTGATTTATGCGTTGGTGCCTTGTCGCTTCTCTGGAGCGCTTAATCTCAGAGATAATACCAGCAGCCAACTCCGAAGCGGTCGTCTCTACCACTTATTGATTAACCCCTGTTGTCTCACCTTGCGCTGGAATTATGGATCTCGAGACGGGGTGGAGTTGGACATGGTCTGCTGGAATGGACGATTGAATTCTGAACGTCCCTCTCATCCCTTCAGCGAGAGGGTGCACTTGATCTGTATGAACCTGTTACTTGTCCCAAGTTCATCTGGTCGACCAGATCTAGTATGTGAGTTGGTTGTAGCTAGCCATAGCTTTTCGCGGGGCTCTCGATTTCCAATTTTGTACTACCCCATACCATATTTGAGGGTTGTGTCTGCAAGGGCCTTGAATTGGATGTGTTGTTTCATCATACTCTTGCACATGACAACCCTTCGTCTTGTTGTTGCTCGAAAGTAATGTTCATCGGAGAGTTCGCGGAGCCTACTTTGGGTACCTTAGCTCTCTTCTGGAGTCAGACTGTTTAATGAGTCTTTACTTTATGTCGCATCAAATTTAAATGCGCGTAGTATGTAGTCATTTGTATCCGCCTCAGGGCGCCCATTGTTACATCTTTCCAGTAATCAATAGAGTATGTCTGCATAATTCTTTCTTTATTTCTTAAATGATTGCAAATCACATAAGTTTCTAAGAACTAAAACTTTACATTGACTATGGAAAGGAAAATAAACAACTAAAAATAGACTAATTGTTGGCGGAGGGAAGTCGATCCGGCTCTGAAGTGAATTGCATGGCCCTTGTTGGATCGTTGATATTTTTAGCAAACTGCCGAGATTTGGTGATGTCTCAAAGGTTACTGAAGAGTAAACTTTGCGTGGGAGTTAATCTCCGCGTCGACAAAATGTCTGGGGGTTGTACTCCCTTCTACCTTGACTTCTCCGTTCTGCTAGGTTGAAAAGTCGATTGCTCATGTGCTGCTTGACTGTCCCTTGTTTTTGAAATGAGCCACTGCTGTTAGGGTCTCGTGTGAGTGGAGTGATGCGTCCAAAGTCACAGGGTCTGGCTCTAGCTCAAATTGCGTTGTGGGATCCAGTTGGATCTGGTAACATTCTATTTGCTTCAATGCGGCATAATGGCAGCCATGCCATAGGCTGGTCCCCACATATCGTTCCTTTAGAGTGGTTAGCAGTGTGCTTAATGCACTGATGAAGGGTGGAGACTATTGTTTCCATCTAATGGAGTCATGGTCTTTCCAAGATAAGGTTGTTGGTAGACTACTACCATAAAGTCCAGGAACACGACCTTTCTCAGTTGTGGCTTTTCTGCCACTACTGCTAACCTTATCTTTCCGATCGGGAAGCATTTTTCTCTGCTGAATCCAATCAGTAGGTAGTCGAAGGATGTCAGGTTCTCCTCCTTGAGGTCCATACTGCGAAACACATTGTAGAACAGGACGTTGAGTGAGCTTCGCTTATCTATCAAAGCTCTCCTTACCTCCCACCTTGCAATGGAGATCGATATGACAAGAGCTTCATTGTGCAGTGCTCGGACTCCTTCGAAATCTTTGTTTGTAAAAGTTAAGGTGGGAATGAGGCTTTGCACCCTCGAGTAGTAAACACGTCTGTCATCTTCTGCGGATTGTGTTTGCATATCCAGTAGATTCGCTTGCGGGACCTGTTTGACTGGTCTTCATTCGGTCCGACTCCATGAAGGACATAGATTATGCCCGGAGTCTCCTTCTTGATCTCCTTGACCGACTCCACCCGGTCCATGGGCCGTTATGGTCGCTTCTTAGAGCCAAGGAATTCTTTTAGCTTGCTCCTACAGATCCAGTACTCAATCTAGTACCTTAGACTCTTGCAGTCATTGGTGTCATGACCACCTTCCTTGTGGTATGAGTAGTACTTGCTGTTGTCACGTTTGGAGGGGCTTTCATGCTGCTTCGGGGGCCACTTCAAATCTTCCCAATTTTTCATGGAATTCAGGACGTCCGATAGACTAGAATTGAGGGGGAGGGGAGGGAGTCATGGATCTGGATACAACGTAGTTAGATTCTTTCTCTGGCTTGGCCCGGCCAGGGTCTGACTTGTTGTCATTGCGCTTTCGCTTGCTCATTTCTTCATCCTCTCGCCTCCTTCCCTCCTTTCTGTCCTTAGGATCGGATGGCTTATTCTCACCTTTCGTTTCCCTTTTCATAGTTCTCAACTCTTCTGAGGTGATGTACCTCTGGGCGCTGTTAAGGAGTTCCGCCATATCCAAAGGGGGTTCCAAGGTGAAGCAGTCATAAAGTTTTCCCTCCTTTAGGCCTGCGGTAAAAGCTGTCATGGTTGTGTCGTCGCTGCAACCGTCAATGAGTGTCATCTCGTCGTTTAAGTGCGTGACATACTCTCTGAGTGTCTCATTAGATCTTTGTTTCAGAGAGAGTATGTAGTGTGGGCCTTTTCGGAGGCACTAACTTCCGACAAAACACGTCAGGAACTCTTTCGCCAGAGTCTTGAATGAGTCAATCGATTTCGGCGGGAGATTGTGGAACCATGTTAGTGCTGACTTCTTCAAGCTAGTAGGGAAAGTTCTGCACATCACCGACTCGGGTTCTTCTTTGAGTGCCATTACATGCTAGTTGATATTCATGTAATTATTACATAATATAGCCCTTAATTTATATATGTTAGTGTTTCTATTATTATATTTTATTCTAATTATTTCATTTTCATGTCTTTGTAGGAATTTGAGCGTGAACGATGAAATCGCATTAAGGCGACAATTTGAGGAATGATTAATTGGTTGATTCTAGCGGTGGTACAAAATAGCGGGTCACATGTCTAAACATAACCCAAACAAACCTAGGTCCACCTATTTTAACCTAAGCCCAAACCCAAAAAGCTAACCTAGAAACCCAAGCCCAACCTAACAGGAAAAAAGGCAGAACCCTATTTAGGTTTCCTACCTTCTCTTTTCCTGATCGTCTCTCCGTTTTGGAAGAAAGCCCTTCTCTCTTTTTGCAGCGACCACGCCTCTCCTCTTCCACGTTTCTTCCTCCTCTCCTCTCCTTATTGGCAGAGACATAGAAACCTTCGCCTCTCGCTACTAACCAACCGCCGTCGCCGCCATCTCACTCCACGTCCCTGTCGCAGCTACCGTCACCTCGCCAATACCACCATAGCCGCAGTCCTCTTCTGTTCATCCCCTATTTTCGCCCCCCTCAGTTGCACAAACTGTTCCACCATCAGTCGCCACCTTTTCCACTTCCCTGGCCTCTCTGTGGGAGCGTACCTAACCTTTCCATCATCAACATCTCATTGTTTCGCACAACCACCGTCACCACCACCCTGTTCCACGCTCGCGACAGAGCCCCATCACCATCTCTTCGTTCCCTCTCTCTCGTTGCAACCATCTCTCCCTGTTCCCTCCCCTTTCTCGTCCATCTCTCTCTCTCCCGTTCCGGTCACAGGACAGAGATGCAACAGAGAGGAGAAACACGAGCTCCTCCCTAGTTTCTCTCTTCGTTCCCTCTTTTTCTCACCCTTCCTTCATCTCTCTCTCTTGCTTGCAGGTTTTGGAGCCGGTCGGAGGAAGAAAACGCTCGCGAGGAGCGAAGAACCAGGCGGAGTAGAGTGAACCTCGCTGGAGATGAAGGTGCAGAGAATCTGGCTAGAGAAAACGATTTTTCAAATCGATTTGGCTATTCACACCCCAGTCCATTACTCTGAGCCACCAGGAGTTTTTTCTCGGGATTCGCATTCATGCATAAATGAATTCCACCTCCATTGATGTTGTGACATCATCAACCATGATCTTCTAGACCCCACGCCGATTCGAAGATGAAACCATAGGGTTTCCTAGAGTTTGTCGTATCTAAATTATTGTTTTCCATATACTTGAATGTTAAATACAGTTGATTTTTGAATTTCAATAATTTGCTTTCACCGATTATATCCGAAATAATTATCTAGACTAATCGGTAGTTAGAAATATCCTTTATTGATATTCAAAGCCTGCTTTAATCAATTAATCTGAATCTGTGATTGTGTGTGCCGTAAGAAGACATGCAATGCTAAGGATTTAGTATTAGTTAAAATAATCCTGTGATTGTATGTGCCGTAAGAAGACATGCAATGCTAGGAGTTTATGACTTTGCTGAAATCAATTGCAATTGTAGATTAATATTTAGATTAGTCGTGTTGATTCTTGAAAACAATAATTTAGAGTATATGACTCTCGAAGAACCTATGGTGGATTCGATGTCTCAGTCCATTCTCTTATCATCTAATCAGTTAATTTTAGTTGTCAATTTAGTTCCCTTAATTTAGTGATTTTCATCTGATGCAACCCCCAACTTTAAATTAGTTCAAATAAGTCCTAGAATTCGAGTGTCTCGTCAATCCTCGTGGGATCGACCCGTATTTGCCACTATTTACCAGTTAGACAATCGTGCACTTGCGGTATTACAAGTAGGGTTTATTAGCTTATTAATTTAGGTTAATAAAAAACTCCATCAAGTTTTTGGTGCTGTTGCCGGGGATTGTAACGGTACAATCGAAATCTAGGGTTGTTTTTGCTAGTTTATAAATTAGGTTTAATTTTCTTTTTAGGAACAGTGTTACGAGTCACTTTCTTATTTGTTTTATTTGCTTGAGTTTGAATTAATTTTGCATTTATCTTGCAGGTGGTTACACACATAGGAGCTCAAGTGGGAATGAAGTGAAATATTGCGATTCGCAAGGAAACTCTCAGAAATCGACTTCTACACGGCGTCGCAAGTAACCCGAAAGAGGTTCATGTCGGAGGTAACTTCTACCCACCGCATCTGCATGCGGTTCCTGTGTGATCACTTGTGTTTAGCTTGTTCTAGTTAGTATTGCATGCAAATTTGAATAGTGGCAGGATTGAGTTGAATTTTTCATGCCTTCTCCCGCGGATTGGTTAATCACCATCTATTTTAAGGTTAGGAACCTAGGCCTTCACTATTTAAAATTTGTAGCAAGATAATTATCTAGGACAGGTGTGACGCTCATAGGGACCCTATTTGGACGTTTGATAGCTTAAAGTGGTCGAGTGAAGGAACATATCCCATCTGAGAACGGTTCTTAAACTGGCATTTCACTTTGAGCTAGAGAGTGGAAAAAGAGGTTAGGTAAATTATCGTGGCTCTCCCACGGTTAGGTAAATTGAATTGAATTTCACCTCTACATTAGTAACAAAGCTCTAGGGTCGTCTGCCATTCATTTTATTTGCGCATCATTTAGGGTTCCATTCTTTTTATTTTTTTTTATATTTTTTTTAAAGTCAAGTCATCTTCATATAGTGGTTAGGCGTGCATATACTAAAAAAAAAATCTTGAGACCAAGGAAATGGCTGAGGAGAAAGACTTTAAGGATTACTTTTCCCCTTCGACCTCGAGGTTCGAAACAGTTCTTATGACGATGACTCAGAAATTAGATGCAATTATGAATTTGACTCAACCCCTACCTCCCACTAATGTTTCATTTGAGGGTTGTGTTGAATGTTCGAGTCCTAGTCATTCTACAGCTGATTGTGAGTTGCAATATGATTATCCTGAATATTTCGCTGAGCAAATCAATTCTTTAATGCTAATTGGCGACCTGGTTATAATTCAAAGTCCAACTATTACAGCCCTGGTTTTGCCAATAATCAAAATCTCTCATTGGCTCATAACTCACACCAAGGGGGACATATTTTCTCTCAGGCTCCTCAATACCCTAATCATGTTATGCCTCAATTTAACCAAGCTTTTCCATCCAACACATCAAGTTTAGAGGAAACGATTAACTGTTTTATGCAGCGCACAGAACGACTACTTGAACATGATTCTCAGGCTATGTTAGAGTCAAAAGTCATGATTCAACACCAATCTCAAGCCATCAATAGACTTGAGATAGTTGTGGATCATATTACTGAGGCATTATCTGAAAGTGGGTTAGGAAGAGTTCCTAGTCACTTTGTTCAAAACTTCAGAGGGTTAATTCATAACTGGTAACACATCGGAACCCGAGTCAGATGATGTTTTTGAGGATAATGTGATCGAAACTACTTTGCTTCATGACCCATTCCCTTCCCCACATTTTCATAATGACCCACTCGACATATGCCTTCCTAGTGACTCTTGAATGAAGTCTAATTCTCAGTGTTCTTTGGAGTCAAGGATCGACTATTTTTACGATACGAATGACCCCATAATTCAAGAAATAGTCAAGTCGTTATCGGATGATGCATCTAATGAGAGACTATATGCCATAGGTAGTGCTAATTCTAGGTTTGGCAGTGTTGTTGTGTTGTCTAACTCATCATCTTGGTGTAGTTCATTTTGTTATGATGAACCTGGACCACCCGATATATCTATAGACATACCTCTTTCCATCCCTTTCATATTGTCTGATGCTACCTATGTGGATCCATTGTTTGTAAGAGATGATTTCAGTTTTGACCACCCTATTATGATACATATTCAATCTTCTGATTTGCAACCTGACTTAGGATGTCCCTTTTTAGGAGTAGTTAGGAGTCATTTGCTGGATATCATTGTTTGTGACCCCTTTCTACTCAAGGTTCCCACAGATTTTCTATGAATGCGAGTTCATTTGCATTTGCTCTATTATTTTGCATGGCGCCTTCGTAGCTTTTGGGATGTGTTAGTATACGTTGTGTCGCATGTGGTTGCTACTATTTGTTGGACAGATCCTCAACTTTTTAGGTTGTTGCTATATGATTCCTTGCCCCTTTTTTAGGAGAGTAATCGCTATATATGTATTCCTCATCATTTCATGGTACATCATTTATGAGGAAGAATATATGTCAGGTTGATGACGTTAAACCAAGCGTTCCTAGGAGGCAGCCTAGTTTCAGTTGTGTCATTATGGTTAGTCTGGATTGATTTTCGAGTTCTTTCTAGTTGCATTTCACTCATACTCGTTAGCTCCGTAACAATTTTGACTTACAACTGATACAATTTTTTTTTTTCATTTGTGTCATGTATTGTTTTTATCAATTTATCATGATGGTCCACAATTCTTATGTCTCTGAGCGTTCATTGGTGGACGATTTCGTCGAAATTGGTAAAAATTTTCCCATGGTAATATCACTTTAACTCTCATATTTTCTTTTTTCTGCATTTGTCATGATCATCATTTTATACATTAAGGACAATGTTTGGTTTTGGTTTTGGTTTTGGTTTTGGTTTAGGTTTAGGTTTGGGGGTGAGTTTATGAATTTTTGTGCATTCTTCGAAATTTTTTTAACACAATTGACTATTGTATTCTACTCAATCTCCATTGAATACATAGTTAATTATGAATGTGTGGAAATTTTTCGATTTGAAAATGCATACAAAATCTAAGCTCATTTCTAATGAAGAGATTATGCTTTCAAGTATGCCTTTAAATTTGAGAAATACATGCTTTCACTTGTCACTTTTATATATCAATAGGAAAACATATGGTTTGATATTATCTTTAAGTTAAATATATTTCATGATATTTTTCGACTCGACCACTATTGCACTATAAGCTGAGTTAGCATAATTTGAAGTCAATTAGTAAGATATTAACTAGAAAACCTTAGAATAATAGTGAAAACTTAACCCTTGTGAGTTTCGAGACATTCTATTTTTCTTAAGGGTTATTAAATAAACTCTGACTTTTCTTGAATCCGCATTTTCTCATTGATGATCTCATTATTCTTTTTTCTTTTATTGATTGCTTTGAGAATGTCGTTAAAATCGAATTATTACACTAAAACTTCTTGATTTATTTAGTTGAGATGTCATAATACCGACTAGAGCTTAAGAAGTGATATAGGCAAATTTTTCTTTGAACCGTTCTTTAGCCTTTTAGCCTACCTAATAATAAATATCCGATTGCAGCCCTTTGAGCCTTTAAACAAACTTTTTCTTTGCTAACCCCATTTCCATTACCTACTCCAGTTAGGGAGTAATATCTCATACTATTTTTATCCTTACCCAATGTCTCTGAGAATGTGTATGGTTGATATATTTTTGGAATGGGCAAATAAAAAGAGCTAAAACTAAATATTCCAAAATGAATCCTCGGGACTGAATTGTTTCATTGTGCAGAAGGGGAAAACATGTCGTTGATTTTATAAAAAAAAAAAAAAAAAAAGATTGATGCTTCGAATAAAGAAAAGAATGAAAAAAAAAATAAGAAGAATTTCGAAGGAAGAAAAATTAATGGTGTACAACATTGGTTTATTCTTCAAAGCCCAATGTGTTTATTAAAGGGTGTATCCATTCTCAGAGAATTTTCTCGTATCCTTTTCCATTCTTGTTAGCCAAACTCTTGGCCTCATTACAACCTAATAAAAACCTAATTGATCTTTAGTAAATGTCTGGTTCATAGATGTGGAGATTAAATAAACAAGAACTATGTTGTATGATTCAACATTCTCAAAGTAATTGATATTTCTATCCATGAGATCATATTCATTTAATTATTTTAAAAGTCCGTTTTTCATGATTATTATATGTGAGATGTTAGTGTTTCCATAATTTATTCTCTTTATCACATATAAACTGAGTGATAACTAACCAATCTCTGAGTGATTCATTTCTGAGTGACAAGAGAGATTTGTAGTCGAAGCGTACTATTCAAAGGTTATCTAGTCGTATCTTTATTGAGAAAAATAAAGTTATGTTGATAAGGCCATGCACACGCACACTTCGAGTTGAGAATAACTGATGAAATTTATTTAACCTTTGGGTATTATTAAATCGTTGTTAGACTTTTTGATATATTATTGTAACACTGTTAGTTGTTTTCTGAAATTTTTGGCTATTAGATCATTACTCTGAGGATAATAGATAGAGTGATCAAGTTACCACGTTTTGGAAATTTATTGAGTCAAAATGTTTGTGGGTAACATTTCTGGAAACCCTCACGAGACTATAACTCATCCACTAGAGGTAATCTAGGGGTTTAAAGCCTTGTTGCACGTTTAATGTAAGTGCAACCGATGATTCCTGCGAAAGTGAGTTAGAATTTTATTTCTATTGTTTTGCTCGAGGACTAGTAAAATATACGTTTGGGGGTATTTGATATTCACGTAATTATTACATAATATAGCCCTTAATTTATATATGTTAGTGTTTCGATTATTATATTTTATTCTAATTATTTCATTTTCATGTCTTTGTAGGAATTTGAGCGTGAACGATGAAATCGCATTAAGGCGACAATTTGAGGAATGATTAATTGGTAGATTCTAGCGGTGGTACAAAATAGCAGGTCACATGTCTAAACCTAACCCAAACAAACCTAGGTCCACCTATTTTAACCTAAGCCCAAACCCAAAAAGCTAACCTAGAAATCCAAGCCCAACCTAACAGGAAAAGGGGAGAACCCTATTTAGGTTTCCTACCTCCTATTTTCCTGATCCTCTCCCCCTTTTGGAGGAAAATCCTTCTCTCTTTTTCCAGCCACCACGCCTCTCATCTTCCACGTTTCTTCCTCTTCTCCTCTCCTCTCTTCCTTGGCAGAAACATAGAAACCTTTGTCTCTCGCCACTAACCAACCGCCGGTGTCGCCATCTCACTCCACGTCCCTGTCTCAACTACCGTCACCTCGCCAACACCACCATATATAGTCGCAGTCCTATTCTGTTCATCCCCTTTTTTCGTCCCCTCAATTGCACAAACTGTTCAACCATTAGCCGCCACCTCCTCCACTTCCCTGGCCTCTCTGTGGAAGCGTACCTCACCTCGCCATTACCAACATCTCACTGTTTCGCACAACCACCGCTGCCACGACCCTGTTCCACGCTCGCGACAAAGCCCCATCACCATCTCTTCGTTCCCTCTCTCTCGTTGCAACCATCTCTCCATGTTCCCTCCTTTCTCTCGTCCATCTTTCTCTCTCCCGTTCCCGTCACAGGACAGAGATGCAACACGAGCTCCTCCCTAGTTTCTCTATTCGTTCCCTCTTTTTCTCACCCTTCCTTCATATCTCTCTCTTGCTTGCAGGTTTTGGGGCCGGTCGGAAGAAGAATATGCTCACAAGGAGTGAAGAACCAGGCGGCGCAGAGCAAATCTCGCTGGAGATGAAGGTGCAGAGAATCTGGCAGGAGAAAACGGTTTTCAAATCGATTTGGCTATTCGCACCCCAGTCCATTACTATGAGCCACCAAAGTCCACCAACAGTCTTTTCTCAAGGTTCGTGTTCATGCAGAGATGAATTCCACCTCCATTGATGTTGTGATATCATCAACCATGATCTTCTAGACCCCACGCCAAGGCGAAGATGAAACCATAAGGTTTCCTATAGTTTGTCGTATCTAAATTATTGTTTTCCATATACTTGAATGTTAAATACAGTTGAAATCTGAATTTCAATAATTTGCTTTCACCAATTATATCCGAAATAATTATCTAGACTAATCGATAGTTAGAAATACCCTTTATTGATATTCAAAGCCTGTTTTAATCAATTAATCTGAATCTGTGATTGTGTGTGCCGTAAGAAGACATGCAATGCTAGGGATTTAGAATTAGTTAAAATAAACATGTGATTGTATGTGCCGTAAGAAGACATGCAATGCAGGGGGTTTATGACTTTGCTGAAATCAATTGCAATTGTAGATTAATCTTTAGATTAGTCGTGTTGATTCTTGAAAACAATAATTTAGAGTACATGAATCTCGAAGAACCTGTGGTGGATTCAATGTCTCGATCCATTCTCTTATCATCTAATCAGTTAATTTTAGTTGTCAATTTAGTTCTCTTAATTTAGTGATTTTCATCTGCTACAACCCCCAACTTTAAATTAGTTCAAATAAGTCCTAGAATTCGAGTGTCTCGTCAATCCTTGTGGGATCGACCCGTATTTTCCACTGTCTACCAGTTAGACAGTCGTGCACTTGCGGTATTACAAGTAGGGTTTATTAGCTTATTAATTCAGGTTAATAAAAAACTCCATCACTAGTAATGGCATAGGTGGTCGATGGTCCCGTCGTAGAAGTCAAGCTTTGGAGGCGTGAACTTCTTTGGAAAGGGCCTCGTTCATGATACGGTACACGAACGGTGGTATAGAGAGGAGGTACAACACGTCTGAGTTGTGCGCCCCTTTGCGGAGGGGGTTATGAGGGTCGAGCCTTTTTGCCTTGGGAATCGATTTCGCGTTAGCTGCGCCGCCTTCTCTAGTCCTATGGGAGCTAGCAAGGGCTTTAGTCTCCTGTGCTTGCTCTCTGTTGTCTTCCGAAAATGGAGGCATGTGTTGCTCCTGATCTCCATTAGCGGGTGGAGGGTTATGTTGTATGACAGCCTCCACCGCTTTGTGGATTTGTTGTATTTGAGATGACAACAAATCTATCATGGGGTCCATTGTTATCGTGGCTAGCGGGGGCGTGAGTTTGTTGCATGTGTGCCACCGGCACCCTGAGAGCGGTGCTATAACGCCAGTTTCAGTTTTTGACGTGTCCCTTTGTTTTCCATTGTTGTGTGATCTGGTGGTCACCATCTATTACTATTCTGAGGAGAGTGATGCTAGTGAAAGGTTAGGAACTTTGTTGTCCCCACAGACGATGCCAAACTAATGCAGTTGTCCCCTGCACGGATGGCGCCAAACATGTGACCTGTACAAGGAACGCACGTGGAGCCACATACCACCGTTGTGGTGGTCGATGGCACTTAAATGCTAAAGTCAGACAAGGATCTGAGGAAGGTGTAAATCTATAAACACGAAATTTGTAGTGTACCTTAGCTTACCAACCTCATGTCTTATTTATATGGCTGGAGTCCTGGTTAGACTAGGCCATCGATGGCATAGTTTAGGGAAGAAGATCTTCGTGGAGGTCCTTCTCTAATTTGGAGTCATGCTGTGAAGGAAAATTTCCCTGTTAGCCTTGTGCTCCTAGATACGCGAGAGATAGTTCATGTTCTAAGAGTAGCCTATAGATAGAAGTCTCCATATGTGACATATACTCTGGAATTTGCTTCTAGTTGAAAGCAAATAGCTGTTGTAATTACCCGTCCGACGCTGATCCTTGAGATACTTGCCTTAGTAAGGCTTGTGGGCATTGAGGATAGTTGTGAGACACGTGAGCTTAGCAGGTTGTAAGAATTTGGGTCCGTCTGGTGAACTGTATTGGGCGGGCTTAGAACCGCTTGGGCCGAATCAGTGTTGGGCAGACACTAAGGCCTGTTATTCCTCGAGATCATCATGACACGTGTACTAGGGGTGTTAATTGGTCCATGTAAACCGACCGAATTAATCGAACCGAACTAAACTAAGCCGAAAAAAACCGAAATCGAAACCAAATTGCCGAAACCGAACCGAGTTAATTCGGTTCGGTTTCGGTTTGAATTCCCTGAATCAACCTAACCGATCCATATCAAAAATTGTATGTGTTTTTTTAACTCCCAGCCCCACCACAAACAACTCAATTCCCACCCCGATTTTCAACCCCCACCCACCCTTATTCAATTCCCAAATCCCAACCCCACCAACTCAATTCCCAACCCACCCACCCCCATTTAATTCCCACCTACCCCATTTAGTTCAAGTAAGGTGCATATATAGAGATTGAATCCTACTAGAGAAGTAAAAAGGTCCTCCATGGATATCATAAATATAGGTGAGCCTGGTGTGCTAAGATCCATTATTGATAATCTTGTAAATGAGTTTTGTTTCGAGACTTTGTTCGGCTCTGTTGTTGAAAGGAGTTTATGTTGCTTTATAACAACTGGATACAAATGATCTCCATGTGATCTTGGTCATATTGTTGTATATATATGTCAAAAACCTCCCAAAATCACCAAAGTTCATCGTTGCCGAAGAAGTCACCGCGCAACACTGCACATGGTCGAAGAACATCAGCTACTACAAAGGTAGCAGGTACCTTTCCGACGCCATCCTCAGTGCCACCAAGGGTACCATAGAGGGATCAAATCGGCCGAGAAAGGTGACTCTTCGAAGCTCATGCTAAATTGGGTCTTGAATTTCGGTGGCCAGGCTGGCGAAGGTTCGGGAACTTGTTGGGCACCGTGTGTCTGAGTCTGTTTTTCTTTTTGTTTGACTAATTTTCTTTGCATTAGCACTATTGGGGGTTTTGTCGAATTGTATGGTCATTTGAGCTTGTTAATCAAAATGCAATAATGCTAATATCTTTTATCATAATAGAAAAACTGGTATAATTATTTTTTGTTTTAAATAATATAATCTTGTTGAGGTTCAAATTTTTTTTGAAATCTGTATGTGTGGAAATGTTTTGTCTTTGTGTTTAGGTCTAGCTGTATGGTAATGGCAACGCATAATTGTTTTAGTAAGAATAAAAAAGATGATGGAAAAATAGAAAATAAAAAGGAGAAAACTGAAACAAATCAAACCGAATTGGTCGGTTCGGTTAAGGGTTTTTGTTTGAAAAATCAGAAAACCGAACCGAAAATGCTTTAACTTAGGGGTAAATGTCTAAAACCCCATTGTATGGTAGTCCTTAAGAGACATACATGATTATGAGAAGATGTTTGAAAGTGAAAATGGGTTGAAAGGAGACCAAAGGCTTCAAACCACCTCTCCCAAGCCAGGGATTAATTTCAAGATATGACAACCTTACTTCTTGATCACAAGGTTTTCAAGGACACCGTTGTGTTTTTTTTTTTTTAGAAGGCGACCTGGGTTTTTAAGGATCCCCTAACCTATCAACAAGGTGCGACCTACAGGTCAACAACCATATGAAAGAAATCATGCCACAGATGGATCTCGAACCTAGGACGTGGGGGACAAACCCACACAACCCTAACCACTAGACCATAACACCATTGGCAGGACACTGTTGTTAACATGAATATATCTGTAGTTACAATAAATGCTCATTTTTCTCCGTTTGTTAATAAGGTTTAATTTTTTGGATCTTATAATATTTATTGAAGCTTTTGATTTTAATTAGTTCTGATAAGAAAACTAGTCTTGGTGTTCATCTTCTTATTCCATACAATGTGTGACAATAAGCTAGTTGGTGTCCATACTCCCAAGCCAAACAGTATGAGGCAACTTCAGCAGGTGGTGATTAGCCAAAAAAATCACCTCAACAAAAGTGGTTACCACAATGTCGCTACACGTCTAATACTTATTTTATAAACTACCCGAAGTGGTCTAGAACACCAACTACATAAAATAAGCATTTCTCTCAAATTTTGGTTAAACTCTAGGATACATAACATCGATGATGTTACATTGAAATAATTATATAATTTATTTGTTTACTGCATACATTTTCTTTGAAAATATGGTTTATAAACTCAAAATGCTGGACAGTCATGTTTATTGATAGTGCCATTACCCACAATATATTAACAAATCATAACACTTTCTCAACACTGGCCCTTAAGATACAAAGGGTGTCTGTCATAGCAGGACCTATGCAATTTATTGAAGGCTCAAGAAGATTTCACAATTTATTTTTGCATTTCCTGAAGAACTTCCTTTCATTTCAATATATATGCATCACATCTAATGTTGAAAGCCCGAAGCTTACATTAGAGATAATTTTTCGTTAATTATTGGGATTATACAACTCTCCGTGATGTATAATATGTTGTCTTACGCCATAAGATTAAATAAGTCACCATTAACACATACTCCACTTACAAATACCTATGCACTCCTTATTCACCTAGTAACATTCTTATCAGATGGTCTCATATGTGTTTACGTGTCACACATTATTTTGTTTAGCGCACGATTTTCATCCCTCTTGCATTCAGTCTATCTAAGTCTATCTAATTTGACTATGTAACTTAGTTTGTTTTCAGTTTTTGATTGCTTTTGTTTATCGATATGGATTGTTGTTGAATAGACCCATTCTCCATGGACAAAATGGTTTAATGTAAATTTAAGTTACACGTTTTCACCTTATTGGAAGATTTTACGTATGCAATCTAGACTACCAATGGTGTTTGGAAAAATGCAGTATTGCATTCTACGAAACTGCTTTCCCCTAGCCCATTATGCAAATTATCAGTTTTAATTGCTGACATTATTACTGCTAGCTTTGCAAACTCTCATTTTTATTAGACTATATCCCACCATTAGGGGGAGATAGGCAAGTTCTTACAGAACAACATAGTGGTATGGAGTGGTGTGAAATATCATCCAACATTTCAATTTTGTCTCGTTTGAAAATTATGACTTAATTACTTGATGCATGTCGCCAAAGTGACAAAGTCACATGTACAACTATGAATACACTTGTTCGAATTTGTACCCAAAGGATAAAGTTCGAATAACATAGACAATGAATCTACGGGACACCAAAAGCGTGGTAGATACTTGCTCAAATTTGTGTTCCGAAAGGATAAACTTCGAATAAGGCAGTTAATGAATTTGTTGCACATCAGAAGCGCAGGGCACACTACAAAAAAAAAGCCCTTTAATAGCGGTTCAAAAACGCTATGGTAGGATACCATAGCGTTTTAGTAAACGCTATGGTAGGATACCATAGCGTTTTAGTAAACGCTATGTCTGCCGACGCTATAATAGACCCTGGGTCTATTATAGCGGTAAAACCGCTATAGAAAGTTTGGTTTTTATAGCGTTTTAAAAACGCTATGGTAGATCCTTTTATAGCGTTTTTAAAACGCTATGGTAGCTCCTTTTATAGCGTTTCTGAAATGCTATAGTAGAGTCTACCATAGCGTTTTAAAAACGCTATGGTAAGTCTACATAGCAATTTTTTTTTTTTTTTTTTTTCTATCAACTGTTAATTATTTTCAACTCAAAAGTATAAACATTCACATTATAGAATCCAAATAGGATCACTAACAACAAAATTATAATTTTTTTGCTATCAACTCAAAATTACAAACATTCGAATCATCATATATATTGTACTATTGGTGGACATTGACATTATAGAAATCAAGCATTCCATTACATAGCACATTGCAACCCAATAGCAATATAGCAATGGAGAGTCTGTCGAAAGACATGGAGAGAGTGCTAAACTTCCCAGAAGAGATGGAGAAGATGCTTCACCCACCTGCACGCCGATATGTCAAGAATGCCAAGGCCATCTTCCGCACCCCAGCTGATATTTATGAGCACCCCACCTTTTACTCATTTGTTCTTGACATGCCAGGCCTCGAGGCCGCCAATATCAAGGTCACCTTTCTCTCTCACTAGTCTTAGACTCATGAGTTCAATTCAATTAATATCAATAGCTGATCTGATCTACTAATCTCTGCAGGTGAAGGTAGAGAATGGGATACTCCATGTGGCTGGGAAGAAAAAGAAGAACCAGCAGCAGCAGCAGCAGGGGAATGAAGGAGGAGCTGTCAACTGTGTGGATGGAGTGCAAGACAAGCCCCAGGTTAATTACTGCAGCAATGAAGCCACAGATCAGAGCTCCACTGACATGGTCACAGAACTTGGAGAATTGCCTACATATGGGGAGCCATCCTGCATGGGAATTCCCTTTCTTTCCCACATAAGCAACCGCCAAAGCCGCAGAAATGCCTGAAGTGAGTAACAGTGTAACAATCTACAAAACACAAGTCGTAGTAAGTTAATAACTAGTAAGTGCATTTGGTTTTTCAGAGTTTGATGAACTTGTAATGAAAAAGAGTTTCGGTGCTTTCTTACCACATCTAGACCCACTGCTACTCGCCCCAACAAGCTGTCCTGAGGAATGAAAAGGACTAGAAGACTGTAAATGCCTCCAATCACATTTACAATCACAAAATACCTACATGAAGCTCTTAGTAAGAAAAAAAAAACTATGCAAAACAAGCCAGATGAAGTTCTTAGTAAGGAACTCAAAACAAACTATACAAAACATGCCATTTCAACACCACACAAGCAAATGAAACTTACTTGAATGAAGGAGCATCACTGTACTTTGCTTTGAAAGATAGATTAAACACTGTAGTAGACTCTTGACTAGTGACCATAACAATGGCTGCCACTGCCATTGCACACAAGGCTAAGAGCCTCAACCCAAAGATACAGAGCTTCTCGGTCTTAGCCATGGATTTTGATGAACAAGTCACTTGAGTTGTAAATAAACTATGTAAAGACAAGCCGTGGAAGTCAACGAAAATGAACTGAAATAGCATGTGATTAGCTTCTCAGCCAGAGGGTATTAAGACATAAATTATCAACAAAAGAGATGACTATGGGCAAAAAGATAGACTTCCATGCAAAAAGATCACAGATCACTGATTTAACATACTTAATGACTGACAATGGTATGACAAAGAAACCACACCTGTTTATAGTAAAACATAATAAGTAAAATATATAATATATAAAAAGAAAAAGTATGCTTCCACCTCCAAAATCAACCACAACTAGGAAAATGCACCATCGAGGACAAGTAGGCATTGTTGGATTAGCAAAAGTAATTACTAGACTTTATGTATAAGGCACTAACCAATTTTACTGCAACGCCACCTCGCTTTTTTTCTGAGTTGAATGAGAACACATGAAGAACTGAGGACTCTGACTTCACAACATCAAACTTCATACCAAGCTACAAAGAGAAAAATAGATTGGCTACCGAAAATGGAAACTAAATTGGAAAGAAGTCGCATGATGTCGGAAAGATACCTTGACTCCCCAAGAAAGGATGGCCTTCTCTGTAGGTGATCCAGAAAGCTCTATTTCACCACTCTGTCACAAGAAAAGCAAGCAAAAAAGGTATCTCAGGAAAAAAAAATAGTTCTCAATAACTTAGCACCACGACAAAAGCATGTACAGAAATTTGACTCGCATAGAAAACACAAGTTCAAGGAAAAGATCAAGAATAAACAATTACATAGCAACGCCTACAAGAGACGACTGAAATTTTGAAAATATATTAAGATTATTGTGAATGAAAGAGGGAACAATACAAAGATATACTAGATATATAGCATATCAATGAAAGAACAAGTCCCACACACAGGCAATTTCATGTTTGGGAATAATTAGAAGATCAAAATACTACTCAGGGCCAATTGAAAGGCCTTGCTAGGTAAGTAATAACAAAGGTTAGTTGGCACCTTCCAAATGCAGCCCTAAGAGCCCTTTATAGATGGCCAGTTGTGTTTTATCGACTCATTTAATAAAACTTAACAAACTCACCCCAGAAAGTGAAAACACTGCCCATGGTATTCTGTGCAATGCCGTCAATAATCAGAGATGAGGCAGTAGAAGTCATCGCCCTTCCATCATCGGCTGAATCCATTCTTTGCCCACCAACATATGACTCAACAACAGTCATCTACAACATGAAAGCAACTTTCAGAAAGGTATGTGATATATAGTGTAAATAAATATACTATAGGCTATTTACACGTGAAAACTGACTCTGGCTACTAGATTTCAAAAGCACAACCTCTCACTAGAGAGGTGATGTTGTACCAACTGAACTACAACTTGTTGACAAAAGAAATCAAAGTGTATGTATAGAACATTAAGCACCATCTAAGAAGAAAACTATTTAAGCACTAAGAATATTGGAAAGGGAGATACAAAACTCAGCTACCAGTCCAAAATCCCTACAGACTAACCAACTATTCACAACCCCCTAATACCCGGCGGGAGAACCAGACAAGACAACAACAAAGACCTAAACAGCTAATCATTGCGATCAGGCAGAACAACCTGACTAAAAGCCATTTCACCCCTAATTCCTCCCCTAAAACCAAAGGAGGTAGCTTCAGAAGAAGCATAAACTTGCTAGCTTCAAAGAAACAGCTGTGTGACTTGAATTCATAAAGACCTACCTGATTCAAGGTCAATGTCCCAGTCTTGTCACTGCAAATCGTTGTGGCAGAATCCATTGTTTCACAGGCTGAAAGCCTTCGCACCTGCACTTCAACTAGGTTAAGCTACCATATATAGCATATAGGTCTAAGGGAAACAACATCATCATTAATACTCTAAGAAATGTTAAAGAAGAAATTTGAATAAATTTGTACCAAAGCCTTGTCTGCCATCATCTTCCGCATCGAATAGGCAAGGCTGTGTTGAATTAGAGAAGAAAAATTACAAAAAATGGTAAGAATAACAACAGCATAGCACTGAATATAAAAAAAAACTAAGAAATGATGATAAATACTTACGTCAAGGTTACTGCCAAAGGAAGTCCTTCAGGAACTGCAACTACCACAATCGTGACCTACAACATTTGGTGTCAGTAACTTTGGCATCACTTTTTTTATTGATAATAACGAATTAGCCATACACGAATCTGCCAATCTAGTGTCAAATATACAAGGAAAGTATACGAACCACAATAGTGATGATTTTAATAGTGTCATCTATTGCACGACTGAATTTTGTCTTTCCTCTGATGAATTGAGAAGTTCCATCTGAATTCGTTGTATGTCCAGTAAAATATCTGCATGTGATGATTAGAATGAGTCGTTAATAAATCTCAGAGGAATTATAAAGCAAAATCTATCTTCTCCCTAATACTTACAAGTTCAACCCTGAATTTTTTTGCTCAATAAAACATGACAATCACAAACAAATCAACAATAAAAACTCATGGATGACTCGCACAGATACAAAAGGATGAAAAGAAATTAACGAGCCAGATGTTACCTGGCTAAAAGTACAACCAGGACAAGCAGGGCTACCAACAGTCCAACAATGCCAATAATTCAGTAACTATAAGCACAATAAGTACCAAGTAGGCAGTTAGGTGCGCTACAATCATGTGCAATCTCTAGATATAACTCAATTTTCTTCCTAACCTGTAACTTCAGCCACCTCAGGTAATCTTGCATGATCTTGTAACTTGTGTTTTTTTCACCTCAAGCCAAGTTATACATTGATGGGGTAGTTTTCTGCCCCTTTGTCGATGACTTTTGATCTCTTTGTACAAAAACTGCATACCCTCCTCCGTATAAAATTGATAACAAGCTTCCAATGAACACCAGCTGGAGAACTATACTCAACTTTTCCCAGAAACATGGTGAGCTCAGCTGTGATCTTGTTTTCCAGTTCTGAAGAACTTCAAATGCTGCAGTTAATTGAAAAGATAATGATGTTATATGACTAGCATAATATCTATGTTCGAGAAGAGAAGCTAAACTACAACTGATAGATATCTGTATGATTTAGTATATAGCTCAAATGGACCTTCATTAATAAAAGCAATTTGTTCTTGGCTTCAAATAAAAAAATAAAAACACCCTGAAATCCATTCGACTATAGTTAGGAAGGATGGAAATACTTCCTCTCACATGAACAACGATCTTGTTCTACTTACTTGTGGCTACTATTTTCATCAATCTTTGGCAACTCTTCACCAAGAACAAAGGGCGGAATAAGCAACTCTTAATCTATAGTCTCTAAAATAATTTTTATTCAGCTTCAGTTCTCAAATCCAGAATTACAAATTCGGCTATTTTTATAGTTGGGAAGAATGGAAGTACTTGCTCTAAACACAAGCTTGTTCTAGTTACTTGTATTGGCAGATAGGTTTTTTTTCTTCTTGTTTTTAATTAAAATTTTTTTTATTATCTTCATGGAAGATAGGCTCCATGACTGCTAAGTAAGGATATCGAAGCATCTCAGGCAACAGCTCTTAAATACAAATTTTCATTGTAATTTAGAATAAGCGAGAGCAATAAAGGCATCAGATTGTTGAGCCATTTCTGCTTTTCGCTCATGCATGTCTGCTAAAATTTTAACATCACCCACACTTTCACCAGAAGAATTATTAAGAGGTTTATTACAAAAAAAAAAAAAAAAAAGAAGTGGTTGTTGCTAAGAGACCGTAAAGACATTTAGCATATATAATTGAAACCCATGCCCAATGTGAGAGGTTATAAGAGCTTATCATAAAGCTACACCAGACACAAGTGACATTTTTCTATCAAGATAGCTTTGTGAAATTATAATGCCAGCTCAGGATATCTGTTAGAAAGTTTTAAGAGCTTTCTTAGGTCATCTATCAAATGGCTATTTTGGGCGAACTGTTAAAAGCTATAAAAGTACATGATGCACATATATTTTCATCCTTTTTTATCTACAAAAAATGTGAAGACACCAAAGCATTGTAATTGAAGATATAGTGAAGGCATACCGCATACCTCAATAGGCACAAGAGCTGTTGGAATGACCCTGAGTAGCAAAAACCAAGATAAGAACTCCATGAGACCAACAAGTAAATAGCTTAACAATAATGAATGATTTATGTCAATAAAGATTGAACAACTAAAAGAATAAACAACACCCCCCCTCCCCCCCCATCTTTCTTAATTACCCAAGAACATGGCAACCACCATCATATACCTTTTGAGATATCAAACCCATCAATCCAACACTTCCACCACCTTATAGTAAATCTATTCTTCTTCTTACCTGCAAAAATCAATAAAAACTAAGACACCAATCTATAAAAATCAGTACAACACAAGTAATCACTAAACCAATCTCTAATCCAGAAACCCAAAATGAATGAATAGAAGAAGAAAGAACTCAATATGATAACAAAAAACAATAAAAACCCATTACGAACCCTTAAAGATTGAGTTCAGAATAACACAAACCAGTTCATTTCCCAAATCAAGAGCAGCATCACTGAAGGCTTTCTTGTTGCCAGATTTGCTCCCACAGAACCCTAGCTAATCACTGCCATTGCTAATCTACAGCGAAAAAATCAGTAAAAGAGATACCTGAGCTACTGAGCAAGAGTTACTAAAGCTCAGATTGCGAACCGATTCAAGCAAAAAATTGCAAAAACGAACGAAAACAAGCGTACACTCACCTGCGTCTTTTAATGAAACAGAGATCAAATCTGTGAAGTCGCGAATCGGTGATATTCGATGTTGTTCTCAATGAAATTGAAGTTGCTCCGGGAGTTGACGAAGCTAAAGAAGATCAGATCTCGGAGAAGGAGTGTGTTGAGAATGAGAGACCAGAAACGGAGAAGGAGATGAAGGCGAGAAGTAGAGCACGTTGGAGAGGGAGAACACGGCGAAACAGGGGGCGTTGACAGCACAGGGTGATCAATAGGAGAGGGAGAGCGATCGAAGAGGGAGAGCAGAACGGTGAGGGAGACGAGAGCAGTCGGAGAGGGAGAGGGAGAGGGAGATACGGCTTCGGCTTCTGCTTCCTTCCTTCCTTCTTTCTCTTTTTCTTTTTCTTTTTTTTTTTGGTTTGGATCGAGCGGGCACTTTGGCGCCCTAAATCCCATTCATCAATTGACCAAAAACACTTTGGCGCCCCCAGCGAAAATCTCTTTCATAGCATTTTAAAAAAAAACGCTATTACCATATGCTATCTTTAACTATTTGTGTTGTAGTGGCAGACCTATAGGTTCAAAGATTCACTCGGCAAAAAAAAGGAGAATTAGTAAAATTCATGTCCTAATTCTCCCGAAGAAGCAATGCTTGAAACTTTTGCAAAAGCTATACAGGGTCTAGAAGAAGTTGTACATAAATCTCTAGAAGAGCATGACGCGATGTTCTAGAAGAGGCCATGAAGCTCCAGAAGAGCATGAAATGACGCTCCAGAAGAGGTCATAAAGTTCCAAGAGAATATGACATAACGCTCCTGAAGAGATTTTGTTTAAAAGCTTTGGAAAAGACTCATAACCCTACAGTGACAATGAAGCTTTTGAAGAGGCTCAAGTACATGATAATAATGAGATCTCAAAATGTTAAAGAAAAATGTATAACAAAATTAAATGATTATTGATGACATTCACATATATGGTAGCTATCAAATTATCAAAGGGCAATGGTATTGACATTACACCACGTATCTATAAATGTTGATGAATAAATGATTAGCCAAAATTGAAATGTATTGTCCAAGAGACATTGAGTCCACCTAATGAAAATATAATGTCCAAGCCCTTGAGAAACGTGGTGTGTTTGTATATATAATATAAACACCTAAACATATAAACCTTGTTGGTTTCAAATGAGTGTTTATAAGAAAACAAAAATGAAAAAAATGAGATTTTCAGATATAAGGCAAAACTCGTAGCACAAGGGTTCCTGCAAAAATCCGACATTTGATTTTTGATGAAACATATTCCCTGAATATGGATATGACAACATTCCAATGTTTAATAAGTCTTGTAGTTTCTGAAAACTTGATATGAGACTTATTGATATTGTTACTGCTTTTCATGAGGATTTAAACACAAATATTTATAAAATCCCTGAAGGATTACTTTGCCTAAGGCAAAAACATGAAATAATTACTTAATACAACTATGACATGCTTTATACGATTTGAATGATTCCGAAAGAATATGATATAACTATCTTAGAGAGTATCTGTGTAAGGAAGGTTATGCAAATTTGACCATGTGTCTTTTATTAAGACATTGTTAGGGATGACAATGGGGTGGATAGGGGCAAATCTGTCCCCGCCCCCAAATCCGTCCCTCCCTACCCAATATATTCGTTTATATAATCTTTTAAAAACCATCCCCACTGTTTTTCTATTGGATAATGAATACCCGTTCCGCCCTGTCTAGTCCAAGCTAGCCCATGGAATTTTTGGGCCCGAGGTTCCTTCATATCCAAAGCCTTGATGTTGTAAAACTGATCCTTATCCTTATCCTTCTCCTCACTTTCCTTAATCTCCTCCAACTCACTCTTCAAAACCTTAAATTGTTGAGCACATGTGTTGTAATTGAGCTTGAGACATTCAATTTCTGACTTGTGAGCTAAGATCTTGAAGTTTAAAGAAGAGGTTGTGTTCAAACATGAGACAACGTTGTTCCATGGATTTGATGTTGGAATAGAGGAAGCCATGATGGCACAACATGCAACGATGAGAGGGAGTGCAAGTAGAACCATGGACGATCGATTGGTTGGTTGCAAACACTGAACCAGATTCATAATCATTTTATACTCACGAAGCATTGTGCTTCTCTCTCTCTCGTCAATAAATCTCTCTTATCTTCTCCATTGCTTTGATTTCTCTAAAACAATTCTTTCTGAATGTCTCTCTAATGGGTTCGGCCACGCAAGCCAGGGAGGAAGTTATCTCTAATTGTTTGTGTAGATATTGGTTGGAGGAAGGCCTGGGAGGTTCTGACGATCTCTAATTCTCTAAGGAAAGGGGAAAGTGGTTTGTGCTCGCGACGGCTTGTGGTTGAAGAAAGGGGACGATGGTGGCTGTGAGAAGGGGTCGGTCGATCAATCTGATCTACTGCGTGGTTGTGCTGCAAATATCTAATTTGCTGTGAGAAGGGATGTTGGTGGTTGTATGAGGCGAGGGCTGGGTTGTAAGAGAAGCAGAAGCAGGGAGAAAAGAAGAAGAATAGAGAAACAGGGAGTGTGAAGCAGGAAGACATAATAAGTGAGAGAGAAGAGGGAGACAAACAGGCAGGGAAGAAGCAGGAAGACGAAAAAAACTTACGGAGGGGAGCGACATTGGATGGTGGAGGTATGGACAGTGATGGAGTTAGGATTTTTGCTGAGAGGGGGCGGCGCGGAGTAATGTCATAATTAATTAAATATAATAAATATAATATAAAAATTATTTACTTTAACATAAATAAATAAATATATATATTTTTTATAACTTGAACAAGACATAAATGACTATACAAAACTTCATCTAATCTAACAAAAGATTTTCATTCAAAAAAAGGATGAAGACCACTTTGGATATACAAAAATAGAGTTTTATAATTTGAACTTTTACATATCTATATCAATGAATACCAAAAAACTTTATCTCCCCCCTCCTCCTCCCCAGTTAGAATAAAAAAATATTACAACTGGCTTCGACGCGCTTTCATACCCTGAAATCGTTTCATGATTGCTTCGTTGTCAATGCCATCAAAAACTTCCTTTTCAATATACATAACTAAACAATCATTCATCCAATCATCTCCCATTCGATTTCGTAACCGACTCTTCACTATATTCATAGCAGAAAATGCTCTCTCAACTGAAGCGGTGACAACTGGTAGGATGAGTGACAATGTTATGAGTAAATAAACCAGGGGATAGACAAATTCCTTCTTGGTCTCAACCATCTTCTTAGCTAAACCGCTGAGTCCATTGACATTTGAAAATTCATTGTTGGAACGCATATCAATAACATAAGTTTCCAATTGATCATGAAATACCATAAGATCTACATTTGAAAAATCAGCTGGATAAAATTGAGCGAGCCAAATCAATCGCTGACTATCAAAAGCTGAAAAAGAATCACTTGGATTTAAGCATGCCATACAAAGAAGCAATTCGGTGTTCACCTCATCAAAGCGGTTATTTAGCTCTTGGAGTTGCATATCTATGCTGGTATAGAATAATTCAACTCGATAATGATATAGGTTGGTTAATTTTTCAGTATTGCGTCGTGATCTTCCTCGTTGTATAAATGTATCATCCATCTCAAGAACAACAATATCGTGTTTTGCACAAAATGAAGCAACATTGTCCACAAGTATATTCCATCCATCTTCCCTCATTATTTGCAATCGTTGTTTGGAGATTTTAACTAAGGTCATCGCATTGACAATATCTTGATCTTTTCTTTGTAATGCTATTGACAAATCCCAGGTTATCGCCAATATATCCTTCATTAAGTGCAAATTGAAGATGAACTCAAAAGATTGCATAGAATCTAATAAAGCATATGCTTCTCCCTTTTGGTCTGAGTTTAAACCATGTTTCACAACAATTTGGAGCACATCAATCACTGAAGAAAAATTAAGAAGCAAACTTATTAAGGTTTTATAGTAAGACCCCCAACGTGTATCATCAGGTCGTTTGACATTGATTTCTTGATTCAACCCTTGACCACTTGATAGTTCGCCACTATTGAGCTTTTCAAGAATTTTAACAGCTTGTTTGTCTCGAAAAATTTCCTGACGCTTGCATGAGGGTGCAACAATGTTCACCGCACTTGAAACCAAGTTGAAGAGTAAAGCAATCTGAGGATGATTCTTTGCAACATGTACAAGCGCTAACTGAAGCTGATGCGCAAAACAATGTACATAAAATGCAGACTTATTTTCCTTGAGAATCAAAGATTTAAGTCCGTTAAATTCGCCTTGCATATTGCTCGCCCCATCATAACCTTGGCCACGTAACCTCGTTATATTCAACTTATGATCAGAAAACATTTTTACAAGTGCTGTCTTGAGTGAAATTGCCTTTGTTTCAGTAACATGCATAATTCCAAGGAAACGTTCAACTATACATCCCTTCTTGTTCACATAGCGCAAGACAACAGCCATTTGCTCTTTAACTGATACATCACGAGACTCATCAATTAAAACGGCAAATAATGCATCTCCAAGATCTTTGAGTATAGCAAGAGTGGTCTCACATGCAGCTGCACGTGTAATATCTTTTTGAATATCAGATGCAGTGAGTCTGTGGTTCTTTGGAGCATTTTTTAGAACCACGCTCTTGATCTCTTCATTGTGATTAGCTGTATATTGTAAAAGCTCCAAAAAATTTCCATGGTTAATTGAATTTATTGATTCATCATCACCACGAAAAGCCAATCCTTGTCGCAAAAGAAACCGAATGCAATCAACTGAAGCTGATAAACGAACCCGGTATTCCGTTTTCTCTGCATCAGATTGTTTAGATAAAAATGATTGGATATGATGTTTTTGATTCATTAAACTTTGACTCTTCATATAAGCTTGAGTATGCAAACTATTAGGCTTTCCTTCATGATTTGTAAGTCTTTTTTTTTTTCCAATTACTGAATCCTTCACCAACAAAACAATCACCACCCCCTTGTTCTCCGACTCCGACACTTCTAAAAAGATAGCAATGGAGACAAAAGGCAGCATCCTTTGTTATGCTATACTCCAGCCAACTCTTATACTCCGTAAACCAAGCTACATTAAAACGACGTAGCGTACCTCCTATTTTTTTTGTGGGAATGTGTAATTTATTGGCTGACATGGACCCCTTTGCAAATAAGCTCTTCTAACAACCTCTTGATCATTCAGATGGTAATCAGAAATACGAATTCTTAAATCAGAATCAGTTAGAAGATTTGATAGGTCAACCTCTAAATGACTTTTCTTTGAGATTGGTTCTGATAAATTATGATCATCTTTATTTTGTGCTGGAGGTGGTAAATCACTTACTGACTTTCTTTTTAAAAACTTATCCATAACTGAAATAAAACAAAGATTATATAAGAATGCATTCTATATATTTATATATTCTAAAACTTTAAATGAATAAACTAAAACCATATTTCCATGTAATAAACCATGTAATAAATCATACATATTTCCAAAATAACAAATCAATATACCTCTATTAATGAAGCACCACAATAGAAGTATCGCCACCAATAATAAAACGCCCAAAATTGAAGATTTTCAAAGCTGCAATTGACACACAAGCAGTTCAATCAATTATTATAATAATGCTTCTTGGCGAAAACACTAATGTTAAAACATGTCTTTCAATAATTGACACATGAAGGAACTAAAACTGCCATATGAGCAAAAGGCAACTTTTGAAAGCTCTGAAAAACATAACTCAAAGGTTGCTAAAGCGTAAATAACCCAAACTATATTTTTACTTACAAATTAAAGTACAAACTACTTAACTTTGAAATACACTAACATACAATCAAATTTCATTAAGTGTGGGTGAATGAAGGGAAAATCGATAAGAGGAGAAAGAAATGCGTACAAAAAGTGAAGTTGTGGAAGGCACAGTGACTCCCATTTATGTGAGAATTTGCTCATCTCTATAGAACCCAACTCCCATAACTAGCTAGATGCAGCCTATATGCCCCAAAATATTTGTAATCACTTTAGAAGTCCTTGATTTTGCACATTTCTTTGGTTTGATCAATCTCTTGTTGAGCTCCTGACTTTGTTGAACACAAATACACATAATTACTAAAGGATTTCATTAGCATCAGTACTAGTAGTAACAAACTGTAATTCCCTTCTCACAAACAGTACTAGACATTGATGCAATATCATCACAATTTTTTAAAGATCCTTATTTACAGATCTACAAGCAAGAGATTCCTAGGACAACAGACACTAAGCTATATCAAACAGAGAAACAAGTAGAGAAGATAACACACACTAAGCAATACTAAACAATGTCTAGTCAGTAGTCTCATACCTAGTGGTCCAGCCAGCAAACACCAGTCGACTTCCACAACTGCACACTACAATAACTGCTCGGACTAAATCAGGCTCCAAAAATTAAGAAGGGTGATTTTGATGGTGAACAGGAGTTTGTGTAGCTACTACGGTCAGTTGGTCTGTGGACTTTGGCCTGGGCTTACAGGCGGCTTCGTGAAGAAGGTGAAGAGCTTTTGAGCATAAAAAAATGTGAAAAGCTTTTGAGCATAAAAAAAGGTGAAAAGCTTTTGAACAACCTGCAACCTAGGGATTTGGGGTATGCATAAAAATTTTTTTTTCTCTCAAAAGTCAGTGGGGGCAGGTGCCCCCACTTGCCCCCACGTGGCTCCGTGCCTGGGTGTGGAACGGCGAGGGGTGTTCTGTGTGGGCGACGGAGAGAATACAGGGACTGGCAAATGGAGAGTTGTAATAGAGTTAGGGTTTTTATTATATAAGGATATATTCGTAATAATACATAGATAAATGGATATCTATGGGGCGGATATGGCAAAATTCTTATCTGCCCCAAAACAGTGATGGATACGATTCGGATTCCCGAATTCGCCTCGAAATTTGTTGAGGTAATTCCAAATCTGCTCCATTCGGGGCGGTGCGGAGCAAGTATCCGTGAAAATCCACTACACTGTCATCCCTAGACATCGTTAACTGTTTTTGTCATAATAACAGTTATGTAAATAATATAACTCTTATTGGACCTTGAAAATACTGTTAATTATCTAATAATAGAATTTAAAATGAAAGACTTTGGAAAACATCTTTTGTCTCGCCCTGCAAATCCTGTAAAGTATTAGTAGAATATTGGCCATCAAATAAGGTATATTGACAAGATTTGTAACTTTTTTAACATCGACAACTCTTATCCAGTTAGTACGTGCATGGTCATCCGATCTTTAGATTTTAAGAAAGATTTTTATCAACCAAAAGAATAAAATGAAAAGATACTAGGTCTGATGAGTATTATTGGTGCATTGTTATATTTTGCACCAAGTGCATACTGCATAACTTGATATAGTTTTTATTTCTATGCATTTACTAGCAAAGTATAGTTTTGCACTGCCTTATAGACATTGGAATAAAGTTGCACATATATTTGCGAATCATTGATATGAGTTTTGTACCTCTCTTTATTTCTGTGATTTATCTAACTAATCTCACTTAGTTGGCTATGCAAATTCGGGTCATTTGTTTGACCCTCATAAGGGTTGCTCACAGGCAGATTCTGTACTTATGAGTTGCAATGCAACTATTTCTTGGGGAACTATTAAACAAACATATTGATCAATCGACTATAATATATGTATTATTCAAATGCAAGAAGGTTTCCTCAAAGAGATTCGAAACACATTCCAGATTCAATCTAGTGACAACTTTGTAAATCTCTTTATTAAATCTGTTAACGAGATTGACATGTGTCAGCTTAATAATCAATTAATTACTATCACGAGGGGAGTCATCATCAGGGGAGTGTCCAAAAGTATCTTCTCCGGTGTGCTTCAAGAAATATGAAATGAAAACATCCAGATGTATGTTACGCAATCATATGCTATAATTGATTTATGCGTATTATACTTTTTTTTTCCTTCGACAAAGTTTTTTCCACTGGGTTGATGATACATAAAAATGGTCACACCCCTGAGCCATACCCGTGTCAAGATGATCTCGAGGAACTACGGGCCTCAACATCAGCCCAACACTGATCCGGCCCAAACGGTTCTAAGCCTGCCCAATTTAGTCCGCCAAACGGACTCGAACTATTACAACATGCTAGGTCTACACGTCTCACATCTATCCTCAATACCCGTAAGTTCTACTAAGGCAAATATCTCGAGGATCAGCTTCGGACGGGCAACTACAACAACTCTCTTCCCCCAACTAGGAAGCAAATACCAGAGTACATTTCACACAAGGAATCTTTCTTCTACGGATTGCTCTCGTATTGGGAACTATCTTCCGCTTATCTCCTACAACACACAAGGCTAACAGGAAACTTATCTCCTACAACATGACTCCTAACTAGAGCATGATCTCCACGAAGATCTCCTTCCTAAACTACGCGTTCGATGGTCTGGTAGAACCAAGACTTTTTGCACTATAAATAAGACACGAGGTTGGTAAGCTAAGGTACACTACAAATTCCATGTTTACAACATTACGCCTTCCTCAGATCCTTGTCTAACTTTAGAATCGGAGTGTCATCGGCCACCACAACAGTGGTCTGTGGCTCACGTGCGTTACTTGTGTAGGTCAGCAGGACTAGGTCAAAGCAGGGAGTGGAATACGACTGCATCAGTTTGGCGCCGTCCGTGGGGACGACAAGGTTCTTAACTATTCATTAGCATCGTCTCCTTTCAAAACTGAGAAAGATGGTGACCACTAGGTCATGCAACAACGGAGAACACGTGGAGCAACACCACCGCTTTCAACGACTCACACCCCCGCGCCGACGATAGCAACAACGAATCCCCGAATCGATAGGTTGTCATCTCAAATAAGGTAGATAGCCAAGGCGGTGGAGGCTCTCACGCGACAAAATCCACCTCCTCCCAATGGAGACTAGGAGCATCATGGGCCTCGGTCTCCGGAGGATGGCAGGGAGCAAGCACAGGAAAACCAAGATCCCACTAGTTTTCATTGGATTAGGGGAAGCTATGCGGCTAACGCTGACCCCTTCTTAATGGTTGTAGAATAAAGGGTTTTCTTCGAATCCTAAGACAGTGAAGCTCGACCCTGGGAACCCATCCGCAGAGGGGCGCACGATCCGGACGTACTATACCGCCTCTTTGTCCCGCCAATTGTGGATCAGATTATGAATGAGGCCCTTCCAAGGAAGTTAATTCCCCCGAAGCTCGACTTCTACAACAAAACCATTGATCCTTTCGACCACCTATGCTATTACCAACACGTAATGGCCCTTAAAGAAGGATTTGAGTTTGTCATGTGCGGAACCTTTCCCACTAGTCTGAAAAGCTCAGCACTGACGTGGTTTCATAACCTTTCGCCGAAGTCGACCAACTCCTTCAAGACACTGGCAAAGGAGTTCATGACACGTTTCGTAGGGAGCCAACGTTTTTGAAAATGCCCACACTACATACTCTCTCTAAAGCAGAGGTCACACGAGACTCTCAGAGAGTATGTCATGCACTTCAAAAATGAACTGACTCTCATCGACGGATGCAGCGACCACATGGCCGTAACAAACTTCACTATGGGCCTCAAGGAAGGTAAGCTCTACGAAGACCTCACCTTAGAGCCCTCTATGGACATGACAAAACTCCTCAAGAGCGTTCAAAAACATATTACCCTAGAAGAGCTGAGAACCGTTAAGAAGGGAACCGAAGGCGAGAAGAAGCCCACCGCTCCTAAGGACAAGAACGAAGGCAAGAGACGCGAGGATGAGGAACGAAACAAAAGGAAGTGCAGTGACAACAGGCCAGACCCTGGTCGGTCCAGGCCGGAGAAAACATCCAACTTTGTTGGATCTAGGACTGTGACACCCCTTCAATGCTCGCTTATCAGACGTACTAAACTTCATGAAGAACTGAGAGGATTTGAAGTGGCCCCCAAAGCAGCACGGGGACCCTGCCAAGCGTGACAACGAAAAGTACTGCGCGTACCACAAGGAAGGCGACCACGATACCAACAACTGCAAGAGTTTGAGGTATGAAGTTGAGTACTGGATCCGTAGAGGCAAATTGAAAGAGTTTTTGAACTCCAAAAAATGAACAGAAAGAACCGGGGACATGGGAGTTAGTTTAAGAAATAGCGAAGGAGACTCCAGGGATAATATATGTCCTTCATGGAGTCGGACCGAATGAAGACTAGTCGTACAGGTCTCGCAAGTGGACCTTACTGGCGATGCAGACACAACCCGCGGATGAGGACAGACGCATCTGCCACTCAAGGATTCAGAGCCCGCCCTATTCCCACCTTGACCTTTACGGACAAAGACCACGAAGGAGTCCGAGCGCCACATAACGACGCCTTAGTCATCTCGGTCTCCATAGCAAGGAGGGATGTACAGAGAGTTCTGGTGGACACATGAAGCTCACTCAACGTCTTATTCTACAACGCGTTCTGTAGTATGGACCTCAAGGAGGAAAAATTGACGTTATCACATTACCCGCTGATTGGATTCAGCGGAGAGAAGTGCATCCCGATTAGGAAGACAAGATTGGCAACATTGGCAGAAAAGTCGCAGCTAAGAAAGGTTTTGTTTCTTGACTTCATGGTCGTAGATGCACCATCGACCTACAACTTTATCTTGGGAAGACCATGGCTCCATTATATGGATTAAGTAGTCTCCACCCTTCACCAGTTTGTTAAGTACACTGCTAACCACTCAGAAGGGACGATACGTGAAGTCCAACCTATGACATGTGTCTGCCATTACGTCGCATTGAAACAAATAGAATGCTCCTAGATCCAGCTACATACCGCGGGGCAGCCTGAACTAGTGCCAGGACAAGCAACAACAGAGGCATCACCTTGAAACAATGCGAGAGCTGTCTGCTCTTCTGCCCAGCGAAACGGAGAGGACAAGACAACCGGGAATACATCCCTCGACGTTTCGTCGGTACATAGATTGACCCCTCTACAAGGTTTACTCTTCAATAACCTTTGAAGCTCTTCGATAATCCGCTAAACGATCTACAAGGGCAATCCGGAATCACTTCAGGGCCAGGATCAATTCCTCCCGCTCAACAGTTAGTCTGCTTTCAATTGTTTATTTCCCTTTCCATAGTCAATGTAGAGTTTTAGTTTTTAAAGACTTGTGTGATTTCCAATTAATCATTTAAGAAATAAAGGAAGAATTACAGAAACAAACTCTATTGATTATTGGAAGGATGTAGCAACAAGTGCCCTGAGGCGGATACAAAACACTACATAGTACAAGCATCTGAGTACAGTGCGACATGAAGTAAAAGCTTGCTTACACTACAAGAAATCTGTCTTTTACCAACAAAATTATTGCTACGAAAATTGATTTCCTTGTTAATATTGTAGCATTGTCAACGAATAAAAAATTTCCTTGAAAAAGCCATAAACTTGTTACTGTTTTCCAACAAAATATATTTTGTAGGAAACATTCCTTGTTAAATAGGTGGCGGGAAACATTCCCTCCAAACCCAATTTTTCTCTAAATTGATTTAACAATGAAATTATTTTTATGGCCACAAAATACTTGTTCCTTGGTAATTATGGCATCATCTGGAATGAAATATTTTGTTGTTGAAGAAGACTAATTTTAACAACAACTCACTTTCCTTGTTAACGAATATTAAATCTTATTCATCCCTTTTTAGTAAGGAAATATGTTTTCCTAGACAATAATCACATTATTAGTAATGATTCAGTTCGTTGATAATGATTGATAATTTTTTCTATTAGGTTTTTTCTTGTTAAAGCTCGTTTATTAATTTATAGCAACAAAGTAATATTTCGTTGAGAATTGTCACACTATTGGCAACGTTTTTTTATTTTGTTGGAAACAATATCTTTTTTAATGAAATCTTTGTAGTTATGAAATAAGATTTTGTTGGTAATTATAACATTGTTCGTAACAAATTTTTTTCTAGGTAAAAAATGATAATTATTTTCATGAAAATTTGTTTCTCATTAAAGTTCACTAACTATTTTATAGCGACGAGTCATTATTTTGTTGGAAATTGGTATACTCACTACAAAAAATATTTTATTTACTAACAAATTTTATTTTCCTTGTTAATATGTTAGTATTTTTAACAAAAATAAATTTCATTGAAAAAATCATAGAGTTGTCACTTTTTGTAACAAAATCTATTTTGTTGGCAACTTTTCTTTGTAAAGAGGTGACGAAAAATATTTATTCCAAAACCAATTTCCCACCAACATTATTTAGCAACAAAATATTTATTTTTCAACGAAATTTTAGTTTGTTAGTTATAATGACGTCATTTACAATAAATTATTTCATTGCTAATAAATATTAATATTATTGACAAACATTTTCTTAGTAAATGCACTATAACACTTGTTCGTGTCTCTTCAACAATGAAACTAAATTTTCTCTATTAATTACCACGTTATTGCAACGATTTATTTGGTTACTTATAATGAATTTTTTTTCATAAATTTTTTTTTTATATTTAAAGCTCCTAGCTTCTTTATAGTGGAAAAATATCAATTTGTTGAAATTTTTTATTAGTAGCATTGATATTATTTCATCTGAAAAATCAAATAAAATTTATTTAACAATACAACATTATTTTACTGTTAATTATAATATTAATGATAACAATTTATTCGTTGCTAAATATTGATAAAATTTTCATGAACTTTTTTCTTATTAAGGCTCATTTTCTTATTTACAACAATTTAATTTTATTTCATTGTGAATTAAACCAATTTCAATAACATATAGCATTGAAATGTTTTTACTATTTTGTTGCTAATTATAATGGTGTTACTGTGAAATTTTTTTTCATTGCTAAAAGTGGTAGATATTTAACATAAATCTTATAATCGTGAAAATATTTAGTTCTAATTTATAGTGACGAAATATTATATATTGGTCTCTATTATATACGTAGCAATGGTTTTTTTATTGCAAAAAATGAGTAATTTGATTTAATAAGCTATAAAGTTGTTTCACACAACACAATTATTGAAATAGCTCAATTGGTAAATATTGCAAAAGATTTTACTATAGGTCAGGAGTTCGATTCCCGTTGAGCCTAAAAATAAATATATTATATATGAAATTCCATAGTGGGGTCTTATCATCAAGAGTGGTGTCCTTAGAGTTTGGGACCTAGATTAGATCGTCTCTTAGACAACTTTAATATATCATTTTTTATTGAAAATAATTTCCTTGGTAATTGGTAACGATACCGATGACAACTTTCGTTGATGTTCATGCATTTTACCAACGAAAAAGTTCTATGATAAAGGTTTTTACCTTTGACAACGACAATTTTCCTTGATCATTTAAAGATTTTTCGAGAAAAATTTTGTAGGTAAATAAAATAGTTCTTGCAACAAACAATTTGTTGGTAACGATATTTGATTTTTACCAACGAATTTCCTTGGTAGTTGTCAATATTATCAACAAAATATTTTCTTGACTTAGCATCCCTTTTACCAACAAAAATTGTAATCCCTTTAGCTACGGGGATGCCTTCAGGAACCCACTAACAAATTTTTTTCCTTATTAAAAGTAGTTTTCAACAAAATTTTGATTTTTGTCAAGGACATTTTTTCTTGAAAAATGTTTTAATTGTTGTAGTGTTAGGCGATCTAATTATGTAAAGGTGTTAGAAGGAGGACATGCAAGCTATTTGCTAGTGACAACAAAGACATGCGAACGGACTTCGCTTAACCCCTTCCTAAGATCAAGAACAAAGTGCCAAAGGGGACTAAAAGGACTGAGCAGTCAATTGCTCCGACAAATCACCCCAGAAAACGACCGTACAACAACGTTGTAGACCTTACAACGGGATACTAGTGTCCTCAAGAGACATTCCACCTCCTTACAAGCTTCCTCAAACAGTTTTCAGCCTTCAGAAGGGGGATGGAAGAAGGCAGATGAGGATGGCCACAAGCGGCCACGTCGACAAGGTCTCCTAGTGCTGTCAAAAGAGGCCACCTTTCCCATGTGCAATATTGGGAGTGACTGAGAGCTACCATACTTGGAAGCATCACACATCGGCTAACACTTAGATCAGCCATTGGTTAGCAGTGGGGTACATGAACACGCGGGCACAAGTATCACAAAGTAACACCAAGGCATCTCCCTTGGTAGGAAATCCGTACTACTTCCCTGCAATATGAAAAGACATTACGAGATCTCAACAGACCAACTACGTGCCCACCCATAGCAGTTGACCACGCATAATAGCAACTATCATCGTGTATGATCAATACAAATGGCATAACATTGGGAGACTCCATTGTTGGAGACCTCCATTCAGCCTTTGAAAAACCCAAAGCATTTTCTTCAGCCTTTGGAAATCCAAAGCATTTTCTCCAATCAAGAACAATATAGGAGATGAGCTTTGCAAAAGATAGTGCAGGAAACCCTAACTCTTCCATTGCGGGCCCAAAGGCTCGATCCACTCAGCCCACCATTCAAACAGTATTCTGCTACATGCTAGGCATGAGCGCAAATCCAAAGAAGCCTTTACGCACGACCGTACCTACAATTCGTTGTTTATTTTAAGGTAATGTTGTCCGCACAATGCGCGACACTAACAAACATGGGTTCTCACGCCCTCAAACGGGCGAAACCCATTTTCAATCGGGCAAGCTTAGTCAGTCTAAGCTGATGGAGACGACTTCTAGTGCCCAAAGCTTAGTCCGCTGCGTGCGGGCCACGACAGCCGAGGAAGTGGGAGTCTAATCAGCGCTTGTCCGCTGATGACAACGACTCGCCAAATGATCATTGCTTTCAAAACAGACAATGAACGCCGAACTTGCCAGGTAAGCTTAGTTAGTTCGTGACTGATGACGACTGCTTCTGGTGCTCAAAGCCTAGTCCGCTGCGCACAGGCCACGACAGACGAGGAAGTGGGAGTCTAGCCAGTGCTTGTTCGCTAATGACGACGACTCGCCAAGGAATCATTGCTCTCAAAACAAACAATGATCGCCAAACTTGCCAGGTAAGCTTAGTTAGTTCGCGACTGATGACGGCGACTTCTGGTGCCCAAATCCTAGTTCGCCGCGCCCTGGTCACGATGACCGAGGAAGTGAGAGTCTAGTTAGCGCTTGTTCGCTGATGATGATGACCCACCATGGGATCATTGCTCTCAAAACAGACAATGATCGCTGAACTTGCCAGGAAAACTTAGTCAGTTCGCGACTGATGACGATGACTTCTGGTGCCCAAAGCCTAGTCCGTTATGCGTGGGCCACGATGACCGAGGAAGTGGGAGTCTACTCAACACTTGCCCATTGATGATGATGATTCGCCAAGGGATCATTGCTTTCAAAACAGACAATGATGGTCTAACTTGCCAGGTAAGCTTAGTCAGTTTGTGACTGATGACGACGACTTCTGGTGCCCAAAGCCTAGTCCACTGTGCGCGAGCCACGACGGCCGAGGAAGTGCGAGTCTATTCAGTGCTTGTCTGCTGATGACGATGACTCGCAATTGGATCATTGCTCTCAAAACAAACAATGATCGCCGAACTTGTTAGGTAAGCTTAGTCAGTTCGCGACTGATGACTTTTGGTGCCCAAAGCCTAGTCCGCTGTGTGCGGGACACGATAGCCAAGGAAGCGGGAGTCTACTCAGCGCTTGTCCGCTGATGACAATGACTCACCAAGGGATCATTGCTTTCAAAACAGACAATGATTGCCGAACTTGCAAGGTAAGCTTAGTCAGTTCGTGACTGCTGACGACGACTTCTGGTGCCCAAAGTCTAGTCCGCTGCGTGCGGGCCACGACAGTCGAGGAAGTGGTAGTCTAGTCAGCGCTTATCCGCTGATGACGTTGACTCAATGCTCTCAATATAGACAATGATCGCCGAACTTACCAGGTAAGCTTAGTCAGTTCGCGACTAATGACAACAACTTCTGGTGCCCAACTCCTAGTCCGCCCTGCGCAAGCAGCAACAGTTGAAGAAATAGGAGCATAGTTGGCGCTTATCCGCCAACGACTTAGGAAGTCATTATAGACAATGACTAAGGAAGCCTGGTCAACCCCTGACCAACAACGATATTTTTTGGTTAATCCCTAATCTGTCACAAGGTCAACAACAGCGACTCGGAGCATCAATGTATTTTGAGTACAAACTCTACAGTCTACGAAGCAACTAACGTAAACATGAAAATATGGGGCAAAACAACGCTTTCATTCAAAAAATATATCTATATATTGTCCGTCCAGGAAAGGACGTTACAAGAAGCATCCTCCTCAACAGTTAGTCTCGCGGTGCCAGAGCCACCCTCGATTAATCGACCCAAAAGTAGCCCTCCTGTAGCGAGCAAAATCAAGGTCAATACCAGGGTGCTCTCGTCTAATCTGCTCCAGTCTACCCCGAAGGGCTGCATAGTGTGAGCGCTCCTCCACCAGCAACCGCTCCACTTCTAGAATGCGGTGAAGCCCCTTATCAATTGCGGCCTCCAGTTGCCGTCGTTCAATTGCCCATTCTGCCTTTACCCGCTTCCCGAGCCTCCTAGTCAGAAGACCACCTGTCCACAGCCACATCCAGGCGCTCTAATTCAGCCCTGGTATGCCTCAGTTCAGCACGAGTTGATGCCAAATTAAACTCGGCAGCCTTCAGCCGAGCTATCATACCAGCAAATTTCACTTCGGTGATAAAGGCCGTAGCCTCCACGCCCTCGCAGTTCGCAACAGTGTTAGGATTCTGCAACCGACCATCTAGGGAGACCACCCGATAGAGAGCGTTCGAGTATGACATCCGCAGATCCAAAAAGGCATTTTCGAAAGCAAGAACCCTCCTGCGGGCTTCGGGGTTCAGCGAAGTAGGATTGTACGACTCATGGGCGTGAGCAACAGTCTCGAGACAACGATGATGCGAAACATCAACACGCGACCCAACTTTCTCCCTCTCTAGGTCAACGAGGGAAGCAAAAACATCTGGAAGAAGGCCGCGACCCTCTGAGGGTGTTGCTTGTGCAGACCGCAACATACCAAAGAGAGAGGTCGCCCTGACAGAGGTTTGCCTCTTCCTCGGAACAACGACGGGAGGTTCATTCGCCTACAAGTCAGCAAGCCAGGAAGGGCTGAACAGAGCCAAACTTCTTTTCCTCGTGCGACGAGCAACCACCCCCTCAGCCGGTGAACTTGACATAGGACGAGCACCATGAGAATACCGCAACAGCTTGTTGTGTATGACATTACCTGGCATTATGACCTCCTCAACGAGTGTCAAAGGGAGCTTGAGAAATTCCCTCTCTGTTAGCTTTTCTTCCTCATTGAGAGACGAAATAACAAACATTCCTGAAAAAAAAAACACGTCAGAACCAACATCGTAGAAGGGACATACAAAAATATGCATGCACCGACAGCCAAGAAACTCACCGAGATCAAACTGAAAGTATCGAGACACTTTACGACTCCCAAGCTTGAAGTAATCTGAATCCGCCGAAGCCAAGAACCAATGCTTCTCCCAAGATTCAGCGTTGTCTGCTGCCGATTGCAGACAAGAAAGACATTTCAGCATGCAGATACCCTTGGGATCCAATCTAGTATTTGTCATGTGATGGATCACCGGCGAGTCAAACGGAGGCCATCGTCATGAGCCCTCTAGAGAATTGCGAACAAAATCTTGAACCCGCTTGGAACCATTGAGTGGGAGGCATACGAAAATGGATAAAGAAGCACTAGACATCATCGGGCACTGGAAATCGAAGCTCGGACTCGAACATGCCTCGGTGCAAGCCTATGAATCCATGAGGAAGTACGGCCAGGCCTAAAACTCTAGACGCGGGAACAATTTCCGAATCTCCCAAGATACGGTATAAACTACGGAGCCTGATCAACTCAGTTTCGTTGACCGAACTACCTTTGAAGAAATGATGCAGGAGATAATGGATCCTTGGGAGAAAGTTCAACATTGTCAGCCATCAGTAGAAATAACAAATACTATTGCTCGAAAAAATAGCGCAGATAAGAATGAGGAAATCCTCCTCAGTACGGTAAATATTTATAGGGAAGAAAATCACACTTTCCCTCATTGAGCAGTCGCGTATCCATTAGATGTCATGCGTCGCTCGAGACGAATGCTTTGAGTCCAATCATCACAACGGTACAATTGCTCTTTCAAAGAGCCAGTGGACCGACTTAACACTGCACTAACTCGAGGGGAGTAGCTGATGATACATAAAAACGACCACACCCTTGAGCCATACATGTGTCAAGATGATCTCGAGGAACTACGGGCCCATCATCAGCCCAACACTGATCCGGCCCAAGCAGTTCTAAGCGCCCAATTCAGTCCGCCAGATAGACCCGAACTCTTACACCATGCTTGGCGCACACGTCTAATAGCTATCATCAATACCTGTAAGTCCTATTACAACAAGTATCTCGAGGACCATCTTCGGATGGGCAACTACAGTAGCTCTCTGCTTCCAACTAGGAAGCAAATACCATAGTACATTCCACAGAGGGAATCTTCCTTCTACAGATTGTTCTCGTATTGGGAACTATCCCCCCCATATCTAGGAGTACAAGGCTAACAAGGAATTCTTCTCCTACAGCACGACTCCTAATTAAAGAAGGATCTCCACGAAGATCTCCTTCCTAAACTACGCCTTCGATGGCCTGGTAGAACCAAAACTCTTTGCACTATAAAAAATACATGAGGTTGGTAAGCTAAGGTACGCTACAAATTCCCTACTTACATCATTATGTCTTCCTCATATCCTTGTCTGACTTTAGCGTTGAAGTGTCATCGGCCACCACAACAATGTTCTATGACTCACGTGCGTTACTTGTGTAGGTCAATAGGATTAGGTCAAAGCAGGGAGCGAAAAACGATTGCATCGGGATTTTTAATGTCAAGGTTTTATCGAGGCAACATTATGTGCACTAAACATCGTGAAGTATGCAAAATTGGTGGCTATTCTTTTTCCTTCGATATGGTTTTATTCCAATGAGTTTTCTTGTTAAGTTTTAATGAGGCAACATCATGCACATCCACCATCTTCTTGAATAATGTTGTACTCATTTTCCTTTTGCCCAGGTTTTATCCCATTGAATTTTACTTGCAAGGTTTATAATGAGGCAACAATAATGATAATACAACCTTTGTTACATAAGGATGTTCATGTACTCCTGAAGAGACGTGAGTTTGAATGACACTTTTAGAAATCATTACATGGTAATAGACTAAAACAAATTTACAATCTCTCCCCTTCTTTTGTTGTGATTATTAGGGGGAGATTTTCATCAAGAGAGGACCTAATTTTACCAAATACTTTGGACAATTAGCGCACTATATTCCCCCCCCCCCCCCCCCCCCCTTTCGCTGGGGTTTTGTCCCACTGAATTTTTCTAGCAAGATTTTAATGAGACAACATTTCGCGCATCCAACAGTACTTCAAGGATACAATATATGACACTCTCTCTCTTTGCATATGGTTTTTTCACTGAATTTTTCTTTCAAAGTTTTCATGAGGCTAGTGAGGAGAACATTCATAGTGTTGTGGAAGATTATAAAAGCTTGTAGATGTCTAGCTCGTGTTCTTGAGGTGGTATCATCCTAGGAACCCGTCTAACTGGCGAGGAAACTAGCAAGGGAGGGGGTTGCAACCCTCCATCCCCCTCGGGATGCGCAAAGGGGATGGAAGTCACGCATCCCAAGGGGATGGAGGGTTGCAACCCCCTCCCTCGCTGGTTTCCTCGTTGGTTTCCTCGCCAGTTAGAATTTCTGATCATCCTAGATATATGGCAAACTAGGATCCTCTCATTGGTTGTAGTGATGTCACCTATGGACAACACATGTTCAACTTTAATCCACGGCCTTGGTTGCTATAAAAGAACCTTAAGGCCTTAGTTTATGTATATATTGAATAACAAAGAATGAAATATTTATTAAGAGAGTTTATGCTTTCCCTTGAGACTTTAAGTATGGTTTGTATTCTCTACTATTCAACATCAAAGGTAGAGACAAGTTGACAAATTTGTCGATATCTTATCTAAGAATTCCAAGAAGTTAATAACAACTTTGGAGAAAATTCAATTAAGCACAGCCAGAGTAGGGCCAGAAATTGTGAACTTGGTACATGGATCTATCAAAGAGTTTAGCTTTTGAGCTGGTAAAGCAGAGTGTGCGTGTTTCATGTTCACCACACACACATGATAAGACTGTATTTGCTTGTTTTTCCGAATTTTTAAGCCTTTTATGGTTATCAATAATTTCCCACTTGTCGATCTTAATAAACCGTGGCCATGGGAAAGTCGAACGAAAAAGGAGGTCGAAGAATATTTACATAAAATCTTAATTTTTTACGTTGGCCATTAGATCAGTTGTTGTTCTTGCCATTAGATTAGTTATTCAATTCGTAGATTTGTTATCCCTCTTCAAATTGTCCAATTTATGTGGTAGGAAACTTGAGAAATGAACGTCCCCCTAAGATTACCTAAATACAAAACAAAGGCCTTCAAAGCAGGATTCAGATAGCCTTTCTTAGACCACGCCCTTATCTTAGGTTTTAATTTTATAATTTATAAATTCCCACTGTGGTCGAATTTTTTTTCGTTTATTTTTGTTGGTATCTTGCACTTCTATCAGCAATCAAATTGGCAAATCTTATGTTGTTTTGAAATGAACTTGAAAAGTCCAGGAGGGAATGCCTGGTTTCATACCCACAAGTGATATCCATTTCTGCCCTAAGTATATCAGGCCACATATATATACCCATTTCAGGTGTTTTGAAATGAGAACCTTGAAATGTTAGCGAAGCTGCCATAATCAATCTTATATCAATGTAAAATCAACCGTACAAGATAAGTTGAAGGCATTAAAATATGGTTAGTATGATTTGATTCCGGAACTCAAAAACTACAAACTATAGCAGACAAGCAAATAAGTGTTCTAAAAATCGGTCTAGGCGCTAAGCAGTAGAAAAACGCCCAGATTAATGGCTGAGCGGGTCTGGGCGAGGATTTTTTTAATAAGGTTGATTGTGTTCTTATTTTATTTTCTTTCATCTTTTTTAGAAATAAACAATTTTATTATTTTTTATTCAGTATATGTCTAAATGTAGTAAACGATGATTACTTAATGAAATTCTCAAATGATCTGTCGGTACCAATTTTAGTAATGTAGATTTTATCAAACATGACTAAGGTTATTCATGCAATTTGAAGAAAAATAAAAGAGTAGGTTTGAATATTTGTCCACAAATTCAACTTTGTATAAAATACCCATCATGACCAACTTCAGTCATTTGAGTTTTAATAAATTTTGTTCATGATTGTTAATTTTTCATGTTTTTAAATTTTGCATATGTATCTTGGCATTAAATTGGATGTAATTGATAAGGTATTATGCTTAACTTTTGTAAATTATTAAAGTTATAATATAAAATCTGAGACCGCCTAGGTGCCGCTTAGGCCCCGGGTGCTAGGCACCTGCTCGTCGCCCGCTCGCCGTCCGCCCACCGCCTAACGCTCTTTAGAACACTGGCAAATATTATAAAGTGTTAGGTTAAGTAGACCTAACCTGGTTTTTCACATTGATCAAGAAAATCAGATGATTCCATAGATGTATTGAGATAATACAAAATTGTAATCACAGGTTATCTTAATCATACAATATTTTATAGGTGTTTTGATTTGTACAATATTCAACTTTAAATAATTTTTTTGTCCTTCAACCTCATTTTCTTCGTAAACTAATTTGTTCAAGTTAATACCAACTGTGTGGAAATTATAAAATAGGGGTTGATATCAATATATACTAATTAGATTCGAAGTCAAGGGTTATCTCATGGAACTATTTTACTCAAAACTGATATGACGGTAACCCACAAGAACCGTACCCTATAGACTATTATTGTCTGACTTTTATAGGTTTTATCGCAAGAGCGACCCAACACACTGGACTACCTAAAATGGTCTCTAGTTGTGTTTAGATGAACAATGAATCTTAAGACGTCTATTGTGCTTTCCCCCTTCAATGATCCGCACCAACATATGTAGCTAGGAAACATATATGGTACACAATACTTGTTTCTTCCGTTTCTTTTTTCTCTTTTTGTAAGTTATTTTTTGGTTTTCTTTCTTGGTCCCTTTGGTTTTTACCCGACCTCTCACTGTGGTAGTTTCATGTTTGTTTGATGAAGAAATACCTTAAACACTCGAAGTTCATAAGTAAATTTTGTTGAGTTTGATGGTGTATTTTCAAGCTCTGATAGTTCAAAATATTGTTTATATATATAAATTAGGTTATTGGGTAAATTAAGCCACTCAAGTTAAATAGTTTTGTGCAGGCTAGGCAAGATTTTCTTGCATAGATCAATTCCAGTATGACTAATTATTTTTTGTCACCATCCTTCCTGCCCCGCACAATTCCTCACGCTAACCAGTTCTTCCATGACAGTTTGAATTAAACTTCAAATATATACCAAATTTCACAATAAAAACAAACTTTTCGGTTTCGTACATAGTTTATAGTCCAAAATCATTAAAGTCACCAAGGGGACCTCCAAGATGTAAAAGACTAATCCAAGTCAAATGGACACTCGTTAATTGAGTTCTTCCCAAGTGATGAAAACCAATTTAAACACTCCAAAATCCTCTCTCTTTTCTTCAACTACTACTTATCCCACCATGCAAAGTGCAAATTTGCAACAAAAAATGGCTTGGCAATCACCACCTCTCCTCATTCTCCTCCTCTTCCCACTACTCTTCCACCTCTCCCACTCTTCACCACCACACCACCACCCACTAGACCCTCTCACCCCATCCGAACTTACCCAAATCCAATCCATCATAAAAGCCTCATACCCTCCGGCTCATGGATCAACTCGCTACAACCTCACCTTCCAATACGTCGGCCTAGATGAACCAGACAAGCGCACGGTCCTTTCATGGCTCTCATCAACCAAACCACAACCACCACCACCCCGCCGTGCTTTCATCATAACCCGCCTTGATAAACAATCACACGAAATCACCGTCGACTTACAAACCTCCACCATTGTATCAGACCGGGTCTACACTGGACCCGGATACCCACTATTCACATTTGAAGAACAAACAGCTGCCAATCAACTTCCACTAGCCTACGCACCCTTCATGGCATCCGTTAGAAAAAGGTGGCTCAAGTTAGCAGAAGTTGTGTGCTCGACATTTTCAGTTGGTTGGTTTGGAGAGAAGAGGAAGGATAAGAGAGTAGCGAAGATTTTGTGTTTTTACCTTGACGGAACCGTTAACTTGTACGTTAGACCGATAGAGGGGATAACGGTGGTCGTTGACCTCGACGAGATGAAGATAACGGAGTACTACGATAGGTTCACAGTGAAGGTGCCCAAGAGTGAGGGGACGGAGTACCAAGCGTCTAAACAGACAATTCCGTTTGGTCCCAGTGTTAACGGTATAACGGTGGTTCAACCCAACGGACCGGGATTTCAAATCGATGGGCATGTAATCAGGTATGTGATTCTTCTGGTTCCATAATTTCATTATAATTTATGCGTGAAAATTGCAAATTCAAGTTTACACGTTGACAATGTTATGCACGTAAGATCACACTCTTTAAAGAACTGTGGCTGTATATATTTGTTGGGAAGACTGTAGGTTCATATAGCATCTTCTATCTCATCTATGTTTATTTACTGACAGAAGGAGATCTGGTAGCACGGAGCAAAGAAATGCATGTTAAACACACGACATATTTTTACGCAATGTGTCTATTTAAGTTTATTTATTGCACACTTAATTATGAAAGAAAAAGTTAATTAAGGGAAGTAACGTGCACAGTTCAAACTTGGCGATTATGAGATTGAGATTAGTATACTAGACTAATGAATTATATTCATCGTTTGACCAAGAAAACAATGAAATACACGGCTTAGGTTCATAGGTCACTTTCGCTTCGGAAAGTATGTCGTAAGCTAATTAGAGATAATCCCTTTTTTTTTTTTTTTGGAAAGTGAATTGAGGTTTTTAGGATCCTCGAACCTTATATTAATAAAAAAATTGATGATAAAATTTACAATCGCTCATACGTTCACTCGTTTCATCATCTACAAAACAATAGACTTGCTTCAAAGCTGCAACAAAAAACCTAATTAGTTCTAGCTTCACCGTCTCCAAGTTAGGGAGTAACCTTGTAAAGTGTTCTGCTACTAAAGTGGTTGCAAGATTGACCTGCCATAATTTTTCTTCCTCGTAATTACCAATCAATGCTTTAAGCACTCTCAAGACTTGATTGATACCTAATGTGGGCCTCAGGATGTATGAGAAGTCGTTGTAAAGAATTGAAACACAATGAATAATGATATAGAAACCATTGAATGCTAGCACTAAGCTAACATCCTTACAAGATTCTAATAATCATTTGCACTCTACTTGTATTATCATCATCAGTTACCTGAATTTAGGATTTGTCTTCTTGCTTCGAGAAGACCTTCGAGAAACATATTCCGTAGGAGGATGTATTGTGGTAACCTTATGTTCTTCTTCAATAGTGTTTTGCCCTACCTTTGCTGCTTTCGTTTCAAGTATGCTTTTAACTTCGGTGATCAATGCATCCATTCATATTCTTGCAATTTCTAAATTCAAAACATTAATGACTTGGGGTGGTAGCCAATCCATGGGCGTTGTTGGATCTTCCCCCTGTCTTCCATCAGTTATCTCTCTCTGTAATATCTTAATTTGGTTGGTTTCAATACTTTTATTCACACTTTCAAACTCGAGACTTGTGGTCCCCGGGTTGCCTAAATCATCATGATGATAAGTTGGGTCTCCTTGCTTCGCTCTTTCAATCTCACTAGCTGTGTAGTCCGCCTCTTGAAGGTCTTCCTCTGTTTTTTCTTGTACAAATATGTCTTCATTGGTTTTAGGTTCATCCTGCTTAGCACAGTGGGAGTCTTGTTGAGGAGCATTTCTGTGTGCATTCTGATCATTTGACTTAAATGTGTGTCGGCCATGTGCAACTGTCCAACCTTCCTCCTCCTTGTCTTTCTCCTCTAATTTCCTGCCTGTAGCCTTCCATACTCGAGTTGGAGCTCTATTTGTGGGCATCAATTTCTCACACTGTATGCTAGTATGTCCAAACCTTGAGCAGACACTGCACTTAGTAGGTATCCAAGAGTACTCTACTTCAACGTGCCTGGTCTTTGAACCATCTATAATTACTAAAATTTCCTTAGGGAGTTTGGCTTTGGTATCTATATCTCCACGCACACTCTTGCAAAGGATAGCTTTGTGCGCTCTTCGGTAGCACGATCCAGCATGATAGGTGACCCTAGTGCACTAGCGATTCTTTGGATGCCTTCCGGGTTCCATAGGAATAGAGGGATTTTCTTTAGATTTACCCATATAGGTATTAGAGATAATCTCTTAATAAGAGGGTCTAAACAGAGGTTAAAATGGTGATTGTTCAGTCAATCTTTTCAGAATGTTCCATGAAGTTATAGGCCAGTACATCACGCTATAATGATTTATAGGATTTTTAATCATCCTGAAAATGTTTTATATCTATGATCAGATGGGCCAACTGGAACTTCCACCTAAGCTTTGACATGCGAGCTGGCCCAATCATATCATTAGCATCAATCTACGATCTTGAGAAAAATGAATTCAGACGAGTACTGTACAAAGGATACATATCAGAAATGTTCATACCGTATATGGATCCGACTGAAGAATGGTTCTACAAGACCTTCTTTGATTCTGGAGAATTCGGGTTTGGGCTATGTGCAGTACCACTCGAACCCATGACGGATTGCCCACCCAATGCCCAGTTCATGGATGGGTATGTTTCCGGCCAGGATGGGCAACCTATTCAGTATCCGAATGTGTTGTGTGTATTCGAAAGGTATGCTGGCGATGTCATGTGGAGACATACAGAAACTGGAATTCCAGGCAGAACAGTGAGTGATTTGTATTCTGATTTTACTAATTGGATTGAAGTTATTTTCGAATTAGGTTTGGGTTATTATGAATTGGAATTGGTGGTTTTATTTCGCAGATCAGAGAAGTCCGACCCGAAGTAACCTTGGTGGTGAGGATGGTATCAACTGTAGGAAACTATGACTATATCATTGATTGGGAATTCAAGCAAAGTGGCTCTATCAAAGTTGGGGTATGATAACTTTTTGTTTACTTATTATATGTTTTCATGTGGCGATATATGTACTAGTCCAGATTGTATGCATGATGGTGTAGAAATTATGTTCTCGTCCATAAGAAAATGAAATGCTACGATAAGCTTTTGTGATTAGTTTTACTACCCGGAAATTTAAGAATGTCAAAAATACATACTTGAGTAACCATTTGAACTGAATTCCTCATGTAGCACACTCTGCTGCACCATGGTACAGACTACAGACGATTTCAATTTTTTTTAAATGTGTTAACACAACGTTATAATTCTTTTGCAGGTTGGCTTAACAGGTATCTTAGAAGTAAAAGGCGTGCCTTACACTCACACTGATCAAATAAAGGAGGATGCTTTCGGCACACTATTAGCAGATAGCACCCTTGGCATATACCACGACCATTTCCTCACCTACCATCTTGATCTGGATGTCGACGGTCTTAAAAACACCTTCATCAAGTCCAAATTACAAACAAAAAGAATAAAGGTTCATAGCTCACTGAGAAAGAGTCATTGGACAGTTGTTCCAGAAACTGCAAACACTGAATCAGAAGCAAAGATCAAACTTGGGGTAAAGCCAATGGAGCTTTTAGTTGTGAACCCTAGCAAGAAGACTCGAATGGGGAACCCCGTTGGTTACCGTCTGATTCCTGGATTGGTAGCAGGCCCCTTACTGGACGATGATGATTTTCCTCAGATTCGAGGGGCCTTCACCAAGTACAACTTATGGGTGACCCCTTATAACAAGTCTGAAAAATGGGTTGGTGGACTTTATGCTGATCGAAGCCAAGGAACCGATACATTGGCCACTTGGACTGCCAGGTAACATTATTTACTTAACCATGTTCCATTAAACAAAATGAAAACTATATCCATTTTGGTGTTCTACTGTTCTGTAAACCGAAGTGAACCGAGTATTGTCAATAACGAAAAAAATTTATTCAGTTTGGTCAGTTCAATCAACTTATAATTCGCTCTCCTGCACGACCATAGTCACAGGAACAAAAAGAATAGAAAAGTTTTGAACATCGTTGATTCTAAAGTTGATTAGAAATAGTAGTGGTTTTTAAAGTTGATTAGATGTTAAAGTTGTCTCTTAATTGGAAAATCAAGATTCTAAGTAAAGGTTTGTTTGGCTTTGTTTATGATGATGCAGGAATAGAAAGATAAAGAACGAGGACATAGTGTTGTGGTACACATTAGGGTTTCATCATGTACCTTGCCAGGAAGATTTCCCAGTTATGCCTACATTAAGTGCGGGATTCGAGCTTCGACCTACAAATTTCTTCGAAAGCAATCCTGTCCTCAAAACAAGGGTTCCTACACCAGTTTCTTCAACTAATTGCACTTTCACATAGACAAAGTTGGATTACTAACTCCCGCTCATCAATAAAAATAAAACTGTAAACACAGCCTCAATTGTTTGTGTTACAATATAACATAATCCGCCTTAATCATAAGGGAAGGAGTACAAATTTATGTTTTACAATGAAATTTTATTTCTTTTTTTTTTTCTTTCAGTAATTTTTTAATCTGTACGAAGAATCATGAAATTTGATTAAATTTTCTTATCAAACAATCATGCATCCAGAATTACATCTTAGAATGGGACACCATCCCAAAAGTTATCCAAATATTCCAAACCATTGTACAAATCATCATCATCTGGTATGGGACCTGGTATAACGAACAATGGACTCACAACCTTCTTTTCTTCTTGCTTTGCATTATAGGAAGGGGATGAAGCCAGTGAATCCACCTTGTTGAAGTTCTTCTTAACAAAAGCCCGAGGAGTCCTAGTTTTGGTAGTTACTTGAGATTATCATCATCATCATCATCATCAAAGCCCATTCCCGAGATTTTCGGGGTCGGCTACATGAATTTTGGTTCTTCAAGCAATGCGATCTTCCCACATTTCCTCACCTAATCCAAGCTCAATGATATCTTCATTCACCGTCTTCATCCAAGTTTTCAACGGTCGTCCCCTCCGTCTACACCCTCCATTAACTTGCCAATCTAAACATTTTCTAATTGGCGCCGTGCTTGGTCTCCTCCGTACATGACCAAACCAAGTTAAACGTCTTTCTCTAATTTTTTCCTCTATGGGCGCTACACCTAAGTATCTCCTAATTCTTTTATTTCTAATTTTATCCTTACGAGTTTTACCACACATCCACCTTAACATACGCATTTCTGCTACTGCCATCCTATGCGTATGTTGTCCCGTAATAGCCCAACATTCTGAACCGTATAGCATGGCTGGTCGAACAATTGTCTTATAGCATTTCCCTTTTAGCCTTGCAGGCATCCTTCTATCGCACAATACTCCTGACGCCATTCGCCATTTCAACCAACCAGCTTTAACCCTGTGGTCTATATCTGCTCCAATAGCCCCATTCTTTTGAATTATAGACCCTAGATATCGAAAAGCCTCACACTCCGGGACCTCGACACCTTCGATCTCAATTGCATTACTTCTCCCTCTTGGTTCACACCCAAAGTTGCACACTAGATGCTCCGTCTTCGAACGGCTAATTCTAAAACCTTTGCTCTCTAAAGCCTCCTGCCACTTAACTAATTTCTGACCTAAACCTGCACTAGTCTCATCCATTAAGACAATATCATCTACAAATAACATGCACCAAGGTACATCTTCTTGCAGATGTCTCGTCAACTCATCCATGACCAAAGCAAAGAGATATGGACTTAACGCCGACCCTTGATGTAGTCCTACTGTCACTGAAAATTCACTAGACATCCCACCTACTGGCGAACACTTGTTACAGCCCCTTCATACATATCCTTAATGATATCGACATAACATTGAGACACTTTCTTCCTTTCAAGCACCCACCAAATTAACTCCCTGGGGACCCTATCATATGCTTTCTCCAGATCAATAAAAACCATATGCAAACTCTTACGTGCCTCTCGATATTTTTCTACAGTTTGCCTAAGCAGGAAGATGGCCTCCGTAGTAGACCTACCTGGCATAAATCCAAATTGATTCTCTGAAATCGTGGTTAAACTCCTAAGTCTTTGTTCTATAACCCTCTCCCAAAGTTTCATCGTATGACTCATAAGCTTTATCCCTCTATAGTTCGAGCAATTTTGGATATCCCCTTTGTTCTTATAAATCGGTACCACAATGCTATGCCTCCATGAATCTGGCATTTTTCTAGTTTCCAAAATCTTATTAAAGAGCTTAGTTAGCCATTGAATTCCAACTTCTCCCAGACATTTTCATGCTTCAATTGGTATATCATCCGGTCCAACGGTCTTCCCTGTCTTCATTCTTTTTAAAGCTTCTCTCACTTCTGTGGCACTAACTCTGCGATGGAACACGCGATCTCTCCCTTCCTGTGAAGCATACCCCTCCAAGTTTAACTCCCCTACATGTGTTCCATTGAGTAGGTTCCAAAAGTAATCCTTCCATCTATCTAAAATAGCTTTATCCTGCATTAAGACTCTTCCATCCTCATGCTTAACACACTTAACATGACTCAAGTCCCTAGTTTTTCGTTCTCTAGCCTTCGCTATCTTGAAAATATCCTTCTCCCCTTCCTTCGTACCTAGCCTATTATAAAGAGCATCATACGCTCTCTTCTTAGCTTCCCCTACTGCTCTACTACTCAACTTCTTAGCCTGCTTATAAAGCTTATACGACTCTAGGCACCTATCTTTTTGCCACGCCTTAAAGCATCTTTTCTTTTCCGCAATGGTTTGTTGCACATCCGCATTCCACCACCATGTCTCCTTACCATAGAAACCTCCTCTTTTGGCCTGTCCTAACTCTTCATTCGCACATCTTCTTATTCGGTTTGCCAAATGTTCAAAAACATCCGCGCTACTAGTCCTATCCTTTGGTTCTAGATTCTCCCCACCCTCTGAAACTGACTGGCCACCCAAAATCCTCTTTCTAAATCTTTGGCACACATCTCCCTGTAAGGTCCACCACTTAATTCTCGGTCTAACCTGTTCTATAGCAATACGACCCCTACTCTTAAGACAAAAATCGAGAAGTAACAGCCTATGTTGGGATGTCAGACACTCTCCTGGTATAACCTTACAATTTTTACACCTACCTAAATCGTGTCTCTTCACAAGAAAATAATCAATTTGACTTCTATTACGCCCACTCGCAAAGGTCACCAAGTGGTCTTCCCTGTTCTTATAAAAAGTATTTACGATTCCAAAATCCTGAGCTAACGCAAAATCTAGAATAGAAATCCCCGCGGTGTTTCGATCCCCAAAGCCTTGACCTCCATGTACCCTCTCATACCCAACTCTATCCTTACCGACATGGCCATTCAAATCCCCGCCTATGAAAATCCTATCGGAAGAGGGAATTCCAAGAACTAACTCCTCTAAAGAGTCCCAAAAATCCTTCTTAGTCTCCTCGTCCAAACCCACTTGGGGTGCATACACACTAATAACATGCACTATCTCTAGTTCTAAAGCTAATTTAATACTTATGATTCTATCCCCAAACCTCCTAACGTCGACTACTGCATCCTTAAAAACTTTATCTACCACTATTCCCACCCCGTTCCTAGTGCCATCTTTACCAGAATAGAAGAGTTTGAACTCTCCTCCTAAATCTTTAGCCTTGTTCCCCTTCCATTTTGTCTCTTGAAGACAAACTATGTTTACTTTCCTCCTACGCAGGACATCCACTAATTCTATTGTCTTTCCCGTCAAGGTTCCTATGTTCCAAGAGGCTAATCTAATCATTCTATCTCTAGCTCTAACCTGGACTAACTTCTTTACTCGCCCCCGTCCAGAAAGGTGCGAGAACCCTTGCCTATTTAACACTACAGCCGGGCGCCGCTGCAGCGTACCTTGCTCATTTGTCACTACACCCGAGCGTAGGTGCAACGCGTCGCTTATAGCGGGGGACGCCCTATCCTTCTGCATTAATCTTTTTGAACCAATATCCATGAAAAGGGATGTGATGAGTTTTTAACGGTTGGCTATCACAAGCCTAACACCAACCCTCCTCCTTTATCCGGCCTTGGGACCGGCCGTTGCAACGGGCGGAGTTTGGTAGTTACTTGAGATGTGAAGTTTAAAATAATTTTTTTCGAGAATTTTTCTTTTCTTTGTTTCTTTTCTACTCATTTTGATTTTCTGCTGGGCCATCAAGTTGTGCAGTGGATTGAAAGCTAGAGAAGAGTGAATTGTGAGAAGACTTTGAGTCTCTATTGATTATGTTTGTGGAATTCTCTTATGCTTTCTAAAAGCATAAATTCCATTAACTAGTTTCTATTCTTTACTGTCCCTATTCAAAGCCTCCATTCTAATTTGGTTTGCAATGGAAGAAACCCTAGAACAAGCCCAGTAATCCCATGCCTACATTGTGTGCACCTACGCCAATAGCAATCCTGTTGTCGAGACATGGGCATCCAAGCCGGTTCATTTCACTAATTCTACCTCCACGTAGAGTATTGTACTTCTTGTATCCTGAAATCAGGTACGATAACTAAAGTGTCGTGGTCTATGGATGGATGGAGTGGAATTATCGTGTCTCAATAGATATTTTTAACACTAGGTGGTAGTCTCGCTCTCTATTAAAATGTTTTACTAGCTAGTATATCGTCTTTGGGAAATGAGAAGGAAACAATGGGAGCTGAGTTCCAGTCGAAGAGGTTTCAAGTTCAATAGTAGTAGTATTTTTGTTTTTTTGTTTTTTTAAAATTTATCCCTGGACCCTCCCACCTAGACGTGGTCAGCTGGGTTCGACCCTATGAACTAGTGATATCATCCGTCACTACTCAACCACTGAGCCATCACACTTTTGACAAGTTCATTACTAGTTAGTTATCCTCGTTATTCATAATGGAAGGTGGTGTTGTTTTTAAGTGTTTATAAGCTTTTAACTGGAGTTAGAAGTTCTGAACAAATTTTAAAATGAATTGTTTGTTTTTGACAAGATTAAAGCCAAGTTGTCTCCTTTTCATTCATCCTCCAGCAATATAAATACTGTAGTAAAAATACAATAGGAAACCACCATACAATAGAAGACCTACCAAACAAAGGAAACAAATCCCCAGTCATAGGAAAGTCTCCTAACCCCATACAACTTCTTACCCCATACAACTCTAACAAATATGCTAAAATAGAATGGAATATATTTTCCTAACAATAGGATATATTTTCCTAACAATGGAATATATTTTCCTAACAATAGGATATATTTTCCTAATACCCCCCTCAAGTTGGAGCATGAGGGTTAAAAATGCCCAACTTGCCAAGGAGATAATCGAACTGCGATTTGCCCAAAGCCTTTGTGAATATGTCAGGCAACTGATCAGTCGTCGGCACATAAGAAGGAGCAATAAGACCATCTTGAATGGCATCACGAACGAAGTGACAATAAACTTCAATATGCTTCGTACGTTCATGAAATACAGGAATCTGCGCAATGTGTATGGCAGACTGACTATCACAAAAGAGGGGAGCGACCTTGGGATGAAGTACCCCCAAACTCAATAATAAACCTTTCAACCATTTCAACTCACAAGTTATTGCTGCCATAGAACGATATTCCGCCTCAGCAGAAGAACGCGAAACTGTATGTTGCTTCTTAGTTTTCCAAGCAATTGGAGAATGGCCCAAAAACACCAACCACCCCGACAGGGACCGCCGAGTAATAGGGCAAGCAGCCCAATCAGAATCACACCAACCTTGCAAAGACAAGTCACTATCCGAGCACAGTAGAATACCGTAACCCGGAGTACCTTTCAAATAGCGGACAACGCGCAATGCAGCATCCCAATGCTCCTGTTGTGGTTGCTGCATAAACTGAGATAGCACATGAACTGAGTACGTCAAATCAGGACGTGTGACCGCCAAATAGACCAAACGCCCCACCAGACGCCGATAAGACTCAGGATCCGAGAGAAGAGAGCCCGTGGCACGCGCTAGTTGATGGTTTTGTTCGATCGGAGACATAGCAGGCTACGAACCCAAGAGACCCACCTCTGAAATAATATCAAGTGCATATTTACGTTGACAAAGAAAAAACCTTGCAGAGCTGCGGGCAACTTCAATACCAAGGAAGTATTTAAGAACCCCTAGGTCCTTCATATGAAAACAGGAGCCAAGGTAGCCTTTAAACAGAGTCAAAGCAGCAGAATCATTCCCAGAGAGTATTAAATCATCAACATACACGAGCACATTAATTTGAACAAACCCATTCTTATAAGTAAAAATGGAATAATCAGAATAGGACTGTAAAAAACCATACCCTTTTAAAGCTGACACGAGCTTAGCAAACCAACATCTAGGAGCCTGTTTCAATCCATATAGAGATTTACGCAACCGACATACCAAACCAGGTTCATCAGATGTAAAGCCAGGAGGGAGTTTCATATAGACCTCCTCATCTAGAACCCCGTGCAGGAAAGCATTGTGTACAGCCATCTGATGCAACTCCCAATTTTTAGAAGCCGCAATAGCAAGGAATGCACGAAAAGTCGTCATCTTTGCCACCGAAGCAAATGTCTCGTCATAATCTATCCCTTCGGTTTGATGATTACCGAAAACAACTAAACGAGCCTTCAATCGCTCAATACTAGCATCAGATTTGTACTTTATCTTATACAACCATTGACTACCAAAAGCCTTATTCCCTGAAGGTAACGGTTCCATAGTCCATATCCTATTGTCTTCCAAGGCCCGCATCTCTTCTTGCATAGCGGCGCGCCACCCTGCATCTTTTACAACCTCCTTAAAAGATTGTGGCTCTTTTCCAGCTGTAATAGCTGCAATAATATTTTGGTGTTTCACAGAAAAACTGTCACAACTAACATAATGTGCTATAGGATAAGGCGTACCTAAGGGAGGTGAAGATGTAGAAGCAGGTGAAGCGGAGGATGGACTATTTTTCTTCACTGTAGTGTGTGTGACAAAGTCACGTAGCTTAACCGAAGAATACTTTTTCCTAAAACCACGACCTAAATGCTCGTTTGGCGGAGCATCTCCCGACACTACCTCCCCGAAATCATCCGTATGAGAAGGCGTAGGCAAAGCCGTTGGCGGCGGTGTAGTGAGCACGGGCTGCAACGGCGTGGCGGAGGGCTGTGGTGTGGCTCGCGACTGCTGGTCAGACGCAGTTCTGGGTGTGGACTGTGTGGTGGCCTGCGGCTGCTGGTCTGGAGCACACCTGGGCGTGGTAGGTCGTACCTGCTGCACCTCCTCACCATGTTCTAAAAAATCCATAAAATCCACAGCCACCCCTTCATCCAGATCACCATGAATGTCATTGCGAGGAGCAAAATTAGTAACCTCAACATCAAGATATGGGAACACATTCTCATAAAACTTTACATCCCTTGACACAAAAAAATCTTGCTTGTCCAAATCAAACAAATACCAACCCTTCTTGCCAAACGGATATCCCACAAAGACACATTTACGACTCCTACTGGCAAACTTATCACCCTTCGCCTTCTGATTATGAGCGAAGCACAGAGAACCGAAAACACGCAATTCACTAAAGGAAGGAGAACTACCAAACAAGACTTCATATGGAGTTTTATTGCCAAGAATACTAGAAGGTGTCCGATTGATTATATGAGCAGCGGCAAGGGCACATTCCCCCCAAAAATAAATCGGTAGACCACCCTGAAATCGTAGTGAACGAGCAACATTCAAAATGTGTTTATGTTTTCTTTCTGCCCGGCCATTTTGTTGAGGAGTCCCCACACAAGAAGTTTGAAACAGAATTTCATTGACCAAAAAATAATCCTTTAGGCAATTAAATTCAGTACCATAATTACTACGAACAATCTTCAATTTTTGATAAAATTGTCTATCAATCATAGCTATAAAGGACATAAACATTTTAAAAACTTCCGTTTTATCAACTAACAGATAGATCCACACAGCGCGGGAGAAGTCATCCACTAGTGTCAAAAAATAGCGAGCCCCACAAGACGAGGGTGTATCATATGGCCCCCATAAATCACAATGGACTAACTCGAAAATACGAGTAGATTTATTGTCACTTAACTGAAAACTATCCCTAGAATGTTTAGCATGATGAAAAACTTCACATGCTTTATTCAAGTTACCACTAGAATTGCTAAAAAAAAGGAAGCAACTTCACCACTTTCTCGGAAGGATGCGCCAATCTGCGATGCCATAGCTCCAAAGAAGTTGAAGGAGCAACTGAAACTTCTTTCACCTTTGTCTCCTCCCGTAAGTAGTATAGTCCATCCCTTCTGTCACCCGTTCCAATCACCTCCCTCGTGTGTCGGTCCTGGATAACACACAAGTCAGAGTTAGTTATGAATTCACAGTTTATATCATCACTCAATTGTGAAGCCGAAATTAAATTACAATTTAATATTTGAACATAAAGAACATGGTTAAGAATAATTTTGTCAGTAAGCTTGACAAGTCCTTCCTTCAAGGCAACAACATTCTGACTATCTGGGAGGCCAACAGAACAGGGAGTCACATTTCTTAGATCCGACAAATACGACAAATCTTCCGTAACATGATTGGAGCACCCAGTGTCAATAATCCACTTACCATTCAACCGATTAGGGGGAGGGTGAGGAGTGTCGAAAGCAGCCATGCATGAGAGCCTGCCATTGTTCGGCAGAAAAACCTGGAAGAGGTGCAGCCGACGAAGAACCTGGCGGTGCGTTCACGACCTGGTCAGACGTGGCCTTGTTGGCCTTGACGTTTCCACGGCCACGTCCAGCAGATAATCCTCCTACAAAAATCTTCTTAGTCCTAATCTGACTGTTGTCAATACTACCACCACTATTCCACTGATACCCCCTGTTGTTTTGTTGATGGGGCTGATAGTTCTGATTTTGATGTTGTTGATTCCTGGGTACGGCTTTTTTCAGTTCTACAGTTCTGCCAAGTACAACATGCTTGGTTTGAAGGGCTTCATCAGCTGAAGAAGGATCTGAGAAGATAACAAACCCAAATCCTCTAGCATGGCCATTGCTTCTATCCCTCATTATCTTAGTGTCGGCCACTTCCCCATACTTGTTGAAGTGATCTTTCAGAGTTTCTTCATTAGTTTCCCAAGAAATTCCCCCACAAACAACTTCCCTAAATCAGAGTCCATTGTTGTCAGACCAACAAAACCCTAACTCCAAAGCTCTGATACCATGACAAGATTAAGGCAAAGTTGTCTCCTTTTCATTCATCCTCCATCAATATAAATACTGTAGTCAAAATACAATAGGAAACCACCATACAATAGGAGACCTACCAAACAAAGGAAACAAATCCCCAGCCATAGGAAAGTCTCCTAACCCCATACAACTCTAACAAATATGCTAAAATAGAATGGAATATATTTTCCTAACAATAGGATATATTTTCCTAACAATGGAATATATTTTCCTAACAATAGAATATATTTTCCTAATAGTTTTGCTTTTGAATGAGTTGTTGATTAGAAGTTGTAAAATTAAAAGGTACTTGTTTTTAGGTGCTGACTTGAAGTTTTTTTTACATTTTTGCCCACCACTACAACTCTTACCGCCCCACAAACCAATTATATTAACCACCTTCTCCACCAATTTTCTTCCTTCCAAATACTATTGAAATTTATTTCCACCACTACCAAAAATCACCTAATATCCCTCTCCATTCCTTATACAATCTTTAATAGAGAGGAAGAGAAATTAAAAAAGGAATAAGAAGAAGAGGAGGAAGAGGGGAGGCCAATGATGCTGGTGGCGCTGGTGGAGACACTACTCGCTAGGGCTGAACAAAAAACCGATCAAACCGATTAAACCGACCGAACCGATCTAAATCGAACTGATTGGTTTGGTTTAAATTCGGTTCGGATCGGTTTTAAAAAATTCAAAACCGAAGTGGTCGGTTCGGTTTTCAGTTTCTATGTGATTTTAACCGACCGAATATATATAATAAATAATATATATTTTATATATAAATAATACAATATGTTTAAAATAGTCGGTCGGTTCGGTTTTATTTCGTTTTTGTTCGATTTTAGTCGGTTCGGTTACGGTTTGCATAAATTAGAATCGGTTCGGTTTCGGATCGGTGTTGTTAATGGTCGGTTCGGTTTCGGTTTGAAAATTTTAAAACTGACCTAAGTTGGTTCGGTTTTCAGCCCTACTGCTCGCATTATAAAGAGGAAGTGGAGAGAAAATGGGACGGTTGGTAAATGAAAGATGTAGCAACAATCATTACGAATTTATTGTGAGGTTATTATTGAAATAAATTTTCATTAAACACTCATAGTTAAGTCATAAGCATCTCCCGTGGTGCTTACTCCAATCAGAACTTCAACTTCTGATCAAAACTAAAACAAATACTCTTTTTAAAGTGCCTTACTTCTCATTACAACTATTGGGTCTATTCGGTGTTTTTTTTTAAGAGCTTAGAAGCTAATTTCTAACTGGAGTTAGAAGTTTTGAACGAGCTTTTGAATGAACTATTTGTTTTGCCTTTGAATGGGCTGCCAATTAGAAGCTGTAACATTAAAGATGTTTGTTTTTAAGTACTAACTTGAAGTTGTTTGACATTTTTGCTCACCACCACAGCTCCTACCGCTCATCATAAAATCACCAACATTAACCCCCATTTACCACTTGTTTTCTCTTCTCTAAATACCATTGAGATCCCTTTCCACTACTACTAGAAATTACCCTATCTCCATTCCTCATAAATCTTTAATAGAGAGTGAAAGGGGAATAAGAAGAGGAGGAGAATGAGGAGAGGAGGCCAGAGAGGGTGGTGGCGAGGGTCGAGACACTTCTCGCTTGATAAAAATGAGGTGGAGAAAAGAGATGATGGTTGGTAGAGGAGAGTGGTAGTAGCAATCATTACAAATTTATTGTAAAGTTATTATTGGAATAAATTTTCATTAAGCACTCACTGTTAAATGATCAACAACCCCGTGGTTCTTACTCCAATCATAACTTCAACTTCTGATCAGAACTAGAAACAAACACTCTTTTTAAAATGCCCCACTCTTATTAAGGCTACTGAGTCTATTCAGAACAAAAAATAAATACCCTATAAATTCGGGGCTATATAAAGATTTTCTAACAATACCAATCATTTTCCACACAATTATACAGCTCCATCTATAAGAAATCTCCTTGATGTAGCTTTACTCTTCCTACTCCCATTTGTCTTCTTCATCCATAGCCCATCTCATCCATTCGACACTCTCACCCCATTGAACTCAACCAAATAACCCTTATAAACCATACCTCCAAACTTTGTTCTTTTTGTACCAATCTTACTTTTCACTGTTGATCTCGGTGAACCTGAAAATAAAGATGTCCTTCATGGTTGTCTTCGAAAAACCAAAACAAACTCCTTAAACCTCTACGCGCTAAGGTTGTGGTACGAGCTCACCCATGAGCTCATTATAAACTTGAACACCAATTCAATAGAATCGGATCAAGTTTATGAGGGCCATGGCTATCCTCCATTCAATTCCAAACAGCTTTATGAAGCTATACAACTACCTCTATAGAACTCTCAGTTTCAGCACTCAATAAAAAGAGAGACCTCAATTTGTCTGAGGTCTCATGTATTCCCCTTAGTGTGGGTTGGTTTGGTGAACATGCAACCTATATATAATGGAGTTAGAAGTTAGAACTGTATGCTTATATATATCAAGGAGGGACTGACAAAAATTTTGCAAGGCCCATTAAGAGAGTAAAAGTATGGTGATCAACATTGATTCAATGCAAATTATCGAATTTCTCGATAGATTTAAGGCTCCATTGCCTAAAGCTAAAAGGTACAATGTCTGATTCTCACAGTAACCTCAAGCCCAACATGGTGCATCCTCAAGGGTTAACTATTGATAGTCACACAGTTAAGTGGGCTAAATGGGTCTTCCATGTTCGATTTGATGCTGGAGCAGGAATCGTTGTATCAACAACATATATTTACCATTTGAACAAGGTAAAATCCTGTAACGTGCTTTATAAATGGCATGTATCAGAACCATTTGTACCATATATGGATCCGTCTAAGGAGTGGTTCTTTAGGACGTATATGGACTTAGGTACGGGTTTGGGAGATCTGCCTATGCATTTAAGCTGCTTATCGACTACCCTGCCAATGCAGTCTACAAGGATGGAAATGTTGTTGTAGCAAATGGGGAGGTAAATAATGTCCCTAAGGTCATCTGCACATTTTTAGCGATATGCTGGTGACATCGCCTCGCGAGATACTGATTTCGTAACAAGGAAAACTGTAAGTGATTCAGCCATGATTTAAAGTAGAGTTTAGTTTGGTGATTTATGTTGTAAAAATTTGAATTTGAATGGCTTTGCAGAGAAGAGAAGTGAGACCAGATATTAACTTAGTAGTGAGGATGTGTTGGAAAAAATATGCCGTAAATTCGAAATAAAAAGAAGGAACGATGGTACCAATTTTGCTTGGGTTGAGTCGCGGACTAGGTCGCTCTCTTTAAGACGTTTCGCGGCTCTGCCCAAATTGTGCAAGCAGTATCGTAGCCCCGCCGTCCCCAGGATAAAACAGCCCAGAATCTTCTCTGTCTCGTTCAAAAATTGCACAATAGATGAACGGTATACAAATCACCCTTAATCTCCTTATTTGCTCGGAATCACCAGGAAATAAAACAGCAACAAACAAGAAGCATAAACAGAGTTTCTGATTTCAAAAACTGTAAGTAAGAAGCATAATCTCGAAGCAGAAAATCGTTTGCAAGAACTCTGTTTCTCTGTACGAAGCATAAACTGAAAGCTAAAACTGGAAACAGAAAATCGTTTGCATAAACTCTGTTGTTTCTCTTTTGTTTTTGTATCTCTAAAACTCTAAAACTGGATGGTATTTATAGGTAGAAAACGTACAGTCGAAAAACGAAAAATAGACCAGGTTCATTGGCAAGATCAAATCGTGGAGAAGATATGGCGGGATTTATGCCAAAAATCGCAGAGCCAAGACGTGGTCTAGAGAGACCGTTTGGACTCAGTCCTCTTCAGAAATTGATTTTTTCGTTTAAATAAAATTTCAGCAAAAAAATGTTTTGCTTTCTAAATGACCCAACCCAACCCGACCGGACAGACGGCGGCGGCGGCGGGCGCGAGGGCCTATCTCTCCCCTCCTCATAAAAGAGTGGTACCCCCAAGGGGTCCAAACCCAAGTCCTAACTATCTTCTTATATACTCTACCTCAAAGAGATATATAGTAGATATGAGACTATAAAATAGAGAGTGATTCAAAGATCAAAATAGGAGATGGAGGTCCAGGGTTCAAAACCAGGTAAACACACATTTGTTTTTATTTTTAAAAAACCAAATTTGCAACAATCCCCCACTTGGATTTTTAAAAACAATTTTCATCGAGCAATCTTTAAAATATAAGATTGTGCATAAACAAAAGTGTCTTTCGACTTGAACTCTTGCGTAGTGTTCATGCTTTAGAATATACTAGAGTAACTCGTAGTTTTGAACTCTATCTCTAACAGACATTACACGCACAACCTTACCAGGGTGAAGTCTAAAAAGCCAGTGCTTTACGGCCATGCACGTATATCCCAGTGTAGTGAAGGCTCTAGGAATTTTGCCCACAAATTCCATAGGAAGCGGCCAAACTTCCACAATCACTTAGGTGAGTCTATCAAGAGTACTCCTGTAGCTAGGTACTCCACTCCACATAGAGTATAGACCTCATTAAGAGTTTTTAACTCATCCTACTATCGCTTCAGGAATTCATGCTTTAATCTAGGAATGAGATTGCTATTTTGTCAGCATGATTCACATCATATCATTCACGACTTGTTATTACCCATTGAACCTATTTCTTGGGATCTCCAGTCTATAGGTTGGGTTACCATCGTGAATAACTCATCAAACTAAGGGCAATAGTCCCATTCCTTTCGAGGTTTTGAAAACCTTCTCTCTAGCTAATCCTTTCGTCAAAGGATCAGCCAAGTTTGCATCAGTTCGTACATGATCCACTCTCACAACACCAGTAGATAGAAACTCTCTAATCGTACTGTGCTTACGACGTATTTGTCGTTTCTTGCCGTTATAATAACGGTTCTGTATTTTTGCAATAGCCGCGGTACTATCGCAATGGATCAAGACAGCTGGAATCGGTCTTTCCCATAAAGGGATCTCTGCTAGCAGGTTTCTCAACCAACCTGCTTCTTCACTAGCCGTGGCTAGTGCTATAACCTCTGACTCCATCGTGGACTGTGCCAGAATGGTCTGTTTCTTTGATTTCCAAGAAACAGCTCCACCAGCTATATTGAAAATATAGCCACTGGTGGCCTTGGAGTCATCTGAAAGGGTGTTCCAATCAGCATCGCTATATCCTTCAAGGACAGCGGGAAACTTCTGATAATGTAATCCGAGGTTCTTAGTCCTCTTCAGGTACCTCATGACCCGTTCAATTGCATACCAATGCTCTATACTAGGTCTACTTGTAAATCTGCATAGTAATCCAACAACGTAAGCTATGTCGGGTCTAGTGCAATCGGTAGCATATCTAAGACTACCAATGATGCTCGCATACTCAGATTGTCTAACACCGTCACCGGTGTTCTTGAACAACTTTACACTAGAGTCATAAGGAGTACATGCAGGTTTACAGTCAGAGTAATTATATTTATTTAGGATCTTCTCGATATAGTGAGATTGATCCAAAGAAATTCCCTTTTCAGACCTAGTAATCTTGATACCAAGGATTACACTCGCTTCTCCAAGGTCTTTCATATCAAAGTTTGCACACAATAAAGCTTTCACTTTATTCACGGCATGGATATTAGAACCAAAGATAAGTAAGTCATCCACATACAGACATATTATAGTGCAAATGCCATTTTCAGCTTTATAGTAAATGCATTTGTCACTTTCGTTCACTTTAAAGTCATGTGCGATAACAAGATTATCAAATTTTTCATGCCATTGTCTTGGAGCTTGTTTCAAACCGTAAAGTGACTTATCTAGTTTGCAAACTTTATGTTCTTGTCCTGGAATAACAAAACCTTCAGGTTGGTCCATGTAAATTTCTTCTTCCAAATCGCCATTAAGAAACGCAGTCTTAACGTCCATTTGGTGCAAAACTAGGTTATGTATTGCAGCAAGAGAAATTAACACTCGAATAGATGTAATCCTGGTTACAGGAGAATATGTGTCAAAGAAATCAACATTTTCTCTCTGTCTATACCCTTTGGCTACGAGACGAGCCTTGAACTTGTCAACATTACCATCGGGTTTCAATTTCTTCTTAAATACCCATTTACATCCTATTGTCTTACAACCAGGTGGCAAATCAACTAAATGCCAGGTTCTGTTAGACTCAAGAGAATACATTTCATCATCGATAGCTTCTTCCCAAAAATTGGCATCTATAGAGGATAGAGCCTCTTGAAAACTAAGGGGATCCTCTTCGACTGAAAATACATAGTAATCGGGGCCAAAGTTTTTAGAAGTTCATTTTCGTTTACTTCTTCTTGGCTCAGATTCTGTGGCTTTATCAGTTTCATTAACCCTCATCAAGGGTACGTTATTTGAGGATGTACCCCCACTATTCCTCGAAATAAAGGGAAATTTATCTTCATAAAAGTCAACGTCGTTTGATTCTATAATAACTTGATCTTTAAGATTATAGAATCTATAAGCTTTGCTATTCATGGCATATCCTATGAATGCACATTCATATGCCCTACTAGCAAGCTTGTTCCTTTTAGGATCAGGAATTCTAACATAAGCTAAACAACCCCAAGTTTTCAAATAAGACAGGTTTGGTTGTCTATTTTTCAGAATCTCATATGGGGATGTTTTACTTTTCGATTTGGGGACTCTATTTAACACATAACAGACTGTCAAGATGATTTCTCCCCACCAGTGCGATGCAGCACAGGAGTTAAGCATTATGGCAACTACTAACTCGGTAAGAGTTCTATTTTTCCTTTCAGCTTTGCCATTCATCTCAGGAGAATATGGTGCAGTTGTTTCATGAATAATTCATTGAGAATTATAGAACTCTATGAAAGTACTGCTATCATATTCAGTGCCTCTATCACTCCTAAGTCTCTTAATCTTTCTATTATATTGATTTTCAACTTCAGTCAAAAATAATTTAAACATGTCAAAGGCATCACTTTTATTTTTCATTAAGTAAACAAAAGTATAATCAGAACAATCATCAATAAACGTAATAAAATAACGTTTTCCATTTCTAGTCAAGATACCATCAAGTTCACATATATCTGAGTGTATCAAATCTAAAGGTTCAGATTCTCTAACTACAGATTTATGTGGTGTTTTGGTTATCTTAGCTTGACTACAATAGTTGCACTTTTCAAAGTCATTTAAGGACAATTTTGGAATTAGTCCTAAGTTACTCATGTTTTTTAATAATACGTTTATTAACATGACAAAGTCTAGCATGCCAGATATTAAAAGTGCACAACATGTAAGCAGAACTAGAAATTTTATTCGCTTCAACATTTAACTTAAACATTCCATCAGTAGCATACCCTTTCCCCACAAATACATTATTCTTTGTAATGGTGTATAAATCAGCCCCTATAATTTGAGTAAACCCAGCCTTGTTCAGAAGAAAACCAGATACTAGATTCTTTCTCATCTCTGGAGTATGCAAGACGTCTTTCAGGATAACTGTCTTTCCAGAGGTAAACTTCAGTTCTACTGTTCCAGTTCCAGCAACTATAGTGGAGTGGGAATCACCCAACAACACTTTCTTGTCCTCAGCTTCAGAATAGGACTTGAACATTTCTCGATCATAGCAGACATGTCGAGAAGCACCAGTGTCGGCCCACCATCCCTCGGATCCACCAACAAAATTGATCTCAGAGATCATGGCAATAAGTTGGTCTTCGGTTAGGTTCGCCTGAGGTGCAGGACGAGATCCATTTCGGCAGTTCCTGGCCATATGCCCTGGCCTACCACAGGTGTAGCAAAGGAACTGTGCTGAATCATTCTTGGAGGGATGTTTCTGTCCATTCTGATTTCGCGGAGGATTCTGATTCTGATGGTTGCGGTTCTGATTGTTCCGGTTCTGCTGGTTCCGATTCTGATGGTTCCGGTTTTTATTATTATTCTGATTTTTCATTGTCTTCCCATTGGGTTTCAGAGAAACAGGGGTAGACTTCTTATAGTTTGAAATAATCAGAACTTCCTCATTCTGATCTTGTTTCCTGGCTTCCTCCTCAATACGAAGTCGGGTAATCAGGCTTTCTAGGGAAAACTCTTTAGTTTTATGCCTAAGGACATTCTTAAAATCTTTCCAGCTAGGGGGCAAATTGTCTATCACAACAGCTACTTGAAATTGCTCATCTAAAGTCATTCCCTCAGATATAATTTCATGAGCAATCTTTTGAAGCTCGTGTGATTGGGTTTCCACAGACTTATCATCAGTCATTTGAAATTTCAGATAGCGACTGACAGCATATTTCTTTGTGCCAGCCTCCTCAGTGTCATATTTCTTTCTAAGGGCTTCCCAAATATCTTTTGCAGTTTGTTCAGAACAGTAATAATCATAAAGATCACCAGACAGACCATTCAGGATAAAATTTTTACATAAAAAATATTTTCAATCCAACGGTCTAATTCTTTAGTTTGGGTTTCAGTAGGTTCAGCAGGCAATATTGGTTTTTCAGTATCACAAACATATGCAACCTTTTGTGTTGTATGAAAAAACAGCATCTTTTGTCTCCATCTTTTAAAGTGTTGGCCCTCAAAACGAAAGGGTCTATTCAGGTCTTTTGCAGCAATTTCAGTAATTGAATTCATGGCAGACATAGAAAAACGTCTTAAAATTGTTGGAAAAAATATGCTGTAAATTCGAAATAAAAAGAAGGAACGATGGTACCAATTTTGCTTGGGTTGAGTCGCGGACTAGGTCGCTCTCTTTAAGACGTTTCGCGGCTCTGCCCAAATTGTGCAAGCAGTATCGTAGCCCCGCCGTCCCCAGGATAAAACAGCCCAGAATCTTCTCTGTCTCGTTCAAAAATTGCACAATAGATGAACGGTATACAAATCACCCTTAATCTCCTTATTTGCTCGGAATCACCAGGAAATAAAACAGCAACAAACAAGAAGCATAAACAGAGTTTCTGATTTCAAAAACTGTAAGTAAGAAGCATAATCTCGAAGCAGAAAATCGTTTGCAAGAACTCTGTTTCTCTGTACGAAGCATAAACTGAAAGCTAAAACTGGAAACAGAAAATCGTTTGCATAAACTCTGTTGTTTCTCTTTTGTTTTTGTATCTCTAAAACTCTAAAACTGGATGGTATTTATAGGTAGAAAACGTACAGTCGAAAAACGAAAATAGACCAGGTTCATTGGCAAGATCAAATCGTGAAGAAGATATGGCGGGATTTATGCCAAAAATCGCGGAGCCAAGACGTGGTCTAGAGAGACCGTTTGGACTCAGTCCTCTTCAGAAATTGATTTTTTCGTTTAAATAAAATTTCAGCAAAAAAATGTTTTGCTTTCTAAATGACCCAACCCAACCCGACCCGACCGGACAGACGGCGACGGTGGCGGGCGCGAGGGCCTATCTCTCCCCTCCTCATAAAAGAGTGGTACCCCCAAGGGGTCCAAACCCAAGTCCTAACTATCTTCTTATATACTCTACCTCAAAGAGATATATAGTAGATATGGGACTATAAAATAGATAGTGATTCAAAGATCAAAATAGGAGAGGGAGGTCCAGGGTTCAAAACCAGGTAAACACACATTTGTTTTTATTTTTAAAAAACCAAATTTGCAACAGGATGGTTTCGACAATTGGTAATTATAATTACATTCAAGATTGGGAGTTCAAACAAAGTGGCTCTATCAAAGTATTAAAATTTGGTGATTTTAGTAGTGAGTTTTTTTTTTTTTTGGTAAAACCTATAGGCAAAAATATTAAAAATTACTTGTACAATATTGTTGTCCAGTTGTGCTAGTAAGATTATGAGCTTCAAAGTTGTGCTCTCTTCAAATAAACTTACAAACCTAGTTTTTGTTAATAGCTAATAGTCTCTTACTGTTACCGATCAGGGGTTTCTACACCCACTCCGTAGCTCCATTGGTTGCAGAAGGATCTTCATGCAAGATGGAGTGAAGGATGTCAAAATCTCCCAAAATTAAGCCCGTCCGCCAATGTTGAGCTTGGATCAAAAGTAGTGCCGCTTCGGCTGCATGAAATTCTGCCACAGTACTATTGAACATCTCCTTTGCAATTGGAAACGCTACTTGAGCCAAAATGTGTCCTCTCAAGTCCACCGCAAAAATGCCCGCATCTCCATTCTTTCCAGAAGAGAGCAAGTCCTCCAGATAGTCCAACTGCTGGCACAAAAAACTCCATGTTTGTAACCAAGTCTCCGACGAGTACGACCCATCTTATTTGAAGTAGCTTTGGTCTCAAAGAAAAACATAATATCTGAATTGGACTTGTGGGAGAGGGTCTTTAGATTACGTAATGCACAGGGAGTCCCCATTCCCCTGGCATTCCATGAAAAGATCCTGGAAAGTGAGGTGACCCTTCATCGGCAGTCGCCGCAACCTCTATAGGAGAAGTAGACTCTGTATTGGGAAAGGAGGAATAGGGTTGGCAATTATCCCCTAATTTTGGGGGACCCCAGTCGCCCTGCCTTTTAATAGGTTCATCCCTACTTAGGGAAGTCCCATTGGATAGGACAAGCTCGATGAGGAATCTTCATAACTTATACGGTGAGCATCAAGAGGGGTACCATGGCCTATGGTCACAGAGAAAACATTTTTGTTCTGTTGAGCTGGATGTGATGTAGATAGGGTCCAAATCAGGGTGTTATCCCCTTCAACAACATTAGATTGTGCAGTAGTATGGTGAGTGAAATTTGAGTTGATAAAAGTTGTAGTTCGTTTCCTAGTGACACCCTGATCAATGATTGTATGAACCATGTCCAGTCTGCATTTACCCAACAGAGTATCCCCTGATGCTCTAGAAATGTCTCCACACCTTGTAATCACCAGACTACGTGGCTTTTTGATAGTTGAGAGACCTGATGTTTGGAGGTTCATCTGAATCATTGTTGTGGGAACTAGAGAGCTGGACTGTGGGTACAAAGTATTTTTATTATCATTCCTTATTGGAGCAACCAGCTGGCACTGTGTAGTAGCTGTAATTGAATATGAGAGAAGGACTAGAGATGAAACTTGTGGAGTGCTGATTGGGGTGGATGGGGTTGTGATAACAGTGGAGTTAGCCTTATCGATATGAAGTTGCTTCTTAGTCAGATCAGGGGAACCATGCATGTTGGTAGGTTGAAAGGAGCTCGATTGTATTGACCCGAGTTGAGTGTGCGTGGGAATTATTGGAGAGAATACATTGAATTTGGCAATTCATTGAATTTGGTGCCGAGTCGAAACCTGCTTGACTCATTGTGTTGATTGTCTGACTCGCCAAGTTGGGTACCGAGTCCAGCAAGGCTGACTCACTGCGTTGAATGGTTTATGAAGAGTTTCTACAATCATTTGACTAATAGTAGAAGGAAACAAAATAGTGACTGTTCTGGTCGTTTGATCGACGACAACTCTACCAAGAGGCTGCTGGGTGTATCTGGTACTCCAATTCTCACCAAGGCCTGAGCCGAAAACATAGAGCAAGAGCATTTCCTATGTTTGATACGGGCAAACTTTTTTATAGGTAGGTTGAACTGCTCCTCTCCCCTTGATTGCGTTCTAGTGGTAGTGATTCACATGCTTTAGCATACAAAGGAGATGCACGTCCAAAAATGTGCTCCATCAGTCCACAACAAAAAAGAAATTAGGAGCATCTTCATAACAAAGCCTAATGGTGAACTATCGACCTCTTCTTGTACCAAAATCAGTGAGCATAGTGCAGGGGAATCATTTAGATATATCCAACCAAACCTTGAATTTGATATACTGAATGGCTAGATTTGCAAGGGCTTGCTTATCAATCTCCATCAGCTGAGCAAAGCAAACAAGTAAAGCTTGCACATTGGTCTCTGTGATTTTTTTGTAAGGTAATTCATGAAACGAATCCAACAGGGAGTCAGAAAGAAGTTGATAGAGGTGTGTAGTCAGCAACCCAGTCTTTAATTGATACCAACCAACCAAATAAAACCCAAGGGCCTTCCAAAAACACTTTGGCTTTGTGTGTTTCATTGGTGAACTGTAGAAGGTAGTAGGAATTTCCATGATCACCTTTAGATTTGAGCTCCTCCACATGAAAGGGGTTACTAAAATCCCACTGAACAACCATACGGAAAGCAAAAACCTCCTTACGAAGCTTTTGATGATGGTAGTACTTATTTACTGCCAACAACTTCTGATGGGGGTCAATTGCAGATGAGCTTGGTTCCAAGATGAGATCAGGGAGTGTGAGGTTTTGTGGCGGCTGTTGTTTGAGGTGGTGGATCAGTGTATCATTTGTTGGAGTTTCTAGTGAGTTGTTGGCGATGACAGTAGTGGATATGGAGAATGATGATGCAACTTGAGTTGAAGGAGTTAGGGGATGTTGTGGAAAGGTTGAAGGGAGTTAAACTGGATGGAATGTAACATTGACTCGCTATTGGGGTGGGTGATAAGAACTATGTTGCTAGATTGGGGGGTTGGAGAGTGCTTGAATTAACGATAGCTAAGGAGAAGAAACAATGATGGATTTGATGGAGCTGAAGTAAATATTTGTGAATGAAATTTGATTGAACATGGAGGTGGTGGTGGGAGCTTGAGGTTTGATTTGATGACAAGGGGTGGCTAACTAACCAAGTTTTGTAAGAAGATTGGTATGATAAAACCTGTAAGAGGGTAAGGTGGAGTGGTTGCTCATATTTAATGAGCTGTGGGATTGATGTGTTGGGGACTGTTTAATTAAGAATGTAAATGATGAAAGTAGGGGAGACTAAAGAGACGCACTTCGCCCGAGACCTGTAAAACAAAAAAAATACAAAGAGAGTCTGTGAAACAAACATAATGGATTATCTGAAGATGTTATCTTATGGAAGAAGATATGGGGGGCAAAGTGGAGAAGAAAGATGTGATGGGTTGTAGGGAAAGAAGAGAAAAGAAAGTTGAAAAGGGGACAGGGAAAGAAGATGATTCCAAAAGGGGGAGTATTGGTTAGCTTGGAATTGTAACCCTGATACTCGTTGGGCTGAGTAAATGTTTTGCATGAATACTGATAGCTTAAAGATGTTATCAAAAGAACTTTACTGTATCTTCATACAAAATTCAGAATTTCCTAAATATTTAGGTGCAAAGTCTTAGTCAGCCCTGGACGCTGGGCTTCCGCCTTTGGTCCGCTGAGAACTTGTAGGGGCAGCGCGACTCTCCTGAACGTGTTCCCTTGAGTTATCCGGGGACAGGGCTCTTTGCTACTCCTGTTCTCCTTCTACGGGTGGAGGATTCTATTGAGTGAGAATCTCCAGCACTCATGCAATCTGCTGCATCTTGGTTGACAGTAGATCCACCCTTGGGTCCGCCGCTGCTGCAACCGATGCAGAGGTTTGCCATATTCGTCAGAACTTGTGGCGCTTTCGCAGTATGAGCATTCAAGGGCTCAGGGACGTCTCTATTGTTGCGAGATCTCGTGGTCACCATATCACTGTACTGTGAGGCAGGTTGGTATCAATGTTTTTTCAAGGAACTTTGTCGTTCCCCACGGACGACGCCAAACTGATGTAGTCGATTCCTACTCTTCCTTGACCTTGACATGAACCTTGACATGAACCTGCACAGGGAATGCACGTGAGCCAAGGACCACCGTTGTGGTGGCCGATGGCATTCCGATGCTAAGGTCAGACAAGGCTGGAAAAAAGCTTAAAGCTGTAAATTGGGTTTTGTAACGTATTTTCTCTTTCAAACCAGTGTCTTATTTATAATGTAGGAGTCCTTGTTCAGCTAGGCATTCGGTGGCGTAGTTTAGGGAAATAGATTTTGTTGGAGATCTTTTCCTAATTGGGAGTCGTCTATAAAGAAGAGTTTCCCTACACGATTGGTGCTCTTAGATCCACAGAAGAAGTTTCCCTTTCGAAGTGTTGTCCATGCAAGGAAGTTTTCATGTGCAACTTATACTCTGGGATATGTTTCCTAGTCGGAACCAATGTGTTACTGGCCTTCCATCTTAGGAGATCCCCCAGATACTTGTCTGATTAGGTCTTACGGGTATTGGGTTTTACCATGTGACGTGTGGGCTTAATAGGGCGTTGCAACTTGGATCCAACCTTCAGAATCTGCCAATATGGGCTTATTGTTGTCTATGCCTTGCTAGATTTGGTGGGCATCCTGGCCGACTTTGTCCTACTGGCAAGATCATCGTGACATGTGTACGGTGTAGATTAAATGACGGTTTGGTGAATCATCAAGTAAAAAAAACTAAAATTTAGGAGATATGACTAAAGATTCTAAGCCAAATAATCATACAAATTAATTATACTTTTAATTTAATTAATTAAAAAGGTTAAAGAATATTATGAAATAAAATATTGTAACCAAATATTACTCTCTCGCTATTTGTAAGGGCTTATTTATAAATTTTAGATAATTGGGGATTCAAATAAATTATAATAGGAGCTTAGGTTTAATAAATCAATGTTTGAGAGTGACTGATTTTGATTGTAAAAAATATGAAATGTGGAGGCAAAATGTAAAATCCAAATGTTAGATGTAAGGATCTATGTATAGTTTGTATATAATTGGGGGATTTCAAATAAATTATATCAGGGGTTTGGGTATAATTAATTATTGTTTGAGAGGGGCCGGTTTTGATTGTAACAAAATATGAAATGTGATGGGAAAAATTGTGAAATAATGTAACAATGCTTTTCATTTAAAAGACACAAAATCCTGTAGTAATTACCTATTAATGACGATAGCCATACTCATTTATTTATGTTTTCAATAAACTTGTTAGAATGCTTTTGCAGGATAGGAGAATATATTTTCTCAAAAGTCAATCGTGTTCAACCTTAACCTCTCTTATTGTCTTAAAATCTAAAATAGTAATGATAGAATTCAATGAAAATATATTCCATTAGCCAACTCATACAAAATTTGAGGCTCATGAAAACCAATTTTTCATGAAATTGTATTAGGATCTCAGATACTTTATCTTAAAATTCTGTAATTTTAGTTAATTATGCTCGTTTGCCTTTGCTAATGTATTGGTGTTGTGACTTTATTTTGACTTAAAATTGAACTACACAATATTCAATTTGATATATGCAATGTACTTTGATAGACGTATTTTTTAATTAATTATTAGCTCGGGTAGGAAAAAATATTATGGCTCCGCCAATGATAACTATTATCAACTAATAATTGTTTGTCATTTCCGCCCCTTGACTAAAATCCTGTGTCCACCACTGTTAGAGATGAAGACAGCATCATACACAGATAACAATCAGATTACGAAACTTTCATGGCAAAAAACACCATTGCCATCTACCACGACATGTTCATAACTTATTACCTTGAATTAGATGTTGATGGTAATGACAACTCGTTTTTGAAGGCCAAGTAGAAAAACAGACAGATGGAGGAACGTTAACTTGCCCTGAAAGAGTTACTGGACCGTCGTTAAGGAAACAACTGAAGCTGAAGCTAACACAAGGGTTCAACTTGGGCTTGAGCCAGTTGAGCTGCTAATTGTGAACCCTAATAAGATGAAAAATGTGGTAACTATATATGTTGGTTATTGGCTGATTACTACACCATCAGATGGTTCACTTTTGGCTGATGATGATTATCCACAGATGTGTGTTGCGTATACAAAGTATAAGGTGTGGGTGTATGCCTATACAAAATTGGAGAAGTGGGCAGGACAATTTTACACTGATAGGAGCCATAGAGATGATAGCTTAATAGTTTGGAGTCATAGGTCACACGTGTATTTACTCGACATGTATTCAACACTCAAGTGATTATAATTTGTTGATTGATGTATCACTAAATAAGGCCTTTAACTAATTTTATATTTTTTAGGATGCATGGATAAAAGAAATTAAAATAAAGATGTGGTAATCTAGCATACAATAGGTTTCCATCACATACTATAGGAGCCAAAAATAATCCTTAGCCCAGCAGGATTAGAAAACCCAAAATTTTGGGTCGTTCTCGAAAAGCCAAAAAATTATCCATGAAAGATATAAAACCCAAATCGGATACAAGTATAGAAATTCCAAGTCTGGGCCCAATGCAACTTGGCAGAACACTTTTTTCTTAGTAGAGGAATAGTGTCCGACGTCAACCACCATGATCAGTTGAGCACACGAACCTACAGGAGAAACCTCTCAGTTGGAAATTACCCAACTTCATCTACTCGACTCATCAAATCAGTTAGTGGGCCACGTGGAACAACACCACTAGCCCACTAATTTTCCACTATATAGGAAGTTACAACCATCTACGAGATGTTACAACCATAAACCGGAAATTACAACCATCAACAACTCCTAACTTTCCACGTGTCCCACTCATCTACAAGCAGATGGCTCTCGAACTGTCACATGTCCCACTCATATGCCTCGTGTCCCACTCATTTACTGGTAGATGACTCATTCCATCTCTATAAATACCCAAACAAAAATTCATTTTCGGGTAAGAATTTTCTAAATTTTAAATTTATCAAAGAATATTGAGAAACACACATCTTTTTTTCAGAAATATTATTCTAAATTTGGATTGGAATCCCTGAGGCAGGCACCACTCCAGTGTCAATACTCTTTCTTCATCTTGTGCATATTGTTCCGTGATCAACGCATGATCCAGTGAAAAGTTGCATCCATAAATTGGTGTTTTCAATGAGAACTTGAAACACACTCATTGCGAGCTTTTTGCTATGAGCAAAGAAAGTAACATATTTTTCTTTGTTCAACATCATTCATCATTTTTGTTCTTGACATGGATGTAACAATAAACGCTACTAGAAAGGTTGGGCAGAACACAACAGTCTCATTTACCCCAACAAATGAAGAGATTCACTCATCCCAGTCAAATTCCTATAACTCACCATGAAGAGTCTATGCTTGAAAAGGGTAACCCATCCTCAGCAGATGCTTGGTATTAACCTCGAGAGATGAAGGGTAATGACTCAAGATTGAGTCCCTCTTGTACAACCATATATGGAAGGAATATTCTTCAGTATAAGGAAAAATCTAGAACATTTTTCCTTGTAAGCGAAAAATAATGCACCTCTCCTCATGAGGCAAACGAGAACATACTATCTTCAGTTGAAATAGTGAAATATGAAAGTTCATTCTACATGTCCTTGAGTAGAGGACATGTAGAAATACAAACATTTATACACACCTCAGTAGAGGATGACATTGTCCGTGAGTGGGTAATTTAGTTAATCAATCACTAAGCATAAAAACATCTTACTCAGGACTATTTAAATCCGTTTAATGTTAGTCAAGTTGTCATTAGACCATATAAGCAAAATGTCTCCGTAAAGGATGACATTCTCTGTGACTGGGTAATTCAGTTAATCAAACATGAGCATAGAAGCGTCTTACTCAAGACTACTTAAATTTGTGTAAGTTTAGTCAAGTGGTCAGCAGATCACATAAGCAAAATGCCTTAGTGGAGGATCGCATCTCAGTCGAGGATGACACTCTTCGTGAGCAGGTAATCCAATTAATCAATCAATGAGCATAAAAGCATCTTACTTAAGGCTACTTAAATCCGTTTAAATTTTTTCAAATGGTCAGCAGATCACACAGTATTCGCATGCAATTTCCAAGATAAACATATTTTAATCCATGATTAATTCCTAAATCTTCAAGTTATGCTTAAGTTTCGATTTAGCATATTGAAAACTCATGAAGGAGGCCAATCAAGCTTTTGCGCTCTCAATGAAAATATTTCTAAGTCAGCAGACTAAAAGCAAAGTTGAATGAAATGCAACATTACTTTAACATAAGTTTGATAAAAAGGTTAGTAGACCAACCAACAACATACATGAAGTTTGGGGATCATAAAAGCAAGAAGACCATTACTTGACATGAAATCACCATCAACTCCAAGCAAATCAATTTTCTTTCCGCATACTACATTTCAACAGAAAAACACACCTATTGGAAATGCAATACAAGTCACATGTAGCGCTTTACTATTCTTTCTTCAACCGAGGAATGTGAAAGTTTGTGTAAAGGAAAGAATTGGTTGTACTTGTCTTTTTATCAATGAAGAACATACATTTTTTCAATAGATGAGAATATGTGATAAAATACAACACAAGGCTAATTTCTCATTCACACTTCTACCAAGATTCTTCATTCTTCAAAACTATATTCCAAGGACTACATGTTCTAAGAAAGAGCCGAAGGGACAAGATTACCAGCAATGACGATATCTTCTTGCTTACCATGAGTAGGAAAACTAACAACATTGGAGGGGATCTGATGCAGTCAATTTCCACTCCCTGCTTTGACCTAATCCCACTGACTTGCACAAGTAACACACGTGAGCCACAAACAATAGTTGTGGTGGCCGATGACACCTCGATGCTAAAGTCAGACATGGATTTGAGGAAGGTGTAATGTTGTAAACAGATAATTTGTAGCGTACCTTAGCTTACTAACCTCATGTTTTATTTATAGTGCAGGAGTCCTGACTCAACCAGGCCATCGAAGGCGTAGTTTAGGAAGGAGATCTTCGTGGAGATCCTTATCTAATTAGGAGTCGTGCTGTAGGAGGGAAGTTTCCTGTTAGCCCTGTGCTCCTAAATACGCTGGAGATAGTTCCCAATCCAAAAGCAATCCGTAGAAGGAAGTTTCCCTGCTGGAATATACTCTGGTATTTGCTTCCAAGTTGGAAGCAATGAGCTGTTGTAATTGCCTGTCCGAAGCTGATCCTCGAGATACTTGCCTTAGTAGCACTACACCAAAAGGCTTGATTAGCTACACGGAGATGGCCACGGCTCAAAACCGTTGGTTTAATTGCCACGGCCAAAAACCGTGGCTACAATGGCCAACGGCCTAAAACCGTGGCTATAAAAAGAAAATGCACGTGTGTTGCACGTGCCTGTGTGGAGAATCGAGTGGATTTCACGCGGGTGAAAACAATTTCGCGGTTTTGCGAAAAAAATTTGCGCTCCCACCTCCTTCCATTTTCATTTTAGTTTTTGTTAATCGCTTCATTTTCAGATCTGGTTTTGGCTGAGTTGTGTTGATCGAAATCAAAGAAAGCAAGTTCCGACCTCATGCTGATCGAGTTGTGTTGATTGCAGAGAAATCAGAGAAAGGTCGATCGAAAAATCAGAGAAAGCTCGATCAAAAACCTCGGATGTCTCGACCTCGACCTTGTGGTGAGAAATCAGAGACAAGATCTGAACATCGTGCTGACTTGCGACTTCGACCACGAGCTGAGTTTCGACCTCGTGCTGAGTTTTGACCTCGATCCAAAACCTCGACCTCGACCAGAGGTAATACACTGTTACTTGTCTTGAAATTTTTTCTTCTTTGGGTCTTTGCAATCTCAATTGTTCTGTTACATTTAGGTTTCTGATGAGTGTTTGGTCCATTTTCACTAATAAATGGGGAAATTTTGAAAAATGGTGAAATATAATATGGGTTTTTCAGAAAATCGAATGGGGTTGATGGGTTTTGCAGAGAATCGAATGAGGAAGAAAATTGTAGAGATTTTTTCTTCTTGATGGGTTGATGGGGAAATTGCTATGTCTGTTATGTGTTTTTTTTCTTCTTGAATGAGTAAGAAAACCAGTTCTTGAATTTTTTTTTTCTTCAAATGTTCATTTTCACTGATTTTTAAGAAATAGAGATTTTTTTGTTTGGCTTCAGCCGGCTCTTAACTATAGTGTAATAAAATTTATTTATTTTTGCTAATTTTAGGGATTAGTAAATCTTCTGTGTTGCTCTCCATCATTCGAAGCTATTCTCGAACTCTTTCGATTCCATCTGGATAAAGGCAACTCTTTCAATTTAGTAATATCTCAACATTGAAGTAATTAGAAGTTTAAATTATTTCAGTTAATTAGTGTAATGTTTTATTTCTATCATGTCTTGGATTATATTATGATGGTACTAGTTTTTACCTCATGTTGAATAACTATTTAGCTTATTAATTTTCTCAAATGAATTGATGATGTTCATCTTGCTTGCTATATAATTATTTTCTGTAAATTGTGTGTTTGTTTGTATATATGTTTGTTTACATATACCTATCATGACTTAGTTCTTGGATAGTAGTGAAGTATATACTATGTGGTGGTGGTGGTAGTGGTCGACACAGAATATATTTCAGTCTTTAAAGGAGAACCACAGAGTACATAGACATATACTTCACATCACCAGTGGCAGAATTTTCACATCAAATGTCCTTTTATCAGTCATGTTAACTAGGTAGATTCCTTATATTTTTAAGGCTGTGTTTGATTACAAAGATAGCATAATTGTATAGAAAACAAGTGACAAGTGAAGATGACCATGTTGTTGTAAAAATTTCCATGATGTCCACCCCCTTAAAATATTTTCTACCTTCAAATTATGTGTTCTTGATTCCACTCTGGCCTTTGCTTGTAATATTTTTTTACTGAAGGTTTTTATTTCAAAGTCTAAATGAAAACGAAAGGGAGATGAGCGTATATGAAAGTTGTGATCTTTCACCACACATCATCGGATAAAGCTTTTATCCCTTGCAAACTATTTTTATAGGCTTCCATGGAAAATAAAAATAAGAATCAAAGATACCTTGATATAAAACGTAGTGCTTAACAAATCTTCAGGACTTCAGGAGTCTTAACGAAGATAGCAAAATCTTTGATCACTAGGAAAAATCATGTTTATCTTGGTGTTTCAACAAAAGAATTTACTTTGGATATTAAAGATATCACTGGTAGAATTAATATACCACTAATAACAAAAGAAGATATTAAGCTAAAAATGGTTAAAATACCTTCTGACTGTTTTTTGATTTACACACTTCTGGCTGATTTGGTTTTGGTAGTCCCAAATCTTTAATTTTAATTTGGATTTGGTAGTCCCAAATATGTAATTTTAGTAGTATTGTTTTCTTGTTGAATATATATATACTTACCTATGTTTTTTAAATTTATAACAACCCTTTTTTAACTCCGCCAATGTAAAGGTTTTTTTTTACATTGCCGGTCCCAAGCCCGAATAAAGAAGGAGGGATGAGGGTATGCTTACCTTTATCAATTTTTGTGTTAAGTTTCATTATATTCTTTTTACATTGCCTAGCATGGTCATCTCTGCAGGTTGAGGTTTCTGGAGGTTGAGGTTCAAACACTTATATTTAGCTTATAATTTGCAGACTTTTCATAATCAGTCATTATTTCAAGAATCGAATGTTATTTTGCATCTTTCTACGCTTTCACAGTTGGATTGCTTATATTTAGCTTTAGATTGTAATTTTTTCTCGGATATGCTACGTAAATGGTTTCCATTAGGTGCTATTTAAAATTTTAATTATTTTTACCTACACTGGAATTCTATAGTGTATCCAAGAAGTCACTGTAGGCTCTTTTCTTGATTTTTGTAGATGTTGAAGAAGTTGAGTAAGCAATTGAATGGAGAGGATTGGTCTTGGAACAACTTAAACACTTTATGCTGGGCCATAGGATCTATATCTGGATCCATGATGGAGGAGCATGTACTTTTTTCCTTGGAGATCTAGATTTTATTTATTTTTAATGTCTGAGTAGCTTTATGCAAGGGCTTTTATCTATGAAAAGGCGGTGATATATATTGTGTTCTCTGTACTGCATACTTTGGTTTTTTGTATTTACTGCATTAGTGGCAAACCTTCAGTAGATCCTCATTCCTTGCTGTTTCTAGATACGCGTGAGGGTGTCGGGTAGAACCTAATACATGTATGAAGTTAATATATCTGGATCTATATCAGTTACTTGTCATTTTTAAATTTTAAGGCCGATGAAATTTCACATTTGAAATGAATGTTGGTTTACAATTTTCTATGTTGTATTTGACAGGAGAATAGGATATGCATTTGAAATTTCACATTTGAAATGAATGTTGGTTTACAGTTACTTCAAAATTTACTGATTTTGGATTGGATATGCAGGTATGTCATTGGACAGTATCCAAAATTTCTAAGAGCCCATTGGAAGTTTCTAAAAACTGTTGTTTGAGTTCATGCATGAAACACATCCGTGTGTTCAGGTATTTTTCATTTATTTGTGTGTAATTTTCTGTGACCAAGTTTTGCTCAAATCATATTTCATGTATCATTTAGTTGCCTTTTTTCAATCACCCTGCTAGCACTACACCAAAAGGCTTGATTAGCTACATGGAGATGGCCACGGCTCGAAACCGTTGGTTTATTTGCCACGGCAAAAAACCGTGGCTATAATGGCCAAGCGCTTAAAACCGTGGCTAAAAAAAGAAAATGCATGTGCATGTGTGGAGAACTCGAGTGGATTTCTCGCGGACGAAAAAAATTTCGCGGTTGCAAAAAAAATTGGCGTTCCCGCTCCATCTCCCCCCAACTCTCAACTTCTCAACCCTTTGTTTCAAACCCTAACATCACAGATCTCCCGAAAGCCCAACCACCATCTGTTCCGAATCAGGAAGCGCGATCGCGACGGAGAAGAAGATCTTTTCGTCCCTCCTCCGGTTCTTGAAGGAGAGTTCGTCGGTGCCTCCAATGCTGAGTTTGGTGAGAAGAAGAAGAAGAAGAACACACTGATCTTTCCGTCCGTCATTCGGTTCAAATCTCCTTCCAGGTAAGATCCTTCTTCTTCTTTAGATCTCCTCCTCTTCTTCTTCTTCTTCAGATCTGTTTCAGATTTAATTTTTTTTTCTTTCAGCAAAGCATATCTTTCCTCTCCAACCCATTTCAGCAAAACACAGCAGAGATCAAAGCGTGGGATCCCCATTTCTTCAAGTCGTCATCAGGTACCCATCTTTATCTCTCTCTTTAAGTTCACAATCTCCAATTACTGTGTCTTTGCTTATCTGTCAAACAAGGGGGTTCCTTTTAAATTTTCTTACTTTATAAGCAATCAAAGATTCAAACTTTATACTTACCCAGATCGTCTTTAGTTTGATTGTGATGATTGCAATGTGGAATGGTGGATTTGTGAACTGATTTCAGTGTCTGTTTGGGGTAGTGGTTTTAGATGTACTTTGTTGAATGTGTAAAAATTAGGTCTTTGGGATGAGTTAGATGAGAAATTGGAATGGAAGTAGTGATGATCATGGATACCCAGTAAAAGGCGTGAATTTACTGAGAAAAGGGTATCCTGGAAAAATATAATGGGTGTTTCAAATTTTGACAATTTCGTGAAGGTACAATGTACTATGTAGTAGTGCCAACGGCACGGGTATTACAATAGTTTCAGATCAGAGTGAGAGAGTGGAGCAGAGGAGAGTGTGAAGAGAAAGAAAAAGAAGTGAAAGAAAGCATTTCGGGATTTTAGGGCTAGAAACTTGAGAGCCTCCACAAATTTTATCCCTTTGAAGTCGTTTCGGGCTCGGAAGGCGTATTTCAGGTTTGAGGTTTTGATTTCTTTCCTCTTAATCTGGTTTTTCTAGATTTTAGATTGGTTTTAAGAAGATCCCTTTGACTATAGTTTACAAAAATGATATTCAATAGTTTTTCGACTATTACATTAATCAATGGGCTAAGATTACATTAATCTATGGGCTAAGATTTTTCGACTTGGGTTCAAATTGGTTGACACTTGCCTGTATTGTTTGGTGACCCAAAAAAATGAAGTTTTAAGTTATTTGTGATCACTTTAGAAGTCAGGTGATCACTTTAGAAGTCACTATTATTGCAACTAGGAAATGCATTTTTTTCTTCTATTGTATATTCTTTCAATGACAGAATAGACGGACAAAATCTTTAGGAAAATGTCACAAAAAGGTCAAACCTTACCAACCATCCCTGGATTCTTCTTGGGGATTGGAATACCCTCCATTACTATCCATTATCATAATCTTCCAAAAGTTTTGACCAAATATTATAAGGCATAAACTGATGATTTGGAGAGAAATGGGTGCAAGCTTTTAGAATTATCAAACAGTAAATCATCGGTAGGAGTGACATTTGTAACCTTGTTGAATGATCAACCATATTAGGAGCAAAGAATTTGCTCTTTTGACTGCCAAAATGAGTTAAGGAGATGTGAGTTAGATGATGACATGTGCAACGAGATATTGAGATGTTAGAATCAAAGGGTTCTGGTGGCCAAATCTAATGAAAGGAACTAAATTTATTACAACTTGAAGAAGGGGAATAACATCAGTGCAGAGCTTAAAAAGGTAGCTAAAATCGAAATGGCATGAACTCTTCCTACCATTAAGGGTTGTGCCCAGTATTGGACAAAGTACATTAGACGATTATTGATTTCAATAAAATTTGGGTCTTAACATTCCTGTCCTGACTTTTAAGAATTTATTTCCTTCCTCGATCCCTGTACTGTCATGGGGAAGTGCGAGTAGAGAGAGGAGGATTATAGTATCAGGGATCTTGAATAAAGAGACAAATAAAATAAATCTCAAAGAGAAAGTTGATGATATAAGCATGGTGTCCGAAGTTAGCAGAAACTACTTGTTACATAGAAGAGATCTAACATTATCAAAAAAATTTCACCAAATTTTGCTCTTTTGAATTGTTCAAGGCTGAATAGTGCTATAAAAACATAACTGTGCATTCTAAGAACACAATTAAACAAGTGTACTTTGTAAATACCAATTCCTTTCAGGGTTATTTAACTTTGCCCTGAGCATCAACTTAGTAATTAGAACCCAACTCTGTTTTAGCCTTTTTTAAGACCACAATTGAGGATGAACAATTTTTTAGTACCAATTCCTTTTAGAATTATAAATTTAGCTTCTATTTTTTAATAAAAATAAAACTTTTTATTATATTAAGTGGATTTTTAAAAAGATGAATCTTGGCCATTTATCAGTCCTCGAGATGTGTATCAAGACGTTGTAATGATATCGCAAGCCAGCTTGAGGAGGGTATATTACTATTGTTGCGAGGGGCAATTTGAATTGCACTAGAAATAGAGGGTGGGAACTAGGGTGGTCTTTTCACTTCATCCTAATTGAAACTGGGGTCTAAGAAAACAGTTGGACAAAGTGGAGGTCCAATTGCTAAGTTGGTCGTCATACTAGGAGGAAAAATTAAAAGCCATTTAGTTTTTTTTGTAGCTTCTTTATTCTGATTGTTTTTGAAGGATCTCTATATATAACCAAATAAATGAGTCTTGAAGACAGAATAAACTCGAGCTCTAAGGTGGCCTAAAGCCCTAAACATCCTTTCAGAAGCATTTTTTTAGTACAACATACACAGTAAAATCGTCAACTTTTGCCAAAGCTTATCATGTCTATTTGTTCAGGTGGTTCAGGACACCAATTTGTGAGACAGGGTCACATAACATCAGGAGTAAATTAAGTTGCATAAAAAGATAAATGAAATAAGTTGTGGGAGCAGAGATGTCATTTGATTATATCTTTTACTTGGAGGAAATACCTGGACTAGCTTGTAAAGATTCTCTTGATCTTCCTCCGCAAATGTAACTCTTTTGTTTGATGCATTTGCTACCTCCGAATTTCGCTTGCGTTTCGCAGACTGCTCTCCAAGAAAACCTCCAGAGATGAATCCATATTTGTTACCCCACCATTTTAATGATGTATCCTTCTCTGCATTCAATGTACAGGAGGCCAAATATCAGACGATTCACTACAGGAGGAACAAATGATGCTCATTATATGATTATGTCAACATACAACTTTGATGGCTATCCAAAATTTTAATAACTTAGTCTCAAAAGAATAAAACCCAACTATACTCAAAAGAATCAAACCTAACTATACTGAACTATGAATTTTAGTGTTAAAAGAAGAAAACAGTAACTAAAGAAAAACTTGTTACATAATTAGTGACCTTTATCTCTTATATTTCCACTCTAAAATAAAATCGCAAGGGAGTGCATTAGGTACTTGGTCAGTGTGTTTTAAGCAAGACTAGCAATGGAAATTAGACCATATTTTCACGAGCGTGCACATGTGTTCAACAATTGGTAACAATTTCTATCATGTCTTTGATCATATTAAGATGGTACTAGTTTTCACCTCATGTTGAATAACTATTTAGCTTATTAATTTTCTCAAATGAATTGATGATGTTCATCTTGCTTGCTATACAATTATTTTCTGTAAATTGTGTATTTGTTTGTATATATGTTTGTATACATGTTCGTTTAATCTAATTTGCAGATACTCAAGAAGGTATTTACCATTTATATTAATTTTTTTTTCTTTTTGCAGTTTAGGACCCTCATAATTTGATGATGATAATCTGTGATGCAAAGCTTCAAGAACTTCTTAGATGTGATAGCACTTCAGGATTGGGGATATCTGAGATGTTGATGTCCCATTTCTTCAAGAAGTCATAACATGTCTGGCACATTGGCTGGTTAGTAAGACTAATGATATCCTATTTTTATGGCATTTTGTTTCCTTTGTGTATGATGTCTGAAATCAATCCATGGTACTCATTAGCTACAAGTCATTCAATTTCTTGCTCGTTTTCAACCCCTGTTATGCTCCCTGCATATAGTATTATCGTTATTTCTGAATGACTTATCACCCCAGTTATGCACCTTGCATATAGGATTATCATCATTTCATATTACTTACTATCTGCAAAAGAGAATAGTTTTTCTAAGAAAAGTATGAGAATAGTTTTTGCCTTGCAAGATATTGCTAGCTGTCTGGAATCTGAATGAGTGTGTGTCTGAGTCTTTCACAGTCCCTTGACTGCTCCGTCGGTGATGCCTTCGGTGTTGTTGGAATGAACCATGGATGCTAATGAGGGATTGGGAAGTAGTGGTTGTTTCAAATTTTGTTTATTTAGGAGGTTTGTTGCGAATGGATGAGAAGAGGTTCTTGGGGAAGGAAGAAAATGGTCTATGTGCATCAGAAAATTAGACTAGCTCGGTTTCAAGCCACTACTTTGCACAGGTTCGTTTAATTGTACTTCTTACAGGCGTAGAGTGTTGAATTCTAGTTTGTTTTGAAGACTAATGTATTTTAGCACTTAAAAGCATTCACCAGTTCTTAATGCAGATAGATAAACTGATGAACTAGTTGTCCTAACCCTTGTTTCTTTTGTTCAGGTTTTGGCTCTTAATGGATCTTATCATGGTGATACTTTGGGAGCAATGGAAGCACAGGCTCCCTCGTCGTATACGGATTCCTACAGCAACCATGGTATGGGTTCTTACCCAAAGAAGTGCTGCAATCTTAAAATCTGTGCCCTGAAAATTTGAGTGAGTTGAAATCTTTTCACCTCCAGCTGTTGAGTTTGTATTCATTTTCTCATGGTGAAACCTGTTCTTTATATTCGTTACAGCCTTCAGGTCACGTGACGAGCTCTTCAATAGAAGTCGGGATGGTTTAGATCTTGCCAGAAGTTATTCAACATATATATCTCAGCACTTATCATTATTAGGATCTGGTTCAGGTCACATTGGAGCATTAATTATAGAACCAGGCAGGACAACTGTGCTTACTTTTAATTCTGCCTGTCCAAGTTTACATGTTTGAAGTTAGATTATGTGTTCCGACCCCTGGTCCCTGTCCCCCTCTCCCTGTTCTTTTCTTAATTGTTATTATTATAATCCTTAGTGTCAGACTTAAAGACAAAAAAGGAAGGTATAGATGTTTGAGCAAGAACCTACATGAAAACTGCATGTTTGACAAAGATAGGTCTCAATGGAGTCCCCAATGCCCAATTCAGTATTCCTTTTCTGAATGATTTGTGGTTACCCGGTATTGGGATTCTGCATATTAATCAATATTTGGAGATGTTTTGCAGTGATACATGCTGCTGGTGGTATGCATATGGTTGATCCACTCTTCCAGAGAATCCTCGTTAAAGATTGTCGTAATCGAAAAATCCCAGTTATTTATGATGAGGTTTTTACAGGTTTTTGGCGTCTTGGGGTTGAGGTGGGTTCTTGATGGTGGTGTACTTGTGCTTCTTTCTAATTTTACTATACTTGACTAAAAATGTTACTTTTCCAGTCTGCAAGTGATCTACTTGGCTGTCTGCCTGACATAGCTTGTTACGCGAAGTTGATGACCGGTGGGGTTATACCCTTGGCTGCCACTTTGGCGACAAATGTTGTTTTTGATGCATTCAAAGGGGACTCCAAGGTATTTGTGCATATATTGTAAATATCACAGTGTTTTAACCTGATTTCAGGATAAGATATTGTGGTATATTCGATTTACACAAATGTGTTTTGTCCCTGATTGCCTCAAGTATATAATATGATCACTTGATATGTTTTCAGCTCATGGCACTTCTGCATGGACACTCTTACTCTGCCCATGCCATGGGATGCACTGCTGCTGCAAAAGCCATTCAATCATTTAAAGATCCTGTGACAAATATCAATATTTCTACTGATCCATATAATGTATTGGAGAGCTGGGATATTAATTCAGTGGACCCTTGTAGCTGGAGGATGGTTACCTGCTCCACTGAAGGCTCTGTGGTTGCTGTGTAAGTTACTCTAGTTTGGTATCTATCTTTCTTGTATACTATAGATGATTTCCTAGTAACAATACCAAAAATACTTTCCATCAAAATCATTTTCTTTAAGAAGTCATTCTCTTTGGAAAGTAATTTTTTTTAATTTTTGTTGTTTCGGTTTTGTATTATCAGAGGGCTGCCTAGTCAAAGCTTATCTGGGACCCTCTCACCATGGATGGGAAATCTCAGTAATCTGCAATCTGTGTAACTGGAGACTAGTCTTATTTATTTTTAGTGCTTGATTATGCTTGTTGCTTGTGTGTCAAAACCACTATCTTTGTTGTCACTTTAGTCAATTTGATTTATGAGAGAAATGTAGAACACGGTAGAAAGGTGCTAAGAGACTACATTTCTCACTAAATCAACCCACCAAACACAAAATCTTCATATTTTGCTTATCTGAAGGTCAAGTGACATAACAGAAACAGTTTCGTTTGATGATTGTGTTCTATAACTCTTCCATTCTCTTTCCAAAGTACCACATTTTCCTTTCATTTAATCTTTCCTCTAAACTGCCAAAGGGAGTTGTACCTTGAGAATTTTACCAGAAAACAAAATAGCACTAGTATAGCAACATTCAACCACCCCTCTGCATGTCGTTATTGAGTATTCACATAATGCAATTTAACAAAAACTACTCTCTCTTCTTAGTGTTGTCAGATGATTGAAATTCTCCACTTCTGTTTTACTCAGGTGATATCGATTACATTCTGCATAGTTCTTATGAGTTTATTAGCTCTTAGGATCAGAAATGGAATGTCAGTTGAATTAACGTCTTCCAATTTTCCTTCAGTAGGAAGGAGATCTGTTGACAGTTGAGAGTTAGAATGTCCTGTAATGACTTCAACCTACTAAGTTAGAGATAACTATATGTGAATGCATCATCAACCACCACATTGTTATTAACCAATTATATAAAAGCTAAGAGAAGACTATTAAAAGAAGAGCATGAAGCTCACAACTACCACCACATTCTTTAAATGTAAACACCATGACTGAGTTTGGATCTGTGTATGTTTCAGCATCATTATATGATTGATGTCAAGCCTTCCTCTGATTTGTCATTTTCTCTCTCTAATTTTTTATTTTCTTTTCAATCTTTTATTACACTCATGTAGATTACTGCAGAATAATGCCATTTTTGGTCCAATTCCAGCGAGTATCGAAAAGTTGGGTATGCTGCAGACGCTAGATCTCTCAAACAACAAGTTCAGTGGTGGGAGACCTTAAAAACCTTAATTATTAACCATGTCGGTGTTAAATGGATTGAACTCGCAGTTTTTGGACTATTAGCCTATCTCATTTTCTTCATTTCTTTGTGTTAAATGGTTTTTTGGAGTACTTGTGTTACATATGTATTAGCAATGGTGTACCCCTGTGCATCTTTTCAAAAGAAGTGTTTTTCCTGAATTCCTATTTTTTGGACTTTAACTCTTAGCCGTGAAAGGTGATTTGGCGATGCCTCTAAGCCGTGGCAATAGCTTACCCCCATGGTCCCAAACTGTTGCGGATGGGTATTTTTGGTGTAGTGAAAAAGGAAGACATATTTGTATTTTCAATACTGATATCTGAAATAATTTGTTATGTTTTAATACTTTTTTGATATTCGATCAGGATCTATTACTACAAAGGTCTCAAACTCCACAACTGAGATTGCTGATACGATAGAGGTTCAGAATGAGAAACTGAATCATATTACTACAAAGGCATCAGGTTCTCCAGATATGGGCATGGTTGGGACTGAGGTGGAGAAGCCGAGACACACCACCAGCAAGGCATCAGGCTCTCCAGCGCCTCATGTTCCAGATATGGGCATGGTTGAGTTTTCTGAGAAGACGAATAAAGAAGTGGATGCACAAATGTCTAAAGATCTTCATGGAGGAAGTCCTCTGAAGTCATTGGTAGCAGATGATATAGTTGATGAGTTGCATGATGCTCATCCTGTTGTTGATTCACCAACTGTGGAGAGCACTGGGAAGGAAGAAAATGGTCATGTGACAAATGAGGAGTTGTTCTCAAAGGAAGTTAAAACTAGCAATGAGAAGGCCAGCAAGAGGAGAGCTTCATTTCCAGCAAAGCAGGAATATCCGGAAAATGGGTCACATAACAGTCCAAAGTTGCCAAGCTATATGGCAGCAACAGAGTCTGCAAAGGCAAAGCTTTGAGCACAAGGCACTGCAAAGGCAAAGCTTCGAGCACATAACAGAGTCTGCAAAGGCACTTTGTCGTTGTTGTTTGATTCTTCAGGTTCATACAATACCATGTCTTATATTTTCTTCATTTACTTATTTTTGCCTGTTCTAATATTGAGTGTACTAGTTCATGACTTAAGATGTTTACAATCTAGGAATAAATTATTCATTTGCAAAGATTGTTGTGGTTGTTGCCTTGTAGTAGTCTGAGTTGACTGTTTTAAGGATTTGATTTTATATGGATGCTTTGTTATGATATACTCTATAACTTGAAGAAAATATTCATCTTAGTAAGGACTGATTTTGCAGGTGTGGGGCTGTGATTTTGCTGCAGCAGCAATTTTTTTTTTTTTTTTCGATTATATTAATTTGCAACGGTTTCAAACCATCGCAACAAACCAGATTTCTTTTTTTTTGAATTTTGTTTTGACTGGCCACGGCTTAAAACCGTGGTACTTCACGCTTGCCACGGCCTAAAACCGTGGCCATCACTTGCCACGGCTTAAAACCGTGGCCATCACTTGCCACGGCTGAAAACCGTGGCCATCATGTTTGCAACGGCTTAAAACCGTGGCTAAATGCAGAAAATCATCAAGCGAAAAACCGTTGCTAATATGTGTTGCCACGGTTTATAGCCGTCAATGGTGATTTAGCGACGCCTCAAATGGCCAGGCCTCTAAGCCGTGGCAATAGCTTACCCCCATGGTCCCAAACCGTTACGGATGGGTATTTTTGGTGTAGTGTAGAGACTTATGGGTATTGAGGATAGCTATGAGACGTGTGGGCCTAGCATGTTGTAAGAATTTGGGTTCGTTTGGCAGACCGAATTAGGCGGGCTTGGAACCTCTTGGGCCGAATCAGTATTGGGCTGATGTTGGGGCCCGTAATTCCTCGATGTGTACAAGAACTCAGAACTATACAAGTGAGTTTCAGATATAAACTACCTAAACTGCTATCAATGAAACATAAATTGATCACAATCGCAAAAATTTATTTTATTGATGGATGTTTTTAATTTTTTATTTTAGGAGGAACAAAGCTTTAATCAAGGAACTGAGTATCCCTGCCCTTGGTTCAAAAGACATTCATTTCTCTTCGCAGTATTCAAAATCTTTCTTTGTTCAATGCATGGCTTGCCTATGGAAACAACATTGGTCATACTGGCGCAACCCACAATACTCTGCAGTGAGGTTTTTCTTCACCGGTATCATAGCAGTCCTGTTCGGCACAGTGTTCTGGGATATTTGATCTAAAACGTAAGCAAATATAGTAAAATTTGGAGTGAAAAGAAAGTCTTTCATGTGTTAGCATATCGTGATTTATCTCATGTTGGAAATTGCAGGAACGAGCAACAAGATTTGCTTAATGCAATGGGATCTATGTATTCTGCTGTTTTATTCCTTGGAACACTATATGCTACGTCTGTACAACCGGTGGTTCCTGTAGAAAGAACAGTCTTCTACCGAGAGAAAGCTGCAGGAACATATTCCGCATTGCCTTACGCTTTTGCTCAGGTAATTAATAGCTTCCATTATTATTTTGAAAACCTCATGTTAACTTATTTCATTGAAGAAAGTAAATAAATATTTTTTCGTTTGTGTTTGCAGATTATGATTGAGATGCCATATATCTTCGCACAAAGTTTGGTATATGGGGTTATAGTGTACTCCATGATCGGATTTCATTGGTCAGTTGCCAAATTCTTGTGGTACTTGTTCATCATGTACCTCACATTGTTGTACTTCACGTTCTATGGAATGACGGATGTCACTGTGACTCCCAATCATAACATCGCCGCTATCATTTCTGCTGCATTTTACGGAATCTGGAATCTCTTCTCCGGTTTTATAGTCCCCAAAACGGTACTTTTCTCATCCTTCTAATCATCAGTTATTTGATATGGTAGTTTTCCTGTAAATTGTCTAGTAAACTTAAAGTGTCATGTTTGATCAACAGAGGATACCCGTTTGGTACATTCTTTGTTACAGTTCACTATAACTTCATATATCTCTTACCTGTGGTTCACCCATTTAACAGGTTTCTGAGTTTTGCAATCAGTTCCATCGAACATACTTTTTGACAATTGAGCAAGAGATTTTTGCAGTATTGACCGACACATTTCATAAGCTTGGGTTCAAGTTACATGTACTTGTGCTGTTGCACTTGTTTTGCTTGGTAACGAATTTTATTCAGTACCATGTCTTATAAAAGAAATAAAAAGGAATGGGATCCTTACTGTTGCATGTTAATGCATTTCTAGGTGGATTCTGGTGCATTGACAGAGCCTTTGTGGGATGCATCAACCGTTTCTTATCCATATCCTAACAACAAAATGTTTGTTCAGGAGTACACCATAAAACTTTTGGGTACTTCGTTCCCTAACATGACAACAGCAAAGGTAGACAGTTTTTTTTGAACTTCTTTTTCTGTCACGAGTTCATGATTTACTGAACAGTGTCATTTTGCAGGTTACTCAATTTGTAACTGGTCTTTTGGAATCGCGAAATGATCTGTCTACATTTAAAAATCACATTCGTGATTTCCTTGTGCAGTCAAAAGAATTTTCAGCTCAGGTATCATAGCTAATCAAGCTTTTTTTTTTTTTAACATATTGGGTGGACTCGATATCCATACTAACTGGAAACCTTTGATATCTTACATATCCTTGTAATTTTATTTTTTATTTTTTATTTCTTATTTTCTGGTCATGTTAAAGTTGTTTTCTATAGGTAGTTTTTATCAGTGTGAACTGTTGAAAAAACTCTATGATACATTACCTCAAATATAAGGTGTCAAATGATATTTGCATTTCGGAGTTCTCAATAGCTGTTATAAACATCATGTTACTTGTGAATCCTGCAGGACAACAAAGATCTCTATGCTGAGGAGGCGGCAGCTCAAAGAGAGAGGGAGCGTCAAAAGATGCTGACTATTCCTGGGCTCATTGCACCTAGTGATCTTCTACAAGTTTCTTTTGTTACATGCTTCCATGACTTGTCAATGAAGCGTCCATGACTTCTACAAATTTAATAGATACTTGGCTTCATTTGAATGCAATTCCAAGGTTCCATTTTACGGTTGATTTTGTATTTATCTAGCATATAGTTTGTGGAATCCTATTCGTGCCTGAGGCATGACACGATAGCCGTGTCATAGGCACGGGTACACGCCACATGGCAAGTGTCTGGTCGATCTTAGTAAGGACTGATTTTGCAGGTGTGGGGCTGTGATTTTGCTGCAGCAGCAAAAAAATGTAAATTTTTTTTTTCGATTATATTAATTTGCAACGGTTTCAAACCCTCGCAACAAACCAGATTTCTTTTTTTTTTTGAATTTTGTTTTGATTGGCCACGGCTTAAAACCGTGGTACTTCATGCTTGTCACGACTTAAAACCGTGGCCATCACTTGCCACGGCTTAAAACAGTGGCCATAAAACTGTTTATAGCCGTCAAAATGACACTGTTCAGTAACGATTTATAGCCATCAATGGTGATTTGGCGATGCCTCAAATGGCCAGGCCTCTAAGCCGTGGCAATAGGTTACCCCCATGGTCCCAAACCGTTGCTGATGGGTCTTTTTGGTGTAGTGTAGGACTTATGGGTATTGAGGATAGCTATGAGACGTGTGGGCCTAGCATGCTGTAAGAATTTGGGTTCGTTTGGCAGACCGAATTAGGCGGGCTTGGAACCTCTTGGGCCAGATCAGTATTGGGCTGATGTTGGGGCCCGTAATTCCTCGAGATTGCCATGACACGTGTATGGCTCAGGGATGTGACCATTTTTGTGTATCATCAGCTACTCCCCCTGAGTTAGTAAGCCATCACATCTGTTCACTAAGCCATCTCTTGAAAAGATACGCCGCTCTTGATGATTGAGTCCGAATCGTTATTTGAGCCGCGTGCTGCATTAATTGAACGCGCGTCAGCTCAACAGAAAAAAAATGGGAACCTTATCCCTATTTAGGTCATCCGTAGTGCGGAGTCTGACTCTTTTATTTTCTTTGCTTTCGAAGATACTGCTATGTTCATCTTTTGATTAGAAAAGATTGTACGTCTTCTTCATGGCTCAACAAAATCTTATTGATGATGCAACCTTAGCCAGGGCCTATAGTTTTTAGAAGGCGGGTTGCTTTCTGAGCCTGACCTTGTTGAGATCCATACAAAGTTTGGGGTCCTTGAGGACCTATCGTTGTATGTTCTGAAGGGTGATCAGAAGCGAGTGTCGCCACCAGCGGGGTTCATTTGCTTCCATCGTGGAATGCTTCAAGCTGGCGTGCGTTTTCCTGTTCTGGACGTGATTTGGAAATTCTTGGACGTCATTGGGATTCCTCCGGGCCAATTGGGGCTTAATGGATATAGGATTATCCTTCTCATTCTGATCATGGCAAAGGAGGTTGGCGTCTGCGTGACTTTGCAATCATGTTGCTGACTTCTCCTCGGTTGAAGGATAATGTTGTCTGTAAGATAACGTCACCGACCTGCTTCGCGAATTTGCCAGACGACTTCAAGTTCTGGCAAAAGTATTGCTTCTTGGTCCCTGCAAATTCAAAGTACTTTCGATTTAAGGGTCTCGCTCGAACGAGATTTCAAGCCGCTTCGTAAGTGTAGTTTTTTTTTTACTCTGCTATGCTTGATTGCAGGTTATCTAATCATTGCTTTTTTTTCCTCGCAAGAGGGTTCTCCACTACTTCCCTTACTCCGGAGGAGCAAAATACTATGGAGACATTTCGCGGTTTGTCAACGAGCAACGTGGTGGATGTTGTATGCATCCCCAACTTTATCCATAATGGGCTGTGGGACAACTGGCACGTAGCCCCTACTCTGTACCACTACAAGAAAAAGTATCATCAATAACGTTTCAAAACCGCTATGGTATCCTACTATAGCGGTTTAGTAACCGCTATGACAGCCAAAGCTATAAAAGAAACACGGGCTATCATAGCGTTTTTAAACCGCTATCGTAGGTAGACTCTTTATAGCAGTTAAAAAACGCTATCGTAGACAATACATAGCGGTTTAAATACGCTATCGAAGACTGCAAAAACAGCTATGGAATACTCTACTATAGCGTTTGAAAACCGCTATAGTAAACTATGCATAGCAGTGAAAAAACGCTATCGAAGACTAAAAACCGCTATTGAATACTCTACTATAGCGTTTTAAAACCGCTATGGTAGACTATACATAGCAGTTTAAAAATGCTATGGCAGCCTATAAAATTGCTATTGAATAGTCTACTATGGCGTTTTAAAACTGCTATGGTAGACTATACATAGCAGTTTAAAAACGCTATGGCAGTCTATAAACCTGCTATGGAATAGCCTACTATGGCGTTTGAAAACCGCTATTTATAGTCTACCATAGCGTTTTAAAACTGCTATAAAACGTTCTTATATACTATACCATAGCGGTTTTGAAATGCTACAGTATGTTTATATCCTTTAAAAATGATATTGTAGACTAATATTATAGCGTTTTGAAAAGCTATTAATCAACATTTTTCTTGTAGTAGAGCCAGTTCACCGTAATCTGGAAACTTGAAAAGGAAAGTAGATCAAGACACAAGATTATGGAATACATTTTATTGACAACAAATTTGAATAATAGCTTGAAAATGTACCAATACAAAACCATTCATGGTGCACAATAATATTCTCTCGAAAACAGGAAGGGGAGACTAACTACTGCAGAATATTCAACACAACACTTGCCTACTCCTGGATTTCAGTTAGATGCTTCTAAAGTGAATCAACATAATCAACAAATTGATTTGCACCATGAATGACAGGTGTGTTTGATGCATCAGCAGTAATGAATCAATAAATTGATTTGCACCTGGATTTCACTTTTGTTGTTGTCCTCCTCTTCCTCAGCTAGGATGTGAGTCAAGTGTGTTTGCCCACCCCTGACTCCTCGTAGAGAACCATCTGAATTCAGCTTGTGCCACCCTATTGAAGGCTTCCTCCAACTGCACTTGATAGGAGCCTGTATGCTGTTTAGTGCATCCGGGTTCCATCTTCCAAATAGCTGCATTATCTTCAATGACAAGATTTTCAATGCTAAATTTCAGCCTGATATCTTAGTAGATTCATTTTACCAGTTCAAAATCTGTACAATATTGCTGAGCATATAGCCTATTGCTCCTTTCAGACCATAGGCAATAAACTGTCGCATTGTGCGTGACCTTTTTAATCTGAGAAGTGCTGCTATTCCCACTGAAATGCTGATCACACCACTGCAACTCCTCTTCCCAGCCTGTAATTTGTCTCGAATAGCACAAGACCTACAACATCTTGCTCCATACATACTTTGAATAATTGCATTCAAAGAATATATGCCTATCAGTCTCACTTACCAGATTACACAGTGGACAAATGTCTTGCTGAGCAATTCACCATTTCTTCAGGTTACTCAATGTTTTCAATGCCCCATGCACTAGAAGCCAAGTTATAAAGCCGTGTCGGGGTTTGCTGCCCTTGTACCAAATCAATGCAGCCCATTCTACTTTCCTGCTTCTCTTTCTTATACCTTTGTAAGTTGCTTTCAGCTGGAAGTGGCCATCATTTCCAGCACCACACTATAACATCCTGTCTACTATCATCAATTTCTACATCTTCCAAGTTGCTGGCTATTTCAGTTATTGTGTTTCCTACACTCTGCGGGTATATGCCATGCATTATGACTTATTGTGTTTCCTACACTCACAGCTGTTCCAGGGTCTGTCACGACCCAGCAAATTCATCCAGAGCCGCACAGGAAAACAGGAGCCATGGTGAGGACAGATGCACCTATTTATAAGTCGGCCTCTATGCATCCTCGAGATGTCATAGCAGGAGTACCTGGTGAAATTACGTATGAAGCTGATTGATAACCCATGAAGATATTGAATTTCAACAAGCAAACACTGACAGAATCTTATACATACCTATCCTCACACCCCCTGTACATATAGCTCCATTATCACCAAATATAGCACTTTTATTAAGTGTAATGTGGCAAATCTGACATACCTTCTCATAGTTCTGACCTGAAAAATAAAAATAAATGCATAAGCAAATAAGAATTTATATATTATATGGACCTATAAGAATTTTGTATAATGTATCATGTTATAAATTTAGCTAATCATTAATTTAGCACGTTATACTTGAGTCGAGATCGGACAAAAATAGTGTTTAACCTAGGTTATTAGTTTATCGGGTATTAAATTATCGAGGTTTTACTGTATTAATCAATAGAATTATTTTTTAAAAAAAAAGAACCTAATTCAATTTTCAATTACGAAGGAGTCTACAATCTAACAAAACATTTCTATGCAACACTTGAAATGTTCTAAACACAACTGCATATAACATTTCCGCCCGACAAAAATGGAAATCATTTATCATGCCATGATCATGAATCTATTTCACACAATTGGGAAGAAGAGAGGGAAGGGGAAAATATCAAACAAAACCTGCTCATTTGCCAATGGAGGAAGGCCACCAACATTAACTCTACGAGCATGTCTTGTAGCCTGTTATGGATTGAAACACACCAACTTTAATGGATGCTAAGAATCCTCATCCAGCTTTATTGTAGGTGAGTTGAGTAACTAGATGCTCTTAAATGGATGCAAAAATAGAATTTCGAGTGCAACTATATGCAGCTACTGCAACCTTCAGAAAACTTGTGGTGAACTCATAGGAAACTGCAGGTGTTGTGGTTTCAATTTCCTGACTGCTGATAATTGTTTTTGCATCTTAGAGCAGCGTGTAGAGCCAACGGAGTCACCAACAAACATCACATACTTCCCTCTCATTTTCACCAGAAAGTCAAGCCCGTTAAACCTATATATGGAGTGAACATGAGCTGTTAAACATTTCATCATGACATTTGTAAATACAAGGTAACGAATTGGATAAATAAATTACCTTGGAAGTTCTCTTTATCAGAACCAATTGTATAACTTGTGCTATTGAAATATGATGATAAGTGAAATTGGCACATATACCTATTTTGACAGAGGTAGCTTCTAAAATGACTATAGGCAGAGAAAATTAGTTGTGAATTCTAGAAAACATACCCAGTCATGGCAAGCAACAAAAAAATGATCTGTTCCACTGGTTCGATTCCAGAAAGAGTACTTTGCAGCAATCGTGTTTGTGTAGTTCTTCAAATACAGTGCTAGATTTGTCCGGTTGTGTGAATTACGCACATACAAGGAATACTCCAACATTCTTGTACTGAAAGGCATGTAAAAAAGGTGAGCCTTTCTTGGGTCTTTTACAACAAACTTCTGATTTCCCTCCATTAGTTTCATGAACCACCCCTCAGAGGCATAGATTCCTTTGAGTTCTGCATTATGGAAAATGGGTTTTTCTCCTTCTTCATAAACGTAGACTTTGAGTATGCGTTCCATTAGCTCATAGCTCCTGTCAGTGTTATCATATGACAAGAATTAGAATGAAATCTTTTGCAATTTTACACTCTGATGCCGAAAAAAGAATTCACTGTATGATCACAGTTCACATTCTTTCCATTTCTTTTAAATGGGTAGCAAACAATGAAGCCTACCATTGCAGTGTAATTTGACTCTAGATTATGCACTTTAAAGCACATACCTTTTAAACATAGAAACATTTCGGAAGAGCGGAGCATATAGTTCTCGGTCATTCCTTATAACCGGAGCATTCAAGATTTGTAATTTTGCAGATAAAAGTTCCCAGTCGCGTACAGAAGGCCACTGTGGTTTCTATAATTCAACAGTAAAGAACTTGAATTAAGTGTGTGCCTTCAATTCCTTCAACAATAATACAAATAACTATCAAGAAATTTGTTTTCTTTACCAGAAGATGATAAGAGCCTCTCCTTCGGATCAGCAATCTGTTCATCTCAGATATCAACATTACTGATTTTGGTGGCATATTACATCTATACTTCTTGATTACAGGTCTACCCGGCACCAACAAACTACTTGACGTTGTTGAATTTGAATCATTCTGCAGTAGAACAGGTTCATCGTTTTTGGATTGTGTACCCTTTCCATCCATTGAAGATAAGACTACCTCGGGTTTTATACCTCTTTCTGTCGAAGATTCAAATTTTGGAGCTTCAACATTCTCCTTCAAGAAATTATTTTCCAGCTTCACAACTTTCTCGGCTGGCAATTCACCATCATCTGGGCTTCTACTCTGCTGTCACAAATGAGACCAAAATAAGAAAATCAAACATCATCATTGTTATTATAAAATTTGCCCCTCTATCTAGGGTCTTCAAATACTAGGTGTATATTAAAGCAGATGTTCAAGGTCAATCAACCATGAAATGGACAAGCTGCATACCCTCTCCATCATCACAGCAGTCCATATACCGACCAGGAACAGGAAAAGCAAAGGACAATCCCTTGAAAAAACAAAAATAAACCCATCTAGAGTAAGAAAAACATAACGAGGAAAAGGGTAAATGTAGAAAAATATTTTAGTGCATGATCCATGTTCAGCTAATGTACCGGATAGAATAGAGTGTAAACCCCTCTTTCTTTGTCATAAATTCCAGGGAATGTTGGCCCAAAAAGTGCATAGACAGCTACAAAAGTAGCTAAGATAGATGGTCCCCAGAATTAAATAAATACAAGAAAAAAATAAAAATGTAAATACAAATGATAGGTATATTAGTGCACATAAAGTGAAAAAGCTAACTGAACATAGATACCTGTGTGTTTCCAAATGGAAACATGTTTGTGAACATCCCTGACATTGCTTGAGGAGCTCCTGGCAATTGCCCTGCATAATTAGCAAACAACAAAACAAATATATCAAATTTCTGATCTTACAAATGAATCAACACGCCAGATAGACCTCACTTAGGTTTTTTTATGCTTGCATACATTTTCTAGATGTCATTCAGAATATAAAGTAAGAAATACAATTCATCCTTGCAGATGCTGAAGAATATCCGTAAGTGGTAAGTCTACCAAAATGGCACAAGTTGCCGGTTGAAGGTGAACAAGATCCCACGAATCGGTGCCTTGGTTCCTCGTTGAACACAAAATCTACCGTGGACACGCCCATGGCTAGCACAGTGGGTCATGTAGCCCCAATATTGCCTTTTTACCAAATGATAACAAAAAACAGAAAAAAGCACAACACACAACAGCCAACAACACAACAATGGTACTCAGTTTCAGTATAAGAACAACTAAATTAAACAAAAGAACTCTAATAAAAAGAGAACATTAAACTATAACCTACAAATGTTACAGTTGTTGGCAACTAGGCACATTACTATAAATTACACCCAACGAGATGAGAGGTATCGTCCAGCCTCTTAAGGGAACAGGGAAGAAAAAAGAATTACATCAACCACCACAGGAAGTGCAAACATACCTGGAACAGGTGCACCAGGAACAGCGGAAGCACCCGGTGGTGCCATGTCAAAACCACTTGTTCTTTTGCTGTAGAGAATAAAAATCAACCAGTTACAGACAAAAAATAATTAGGTAGGAATGAGTAAATGAAAATGAGATCACGGATTGGAAATTTTATTAAGTTACCCCTTCGAAAATTACAACAGAAGCTCCATTCAATAATGGACCGTAAGTAACATAGCTATGTCCAGTAATCCAACCACAATCAGCAGTACACCTGAAAAAAGAATATATTGCAAGCTCCTAATGAATCCGATTGCAGAAAGGGAGTTCTGAAATCTATGCTCAACATTCAGTACATATGGCCAGAATTGGAAATATACCAGTATATATCTGACGGTTTATAGTCAAAGGCATATTTGAATGTAGTTGCAGTGTATACCATGTATCCCCCAGTTGTATGCAGAACACCCTGCATGTAAGGATGTTAGTATTCAAAAAACAGAAAAGAAACAAAGGAAACTCCAATTTTGTATGCAGAACACCCTGCATGTAAGGATGTTAGTCAGCAGAAAGAGTGGATCTTCTGCATCAACCCACTCTACTTCACATGTTGTTGGATATTTGGGGACTATATCCTGAAAGACAATCCTTGAGAGTCAAGGAAAGGAAATAATGGTTGCCAAGATGTGAAAGCATATTCAACTGATCAATGGTTTTTTAGTAATCATGGCTGTGAGAAAACAAGGGAATCTTGTGTGATCCTCCATGTTATCAACACTTTTATCCAATGAAATAAGGGAATGCTCTCTCTTTTGTTTTCATGTCCAAGTAAAAAACGAAAATGCGAACAGCCATTCATAAAGAAGAAAAGGATATATACAGACATGTTTTTGTACAATAACAGAAAATGACAAACAGTTCCTAGATAGGTGCATGCCACCATATGTTCAAGGCATTGGGTTAGAAACACAAGACTAGCAATTTCTAAGGACATGCTAACATAAATTGAAATAATTTTTTTTTTCCAACCTGTTTGTCCTCTGCAAGGCCCATTTGGATGCTCGTAAGTGACGAATAAAGCTGCTGTGAAACAGCACCTACACCAGTTTCTCCAAAAGACACCCTGCAAAGAGTAGAAATCAAGCTGAATGTTAATTAACTTCTTAGACCAATTTCTATCATTATTTGAGGATGAGAGAAATCACTCAAAATTTTAAACTAAGCTATAAAAGAATTTACAGCCAGACAGAAGCATTACAAAAACAGCTAAAAGGTCAGATAGAAGCCACATCAACAGAGCAGCAGCAGCAGGAACAACAGCTATTACTGCCAGACAGCTATCATCGGGCGATCATCGGGCGATCATCGGGCGATCAAAGGTCGTACATAGGTTTAGAGCACCTCATAGGCAGTCACAGAGCAGCATCAGACTTGAACTCTCAGTCAGAGCACCTCATAGGCAGTCACAGAAGAGCACAAGAAGAGCTTAAAAATATTAAGTGGTATCCAGCTTAATATAAAAAATGTGAAATCTGAGCTGAAACAAAACTAGTAAACCTCACAAGATCTTAATATTCATGAAGTTAAAGAGAAAATAATTGAAAGGGCATCAAAATTAGAACTTGCAAAGGAACCCCATACCAAAGATTGAATCAAAATACCTCAAAGTAAAGAAGATCAAATATGCACAAACACTAATCCATAACACCATTCTGGTACCTTATCTACACTCAGCAATTCCACGCCTTGAGAAAGGCCTAAATCATGAATAACTACTCGGAGAAATGAAGTCAGTTTGACAGGTTCAAGTATGATACAGAGGAATAAAAAAATGGTTTGCATTAAGAATCTTACCTGACATTCTAACATAAACCATACCTCAATACCCGACTCCGGAGCTGCATTTATACTAAATTTGAAGCATACCTCAATACCTGCCTCCGATCATTAGTTGATTTAGTCCCGAATTTCATACTCAAATTGAAGCTGAGGTAGAAAGGCTTGAACATAACCATGCAAGCATAGTCAGCAGCTACATACCCATGCACGCATACCCAATTGTAAGTACTTGAACAACAAGACTAATCATTGTCAAAATGACCAAATGCATTTAAAAGGTAAAAAAATCTCTATAGCAAAATTGAACCTGTGATTCCAACTGCTGATTTGTCTCCAATCTTCAGATGGTGTCCTGATTTCCTTTTGCAATTTGTCTCTCTCATCATGAATGTTGAAGCTAAGCGCTTAATAAAACACTCTAAACATTTTGGAGAAATCTCCTCATATTATTCCAACCAATCTCCTCATATCTATCTCTCAAAACTCCCTAAAAACTATGTAGATGAATACAACTCCCTATAATGCAAAATCAATTGACATTTGAAGCAGTGAAACATCTTATTATGCAATACATAAACTAACATTTAATAGTATTCTACAACATTACGCAACAACAACATTACAACATAACGCAACAGCATTACAGCATTAACAACAACATTACATGTGCATCATTAACAACAACGGTAACAACATTACAAAATAACATTTCAACATTAACATTCATATAACATACGTACATATGCAATGAATACAAGTTGATCTACAAAAGTGGTAGTAGTTCAAGCATATATTCAGGAATTCAAGACCAAGAGAGATATTCATTCATGCATTCTAATATATATTACAAGTCTCTATCAATGCTTACCGAATCTCTAAATCATAACAACTTTGTCTGCTGGCCATGCTACTGTAGTACCGATGGCATCTTTAATAAATTCCAGCTCAGATGTAGGCTTCCAAAGAGATGCAGTAGGAACTTTTGGACTATCTACCCAAACTTTAATAGCATTAGGACCCAAGGGAACGTGATGAACTACCTGATTTGGATCACTTGAAACCCAACGTCCTTCAGCAACTACTTGTCCCGAACCAGTAACATCCAACAACTTGCAGTTTTTCTTTGAGCCCATGTTCACACTCTAACAACAAGTCAAACAGAACAAATACATTAAACTGAGTAATCACTTTACTAATAGATATATATTTACTTCAATTATGCATTAGTGTATGTAAATCACATTTAACTTACCAAACGATATGATGCATTTTCGACTTCCTGATTTTCAGGTACTTTTTCTAAAACAACTTTGTATGCCGGCCAAGCTATAGTAGAACCAACCACATCTTTAATGAATGTCATACTAGATGTAGGCCTCCATAAAAATGCGTTAGGGTTTTTTGACATATCTACCCAAACACTCATGGCATTAGGTCCAAGAGGAATATCATTGATCAGTGTTTTTGGATCACTCGAATGCCAACGTCCTTCTGCCACTATTTCATCTTTTCCACTCCAATCAAACAATGAGCACTTGTTCGTTGAATTGTTGTCGTTGCTCTGTAAAGAAAGAATGTATAAAAACAGGAATCATATACACAATAATACAACTATTTAAAGTACACAAATACATTGTATAAATACCAAAGCAATCAATACTTATCTTACCAAAGGCGCATCAATATTATCTTGTTGAACTGAATCTTGATCAGGTTGCAAAATAACTCTATCGGCAGGCCATGCTATCGATTTACCTTGAGCTTGTTCTATACAAGTCATACTAGATGTAGGCCTCCATAGGAAAGCATCCGGTTTAGTTGGGATATCAACACGGACTTTGATTGCACTAGGACCCATAGGAATTTTATTGACCTCCACATTAGGATCCCTTGATATCACATGTCCTTCCGCAACAATTTCCTTTGTTCCACTCCAATCTAACAACTGGCATTTCTCTAGTGACTTCGTGTTGACACTCTGCAATTAATCAATTAAAATATTAGAATTGAAGCAAGTTTAGATTGAAGCTTAATGCGACAATTTTTAAAATAATTGTCGTACCACTGGAGATGTTTTGTCTTCTTCTCCACTTTGCTCGATCTAACAACACATCAAATAATTAAAAATAAAAAAATTCAACGACTAAGCAGAAATTTTAATTAATAAATGATCACAACATGTATCAAACTTGCCTTGTTTTTCAATAATGTGTTGACCAATTTCTCCAAATGTTGGATTTTCTCGTGCATGACAGTTTGTTGCTCTTGCATCTCCGTCGCATGTTTGTCCTTAGTTTGAAGGAATGTCAATTTGCTGATGGTCACTCCTCTTCCCATTCCTCTTAGTCGTCCAGGATGTTCATTTCCTAAGACTTTGGAAAGAGCATCATCAGTCACATTTGTTGTCGAGTTAGATGCACTTTCGGCTTCGATTAGCTTCTCCTATATAATTCAACACATATCATATCATAGTGTATGGTTTCAGAAACTATACAAAATTACACATAATGCAAAATTACAAATGACATTTCACTCACAATGGTTTCGGAAACTCCTGTATTTACTGGTTTACCGTCTTTTTTGGTGCGCGACTTAATCCACACTTGAACCCTAGAAACAGAAGATGGCTCGGTACTATTCTTTTTCTATCAGAAAAAAAAAATTGATATAAGGTCTTGAAAAATTAGTAATTGGACCTAAACAATATTTTGACACAACATAAGAATGCATATGAATATGAAAAGAGTATCACCATATCTTCTGCTAATCGAGCCAATCCTTTTCGGCTGCATGTGTGTGGGATTTGCTTACGCCTCATTGCTTTATACTTATCACTTACAGCCTGAAATTGTATTACTTTAGCATGATTTTAACTGAATTATAATGATTTACCATATAATATAATATTACAACTAGTTTTAAAACATACCTTAAATGATGGACTAGTTTTTGTCTTGATGAACTTTATCCACTCTGCTCTACTTTGAATGTTTTTAGGCTGAAGCGCAAGTCTTTCTTCTTCATTAGCTGCTTCTTTTATTTGGCTGACTAACCGTGATTTTGAGGCCCTCCATATACATCCCATCGATTTAAATACGATAGCCTTTTGCCATTCTGTGTCCAAATCGAATCTTGCCTGGAGTTTATATAAAATTATCACTAAGTAACTCAATACTGGTAATTTTACTGTAAGAGTTCTATCACAACTTGTGTATACTTAAATGTACATTTCATTGAATTGTAAGAGTTCATAATACCTGAATTGATCTCCACAAGATTACTTTTACGTCTTTACCAAGCTTCCTCCAATCGCATAATGTTACAGGTACGTGCTCTCGTACAAGTGGACCTAAAAAAGAAGACAAACTAATTGACCCCGCTCCACATGGATCACCTTTATCTGTAAATTCAACATGAACTCGACTTGCCGCCTCTACAGCAATATCTCTCATTTTGGTTGAACCCCTAGGTTTCTTAACTCCCATCGGGTCTACAATTAACTCTTGTGCATTTTTTTCGACCACTTCTTTGGACGCCGATGGTTGTATATGTTGGAGATTAGGTTCATGACTCTCATGTTGTTGGGTCAAAGTTTGTTGACATGCTTCTGGACCTTTTGAGACATTCTTATCCGTTCCTTCTAAGACCTTGGATGTTTTTCTGGGTATCAAAGTACGTTTCCTTTTGTGAGATAGGTCGTTCTTTTTGGCTTCATCAACCATTGTTGTTCACCTATCTAAGACAAAAAAGTTGATCATTTCAGTATATGTAATGCATTTATAAGCTTAATCATATAATGAAAACAAAACTGAATAGACAACATACGAAATATGTGTGTAAATAATATATAAAAACAAATAGACTTTTGATAAGCAGCCAAAACACAAGCTAAATAAAGATGAAGGTTAAGACCATATATTACACAAATATGCCCTCACAATAAAGATGAAGGTTAAGAACATTAATTACACAAATATGCCCTCACAATTCTCCCTCACATATCTAACTTCACCACTAGACTCCTCAATGTCCATGTCAACTTCTAGTGGTATTGAACCTTCTGCACTTTCGTCATCGGCCTCTAACTCATGGAAACCTCTTGGTGGTGCTTTCATTACAACATACCAATTAGAAGAATCATCTTCTCTTGAATAAAAGACTTGTTTTGCTTGAGATGCTAAAATATATGGATCTCTTGCAAATGATACTTGACTTTGATGGAGGTTCACGAGGGTTAATCCATCTTCAACTTTAACACCATTACCTTTGTTTGCCCAATGACACCTAAATACCGGAACGTAGAATACATGATAGTCTAGTAATATTATATCCGTCAATACTCCATAGTAAGTAACCCAATCAAACACTTGTGCAGTATCTTTTGCGCTTGCCCTACACATGCTGGTTGCCTCATACATAATCCCACTATTTTGGGTTTCCCGGTCGACATCTTTTGTGTGAAAACGTTGCCCATTGATAATATACCCAGAAAAAGACAATGCACTATTCCGTGGACCATATGCAATCCATTTCAATGTGTCCGAGTCATCTTTTGAATCAATAGGAATCTGTTGAAGTATAGAAATGAAATTAAGAGATAAAAAGTAAGTAGTTATAAAATTAAACACAAACTAAGGTAATAAAAACTTGGAAGATTTAAGCTCACCTTATTTTTTATCCATTCTGCAAATTTTTCAGTATGTTTATTCCAAAGTAAGGTTGCATCGCGTGTAAGACGTTTGTTTGATTCTTGTAAAACCTCCAAGTGCATGCTAGTAGGAGAGAAAACTGAATAAGTAAAATGGTTATGGTGTACCGATAGAGATCTAAGATCTGTGAATTTCATTTTACTTACTCTAAATATGTATCCACCACCGCTGTATTCATCAACACAACTTGATGTGCAAGTTTTTTTTCTCTATCGGTTAGTGTGATCGATGTGGCTCTAGAAATTGGACGGCCTTCCAAAATAACTTCATTTGCAAAATCAGTATTGCGAACTTCTTTTTCCTCCACTTGTATTGTATTTTTCAAAAATTCGCTACAAAAACTTATGCACTCTTCTGCAAGATATGATTCGGCGATACACCCCTCTGGCCGTGCAGGATTCCTAACGTAATCTTTCAGCGTTTTCATATATCTGTACATAAATAACTTATAAGTTATTCAATATATTAAGGTGCAAACAGAACTATTCGGACTTAAAAAAAAAAGGAATGATTCCTTACCTCTCAAAGGGATACATCCAACGAAAATGAACAGGTCCACATAATCTAGCTTCTCTTCCTAGATGAACCATTAAGTGTACCATAATATCAAAAAAAGAAGGTGGAAAAAACCTTTCAAGCATGCATACAGTTTCAATGACGTCTTCCTCCAATATTTCTAATTTCTCTCTATCTATAACACGCTGACACAACCTATTGAAGAATGCACATAACCGAAGTACTGCATTTCTAGGCCCTTTTGGAAGTAATCCTCGTAAAGCAACCGGCAACAACTGTTGCATTAGAACGTGATAATCATGTGACTTCAGGCCAATGACCTTGCATTCCTCACAAGATACACATCGCCCAATGTTTGAACAATAGCCATCAGCTCCCTTGAAGTCATATAATCTCTTGCAAAATTTCTTCTTTTCAGACCTTGAAAATGTCCATGGAGCAGGTGGAAGGTATATTCTGCTTCCATGAGGTTGTGGATGCATGTCCTTCCGTATTTGCATATCATGTAAGTCCTTACGAGCATTAACCCCATCTTTTGACTTTCCACAATGCAACATTGTGCCTATAATGCTTTCACAAACATTTTTTTCGACATGCATTACGTCTAAATTATGACGTAATGGAAGTTCCTACAGAAACATGAACGTAACCATTAATACTTATTTTTTTAGACCATTAGTGAATATAAAAAAAACTAAGCGATTAAAGACCTAAAAACTAACCTCCCAATATGGTAAATCGAAAAAGATTGACCTTTTCTTCCACCTTGATAGCTCATCATGATCATCATCATCGTCATTGCCATCAACATCGTCATCACCATTATCATCAGCATCAACATCTTTAGCATTATCATTTCTCTTTCTTTTTTTCTTATGACATTTTCCAAAATCATTTGGAAAATTCTTAAGAGCAATAGAAATGTTCCGACCAGACAAGATTCTAGGCTTCCTTCCATGTTCCACATTGTTATCAAACCAAGCCTTCTTTCCTCGATATTCATGTGTGGGTGACAGAAATTTTCTATGACCCATGTATGCAAATTTCTTACTGTGCGTTAACCATCTGTAGTGCGTATTTTTGCCACAAATAGGACATGCCTTTTTACCTTTTGTACAACATCCAGCGAGGTTTCCATATGCTGGAAAATCACTTATGGTCCATAGCAAAAGTGCTTTGAGATTAAAAATATTTTCACCAAACGCATCATATGCCTCCACTCCATTGTGCCACAAATGTTGCAAGTCTTCTATAAGTGGCTGTAAGTAGACGTCTATGTCATTTCCAGGTTGCTTTGGACCCGGAATCAATAGCGTTAACATGATATTCTCTTTCTTCATGCACAACGCAGGAGGCAAATTGTAGTTAACTAGCATCACTGGCCAACAACTGTATTTAGAGCTTAACATGGAAAAAGGATTAAAACCATCAGTAGAAAGACCAAGTCTGAGATTGCGTGGATCAGCTGCAAATGATTCCCATTTATCATTAACCAATTCCCATGTTACAGAATCAACAGGGTGCCGCATTTTTCCATCTGTGCTTTTATTATTGAAATGCCACCTTAAATCTGCAGCCATTTTTTCAGACCTAAACATCCTTTTGAATCTTGAAATTATAGGAAAGTACCTCAAAACTTTAACTGGAATACCTTTTCTAATCTCTTTGGTCCTCTTATTTTTCTTCCATCTTGAAGCACCACATTTAGGACAATTGTCCAAGTCTTATCATTCTCACAGGCATGAATCTTTTCATAACTAATCTCAAATGACTTGAGAAACTTTTTAACCGAGTAAAATGACTTCAAAAGTACATTGTCTTGTGGAAGCATGTCTGCCAATATCTCAAGAAGCTCACTAAAACTTTTATTGGACCATCCACTTTGAGTTTTAAGTCGATATAAAGCTACAATGGCTGATAGCTTGTTGTAATTTGAACAGTTCGGGTACAAAGGGGTTTCTGCATCTTTTAGTTTTTCTATAAAATCATCAGCATTTATGGATTTAGTAGGCTCAATGTAGTCTTCATTAACCAACTCAGTAGGCTTCAAATATTCTTCATCAAAAAAGTGGGCAGCTCTATATAAGTTATATGTCTCGTCGTTCCACATTTTTTTAGGAATAAAATCACCATTCATAATTATCTTCTCCCCATGCTCATACCAATCTTTACTTTGTTTGTACTTCGCATCCATTCCCCTTATAACCAAATGTTCAACAACAGTACTGCCACATTGATGCTCTAGATTGCGAGAATCTACGCAAGGGCATAATATCATTTTAGGATTTCCCAAGTTGTTTGTAACCATTTTCACAAAATTCCATGCTCCTTTCTCGTACTCAGGATCAGCTCTATGACAAAAAAGACAAGAAAAATATATTGCTCTAAGACCTCAGACATTTCTAATTCTATAATAAATATCTAACTACGCACAACTAAATTTGTACCTGTGCAGACCCACCCAACCTTTATCCAGCATCATATTTTCTTGTAGTACTCAGCCCAACAAATTCTAAAATTCAAACAAATAACTACTTAAATCTTCATGGGGTAATTGAAAGTTTCATATATATATATATATATATAAGCAGTACTTGAATGGAAGTCCAATGTCATACTAAATACATATTCATATCCGTTCTGAAAGCATTACAAACTGGCAGCATAAATGTTAAACGTAAACACAAAAATTAAAATCACACAATGCTACAACATAAATGTGATGAAGGGGTTCAAATTGGATAAATTTTGGCCTTTTCACCTAACCAGACCATCACTTGCTTACAAAATTGAAATCTCCCCTCGCATTATCTATATCTTTTGTAGGCCAAACTTCTTTTATTTATATCTTATATATGGTCCCTAGTTCTACACTGAGATTTCGATCACTCTCGTTCCGTATCTTCAACTAATCCTGGGAGCATTGGTTTTGCTACTATGGAACCTCGTATACAGTTATATTTCTTGCTTGGGCTTACCTATTCTTGTGTCACACCCTTCCTTCTCCCTTTCATTGTTGTCTTCTTTGGTTTGGCTTATTTGGTTTTCTGGCATCAGGTATGCTAGGCTGTGAGCTTATTTCTTCTTTCAATTACTTATTTTACATCAACATCTTGAAAAAAAACCAACTTTAGTGTTAACCAACTACATCATGATTGCTAGTGAAATATCAAGAATTACTTGTATAATGCTTTACATGCCAATGCTTCTAGTTTATCCTCTTTTAAGTTCAGCTAGAGCTCCCATCACACTACTTCAAACATTTGTCTTTTGTTTTTTGCTAGATAATTAATGTGTATGACCAAAAATATGAGAGTGGAGCTTCATTCTGGCCAGATGTGCATCGACGAGTAATTATTGGGATGATTATAGCACAACTTCTCCTGCTGGGGTTGATGACTACAAAAAGTGCCAAGTATTCAACACCATTGCTCATTGTACTTCCTGTCTTGACCATCTGGTTCCATAGATTATGCAAAGGCCAGTTTGAATCAGCATTCGTGAAGTTTCCTCTGCAGGTTAGTAGCAAATCCTTGTCATTGTCCATGCACTACCATGTTTCGATTGATGGCACATTTGTGTGGTCATTAGAAGTAGTCAGTGAATGGTTCTTATATGGTTATAATCACAGGAAGCAATGGTGAAGGACACATTGGAGCGAGCAACTTAGCCAAACTTGAATTTGAAAAACTATCTCCAGGACGCTTATGTTCATCCCGTATTCAAGGGTGATGACTTTGACAGAACAGTGGCTCTTGATGAGGAGGAAAACAATCCATTAGTTCCTACCAAGAGGATCTCTAACAGAAGTACACCCAATCTAAGCGAACCAGAATCTAGTACGGGCCTAAATAATGTTTAACCCTTACATTCCCACTGTAACATCTTCTCTTAAGGATTCTAACTTGTATATTGATTCTTGTAAACACTAGGATGAAAATACTGAAGCAGATAATATCGGGGTTGGTGAAATGTATCTGCTGCATGATGGTAGTTTCCCTTGCAAAGTTACAAATGCTTGTCACTGTAATTGTTCTTTCAAGCAAGAAAGTTATTTTTAGCATAGTGTGTGAGAGGGCATATTTAGTCGGGATCAATGACAGGTAGACCCTTGGAACTGTTTTCCTCGTATTACAAAAATGAATTAAAGCTCTAATACTAGAAATCTAGAGTGTAGTAGCCATGATTGGATGAGACATGCCAAACAAATTCTTGATAAAAAAGAAAAGGCTAATTTACGGATATCACCGGCACACAGATTAAAAGCTATTTACGATGGGGAAGCATATACACGTGTCAGATTGCCAGAGCTTCATGGTTCCTGTGCAATTTGGATAGGTATCAATTGATCATACCAAATCATACAACCAGATTTCCGTGGTTCGTTTATTTAACTCAATAATATTATTGATTTGCAAAGTTACTCTGCCTGGCCTCAGTTTTTCAAAGTTATGAGTAACCCTAGAAAAGACCACTAGATTAGCGAGTACTCAATGTCCATACTAATTAACAAAAGAAAAAAAATATATTGAAATTGCAAAGCAATTACTCATAATGTGTCTTGATCCTCAATGTCTTGAGCTCATTACCTCCGCGCTGTCACATTCGCACTCATTCTTATCTCCATAATCACACTTTGTCAGGATTAACCAATGTTATATTTGATTTTGATACACTGAGCAATATGAACACAAGTTTGGGTTGATGAGCAAGCAACTTTTAAGCGGTAAAAATGACATAAAAACAAGAAGTTAAGCAAAAGTTGAATAATTTTTAAAATGTAAAGATCACACGTGAGACGCATGACAGTAAAACGCATGGACCAAAAGAAGATGCCCCCATCGGCTACTTTGTTCTCAAAAATACTATTTTTACAGAATTATTCCTCATCTTCCCCACCTTACTTTCTCTGATTAAAATGCTCTTTATAAGTAAATTTTTGAATCCTATGAGTTGAAACCCCTAAGAAAGCCAAAGATGAGAATTGGGAGGATGAAGGTTTTGCTCTTTCTTGCTTGGAGGAATTTTAACTTTAATGGTGGAGATGAAAAAAGAGATAGGAACTTTGGATTTTAAAGCTTTTTTTAGTGGCCTTCTGCAGCCCTTTTGGTTGCAACAACAAACATGCTCATGAGGTTCATGCAAAGAGAGAATGTAAAATGTAGGTCCTGATCACTAAAGGAGTCTAAAGTTGGAATCATTCTGCTGATTTAGTCGATATGTATGATATTAAGACCTTACTCCCTAAAGCGTTGCAGGGTATGTACTTGTATAAAAGTAAGAATTACGTGTTTATGAGGAATTACTCATGTTTTCTCCTAAATGGTGTACATGGTTAGAAACTTTAAAATGGTATTATTACGAACAAGAACTCTAAACTAACAATAAAAGGTAAAGCTAAATTGGAAAATTGATCCATTTGACACCCTCACTCACAAACAATGTTTTCTTTTTGTGATAATAATAATAAGATATCTATATATTACTATTAAACAGAAACAAGAAGAGGAAGGCTCGCGTCCAAGTTCATGGCCCCTCTTGAGACACGAGACTGAAAAATAGTGCTTAATCTAGATACTTTTTACATTCTTAAGCTTACAACCACTAATTACACTAATTCCATAGTCCTGCACTTGCAAAAGGCCCGCCTGAAAAACACCAGCTCAAAGCTTATCATCCTACTGATCAAACCATACAGGTCCAACAAAAACATTTGGGACTCACTTCGTTTGAGAGAAGCTATGGTCTATTGAAAGGAAGATAGTCTCTAAATCAATTTTTCATTAAAAAAAAAATCATCTGACAAATCAAAATGAGCACAACCAGAGGAAAATAGCTTGCAGAGGTTGGGTAGGATTGATAAATAGCTTGCTCCACATGAAAATGCACCCAACAATTATACTCTCAATCAGAATGAGAAAGAAACATATAACCCTAAGAAATTTCAAGAAAAATGCAGGAATTTTACTCAAAATGAAGAACTACACAACTCAACCAAATTAATACTCTAATAAGGAAATCAAAGAGGAAAGGGAAAAAATTTCAATTCGAGAATTACCTATCTGAAAAATTGATCCTTCAATCAACCAAAACTGATACAAATACTGATCCTTCAAAGCCTTCCAAACACTTCCACAATTACTTCATGAACTGATATAAATCACTTCATAAACTGATACAAAAAATGATACAAATTAAAAATCGTTAGGGTTTGCGGTGAAAGCAAAGCAGGAGAGAGTGAGTGTGTTGAGAATCAGATACCAACCTGAAACGGAGAGCGACAGCTAGTACGGCGATGAGTACAACACATTCGAGAGGGAGAAACAGAACGGAGAGGGAGAGCGATCGGAGAGGGACAGCAGAACGGAGAGGGAGAGGGAGAGCGATCGGAGAGGGAGAGGGAGAACGATCGGAGAGGGTGAGCTGAATGCAGAGGGAGAGCAGAATGCAGAGGGAGAGGGAGACAGATCGAGCGGGATTCTTCTTCCTTGCTTCCCTCTTCTTTGTTAGCTTTTAGTTTTTTCTTTCGATTTGCGCGGGATAGTTGGCGCCCAGCGAAATCAATCCCGCGCCTTCATCACATTTCATTTAGCGCACAAAAATTGGATATTGATAGCTGTTTTACTGTTTCAATAGAATTTTATAGCTGTTTGGTAAAAACCGCTATTCTCAAAAGCTATTAATGTTCATTTTTGTTGTAGTGTACCGAACATCTCGGGTTAAGTCCGAAGATGGGGCCCCTTCTAGGAAGAGGAAGGTTGCTGGGGCCAAAGCTTCTGTTATGTCTGACTTAGAGTCGTCTGAGATGTTTAGTTCTTTCATGAGTTCGAAGAGGTTTTGTGTTTGAACTAGGTGGCCTTCAGCACGACCCACTCCAGTGAGAGAAAAATGCGAGTATGATCGGCCCGTACGGGCGGAGACTGATGTATCCGGCTGGGAGAAGGATTAACTGCGATTTGCAGGGGTTGAAGACAGGTCGAATCTTAGTGATGCGCAGGCTGAATCTTTGAATGAACGGCTGGTGCATATTGCAATGGCGGCTTTTGCTGGTACTGATTTGCGCAAAACTGTTCCAATAGAAGGTTATTGTGAAGATCCTATTGAGTTTGTGGAATCTGATCATCCCATTGGTGTGCTATCTGATAGTGGTCGTGGTGGCATAGGCCAAGTTTCATGTAGTCCGCATTGTTCACCGTCGCGTTCTAGCCCACAGCTCGAAGTGTTAGAGGGTCCTTTGGATAATTTGCTTCCTCCTCTCCCTTCGGATCCTGTCAAGCTGTCTCGCACTAAAGGGTTGGATGTTCGTGACAAGGGAAAGGTCACGAAGGAGAGCCTGGGAACAGTGGCAACTGTGAAGGGAGGTATAGATGTGATTCCTTATCCAAGAAAGCTTCATTCGAATGCAAGGATAAGCCTGCTTGCACCAGACTTGGTAAGGATGAGCACTTAGGTCTGGCACCAAGAGGTTGATGTGCAGTATGCTTCGAGGAACCAGATAAGCAGGCGTCACAACTTGCTAATGTATTGCACTCCAAAACCCGAAAAGGACATGTTAGAAGGGTGTATGGATAAGGGTTTAAAGTACCTTATGCTGGGTTTGTCTCACTTGAGCCAAGTGGTCGTAAATTAGTTCGGGACTGACTAGGCTCCCACCTTCCAAACCATCTACACCCACGCGGTTGGGGTTACAGGTCTGGGCTTTGATCATAAGCTTTCATTGCCAGTCATCACCAGCTAGGCTTACTTGATTAAGTTCGATGATCATTGACCACGAAGAGGGCAACGATCCATGGTGAGTCATCGTCACCAGGCGTGATAGCGCTGATTAGACTCCCATTTCCTAAACCATCAGGATCCACTTTGGGCGGACTAGGTGTCGGGATGTACCAGAAGCCGTCGTCATCAGCCTTGGCTGACTAAGCTTGCCTGTTTGAGGGCGTGCGAACCCATGTCCGCTAGTGTCGCGCATTGTGTGGACAACATTACTTTAAATTAAACAGTGATCTTTAGGTACGATCCACGTGTCAAAGCTGATTTAGATTTCTGATGCTCGTGCCAAGCATGTAGCAGAACACTGTTTGAATAGTGGACCGAGCCTATGGGCCCGCAGAGGAAGAGCTAGGATTTCCTGTATGGTTGCACTATGTGTACTACATAGCTCGCACGGTAACACATGTATGACATAAGCTGCGGGACGATTGAGTATCGGTTACTCCCATTCAATTGATGGAGTTGCGTGCAACCCCATTAATTGGACGAACAAGGCTTGCGCAGTTTCTTTGGAAATTGTCGTCTCTTCATTTCCCATACGATATTCAATGCTTGACAGTAATGTTGGGGTGCCTGTTTGGTGAACCATCATGTATATATAATGATGTTCTCCAATCGTTGTAGGCGCTATCTTTTGTAGAGCGTATCTCCTGTAATGTTTTTGCTTGAAGAAAATGCTTTGGGTTTTCCAAAAGCTGAAGGGGGTTATCCAACAATGGAGTCTTCAAATGTTCTAACATTTGCACTGATCAAGCACGATTATAGTCGTTGTTATGCAAGGTCACCTGTTCTAGGTGGGAACGTATTTGATCTATTGAGATCTCGTAATTTCTTTTCACATCGCGGAGAAGAAGTACACACTCTCTTCCAAGGGAAGTGTTTGTCGTTCATGTGCTGGTGCCTATCGTTGTTCTTGAATGTTTAATTTCAGAGATAGCACCAGCAGCCATTGTCTGAGCGTATTCCTTCACAGCTTCTCAATTAGTTCTGTCGCCTTGCTTTGCGTTTGAAGTCGGCATCCGATTTGGGGTGGAATTGGACATGGCCTCTCCGAGTGGGCCACCGGATCTTAGACGTTCTTGTCTTTCCTGCCACAGGAAGGTGCATGCATTCTGCGTCCATCTGATACTTGTCCCAAGTTCTTCTGGTTGATCAGATTGAGCTTGTGAGTTGGTCGTAAATTTTCGTGGTGCTTCTGGTTGTTGATTTTATACCACCTTAGACCATATTTGAGGGGTATGTCTGCGGAAGCGTTGAACATGATATTTTCATCCTGCTCTTGCTCATTTCAGTCTTTGCAGAGAGGTAGAGGAGTGGAGTCTTCTTCAGACCTTTACATAGTTAGATCATCTAAGCGAGTCTTTACTTCATGTCGCACTGAATTCATATGCTTTTTGTAGTATTTTGTATCCGCCTCAAGGCGTTTGTTGTTACATCTTTCCAGTAATCAATAGAATTTGTTTTCGCAATTCCTTCTTTATTTCTTAAATGATTGCATATCACATAAGTATTTAAGAACCAAAACTCTACATTGATTATGGAAAGGGAAATAAACAATTGAAAAAGACTAACTGTTGACGGAGAGAAATTGATCCTTTCTCTGGTGTGAACTTGGATGGCCTTTGAGGATCGTAGGTATCCTCAGCGAACTATCGAGTTTTGTTGGTGTTACAGAGATTACTGAAGAGTAAACCTTGTAGAGGGTTTATTCTCCGCGCTGACAGAAGGTTGGAGGGTTATGTTCCCGTTTTACTCGGCCTCTCCTTTTCGCTTGGATGCAGAGAAGATTGCTCTTGTACGGCTTGACTGTGGTGCTTCCGCCGTCATTCGACTTGGCCCTAGTTCAGTCTACTCCGTAAGACTCAGTTGGATCTGGGAGCACTATATTTGTTTCAGTGTAGCATAATGGCAACCTCGTGTCGTAGGTTGGTTTCCACGTATTGTCCCTTCGGAGCGGTTAGCGGTGTACTTAACGCACTGATGAAGGGTGAAGACTACTACTTCCATCTGGTGGAGTTATGGTCTTCCCAAGATAAGGTTGTAGGTTGATGGCGCGTCTACTACCATGAATTCCAGAAACAAGACCTTTCTTAGCTGCGACTCTCCCGCCACTATTGCTAACCTTATCTTTTCGATGGGGAAACATTTCTACCCGCTGAATCCAATTAGCGGGTAATTTGAGGACGTCAGGTTTTCCTCCTTGAGGTCCATACTGCGGAATGCATTGTAGAATAAGACGTTGAGCGAGCTTCCTGTGTTCACCAGAGCTCTCTTTACCCCCACCTTGCAATGGAGACCGAGATGACTAGGGCATCATTGTGCGGTGCTCGGACTCCTTTGAGGTCTTTGTCCATAAAGGTCAAGGTGAGAATGGGGCTTTGAATCCTTGAGTGACAGATGCGTCTGTCCTCATTCGCGTGTCTAGTAGAGTCCACATCTCTAGTAGATTCCTTATGCGGGACCTGTACAGTTGGTCTTCACTCGATCCGACTCGATCAAGGACATAGATTATCCCAGGAGTCCCCTTATTTATTTTTTAACCGACTCACGCCGATCACTGGTACGTTCTGGTCGCTTCTCATAGTTAAGGAATTCTTTTAGTTTGCCCTTGTGGATCAAGTACTCAAAGTATACCTCAGACTTTTGAAGTCGTATGTATCGTGGCCACCCCTGCTTGTGGTACGTGCAATACTTGCCGTTGTCACGCTTGGAGGGGCCTCTTCACTGCTTTGTGGGGCACTTCAGATCTTCCCAGTTTTTTATGGAGTTTATTACGTCCAGATCATGTGCCCCTCTGTGGAGGGGGTTCTAAGGGTCGAGCCTCTCTGCCGGCATGCTCAACGTTAGCCACCCAACCTCTTCTAGTCAAATGAGAACTAGCGGGGGCTTGGCTCTCCTGTGCTTGTTCTTTGCCATCCTTCGGAAACAGAGGCCCGTGTTGCTCCCGGTCTTCATTAGCAAGCGGTGGATTTTGTCGCGTGAGAGCCTCCACCGCTTTTCAATCTATTGTATTTGAGATGAAAACATATCTATTCGGGGGTCCGTCGTTGGTGCTGTCGGTGCATGGGCGTGAGTCTGCTGTCCGTGCATGATCGGGACTGCTGAAAGCGGCGCTACAGTGCCAGCCTGAGCATTTGACGTGTCCATTTGTTCTCCGTTGTTGCATGATCTAGTGGTCACCATCTTTCTAGGTTTTGAAGGGAGACAGTGCTAGTGATAAGTTAGGAACTTTGTTGTCCCCATGGACGGGGCCAAACAGTCATTTTCTACTCCCTGCTTTGACCTAGTCCCGCTGACCTGCACATGTAACACACTTGATCCACAGACCACCGTTGTGGTGGTCGATGGCACTCCGATGCTAAAGTTTGACATGGATCTGAGGAAGGTGTAATGCTATAAATAGGGAATTTATAGCGTACCTTTGCTTCCCAACCTCATGTTTTATTTATAGTGCAGGAGTCCTAGTTCTACCAAACCATTGAAGGGGTAGTTTAGGAAGGAGATCTTCGTGGAAATCCTTCTCTAATCAGGAGTTGTGTTGTAGGAGGAAGTTCCATGGTGGCCTTGTGCTCTTACATACGCGGGAGATAGTTCCCAATCCAAGAGCAATCTATAGAAGGAAGTTTCCCTGCCTGAAATGTACTCTGGTATTTGCTTCCTAATAGGAAGCAAAAAGCTGCTGTAATTGCCTGTCCGAAGCTGATCCTCGAGATACTTGCCTTAGTAGAACTTACGGGTATTGAGGATAGTTGTGAGACGTTTGGGCCTAGCATGTTGTAAGAATTTCGGTCCGTCGAGAGGACCAAATTAGGCGGGCATGGAACCGCTTAGGTCGGATCAGTGTTGGGCTAATGCTGGGGCCCGTATGTCCTTGAGATCATTATGACACGTTTAGGGCTAAGGGATGTGACCATTTTTGTGTATCATCAGGATCCATGAGTGTTATACTTGGTGAGAGTAAAGGGAAGTCTCATAACTTGCAAGATTCACATTCAGCTAACATATCATTATGGGATTTTTAAAGCCTCAAATTCCTCTTTATAAAGTTTCATAGTAGAATTTTCTTGGGTCAGATTATGAAACTTGTGGCTCAAATAGACTTAGTTCAAATTTTTATCAAACAGAGAAGCGTGCAGATCAACGCACATTTTTGTAATTCAAGGATCTGAGTACTCTTTTTTTGTTGATCAGTAGTGGGGTCAGTAACTGTAGAAGACACTAGCATATGAAACCAAATTTTCAAACTTTCATTCTCAGCTTGGGAAAGTCTCAAAGATTCTCTAGCCATAATGAAGGCTCTTAAAAGAAAGAAGAGTGCCTCGCCATGAAGCTCGGCAGATAAGCTCATTTGAAACTTGATGAAATCGCCTGATCTAAGGAGACGTTCAACGTAGTTAATTTACTCGGATTTGTTAGCTCGAATTTTTTATTTTTATTTTTTAATTTTTAATTTTTAATTTTTAATTTTTAATTTTTAATTTTTAATTTTTAATTTTTAATTTTTAATTTTTAATTTTTAATATTTATTATTTATTATTTATTATTTATTTATTATTTATTATTTTTAATTTTTAATTTTTAATTTTTAATTTTTAATTTTTAATTTTTAATTTTTAATTTTTAATTTTTAATTTTTAATTTTTAATTTTTAATTTTATTTTTATTTTTATTTTTTATTTTTTATTTTTTATTTTTTATTTATTTATTTATTTATTTATTTATTTATTTTTATTTTTTTATTTTTTTATTTATTTATTTTTATTTTTAGCATGTCAACTAAAGAAACACTATCCACATAACTGGATTCATCACCCTTGTTGTCAACCAACATCAGTTCAATCATTGAGGGTATGACTTGCATTAGGGGTGGGCACGGGACGGGATGGGACGAGATATACCCATCCCTATCCCATCCCGTTCATACGGGATCGGGATGGGACGGGATCAGCGTGCTAATCTGGAGAATACATTTTGAACATATTATCAACTAGAAGTCTAGAAGTCTGAAGTTCTAAAATACATAGAACATATACCGAATTACAAATTACAAATTTAATAAAAAAAAATTACTTGTACTTTGCTTGAATGTTCACTTTCCATCACCCTCCCCAGCTTCAAGAAGCTTGTCCACAAGCTTCAAGGGTACATGCAGTGCCCTGCTGCAACCAAGGAAATCAACTCACCTTCACCCTCCTGTTGTGGTACCCTCTATCCACCAACTCGTGTTCGCTCACCTAATCAAGCATAAATTTTCAATTTTGGGGAAATTGTGATGTAAGTGATCAGGTTGACTACAACCGAGCAACTGAGGGATGTATCTACAATTGGACTCTGCTGAAATAACTTTGGACAGGGTGTCAAATTGTTGTCTTCTTGTCAACACATTCTTGAAATTGAAGCTTGATTCAAGCCTTTTAGTAATATTCCAGGTCTGAGTTTACATTTCGTTTCCTGAGGTTTAGTGTGGATGTTAAGAGTGCGAAACTCAATGTCATATTCATTGATACCGCGTCCATTATGTCCCACAACATCAGCCTACCAAAAAAATCTAGTTCATAGTCTAATGACACAAAAGTGGTATACCGAACCAAAAGAATGACCGAATGTTTTATCAGAGAAAGGAGAACTGAGAAAGTGAGAAGTATTACAAATTTAGTAATTTACATATTAATCTAGAGATATGTGTGAGAGATTCATTGAGATGCTAAAAATGTTATATACATCAGTATATTTGTATGGGCATCCACAATTCTAAAATAAAAATATTAATAATTAATATTAATAAATTAGTTCGGGACGGGACGGAATTGGCAGGATTGAAAATCTTCATCCCATCCCATCCCATTCTAGATCGGGACGGGACGGGATCGGGATGAAATTATTCAATCCCATTAAGACCCGGAAAAATCGGGACGGGAATGGGATTGCGGGATGGGATGCCCACCCCTAACATGCATATCAACAAAGGCATTCAACGGGTAGAACAAAAAAGAATTCAAAGTGCAAAATAGTTTGTAAAAAACAAAGTCAGCAATACCATGAAGGTGGATGTTTCAATGGAAATGTTTTGCATAGATGGGAGTTGTTCACTAGCACAGGAGAAGGCCTAGTAAGGTTCTTCTGTGTGGAAAACGCTTTTTGTAGTGGTCCACAATGGAATATCCACTACAAATTTGTCTGAATTAGGCCTTTTCAGTTCATATCAGTAGAATCAACTTTGTTCTACTTCAAGATATCAGATTTTCGAGAAAACATAACATCTCTATGGCTAATGAACCTTTTGGTCGAGGAAGAATAGTGTTGGACATTGTCGATCTTTGGAAGAAGAGGAAGACTAGAAGGAGGGGACCAACATCCTTCAAACCCTTCTTTTTTGAAATAGATTCTTCAACAGTAGAAGAAACTTCAGGTCTCGCAGATGGCTCCCTTACGACCAAGGATGCCAGTCCAAGAAGTATTTATTTAAAAAAAATATTTCCTTCCCAACAGAGGATTCGACCTCAACCCTAACAGATTTCTTGGAATTTCACTTTGTTTTTAAAAGAACTCTCGGAAGAAGCCTTACCAATAGAAACATATATGTTAGCAAAATCAAGGACATTCTAATTTAATTTTTTGCGGGACTCCTCAGTGAAAGTACATTTTTTCTACTTTTAATTAAGAAGAAAAAAGAAAATTGGTTAGCCCAAAAGCAAGGGAAATGAAAGGCATTTGTAGGAGTAAAAAATAATCATTAGCCCAGCAGGATAAGAAAACCCAAAAATCTGGGTCATTCTCGAGAAGACTAAAAATTATTCACTAAAGATAAACAGCTCGAATCTGATACAAGTACAGAAATGCACGTCTGGGCCCATTGCAACTCGGTAAAACACTTTTTTCTTAGTAGAGGAATAATATTCGAAGCCAACCACTATGCTCAGTTGAGCACACAAACCTACATGAGACATCTCTCCGTCGAAACTTACCCGACCTCATCTACTTGACTCATCAAATGAGTTAGTGCCACATGGCAAAAATGAGTTTGTGGGCCACGTGGCACAAATGTGTTAGTGGGTCACATGACATAATTAACACCACTAACCCACTAATTTCCCAAAACACAGGATGTTATAACCATCTATAAGAAGTTACATCCATCAACAACTCCCAACCTGCCACACATCTCACTAACTCATAGAGAAACATAAAGAAACAAACATCTTTTTTCAAAATATTATTCTAATCTTGGCATCTGAATCTTCGTGGCAGGTACCACACCGGTGTCAAGAACTTTTTCTATCTTGATTGCTCCGCCTGTTCAACACGTGATTCGATGAAAATTTGCATCTACACATACCATACCAAGAAGATTTCCCTGTAATGCCAACTCTATATTATGGCTTTAAGCTTCGCACTTCAACTTTCTTTGATCATAATTCATGATACATCAAAATAAACTAATCATCACAGCCATACACGTGGTATAAAGACCCATCACAAGAATACAACGCCAAATCTATTATGTCAGCTCATAAAGCCCATGAAAAATAAGGCCAATTATAGACGTCCGGCTCACCACTAAGGTGACATAAACATGGCTCAAATTCAGTCCCAAACGAATCAGTGCCCAAGTCCAGGCCCGATATGGGTTCTCTCATAAAGAAGATGAACATTTCACCAAGAAAGAGCCGTGGAGGGAGTTACGCATCCACGAACGCATATCCATTAAGGAGGAGACTATTACAAGAAACATCTCCTTCTGTTGCGCCTCACATGCTTAAGTCACACAGAAAGTTAACCGCGACCATTCTAAACAATAAAGAGAACATTCGACACAGATATGCAACTTTAATTGAGTTTGTCTAGATTTACATCATTCTTCCAACAGAGTTATTGACTTAAGCATCGGAGTGCCTTCGGCCTCCAAAAAGGTGGTCCTTGGTAGTCTAACAGTTGTTTTGCCGGTCAAACTCACAGGAGGACGATTTTTGGACGCATCAGTTTGGTGTCGTCTGTGGGAAACGACAAGTTTTCCTTTCAAAAAAATTAAAATTCACAGTAACAAAGCTCACGAAGCTCGAGTGCAAGATCAATGGAATATTTTACAAATCTTCAACCTAACCACATGTTGCACAATACTGATCCAAAGACAGCCATTGAAATAACCATACCTACCAGAAGAGAGCTTCAATAGGTAATAGTTCAGACATCCCTAACATCATGGGGAATCCCCTCGAATCCCTGAGTGGAGATGCTTATGGCTCAGATGAACAGTGTGATCGAGACGATAGATAGGATCATCTGAGACCTGCAGGGCAACAACTTTCGAGAAGAAACCACCCAACTTAAGAGACACAGGGCTAACAAAAGCTCTAATTGCAATTAAGGAACATTCGAGAGCCTACAATTGAAAAAGCCCAAATACGGGAGAACATTCTCGACTCTGATAGCGAGTCGGAGTGAGATTCTTGAAGCTAAGGTAGGAAGAGAAGATGCCAAATGGCCGTCGAGGATGAGAGGAAATTCGGATAAGCGAAGCAAGAGCAGACACTGCCTCTTCCACAACGACTATGGCCACGATATCGAGGATTTTCGCATCCTAAGAAATGAAATTGAACGCCATTACAAAGAAGGACGACTCAGAGAGTTTGTCGAACTCAAGGGCAAAACAAACATTTTGAATGAGCAAGAAAAAGAAACAATCTACGTTTTGCATGGGATAGGCTGGAAAAAGAGCAATCCAATCGATCCAGGAAGTGCATAGTCAGAGATTTTCGCACAAATATCAAATTCCAGAAACCATCTGCACAACGTGCACAAACAATGCAAAGGACCCTAACCTTATCAAACGAAGAAGCTGATGGGGTTAATTTCCCACACAATGATGCTTTAGTGATTTCAATCATGTATTGATTGACACTGGCAGCTCGACCAACTTCTTATACCTAATAGCTTTCTGAAGGATGCAGTTCACTACCGAGATGCTCTCACCAAGCGATCAGTAGGTTTCAGTGGGGAGCAATGTAACCCACTGAGAATGATCCGACTATCAATTGAAGTAGGAGAGACAGGGAAGCAGTGAGTGTTAATGATAGACTTTCTCGTCGTCGATGCTCCTGCTACTTACAACATGCTACTCGGAAGACCATGGATACACAAGATGGGCGCAATATCCTCCGCTATGCACTAATGTGTAAAGTACCATACCGACAATGGCACTGGAAGAATAAAATGAGACCAACCAGCAGCCCCGAGAGTGTCATTTTGCTGCTATAAATACTCCCCACAAATAGCAATTACCGCAACGACTGGAAGAGTCTTCACAACAACCTGATGAAACGAGTTTGGATTCCACAAACGACAATATGGATCCAACCAGTCCACGAGATCGGCCCAACACCGGGCAACCGGAATAAGAAATGGTCGAGGTCTACTTAGACAATGAAGCAAAAAAGTTAGTCCGAATCAGCACAAAAATCCAACCTGAACTCGCTAAGGAGCTGATCCAACTGCTGAAAAATAACCAAGATTTTTTTGCAAGGACAATGAAGGACATGGTGGGAAGAGATCCATCCATCATCTCCTACAAATTGCAAGTGAATCCATATAGTAAACCAGTTCGACAAAAAAAAAGATCGGTGGCCCCGCACGCAATTGGGTAATAAACGAATAAGTGCACCGACTGCTCAGCGCATGAATGATAATAGAAGCTCATTACCCGGATATGTTGGCGAACACGGTACTAGTAAAGAAGAAGAACGGGAAATGGAGGGTATGCATGGATTACACCGACCTAAATAAAGCCTACCCCAAAAGCAATTTTCCACTTCCACGAATAGATCAAATAGTGGATGCAACCGCCGGGCACGAAATGTTGAGCCTCATGACCGCGTACTCTAGGTATAATCAAATACAAATGTACCCCTCAACCAAGAAAAACCATTTTTCATAACATAAAGGGATACGTACTGTTATCGAGTAATGCTGTTTTGGACTGAAGAATGCGAGAGCAACGTATCAACGACTAGTAAACATGATGTTTAGAGATCAGATATGCAAAATGATGGAGGTTTACATCGACGATATCCTTGTCAAAAGCTCACGCAGAACAGACCGTGTTACGGACCTCGAACATGCTTTCTCCCAGCTTCAGAAGTACAAAATAAAGCTAAACCTAGGAAAATACACCTTTAGAGTGGAGTTAAGGTAGTCAACCAGCGAGGAATTGAAGTAGATCCAAAACAGATACAAACACTTTTCAACATGCAATCACCGACAAACATAAAAGGTGTCCAAAGTCTTAATGGGAAGATAACAGCTTTGAACAGATTTATCTCCAAATCATTAGACAAGTTACTGCGCTTCTTCAAAATCTTGAAGAGGACTAAGACCTTCGAATGGAATGACGAATGCGAGAGAGCCTTTTAAAGCCTTAAGACTTACATGGGAAGCACGAAGCTGCTAACAAAATTGAACACAGTAGAGACGTTGTATCTATACCTATTAGTATCCAACCACGCGATGAGATCAACACTGATACGAGAAGAAAAGGGGGTGCAAAATCCAGTGTAACATTAGCAAAACACTCACGGAGGCAGATATCAACTATCCAGCCTTGGAAAAACTGGCGCTCGCTCTAATTGTGCCATCAAGAAAATTGCAACCATACTTCTAAACTCACTCAATCACGGTTATGACCGAACAATGGTAAAGTGGCCAATAAAGCTCGAACAATTCGACATCAATTATGCCCCTAGAACTGCTATCAAAACTCAGGCATTATCGGATTTCATCGCCGAGTTCACAGGAAGCAACAACCAACACGAGGACAATGAAAGTAAAATAGAACAACCTAAACCAATCCCTGAAGGATGGATCCGCCGCTGTGATGGGACGCCAAACGAGGCAGGAAGTAGCCACAAAGGATACTGCCTTATCATATTATCTCCTAGCCTATGGTATGGCTGGCACGACACCAAAAGTATTCTCAAGCTAAAAAAGAAAGAAAAAATGCTTATGGCAAAGCTTGATTAGTCCTGTACAACATAGAAGGCATCGCATTAGAAAAGACGATCAAATTTAGTTTTAATGCCTCCAATAACGAAGCCGAGTATGAAGCTGTGATAGCAGAGATGCAGTTGGCAAAACACCTGGGAATAAAGGACATTAGTGTCTTTACTAATTCCAGACTGGTGGTCAATAACTAAATGGCGAGTTCCAAGTAAAAGACGCCCGAATGAAAGCCTACCACCAGAAAACTACAGAGCTGATAAAAGGCTTTCGAAATGCTACCATCCAGCAATGCGCACGAACGAAAAATAAAAGAGCAAACGAGCTAGCAAAAAAATGATGCTGTCATTTTTTGCTCCCTGTTTTGACCTGTTGACCTTCACAAGTAGCACACGTGAGTCACAGACCACCGTTGTGGTGGTCGATAACACTCCGATGCTAAAAACAGACAATGATCTGAGGAAGTTGTAATGCTGTAACAAGGAATTTATAGCATACCTTAGCTTACCAACCTCATGTCTTATTTATAGTGCAAGGAGTCTTGGTTCCACCAATCCATCATAGGTGTAGTTTTGGAAGGAGATCTTCATGAAGATCATTATCTAATTAGTAGTCGTGCTGTAGGAAGGAAGTTTTCTGTTAGCCTTGTGCTCTTAGATACGCGGGAGATAGTTCCCAATGCGAGAGCAATCCGTATAAGGAAGATTCCCTGTGTGAAATGTACTCTGTCATTTGCTTCCTAGTTGGAAGCAAAGAGCAGCTGTAGTTGCCCGTCCGAAGCCGATCCTCGAGATACTTGCTTTAGTAGGACTTACGGGTATTGAGGGCAGTTGAGAGACATGTGGGCCTAGCGTGCTATGAGAGTTCGGGTTCGCCTGGTAGACTGAATTAAGCGGGCTTGGAACCGTTTGGGCCTGTTCAATGTTGAGTTGATCTGGGGCCCCGTATTTCCTCGAAATGACCATGACACGTGTGTGGCTTAGAGGTATGACCATTTTTATGTATCATCAGCTACTCCCCCCGAGTTAGTGGGCCATCATATCGGTCCTCTAAGTCATCTCTTGAAGGGATGTGCCGCTCATGATGATTGAGTCTGAATCGTTGCTTGAGCCGCACGCTGCATTAATGGAACATGCGTTGGTTTGGCGGAAAAGAGGCGGGAAATCAACATCTATTTAGGTCATCTGTAGTGTAGAGTCAGACTCTTCTGCTTTCTTTGCTTTTGAGAACATCACCTTGTCTGGAAAAAATTTGTTCATTTTCCTCATGGCCCAACAAAACCTTTTTGACTACGCAATCTTGGCTAAGGGTCTGGAGTTTTTCGAAGACAGGTTGTTGTCTGAATTTTTCCTCGCTGAGACCCGTGCGAAGTTTGGAGTTCTTGAGGACATGCCGTTGTATGTCCTGAAGGGTGACCAAACGCCAATGTCACATTCGGCCGATTTCATCTGATTGCATCGTGGGATTCTTCAGACCAGAGTGCGCATTCATATTCTGGACGTGATTTAGGAGTTCCTGGATCTTTTAGGGATTCCTCCGGCCCAATTGGGGCCTAATGGATATATGATCATCCTCATGATTCTACTCAGTGCCAAGGAGGCTGGTGTCATCGTGACTCTGCGGGTAATTCAGTTGCTGACTTCTCCTCGGCTAAAGGGTAACGCTATCTGTAAGATGATGTCGTCGACTTGCTTCGTTAATCTGCCTAATGACTTCAAGTTACGGCAGAAGTATTGTTTCTTAGCTCATGCGGTCTCGAAGTATTTTCAGTACAAGGGTCGTCCGCTCGAGCGACAATTCAGGCCGCTTCGTAAGTTCAACCCTTTTATTGTGACTTTGATATGATTGATAGCGGGCTAACTTATTATTGCTTCTGTATCTTTGCAAGAAGGTTTCCTACTACTCCTCTTACCTTAGAGGAGCAAAATACCATAGAGACATTTCATGACTTGCCAAGGAGGAACGAGGCCGATGTCATAAGAGTTTTCAACTTCATCCGTAGCAGGCTGTGGGACAACTGGCACATTTCCCCTAGTTGTACCAAACTTCGCAGTCAAGTAGTAAGATGGGGCCCCTTCAAGGAAGAGGAAGGCTACTGGGGCCAAAGCTTCGTTCTGTCTGATGTGGAGGATCCATCTGAAACGCTTACCTCCTTTGTTAGGAAGAAGTCCCATGTGAGAAGTGGGTCACCTTCGGCACAACCCGCTCCAATGAGAGAAGAGCGCGAGTCTGCTAGGCTTGTTGGGGTGGAGGCTGATGTTTCCTGCTTGGAAAAAGATTACCTGCGAGTTGCAGGAATTGTAGACAGGTCAAACCTTAGTGACGAAAATGTCAAAACTATGAATGACTGTCTGGTGCGGGTTGCAATAGCAGCTTCCGTTGGTGCTGATTCGCATGGGATCGTTCCTTTAGAAGGCTCTCGTGAAGATTTACCTAAGGTTGTAGAATTTGATAATCCCATTGTTGCTTTGTCTGAGAGTGGCCGCAGTACTGGCCATGTCTCTCATAGTCCGAATTGCTCACCGTCTCGCTCTAGGCCATAACTAGAAGTGTTGGAGGGTCACTTGGATAATTCGCTTCCTCTTCTCCCTCTGGATCCCATCGAGCCGTCTCTTACCAAAGGGACAACTATTAGTGACAAAGGGAAGGCCGCGGAGGAGAGCCTGAGGACGGTGGCAACCGTGAAGGGTGGCGCTAGCGTAATCCCTGATCCAGGAAAGCTTCATCTGGGTGCGCGGATAAGCCTGTTTGCACCGAACTTGTTGAAGATGGGTTCACAGGTCTGACACCAAGAGGTGGACGTAGAATATGCTTCGAGGAAGCATATAAGCAGGCATCACAGCTGGCTGATTGACCACGCTCCAAAACGCGAGAAGGATACCTTGGAAGGGTGTATGGATAATGGCTTGAAGTACCTTATGCTGGGTATGTCTCATTGGAGCGTGGTCGTCGCAGGGACGAAAGTCGAGGCAGCTCATGAGAGGGTATACACCTTGGAGCGTGTCTTCTCACACATGTAGGCGTTGTATTCTGATGCGCTTTATGAAATTGAGCAGCTAAAGAAGTAGGTTGCGGAGAAGAGGCTGGATCAGTCAACCGTGGCCGGTGAGACTCAGAGGGCTTGCTTGGAGAACCTTGAGCGTAACCTATTAGAAGTGGTGTCCGAGAGGGACGAACTTGAGCCGGATCAGTCAAGAAGGCGAGGCTGTGTTGGAAACTGCAACTAAGGCATGTTTTGAACTGCGGTGTCTTGCTGAAGAGAATGCTTTGAAGTAATCCAAATGGGCTGCTGAGAAGAAACAATTGGAATTCGATGTGGAGTTCTATGCTCGCGAGGCGAGAAAGGCTGAGGACCAGCTCGAATTGGGGTGACATGATCTTAGTGCTGTAAAGTGCAGTCTCAGGTCGACATGTTGACTGGCAAGTTGGAGCTACTGGAGTGTGAACTTGTTGTCGTGAAGGTGCGAAAGGAAGAACTTCTTCAGGAGCAAGGCAAGTGTGAGTTCTGCTGGGTTGTACATGGTCGGCTGGAGCCATTGGCACTGATGAAAGAGGAACATCTGGAGTGGGATCTTGGCCGCTATGAGAAGATGTCATATGTAGATTTGTCTATTACCTCTGCGTCATTGGATGAGGAAGACAGTATGGGCCCTGATACCCAGGCCGTGGCGTGTGTGAACGTTATTCCTGTTCCATCTTCCACTAGGCTTAGCTCTTCTGTTTCTGTACCTTCTCCTGATAGGGAGTAACCTTGGTGCGATTGTACCTCTTCTTATTTTGACCGTTAATGAAAACAGTTTTATCAGTTTCGTGCTTGTTGTCTCTATTGCCTGTTTTTCATTTTGCCTTGTCGTCTTGCTTTGGCATAGGCTGGTCGAATCAATAGTATGTTGACTGGTCTGTCTGTGATAGAGAGTTTGACAACTTTGTATTGTGAATGACTTAAGGTCGTTGCTGCGTAGTCATGTCTGATAGTGGCCATGTTGTGGACGGTCTAGCCTGGAGTTGACTTGCCCGAGCTATGTCTTGTCCCTAAGGTAAGCTGCTAAAATCTCACCTTGTTAGTCTGACCGATCGGCTGCAGCTGTTGCTATGGTCGAGTGTATGTATCAGAGTGTTCGTGTCGGGTCAAGCACTGTAAGCTCAAGTTGGCATCCTAAGTAGCTCTTATTTGGGGTCGTACAATCTCTTTATCAGCGTGAAAGGTCCTCGCTAATATTAGGATGTCAGTTCGTTTGAGCGTGAAGACGTTGACTCAACTAGATTCATGTTTGGCCACCAGGTTGAAAAGCAGTGGTCTCGTGGCAAGTCGTCGAAATCAGTTTAGTACTGACTAGGATCCCATCTTCCGAATCGTTTATGACCAAGTAAAGTGGGGTACATATTTGGGAAGTAAAAGTTTGCCGACTGGTCTGAAAAACAGGGGTCCCATGGCAAGCCGTCGGAATTAGTGCAGGACTAACTAGACTCCCACCTTTCGAACCATCTACACCCTCCCCATGCAGTGGGGGCTACGAATTTGAAAATGGAGTTTGGCGACCAGGCTGAAAAGCAGTGGTCTCGTGGCAAGCCATCAGAATCAACTCAGGACTGACTAGGCTCCCACTTTCTAAATTATCTACACCTGTGCGCAACTGACTACAAATTTGGGAGTGTTCGGCGGCCATGTGGAAAAGCAGTAGTCTTCTGGCAAGCCATCAGAATCAGTTCAGGACTGACTAGGCTCCCACTTTCCAAATTATCTACACCTGTGCGCACCCGGCTACAAATTTGGGAGTTTTCGACGGCCAAGCGAAAAAGCAGTGGTCTAATGGCAAGCCGTCGAAATCAGGTCATAGCTAAATGGGCTCCCACCTTCTAGCCTATCTACACTCTCACAGTGCGAGCTACAAGTCCAGGTTTGGTGAGTTGGCGGCCACAAAAAAAATAGTGGTCCCGTGGCGAACCATCGAAATCAGTTCGAGATTGACTAGCCTCTCACCTTATAGGCTATCTACACCCTCACAGTGGGGGCTACAAGTCCAGGTTTTGATCAGAAGCTTTTGTTGCTAGTTATCACATGCTAGGCTTACCTGATTAGGTTTGGCGATCATTGACCGCGAAGGGGGCAATGATCCCTGGCGAGTCATCGTCACTGGGCGTGATAGCGCTGATTAGACTCCCACTTCCTAAACTGTCGATTCCCACGCTAAGCGGACTAGGTGTCGAGTTGAACCAGAATTCGTTGTCATCAACTTTGGCCGACTGGGCTTGCTTGGTTTGAAAAGAGGTTTCGCCTACTAGGGTGCGTGCGAACCTAGTCCATCTACCCGGTGAATGGGGTGGATGAAATTACCTTAAATCAACTGGTGATCTGTAAGTATGATATGTATGTCAGGGTTGACTAGGATTTTTTGCGCTCGTGCCAAGCATATTGACGAAATACTATTTGAGTAATAAGCCGAGCTCATGGGCTCGCAAAGGAAGAGCTAGGGCATGGTGCACTGTGTATGGCGTAAATCGCGCGGTAACACGTGTACAGTGCAGGCTGCGTGACGGTTGAGTATTGGTTACACCCTCTCAATTGATGGGGTTTTGTGCAGCGCCATCATTTTGAATGACGTGGTTTGTGCAGTTTCCTTGGGAACCGTCATTTCCTCGTTTCCCATACTGTATTCAATGTTTGGCAGTTAATGCTGGAGTGTCCGTTTGATGAACCATCGTGTCTATATAATGGTGTTTTCCAATCGTTGTAGGCACTATCTTTCGCAGAGCTTATCTCTTGTAATGTTCTTGCTTGAAGAGAACGCTTTGGGTTTTTCAAAGGCTGAAAAAATGTTTTGGGTTTTCCAAAGGCTGAAGGCGGGTCTCCATTTATGGAGTCTCCAGACTTTCTGACATTTTCACTGATTAGGCATAGTGATAATTGCTATTATGTTAGGTCACCTGTTATGGGTGAGCATGTAGTTGATCCACTGAGGTCTAGTAATTTCTTCTCATATTGCGGAAAAGTAGTACGGATTTTCTACTAAGGGAGATGCCTTGGTGTTTCACCATACCACTTTGACCTTCATGTGCTCGAATCACGTTGCTAACCAATGGCTGATCGAAGTGTTAGTCGATGTGCGATGTCTCCGGATGTGGTAGCTCTCAGTCACACCTGCCATCGCATAAAGAAAAAATGGTCTCTCTTGATAGCATTATGAGACTATAACTGTGTCGCTGCTTGTGGCCATCCTCATTTGCCTTCTTCTAATCTATTTGAGGAAGTTAGAAGAGGGGTGGGATGTCTCTTGAGGAAATCAACAACTCGTTGTGAGGTCGACAATGCTGTAGGATGAGCACTTTTTCGGAGTGATTGACAGAGCAATCTGACTGCTCAGTCCTTTCAATGCTCAATCCTTTCAATCCCTTCTGCCACCCCGTACTTATCTTAGGAAGGGGTAGAGCGTATCTAGTTAATTTATCTTTGTTGTCACTTGCAAACTGCTCGCATCGGAGGGTTTGCAAGTTTTTGTCGGATGTTGTCCGTAGTAGAACTGTCTAAGCGAATTTTTTACTTCAGTTCGCACTATATTCAAGTGCTTGTAGAATTCGGTGTTTTGAATCTGCCTCCGGGCGTTCGTAATAAGTAGCCTTTGGTATCTGCCTCAAGGTATTTGTTCTTACATATTTCCAATAATCAATAGAGTTTATTTTCGTAATTATTTTTTATTTCTTAAATGATTGCAAATCATATAAATCTTTTAAGAACTAAAACTCAATATTGACCATGGAAAGGGAAACAAATAGCTTAAAACAGACTAATTGTTGAATGAGAGAAACTGATCCTAACTTTGGAGTGAATTTGGGTTGCTCTCGCGGATCATTCAGTGGACTGTCGGGGGATGTATTTCCGCTTACCATGGCCTTTTCGACTCATTGGGCGGAAGTGCTTATTGCTCATGTACTGCTCGAAAAGGATGTCTCTGCCGTATTTTGTCCTTTGTTTGTTCCATTGGTATCTCGACTTCAGGAACTCTTTCAGTTTTCCTTTGTGGATCCAGTACTCAACTTCATACCTCAAACTTTTGTAGTCATCGGTGTTGTGGCTGCCTTCCTTGTGGTACGCGCAGTACTTGCAGTTGTCGCGCTTGGTGGGGTCTCCGCGTGTCTTTGGGGGCTTCTTACGTTCCTCCCAGCTTTTCATTGATTTTAGTACGTCCGAAAGGTTAGCATTTAGGGTGTCACCGCTCTGGATCCAACGTAGTTGGACGATTTTTCCGGCCTGAATCGACCAGGGTCCAGCTTGCTGTCACCGCGCTTCCTTTTGTTTTGTTCCTCACCCTTGCGTTCTTTCCCTCCTTCTTGTCCCTGGGAGCGAAGAGCTTCTTCTCTCCTTCGGTTTCCCTCTTTACGGTCCTAGACTCTTCCAGGGTGATGTGTCTCTGGACGCTTTTGAGGAGCTCCACCGTGTCCAAAGTGGTCTCTAGGGTGAGGTCCTCGTAGAGCTTCCCCTCTTTGAGGCCCACAGTGAAGGGCGTCACGGCTGTATCGTCACTGCACCCGTCGACAAGGGTCGGCTCATTGATGAAGCATGTGACATACTCTTAGTGTATCTTGCTGGACCTCTATTTTAGGGAGAGTATGTAGTGCTGGCATTTTCAAAAATGTTTGCTCCTGACGAAACGCATTTTGAAGGAATCGATGGACATCGGCAGAAGGCTGTGGAACCACGTCAGTGCTGAGCTTTTCAGACTAGTAGGAAAGGTATTGCACATGACGGGCTCAGATCCTTATTTAAGGGCCATTACGTGTTGGTAATGGAGCAGGTGGTCGAAAGGATCGGTGGTCCTGTCATAGGAATCGAGCTTCAAAGGAGTGAACTTTCTCGGAAGGGCCTCATTCATGTTCCGATCTACAAATGGTGGGACGGAGAGGCGGTATAGTACGCAAAGGGGGTTCCCAGGGTTGAGCCTCTCTGCCCTGGCATTGAACTCAGCGTTATCCGCGCAACCTCTTTATTTCAATAAGAACTAGCGGGTGCTTGGCTCTTCCTGTGCTTGCTCCCTATCATCTTCTGGAGGCGGAGATCCGTGTTGTTCCTGGTCTTCATTAGTGGGTGGTGGATTTTGTAGCGTGAGAACCTCCATCGCCTTGGCGATCCGCTGTATTTGAGATGCCAGCGTATCGATTAAGGGATCCGCCGTTGCTACCGTCGGCGCGGGAGCGTGAGTTGGTTGCCCGTGCAAGGTAGGAGCTGCTGAAGGAGGTGGTATAGGGACAACCTGAGCGTTCGACGTGTCCCCTGGTTCTCCGTTGTTGCATGCCCTGGTGGTCACCATCTCTCTGTGTTTTGAAAGAAGACGATGCTTAGTGCAAATTTAAGAACTTTTTCATCCCCACAAACGGCGCCAAACTGATGTAGTCATTTGTTGCTCCCTGCTTTGACCTAGTTCCTGTTGACTTGTTGACCTGCACAAGTAGCACACGTGATCCACGGACCATCGTTGTGGTGGCCGATGGCACTCCGATGCTAAAGACAGAAAGGGATCTGAGGAAGGTGTAATGTTGTAACAGGGAATTGTTAGCGTACCTTAGCTTACCAACCTCATTTCTTATTTATAGTGCAAGGAGTCTTGGTTCTACTAGGCTATCGTAGGAGTAGTTTTGGAAGGAGATCTTCATGCAGATCATTATCTAATTAGGAGTCGTGTTGTAGAAGGAAGTTCCATGTTAGTCTTGTGCTCCTAGATACGCGGAAGATAGTTCCCAATGCGAGAGAAATCCGTATAAGGAAGATTCCCTGTGTGGAATGTACTCTAGCATTTGCTTCCTAGTTGGAAGCAAAGAGCAGCTGTAGCTGCCCGTCTGAAGTCGATCCTCGAGATACTTGCTTTAGTAGGACTTACGGGTATTGAGGACAGCTGTGAGACATGTGGGCCTAGCGTGCTATGAGAGTTTGGGTTTGCCTGGCGGACTGAATTGAGCGAGCTTGGAACCGCTTTGGCCTGTTCAGTGTTGAGCTTATGGTGGGGCCCATATTTCCTCGAGATCATCATGACACGTGTGTGGATTAGAGCTTTGACCATTTTTATGTATCATCAATAATGATAACCCACTCGTCACGACACAAGTAAGCTCCATACTCGAAAATCAATCAGAAGGAGCATGCGCTGTAAACCAAGGAACCAACTGGACAACTCCAATCCTGGCGTACATTTTAAACGGGGAGCTCCCAACAGATAAGATGGAAGCCAGGAAACTACGAAAATTGGGCAGCTAGATACACAATGATGACAAATTATACAAGAGGTCTGCCTCAAGTCCATTACTAAGGTGCCTTGCACCATGAGATGCCGAATATGTCCTGTAGGAAATATATCAAGGCAGATGTAGAAATCACCCAGGAGGAAGAACATTGGCCTACAAAGCTCTAACATTAGGTTATTATTGGCCAACGATGCAAGCAGGTGCTCAGAAGCTAGTTCGTAAATGCGACAAGTGTCAAAAATTTGCCCCATATACACCCATGCCGGGACAAAACCTTATCCCAATGAGCAGCCTCTGGCCATTCGCACAATGGAGAAAAGACATAGTAGGACCACTTCCAGCTTCCAATAAAAAAAGCTCCTCTTCGTCACAGTAGACTACTTCACCAAATGGGTCAAAGTAGAGCCCCTTACAAAGATAGGGGAAGCACAAGTCGAGAAATTTCTTTGGAAAGACATCATATGCAGATTCGGGATCCCAAGAGTAATCATCACGGACAATGGGAGACAGTTCGAAGGCAAAAAGGTTAGGGAATTGTGTGAGAACCTGAATATTCAGCAACATTTCTCTGCGTCAGCTCATTCGCAAGCAAATGGGCAGGCCAAGGTTACCAGCAGGATAATCTTGGAGGCAATCAAAAGAAGACTCGAGGCAGCGAAAGGACTATGGACATCTGAGTTACCCAGTGTCCTTTGGGCGTACATAACAACAAAATGAACTCCAACAGGAGAAACATCTTTCGCCCTCGCTTATGGGTCAGAAGCAATGATACTCGTAGAGGTCGGAATGCTAACATTCCAAACTGAAGAATTCCTCCCTGAGGACAATGTTGAAACATTAATAGTCGGGCTTGATCTCCTCGAAGAAAAATGAGAAGCAACCTCGATTAAAATGGCATCCTATCAACAACGCATGGCAGGATATTACAATAAGAATGTGCGAATCCAAACTTTTAACGTCGGAGACTGGGTGTTACAAAAAGTCCAACTAAACATGAAAGAGCTCGGCGCGGGCAAGCTGAACCCGAACTGGGAAGGACCATACCAGATAACAAAAATCAACAGACCAAGAACATACTAGCTGGCAGACAAAGAAGACGAAATGATACCTCGACCATGGAATGTAGAGCACTTGAAAAGATATTATCAACGAAGTCTTTTGCTTTCAATTTCGAAACAACAAGAATTTAATCAGGACAAAAATTTAGATTAAAACCAACTCGAGGGAACACTCAGCATGACTAGAATATCGAGCAAAACAAATCCATATGCTGGACGAACGAGTCAGATATAAAATAAAATAAAACTTCTAGCTAGATCAACCACGAAGTAATAAAGTACCAGGACATAAAAGTCGAGCTTTTACGTCAACTGTAATGTACGACACCGTAATTCAAATGAGAAACATGACTCTGTAAATTACAGCTTCCAAATGATTAGAATGTCGAGTATCAAAGCCACTCATAAAAATTCGGACAACCAAAATCGGAAATCTCCCAGAAGTATCATAAATAAAGCTAAACAAGCTAGACATATGGAACACAAAAATGCGAAATAATAAAATTTCCATTTATCTCCTAAAAAGGAGATTTTAAAAATAAGAAAACAACAACAACTAAGAAGAGGAATCAATGTTGTGAACAACGTCTTCAGGCAGCATAGGATCAATAGGCTCCTCGACATCCGGATCACCCGGCCCATTGAATCCAAAACAGCTTCTTCAACATCATCGACTTCCTACTCAGCAAAGCAATGGTATGGGGACATTTTCAAATCTTGCGTCTCCAGGAAGTCCAGGAAATCATGACGACCCTCGACCACTCACTTAAATCTGTGGCCTCCGTTACCTTCAGTTTCTCAGTAACAGTTGACAGCTCGGCTTAGGTTGACGCTAACTCTTTGTCAACATCGGCAAGTTTAGCAAAGACCGCTGATTTGGTCTCTACAAACTCGAAATTCAGCTCAATGATGCGAACAGTAGCAGCCTTAAGCTTGGCAGAACACTCGTCGACGGAACGAACAACAACGTCACGTTCGGCCTTTCAACCGGACAACTCTTTCTCAGCAACATCTAAACGAGAACGCAACCTGCCCAATTCCACCTCGGATGTCTCAAGGTCGGAAGCAAACACATCACACGTAGCCTCGAGATCACTCAACAACACTTGTGTAGAGTACACGACCCTCTCATGCTCCGTACAGTGCGCCTTAAACAAATCCAGTCGATGGAGAACATGGGAAAGGACCAGAATGTTTCATGAAAGCTTCCGCTCAACGTGCACAGCTTCATCGCGAGATGCCATACAATCCGACCCCATAACGGCTGCATAAGTGAGATGCGTCATCCCTTCCATAAGACGTTGGAGGCCATCGTCAATGTGACGACGTGGTTGACGCACGGGCATATGAGTTTTGTTAGCCAACCGCCCATGACAACCGCCAATAAGATTGCGAGCACTATCTTGCACATTAGCCTCGGAAGGCCAGAAAGTCTCACCAAGAACAGAAGAAGCGAGGGGAGACGTAGAAGAATAGCAGGAGTCCTGAAGTCCTAGCCACTACGGAAGAAACAGTAAGCTTGTGGTCTCGAGCATGGGCAGAGACTTGATCCTCTACTGATGGATCACACTCGAAGTCATCCAAGGTCTTAGTACCCTTCGGATTCTCCAATAGGCAAACACCTAACTGAAGCATTTTATTCTCGATAATGTGCGAATCGTCAATCGAGAGGCTGACAGAGTCCGGCAAGCCATAAGAAGCAACAAGCTTTTTCTCATGGTCATCCAGAGGACGAGAACCTTCCTTCTTACTTATCTCGATAACTCGGTTTACCTCCTTGTCCTCACAGGTAAAAGAATCATCCCCCGAACCACGACCTCTTTTTTGAAGAGAAGCAAGATGAGAAAGGGTCCTGATGGATTCAAAGACGGAGGAAGCAAGCCTTTTCCTCTTCGAAATACGGCCAGAACTGACAGCTGATACCTTGGAAGGGCTAGGAGGCCTAAGAACTTTCATTTTCTTAACAATTGAACCAGCGTTCCTAGGACCTTGAGCAAAGATAGAAGCGGGGACTCCTAGATCACCAGCACGCGCAACAGTAACCTCTGAAGCAAGGCCTGCCCTACCCATTGAAAGCAGACCACCACGGATAATTGCGTCCGTAGTAAGGAAATCTTCCACCGATACTCGGGGAAGATCACAAAACCAACAACAGAAATCTTGCTCTTCTAAAGACAGTGATAGCTCATCCTTATTAGGCTTCCAGAATGATCACATAATTTGATTCCCGCGAAACCTAAAGAGTTGGAAGAGAGAGAGGCATAGAACTAGGATCTCGACCAGCCCACATACTCCTCTCACAGGTCCTCAAAGCAGGGAGGAGAATGCAAGCGACACGTGTAACTAGGGTCCACACTAAACCCTACCAAAGAGTACAAAACCCTAACATTCATAGGGATACGAGTCGAAACAACCCTTGCCAAGGTTGAAATCATTATCTTCCAACCATTAGGGACCAGTTGAGCCGGAGAGATTCCAACCAAATCCAAGTACTCCTAGACGCTAATAGGAGCTGAAGCCTAAAATCGGAATGGAACATATCAGGATACAAAACAATGTATCTATGCTTAGGAAGACAAGGATTGTAACCATCTCCAGGGAGAACAATCTCCAGATCATTTGGCAACAAGTAGTCGTGACGAATGTTGTCCAGAGTCGTGCATGTTGCCCTCTTAGGGATAGAAAAAGTTTAGCAAGCACCAAAGGCATCGCCTCCCAAACCCTAGAGTTAGACATGACTACAGAACGAATGCAAGGAATCAAAAGGTTAACAATCAAAAAATGAGAATTTGTAGAAGGAAGCAGAGCATATACAAAGCTTTTCTTTTTTATAGGAATGGACAACAAAAGGTCTGCTCTTGGAGAACATGCAAAGTGTGACAATTGAATGGAATCCCAGAAATCGCGCCAAAACTAATAGCCAGATGGAACAACGAAGAGAAAACAACAGCGACAGATAGCAAGAACACTAACCAAGCCGTAATGTTGCAATTAAAAAACAAAACTTTCACACAGTTAGTGGATACTTGAACATACCCACTAACTAAGGGGGGAGTAGCTGATGATATATCAAAATAGATCGATCATCACGGCCGTACACGTGGCATAAAGACCCATAACGAGAATACATCGCCAAATCTATTGGGTCAACTCATAAAGCCCAGTAAGAAGGAGGCCAATTATAGAGGCTCAGACTAGGCCCACCATTGAGGAGACATAAACAGGGCCCGAATCTAGGCCCAAGCAAATCAGAGCCTCAGTTCAGGCACGATACGAGATTTCTCATAAAGAAGATGAACATTGCGCTAAGAAAGAGTCGTGGAGGGAGTTACGCCTCCATGAACACATCTCCATTAAGGATGGGATTGTTACAAGAAACATCTCCTTCTGTTGCGCCTCACATGCTTAAGTCACGCAGAGAGTTAACCACGACCATTATAAAAGGTAAAGAGAACATTCGACATAGGTATGCAACTTTAACTGAGTTTTGTCCAGATTTACATCATTCTTCCAATAGTTACTGAATTAAGCATTGGAGTACCTTCGGCTACCAAAAAGTTGGTCCTTTCACAGTCTAACAATTGTTTTGCAGATCAAACTTACAGAAAGACAATTTTTGCATGCATTAGTAATCCTCAACTTGAAAGTTGAAACTGTGATCTCTAACCTTGCGGATCTATTTGGTTGTTTTATGGTCACTTAGAGTGTGGCATGTTTGGTAGAAAGAGGAAAGCAAAGAGAAAAGGTTAAGTTGCAAAGACACTTCAATCCTTGGGTATCACACTGCTTGTATTATTCTCTTCCAAAAGACCTATATTTCTCTATTTCAAGAGAATAAGGAGATATGATTCCTATTTCATCTTGTGGAAAAAGCTATTGAGATAGGTTATATTTCATACAGCAGAATTTCATACAAGCAAGCAAACACACCCTTAGATTATAAGTTATAACAGTAAACTGAGACCATATTCATGGTGAAAAAAAAAATCAAGAACGAAAACTTGTATCTGATTTTATTTATTTATTTTCAAGAAGATTCAAACTTCAGAATGTTAAAACAAAATACAGCTCTAGGGCATTAAGTATTACCCATGGATTGATTAAAAAAATGTAAAATCAAATCATACATGGAAGGTCTGGTCTTCTAACCTAGTTACAAGTAAACTCGTTGTAGAACTAAACAACATACGAAGTGGACATAATTTCTCCTGAACCATATACCAAATTTTATTGAAGTTTGGGTCGCCACGTCTGGGTTGAAACTTTCTTTAGTTCTTTCTTTCTCTCTCTTCTCGTTTTTTTTCATCTTCAAACAGTTATGGGTCGATGGGAACACCTTTCCAAAAGTCATCCAAGTATTTCAAATCTCCGTACAACTCATCAATATCTGGTATTGGACCTGGTATCACAAACAACGACCTCACAACCTTATTTTCTTCTTGTTTCAAAGAAGAAGATCTCTTTGACATTGGACAAGAAGAAACGGGTGAAATCACCGTGTTCAACTTCTTTGCAAGAAATGTCCTAGTTCTAGGCTTAGTAGTTACAGGTGTTGTCTAAGTATAAAATAAGGTTTTTTGGAGTTTTTCTTTTCTTTGTTTCTTTTCCACCTTTCTTGATTTTCCGCTGGGTCATTGTGGTTCTTGGAAATTCAAAGCTAGATCGAGAACACTGAGTTGGAAAGACTTGAATCTCCTTACTTATCCTTCCTTTTCCTTTTGGGATTCCAACTGTTGCACGCCCTAAGCCCATCAGGATTCCAAGTGTGCTCAGCCTACCCGATTTTCATGTATATATGCTTCTTAAAAGTATAAATAAGTTCCAACTAACTAGTTTCTAAAATAATGAATTCATTAGTATGGGTAGGGCTTTACGTCCCCCCAAATTTTGTATTTCCTTTCTTTAGTTTTGAATAAATATTATCACAAAGTGGAGTCAACAACAACAACAATAATAATCGTTGATGCGTCCAAAATCCGTTCTCCTATAAGTGTGAACTGCAAAACAAATGTTAGATTGCCAAAGACCACCTTTTTGGTGGTCGAAATCACTCCGATGTTTAAGTCAGTAACTCAGATGGAGATGGAAATAATTCTTGACAAAACTCAATTAAAGTTGCATAGTGTAGATAGAATAAACGAATCGAATATCTTTCTCATACATTTTCATTTACCTTATGATGATACATCAAAATAGACTGTCATCACAGCCATAGATGTGGCAGGAAACATCCATCACGAGGATCAGGTATCCTTATGAAAGCCCAAACAGGGACAATTAGAAAAAGACACAATTAAGGCCCAAATTCCGGCCCGCGCGACTTCTCTCATAAATAAGAGGAACGTTACATAAGAAAATAGTCGTGGAAGGAGTTACGCCTCCACGGACACATCTTCATAAAGAAGGTGACTGTTACGAGAAACGTCTCCTTTTGTTGCGCCTCACATGCTTAAGTCATGCGAAGAATTAACCACGACCATTATATAAGGTAAAGGGAACAATCGAGCAAGGTATGCAACTTTAATTGAGTTTTGTCCAGATTCACTTCCTTTTTCAAACAGAGTTGCGGACTTAAACATCAGAGTGCCTTCGGCCACCAAAAAAGTGGTTTTTGGCAGTCTAACATCTATTTTGCAGGTCAATTCTACAAGATGACGAGATTTGGAAGCATCAGTTTGGAGCTGTCTTGGGAAGCGAAAAGTTTCCCTTATGAAAAGAAGATCCACAACAACGAAACTCACTGAGATATGATTAACAATCAAAAATCTATCGGAACCAATGGAATGCTCTACAAGCCCTCAATCTGGCGATGATCAACGCCACCTCTCATGATATCAACCCAGCGACAACCGTTAGACCAACCACGTCGGAGAGAAGGGAGCCACAACATGTAACGATTCAAACGTCTCTGACATCTTGGGGAAACCTCTGGACCCTAGTATAGAGATGTTCATGACCCAGATGAACCACATGATCAAAATGGTGGATAAACTCGCCCAAAACCTAGAGGGCAACAAGCCTCGAGAAGAAAACACTCAGCTTAAGAGACATCAGACCAATAACAGTCCTAAATTCAATCGGCGAAAGCCTGGATGGCTACAACCGAAGAAGCCCAAACGTGAATGACCGGCAAGGAAATCGTTCATGACCTTAACAACAAGTCGAGATAAGGTCCTTAAAGCTATAACAAAATGGGAAGACGTCAAGTGGCCACCAAAAATGAAAAGAGATCCAGAAAGATAAGAACAAAAGCATATACTGCTCCTTCCACAATGACTACGGACACAATACCGAAGACTATCGCAACTTGAGGGACAAGATCGAACGCTATTCCAGAGAAGGACGACTTGGAGAATTCGTTAACCAAGAGAGTTTGAAGAAGAAATGACCACGTCAGGAGGGCAATCAAAGGAGCTAATATACGTCTTGCATGGTACAACTAGAGAAAATGAGCAATCCAACCGATCCTAGAACCGAGTAGTCAGAGACTTATGAGCAAAAATTAAATTCCAAAAGCCGTCGGCACAACGCGCAAGGACGATGCAAATGACTCTGACCTTCTCCAACGAAGACGCAGACGGAGTTAACTTCCCACACAATGATGCCTTAGTAATTTTGGTGTTGATAGCGAGGTGGGAAATCAAGAGAGTGTTGGTCGACACAGATAGTTCAGCCAACCTCCTATACCAAACAACATTTTAAAGGATGAGGTTCACTAACGAGATGCTCTCACCTAGCGATCAACCAATGGTGGGTTTCAGCGGGAAACAATGTCGCCCGCTGCAAATGATTCAACTACCAGTCGAAGCAGAAAAAATGGGAAAGCAACGAGTATTGTTGACGTACAACATGTTACTCGAAAGACCCTGGATACACAAAATGGGTGTGATCTTCTTAGTAATTCACCAATGCTTGAAGTACTATACTGACAATGGTGTCGGAAGAATAAAAAAAGATCAACCAGTAGCCTGCGAGTGTCATTACGCGACAACAAAAGCTCCCCACAAATACTAATTATTGCAACAACCGGAGGAACTTTCGCAGCAACCTGGTCAAACCAATCCCAACCTCCCAGATGATAATACGGCTCCAACCAACCCACGAGATTGAACAAACACCGAACAGCCGGAAGAAGAAATTGTCGTGGTCTACCTAGACGATGAAGCGGAGAGATCCGTCCGGATTGGCACAAAAATTCGCCCAGAGCTCGCCGATGAACTAATCCAACTACTAAAAGATAATCAGGATGTTTTGCATGATAAATGACATGGTGGTGATAGACCCGTCCGTCATTTCTCACATATTACAAGTAAACCCAGAGTAGAAGCCAATTCGGTAAAAACAAGGTCGATGGCTCTAGAACGTAATCAAGCAATAAACGAGGAAGTATATCGCTTACTTAATGCAGGGATGATCAGAGAAGCTCACTACCTAGGTTGATTAGCCAACACATTACTAGTAAAGAAAAAGAACGACAAGTGGAAGGTATGCGTGGACTACACTGATATGTATAAAGCCTGCCCAAAAGATAGTTTCTCACTTCCACGAATAGACTAGATAGTGGATGCAACTGACGGACATGAACTACTGAGCTTTATGGATGCGTACTCTGGGTATAATCAGATACAGATGCACTCTGGGTATAAATCCATCTTGTTTATGCATTCGTTATAGGGGCAGACTGTAAGGTGCCTCGTGATCAGGCTGCCCATGTTTTTCATCGAATGGATTTGTTGAAGGCGTAGTGCACCGAACATGAGATGGCTTCGGACTCTGCATGGGAGTTGTTGAGGGAACTAGAGGCTATGCGTGATGCATTTGCTTCCAACCTCAAGACATCCGAGGTGGAATATGGCAGGTTGTGTTCCCACTTGAATGTTACTGAAAAAGAGTTGTCTGACAGAGAGGACAAACGTGTCGAGGCTGTTCGCTCTGCCAACGAGTGTTTTGCCAAGCTTAAGGCTTCTACCGCTCGCATCATTGAGCTGAATTCCGAGTTTGTTGAGACCAAATCAGTGGTCATTGCTAAACTTTCTAATTTCGACAAAAAGTTAGCGTCTACCCAAGCCGAGCTGACGACTATTAAGGAGAGGTTGAAGGCAGCGGAGGCCGCGGATTTTAATAGAGTGGTTGAGGGTCGCCATGATTTTCTAGATTTCCTAGAAACACAAGGTCTGAACATGTCCCCCTACCGCAGCCTTGCTGAGCAAGAGTTCGATGATGTCGAGGAGGTTGTTTTGGATTCGATGGGTGATTCGGATGTCGAGGAGCCCGCTGACCCTATGCTTCCTGAAGATGTTGTTCACGATAGTGATTCCTCTTAGTTGTTACTTTTTTTTCTTTATGTAATCTCCTTTTTAGAAGATAAATGAAAATTTTGTGAGTTCACATTTTCGTGTCCCGTATGTCTAGCTTGTTTAGCTTTTACTTATGACATTTCTGGGAGATTTTCGATTTCGGTCATCCAGATTTTCGTGGGTGGCTTTGATACTCGACATTCTAGTCGTATGGAAGCTTTAGTTTACGGAATCCTATTTTTCATTTGGATTACGATGTCGTACATTACAGTCGACGTAAAAGTCCGGCTGTTATGTCCTGGTACTTTATTACTTCGTGGTTGATCAGGCCAAAAGTTTTTTGTCTGACTCGTTCGTCCAACATATTTTTTTGCTCGATACTCTAGTCATGTTGAGTGTTTTTTCGAGTCTTTTTAATCTAACTTTTTGTCATGGTCAGATTTGGTTATTTCGAAATTGAGAGTGAAAGACTTTATTGATAATATCTTTTCAAATGCTATACATTCCATGGTCAATGTATCATTTCTCCTTCTTTGTCTTCCAACCAGTATGTTCTTGGTCTGTTGATTTTCGTCACTCGATAGGGTCCTTCCCAGTTTGGGTTAAGTTTTCCTGTGTCGGGTTCTTTTGTTTTTATTTGGACTTTTCGTAACATCTAGTCTCCGACGTTGAAGTTTCAGATCCGTACCTTCTTGTTATAGTACCCCGTCGAGCGTTGTTGTTTTAATCGAAGTCGCTTCTCATTTTTCTTCGAGGAGATCTAGCCCGACTTTTAATGCTTCGACGGTGTCCTCAGCGTGGAATTCTTTGGTTCAGAATGTTGGCATTTTGACCTCCACTGGTATCATCACTTGTGACTCGTAAGCGAGTGCGAAAGGTGTTTCTTCTGTTGGAGTTTGTTTGGTTGTCCTATATGCCCAAATGACATCAGGTAATTCGGACGTCCATAGTCATTTAGCTGCCTTGAGTCTTCTTTTGATTGCCTCCAAAATCGTTCTGCTAGTGTCTTCGGCTTGCCCATTTGCTTGGGTGTGAGCTGGTGTGGATAATTGTTGTTGGATATGCATGCTCTTGCATAACTTCCAGACCCTTTTCCCTTCAAACTGCTTCCCATTGTCTGTAACGATTACTCTTGGGATTTCGAATTTGCATATGATGTCTCTTCAGAGAAATTTCTCAACTTGTGTTTCCCCTATCTTCGTGAGGGGTTCTACTTCTACCCATTTGGTGAAGTAATCTACTGCTATGAGGAGAAATTTTTTTCTGTAGAACGATGGGAGTAGTCCTACGATGTCCATTCCCCATTGTGCGAACGACCAAGGTCTGTTCATTGGAATCAGATTTTGTCCTAGCGTGTGAGTGTATGGGGTGAATCTTTGGCATTTGTCGGATTTACGAACTAGCCTCTGAGCATCCGCCTGCATCGTTGGCCACTAATACCCTAATGCGAGAGCTTTATGGGCCAATGTTTTTCCCCTTGGGTGATTTCCGCATGTGTCATGGTGTATTTCCTTTAGGACGTATCTGGCATCTCCTGGTGTAAGACATCTTAATAATGGGTTCGTGGCAGATCTTTTGTACAGTCTGTCATTGACCATTGTATAATTTGCTGTCTGATTTCGTAGTTTTCTGGCTTCCATCTTATCTGTTGGGAGTTCCTCGTTTAAAATGTATGCCAGGTTTGGAGTCATCCAATTAACAACTTGGTTTACAGCGCATGCTTTTTCTGATTAATTTTCCAGTATGGAGCTACCTTGTGTCATTACAAGTGGATTGCCATTATCATTTGTTGTTGAGGTTTTTTTAGCTAGTTTGTCTGCTCTTTTGTTTACCGCTCGTGTACATTGTCGGATGGTGGCGTTTTGGAAGCCTTTTATTAGTTCTCTGGTGGTGGGCTTTCATTCGAGCGTCTTTCACTTGGAACTTGCAGCTTAGTTGATTGACCACCAACCTGGAGTTCATAAAGAAATTAATGTCCCTTATTCACAGGTGTTTTGCTAACTACAGTCCTGCTATCACCGTTCTCGGCTTCATTGTTGGAGGCTTCAAAACTGAATTTTATCGTTTTTCCAATGCAATGCCTTCCCAGTTGTATAAGACTATTTTGGCTCCGCTTCCTGTCTCGTTAGATGCTCCATCACAACATGGGATCCATTCTTCATGGATTGGTTCAGGTTGTTTTGTTTTCCTTATCCCCAGGTAGGTTGTTGCTTCGTGTGAACTCAGTAATGAAATCTGCTAATGTTATAGCTTTGATAGCAGTTCTAGGGGCATGAGTAATGTTGAATTGTCCGAGTTCTTATTGCGCATTTTACCATTCTTCCTGATAAGTCCGGCTTGTGTAATACCGATCAAAGTGGATGTTCGGTCATGACCGTGATCGGGTGTGCCTGGAAGTATGGTCGCAATTTCTTTGACGACACGATCCGAGCAAGTGCTAGTTTCTCTAGGGCCGGATAGTTGATTTATTCATCTGCGAGTGTTTTGCTGATGTAGTACACCGATTTTTGCGCCCCTTTTTCTTCTCGTATTAGCGATGAACTTACTGCGTGATTGGACACAGATAGGTACAGATACAATGTTTCTCCTGTGCTTGGTTTTATTAGCAGCTTCATACTTCCCATGTATATCTCAAGGTTTTGAAAGGCTCTTTCGCATTTGTCATTCTTATCAAATGTCTTGTTCCCCTTCAAGATTTTGAAGAAAGGCAGACACTTATATGATGATCTGGAAATAAATTTGTTTAGAGTTGTTATCCTCCCATTAAGACTTTGCACACCTCTTATGTTTGTTGGAGATTCCATGTTGAGAAGCGTTTGTATCTGCTTTGGATAGGCTTCAATTCCTCGCTGGTTGACCTTATACCCGAGGAATTTGCTTGACTCCACTACAAAGGTGCACTTATCTGGGTTTAGCTTCATCTTGAATTTTCGAAGCTGAGCGAAAGCATGTTCGAGGGGGAAGCATTTCTCCTCGATGAATCCAATCAGCGAGTGATCCGAGGGTGTCAAGTTCTCCTCATTGAAGCCCATGTTTCGATGCACGCTATATAACAGGACGTTGAGCGAGCTTTCTGTATCCACCAGAGCTCCCTTTACCTCCCACCTTGCTATGGAGACCGAGATGACTAGGGCTACCTTGTGTGGCGCTCGGACTCCTTCAAGATCTTTGTTCGTAAAGGTCAAGGTAGGAATGGGGCTTTGAATCCTTGAGTGGCAGATGCGTCTGTCCTCATCTGCAGGTTGTGTCTGCATCTCTAGTAAGGTCCGCTAGCGAGACCTGTACGACTGGTCTTCATTCGGTTTGACCTCATGAAGGACATAGATTATCCCTAGGGTGTCATTCTCTATCTCTTTAACTAACTCCCCCTGTCCTCGGTTCGTTCTGACCGCTTTTATGAGTTAAGGAATTCCTTCAGTTTGCCTCTGCGGATCTAGTACTCAACTTCATACCTCACACTCTTGCAGGCATTGGTATCGTGTCCACCCTCCTTGTGGTATGCGCAATACCTGCCATTGTCACGCTTGGCGGGGTCCTCATGCTGTTTCGGGGGCAACTTTAGATCCTCCCAGTTCTTCATAGAGTTTAGTACGTCTGACACGCTGGCATTGAAGGGTGTCACAGTCCTGGATCCAACGTAGTTGGATGTTTTCTCTAGCCTGGACTGACTAGGGTCTAACCTGTTGTCATTGTGCTTTATTTTGTTCCATTCCTCGTCCTCGCATCTTTTTCCCTATTTTTTGTCCTTAGGAGCGGATGACTTCTTCTCGCCAATGATTTCGCTCTTCACGGTCCTCAGCACCTCCAAGGTAATAAGCTTTTGAGCACTCTTGAGGAGCTTTGTCATGTCTAGAGGAGGCCTTAAAGTGAGGTCTTCGTAGAGTTTTCCTTCCTTGAGGCCCGCAGTGAAGGCTGTCACGGTCGTGTCGATGCTGCATCCGTCAATGAGGGTCAGTTCGTTGTTGAAGCGTGTGACATACTCTCTGAGAGTCTCGTGGGACCTCTACTTTAGAGAGAGTGTAGTGTGGCTCTTTTCAAAAACGCTGGCTCCCTACGAAACGTGTCAGGAACTCATTTGCCAGTGTCTTGAAGGAGTCGATCGACCTTGGTGGAAGGCTGTGGAACCATGTAAGTGCTGACTTCTTTAGGCTAGTGGGAAAGGTTATGCACATCACCAACTCTGATCCTTCTTTTAGGGCCATTACATGTTGGTAATGACGCGGGTGGTTGAATGGATCAGTTGTTCTGTCGTAGAAGTCGAGCTTCGGAGGAGTGAACTTCCTCAGAAGGGCCTCATTTGTGATCCGATCCACAAATGGTTGGATGGAGAGGCGATACAGTACATCTGTGTTGTGCGTCCCTCTGCCGAGGGGGTTCTGAGGGCCGAGCTTCTCTGCCTTGGTGGCTGGTTCAGCGTTAGCCGCGCTGCTTCCCCTAGTCAAATGAGAACTAGCGGGAACTTCGCTTTCCTGTGCATGCTCCATGCCATCTTCTGGAAATGAGGGCCCGTGATGCTCCTGGTTTCCATTGGCAGGTGGTGAATTTTGTCGTGTGAGAGCCTCCACCGCCTTGGCTATCTACTGCATTTGAGATGACAACATATCAATCCGTTGTTGTTGTCGTCAACGCGGGGAGTGGGGGTTGCTGCCCGTGTATGACCGGAGCTGCTGAAAGCGGCAGTACCACGCTGACCTAAGCGTTTGACGTGTTCCCCTGTTCTCATTTGTTTTGTGACCTAGCGGTCACCATCTTTCTGGGTTTTGAAATGAGACGACGCTAGTGAAAAGTTAAGAACTCTATCGTCCCCACGGATGGCGCCAAACTGATGCAGTCAATTTTCACTCCTTGCTTTGACCTAATCCTCCTGACATGCACAAGTAACACACGTAAGCCACAGACCATCATTGTAGTGGCCGATGACACTTCATTGCTAAAGTCGGACATGAATCTGAGGAAATAGGGAATTTGTAGCGTCCCTTAGTTTACCCACCTCATGTCTTATTTATAGTGCAGGAATCTTGGTTCTACCAGGCCATCGCAGACGTAATTTAGGAATGAGATCTTCGTGGAGATCCTTTTCTAATTAGGAGTTGTGTTATAAGAGGGAAGTTCCCTGTGCTTCTAGATACATGGGAGATAGTTCCCAATCCAAGAGCAATCCTTAGGAGGAAGTTTCTTTGCGAGGAATGTACTCTGATATTTGCTTTCTAGTTGGAAGCAGAGAGCTGCTATAATAGCCCGTTCAAAGTTGATCCTTGAGATACTTGCCTAAATAGGGCTTACGGGTATTGAGCATAGCAGTGAGACGTGTGGGCCTAGCACGCTGTAAGAGTTCAGGTTCGCTTGGCGGACTGGATCAGGTGGGCTTAGAACCGCTTGGGCCAGATCAGTATTGGGTTGATGCCAAGGCCTGTAATTCCTCAAGATTATCATGACACGTGTATGGCTCAGGGATGTTACCGTTTTAATGTATCATTAATAATAATAATGATAAAATGATAATAATAATAATAATAATAATAATAATTGATGATACACCAAAACGGTCCCTACTCTGTGCCATACACGTGTCATGATGATCTCGAGGAAAGATAGGCCTTAGCATCAGCCCAACACTAATCTGGCCCAAGCGGTTCTAAGCCCGCTCAATGCATTCCGCCAAACGGACCTGAACTCTTACAACTTGCTAAGTCCTCGCGTCTCACAGCTATCCTCAATACCAGTAAGCCCTGCTAAGGCAAGTATCTCGATGATCAGCTTCGGACACGCAGTTACAGCAGCTTTCCGCTTCCAATTAGGAAGCAAATACCAGAGTACATATCGTACAAGGAAACTTCCTCTTACGAATTACTCTCTTATTGGGAACTATATCTCGCGTATCTAGGAACACAAGCCTAACGGGAAATTCCCCTCTACAACACAACTTCTAATTAGAGAAGGATCTCCACGAAAATCTCCTTCCTAAACTACGCCATCGATGGCCTGGTCGAACCGGGAGTCATGCACTATAAATAAGACATGAGGTTGGTAAGCTAAGGTACGCTACAAATTTCCTGTTTACAGCATTACACCTCCCTCAGATCCCTGTCTGACTTTAGCATCGGAGTGCCATTGGCCACCAAAACGATGGTTCGTGGCTCACATGTGTTCCTTGTATAGGTCAGCAGGTTTGCAGGTCAAGGTCGAAGCAGGGAGTGAAAAATGATGAATCGGTTTGGCGCCGTCTGTGGGAACGACAAAGTTCCTAACCTATAACTAGCATCACCTCTCTCCGAAATACAGAAAGATGGTGACCACTAGATCACATAACAACAGATAACAAGGGGACACCTCAAACGCTCAGACTGGCACTATACTGTCGCTCTCAACAGTGCCGGTTACACACGGGCAACAAACTCACGCCCCCGCGCCAGCAATTACAATGACAGACCCAGGATAGATTTTTTGTCATCTCAAATACAGCAAATCGCCAAAGCGGTGGGGGCTCTTGCACAACAAAACCTTTCACCCGCTAATGGAGATCAGGAGCAGCACATACCTCTGTCTTCTGTGGACGATAGAGTACAAGCACAGGAGAGTCAAGCCCCTGCTAGTTCTCACTGGACTAGAGGAGGTGGCGCAATTAACGCGAAATTGACTGCCAGGGCAGAGAGGCTCGACCCTCAGAACCCCCTCCGCAAAAGGGCACACGACCCATACGTGTTATACCATCTCTCAGTCCCACCATTCATGGACCATATTATGAATGAGGCCCTTCTGAAAAAATTCACGCCTCTAAAGCTCGACTTCTACGATGGGACCACCGACCCATTCGACCACCTACACCATTACCAGCATGTAATGCCCATCAAAGAAGGATCTGAGTTGGTAATGTGCATAACTTTTCCTACTAGCCTGAAGAAGTCAGCACTAACGTGGTTCCACACCCTCCCGCCGAGGTTGATCGACTCCTACAAAACGCTAGCAAAGAAGCCCCTGACGCGTTTTGTCGGAAGTCAGCGTCTCCGAAAAGGCCCACACTACATAATCTCTCTAAAGTAGAGATCCAATGAGACGCCCAGAGAGTATATCACACGCTTCAACGACGAGCTAACCCTCATTGACAATTACAGCAACAACACAGCCATGACAGCCTTTATCGCGGGCCTAAAGGAGGGAAAGCTCTATGAAGACTTCACCTTGGAACCCTCTTTTGGAGATGACGGAGCTCCTCAAGCGGAAGAAGGCATCCGCTTCTAAGGACAGAAAGGAAGGAATGAGACGCGAGGATGAAGAATGGAGCAAGCGGAAGTGTAATGACAACAGGTCAAATCCTGCCCGGGCTAGGCCATAGAAAACATCCAATTACGTTGGATCCAGAGTCATGACCCCCCTCAATTTTAGCCTGTCGAACGTAATGAATTCCATGAAAAACTAGAAAGATCTGAAGTGACCCCCAAAGTAGCGCAGAGACCCCTCCAAGCGTTACAACAAGTACTCCTCGGACCACAAGGAGGGTGGCCATAATACCAATGACTGCAAGAGCCTGAGGTGTGAGATTGAATAGTGGATCCACAGGGGTAATCTAAAATAATTTCTAAACTCTAAGAAGTGACTAGAACGATCCAGGGATGGGGGGGAGTTAGTCAAAGAAATATAGAAGGAGACTTCGGGCATTATTTATGTTCTTCATGGGGTCGGACTAGATGAAGACCAATCGAACAAGTCTCGCAAGCGGACTCTACTGGAGATGCGAACATAGCCTGCGGATGAGGACAGACTTGTTTGCTACTCGAGGATGCTAAGCCCCATTCCCAACTTAACCTTTATAGACAATGGCCTCAAAGGAGTCTGAGCATCGCACAATGACACCCTAGTCATATCGGTCTCCATTGCAAGGTGGGAGGTAAAGAGAGCTCTAGTAGACACATGGAACTCACTCAACGTCCTGTTCTATTTCGTGTTCAGCAGTATGGACCTCAGGGAGGAGAATCTGACATCTTCAGACTACCCGCTGATTGGATTTAGTGGAGAGAAATACTTCCCGATCAGAAAGATAAGGTTAGTAGTAGTGGCAAGGGAGCCGCAACTGAAAAAGGTCGTGTTTCTGGACTTCATGGTAGTAGACGCGCCGTCTACCTACAACCTCATTTAGGGAAGACCATGGCTCCACCAGATGGAAACAGTAGTCTCCACCCTTCACCAATGTGTTAAGTACACAGCTAACCACTCTGAAGAAACAATACGTGGAGACCAACCTACGGTACGAGGCTGCCATTATGCTACACTGAAGCAAATAGAATGTTCCCGGATCCAACTAGATCTCACAATGCAATTTGAACCAGAGCCAGGCCTAGTGACTGTAGACGCATCACTCCACTCATACGAGATCCCAACAACGGTAGCTCGCCTAAGAGAAATGGGACAGTCAAACGGTACAAGAGCGATCTGCTCTTCAACCCAGTAGAACGGAGAAATCAATGCAAATGAGAGTACAATCCCCTGACATTCCGTCGGTGCAAAGATTAACTCCCTCACAAGGTTTACTCTTAAGTGGCCTTTGTGACATCAGTGAAGCTCAACAGTCCGTTGAAAGTATCAATGATCCAACAAGGGCCATCCAAATTCACGTCAGGCCAAGGTCAAATTTTCTCCATCAACAATTAGTCTATTTCAGTTATTTAATTTCATTTCCACAATAAATATAGAGTTTTAGTTCTTAAAAACTATGTAATTTGCAAACATTCAAGAAATAAAGAGAGAATTGCGCAAACACACTATTGATTACTGGAAAGATGTAACAACAGGCGCCTAGAGGTGGATACAAAAGACTACATACTACAAGCATCTGAATCTGATGTGACATGAAGTAAAGACTCACTTAAACAGTCCAACGTCAAAGAGAGCAAATGTACCCATAGTAGGCAATGCGAACTTTTCGATGCACGCTATCTGCGATCAACAACACAGCTCTTGCGGACGCAACCATCAAATATGGTCTGAGGTGGTACAAAATCGACAATCGGGGGCCCAACGACAAGCCACAACCAGATACGGCCAGCTCACACGCTCGATCTGATCGATCGGGTGAATTTGGGAGAAGTATCAGGTTGACACAGGTCGAGTGCACCTTCCTACTGCAGAGATGAGAAAGTCGTCCAAAAGTTAATGGAATGATCCAGCGAACCATGTCGAACTCCTCTCCGACCCGAGATCCCGAGTTCCAACGCAAATCGAGACAACGTGGTTAATCAAGAAGTGGTGAAGGCAACCACTCCAAAGTTGGGGGGCTGGTGTTATCTTTGAGATTAAGCGCTTTAGAGCAGGGGCAAGGCACCAGCGCATAAGCAACAGATTCTTCCCTTGGAAGAGAGTGTGTACTTTTTCTCCTCAATATGAGAAGAAATTACGAGATCTCAACAAATCAACTACATGCCCATCCAGAACAGGTGACCACGCATAACAATGATCATCATCGTGCCCGAGCGGTGCAAATGTCAAAACATTCGAAGACTCAAATGATGGAGGTCTTCAGCCTTTGGAAAACCCAAAACATTCTCTTCAAGCAAAAACATTACAAGAGATACGCTCTGTAGAAGATAGTACTTACAACAATGAAGAAACACCATTATACAGACACATTGGTCCACCAAATGGGCGCTTCAACATTAACTGTCAGCATTGAATACCGTATGGGAAACGAGGAGACGACGATTCCCAAGGAAACTACAAAGATCGCGTTCATCCAATTAATGGTGCAGCACGCAATCCCATCAATTAAGGGAGAGTGATTGATACTCAACTGTCTTGCATTCTACGTCGTACGCGTAGCGTATTTCATGCAAGAAACCATAGCTCTCCCTCTGCGGTCCCATGTGTTTGGCCCACTATTCAAACAGTTTTCTGCCACATGCCTGACACGAGCACTAGAGATCCTAGTAAATCCCGACTCACGAATAATATCTGCAGATCATCCCGATTTAAAGTACTTCTACTTCTTAAAAAAGAATTTCATCCCCATAATGCACTATGCCCGCGGACATAGGTTCGCACTCCCTCTACAGGCGGAGCCCTTACCTAACCAGGTAAGCTTAGTCAGCCACGGCTGACGATGACGACTTCTGGTTCATTCCAACACCTAGTCCGCCTAGTGCGGATCCCGATGGTTTAGGAAGTAGGAGCCTAATCAGCGCTATCATGCCTAGTGATGACAACTCGTCAGGGACCATTGCCCCATTCGCAAACAATGGTCGCCGAACCCGATCAGGTAAGCCTAGCTGGTGACAACTGGCAACGACAGCTTTTGATCAAAGCCCAAACTTATAGCCTCCACTGTGTGGGTATAAATGGTTTGGAAGGTGGGAGCCTAATCAATCCCAAACTGATTTCGACGGCTCACCGCGAGACCACCACTTTTCAGCTTGGTCGCCGAATTACCAACCCTAAACTTGTAGCTCCCACTGCACGAGCGTAGATGGTTTAAAAAGTGGGATCCTAGTCAGTCCTGAACTGATTTCGACGGCTTGCCAAAGAACCATTGTTCTTCAGCATGGCCGCCGAAAACCTCAAAATTTGTAGCTCGATGCGCACAGGTGTAGATGATTTGGAAGGTGGGAGCCTAGTCGTCCCGAACTGATTCTTATTACTAGCCATAGGGTCACTGCTTTTTATCCTGGTTGTCGAACCCCCTCGTCTCGAACTTGTAGCCCCCACTGCGCGGGTATAGATGGCTTGAAAGATGGGAGACTAGTCATTCCCTGACTGATGTCGACGGCTCGCCGTGGGACCACTACTCTTCAGTTTGGTCGCCAAATCCTTGTTCCCCGAACCTGTAGTCCACTATATTCGAACATAGATGATTCGAAAGGTGGGAGCCCTAGGCAGCTCACCATGCGACCACCGTTCTCTTTCAAAACAGCAGTCGCAAAGATAAATCAATGCTCAGTTAGTGTTTCCACGCTTAAATGAGTTGGCATTCTATTATCAGCAGAAACCTTTCTTTCCGACACATAAATCGTCCAACCAACACACGGACAGACGCTACATAGAATGCCAACCCGAAGCTTAACCTGACTCGGTACAAGCGTTCTAATACATGCGCTCGGCTATCACAATTCGCTCATGCCAGCGATTGACAATCAAACAAGCGAGATAAGCCCCCAACAACTTATTTTAAGAATTGCCCAAAGTCGGGCAGCATAGCCCGCTTCTGAACCGTTCGCGGAATGCCCACCATTGGACATGACTATGCAACAATGATTTTGAGTCACTCACAACGCAAACAATCAAGCTTTCAACAGTAGATAGATCACTCGACTTCCTATTGATACAACCAGCCTATGCCAAAATAAAATGACAAGGCAAAACGAAAAACACACAATGGGGATAACGAGCAAAAAACGGATACATAACGTACTTAACATAAACCTATTTTCATTATTAGTTGAAACAAAAAGGGTACAAGTGTACAAAGTTTACTCCTTATCAGGAGAAGGTGCAGAAACAGAGGAGCTGAGCTTAATGGATGAGGGAACAAGAGTTGCGTCCGCACACGCCACAACCTGAGCATCAAGGTCTAGACCGCCCTCTTTGTCTGATGACGCAAAGGCAACGGACAAGTCTACATACAACATCTTCTTATAGCGATCAAGATCCCATTTTGGATGCTCCTCCTTCATCAACACTAGCAGCTCCAATCTGTCATGTACAACCCAACGGAACTCGCATTTTCCTTGTTCCTGCAGAAGTTCTTTCTCGCGCGTTTTCGCGTTGGCAAGTTCACGCTCCAACGACTCCAGCTTGCTAGTTAGCGCATCAACCTGAGACTGCTCTGTAGTCAAACTGCTCTTTATAGCACCGAGCTCATGTTTCTCTAATTCGAGCTGGTCCTTAGCTTTCCTCGCCTCCCGAGCATTAAACTCCACATCGGACTCCAACTGTTGTCCTTGAACAACACAGTCAGCCTCCTTCAAGGCATTTTCCTCAGCACGGAACCGCAGTTTGGCACGTGCCTCAGCTGTAGCTTCCTGCGCAACTTCCAGATCATGACGGGCCAGATCCAACTTTTGCTGGAACATGTCTCTCGTGGCTCTCTCTTCTGCTAAATCAAACTCAATGGCGTCCAGACAAACCCTTTGAGCCTCAGCAGCAACGACCGACCGTTCTAGCCTCCTCTCCTCATCCTACTTCATCAACAGCTCAATCTCATAAAGTGCGTCAGAATACAGCACCTGCATGTGCGAGAAGACACGCTCCAAGGTGTACACCCTCTCACGGGCCTCCTCAACTTCCGTCCCAGCAAAGTTCACCTGGCTCAAGTGAGACATTCCCAACATGAGGTACTTTAAACCCTTATCCATACGCCCTTCTAGCGAATCCTCCCTGAGTTTTGGAGCATGATCCATCAGCCAGCTATGATGCCTGCTTATATGCTTTTCCGAAACATAGTCCACATCATCTTCCTGGTGCCAGACTTGAGTGTTCATCTTTACTAAGTCTAGGACAAACAGACTTATCCATGCATCCGGATGAAGCTCTCCGAGATGAGGGATTACTCCAACACCACCTTTCATAGTCACCACTGCTCCCAAGCCTTCTTCCGCAACCTTTCCTTTGTCACTAGCAGCTAACCCCTTAGTGCGAGACGGCTCAGCAGGATTCGGAGGAAGAAAAGGAAGTGAATTGTCCAACGGACCCTCCAACTCCTTGAGATATGGCCTAGAGCATACAGGGAACAACACGGATTGTGAGAAACTTGGCATGTGCCACCACGGCCGCTATCAGACTGCATACTAATGGGACGATCGAATTCCAGGACCTCAAGCGGATCCTCACAGAAACCTTCTATCGGAATGATCTTGTGTGGATCGGCACCAGTAGAAGCTGCCATTGCAACCCGCATCAACTGCTCACTCAGAGCTTCCGCTTGTGCGGCGCTAAGATTCGACATGTCTTTGACCCTTGCTAATCGCAGGTGGTCCTTCTCCCAACTGGATACATCAGCCTCTGCCCTGATTGGTCGATCAGACTTGCGTTGTTCACTTACTGGAGCGGATTGTTTTGAAGACGACCTAGTTCTAATGCAGGACCCTTCTAACTCACAAAATAAGGCAAGCATCTCAGACGGCTCCTCCTTGTCAGACAAAACAAAAGCCTTTGCTCCAGGGGCTTTCCTCTTCCTAGAAGAGGCTCAATTTTCAGACTTAACTCGTGACGTTTAGACTTAACACATGCCAGTTGTCCCACAGCCTAATGCAAATGAAGTTGGGAACGCATATGACGTCCACCACATTCCTCATCGGCAAGCCGCGAAATGTCTCTATAGTGTTTCACTCTTCTCGGGTAAGAGTAGTGAGAAACCGTCCTGCAAAAAAACACATACATCAGCAAGCATACAATTACCGTAGCGGAATCAAAAGAAAAAGATACAATTACGAAGTGGCCTGAACTCTCGTTCAAGCAGACGACCCTTGAACTGGAAGTACTTTGAATCTGCAATAGCCAAGAAGCAATCCTTCTGCCAGGACTTGAAGTCATCAGGCAAATTCTCAAAGCAAACCGGCGACGTCATTTTACATACAGCGTTATTATTCAACTAAGGAGAAGTCAACAACTGGATCACCCACGGGGTCACGCGGATGGCAGCTTCTTTCGCCCTAATCAAGATGATAAGAATGATCTTGTACCCATTAGGCCCCAACTGGGCCAGAGGAATTCCAAGGAAGTCCAAGAATTCCCATATCACATCCAGAACAGAAAAACGGACTCTAGTTTGGAGCATCCCGCGGTGAGAACCACACCGGTGGAAACATTGGCATCTAATCGTTCTTTAGAACAGTCAATGGCAGGTCCTCGGGGACCGAACTTCATACGAATTTCAGCAAGGCCAGATTCAAAAAGCAATCTGTCTTCAAAAAATTCAAGGGCCCTGACCAAGGTTGCGTCCTCAAGAAGGTTTTGTTGAGCCATGAAGAAGATGAACATTTTTTTCAATCAGAAGATGAACATAGCAATATCTTTGAAAGCAAATAAAATAGAAGAGTTAGTCTCTGCACAACGGATGACCTAAATAGATATGGGATGCCCGCCTCTTCTTCGCCGAAATGACGCATGTTCAATTAATGAAGCACGCAACTCAAGCAACGATTCAGACTCAATCATCATGAGCGGTGTATATTTTCAAGAAATGACTTAGAGAACTGATATGATGGCCCACTAACTCGGGGGGAGTAGCTGATGTTACACCAAAACAGTCCCTACTTTGCACCGTGCACGTGTCATGATGATCTCGATGAAGAATAGGCCCTAGTGTCAGCCCAACACTGATCCGGCCCAAACGGTTCTAAGCTCGCTCAATGTAGTCCACCAAACAGAGCCAAAATCTTACAGCTTGCTAAGCCCATCTCACAACTATCCTCAATAACCTTAAGCCCTGCTAAGGCAAGTATTTTGAGGATCGGCTTCGTACAGCCAGTTACAACAACTCTTCGCTTCCAACTAGGAGGCAAATACCAGAGTACATTTCGCACAGGGAAACTTCATCCTACGAATTACTCTCTTATTGGGAACTATCTCCTGCGTATCTAGGAGCACAGGGCTAACAAGTAAAATTTCTCTCTACAACACGACTTCTAATTAGATAAGGATCTCTACGAAGATATCCTTCCTAAACTACGTCATCGATGGCCTGTCAAACCAAGACTTTTACACTATAAATAAGATATGAAGTTGATATACTAAGGTACACTACAAATTCCTTGTTTACAACATTACACCTTCTTCAAATCCATGTCTGACTTTAGCATCGGAATGCCATCGGCCACCACAACGGTGGTTCGTGGCTCACTTGCGTTCCTTATGCAAGTTTGCAGGTCAAGGTCAAAGCAGGGAGCGGAGAACGACTACATCAATAATATAATAAAATCTATTACTAGCTTAAGCAGAAGAATAACATAAGTAGTGACTGAACATTCCTTCTTTTTATTCATTTTCATTCATTTCTTGTTTTCATTACATATATATGCAAAGAAGGCTTATTGCCACCTCAATAGCATGAGGTGGACATCCACAAGATTCTATAACAATCAACAAGATTCTATAACACTCCCCCCTATGATGTTAACTACAGGCTACTGAAGAAAATATATCCAAAGAAAGAATATCATATATCGTAATCGTGAAGCATTTCTAGAGCGCGAAATGTTGCCTCATTAAAACCTTGCTAGGAAAAACCCAGTGGGACAAGACCTCAGCGAAGGAAAAAGAGTACAACGAACAACTTGTCCAACGACTTTTGCGAAAATAGGTCTCCCCTGATGAAATGCTCGCCATCTCTTCTGTAGTACACGAGTATATCATCATGCATAGAAGATTGTATGATGGCTTGCTAAAAACCTTTCCATTAAAACCCATTGGGAAAAAACAGAATGAAGGTAAAAATACAACATTCTTCAGGAATATGGTAGGTGCGTGTGATGTCGCCTCATTAAAACCTGGATAGGAAAAGCCAATGGGAAAAAACCATGTCGAAGGAAAAAGAGTACAGTCATCGATATGACATACTGCAGGATGTTTCATGTGTATAATCTTGCCTCATGAAACCTTGACAGAAAAATCCAATGGGAAAAATCATGTCGAAGGAAAACGAGTACAACACGTATAAATCAAATATACTTATATATGATCTTGTAGCATACTTCTTGATGTTGCTGCCTCATTAAAACCTTGACAGGAAAACCCAATGGGATAAAACCGCGTCTAAGGAAAAAAGAGTACAGCTTGCCCAAATATAGTATACTTCAGGAAACTTTTAATAATATATTTCTAGATGCGCTTGTAGATCCTTTTTTATGCTCCTCGAGTGATATACTTCCGGATACTCCCCCTTATGTAAGCACAATTGTTGACTAAATACTAATGTAGACAATGCATTGGTGAAGAGATCTTCAAGGTTCTTCCTATAATAAATCTGTTTGACCAAACAGAGAACCTGAATCTGCATATCCAACTAGGTGGGAATGGTTAGACAAATCACATAAATAAAGTCATATAAATGATCCCACGAAGATAACGTGTCATGCAAATATCTATAAGTTTGTGCAAAACTATACATTGCTAGTAAATACATAGAACAAAAAGTGTATCAGGTTATGTACTTGGTGCCAAATATAACAATGCACCAGTGACACTTACATATGGTACTTCAGGATCGAGTATCCTTTAATTGGTTGATACAAGCTTTTCTTGAGATTTAAAGATCGTACGACCATGCTAAATGTTACAAATATAACTCGATTAATGAACTAATATTCTACTAGTACTTTATTCGATTTGCAGGCCGAGACAAAAGTTGTTCTTTCAAGGTCTTTAATTGCAAATATTGTCATTATATTTAACAGTATTTTCAAGATTCAATTAGAGTTATATTATTGTCATAAACTGTTAGTATGACGATTTCTTAATAAAAACGTATCATCAAATTTACATAATTGTTAGTACACAAATATTTACTAAGACAATTATACCACATTTTTTTGGAATGGTTCAAATCGTATAAAGCATGTCCTAAATGTATCGAGTAATTATTTCATGACTTTACTTCAGGCAAAGTGAATCATTTAAGGATTTTCATGTAAATGTTTGTGTCTAACAAAGTAAATCCTTCAGGGATTTATAAATATCTATGTCTAAATTCCAATAGAAATAAGTAGTTACAACATTCAAAATTCACATATCAATTACAAGACATATTGGAAATGTAGTTATATTCCTAATCAGTGAATATCAAGTCAGGTTTTTGCAGGAATCCTTGTGCCACAAGTCTTGCCTTATATCAGACTATCTCATTTTCTCATTTGTTTTCGTACAAACACTCATTTACAATATGCATGTTTCGGTGTTTGTGTTATAGGTCCAAATACACCACATTTTCAAGGAAACCCAATTCCACTTAGATAATATATTTTCATTTGGTGGATCTAATGGACCTTGGACAAAAATATTTCATTTGATCAATCATTTATTTGTCGACGTTTATAAATATGTGGTGTAATTTCAGTATCATTTCTCTTGATATTTCGGTAGCTACCATATATGTGAATATGTCATCGATGACCATTTCATTTGATTCCACATTTCTCCTGAATATATTGAGATCTCATTATTATCAAGTACCTGAGCCTCTTCCAGGGCTTTTAAGTCACTTCAGGTATATGAATAACCACTACTAGGGTAATGGAGAAAGTGGAATTACCTTTTCTGGAGCGTTATGTAATGATGCTTTCGAAGTTTTATGACTTCTTCTGAAATGTCATGGCCTCTTCAAGAGCGTTGCTACTTATGGAGCTTATTGACCTCTTCAAGAGCATCATGTAATGCACGTCTGGAGCTATATGACCTCTTTAGGAGCATCATGTTATGCTCTTCTAGAGCCGTTTGACTTCTGTTTCTGAAGTCTATACAACTTCTGCACGAGTTTCAAACATTGCTTCTTCGGAAGCATTAGAACATGAATTTTACTAATTCTCCTTTTATGAGGAGTGAAATCTTTGGAACCTATATGTCTGTTACGCTTCTGGCATATAACAAATTCATTGGGAGCATTATTTTAATTTTGTCCTTCAGGGATACAAATTCGAGCGGGTGTATGCATAAAGGACACATCTGATTTTAGGATCCAGATGAGACCACATGGAAGTATTTCACACCGTTCTATCTGCATATCTTCCCCTAACGGTGGGAATAAAATGACACTATGCAATTTTGTAATGTGCAATATGAAAATCACAATGGGGTAGTCTAGACTACACAAGCAAAAGCCTTTCAAACAATGTGAAGACAGATAATGATAAAGTTACCATTCAAAAGCTTCTGATATGTGATATAATAACTCTGAGAGTTTTACAATCTCAATAAGTTAATGAAATTTATCTCTAATGTAAGATGCAGGCTTCCAACATTAGATGGAATGTATATATATGGAATGTAAGCTTTAGACTTAATGCATAATCGCTAATGCAAGCTTCAGGCTTCCAACATTAGATATGATGCATAAATGTAGAAATAACACATGTTTTTCTAGAATCTGCAATAATAAATGGCAGGCTCTTCAGGAGCAGTCAAGAAGTTGCATATATCTAGCTATGATAAACACCTTTGTGTCTTAAAGGCCAGTAGTGAGAAAAATTTGAGGACTTGGCACCACCAAATAGACATGTATGATTTTGCATCAGTTGTAGTTTATAAATCATATTGTCAAAGAAAATGTATGCAGTAAATAAATAAATCAAATGAATAAGTGACACAAATATATGCTGGAAATAAATCAGTCCAACGAATATGATTAGGTATTCCAATGTAACATCATCTATGATATGTATCCTTGAGCTTAGCGAAATTATAAAAAAATGATTTTCTGGAGTGGGTGTCCTAGACTGCTTCCGATAGTCCTAAGATAAGTATTAGGAGTGGAGTAACATTGTTGTAAGAACCACTATTGGGATGAGTACATGGGCTAGTGGCAACTGATGCTAGAGTTGCCATAGATTTGTTGAATGTTCAGATATATTACTCTTGCTAATGGTCATCTTTGCTAGAGTTGCCTCATACTCGGGGGTAGTTATGATTTGCATGTGCTCTACTGTTTTGATGAAACAATTCTATTCATGTTGAACATTGGAAGCTTCATATTGCTCTACTGCTTTATTTGGTATTGGACAAACATGTGAACCATGTCCATGTTTACCACAAGCATCATTTCTTGCAACACTCAAACTATGCTGGGCAAGATTTTGATTGTTGTTTCGGGTAGGAGTTTTGAACCAAATGTGGCTAGGATATGACGAACTCTACGAGTATAACCACCTCTGCTGGAGTATAACCTCTGCTAGGGTAACAACCATTGTTGGAGGGATTATCTCTACTAGATTAGTCATTTCGGCTACCTCTTCCGGATGTACCACCTTTTCTAATGCATTGATTCCTACCACGTCCCCTGCTTCTACCCTCTTTAAAATTTTAATTGACATTTGCTACTAGAAATGCCATGAAAACAGATGGTCTAATATTAATATCTTAGCATTGTCTTCTGCTATCAAGAGACAAGTAAACTCGATATTGCTACTGCAGGAGCATCTATAACATTTTTTCCACAAAACGTAAGATGAGAAATAATATTAACCATTGTAGAATGATATTTTACACCATGTTTTATTGAAGCCTTGTGATGGTCATATTTGTCCAAATATCCAAATAGCCCAAGTCCAATCCACAAGTTAAGCCAGTTTTATCTTAGACTAAGCCCAACACAAAGTTCAAATTTGCTCAAGTTAAAACACTACCTTAAATTGGGTTGGGCTATATGTAGAATCTGAATGGGCCATAAACTTGGATCCAACAAGACAACATATACTAAGCACATGGCATATATAAGTACGACACCTGTACTGACGTGTTAAACACGTTTGGTGTGTTTGGTAGAATATAGCTAGTGATTGAACAATAGTGGTAAATGAGGTGAAGTGGTGTTTTCACGGTGATGGTGACATCTTATCACTTTATTCCTCTGAGTTTTATACATCTTTATGTTCATAACAAATATATTCTTCTATTAACAAATAGCTTATTCCAATTGTATACCTCACTTATCTTGATAAAAACTGTTGAGATAGGAATAAATTCTGGAGGAAAATTCAATCAAAGCATGAAAAAATTGATTTAGGAAAGTAACGACAACCTACACTCATGCTTGAAAACAAATAAAGAAAGAAAAAATAAAATAAAAATAAAAATGTATGACCTTCATTCTTCACTCATTTGCTTTTGGGTTCGTGGTGGATGATTGAATACAATATAGGGCATACATCAAACAAATAAACAACCACAACCACTAATGACCCCAACTGTCACCATTCCACACATTATTTAGTTCTCCACAAATCTCTCAATCAGTCACTTAAATTAGTTGCTCAAAACCCAAAACACATCCCTAAATTCTTGTTTATTCACAGAAGATTTAACAAGTGATGTACAAGTCTCAGGGGGATGGTTAGGTTGAGGTGAGTGAATCATGTGCTCCACTTCCCAATGCATGTTAGTGGGGTGAAAAGTTTGAGATGTCTCAAACTGTGGATGCTACATGTGATTCCAATTTCCAACAAGAGTCACCTACTCTTTTCAATTTCTTATTAGAAAAATCAGTATTTTTTTCTTATCCACATGCATAATGTTTATGGTTTCATCTTGTTTATCATGGCTTTTTATTAAATAATAATGCTTATCAAAAAGGGAATTTCAAAAGGGCCATAATATATATAATATGAACAACTCATGTGGTGGACCAACTTGCAATAGCTATGGGAATGTAGCCAACTTGCATTGAAAATGGTAAATTATTACAAGTGTTGCAACACACATACGACTTTATTTCCTTGAATCAAAGAAACATCATCATTCACCTAACTCACAATTACTATGACCTATCACTTATTCTCTTCTTTCTCACGCGTCTCTTTCTCACTTATTGTATCATCTTCTTTCTCTCAGTGACCCTGACCACCGATAAAGAAGATCTTAGGTTCCTCGAGACGAAGACACCGAGATCTAAATCCACGGATGATGACAATGAAGACTAATAAGAAGAGGACGATCTAGCGAATTTCGTAGAGAAGGAAAAGAAAAACCAAATATTGAAGGTTGGTGAACAAGGTTATCTGTTGTGGCTTTAGTTCAGTTAGTTAATGGATCCAAGATTCTGCAATCAAGTTTCAGTCTAAAAAATTTTGTCAAAAATTCCATGTAATACATTATCAATTCCCAAAACTGTAACTTTCAAATTTGTTTAATTATCATGAAAATTTTCCGTGAATTACATGTTAGTTTTTGTATCTCCCCAACTCAATAGGGTATTTTAATTTTTATTATTCAATCTGATCACCGAGTGTATCAAATGTAAAATAACACAAGACAGAAAAACATTGGTTTTGTTTGTCGGGGCTCTTATGAGTTCTATCGGCTGTGATTCAACAACCTTTTATTCATGACCATAATAATCACTATGGAAGACATCCAAATCAATAATATGTTTTCATAGTGAGTATGGAAATCAAGATGCAATGAAACATAAAAGTCTCGAGTAAAATTACATACCTCTTGAACCTTTTTGAATAAAGAGTTCGTAAATAATAAAGGCAAAGATAAATACCAGAGCCGAATTTGCAAATAATGAAGACAAAAATATATCCGAGCCATCGTGCCGATGCAGAAGAACATAAGTAGTTCAAGCAGAAGAAGAACATAAGTAGTGACTGAACATTCCTTCTTTTTTATTCATTTTCATTCATTTCTTGTTTTCATTACATATATATGCAAAAAATGCTTATTGCCACCTTAGGACATTTGTTCCATATGAGATTACAAGATGCCACCTCAATGGCATGAGGTGGACATCCACAAGATTCTATAACAAAATCATCCTAGTTGCTGAGATATTATCTAACACTTGTTTTAAGAAAGTCTTTCACAAACCTAAGTGATGAGAAATATTCAAATGATTGTTATAAAATAATCCTTATCAGAGAACTATAAAAAGTATAAAGGAAGTGAATCACATCAGAGAAGTATAAAAAAGGAAACGAATCGGAAACTGATACATCGATTCCTAGGCTTATTATCTGAGCCACAATGGCCACCATTAATTTTTATCTAGAACATCAAGTTACATATAAGGAAGATGGGCGGATTCTCCAACAGCTCTTGATGGTTACATCATTGGGTCTTTCGTGCGCCAAAAGTGTCTTCAGCACCAGTAGTCACTTTTTTTCTTCGCTCGGCTATCATATCAGAATATGACTGCAAAAAGGTTACAAACTAATCTCATTTAGCTTCCCACATGTACAGGTGAAACAAATGGCTATTTACAAATGGACAGTGTAGAATATGGTCAAGGAATGTGAAGAAACATGAAGAGGAATGCGCCAATCATAGCATTTTTAACAACTTTAAAGAGTTGTAAGAATCAAACAAACATTGTAGAGCTATAAAGATAGATTATGCAAGCAACAATTTAGAACGTCAAGCAGATCACCACCACATACTAGTACCCAAAGTTCTAACTTCTAAGAACTTGTTTAAAAGAAAACATTTGTTATCCGTATGGTAGGATTAAATAGTAAGATAAGAGTACATGGATCCATTTATAGTTTGCTCGGAAATTTTGTACATATGTATTAGTGTCTCCTACATAAAGATCAACTAATATCCATTCATCAAGTAATCTTAATTTTGCCTCTTTGTAACCAAAACTAATTGATTTGACACTCAAATGTTTCATCCAAGATTCATCACTGAAACTCATCAAAATTTATCATTGTCACTGAACTCTATCAACCAACAATAATCCACCATAAAACCATCACTAAATCTATATGTAAAACATGAAACTCAAGCATACTCGTAAGCACTTTTCATGAGACAGTCAACAAAATAGGTTGCCACATCGTTGTGTTAAGTTATACTCATGGCACTTCTACAACAAAGTGGAAAGTGAAAAAACTGATCGATGTCAAACCTTAGGATATGAGTATAAAAAGATGTACCACCATGCACCAATTACAAAGAGAACAAGTGCGGTAATCACTGCATTGTGCAAGATGATCCAGCTACCACTAATCGCCAACACTCCTGTAAGTGTTATTGTCCAAGGCTGACACCTAGACAGAAAAAAGGAAGGAAAAAACCCGATTGAGGTTCAGTTAAACATGACCACTTGTTAAAATTTCAAATTGTTTGAATTGAAATTTCAAATGTTTCACGGTTCAAAATGATATGCTTTCGAAACAAAAACACTACATTTTCAGATTGATTTTTCTAACGGAGTACACCATATGTACTGGTTCAAGCCACTGTCCAGATCAAGTAATGAGAAATCCATTAATTATGTCCAGATTATCAAAATGCTGATCATATGTTCCATAGAAATTTGAAGGGCAAAAACTTTAGGTATTTGACGTATTAGAGACAAAAACTGGTTTTTTTACTAACCCAGGAAGACCCCCTAGTTTTCATTGCAAGTTGAGGACTCTACGTACACTTGACTAAATTAAAACTAAATCATTTGAACTCTGTTTGAGCTGAAATTTTGAGAAAAATTAAGGACCAATAACAAAATAATGTGTCAAAGTTTCATCTCATTTCGACACGTATTCCTCAAGGTCCATGCTAAGTGGGATAAAGAGAATTTCTCTATTAATATCACGAAGCGAGCGAGAGCCCACCTTGGGTGCTACACAAGTCTGCCGATAGGCCTGCTAATGCCCATTGTCCAAAACCACCCGAAAAGGTGGCCTTAAACACTAAAAAAGAACGTTTGTCAAGATATTTAATAGCAGATACCTAAATACATATCTTGAATAATGGTGTTGAAACGAGTTGAAACTTTGGTGCGTTGTTTCTAGTGTTAATCCATAATCTTCATGAAAAATTTTGTTCAAACGAATTCAAAACAATTTTTAAAACTTAATAGGATCTTTAATTTACAATGAAATACTAAGAGGATCCTCCTGGGTAAGTAAAAACCAGTTTTTGTCCCTAAACTCCCAATGCCCCTAAGACTTCTCAAGAAGTGAGTAATTTATAATATACATGATTAGTGTTCTATAAAATTTGAATGCAGCTTAATAATGAGAAGATCATCCACAATAACATCATTAAAATATCAGAGCTATACTGAAAGCAAAGCAAATTAACCGTTGTACAAAACAAAATTCGGGACACCATACCAACCCAATATTAACGAAAAACCAGGACTACTACAAAGCGAAAACCTATTATCATAGACGTGATACAAAATAACCAAATTTTGTTTTTAAAAATATCTCACCCTAGGGTAGGATTCTAATTCTAAAGACTAAAATGCAAATTAACGGATAGGACTTTGGGTATCATCATTTGGACAAATTTAGCAAATAGGTCCCTGAGTTTGTATAGAATATAGTCTGGGTCTCAAGACCATGTTTACTAATTATCTAACTTCTGTCACTTCAAATGATGTTTCGGCTCCTTGGTTTGTTGACTGACTTGGATCTCTTGGCACTGGAATAAGTCAATCACATCAAGCGGCCGAAACACAAATTGAAATTACAGAAGTTAGATGGTTAACAAAGCCAATGTGGTTTTGGGACCCTTACTCTAAATATCCCAAAGTAACCTTATTTCTTGGCGAAGTTCAAATCCATGCACTCTACCAAAAATTAAAACTAAATCTAAAATTCAATAACCACTTGAACTGATAGACAATTCCACCCAGGCAACAGTAAATGCCAATAATCCATCACACGATTTTTTTTTTTTTTTTAAATAGAACTCCAGAAAGTCAAACTTAAAAAAAAAAAAAGAAGCATGGAATTGCCCCAGATATCAATAATTTTAGCACAAATTGAACAAAAGGAGACATTTTACTGATAAATAGATGATACCCATTGTCTAAAACTCACCAAGCAGGCTTGGTGTCCCAAACAGAGTCGTATTCAAGAGAAAGGTAGTTGAGATAACCATCCATGTCATCAACAGCTCCATTTTCATCCAAAAACTGAGACGACTCCTTCGGACTGATTCGAAGAACTAGTGTTTTTTTTATGAAATTCGGCGATGGTGGGTAGGTCAGAGGGAATTTGTGAGGGAAAATTGGGTTTGTAAGGTGGGATTGTGATGGGTATTGTTTGTGGTGGCTCAGTAGACAAGTCAGGGAAACAGAGGAGGAGAATGAAAAAGATCCCATATTTCAATCTTGTTCTTTGTTCTTTGTTCTTTGGCCAAAAGAAACCAGGATCAGAGGATGTTTTGGTGGGTGACTCAACTATCCTGTTATTTTCACTCAGTTACCAAATTAGAGACACCGTATAAAACTTAAGGTTAATTTGATGTCGGTTTTCTAGTAATATGATACATGCCTTTGATTCTATTTATAAATTTTATTTGAGTTTGTTCCTTTTATGTAAGTTGACTCTCGTTGACAGTCTGGTCAACAATTAAATTAGTATGTGCCTTACACGTAACCTTTTTTTTTTTTTTTTTACTTGAGTACCATGATTCTCATCTCACCAAAAACATCTAAAATTTCTTACAAATACCCCAAATTATAACCTAATTGTGTTGCTTTAATTAAAAAGAATAGTAAATGAATCATGTGAATGTTTTTCACTACCATTACTTATTCTAGACGTCAATGGTGAAGCCGCTAAAAAATCATCTTATTTACTTTTACAATCAAAGAACTTGGAGAAACACGAGGAAATGGGGATGTGTGGTAGTATTTGATTGAATTATGCATTGGAAATTTTTTGAAATAATGAAATATGAAAAAGATGAGGAGAAAAGGAAAGAGGTGACAGGGATTATTTTAATATATATAGACATCATCCCGTATTAGTGATCATCTTCTAATTTTGAATTAGCAACGATTTTTTGACACCACCACTTTTGCTGAAGGACACCATCACCCACAATTTTTTTAATGTGTTGAAGCACACCACCAATATAAACTACTCTTTCACCATTGTTCATTTTCTTCTCTCTTCACACCAACGGCGGAGCAACACCACCGCCGACTGCACCACCATGCTACCATCTTTCTGCTCTTTCTCGTCTCATTTGTTCTTTTTTTTCTTCTTCTTCATTGTTCTTTTTCTTATTTTCTTCTGTTCCTATTCTCTATTTTCTTATCTTCTTCTCCAATTTGCCCCACCTCATTCTTCTTCTTTTCTTCTCCTTTTTTTTTGCCTTCGAGAAGATTCATGCGAGTAGGGAATGGGAAACCCCCACTTGCACGAATCTACTTGAGGGCAGAAAAAACATAGGAGAAGAAAATAAGAGAAAAAAAAAAGTCGGAGGCGGGGTGAGGTGGTGCCTCCGGCGATGGAGAAAATGAGAAGAAAAGGATAGGAGAAGAAGATGAATGAATGAGTAAATGAAGAATAGGAGAGAGGAGAAAACATGTGTGATCGACCGACAGGCGAGGCGAGTCGGTGCAATGGTGGTAGTGGAGCGAGGCAGTAGTGTTGTTATATGAGAGGGAAAATAAAAAGAGGAGAGAAATTGTGGTGTCCTTCAGTAGATGGTGGTGTGCTTCAGAAAGTAGGGGGTAGTGGTGTCCTTCAGCAAAAGTGGTTGTATCAAAATGTCGTTGCCTTTTGAATTATAATTGACTTTATGAAGTCAAATATACTATTATAATAATTAATCTATTGTAAAACATGAATGTTTTAGTGGATGACCATGTTGATTAGATATTAAGGATGCCATTAATAAGGGTTTATGGTTATAATGTTTGGAATTCTATAACCATTACACATAATAGTGCATTATATTGAGAAGTGTAACCACTCTCCTTATTTATGTTTGGATTCTTATATAAGGACATGCTTTACCCAAGAAGAATGTAAGAAAATTTGTGATATAGCTAGTTCTTATCTCCTTTGTCTCTTTTTCTCTTGATCTCTTTCTCTTTATTTACAACACGTTATCAGCATGATCAAGTCTCTAACAGTATACCAAGATCCTTCAAGTTTCCTTTCATTATATCAAGGTAAGAATTTTGTATTCTCTAACATATGTTATCTAGAAATCTATGTATAATCTTACTTCTAGGATCAAAGTTTATATTCTTGCACCTTCTAAAATGTGTAGTGTTTTTATTGTTTAAATTCTTAATTATCTACCTGACTTTAGAATTTCTTTTTTCTAGTAGTGTCTTTACAATGTCAAACCTTACGAAGCTTTAATTTGTTGTCCTTGATATTTCTGGAAGAAATTACTTGTCATGGGTACTTGATGTTAAGATTCATTTCAATGCTATGAATCTTGGAAACGTAATTAAAGAACGAAATTAAGCATTCCTACAGGATTGCGCAAAAGCAATGATTTTTCTTCGACACCATTTGCACAACTAAGTGAAAACTGAGTACCTTACTGATGCAATCAATTTTCGCTCATTGCTTTGACCTAATCCTGCTAACCTGCGCAAGTGACGCATGTGATCCACGGACCATCGTTGTGGTGGCCGATGGTACTCTAATGCTAAAGTCAGACATGGATTTGAAGAAGGTGTAATGTTGAAATAGGGAATTTGTAGCGTACCTTAAATTACCAACCTAGTGTCTTATTTATAGTGCAAGGAGTCCTAGTTCTACCAGGCCTTCGAGGGCGTAGTTTAGGAAGGAAATCTTCGTGTAGATCCATCTCTAATTAGGAGTCGTGCTGTATGAGGGAAGTTCAATGTTAGCCTTGTGCTCCTAGATACGCGAGAGATAATTCTCAATGAGAGAGCAATCCGTAGAAGGAAGATTCCTTGTGTGGGATATACTCTGGTATTTGCTTCCTAGTTGGAAGTAGAAAGCTGTTGTAGTTTCCCGTCTGAAGCTGATCCTCGAGATACTTGCCTTAGTAGGACTTATGAGTATTGAGACGTGTGGCCCTAGCATACTGTGAGAGGTCGGGTCCGTCTGGCGAATTGAATTGGGCGGGCTTAGAACCATTTTGGCCGGATCAGTGTTGAGCTGATGCTGGGACCCGTAATTTCTCGAGATCATCATGACACATATACGGCTCATGGTATGACTGTTTTTATGTATCATCAGCTACTCCCCCCGAGTTAGTGGGCCGTCACATCGGTTCGCTAAGTCATCTCTTGAAGGGATGCGCCACTCATGATGATTGAAAGTGCGTCGGCCCAACGAAAAATAGGCGGGAGCCCAATCTCTATTTAGGTCATCCGTAGTGTAGAGTCTGACTCTTCTACTTTTTTGTTGTTGAAGATATCGTTATGATTAGAAAATATTGTTCTTCTTCTTCATGGCTCAACAAAACCTTATTGACAACGCAACCTTGGCCAATGGCCTGGAGTTTTTCGAAGACAGTTGTTGTTCGAGCCTAGCCTTGCCGAAATCCGTTCGAAGTTTGGGGTCCCTGAGTACCTGCCGGGTGATCAAACGCCAATGTCCCCTCCGGTCGGTTTCATCTACTTGCATTTTGGGATGCTTCAAACTGGAATGCATTTTCCTGTTCTGGACGTGATTTGGGAGTTCTTGGATCTCCTGGGGATTCCTCCGGCCTAGTTGGGGCCTAATGGATATAGGATCATCCTCCTAATTCTGATCAGTGCTAAGGAGGCCCACGTCAGTGTGACTCCGCAAGTAATTCAGTTGCTAACTTATCCATGGCTGAAGGGTAACGTTGATTGTAAGATGACATCACCGGCTTGTTTTGTGAATCTGCACGATGATTTCAAGTTCTGGCAGAAGTATTGCTTATTGGCCCCTGCGGATTCGAACTATTTTCGATGCAAAGGGTGGTCGGCCGTTTGAGAGAGAGTTCAAGCCGCTTCGTAAGTTCAACCCTTTCTCATGACTTTGATATGCTTGATCATGGGCTAGCTAATCATTGCTTGTGTTTCTTTGCAGAGAGGTTTCCCACTACTCCTCTAACCTTAGAGGAGCAAAACACCATGGAGACATTTCGCTGGTTGCCAAAGAATAACGTGGTTGATGTCATAAGAGTTTCAAAATTCATTCGTAGTGGCCTGTGGGAAGATGGAGCCCTTTCAAGGAAGAGGAAGGTTGCTAGGGCCAAAGCTCCCATTATGTCTGGCGTGAAGGAGCCGTCTGAAACGCTTGCCTCTTTTGTGAAGAAAAGGTCTCGTGTTAGAATTGGGTTGCCTTCAGCATGACCTACTTTAGTGAGAGAAGAATGCGAGTCTACTAAGCCTGGCAGGGCGAAGACTTATGTGTCTGGCTACTTGCGATTTGCAGGGATTGTAGACATGTCAAATCTCAGTAACGCGCAGGCCGAAACTTTGAATTATCATCTGGTGCGGGTAGCAATGGCGGTTTCTGCCGTTGTTGATTCGCGCGGGGTTGTTCTGACATAAGGCTTTTGTGAAGACCCGCCTAAGGCTGTGGAATCTAATCGTCCCACTGGTGCGCTTTCTAATAGTGGTTGTGGTGTCGTGGGCTAGGTTTCCCATAGTCCGCATTGTTCACCATCTCGTTTTAGGGCACAGCTAGAAGTGTTGGAGGGTCCTTTGGATAATTCACTCCCTCTTCTCACTCCGAATCTTGTCGAGCTGTCTCGCACCAAAGGGTCGGTTTTTCGTGACAAAGGAAAGGCCACAGAGAAGAGCCTGAGGACAGCGACAACCGTGAAGGGTTGTGCCGGCGTAATTCTTGATCCGGGAAAGCTTCATCTGGAGGCGCGAATAAGCTTGTTTGCACCAGACTTGGTAAATATGAGTTCATGGGTCTAGCACCAAGAGGTGGACATAGAGTTTGTTTTGAGGATGCATACAAGCAAATGTCACAGCTGGCTGATAGATTGAGCTCCAAAACCCGAGGAGGATACGCTGAAAGGGTGTATGGACAAGGGCTTGAAGTACCTTATGCTGGGTATGTCTCACTTGAGCCACGTGGCCGTTGTTGGGACGGAAGTCGAGGCGACTCGTGAAAGGGTATACACCTTGGAGCGTGTTTTCTCACACATGCAAGCGTTGTATTCTGATGCGCTTTATGAAATTGATCGGCTACATAAACAGGTTGAGAAGAAGAGGTTGGATCAGTCAACTGTGGCCGCTGAGAGTCAAGGGGCTCGTCTGAAGGTCCTTGAGCGTGATCTGTCAGAGGCCGTGTCCGAGATAGATAGACTCAAACAGAGTTGAACTGAACCCGCCGAGACGTTGAGGTTGCGCTGGATAGTGCGGCTAAGGCGTGTTTTGAACTGCGATCTCTTGCTGAAGAGAATGCTTCGAAAGAGGCCGACTGGGCTGCTCAGAAGCAACAGTTAGAATCCAATGTGGAGTTCTATGCTCGAGAGGCCAGGAAGGCTAATGACCAGCTCAAATTGGAGTGGCATGAGCTTAGTGCTGTAAAGAGCAGTCTGGCCACAAAGTAGTCTTAGGTCGACGCGTTGACTGGCAAGTTAGAGCTATTGGAGCGTGAACTTGTTGATGCGAAGGTGCTAGATGAGGCGCTTCTTCGTGAACAAAGCAAATGCGAGTTCTGCTAGGTTGTACATGACAGGCTGGAGCTGATGAAGGAGGAACATCCGGAGTGGGATCTCGGTCGTTATAGGAAAATGTCGTACGTAGACTTGTTTGTTACCTCTGCGCCATCGGACGAAGAAGACAGTTTGGGCCCTGATGTCCAGGCCGTGGTGAGTGTCGACACAACTCCTGCTCCTTTTCCACTAGGCTTAGCTCTTATGTTTCTGTGCCTTCTTCTGATAAGGAGTAAACTTTGTGTGTTTGTACCCCTTTCCGTTTTGACCATTAATGAAAACAGTTTTATCCATTTCGTGTTTGTTGTCTCCATTGCATGTTTTTCGTTTCGCCTTGTCTTCTTGCTTTGGCATAGGCTGGTTGAATCAATAGGACGTCGACTGGTCTGTTTCCGATAGAGAGCTTGACTATTTTGCGTTGTGAATGACTCAGGGTCATCGTTGCGTAGTTATGTCTGATAGTGGACATGTTGCGAACATTTTAGCTAAGGGTTGAGTTGCCCAAGCTATTTTGTCCCCAAGGTAAACTGCTTGAGGCTTACCTCACTTGTCTGATCGGTCGGCTGCAGCTGCTGCTATGGGCAAGTTGCAATGGCCGAGCGTATGTGTCAGAGCGTTCATGCCGAGTTAGGCGCCGTAAGCTCAGGTTGGCATCCTAAGTAGCTTTTATCTGGGCACTAGCCGTTCGACCTTTGTATCCGCGTGAGTGGCCTTTGTTAATATTAGAATGTCAGTCGTTTAAGCGTGAAGACGCTGACTCAGCTAGATTCATGTTTGTGACCATTGTTTCTAACGAGAGCGGTGGTCGCGCGACGAGCTGCTAGAGGCTCCCAGCTATCGAACTATCTATGCTTGAGCAATGTGGGCTATGGATTCAGGGAGTGAAGGTTTGGTGACTATGCTGAATAACCGTAGCCCCGTGGCGAGTCGTCGACATCAGTTAAGGACTGACTAGTCTCCTACCTTTCGAACCATCTACACCCGCCCCTTGCGGTGGGGGCTACAAGTTCGAGTAAAAAGGGTTCGGCGACCAGGCTGAAAAGTATTGGTCCCGTGGCAAGCCATCGAGATCAGTTCAGGGCTGACTAAGCTCCCACCTTCCAAATCATCTACACCTGTGCGCATCAAGCTACAAATTTGGGAGTTTTCGGCGACTACGGTGAAAAGCAGTGGTCTCGTGGCAAGCCGTCAGAATCAGTTTGCGGCTGACTAGGCTCCCACCTTTTAGACTATCTACACCGCACAATGGGGGCTACAAGTCCAGGGTTGGTAATTTGGCGACCACGCTAAAAAGCAGTGGTCTCATGGCGAGTCGTCGAAATCAGTTCGGGACTAACTAAGCTCCCATCTTCTAAACTATCTACACTCGTGCAGTGGAGGCTACAAGTGTAGGGTTGGTATTTGGCGGCCACGCAGAAAAGTTGTGGTCTCATGGCGAGCCATCAGAATCAAATTGGGACTGACTAGGCTCCCATCTTCTAAACTATCTACACCCGCGCAGTGGGGGCTACAAGTCCAGGGTTGGTAATTTGGCGGCCACGCCTGAAAAGCGTGGTCCCGTGGTGAGCCATCAGAATCAGTTCGGGACTGACTAGGCTCCCACCATTCAAACCATCTACACCCGCGTAGTGAGGGCTACAAGTATGGGCTTTGATCATAAGCTTTCGTTGCCAGTCGTCACCAGCTAGGCTTACTTGATTGGGTTCGGGGATCATTGACCGCGAACGGGGGCAATGATCCTTGGAAAGTCGTCATCACCAGGCGTGATAGCGCTGATTAAACTCCCACTTCCTAGACCATCGAGATTTGGGCTGAGCAGACTAGGTGTCGAGGGATACCATAAGCTGTCGTCATCAGTTTTGGCTGACTAATCTTACCTGAGTGGATAGGGGTTCCGCCCATTTGAGGGCGTGCGAACCTATGTCTGCTAGTGTCGCGCATTGTGTGGACGAAATTGCCTTAAAACAAACAGTGATCCGTAGGTACGGTCCATGCGTCAAGGCTACTTTGGAATTGCGCTCATGCCTAGCATGTAATAGAATATTGGTTGGATGGTAGGCTGAGTGGATCGAGCCTTTGGGCATGCAAAGGAAGAGTTAGGGTTTCATGTACGATTGTGCTACGTATATGGCTTAGATCGTGCGGCAACACATGTACGGCGTAGTCTATGGGACGGTTGAGTACCGATTACTCTCCCTGAATTGATGGGGTTGCGTGCAGCGCCATTAATTGAGCGAACGTGATTTGCTCACTTTCCTTGGGAAACGTCATTTCTTCATTTCCCACACGTTATTCTATGCTTAGCAGTTAATGCAGGAGGCCCGTTTGGTGAACCATTACGCTTATATAATGGTGTTTTCTAATCGTTGTAGGCACTATCTCTTGCAGAGCTTATCTACTTAATGTTCTTGTTTGAAGAAAATGCTTTGGATTTTCCAAAGGTTGAAGGGAGATATCTAGCAATGGAGTCCTTGAATATTCTGACATTTGCATTGATCAGGCACGACATAGTTGATGTTATGTGTGGTCACCTATTATGGGTGGGCACGCAGTTGATCTATTGAGGTCTCATAATTTCTTCTCATGTCGTGGAGAAGTAGTACAGATTCTCTCTCAAGGGAAGAGTTTGTCATTCACCTGGTGGTGCCTTATCGTTGTTCCTGAATGTTTAATTCAGAGATAGCAATTGCAGCTATTGTCCAAGCGCCTGCCCCCACCATTTCCCAATAAGTTCTATCGCTTCGCCTTGCTCTGGAAGTCGGCATCTGGGTCGAGAGGGAGTTGGACATGGCCTGTCGGAATGGGCTATTCTTGTTTTCCTTGCGTGGGAAGGTATATGTGATCCGAGCTCATCTGATACTTGTCCCAAGTTCACAGAGTGTGTGAGTTGAGCTTCCAATTTTTGTCGGTGCTCCCGGTTGCCGATTTTGTACTATCTCAGACCATATTTGAGGGGTATGTCTATGGAAGCATTTGAACATGATGTTTTCCTCCTAATCTTGCTCAGTTCAGTCTTCTTCGAGTGCCCCTTGTAGTAGAATTGTCTAAATGAGCCCTTTACTTCGTGTCGCACTGTATTCAGAAGTTTGAAGTATGTATTTTTTTGTATCCACCTCAAGGCGCTTGTTGTTACATCTTTCCAATAATTAATAGAGTTTGTTTTCGTAATTCTTCATTTATTTCTTAAATGATTTCAAATCACATAAGTTTTTACGAACTAAAACTCTACATTGACTATGGAAAGGGAAACAAACGACTGAAAGTAGACTAAATTTTGACGGAGAGACATTGATCATGGCCTTAAAGTGAATTCGGTTTGCTCTTGTGGATCGTTCATCGGACTATCGAAACACTTCAAAGGTTACTGAAGAGTAAACCTTGTAGAGGGGTCAATTTCTGTACCGACGAAACGTTGGGGGGATGTATTACCACTTGCCTTGGCCTCTCCGTTTCGCTGGGTGGAGGGGCTTATTGCTGCTACGTTGTTAGAAGGCGATGCCTCCACTGTCGTTTGGCCCGGCACTGGTTCAGGTTGCCCCGCAGTATGTAGCTGGATTTAGGAGCATTCTATTTGTTTCAGTGCGACATAATGGCAGCCTCGTGTCGTAGGTTTGTCTCCGCATATTGTCCCTTCTGAGTGGTTAGCAGTGTACTTAACACAATGGTAAAGAGTGGAGAGTACTACCTCCATCTGGTGGAGCCATGGTCTTCTGAAGATAAGGTTGTAGGTCGACGATACATCTACGACCATGAAGTCCAGAAACAGGACCTTTCTTAGTTGCGGTTCTCCTGCCACTGTTGCCAACTTTATCTTCCCGATCGGGAAGCACTTCTCTTCGCTGAATCCAATTAGCGGGTAGTCTGAGGACGTCAAGTTTTCCTCCTTGAGGTCCATACTATGGAATGCGTTGAAGAACAGGATGTTGAGTGAGCTTCCTGTGTCCATCAGCGCTCTTTTTACCCCCCACCTTGCAATGGAGACTGAGATGATTATGGCGTTGTTGTGCGGCACTCGGACTCCTTCAAAGTCTTTATCCGTAAAGGTCAAGGTGGGAATGGGGCTATGTACCCGTGAGTAGATGTATTTGTCCGCGTCCGCACGTTGCGTCCATGTCACGCCCCGATTTTCGAGAAAAACGAAATCCAAAAATCCACGTAGGATTATCCGTTTCCCCAAAACTCGTGACGTGAAATTCAATAACAACATAAACATTTAGCAGCAATGACAAAATATAATTTAGAAAATAGAACAAACTAAAATTTATAATAAAACTCTAACCATGAAAACTGACGTCGCTAGCCCCACTAGCGAAACTCCCGTATCGCTGCTCAAAAGTCTCTAAACCTGAAAAGCTAATTGGCTACATTCCCAAAGGAATGTACCCAAGAAGCAAAAGCTCACTTGGGTCAGCAATAAAGCTGGTGTGAGAAATCTTCATTCCAAAATAACAAAATCGCACGTGATAAACATCAAGCGAAACACAAACAGCAAACCATCACACCAATAGGTAGTTCCTCAACGAGGCAAAGGTGTGATGTAAGAAAACACAGTCCAAACAATTTAGTTCCTCAACGAGGCAATCATATCATCATCCTAATAAATAAATATGCATTTACCTGTACTTACCCTATAGGAGTTGACTATGGCAAGTCGGACCTGCAAAAATATTAGTGGACTTGCCATCCTGCATAAAAAGAATTAGAAACAATGCAACATCATTTATTCTTTTTATTTGAATTAGGTTTATCTTTTTAACGGATTGATCACTTAGACGATACCACACTCGCACCACCTCCGTGCCGAACATACATGCACGTATGCCTCTCTCATATAAAGGAGGACTACTCCGTCATCCATGCCTAAGTGGGGACATCACATACAGGCATGCATCGCGGATACCCCTAACTATATGAGTACCAAAAGCCACCATTGGGCTATCAATGCGCATAACTCACGTCACATTTTTGACGGATAAATATCAAAGCCTATTTTAGGCATACAAACTCACCACATTTCCGCAAGACTAACCCGAAGGTTATTTTAGTTTCTCTAGTAAGAAATGGGTGCCCCAACTCCGCAAGACGACCCGCAGGTCATTTAGTTTCTCTAGTAAGAGAGGGGAAATCATAAACAAAAGAGATGTGGTAGTTCTAAGTGATACAAGCCCAAGTGGTTTATATTTTCAGAAATCAAGGCTTACCATTATCATTTATTTTCATAATTCAGAATTCTTCCACAATGACATTTTGTCATACATGAATTGATTCACAATCTATTCACCCACATTTTTGGGGAAAACATAGCATATTCATTAATCATGCTATGTAACAATATGGCAATAAAGCCACTCCTTGATTCAAATATCCAAATTCTTCATAATGCATTAACAAGTCAATATGCATACAAATCTCCAAATTTATCACAATGCATTAATATTCATCAACCATTCAAACACCAACCAATCAAAGTCACACCCAATCAATAAAATGGTAAACATGGGTGACCCCAAACATGAACAAAATAAACAAAGAAAGCAAACTCGTTCTCACAGACAAAACCCATTCTATTTTGTAAATTGGGAATATTCTATTTTCAAGAACAACATGAACCAGCCACCCAATCAACAAATCAAACAATCCAACAGATTATCTAAAAAGGGTACTATTTAATATATACTCTACTCATCAAAAGACAACAAATAGAACCAACACCACTCCCACTAGTACCATCATGTCGCCTTATTTGATCATTCGCAGATAACCCCATTTGCTGCCCATTAATGTTAACACCAAATTATAACAACATACTCCTTTCATACAGTACATAGCAAAGAGCCTAGGAAATCTGTCCATAAAGCTTTCAATTCCCACCCGCATATATCATATGCCAACACAAACCTTATAACCCAAATTGACCCCATGGAATCATAATTTTGCTTTTATCTCGCATCTTTCCATACTCTCTGTTCCATACCTCAACAACCACTTGCATAGCAAAGCTATATTCATCAATTGATGATGTCAGACATCCAACCTTGCATTACCCAATAAATCCCAAATAAATAAACCCCAGGATGCATCCACACTTCGTATACCGACCTGGCGAATGCAATGAAATAAAATATGAATAGAGCTCTCCCGGTCAATGCCACAGAGTAGACTCCACATCAATCTCCATGCCTCTTAGGGTCAAGTCTCTCCCACACCACCGTAAAGGCGTAAACATGAGGAAGGAAACTCTAGTTGGGACCCCCTCTTGGTACTTGTTCAGCTCTGTTCCTTTCTCCCCATGGTGGTATTGTGAGATGTATCAGTGTTTCATCAAATTGCAGAAAAACAAAACAAAACAAAAACATACATGACAAGAAACATGGATATCAAAGTTGCAATAGCAGCTCTTTGTATCTGATGTAGAAGGGCCAGTTAGCTAAATATTCCACACTCATACCCACATAATGTGATCAGAAGAGAAATAGAAGAAAACTCATAGTAAAAGTGAAAGAACTGAAGAAACTCACCGATTTTGCATTTGCGCAGCCAACGCTATCGTCTCATCATCCTGCCGCATGTGATTTCTCCCAATCATAACTCCATCCCACCTATCACAACCAACCATTAATTCAGCTCCTGATGCTACCAAGTCCACTACCATCACCTCACATTCACTTCCATTTTGATTTGCTATGTCAATTCCTAACAAAAGATTCGACTCCACAAAGTACAGCCACTTTGTTCCTCTAAAAACGACTGTAATAATCAAAATCTGCTCTCACATGCTGCTTGTAGTAGCAAGGCTCTCGTAGAACAGTATGTACCCATGGTCCGTGTTGCTTGTGTACTCTTGCGCAGACCCAAAGAATGTATGCACTGCAGACACGTCAATCATCTCCACATTTTCATCATCAAAGAACAACCAGTGATTGTGACTCTTCACAAGACTGACATAGTGGACATGTTACCAGCATTGCCATTGTTAGTAAGCAACAACTCTGAGTTTTTCTGCTGCCCCATCATCTGCTTTCGAGCAATAATCAACGCCCTCAGTTAAATTTCCATATGCTACAACTTGTCTCTTCTTCAAAACTGGCAACATATTGACTCGCCATAAACATTATCCAAATTATTCTTACAAGACAGCAATGAAGAGAGAGGTGATTAATAGATCATCCTGAACGTTGCACATGAGACATCTGACTCACAAACCTCTTTACAACCTTGTTACTGGTTTACCATAAATACCAATGACTCCACTAATGATAACTCTGCTGGGCCAGGATGGATTATGCATAACTTCATTGGTTCAAGTGGGTGGGATGGAAGCACTAAGAAATACATCTAATACAATTGTTTGTGCTATAGCAGTACCACATGGTTTCTTATATGTCCTATTCCTTATCTCCTTACCACAACAACAAGATTTACAGACTAGTTGAATCGTCCAGTCCAAGACTGTCTGATTGGATAACTTGTTGGTCTCTTTTCCAGGTTCAGCATCTCCTTGCAGCCTTGTTTCGCAGCCCAAAATCATCCACTTGGCAACCCTATTTCGCAGCCACAAATCACCACCTTGCAGCCTCCATATCATCACCCCACAGCCAACATCTTCCCAGCATACAACTCCACACTGTTTTCTCATGGCTGGTAGTTCATCCTAATATATATAATTCTCAAGTCCATAAGGATCTGCTGCTGCTAGCAGATGCTGCGACATCAGTGTGACAGCCCATTTCCATCATTCACACCATTGAAGCAAACAATTTCAACATGCATCAAACACTAGGCACATACAACATCCTGATTTAATGACAGCAAAGGATCCAACAGTTGTTAATGTAATATCTGGCCTAGACTCCCATTAGTACAGTCCAAATACACCCTAGTGCTCTCTAAAGTGATCTATGACATAACAATGGACGAACCTGGTGGAGAAAGATCACAAGAGATATGTTTCTCCTCTACAGATCGACGAACCGTGCGGCTACAGAGAAGAGAGGGGAAGATCTGTTTCTCCTCTACATATCCTCTCTTTTGGCATACTTTATCCCAAGCAATGAGATGCATCTTCTCTTCTCCGCTGAATACGTCCTACTAATATTCGCATTGGACACTCTTTTGATTTTAGAATTGTACAACCAAAGTAACAATTCAGTGTCAATGTAACAAAACTTTCAGGCCTTACATAACAGGCATGGGTTTTCTCAATGAAGGATTTACCTGATTCCTTATCTAAATTTCAAAGCAAATTAGAAATGGCTGAAGAGATCAGCATTAAAGACTTGGAAGATAGGGACTAACACATAACGACCTTGATAGGATACTGATGCTTTTGGACAAGGATTGATCAATGCTTCTCCTAAGCAGGAACAACTTCCATTTCTGGTTGTGGTTGTTTTACCCTCACAGGCTTCACTGGTAATGTGGGCCTGCCAATGATGGTCTGCGTCTGTGATCCAAGCATGAGAACCTTGCTCAAAAGCAAACTTATCGTTAACCTCGCAGAACTTCAATCTCTCAGTGTAAATGAAATCCCCAACATCTTGCCAATGTCAGCCGCCATTGTGAAGAAGAAATCGTGAAGAAGAGAGGGAGAAGAAGAGAAGAGAGTTTGCACAAGAGAAGAAAGAAATAAGGGTTTTCACTTTATAAAGTGGGTGGCTATTCGTCCCCACTGAACTTTTGAAATCACCCACCTTCTAAACTCACAAAATAAAACCCTAATTTCGAAATTCACATTCAATTAAATGTAACCCTATTTTATTTAATTCAAAATAAAATAAACTTGTTTTATGAAATTGAGGGGTGTTACATTATACACACGTTAAATGGAATCTCGTCCCGAGATTCGGAAGGTAAGAAAGTTAACTGAATTTCGAAAAATACTAGTTGTCAAACAAAAGAAGATTTTGAAACACAATTTCAATTGAATTTTAGAAACATAAATTAATTTTTGTTTTATGAAAAAGTAGGGGTGTTACATTATATACAACTAAAAAGGAATCTCGTCCCGAGATTCACGAAAAGTGTTAAGTAAAACACTACGGAAATCAAAACCCGAAAAAATAATAATAATAATAATAATACGAAATAATTTCACGCAAATATTGACATTATAAATAAGATTACTCGCGCACATACATGTCAATGAAGCCTCATCATGAGGTTCAAGAAGAAAAATAAAACAAAACTAAAGTTTTCAAGGTTCGCCCTTGTCACTTCATCTTAAGACTTCTAAACACTACACACCCATATCCACATTCCGAGGATCACCTAGACTCTACCCAGCCTAGGCTAACCAAATGCTCTGATACCAAACTGTCACGCCCCGATTTTCGAGAAAAACGAAATCCAAAAATCCACGTAGGATTATCCGTTTCCCCAAAACTCGTGACGTGAAATTCAATAACAACATAAACATTTAGCAGCAATGACAAAATATAATTTAGAAAATAGAACAAACTAAAATTTATAATAAAACTCTAACCATGAAAACTGACGTCGCTAGCCCCACTAGCGAAACTCCCGTATCGCTGCTCAAAAGTCTCTAAACCTGAAAAGCTAATTGGCTACATTCCCAAAGGAATGTACCCAAGAAGCAAAAGCTCACTTGGGTCAGCAATAAAGCTGGTGTGAGAAATCTTCATTCCAAAATAACAAAATCGCACGTGATAAACATCAAGCGAAACACAAACAGCAAACCATCACACCAATAGGTAGTTCCTCAACGAGGCAAAGGTGTGATGTAAGAAAACACAGTCCAAACAATTTAGTTCCTCAACGAGGCAATCATATCATCATCCTAATAAATAAATATGCATTTACCTGTACTTACCCTATAGGAGTTGACTATGGCAAGTCGGACCTGCAAAAATATTAGTGGACTTGCCATCCTGCATAAAAAGAATTAGAAACAATGCAACATCATTTATTCTTTTTATTTGAATTAGGTTTATCTTTTTAACGGATTGATCACTTAGACGATACCACACTCGCACCACCTCCGTGCCGAACATACATGCACGTATGCCTCTCTCATATAAAGGAGGACTACTCCGTCATCCATGCCTAAGTGGGGACATCACATACAGGCATGCATCGCGGATACCCCTAACTATATGAGTACCAAAAGCCACCATTGGGCTATCAATGCGCATAACTCACGTCACATTTTTGACGGATAAATATCAAAGCCTATTTTAGGCATACAAACTCACCACATTTCCGCAAGACTAACCCGAAGGTTATTTTAGTTTCTCTAGTAAGAAATGGGTGCCCCAACTCCGCAAGACGACCCGCAGGTCATTTAGTTTCTCTAGTAAGATAGGGGAAATCATAAACAAAAGAGATGTGGTAGTTCTAAGTGATACAAGCCCAAGTGGTTTATATTTTCAGAAATCAAGGCTTACCATTATCATTTATTTTCATAATTCAGAATTCTTCCACAATGACATTTTGTCATACATGAATTGATTCACAATCTATTCACCCACATTTTTGGGGAAAACATAGCATATTCATTAATCATGCTATGTAACAATATGGCAATAAAGCCACTCCTTGATTCAAATATCCAAATTCTTCATAATGCATTAACAAGTCAATATGCATACAAATCTCCAAATTTATCACAATGCATTAATATTCATCAACCATTCAAACACCAACCAATCAAAGTCACACCCAATCAATAAAATGGTAAACATGGGTGACCCCAAACATGAACAAAATAAACAAAGAAAGCAAACTCGTTCTCACAGACAAAACCCATTCTATTTTGTAAATTGGGAATATTCTATTTTCAAGAACAACATGAACCAGCCACCCAATCAACAAATCAAACAATCCAACAGATTATCTAAAAAGGGTACTATTTAATATATACTCTACTCATCAAAAGACAACAAATAGAACCAACACCACTCCCACTAGTACCATCATGTCGCCTTATTTGATCATTCGCAGATAACCCCATTTGCTGCCCATTAATGTTAACACCAAATTATAACAACATACTCCTTTCATACAGTACATAGCAAAGAGCCTAGGAAATCTGTCCATAAAGCTTTCAATTCCCACCCGCATATATCATATGCCAACACAAACCTTATAACCCAAATTGACCCCATGGAATCATAATTTTGCTTTTATCTCGCATCTTTCCATACTCTCTGTTCCATACCTCAACAACCACTTGCATAGCAAAGCTATATTCATCAATTGATGATGTCAGACATCCAACCTTGCATTACCCAATAAATCCCAAATAAATAAACCCCAGGATGCATCCACACTTCGTATACCGACCTGGCGAATGCAATGAAATAAAATATGAATAGAGCTCTCCCGGTCAATGCCACAGAGTAGACTCCACATCAATCTCCATGCCTCTTAGGGTCAAGTCTCTCCCACACCACCGTAAAGGCGTAAACATGAGGAAGGAAACTCTAGTTGGGACCCCCTCTTGGTACTTGTTCAGCTCTGTTCCTTTCTCCCCATGGTGGTATTGTGAGATGTATCAGTGTTTCATCAAATTGCAGAAAAACAAAACAAAACAAAAACATACATGACAAGAAACATGGATATCAAAGTTGCAATAGCAGCTCTTTGTATCTGATGTAGAAGGGCCAGTTAGCTAAATATTCCACACTCATACCCACATAATGTGATCAGAAGAGAAATAGAAGAAAACTCATAGTAAAAGTGAAAGAACTGAAGAAACTCACCGATTTTGCATTTGCGCAGCCAACGCTATCGTCTCATCATCCTGCCGCATGTGATTTCTCCCAATCATAACTCCATCCCACCTATCACAACCAACCATTAATTCAGCTCCTGATGCTACCAAGTCCACTACCATCACCTCACATTCACTTCCATTTTGATTTGCTATGTCAATTCCTAACAAAAGATTCGACTCCACAAAGTACAGCCACTTTGTTCCTCTAAAAACGACTGTAATAATCAAAATCTGCTCTCACATGCTGCTTGTAGTAGCAAGGCTCTCGTAGAACAGTATGTACCCATGGTCCGTGTTGCTTGTGTACTCTTGCGCAGACCCAAAGAATGTATGCACTGCAGACACGTCAATCATCTCCACATTTTCATCATCAAAGAACAACCAGTGATTGTGACTCTTCACAAGACTGACATAGTGGACATGTTACCAGCATTGCCATTGTTAGTAAGCAACAACTCTGAGTTTTTCTGCTGCCCCATCATCTGCTTTCGAGCAATAATCAACGCCCTCAGTTAAATTTCCATATGCTACAACTTGTCTCTTCTTCAAAACTGGCAACATATTGACTCGCCATAAACATTATCCAAATTATTCTTACAAGACAGCAATGAAGAGAGAGGTGATTAATAGATCATCCTGAACGTTGCACATGAGACATCTGACTCACAAACCTCTTTACAACCTTGTTACTGGTTTACCATAAATACCAATGACTCCACTAATGATAACTCTGCTGGGCCAGGATGGATTATGCATAACTTCATTGGTTCAAGTGGGTGGGATGGAAGCACTAAGAAATACATCTAATACAATTGTTTGTGCTATAGCAGTACCACATGGTTTCTTATATGTCCTATTCCTTATCTCCTTACCACAACAACAAGATTTACAGACTAGTTGAATCGTCCAGTCCAAGACTGTCTGATTGGATAACTTGTTGGTCTCTTTTCCAGGTTCAGCATCTCCTTGCAGCCTTGTTTCGCAGCCCAAAATCATCCACTTGGCAACCCTATTTCGCAGCCACAAATCACCACCTTGCAGCCTCCATATCATCACCCCACAGCCAACATCTTCCCAGCATACAACTCCACACTGTTTTCTCATGAATATATATAATTCTCAAGTCCATAAGGATCTGCTGCTGCTAGCAGATGCTGCGACATCAGTGTGACAGCCCATTTCCATCATTCACACCATTGAAGCAAACAATTTCAACATGCATCAAACACTAGGCACATACAACATCCTGATTTAATGACAGCAAAGGATCCAACAGTTGTTAATGTAATATCTGGCCTAGACTCCCATTAGTACAGTCCAAATACACCCTAGTGCTCTCTAAAGTGATCTATGACATAACAATGGACGAACCTGGTGGAGAAAGATCACAAGAGATATGTTTCTCCTCTACAGATCGACGAACCGTGCGGCTACAGAGAAGAGAGGGGAAGATCTGTTTCTCCTCTACATATCCTCTCTTTTGGCATACTTTATCCCAAGCAATGAGATGCATCTTCTCTTCTCCGCTGAATACGTCCTACTAATATTCGCATTGGACACTCTTTTGATTTTAGAATTGTACAACCAAAGTAACAATTCAGTGTCAATGTAACAAAACTTTCAGGCCTTACATAACAGGCATGGGTTTTCTCAATGAAGGATTTACCTGATTCCTTATCTAAATTTCAAAGCAAATTAGAAATGGCTGAAGAGATCAGCATTAAAGACTTGGAAGATAGGGACTAACACATAACGACCTTGATAGGATACTGATGCTTTTGGACAAGGATTGATCAATGCTTCTCCTAAGCAGGAACAACTTCCATTTCTGGTTGTGGTTGTTTTACCCTCACAGGCTTCACTGGTAATGTGGGCCTGCCAATGATGGTCTGCGTCTGTGATCCAAGCATGAGAACCTTGCTCAAAAGCAAACTTATCGTTAACCTCGCAGAACTTCAATCTCTCAGTGTAAATGAAATCCCCAACATCTTGCCAATGTCAGCCGCCATTGTGAAGAAGAAATCGTGAAGAAGAGAGGGAGAAGAAGAGAAGAGAGTTTGCACAAGAGAAGAAAGAAATAAGGGTTTTCACTTTATAAAGTGGGTGGCTATTCGTCCCCACTGAACTTTTGAAATCACCCACCTTCTAAACTCACAAAATAAAACCCTAATTTCGAAATTCACATTCAATTAAATGTAACCCTATTTTATTTAATTCAAAATAAAATAAACTTGTTTTATGAAATTGAGGGGTGTTACATTATACACACGTTAAATGGAATCTCGTCCCGAGATTCGGAAGGTAAGAAAGTTAACTGAATTTCGAAAAATACTAGTTGTCAAACAAAAGAAGATTTTGAAACACAATTTCAATTGAATTTTAGAAACATAAATTAATTTTTGTTTTATGAAAAAGTAGGGGTGTTACAGTCCACATGTCCGGTAGAGTCCACTTGCGGGACATGTACGACTGGTCTTCATTTGGTCCGATTCCATGAAGAACATATATTATCCCTGGAGTTTCCTTCGCTATTTTTTTAACTGACTCCTCCTGTCTCTAGTTTGTTCTGGTCGCTTCTCAGAGTTTAGGAATTATTTCAGTTTGCCTCTGTGGATCCAGTACTCAACCTCATACCTCAGAGTCTTGCAGTCATTGGTATCATGGCCACCCTCCTTGTGGTACGCACAGTACTTCCCGTTGTCACGCTTGGAGGGGTCTCCGCACTGCTTCGGGGGCCACTTCAGATCCTCCCAATTTTTCATGGATTTAACACATCTGGCAGGTTAGCATTTAAGGGTGTCACAGCTTTAGATCCAACGTAGTTGGATGATTTCTCTTGCCTGGACCGACTAGGGTCTGACCTGTTGTCACTGCGCTTCCTCTTGCTTCATTCCTCGTCCTCGCATTTCTTTCCCTCCTTTTTGTCCTTGGGAGCAAAGGGTTTCTTCTCACTTTCAGTTTCCCTTTTCACGATTTTCAGCTCCTCCAAGGTAATATGCTTCTGAGCGCTCTTGAAGAACTTTTTCATGTCCAGAAGGGGCTCTAAGTTGAGGTCTTCGTAGAGCTTTCCTGCCTTGAGGCCCGCGGTGAAGACTGTCACGGTTGTGTCATCGGTGCATCCGTCGATGAGAGTCAGCTCGTTGTTGAAGCATGTGACATACTCTCTGAGAGTCTCGTGGGACCTTTGTTTTAAAGAGTATGTAATGTGGGCCTTTTCGAAAATGTTGGCTCCCTACGAAACATGTCTGAAACTCCTTTGCCAGTTTTTTGAAGGAGTCGATCGACCTCTGCGGAAGGCTGTGGAACCATGTCAGTGCTGAGCTTTTCAGACTAGTGGGAAAAGTTCTGCACATGACAGACTTGGATCCTTTTTTGACGGCCATTAAGTACTGGTAATGACACAGATGGTCGAAAGGATCGGTGGTTCCATTGTAGAAATCGAGCTTCGGGGGAGTGAACTTCCTCAGAAAGGCCTCATTTATGATTCGGTTCACAAATGTGGGACAGACGAAGAGGTAGTACAGTACATCTTGGTCGCGCGTTCCTCTGCGGAGGAGATTCTGAGGGATGAGTCTCTCTGCCCTGTCGATGGGCTCATCGTTAGGCGCACAACCTCCCCTAGTCCAGTAAGAACTTGCGGGGGTTTGGCTTTCCTATGCTTGCTCCCTATCATCCTCTGGAGACGGAGGACCATGATGTTCCTGGTCTCCATTGGCAGGTGGTGGATTTTGTCGCGTGAAAGCCTCCACCGGCTTGTCTATCTTCTATATTTGAGATGACAACCTATCGATTCGAGGGTCCATTATTGTTGTCGTCGGCGCGGGGCATGAGTCTACAACCCGTGTATGACCGGAGCCACTGAAAATGGTGGTGTTGCGCCCATTGGAGTGTTTCACGTTTCCCCCTGCTCTCCGTTGTTGAGTGACCTAGTGGTCACAATCTCTTTGGGTTTTAAAAGGAGACGACGCTAATGAAAAGTTAAGAACTCTTTCGTCGCCACGGACGATGCCAAATTGATGCAGTCAATTTTTGTTGTCTGCTTTGACCTAATCCAGCTTACCTGCTGACTTGCACAAGTAACGCACGTGAGCCACGAACCACGGTTGTGGTGGCCGATGGCACTCCAATGTTGAAGTCCGACAGGGATATGAGGAAGGTGTAATGATGTAATAAGGAATTTATAATTTACCTTAGCATACCAAGTTCATGTCTTATTTATAGTGCAAGGAGTTCTGGTTCTGCCAGGCCATCGAGGGCGTAGTTTAAAAATGAGATCATCGTGGAGATCCTTCTCTAATTAGGAATCTTGTTGTAGGAGGGAAGTTTCATGTTAGCCTTGTGCTCTTAGATACGCGAGAGATAGTTACCAATGTGAGAGCAATCCGTAAAAGGAAGATTCCTTGTGTGGGATATACTATGGTATTTGCTTCCTAGGTTGAAGCAGAGAATTGTTGTAGCTGCCCGTCTGAAGCTGATCCTCGAGATACTTGCCTTAGTAGGACTTACAGGTATTGAGGATAGTTGTGAGGCGTGCGGGCCTAGCATGTTGTGAGAGTTCGAGTTTGTCTGACGGACTGAATTGGGCGGGCTGAGAACCGTTGGGGCCGATCAGTGTTGGGTTGATGTTGGGGCCCGTAATTCCACGAGATCATCTTGACAATTGTACGGCTCAAGGGTGTGACCATTTTTATGTATCATCGCTTACTATTAAGGACCCATTAGCCTTTTAGAATAGCTTAAAGGAGAGATATGAACACCAAAAAATGGTGATTTTTCCAAAAGCTCGATATGAATAGATATACTTACGTCTACAAGATTTCAAAACCGTAAGTGAATATAATTCAACCATGCTTAAGATTAGCTCTCAATTGAAATTATGTGGAGAGAAAATTACTGATGAGAATATGTTAGAAAAAACATATTCGACTTTTCATGCCTCAAATGTGCTCCTGCAGCAGCAATATCGAGAGCATAGATTCACAAAATATTTTGAGCTAATTTCTTGTTTACTTGTGGTTGAACAAAACAATGACCTTTTGATGAAAAACCATCAATCTCGTTCAACTGGCTCAGCACCATTCCTTGAAGTGAATGTGGCATTTTCTCAAGGTCGTGGATGAGGACGTGGTAGTAAAAGGAGTCGTAGCAGAAAAAATTATTGGACCCGTGTTAATCCTCCTTCAAATTCTGAAACCAAAAGTGCTAGAAAGAATCAAAAGTATAAGTATTGTGCCAAAAATGAAGAAAATCTTGAAAAGAGTAATAAAGTGCACATCAATGACAATATTTACTATAGGTGTGGAACTAAAGGTCATTGGTCTCGAATACGTCGCACTCCAAAACATCTAGTTGATCTTTACAAGGCATTGCTAAAAGAAAAAGGAAAACATGCTGAAGTGAATGTTGATCCTACTTATGATAACATGCCTCCTTTGAATGTTGATTCTGATTTTTTTTGAAGACCCTAGCGGCAAAATTGATCATTTGATTGGAAATGGAAATGTCTACTATTGAAATATTTTATGTTTATGCATGCATATTTCTTGTTTATTATCTCTTTCTAATTCTTAAATATATATTTTTATGTTACTAGATAATGCAAAATAAATTTGATATTATGTTGGGTGACATATGTTTAGTGGACAGTGGCACAACTCATACAATTCTTCATGATATAAAAATATTTCTTCCAATTAACATTAACTGAAATTAATTATAATACAATATCTGGTTCTGCATATGTGATAGAAGGCTCTGGAAGAGTCCACATTATGTTCCCAAAAGGGACAAAAATTATATATTATGTTGTGTTGTATTCTAGTAGATCCCGAAGAAATCTACTAAGTTTTAAAGATATACGCCGCAATGGATACTTGTTCAAACAAAAAATGAGGGAGATGTGGAATATCTCTATATTACCTCAACAGTTTCGAAACAGAAGTTCATATTAGAGAAACTTTCAAGTTTCTCATTTGGCTTATATTTTACAAAAATAAGGGTGGTTGAGTCAAATTTTATGCACCAGAAGTATTCAGATGCTAAAACTTTTATACTTTGGCATGATCGTCTTGGCCATCCAGGTTCAACTATGATGCGACGTATAATTGGAAATACACATAGGCATCCATTAAGGATCAAATAATTCTTTTAACCGATGATTATTTTTGTACTTCTTGTGCTCAATGTAAATTAATAGTTAAACCTTCCTTATCTAAATTATCTTTGGAGTCTCCCACTTTTTTCCAAAGAATACAAGGAGATATTTGTGGCCCAATTCATCCATCTTGGGAACTATTTCAGTATTTCATCGTTTTAATTGATGTTTCCACTCGATGGTCACATGTTGTTTGCTTTCAACTCGTAATGTTGCTTTTGCTAAATTCCTTGCTCAAATAAAAAAGTTACGATCAAATTTTCCTGACCATCCTATTAAGATAGTTCGTTTAGATAATGTTGGTGAGTTTACTTCAAAAGCATTTTATGCTTAGGGCATGTCAATAAGAATTAGTGTTGAACATTCCATCACACATGCTCTTACTCAAAATGGTTTAGCAAAGTATTTCATTAAGCATTTACAATTTATTGCTAGACCTATGCTTATGAATCAAACATTTCTGCATCTGCTTGGGACATGCTATAATACATGCAGCATCTTTGGTTCATAATCGCCAAACTGCATATCAAAAAATTTCACCTTTGCAACTTATATTTGATCAACAACCAAATATTTCTCATCTTAGGATTTTTGGTTGTGCTGTATATGTCCCTATTGCACCCCCCCTCAACGAACTAAAATGGGTCCCCAACGTCGTGATGGGATTTATGTTGGTTTTGACTTTCTTTCTATAATTAGATATCTTGAACCTTTAACATGTGACCTGTTTAGAACGAGATTTTTAGATTGTCAATTTGATGAATCAGTTTTCCCATCATTAGGGAAGAAAATGGGAAATGACCAAAAGCATAAGAAATTTGTTGGAACACACCAACATTGTCCAATCTTGATACACGCACAAATCAATGTGAACTTGGATTTCACAGAATAATTCATATGCAGAATGTCGCAAATCAATTACCAGATGTTTTTACAGATACCCAAAAGGTCACTAAATCACATGTACCCGTTGCAAATAGTTATGCACGATTAATAGTCCCTACAGAACATCCTGTAGATAAAGCAGCCAATGAATTTAAAGTATGCCAGAAGCGTGGTAGACCAATTGGTGCAAATGATACAGTTCCTCAAAAGAAAAAGGAAATGAAACAACTTCAAAATGACACTCCAGAAGAGGTCAATGACATTCCAGAAGATGTCAATGAAACTCTAGAAGAGGTAAAAACTAATACAGGTCAACAACCCCATATTTCTAGACAAGTAACCCAAGAAGTGGTTCTGGTACCAAAAAATTATGAGATCTCATTAAAATATGAAAATATGTGGGGAAGAAATGAAGTTGCTGTTGATAATGTGTTCGTATATACAATTGCTTCTGAAATTGTCAATGATAATGAGCATGAGCCTCAAACTGTAGACGATTGTCGACCTCAAAATGATTGGCCAAAATGGAAAGAAGCAATATAGGCTGAGCTAGACTCATTAGCCAAACGTAAAGTATTTAGACCAGTAGTCCAGACACCTGAAGATGTCAAACCCATTAGGTATAAATGGGTTTTTGTACGTAAAAGAAATGGATAAAATGAAATTGTGAGATACAAGGCACGACTTGTAGCACAAGGTTTCTGACAAAGACCTGGTATAGATTATGAAGAGACATATTCTCCTATTATGGATGCGATTACTTTCATGTTTTTTATTAGTCTGGTAGTCTCTGAAGGACTTGACATACGTCTAATGGACGTAGTGACAACTTACTTATATGGGTCATTAGACAATGACAAAATCCTTGAAGGATTTAAAGTGCCTGAAGCATATAATTCAAAACCTCGGAGTATGTACTTTGTTAAACTACAAAGATCCTTGTATGGGTTAAAGCAATTTGGACGCATGTGGTACAATCGTCTAAGTGAATATTTATTGAAGACTGGATATGAAAATAACCTTGTTTGTCCTTGTGATTTCATCAAGGAAATAAATTATGGATTTGATATAGTCGCAGTTTATGTTGATGACTTAAAGATAGTAGGGACTCCAAAAGAGATCTCAAAAACTGCAGACTACCTAAAAAAGGAATTTGAAATGAAGGATCTTGGGAAAACAAAGTTTTGTCTTGGATTTCAAATTGAACATTTCTCAAGTGAAATTCTTATTCATCAATCATCGTATATAGAAAAGATTTTGAAACAATTTTATATGGATAAATCTTGTCCATTAAACTCCCCAGTGGTTGTTTGTTCACTTGATGTTAAAAATAATCCTTTTCGTCAACGAGAAGATGATGAAAAAATTATTGGTCCTAAAGTACCATATCTTAGTGAAATAAGAGCACTTTTATATCTTACAAATTGTACTAGACTATATATAGCTTTTGCAGTTAATCTACTAGCAAAGTTTGGTTTTGCACCAACACGAAGACATTTCAATGGAGTCAAACATGTTCTTCGTTATCTCCGTGGAACATCTGATATGGGTTTGTTTTACCCAAAGGGAGTAAAATTAGAATTGGTAGGAAACGCTGATGTTGGATATCTTTTCGGCCCTCATAAAGCTTGGTCACAAATTTTTACTTATGGTGACACTGCTATCTCATGACGCTCTGTAAAGCAAACAATTGTTGCTACCTCATCAAACCATTCAGAAATATTGGTTATCCATGAAGCAAGTCGTGAGTGTGTATGGTTAAGAACTATGATTCAACACATTAGAGAAACATGTGGATTGTTGATGGAAAATGACAAGTGATCAATATTGCATGAGGACAATGCAGCGTGTATTGCACAAATTAAAGGTGGCTTCTTAAAAGGTGATAGAACTAAACATATTTCCTCAAAGTTCTTTTATACTCGTGAACTCCTGAAAAAAGGTGATGTTGATATTTGCAAAATTCGCTCAAGTGACAACTCAACAAATCTATTCACAAAGGCATTGCCAACTTCAATTTTCAATAAGCACGTGCATAACATTGGAATGCAACAAGACATTTCATAAATTGGTCGTATTGTTTTTAGGGGAAGTAAGTTACCTATGAACATTGTACTCTTTTTCCTTCGCTAATTTTTTATCCCACTAGGTTTTTCTTAGCAAGGTTTTAACGAGGCATATTCATAGTATATAGTCATACAAGGGGAAGTGTTGTAAAACATGCATGTTTTAGTAAATGACCATGTTGATTGGATATTAAGGGTGTCATTAGTTAGGGTTTATGGTTATAACTTTTGGTATTCTATAACCATTGCACATAATGGTGCATTATATTGAGAAGTGTAACCACTCCCTTTATTTATGTTTGAGTCCTATATAAGGACATGCTTTACCCAAGAAGAATGTAAGAAAGATTTGGGATATAGCTAGTTCCTGAAGAACTAGTCTTTAAAATTCTTATCTCTTGTCTCTTTTTCTCTTGATATCTTTATCTTTACTTACAACATAATCCATTTTTTTGTTTGCTATGACACTTTAACCATAGCTACACAATGTAAATACCTTCTTCAATGTGTGTATAACAAAAAAATGTTGATGCCTTAAAGTGAAGCTTAGAGTTATTTATTTTTTCTAACATAGTTTCCTTGGAAAGTATAATTTAGATTTATTTATTTATTTTACTGCTACTACTAAATAATAATAATAATAATAATAATAATAATAATAATAATAATAATAATAATAATAATAATAATAATAATAATAATAATAATAATAATAATAAAAAATTGATGTAGTCGAATCATGTTCTCATTGACCTTGACCTTGACTTGCACAGGGAACACATGTGAGCCAAGGACCACTGTTGTGGCGGCCGATGGTACTCCGATGCTAAGCTAAGACAAGGCTTGAGAAATACGTAATGTTGTTGATGATACACCAAACCATCCTTCAATCGGCGAACGCGTGTCATGATAATATAGTCAGCAGAACAAAGCAAGCCTAATTGCCCACCCAAGCTGGCAAAGCCCAGACAACACTAAGCCAATCTTGATAGAATTCAGAAGGTTTGATTGCAGCACTATACTAAGCCCACACGTCACATGGTAAAGCCCAATACCCATAAGGCCTAATCAGGCAAATATCTAGGGATCACCTAAGACGGGTATGCTAGCAATACATTGGATACGACAAGAAAACAAATACCAGAAGTCGCGCATGGAAACTTCCTTGCATGAACAAAACTTTAAAAGGGAAACCTTTCTGGCAGATCTAGGAGCATAAGACATGTAGGGAAACTCTCCTACATGGACGACTCCGAACTAGGAAAGGATTTCTAGTAAGATCTCTTTCCCTAAACTACGCTACCAAAGGCCTAGCCGAATGAGGACTCTCGTATTATAAATAAAACACAGGTTGATGAACAAAGGTATGCTACAGACCCCAATTTACATCTTTAAGCATTTCCAAAGCCTTGTTTGACTTTAGCATCAGAGTGTCATCGGCCACCACAGTAGTGGCCCTTGGCTCACGTGTGTTCCCTGTGCAGGTCTAGGTCAAGGAGAACAGGATTCAACTACATCAGTTTGGCGCCATCCATGGGGAACGACGAAGTTCCTTGAAAGACAATAATATCACCCTTCCTTACAATCAAGAGAGATGGCAACCATTAGATCTCACAACAATATAGACATCCCTGAGCTTTCGAATGCTCGTACTGGAAGTGCGTCGTCATTTTTTATAGATTCGGCACCGCGGAAGGAACAAAATTATACCCCCGTACCGTAGCAGCCACGACGGACCCCAGGGTGGATCTACTGTCAATCCAGATGCATCAAATTGCATGAGCGATGGAGATGCTCACTTAGCAAAACCCTCCACCTGCGGAAGGAAACTGGGAGTAGCGAAAAGCCCCATCTCCAAAAAACCAGAGAACAGGTTTAAGATCGTCGTGCTGCCCTTGCAGGCTCTCAGTAGACCAGAGGCAGAGGAGCAGCCAACGGAGACCCAACGTGTATGGCTGACAGACAAGTTTCGCAGAACCCCTTTCGGCTAGGGGCCACCAATCTTGACATATTGTTCAACCTCACTATCCTTTTCCATTGATCATATCATGAACGAGCCTCTGCCGAAGAAATTCACTCCACCAAAGTTGGAATTTTTCCACGGGACGACAGACCCGTCCGATCATTTGTGCCACTTCCAGCATGTAATGGCACTCAAATAAGGATCCAAAAAAATGTCAATCATTCCCTATCAGCCTAAAAAAGTCAGCGCTGACCTGGTTCCACTACCTTTCTCAAAGGTCCATCGACTCATTTCGAACACTGGCGACAACATTCCTCACACGCTTTATCGGTAGCCAATGAATCAGGAAAGGCCCACATTATTTGTTCACCTTCATATAGAAGTCGAGCGAGATGTTAGAGGGATCGATAAAGAAGCTGCTCGCATCATAAATGTGCTTTGTGGAGTCGACTTCGAAGAAGAGCAATCCAATAGGTCCCGTAACAGGACGCTTCTCAAAATGCGAAACAACTCACCTGCGAAGACAGAAAAGTTGGACAAAGACAAAGCCTCGACATCCAAGGTTCAACTATTCGATGAGTCGAAATTCAGCACGGGAAGCACCATCCAGTCCAGTGCAAAGCTAAGTAATAACATTTCAGCAAACAGGCGCCTACTCCAAAAGCTGACAACCAGCTAGAAACGACCCACCCGCATGAAGTTTATTTTTTAGTAACTTTGCTAACATTGGCGAAACGTGATACTTCACCAAGGGAGCTACACAGTCTGAGCCAGGACCGTGCACGTCTCTTTCAGAGCCAGATTAGCTTAGTCCCCGCTTAGAGTCAAACTATCTTATTGCTTTGATTGCTTTTTTTTTTTTTTTAGTTTAGAAGAAGTGCTCGCACAAGACTATACTCAAGGAATAAAACAGAATTTATTGATTACAAAAAAAGTTATTACAAAGCTTACCTGACTGACTAGTACAACAGTTTATATACTAAAAGCATCTAAGTCCAATGCAAGTATCGATCCGCTGAAACGCGCGACAAGATTTCCCTCCATCAATTTGTCTTCAAAAGAGGATTCTGAAGTGAAAGCAAAAGTAGCCAAAGTAGGCAACATGCTGCAGGTACGGGCTTAATTCTTTGCTGCGCCAATCTGCCTCGCAAAGATGATTTGAAAGTAGCAGCAAGGACAATCGAAATAGACTGCATACATCTTGCTCTGCCAATCTGTCTTGCAAAGAGGAATAAAAGGAAAACAGAAGAAGGTAGATGAGAATGTTCCTCAAATGAGGGATGCCTGGGGTGATGCAGAGTTAGCACCTCAGGATCGCAGGCCGCGATCGTCAGAGCTCTGCTCAGCCTATATGTCTTGCAGCCGTGGCGTCACGCATGAAGCCCAATAGATATAGTAGGAACAAGCCACCCAAGGTTGGATGTGGGTGTTATCTATGAGACTGAATGGCACGAGACGCCATTGGAGCACCAGAAGATGGAAGACAAACTTGACCCATGGGGAGGAGTTCGTAACTCTTCTTCGCAATGTAAAAAAATTACAAGGCCCCATGGAACTAATTGGATGCTCAACCAAGCCAGGTGGCACCACATAATAGCAGGTCTTGCCAAGACTCATCACTACAAATGTCAGAACAGTCGAAGACTCCAACAACGAAGATCTTCATTTAGCCTTTGGAACCCAAAGCATATTTTTTGAAAAGATGCATTTCAAGAACATTCTCTACAGCATTCATGACAATGCTTGAAATGATGAACACTAGCCTATATATAGGCGCGACGGTTCACGAAATGAAATCAATCAACAGCTATGTCAGCATTAAATGTCGTAAGAGAAAGAGGGAGGTGAAGGTTCCAATTGCAATTGCACGAGTCCACATTCATCTAATTATTGGCATTGCACGCATCTCCATTAACTGTGGGAATAACCGACACTGAATATTCTCACAATCTACACTGTACACCTAGCATGATGATCTTTACAACACGCCCAGCCAAATAATGGGCCCAAGAAAGTACCCCGCCAGATCCGAACCTGTACATGTAAAGACACAAATTCGGAATGCCTTAAGGGCCCATGGAATGTAGAGCACGCCTACGGCCATATTATCAATAAATTTAAAGTATTCACTCTATTAAGATTTCACTGTTGTTCATTAAAACATGGATAAACTCAATCCGATCAACTTATGGTAATCCGACTCTAGAATCATATTTATTGGTCCGACCTCCGTGCCAGACTACTCGGCAAATTAAGTAAGTCAAGACACCCAAGTCAGACTAACATGCCCAAGGACAAGCAGATGCCTAACTTGACCAAAGCTTAGTCAGTTCCAACTGATGACGATAGCTCCTGGTCTTCTCAAACGCCAAGTCCACCAAAAGAAGATGACGATGACTTAGAAATTAGGAGCTTAGTTAGCACTCTAATGCATGATCAAGATGGCTTGCAAAGGATCATCATCCAATTGCAGACAATGATCGTCGAACCCGATAAAAACTTAGTCAGTTCCGACTGATGAGGATAGCTACTAATCTGTTCTAACACCGTAGTTCGCTGCGCACGGATGAAAATGGCTTGGAAAGTTGGAGCCTAGTCAGCGCTCCAATCCCTGATCGAGACAGTTTGCTAGGGATCATTGTTCAACTATAGAAAATGATCACCGAACTCAACCAAAGCTTAGTCAATGACGACTGATAACAATAGCTTTTGGTCCCTTCAATACCTAGTTCCCCGAGCGCAGATGTTGATGGCTTAGAAAGTGGGAGTCTAGTCAGCGCTCTTGACACCCGACCACGATGGCTTGCTAGGGATCTTTGCCCAGTAATGGGCAATGATCGTCAAACCCTACCGCTCTAAGACTGTAGCCTGCCAAGCGCGGGTGAAAATGGCTTAGAAAGTGGGAGCCTAGTCAACATTCTTAATGCCTGATCACGATGACTTGCCAGAGATCATTGTCCTTCTGCAGATAATTATCACCGAACCCTACCGTTCTAAGACCGTAGCCTGCCAAACGCGAGTAAAGATAGACTAGAAAGGAAGAGTCTAGTCAGCGTTCTTAACGCCTGATCACGATGACTTGACAAGGATCATTGTCAAACCACAGACAATAATCGCTGAACTCTACCAAAGCTTAGTCAGTTTCGACAGATGACGACACCTTCTGGTCCGTTCTAAAACTGTAGCATGCCTAGCGCAGGTGAAGATGGCTTAGAAAGTGGGAGTCTAGTCAGCGTTCTAAATGTTTGATCACGATGACTTGCCAAAAATCATTGTCCAACCACAGGCAATGACCGTGAAACCGTTCCATAGTTTAGTCAAACCCGACTGATGGCGATAACTTCTGGTCCCTCTTAGAGCCTAGTCCACCGAAAGCGGGCAAAAATAGTTTGAAAGCCCAGTCGTAGCTCAAGAACCTTAACTCGGACAACTCACAAGGAATATCGTCCAATAATTTACAGTGATGCACATGCATGACCACAGTCTGACCAGTTTCCTTATAGTAGCAACGACAACTATTGGTCCAATTTATAGCTTGGTCCACATATGACGAATTACAACGGCGGATTTCAAAGATGGGTAATGGCCTAGTCTGAATTATCTATCACCAGCCAAACTTTATCCCCTCAACTTACAAGACTTGGCCGATATGACTCCCCAATCTCTAAAAGGTACTGACCAAGGTTGCCTGAATTATTACAACGTAAGCAGTCAAAACTCTCATCAGCAGATCAATCATACGACTTCCTGACTCAGCACAACCTCTTGTCTAAAAGCTAGTACCGCGATAAGACAAAGCAGAAAAAAAGCCAGCAGGAAGAGTCAAAGAACACATAAGTACATAATGATGTTCAACATATTATCTCTTATTGATAAGACAAAAATATAAAGTTCACCCCTTGTCAGGAGGAGGTTCAGATACAACATAACTAGATTTGGCAAGAGAATAAGTAGGGGGTGTGTTCTCACACACCGCCGCTCGAACACTCTGGTCTTGATCACCTTCTTCTTTTGATTGATCACCCTCTTCTTTTGATTGATCACCCTCTTATTTTGATTGATCGGAGGCTTCCCCAAACTCCACAAAAGACACATCTTTGTAACAAGAGAGGTCCCAATCGGGATGCTCTTCCTTAATCAACTGCAACAGCTCCAGCCGTCCATTCACAACTCTACTGAACTCGCACGCAATCTGGGCTTTTAGAAGCTTTCCTCGCTTACTCTTGACTCAGCGAGCTTTCGCTCTAGCTGCTCCAACTTTTTTGACAGTGTATCAGTTAAGGACTGCTCGACACTTAAGTTGTCCTTCACAGCACTTAGTTCATTCTGCGCCAGAAGGAGTCACTCTTCTGTTATCCGCACATTCTTGGAATTGGAGTCAATGTTGGCCTCTAGTTGCTGACATTGGGCAATCCACTCAGACTCCTTCTCAACATTCTCAGCATTCAGAGCTTGCACCTCAACATGCACTTGGTTGCAGTCTCTCGAGCAAATTATAAGTCACGTCGGACAAATATCAATTCTTCCTTGAACCTATACCTCGCAGACATTGCCTCTGCCAACTCGGATTCAAGCGTTTCCAAGCGAATCCTCTGAGCCTCCGATCTTTTCTTCCAGACTTATTGATCAACAGCCAATTGGGCAGTTCTCAATTTTTAAGTTGTTTCTTTTGTGATTCAATTTCACGGAGAGCATCGGAGTACGAATTTTGCAAAGTCGTAAAAATGCGCTCCATTGTATATACTCTCTCATGGGTACCCTCAACCTCCATCTCAGCAACGGCAACTTGGTTTAGATATGACATCCCCAGAATGAGAAATTTCTGCCCCTTGTCCATACGCTCTCCCAGTGTATCACCTGCTAGCATCAGATCACAATTCGCTAGCCAATTATTCCACCTACTGATATGCTTCTTGGAGGCATAAGAAATATCAACCTCCTGGTGTCAGACTCGGTTGCTCATCTTTAGCACATCCGGAGCGAACAAACTGATCTACGCATCCGGATGGAGATCTTCTAGGACCTAAATTACTCTAGACCGCCCTTTATTGTCTTCACCGTAGAGAGGCCCTCGTCCACCGCTTTCCCCTTTCTCAAAACGATCGGCTCTTCAAGAGCCGACTAGGAAGCAGTTGACGGGAAAAAAAGAAGTGAGTTATCACTCGAACCCATCGTCACGTCAATATGGAAATGATATCAGGATGGAGGACAATAAGGAAGACGCGGAGGGGACTTCTTACCGTAGTGGCGATAGTCAAACGACTCTTCAACAAGCTGAGGAGACTCGCGATCCAAAGAGGGGTTGTACTTAAAATCCTTCAACAAAAAAGGACGAGTCATACCCGCATTGGACGAAACAACCATGCCGCTTGCAGCAACAAGTTGTTCATAACCTTCGCCTGCTCGGTGCTTATCTTTGTTACATCTTCAACCCCCGCCATTTGCAGATACTCCTTATCCAAGTTGAGAAGAGAGATAGGGGCTATTTCCTAAGCATCCTGCCCCTCAAACACAACAGTTTCAGCCCCATTGGACGAATCAAGAACTTGCCCCACAGCTTGACATCCCTCTAAAAAAGGTGGGAGCCACATGGCAATGAGCCCACAGTCCATTGCGCTTGATATTAGAAGACTAAACGACATCCTCTACGCGAATTTGAGGCATATCATGAAATTTATCCAAAACTGCTTCATCCTTAGAAGAAAGGGGAGTAGTCTGAAACCTCCCTATAGAAAGCACAGATAACAATTCAATATGTAATTAACACAGGCAGAATCAAAAAACGAAATCAAGCTTGCTCAGTTGCCTGAACTGTCGCTAGATCAAAGGCCCAACAAACTCAAAATACTTCGAGTTCGTAGAGGCCATGAAACAATATTTCTCCCAGAACTTGAAGTCATCAGGCAGATTGCCAAAGCAATCCGGCGCCGTCAACACACACGGCATGCCTGTTTATCCGAGGAGAAGTGAGCAGTTGAATCACTCACGGAGACACACAGACACCAGTGTCTAGTGTCCTTCTCCCTAATCAGAATGGCAATCACCGTCCTATACCCGTTCGGCACCAGTTGTACGGGCGCAATGCTGAGGTATGACAGGGAGCTCAAATTTCCTTGATGATAGGAAAACGGACGCCTGATTGAAGCATACCTCGATGCAACAGATAAATCACTCTGGAATAGACAATGACGTCTGACCAGCGCTCAATGTGAACAGAACCAGATCATCAGGGATCCCATATGTCTCACGAAAGCTTTCCAGACTCGACTCAAAGATTGACCTCTCTTTGAAGAACGTTTGGCCTTTAGCAAACAGTTCATCAAAGACTGATTTTCGCTTGCCATTAAAGAACGTACAAACTTTCGATCAAGAAAGTTGAGTGAAGTCGAAAGCACGGAAAACGAAATGATAATGCAGAGTCTCTAAGATCAAATAGTAAAGAAAATAAACTCTACATAGAAAGGGATCTATATAGAAAACAAAATTCCCGCCTTTTTTTCTTTGAAGCACATGCACGCCCAATTAATAAAGTGCATTGCTCAAGGAGACAATTCATACTCAAACCAATCATGACCGCTCAGGTCCTCCATGACATGACTTGATGGACCGACAACTTGGCCAACCAACTCGGGTGGCTTAGCTGATGATACACTAAACCATCCTTCAATTTGCGTTGTATGCGTATAACTATAATCTAGTCAGCAGAGCAAAGTGGGCCCGATTGCCCACTCAATCTGGCAAAGTCAAGACAACACTAAGCCCATCTTGGCAGAATCCAGAAGGTTGGATACAAATTACAGTGCTCTACTAAGCCCACACATCACATGGTAAAGCTCAATACCCATAAGGCGTAACCAGGCAAGTATTTGGGGGATCACCTAAGACAGGAAGGCCAGCAATATATTGGATCCGACTAAGAAACAAATGCCAGAGTATAAGTCGTGCATGGAAACTTCCTTGCATGGATAACACTAAAAGGAAAATCTATCCCGCATATCTAGGAGTATAAGTCGTGTAGGGAAACTCTCTTACATGGAAGACTCCAAACTAGAAAGGATCTCCAGTAAGACCTCTTTCCTTAAACTACGCCACCAAAGGCCTAGCCGAACAAGTACTCTCGCATTATAATAAGACACGGGTTGATGAACAAAGGTACGCTACAAAACCCAATTTACAGCTTTAAGACTTTTTCAAGCCTTGTCTGACTTTAGCATCGAAGTACCATTGGCCACCACAGCGGTGGTCCTTGGCTCACGTGTGTCCCCCGTGTAGGTCTAGGTCAAGGAGAGCATGATTCGACTATATAAGTTGTAAATTGGGTTCTGTAGCGTACCTTTGTTTATCAACCCTGTGTCCTATTTATAATGTAAGAGTATTTGTTTGGCTAGGCCATTGGTGGCGTAGTTTAGGGAAAGATATCTTGCTGGAAATCCTTTCCTTGCTAGAAATCGTCCATGTAGGAAATTTTCCCTACACGACTTGTGCTCTTAGATCTGTAGAAGATTATTCCCTTATGGAGTGGTGTCCGTGCAGAGGAGTTTCCATGCACGACTTATACTCCGATATTTGTTTCCTAGTTGGAATCAATGTATTGCTGGCTTGTCGTCTTAGGTCGATCTCCCAAATACTTGCCTTATTAGGTCTTACGGGTATTAGGCTTGACCATGTGGTGTATGAGCTTAATAGGGCACTGCAATTTGGATCCAACTTACTAGACCCTGCCAAGATGGGCTTAGTGTTGTCTGGGCTTTGCCAGATTGAGGGATCAATCAGGTCCGCTTTGCTCTATTGACAAGATTATCATGACACGTGTACAACGCGGATAAATGGACGATTTTGTGTATCATTAAGGGTTATTTCTCATTTGACTCCCATTAGTTTACAACTATTCCTCTTTGGCCCCCTTTAGTTTTTGTATTTCAATCTAACATCCATGACCATGTGTTCAACCTTGTTGACTAACAAATTTCATCTAAATTTTTAAATAGACAAATTTATCCCTATAAGTAATTTTCCAAATCCAACACTTTTTTCTTTTCATTTTTATTATTCCCACAAATCCATCCACTGTCTCTTTTTTAATCTTTCTATCTCTCTCTTTTTTATTCCCACAAACCCGCCCTCTCTATCTTTATTTTTAAATTTTTCTCTTTCCACCAAGCCACTATTTACTCCCCAGGAGAATACCATGGTCTAGATTTACGTTGTTGCGTGTTATGGGATCGCTTTTAGGGTGTGTTTGGTTGCATGGAATCCTATGCCATCACATCCATGAGGGGGCCCATATATTTTAGGCTAATTTGAGATATAACTCCACATCTACAATTTGATTTTGTTATCAATTGTGGAAATGAAAGTTCCATGAACATGGAAATCACATGCCTTGGGGGACCAAGGAGTGGATTCCCATGTTCATGGGACTTCTATTCCCACCATTGATTACAAAATCAAATGATGGATATACAGTGATATATCAATTTACCCTAAAATATAAGGGTTCTCTCATAGATTCCCATGGCATAGGATTCCATGCAACCAAACACACCCGTAGTGGTAAATTTCATGTATGTCCAATAAAAAATGTTGATTGTTTTGTTGCAATCTTTGTGTTTGTGAAATTGCTTTGTAGTTTGATGTTGGGTAATTTTGAATATCTTTGTATGCCAATAGCTAACTTTTGAGTTGGGTATGAGAGAATTGCAAGTTAAAAGCAAGAACAAGAAAACTTGCTTCAATTTAGAGTGGGATCATGCTTGCACGAATACAGAGGGAGAGTGATGGGTTGTCTGTATTCTCGGGTTCAACGAATCATCTAAACATATGTAATGATATGTGAGATAGTTGCAATGGCTTGAACAATGCAGATAATTTTCACATGCAAGGCTTTGTGTTCAAAATATGAAATCTTTAACCCCTTAAAATCCAATCAAACTGAACCCAGTTTCTAAGGAGAGAAAATAGAAGAATTATTATAGAGATAGTGAAAGGGCTTTCGTGGAGTAAGAGGATGAGAGTTATTAAAGAGAGAGTGAGGTTGGCTTCGGAAAATTAAGGAAGGTAATTTTGTCATTTAAAAAATATTAGATGAAATTTGTTAGTCAATGTGGTTAATCACATAGTCATGAGTGTTGGATTGGAATACAAAAACAAATGGGAGTCAAATAAATTACTATAAATTAATGAGAAATAACCCTATTATCATTAATAATAATAATAATAATAATAATAATAATAATAATAATAATAATAATAATAATAATAATAATAAATAGCAATCTTGTTTTACAATATCTTGGGAACATTAATGTCATGTAGTTGGATTGAGATACAGAGGTTTGTGGCACACTTTTTGTGTTACGGATACATTTATGACGTTCAGTTGCAATGTTTGTTGATGCTAGCAACAAACTCATTTCCAATTGCACGAATAAATACACCTTCAACAATATCCTTAAATGTTCTGCGCTGCTCACCATCTTTGGTAGTATTCAAGGCACTAGCTTCATTTTCATGGAGAAACCCAATGAAATCCTTCTCACAATCAAACTTGTCTTCACTGGTAAGTCAATGTCAGGTGCTTGTCCATTCACGTTAATGGCAACCTTGCTAAGTAATTAATGACCATGTTTGGAAATCCCACGTTCTCGATCCAAATCTGCAAATCAATGTGTTTTGCGGATTGTGCAATGTGTCCCGAGTTTCTACCAAATAAAACACGCATATGTTAGCCACTAGTTAACTATAACACGATATATCTAAAATATCGTAAGTTTAGCATGATAGATCTGCACATAATCCTTGAATCGTTTTGTTATAGAAGTTTTCTAAGTAAAAACTACTTATCTATTATCTAGAGGTAAAGAATGTAATCATTTTTGTAATAATTATAGAATATAACTACATATTTTACCTTTTATATATATATATATATATAAGATCTTGATTAAATTGTGGAATTTAAAAGAAAAAACAAAGATAGTCTTTATTACAAACATGAAATTGTAAGTTGTATCATAATGCAGTAATGGGTACCTAATCCATTGTAAAACTTTGTTCAGGGGTTTGTAATTGTTAACAAGACGAGGGGATCCTCGTTCGAGTTCAGCAGATTTTCAGACATAGAAGGCTGCACAACTCCAAGGAGATTTAGAATGATGAATTAAATTTTTGGAAAGCAAACTCTGAATTTCAGATTTACAGAATTCCATTAATTCAGAATTCATTTAAATAGGACGAGCTTTTATAGGAATCTTGGAATCGTTAAAAGAAGGGTAATATGGTAAACGAACCACATGACGATTGCGATTCCAAAATGCATTTGGAAGATCAGAACATAGTTCTGTGGTGAGTTGTTCCTTAAAATGAACAATTTGGGATTGTATCTGTGTGTCTTTGAGCTGATCATCGATTCTGCGATAAGCAATCTCATTTTTGAGAAAATGTAAAAGTTGTCTTTTTTGAGAAATAAAATTGAGAAAACATTTGTCTAATTTAAGAGAATTAATTTCAGCAGTTTTTTTTTTGCACAAGAATTTGAAGATAATCTTATTACCAAGAATATTGGTAGAAATACATTCACTTGTAACATCAAATGGATAAAGAGTAGTTATGAATGGTGTTCCCAAAATCATCTTTTGGGACATATCCTTAACTAACAGAAAATCTTGTTGAATACAAATTTTTTTTCTTGGCAAATATGAGCACCAACAAGTTTGTATTGAACATCTAATTTACTATTAGTAGTAAATAGTTGTTGAGTCGTTTTCTCATAATACTGAGAAGGTATAACGCCTTCTGCAATACAATTTAAATCAGCACCGGAATCAACAAGAGCAAAGGTATTTATTGTGAAATTTTATTGATAACAAGGGTCACATTAATATACCATTTGTGATAGGTGACTGTATTTAATTCATTGAGAAAAGTTGGTTTAATTGTTGGTTGGACCTCATGATTTGAAGTAGAAGGAATATCAGGAATAGAGATTGCATTTTGAACCTGTTGGCTCAACAGTTGTTGAGTAAGCCATGTTTGACCTTGCTTAAGCTGAACAATTTCTTTTTTCATGATATTGATAATTTCTTTGTGATTGTAAAAAGGGTTCATGATTTCAGGAACCGGTTTGTGAGTAATTGTATTTTTATGAGTCAAATACTCAATTTTGAGCTTGGGATCATCAATTCGATCAACAAAATCTAAAAGAATACTTGATTCTTTAGTTTTTGAGAACATATTGATAGTGTTTAAAGCATTGCATGTACAAGCTTTAACACAATGATCTTAATCTGATTCTTCATGATCAGAAGAATTAGAATCGTAACGCATTTGATAGACCTGAAGGTCATCATCAGATGGATTAGATTTTGACTCAGAATTGAGTAAAATTGTAGTGAACATTTGCTTAATATTTTCATCAACGTCAAGCTCATGAATTCTTTGGACTGTTCTACAATTTTTTGCATAATGACCCGGCTTACCACATTTGAAACAAATGGGTTTTTGAACAATTGGGCCTTTGTGTTTTGAAAAATGGGTAGTTTTGTGCGTGTCGTGTCGAGTGGTCTTTTTGTAATAATTATTATACTGTTTTGTCTGTTTTGGGCCATAAGGCCTTTTGGACTTAAAGTGTCGGGCTGGATGGGACTGATAATTTTGTTTGGAATTCTTAGGGAAATGTCTTGCTAAGGGCTCATAGCCATACTGTTGACAAAAAAATCCAAGTTCATTAGAACCAGAAATGTTTTCTCTTTTAAGTTGGGCTTTGAGACGGATATCATTGCAGAGTTGCAAAGCAACCTCATTGATCTTAGCAATTAAGTCTCCAAACGTAAGTCGTTCAAAAGGAATATCGCCATTGTAATCAGATAGCAGCTTATCTCTAACGATATATGCAAAAACAGGAAGTAATCCTGAAAGAAATTTCCTTTTCCAAAAAGGATTGTTAGCTTCATTTTGATGCATAACTTTCTTTAGGAAGACATCCTTGTAAAATTTGAAATGACTAAGAGATGCATCTAATAATCATAAGGAGATCACGGGATTTATCTTGGAATTTTGAGAGATCGCCTATGAAATGCTTAAGAATAGCCAAAATCAAAGTACTGACAATATTAGGAATGTTTTCAGCTTTGATAGGTTGTCCATTGAAATCAATTTTTACAGATTGAAAAATGTTTTGTTGTTCAATGGGAGTAATGTAATTATCCCACCAACCTTTTAATTGCCCTGCAAAGCCAGCTATAATTACCCCTGCAATACTATGATCTGATTTGCCTTCACTACGATGAGCAGCAGCCATCATAACCATATTTTGCGTTAATTCGATTATATTTTCTTCTGATAAACCATCTATAGTCCATTCATAGATGTTGCCAGTAGAAAATGAACCGTACGTTTGCAAATACTTTTCTTAATAAAGCATATCAGGGTAAGTTGGCCTAGGATAATAATTCTTGGTTGTAGGCAAAGGATTTGTATTGGTGTGAGTTCTGAATGAACGCATTGGATTTGCTTCAAATCTTTGAAGTTTATCTAATTCAGACATAATGTCTGGTTCATTGTCAGAAGAATCAGAACTAATATGAGACAGAGTGTTAATTTGTCTCTTTGAAGATGAAGCCTTGTCAAAGACAGGTGCAGTTTGAATATTCAAAGCTGCAAGTCTTCGATTAATCTCTTCCATGATGTGTGGAGGAGAAGAAAGGGCATCATGTTCTATTGTATAAGGTTGAAAAATGGTAATTGGTTTGTTTGTTTTTTGATTTGTAAAACAGTTTTTTTATGGAACAGGAAGAGAAGTCAATTGTTGGCCAATTTCATTAAGCAAAATATTGGTATAATTATTTTGCTCTATAACCTTCGAAATTTCTGTGGATTCAGAAAGAGAAGTTGGATTTTTGAAAGGAGAGGCTGGGATAGTCTGTCCTTGAGTTTGTATATGTATTTCTTCTAAAGGAGGCAAGACTGATTCAACAATAGAATTGTTTTTCAGATGCCAAGGTTTAGAAGCATTCTTGACAACATTCAATTGTGAAAGATAAACGGATTCATACCATTCTAAAAATGGCATATGATCTTTGATATCTTCACAGAATTGATAAAACAATTTACCTAAACTAATTCTTTGATCAGAAGTAGTTTGAGAATAAAAAGTTGTTCTTTTGTCAGAATTATAATCCATAGAAAATTCGTCTTTAACTTTTTGTTTGTTTAAAACAAATTTAGTGGTTAAAGTGTTTAATTGTGTAGGATCTGCCATCTCAGATTGAGTTGAAGATCTATCAGAAGGATGTTCTGATGGTTGATTGTAAATGGGTTGCGGGATCTGGTAATGATAAGGATGATTCCTTAAATTAGCTAGATCAAGATGAGGAAGATCCTCAGGAGGAGTGTTCTAGGGATTTGGGTATGAGCAATTCTGAAAGAAGATTCAGATCTACGTCCTGATTAGAAATCAAGAGGTTGTAACCTAGTTTCGCAAGATTCGGAGAAATGTAATTCTACAGTTCCATCTTCAAGAGTCAAAACTTGACTAAGCAAACTAGGAGGAGGCCGTCTAGGAGTTGATTGGACCTGCCAAGTTACTGGAAGAGTAACTTGATTCCACTGAATTGTCTTTGGAACAATAACACTAGTTTTGTCCTTGTTAGCCTAAAATAAGATTGTATAACCTTTTTCAGACTCCATCAAAGCTTTCGGACTCAATTGAGTCTTCATGGCTTTGTAGGTGATTTTGTAAATGAGAGCAAAAGGCTCAGATCCTGGTAACATGTTGAAACCAGAGTTCTGGATATTGAGAGTCAATGTTTCGAGGACATTTGGATACTTAAGGGACACTGAGAAATTGGGGTAACAGTCGAAGTAGACTAGACCCATGGCCAAGGTAGATTCTGCAATTCCAAGCAGAGAATCGTGGAACCTATTGTGTCTACAGTCGTGAAGAGCGATTAAGGCACAGGTGTCAAGACTAGTTCTTGTAAGAGGTTTGATTCCAACTTGAATCAGACCAATATGGATATACTTGTAATCTTGATTTTTTAGAAATTCAAGGGTGTTTGTAGAAATCAATTGTTTTGATTCTAAAGAACCATCAAGAGGCAATGTCTGTTCAACAATGTCTATGAGATCTTCAAATTTTTGAGAAAAGATTGATTGTGAAACTTGATAAATTTGTTTGTAATGAACTTTTGGTATAGACCATTTTTGTAAATTCAGTTCAACTTCTGGAATTCTACATTCCATCCTATTTTGTAAATTTGGATTTTTTTGTCTAGAGCTAGAAGCTTGGGTAAATTTTGAAATAAAAGACATTTTCATAAAATCTGAGGAATTGAGGGTTGGAACACTGTACTCGGACCACCTACGACTTGACCACCGATATGGGACCACCTAACCCTGGCAATAGCGCAAGCTGCGTCTTACAAAGGGTTGGCTCTACGGCAGACCAAGATACCTAAAGGCTGACCAACGTCATCAACATGGCTCTGATACTAATTTCTACCCAAGCATCTACCACCTCCACTACAAGACAATGTCTCTTTCGGCCAACAAACAACATCATTACAAAGCAATCACGTGAAACCTCTATTCACGCTCTCAAGTCGAAAGTTGAAGCATCTTCAACTATTCCAACAACTACAATTACTTCAAGACAAGCTTCTCCATCCAGAATATAACTATAGAATATAGAATATAATCATTTTTGTAATAATTATAGAATATAACTACATATTTTACCTTACACACACACACATATATATATAAGATCTTGATTAAATTGTGGAATTTAAAAGAAAAAACAAAGATAGTCTTTATTACAAACATAAAATTGTAAGTTGTACCATAATGCAATAATGGATAGATAATATAAATAATAAAATTAAATTTAAATAAAATATTCAATAAGGAGATAAAACATACCTTTACATAATTGGGATTGGACCTATGGCCTCAAGGTGGTGATTATGTAGAGCAAGAAAGTAATGTTTACTTTCTAACAATTCCAAGTTGATAATCTGTGAGTCGCAGAAATGATTCCATTTGTTATATAGTACTAGTTTCACTGATAAAATTGTATTTGTTTGATGTGGGGTTAAGTTTCTAAATGCGGTTGTTCGATGCACTTCAGTTTTCTACTATCTATCATTCGTCAAAACGTATACACTAAACAACAATATAAGTATTCTACAACGCAAATTTGGGGATTATGAATGACTTCATCAAGAATCTACTTGTGATGAGTGCAACTGCAAGACTGAATCTACTTCTAGTGTTCTTTTTCAATAATTCTAAATGTCGAGGAAACTGGCGAGGGAGCCCGAGCCTTGTAAAAAAAAAGGAAAATTGAATTTGGGGGAAAATAAGAGGGAGGGAACGGTCTCCCTCTCCCCAAATCCATCTCCACTGAGAAGTAGATAAGAGAAACTCAATTGAAGCAGAGAAGAGAAACTCGACAGAGAAGACTATCGCAGCTCTCCCCTCTCCCCAAACCAAACTCGACAGAGAAGATAAGATAAGAAAAGACCGAAGCTCTCCCTCGCCACCCTCTCCCCATCATCGTCTCAACGGACCGAAGAATGAGAAGATAAGAAGCTCCCTCGCGCATTCCCTTGCCGAAAAGCTTAGACTCGAAGAAAAGCTCTCCCCAACTGAAAAACTCAACCGAAGGTAAGTCTCCCCTTCATTTCTGGGCGATTTCTTGTGGTGGGTTTCTAGATCTAGGGTTTCTACTTTCTCTAGGGTTGATTTCAGGTGGCGGGTTTCTAGATCTAGGGTTTCTTCTTTTATGAATAAATTGTGGGGGTTAGGGATAATACTTAGCTCCATTTCGGTATTTGGTTTGGTTAATTTGTATGTAAAGTTTCGACCTTTACACCTCTTTCGCTGCATTTCAGACTGTTGGTTGTGTTAGTGGTTTTAGGGTTTACGAAACTCTTTGATTGTGTGGATTGTTTCGATTGATTGGGTTGAGAATTAGGGTTTTCAAAAAAAAAATTGTGTCCATGGAAATTGGGGTTTTCTGTTTTTGATTAGGGAAATTTGAGAATTGGGGTTTTCTGTTTTTGATTGGTTAGTGATCAAAATATGGGACTACAAACCTTGGAACTCTTAAACTCCTAACAATGCTCTAGAAAGTATGAATAAATAATAAGCTAAAGAAGGGAGAATTTGAAGTAGAAGCTATGATGCCTAGATGTGCATTTCTATTTGTGCAGATGTCATCAGTTTTCTGATTCAATTTCTATATTATGCAATGATAAACTCAAAGAAAACTGAATCTTGCTTTCTGAGAATTGATTTCTCTCTGCAACCATAACAAATTCAAATTCATACTGTATTGAATTATTACAGTTAACTAACCAAATGTCATTGCAGCAGGGTTCTTCGTGGTCTATTTGGGAGTTTTGGAGGATAATGTGGTGATGGATGAAAGTGTGATGAAAGAAGTGGAGGAGGTGATTGAGAAGGCTAAGATGACACCAGCTGATATGAGTGAAGTTTTGATAAATAGTAGAAGGGATAAAGGGAAGTCAATAGTGGAGTTGTTGGAGGCTTTGAAGGGAAAGGTTGACAGGAACAAAGTTGAAGAGGAAGAAGAACAAGAGAAGAGAGCACTGGACTCTCCCAAAGAAGAAGATTGTGAATTGATAGATGATTGCAACAAAGGTGGCGGTGATCAAGAGAAGGTTGAGGAAGAGGATGTGCTACGTTGATAAGAGATTAATTAAGATGTAATGAAGTTGTTTATGTTTTGTTTTGTTAAAGTGTAATGCAATATGTTGTAGTGTTGTCTTGGAGAGGTTCACAAAGTGTTTCAAATTTTGGTAATAGTTGCAAAATTAAGAAGCCTTGTTGGCACTCCAAATCTGTTTTTTCATCTTTTGGGGGTTAATTAATGGTTTATGTCTTGATTTATTTCTGTTTGTTTGGATAATGTTGTTTATATAATATGAAGTGGTTGTATTATAGATTTGATTAAGAAGTTGTGTGTTTAGTTTCACATGATACAGGGGAGGGAGGAAGCAACAAGCCATGTGTGTTACTGTTTCACTATCAAAATTGATAGCTGGAGATGAAAATGTCACTGATCATTGGACAATTCACGTGGTAAAAGATGGTTTACAGTTCATTACTTGTGCTTCTTTGACTGTTGGAATGATAAATCTATTAAACCAAAAGAGGAAACCCGCAATCCGAACAAGGTATTAACTTGTGTTTCATTGACTTTTTGAAGCACTGTAGTCGTATCCTTAGAAATAGATTGTTGTAAACGCTTGCTCTTACATACTACTAACATCTTTCGACCATAATTCACTTGAATTATCTTTTGGTTTAATAGAGCTTCTGATCATATTTTTTGAACAAAGTAAAGATTCTTTGGGAAAGAAGATGCGTGGAATAGTTTTGCAGTACAAAATCGACAATTTGATCAATAATTAAGACCTCAAAATTTCATGCATTGCCCTCTTTGAAACTAATTACACACTACACATCTTGTCCAAAAATTGAACACTTAAATCTTAATACAATACATAACAAAAATATATTCTCTTACACATTCAATATACACATGAATACTAGTGAGTGAGAACCATTTGAGTAAATGATCAAGGACAAGAGATAGCTACAACATTTTAGAAGATTTTTACACAAAACTTCATCACAATCTTGCTCCATGATCGGTGCATTTTTGGACAGCCCGAAATCAGACATTTTTGTGACCAAATTCTCATCCAACAAAATGTTAGTAGTTTTCACATCACAATGAATGATTCCCTGAGCGGCACCAATATGTAAGTAATGAAGACCGCGAGCAGCACCAATGCAAACCTCCAACCTTTGCTTCCATGACAACGGCTTCACCACTTCTTTACCATACAAATGATCTCTCAATGGTCCATTTTCCATATACTCATAAACAAGAATCATCTCCGTATTCTCATCACAATAACCAATCAACGAGACCAAATGGTGATGCCGCAGCTTTGAGAGCATCTGGATTTCTATTTGGAACTCATTAATACCTTGTTCGGATTGCGGGTTTCCTCTTTTCACAGCAATTTTCAATAAAGATTATATCTTGGATTATCTTTGTCTCAATCATATTTTGCTCAAGCAGCTTCTGATCATATCTTCAAATCTTAGCAATAACAATAATGAAGAAGAAGTGCAGCAGTTGAAGGCTTTGATGCATCTGCAAAATCAGCAAGGTGGATGGTGGCTTCACCAAGGAGGCTAGCCCACGAAGAACCCTGCTGCAATGACATTTGGTTAGTTCACTGTAACAATTCAATACAGTATGAATTTGAATTTGTTATGGTTGCAGAGAGAAATCAATTCTCGGAAAGCAAGATTCAGTACTCTTTGAGTTTATCATTGCATAATATAGGAATTGAATCAGAAAACTGATGACATCTGCACAAATAGAAATGCACATCTAGGCATTATAGCTTCTACTTCAAATTCTCTCTTCTTTAGCTTATTATTTATTCATATTTTCCAGAGTATTGTTAGGAGGAGTTTAAGAGTTCCAAGGTTTGTAGTCTTATTCATATTTTCCAGAGCATTGTTAGGAGGAGTTTAAGAGTTCCAAGGTTTGTAGTCCCATATTTTGATCACTAACCAATCAAAAATAGAAAACCCCAATTCTTAAATTTCTCCAATCAAAAACAGAAAACCCCCAATTCTCAAATTTCCCCAATAAAAAACAGAAAACCCCATATTCCCTGGACACAAATTTTTTTTAGAAAACCCCAATTCTCAACCCAATTAATCGGAACAATCCACACAATTAAAGAGTTTCGTAAACCCTAAAACAACTAACACAACCAACAGTCTGAAATGCAGCGAAAGAGGTGTAAAGGTCGAAAGTTTACATACAAATTAATCAAACCAAATACCAAAATGGAGCTAAGTATTATCCCTAACCCCCCACAATTTATTCATAAAAGAAGAAACCCTAGATCTAGAAACCTGCCACCTGAAATCCACCCTAGAGAAAGTAGAAACCCGTAGAAACCCTAGATCTAGAAACCCACCACAAGAAATCACCCAGAAATGAAGGGGAGACTTACCTTCGATTGAGTTTTTCAGTTGGGGAGAGTTTTTCTTCAAGTCTGAGCTTTTCGGAGAGGGAATGCGCGAGGGAGCTTCTTCTCTTTTCCTTCTTCGGTCGGTTGAGACGATGATGGGGAGAGGGTGGAGATGGATAGCTTCGATCTTCTCTTCTCTGTCGAGTTTGGTTTGGGAAGATGAAGAGTTTCGTTTGGGGAGAGGGGAGAGTCGCGGTAGTCTTCTCTGTCGAGTTTCTCTTCACTGCTTCTCCGTGGAGATGGATTTGGGGAGAGGGAGACCGTTCCCTCCCTCTTATTTCCCCCAAATTCAATTTCCCTTTTTTTTTTCTTTTTTTTTTTTACAAGGCTCGTGCACGTACGAGGGAAGCTCCCTCGCCAGTTTCCTCGACATTTAGAATTATTGGTTCTTTTCTTGGAATGTACTTCGACTAGTGTTCTTGTGGATGTGAGGCACCTTTTAAGTAGGGAAATTTGGACTTTAGGTCTCATAGTTCGCACCTGTTTTATATTTGTCCAACTTTGAGTCTAGGTCATAAGACCTAATCGACCTTGTTAATTGTCCATTTTCCATCTAGTAATTAAAAGATTTTTTTTAAATATATTGACTATTTCATAGCAAAGTTTAGAGTTTACATCTCATAGTTTGCACCAACTTTACATTTAGGTCTTATATTTGTAACGGATGTTTCAATTGAACAAAAAAAATTAATGAACTGAATAAACCTCCCGAACCGATCAATTTGGTTTGATTTTGTTTCGGTTCTATTTATAACATTTTGAAACCGAAGTGATCGGTTCGGTTTTAGGTTAGAAAAGTTGAAGAAATCGAGCTAAATCGATACCTATGATTATTTTTTTTAATTACTTATATATATAAATACATCATTTTTTTCCATTCAAATCGATTTTCAGTTAAATTGAGTTGTGCTTCGATTCAGTTTGGTTTGTTTTCAATACACATTCATTTTGATTCGGTTTGTATTTATGTCAAACCGGTTGATATGGTTTGATTTGCGATTTCATGTTGAAACCTAATCATGAACAACCCTACTTCGATCTGAGGTTAAGTCAATGTCCGTAAATTGAGTCAAATGACCATATTGTCATTTGGATGGACGTATAATGGACAATCAATGTAGTATTCGAACTTAGACTCAAAGTTAGACAAATATAGGACTTATACGCAAAACTAATAGAAGCCATGGACCTAAAGTCTTAATTTCCTTTTTAATTCTATCATGACACTGCTTAAGAGAGTTTAATTAGGATACGAGGTGGAGACGATGTGAATGCTAGGTGGAAACAATAATATAGCCTTCGGGTATGGATTAAATAAATATTTAAAAGGTGATGTGAATGTCATGTGGCAACAATGATGTAGCCTTCGGACATGGATTAAATAAATAACAGGGTCAATGACTTAATTTAAAAAAATCATTGTTCTTTCGTGACAAAATTGTGGATGATTGTTGGTTTGTATGCTTATTTGCTTATTTGATTATCAAATAGCGGGAGAACTTACATCTAAATTATTATAATGCCTGCAGTCTGACAAGGATAGTGTCAGGTCTTCAACTTGATTTTCGGATTCCAATTTTGCCCTTCCAACTTTATAATATTTACAAGCAAAATCAAAAGGTGGGTAAAAAGCAAGGTTCTACAAATCGATAGGCATAAGCGGGTGGCGAGCAGTGGACTAGCGCCCAGAGGCCTAGTCGTGCCCTAGGCCATTTTTTTGTTATTTTTAATTTATAAAATTTAAGCATAACAACATATAAATTACTTCGAATTCAATGCCAAGATAAATGCACAAAATGTATAGTCTTATTTTTTTCAAACTGCAAATAAAATATTCAAAAACCAACCCAGGCGGCCGTCTAGGCCGATTTTTAGAATAGACGTAAAAAAAATGGAAAAAGGTGTTTGTGTCTTTTAAATGAAAAACTCTATTCATTTTTTACAATTTTGCACTCTTCATTTCCTATTTTTTTTACAATCAAAACCAACTCATCCGAAACATTATTAATTATATCTAAGTTCCAAAGATAATTTATTTGAAGCCCCCCAATTATCTACAAACTCTATAGGTCCTTACATCTAATTTTTTGATTTTTCATTTTTCCCTCCACATTTCATACTTTTATAATCAAAACCAGCCACTCCCAAACATTGATTAGTTATACTTAAGTCCCAAAAATAATTTATTTGAAGCCCCCTAATTATCTATAAACTATAAATAGGCCCTTACAATAGTGAGATTCTATCTTTGATTACTTTGGGTTTTTTTATTTTAGCCTTCAAACTTTACACTTTATAATCAAAGCCCTGTCAAACACTAATACATTTTCTAAGAAAAAATAATCATAGTGTTGGCTGAGGGCATACAACACATGTATTTTCTATTTTACCATCTGAACTTTAGACTTTATAATCAAAAGCCTTGTCAAAATACTAATACATTAACCCAAACAAACAAAAAAATCGTAGCGTGGGTCGATGGTATGCAACACATGTATCGTTTGCTTATTAAGGAGGAAAACATCTTTAGTTAAATCCCCTAAAAGTTTGAATGGAAAATATTATTCACAGTTTACTACATTTTCAAAAGTCCAAAAATACCCTCCAAAGTTCACATTTTTCACAATCCTAACCAAGAAGGAGATATTGTTAATAAAATAGTTTTATGGGTATTTTAGGCATACCATGCGTGGAACATAACTTAAAGAACCTCTATATTTATAATGAACATCTCCAACACTGGTATGTTATAAACAAGATCTTCATTAATTATTCCACATTTCATACTTTTTATAATCAAAACATATTCCTTTCAAACAATGTTTAACTATACCTAAGCTCCTAACATAATTTATTTGAAGTTCTCCAATTATCTATAAACTATAAATTGGCCACTACATCAAACTTTTGAATTTTCCATTTTGCCCTCATTTCATACTTTTTGCTAGGGTTGGACCAGTCTAGTAATCGGCCCGAAAACCAAAGACCGAAGCCAGAACCGAGTTATTGAAAATCGAGATTTTGAGGACCGAGATTGGACCGAACTATACCGGTTAACCGTGGTCCCTGTTAACCGAATTTCGGGTCGGGCTAGGCCAGTCTCGGTCCAAAGCCCAAAATTGTTCTCATGTTAACTATCTCAAGTTATACATGTTAATTGGATCACAAACACAGACTGTAATATGTGATTATGCAGTAAATTATATTACAGTCTATAATCAAAAACAGTCTGGACCAAGAACTACCAATACTCTATTACAGTCTGTGATAGTAAACTATATTAATATGTGATCTGTCCACCTCTATTACATTCTAGTACTCTATTATAGTCTGTGATAAAAAACATCTATCATAGTCTGTAATAAAAAAAACATGTCCAATACTCTAATACAAAAACATGTCTGTAATAAAAAACATGTCTGTAAATTAAAAACATGTTTGTAATCTATTAGAGTATTACTCTAATACTCTGTAAATTAAAAACATGTCAATAATAAAAAACATGTATGTAATGTATTAGAGTATTACTCTAATACTTTATTATAGTCTGTAATTAAAAACGTGTATGTAATCTATTTAAAGTTTAAAACATATCCAATAAGGGATCAATATTATAGTCTTATAGACTAATACAAAAATTGTCCAAATTCAAAGCCCTGTTGCATTGGCATTTGGATGCTTCTTCATATGTTCGGACTCCCGCTCCCATATCTGTGCAATTTACATGTCAATGCAAATTAGTCAAAGTATTAATCAAAACCAAAAATATTATTAAAATATCAAATACAATGGATGAATAAATGAAGATTTGGTTGTTCGTGACAAAGGGGTTGAAGATTTCCGGTGGAGCGGTGAAATGCATTGAGATCGGAAAGAACACCAACGGCGAAAGCACTCTGCTAGGCCGACACTGACATTGAGATACGAAAGCTAGGGGAGCGAATGGGATTAGATACCCCCGTAAACGATGGATACTAGGCGTTGTGCGTATTGACCCATGCAATGTTGTAGCTAATGCGTTAAGTATCCCGCCTGGGGAGTACATTCGCAAGAATGAAGCTCAAAGGAATTGACGGGGGCCTGCACAAGCAGTGGAGCATGTGGTTTAATTCGATGCAAAGCGAAGAACCTTATCAAAGGAATCCCCAACAACCCTGCTCATAAAGACCTGACATGATGTTGAAATTATAAAGTAAAAAAATGGAATACATGCTTGGTGGCTAAATTATTAAACATACCTCAATCTAGATGACTGGATTAGCTAAACTAGTAGTTGTAATATCTTCCTTAAGTTGCAATATTTCAATTTCTACAAGTCAAGAACATATACGCATACATGAGAAAATATTTTGACAAAGTTAAAAGTATTCAAAGATGAATAAAATTTTCTTACCTTTATCCATTTTCTCCAAAGAGTTGTAGAAATCTATCTCATCCTCCGTGAGATCTTTAAAAAAAAGTCAAAAGCCTCGGCTTTAAGCCAGTCATTGGTGCAAATAAGAGCTTCCACCGTTTTAGGAGTCAAACAGGCCCGGAAAGGATCCACAACTCTTTTTTCGGCGCTAAAGGCGGCTTTCGAAGCCATACTTGAAACCGGAGCTGCAAACACGTCCCTTGCAACCTTAGAAAGGATGGGGAACCTTGAAAAGTTCTTTTTCCACCATTTTAGCAAATTAAATGTTAAATTCTTTGGATTTTCATATGCCTCTGCCAAATACTTATCAATTTCATTTGTAATATGAACTACATCCTTCTCTTTTCTTTTTTTCATAAAACCATCTAATAATGGATCACTCACTTCTTCATTTCCAACGCCACCATTCTCATCTGAAACCTTTAAATAAGCATGTGGTTGATTTGGATTATCGATTTTATACGCTCCATACATGCGTATTAATAGATTTCTCACCCTTGTGTTAACTCATCTATCTTCCAAGAATCTTCAACTAAGAATTCTAACCCGTAATTGATGTAGTCAAGTTTGTAACGAGGATCAAGAGCTACCGACACAAGCATAACTTGATTTACATCCTTTATACTTCCCCAATACTTGTCAAACTTCAATTTCATGGAACTTGCAACCTTTTTCATAAAGGGATCACCATTTCTCATTGTTGACTTTATAAATCTTCAACAATCTTGAACATTTCTTGGAAATGATGCATTGGTCCTCACCTTTTGGTAACAACTAAACCTCAAAGTAACCTCATAAAACTTCTTCAACAACTTGAAAAAAGTCTTCGCATACAACCAATCCGTGGCACATGAGATCTCAACTCTTTCTTTCTCACCTCCCTCAACCCTCACAATGGTCATCACCATAACTAAAGTAAGAAACAAAGTCCATATCCTCTTCTGCCAACCTTTCAAAGGCCTTTCGTACCTTTAAAGTCGCCTCTAACAATAAGTAGGTGAAATTCCACCTTGTTTTACACTCCAAATGCAAAAGACCTTTGCTCTCAATTTTCTCAATGGTTAAACATTGTCTAAATCTCACCAACCTAGCCGGGAAAGACATCATGTACTTGCAAGCCCTACGAATACTCTTAATAGAAGTATGCAACTCAACTAATCCATCACAAACAATCAAATTGATGATGTGAGCACAACACCTCATATGCAAAAGCTCTCCATCCAACAAAAGTGTATTCCACCCATTCAACTTCTTATTCATATGCCTAACAACACCATAATTCAAACTAGCATTATTAAGAGTAATAATGAATACCCTATCTATGCCCCAATCCCTCAAACACCTCTCTAAAAGTCTCCCAATAGCGTCCCTAGAATGGTTGATAATTTGAAAATAATTGATAACTCTTTTATGCACATTCCAACCATCATCAATAAAATGGGTGGTTATAGCCATATAATTTACATTTTGGATTGAAGTCCAAGTGTCGATGGTGAGAGAAACTTTTTTATTGTTGTAAGAAATGATACTCTTGATCTCGGCCTTTGCTTCTTGAAAAATAGACTACACATCTCTGGCAACGGTTTTACGAGATGGTGGATCAAACTTAGGTTGTGCCTCCTTCATAAATCGCTTAAATCATATCCCTTCCACATGCTTAAAAGGAAGCTCGTCAATAATAAGCATTTCCACACACTTCCTTCTACATTTCTTCTTATTAAATGAGTGTGAAACTGGGGTACCTTTATTATCAAAAGAAATGACTTTTTGGTTACTTGTGGCTTTTAAAGGAGATTTTGGACAAGACACACGTAAATGTCTAAGTAGACGAGATGTACCATTTACTTGACTATGGCAGGCCAAATCACTTTTACAATGCATACAAACTGCCCTCGATCTCCCTTTTCCCCGCTATGTCTGTTTTAGTAAAACGACTTCATACCTCCGATGTTTTTGTAGTAAAAAGAAGGGGTGGAAGTCCTCCCACTTGAGTAGGTGGAGGAATTTGAGATGATGATCCCTCTTTACTAGGTGGTTCATTTTCAGATGGTTCATCTTGAGATGACGGTGTATCCTGAGTTTGTGGTGACGGTGATGAACTTGGAGTTGTTGAAACACCTTCCATGGTTGAGCGCTTTGCGCTTAACCTAAACCACATCAATAATAGTCATTTGTTATTCACAAACATTTATGAAACCCAAATATTTAATCCAATAAAAATGCACAATGTCAGAAAAAAAAATAATAATAATAAAATTTAAAAAAAAAAAAATCACGGCGTTTTTTTCCTCATTTTTGCCTAGTCACCAACAATACCAATATCGACTTATTTAAAATAAGTTAATGACCTAAAAAATAAAATCAAGATAAGTCTTTTGGTGGACATTATAAAAATGCTTTAATAAACTCCATGACTCAGAACTGATATTGAATGTTTATCGACTATCCAGGTTAGTGAAGTGCAACAACCTTATCATCAATTTCACCTGGACCCTTTGTGAGAACTTGGGTTGCCAGGTACATATTATTATTGCAAATCTATCTTACAATTCACATAGATGTTTTATTATTCATTGTTGACTAGGACAAACATCAAATGAAAATTGGAGATAAAAGAGAGCTATGATTGAAAGTTGGGAAGATGTTGATGGTTGAGATTTATTCTCCTCTACAATGACATGTTTGTAAATATAAAACATAAAGAAAGACAAAAAATGAAAAATTGTGAAAGAGTTAGTGGAATGTACATGTGGCGGAGAGAAAAAATATTATGTTTTCTTTTTTTTCTTCAAAATGAAAATTATCATAACTATTTACGTAGTTGTTGGATTTTGATAAACTTGGTATCATTGAAATACAATTTTAAAGATCTTTCCAACAAAATCAAATATCAATACAAACACTTAAATTTTCAAAATATGTATTTTATTTTTAAAACATGTAAGTATTTTAAAGATTTTTCATGCTTACGTATCATATTTTTCAAAGAAACGAACGAACATTTTATTGAACATTCAAACAAAGACTACGAACATTCAATCGATTCTAATTTTAACCGAGTTTGACTCTAAAAAAAATTAGTATTATAAAATATGATATTTTTATAAAACTGATTGAGAGCAATGGTGGGGATGGTGATGTAGGTGTCTAATGTATAATAATTAATAGTAAAAATAAATAAACATATGTGAAGTGCCAACGTCACGTGTAATATGCTAGTCATCTTACAATTCACATATGTGTTTTACTATTCATTGCTGACTGGGACAAACATTAAATGAAAATTGAAGATAAAAGAGGGCTAGGATTGAAAGTTGAAAAAATGTTGAGGGTTGAGATTCATTCTTCTCTATAATGACATGTTTGTAAATATAAAACATGTAGAATGGCAAAAAATTGTGAAAAAAGTTAATGAAATGTACATGTGGCGCGTGGCGGAAAGAGAAAGTATTGTATTTTTTTTTCAAAATGAAAACAATCATAACTATTTACGTAGTTGTCGGATTTTGATAAACTCGGTATCATTGAAATGCAATTTTGATGATCTTTCCCACAAAATTAATGATCAATACAAACACTTAAATTTTCAAAATATGTATTTTATTTTTAAAACATACAAGTATTTTTAAGACTTTCACGCCTAAGTATAATATTTTTCAAAGAAACGACTAACATTTTATTGAACATTCAAACAAAGACTCCAAACATTCAATCAATTCTAATTTTAACCGAGTTTGACTCTAAGAAAAATTAGTATTCTAAAATATGATATTTTTATCTAACTAACTAAGGGTAATTGTGGGGATGGTGATGTGGGTGTCCAGTGTATGATAATTAACAGTAAGAATAAATAAACATATGTGGAGTGCCAACGGCGCGGGTAATATGCTAATCTATCTTACAATTCACATAGGTGTTTTACTATTCATTGCTGACCGGGACAAACATCAAATGAGAGTTGGAGATAAAAGGGGGCTAGGATTGAAAGTTGGGAAGATGTTGATGGTTGAGATTTATTCTCCTCTACAATGGCATGTTTGTAAATATAAAATATGTAAAGAACAAAAAAATGAAAAATTGTGAAAGAGTTAGTGGATTATACATGTGGCAGAGAGAGAAAATATTGTGTTTTTTTTTTTCAAAATGAAAATTATCATAACTATTTACGTAGTTGTTGGATTTTGATAAACTTGGTGTCATTGAAATAAAATTTTGAAGATCTTTTCAACAAAATCAATGATCAATACAAACACTTCAATTTTCAAAATATGTATTTTATTTTTAAAACATGCAAGTATTTTTAAGATTTTCATGCCTAACTATAATATTTTTCAAAGAAACGGGCAAACATTTTATTGAACATTCAAACAAAGACTCTAGACATTCAATCGATTCTAAGTTTAACCGAGTTTGACTTTAAAAACATTAGTATTTTAAAATATGATATTTTTATGAAACTGATTGAGAGCAATGGTGGGGATGGTGATGTAGGTGTCCAGTGTATTATAAATAACAATAAAAATAAATAAACATATGTGAAGTGCCAATGGCACGGGTAATATGCTAGTCTATCTTACAATTCACATAGGTGTTTTATTATTTATTACTGACCGAAACAAACATCAAATGAGAATTGAAGATAAAAGAGGGCTAGGATTGAAAGTTGGGAAGATGTTAAGGGTTGAGATTCATTATTCTTTACAATGACATGTTTGTAAATATAAAACATGTAGAAGGGCAAAATATTGTGAAAAAAATTTGTGAAATGTACATGTGGCAGAGAAAGTATTGTATTTTTTTTTTTCAAAATGAAAACAGTCATAACTATTTGCGTACGTAGTTGTCGGATTTTGATAAATTTGGTATAATTGATATACAATTTTGATGATCTTTCCAACAAAACCAATGATCAATACAAATATTTAATATTTCAAAATATGTATTTTATTTTTAAAACATGTAAGTATTTTTAAGACTTTCACACCTAAATATAATATTTTTCAAAGAAACAGACTAACATTTTATTGAACATTCAAACAAAAACTCCGAACATTCAATCAATTTTAATTTTAACCAAGTTTGACTCTAAAAAAATTAGTATTCTAAAATATGATATTTTTATGTAACTAATTGAGGGCAATGATGGAGATGATGATGTGGATGTCCAATGTATGATAATTAACAGTAAAAATAAATAAACATATGTGGAATGCCAACGGCACAGGTAATATGCTAGTCCATTACAAATCTATACAGAACAAAACTTGATAGCAATGTTGCAGGGAACAAACTTGATGTTTGGATATATTGAACCACTTATAGGAAAAAAAACTACTGTATACAATTTCATCACCATTCAAAATCTGATCAAACCTCATATCATGTGTTTTGATGTATTGATCACTGATCAAGACTAACACCAATACTGCGAATTTGAAGAAAGATTATGTCTCAAAATCTCTAGCATCAATCATCGATCCAACAAACACATGCTACTGTAAAACCTACTCTATTGAAATGGGATATTAGATGGCAAAATGGAGACAGAACAATTTGGTACTGATTTCTTAATAATGATGTACTGTTGACACCATATTTCATGGATGCTTACAAGAAATGCTATAGATTCATCCACTATCACTAAATAGAGATCTGATTAAGATAGGAGACTTTGTGATTTTCTTTTGCCGTGAAGAAGAAGTGGAGAGTTTGGAGACTAGAGTTACCTGATCGACAACAACAGCTAGCCAACAACAACACCAAGCAGCCAACAGCAAGCAACAACAAGAAACACCCTTCTTCTGTCAACATAGTAAACAAACAACAACCAGGCTTCCTCCCAGTCATAAAGGAGTCATACAGGGGGAGTAGTAGAGGAGTCACAGCAGAGACAAAAGAAAAATGAAATTTGGAGGAGTAGCAGAGGATGAGAAGAGTCGCACGGGTTTAGAAGAAAGTGGTTGTAAAACCCTAAATTTTTTTAGGTTTTTAATCATACCCATGTCGGGCCGGTTACCCGACGGGTTTCTGAAAATGTAACTGAGGACCGAACCAAAAACATCGATCCGAGTCGGGTTTTAAGATCGAATATAAAATAACAAAATAAAAAACTAATCCTAACCAGCCCAATCGGTCTGAGTTTTCGGTCTGAAATGCCCACCTCTACTTTTTACAATCAATACAGTCTCTCTCAAACATTGATTAATTATACATAATCCTCTAATATAATCTATTTGAAAACCCCCAATTATCTATAAACTATAAATAGGCTTTTACAATAGTGAGAGTGTGATAGTTTGTTATTATATTTTAGTCCATAATATTATTTAACCTTTTTAGTTAATCAAATTAAAAGTCTTTAAAATAAAATAAACATATTGAATATACACACATTTAGAGCTCATCCACACCCTAGTAATATATATTAAGGTATAAATGTCATACAATGTTTAGCTAATTGCTTGACATTTTTAACTTTGAGTTATATCTTGTTATTTTAGTCAGGCATATCATGATTTGTGTTAACATTTTAATGTGTAAACATATCTACGAAATTGATAATTTAACCTAACAAAACCATCTGTGAAATAAAAAAGAAAAAAATCAAAAAATGTGGATCACGACAATTGAGATGGGGGTGAGGGTAGTAATTACAGGGGTAGGGTTCAGTTGCAGAGATGGTGACAAGTCGAAGGAGAGGCGAGGAGGTGGTGGTGTAGGACAGATGTGGTGTTGTTATACTGGGCATTGAAAATCAGTTCCTAAATGATTAAAAACTTCCATATGCCAGACAACAAACAATTACATTACGCTTATGTATAGGTATCCCTTCATTTATTGTCTCCTTTTAACTTTTTTGTTGGCCAAGCAAACAGGAAGAAAAAAGTTCATTAACCTCATGTGAACCCCTTAACAAACAGGAAATTTTCAATAACATGGCCCTGGATCATATGCAAATGAAGACTAGCTTACTTTATCTTCTATCATGATTATAACTGCGTTGATTAACTTAACTCACATTTTCAGAACTCCCAGGAGAGAACCTCAGATATACAAAGGCTTTGGTTATCAGAGCCCATCAAATCATTCTTGGACCCAAATTCTCACTGTTCTATCATTCTCAAGACCTGCAGATGCAATTTTGTTCTCAATAGGGTGACATGATACAGCAATCACAGTGTCAGTGTGGCCCTCCAGTTTTTGAACCATATTTTTCATTTGAAGATCCCATATGTAGATGTAGCGATCCTCAGAGCCACTAATAATATACTTCCCATTTGTAACCGAAAATGTGGATGTTATGCAATACACTCTATTTGCATGCCCACTGTAAAGTTTTAAGAACTTGCCAGTCGAGTAGTTCCACAGCTTCTGCAAGAGAAGAAACACAGAAAGCTCATTAGATCATCAGTTCAATCAATTGTTCAAAGTTTATATCCAAAGAAGACAACTAGCGTGGTTCCAAAGCTCAAATTTTTTTTACAATTCTCCAACTGTCTTCGTGCCAACTTCCTCTCTACACCAGAATCTATAATGCTGACTATAACTGTTTTAGGACCAGGTATACACTGGTTTTTGTCTGAGTTGATTAGTTTACATAATATGAATTTTGTTCTCTAGAATGAGATGAAGGCAATGCTTGGTATACAGCAAACAAATATGTTAGCATCAGTTTCGCAGTCATCAACACATTTTAATGTGTTAAAGAGAGAACACAAAGTAATGTTGACTCAAACAGTACTCTAAAAATCTTAACAGTATTCAGTTTTCCAGTTATTTTCTACCCACAGTAGTGCTTATAGGAGACTCCCATTTGAAATACTAACAATCTCATTACGATTCTAGAATAAAATCTTCATTCTTGAGAATGATAACATGAGTAAAACTGAAAAGAACAAATCTAAGCAGCTCATCTCCCCAAGTCAGAGGTACAAAGGAGAATATAATAAATAACCACTAAATTAGGAGGCACATGCTAGTCACGTTCTATTATGGGACGCAAGGGTTTTTAACACTGACAGGTGACTTGAGTTGTAAGATATACGAATAACACTTAAAAGTCATATTCCAAAACCATAACTTCACAAATATGGACAACCATAGCATCAACTTCATCCCTTGGATGAACTTTTGGATCTTCTCATGTGAAATCCAAGAAGACACACCTTTCAAATATGGGCAACCATAGCATACACTTCATCCCTTGGGTGAACTTTTGGATCTTCCCATGTGAAATCCGAGAAGGCACACCTTTCATTCGGTTTAGGGCTTAAGTTCAAATGGAGTCCCTTATAATATATAAGGTATAACATGGAAAAATTCAGTTTCACACTTCCAAACGTGAATTGTAGGATTCACTAGGGTTGTCAATGGACTGGATTTGAGTCAGGTTGTTAGAGATCCGAATCCATCCAATAAAAATTACGATTAATTTGTGTGTGGGTCCTATAGTTTGTACCAATTTTGAGTTTAGGTCCCATGTTTGTCTAGCTTTGAGTCTGGGTCCCAAGAACACATTGATTGTTAACTCTCCATCACAAATATAGGATCTAAAGGCAAAGCTGATATAAATTGTGAGACCTAAAATCTAAATTTATCTCTACAATATTATTTCAAAAAAGCAAATATTCATTCAATTTTTGGATAGAGAGTTGACGATCAATATGGTCTTGCGTCCCAAACTCAAAGTTGGACAAGCTTGAACCCAAACTTAAAGCTGGTATAAACTATAGGACCCAAATGCAAGTCAACCCAACAAATTAAGCCAATTCAAATCCAAATCAAACCCAACAAAGTCTTCAATACTGCAATCCATATCCAAATCCGAAATCCACCCAAATCCAATCCAATTACTTAATTTTACAATTATTTCAATTAAAATTTTAAGAATTAAAAATAAACTCCTTTTAAGTTCAAAATTTTCCTTTATAATAAACTAAATAAAAATAAAGAATGGAATGACAAAAGCCCCAATTTTTCAAAGAAATACATGCAATATTTGTAAAATCATTGTTTTTATAGTCTATCTTTCAAATCGGCTTTTGATGACTAAAATTGAGAGCTGGGGAAGATGTTGAGGGTTGAAATTCATTTTTTATAATGGTATGTTTGTAAATATGAAATATGCAGAAGGGCAAAAATGAAAAACATAGAACTTAAAATGAGTGGAATGTACATGTGGCGGCGAGAGAGTTTTTTTATGTTTTTCTCCTGAAACAAAAGTTATCATAAGTTTCTAGTTAGTTGTTGGATACTAGTAAATTTGGTATCGTTGAAATGCATTTTTATGGATCTTTCCAACAAAACCAATGATTAATACAAACATTTAAAATTTTAAAATATCCATTTCTCACCATATGCATTTCAAAAAAAAAAAATTTCTAATGCCAATCATTTTAAGGATATCTTAAGGGATACAAAGATCCCAAACTCCTTATTTTTTTAAAGTAAAAATTTGGGAAGAACTCATTGTGACAGTTTGAAAATGTGTTTTTTCATAATAGATTAAAATTTTAATCAAAATCCTAATGTTACAATTAACTTTCTATCGTGCCAACGACACGGATAAAACACTACTCTTATCTTACAAATCATCTAGGTGTTTCACTATTAATAAGGAATTGGAGATAAAAGATGGTTGGGGTTGAAAGCTGGGGAAGATGTTGAAGGTTGAGATTCATTTTTCATAATGACAAGTTTGTTAATATGAAGCATGTAAAAGGATAAAAGAAAATGAAAATAAAACTTAAAATATTGTGGAATGTAAATGTGGCAGAAGAGAAAATATTGTTTGTGTTTTTCTCATAATGAAAATCGTCATATGTCGTCGTATTTTGTAAAAGCTGATATCATTGAAATGCATTTTTAATGGTCTTTTCAATGAAATCAATGATCAATACAAAATACTTAAATTTTAAAATACTCATTTCGCATCATATTCATTTTCCAAAAAGAAAACCATGTTTAATACATTTTACGACGCAAGTATTTTTAATATTTATCAAATAAAGAGAAACATCTTAAGGCACATTCACGGAAAGACCTTGAACTCCATATATTGAAAACTCAAAGATTGGGAAAAAACTTCCTACGACGGTTTTAAAATTGTTTTTTACTCAATTGTCCAAAATATTAATTGAGATTGACCTAATGTCCCGACCCACCTTCTATTGTGCCAACGGCATGAGTCATACTAGTACTTATACAATTCGGATTATTTTTTTATCGTATTTAGTTTTACCCATCCAATCTGATAAGAATTTCGGATTAAGTTTTCAAATCCGAATCCGATCGAGATCCAAAAAAATAAAATCCGAATTTGATTTTTCCAGATCGGTTTATGGATAAAACCCAACCCAATGACAACCCTAGGTTCACCCTCGTGATTCTGACATGCTTTTCATAGGCTTACATAGTGCGACATTCAAGAATTATATTGAGGGCAATCCAACATCAGCCATAATTGTGTATCGCCCCTAAATTTGTTCAGTACCATTGTTGTCCCCATCTTGCTATATATATTTGTGATGCTATGGCCCCTTTTTGGATTTATGATGTTATGGTTTTTAACACACCTCATAATTTCCCATTGTCCGAATTTAAGTCATATAGTCAACTAATAGTTTAACTCATTCATCGACAAATATATGAAAAATAAAATTGCACCATGTTGACAATCTGGTTGGTGGGATTTTGCTGGAGAAGAAGTGTTCATAGCTCACTGGGAAAGGAAGTCAGTGAAAAGTGATATGTCACAGGTCAAACCTCTATTAAGAGAAAAGGTTATATTACCACAATATTTACAAATACATCGTCACAGAGAACTAAAGGCTAAAAACCTAGTACACCTAAAATGCTAAAAACATTGCATCCAACTATCCAAGTATAAGATGAAAAGGAATGCCCTGCTTAAGATACCCTGTGTGTGCAGCATTTATTGACCCACTTGAACACAGTGCCTAAATGGATGTTCTCTGCGGGTTCTCCCTCCACACAAGTAATTACACTCCAATGTTGAAGGATGGGAATCATTGCCAAAAGCTCATGATTGGACTCAAGGCATGCCTCACTCAGTTTGTTTTTCCAAAATGTCACTGACAAAAGGAACTTTTATATTGTGGCCTACAAGTTGATAACTATAGGAAGCATCCAAAGGAGCAGATAATTTACTTGCACGATCATAATATTGCTAATAACATATTTAAGACATTTGAGTATTTATAAATAAGTGGGAGCTAGTATGGATTCCTATTTGAATTCATACTATTTGTTTCCCACAAATATAACATGCAACTTCCCTGTAGTAGCAGATCTAATGAGTCAAATGACTTCCAATAACTCATGTCTTGTGAATAATGACTAGAATAGAAATATGACATATTTTATGGGTTTTTTGAGTTTTGATACTCATTAGTTTATACCTGATAGAGTTTGGTCCTCATTTAAAATTTTAATTAAGGCAAACCCTCATGTTCTAACGGTCTATTTCTAATAGACCTGTTAGGTCAACTACATTGACTCGTTAATGTTGATGTACTGACCAAAATATTCATCCCCGACTGCACATGCAAGATTGATGAATTTCATCAAAAATTACATAGCTATGCAATGCTAATCTCCAAAAAATCTCGTGGAACACAAAATAAAGGACTAATATCTACCCCTCTTCTCCTCCTCCATCTTCTCTGCAAAACACCACTATCATTCCTCCTCACTGTTGTTTCCCTCACTCTTCCCACTTCCTTCTCTCTAATCTCTTTCCATCATAATTGTTACAACATATGGGAATCAACAAAGACTTCTCCAGTCAATTTGACATGCAAAAAATTTCGACAGATTGTCGCACTTTGGTGTTGAACAGAATTTTCTTTGGAGACAGATTGTCGCTGCCAAGTATGGTGAATCTCATCATGGTTGGTTTTCTCAAGAAGTTCAAATTTCTTTTGGTGGGGATCTCAAAGATGCAAACTAAATTCAACCAAGACACCTCGTTCAAAATTGAAAAACGAGATAGAACACTTTTCTGGGAAGACGGACAAGCTAGGAACAAACCTTTAAAATCAGAATTGCCTTTGATTTTTTCTATTTCAAGCACGAAACAAGGGGCACTGAGAAACTTTACACTGATATGTTGCCACGGATAGGGTGGATTCATCACCTTCATCGCAAACTAAACGACTGGGAATCTGCCTAGATTTGAAATCCTCAATTTTGTGGTTTGTGTTGATGAAAACCATAGGTTGAAAAATCAAAAGGTGGCAATCATCCCATCGATAGGTTTTAGTATAAATTGATTGGAGAAGTCATTGTTGATTCCAATTTTTTGTAACAATAACTGAAGGAATGAGATTTGGGAAGAGGACGTGGATGAGAGAGTAAAACAATAGGGCTGAAAACCGAATCGATGGTTCGGTTTTTCACCTAAACCGTGAACCGAACCGACTTAGGTCGGTTTTAAAATTTTCAAACCGAACCGACCATTAACAAAACCGATCCGAAACCGAACCGATTCTAATTTATGCAAACCGTAACCGAACCGACTAAAATCAAACCAAAACCGAAATAAAACCGAACCGACCGACTATTTTAAACATATTGTATTATTTATATATAAAATATATATTATTTATTATATATATTCGGTCGGTTCGGTTTGGTTGGTTAAAGTCACATAGAAACCGAAAACCGAACCGACCACTTCGGTTTTGATTTTTCTAAAACCGAAACCAATCCGAACCGAAATTAAACCGAACCGATTGGTTCGGTTTAGATCGGTTCGGTCGGTTTAGTCGGTTATCGATTTTTTGTTCAGCCCTAAAAACAACGGTGAGGAGGAATGGTGGTGGTGTTTTGCAAATAAGAGGGTAGATATTAGTTTTTATTAATTTATTTATGGAACACAGGATTTTCTGGAGATTAGCATTATATATCGTGTAATTTTTATGAAATTCATCAAGCTTGCATATGCATTGCATGTGCAGCCAGTGAGGAGTATTTTAATCAATAAATTAACATTTACCAATGACCTGTAGGTCTGTTAGAAAATGAGGCTAGACTAATGAGTGCTAAACTAAAAAAAACCCCATATTTTATGTTCCACAACATGTGAACCATATGAAAATTCATTACATAGCTCTTTCCTCAATTTGAAAATTCATACATAGCTTTTTCCTCAATTTGTAGTAGATCCATTAAGTTATAAGACTCCAAACCCTATAAAAACTCCAAATCTAACATTGTTGGCTTCAACCGACAGTTCTCTGTTCTCTTAGTTCTAGATGTATCACTTTTAGCTTTGACATGTGTTTGCTCGATATGCTGGAGAACAGGTTCGAATGGCCTATGGGCCTACCTACAATGTCAAAACACCATACCAAGCACACACATGCCAAAGCCAGAAGTCACCGTTCACCAAGAGTTGAGCCAAAGCCAATCAATCAACTGCCAGAACCAACTACATTAGGATTAATGAGCCAGAGTAGGGGGAATTTACATGTTAGTGTGTGTGTTCAATTATTAATAATTGGTTTAAATAGCACCGCACTAGGGGTTTGCCAGGTTTGGTGGCTATAAAAGAATGAATCTACCATGGAGTCCCATGGATACTCATCTTAGGAGGGAACCTCACCCATATTTATAGTGTTTTCTATATTTCTATAAGATTGTTGATTGTTGCTTGTTCTCTCATATCAAGGTTATACAAAAAAACCAAGTATAGTTACTTAAACAACTTATATGAATATCTTGGTAAATGTCTAGACTCCTACCGCCTAGAAAAAACAAAAAAGTTAAAAAGACCTCGATCTCAAAATTTTGAATTGAAATGGCAGGCCACTTGCTCCCATGTGATATTAAAAAAAAAAGGTTCAAATTCATAGATGTCTATTCCTCAAAGGAAGCCCCTTACATGAGCTACATGATCAGATTACATAGAACCCCCCACACACCATCACCACCGTCACATAACGATGCGCGTATCCGCCTCCCCAAATCCCTAGGAATGACCAACCAATGTAGTCAAGGCGATCGCCTAGGCGCGCCTCAAGGCGTTTTTACAAAATTGCGCATCAAAATGAGGCAATGCGGTGAGGTGAAATGAGGCGTCCGCCTCGGACTGCCTCGCCCCACCTCCCTGCCTCAGTTAAAAAACTGGTTGTTACCAGCCTAATTGCAGCCTATTTTAAGCCCATTTGTAGTCTAATTGCAGCAAAAAGATGTTGCAACCCACTTTATAATAAGGTTTTATGTTTCTTGGTGTAATATTTTATCAATTTGATAAAAACAAGATAAAACGTTTTTTAAGTTTTGATAAATTTGTCACTTTTTATATTATTTTTTTGGAGAAAACATATCATGTTTTGATTAGTCTGTGATCAACATCAATCTTATTTTTTATAGCATAGTTCAATAATTTTTATGCTTTTGGAATACCAATAATCATCATACTTGTGGATTTTTACCAACCATTCCAACAATTTCTTCTAACAAATGTTCAATATTCTCAAGTTTCTATTCTTTCAAGATTATTGATTTTTAATGATTTGGTGGATATTTGCAAGTTACTTGACACTTATGTAGTTCATCTTTTCGCTATGTTATGCAACTTTATTATATTTTCATTTCGATTCTAGGTAGTTGTGTCACTTTTGTACATATTTGCTTATGATACTTATTAAAATGATGATGTATACTACCATGTTAATATGTTTTAATTTATTATTAAAATATATTTCGATTTTAGGTAGTTGTGTCACTTTTTGTACATATTTGCTTATAATACTTATCAAATTGATGATGTATACTACTATGCTGATATATTTCAATTTATTACAAAAAAAACTTTAAATATTGTTAAGACCGCCTCAGTGAAGTGAGGCGTCCGCCTCGCCTCATGCCTGAGGCGTTTTCAGGCCCGTCCGCCTCGCCTCCGCTTCTGCCTCAACTACAATGTGCCCAACATAAATAATATCATACGAATACATGCTTAATACTGAGTTAGAGGTCCAACAAAACGTCAACACCATGCATACCCTTGCACGACCCTTCATTTTTTCCCAAAAACTCATATGATATTAAAAATTCAACATTACAATATTGTTAAGAGCTGAGCCTCATCAAGTTGGTATTCGAATGAATTGTTGTCTTGGTTCTAGGTGTTATCGCAAACATTTCACACCAACTTTTCATTGACGGGTGTTAATCGAATTCTGAGTTTTTTTGTTTATGATTACACATAACACAATGTGTCACTTTCCCCGATACTGTAACAGGAATCGTATAATAGTAATTGAATTAAACATCTTACCCAACTATGTGAATTCAGCTAAGTGCCAACCAATCCATTTCCTCAGAGCCCAGATATATCAAATAGAACAAACCATTCCTCATTGGTTATCATTCATATCACCCATATGATTGTTAACAAGTTGATCATTTTATTAAGAATAAATTTCAAATCTTTTGCATAAAATTTGAAGTGGTCTAATAAGCTAATGTGAAAGCAATAAAAATTAAACCAGATTGAAAGTGAAACAAAAAGGCTGACTTGACTTACCAGAGTATCATCAAGAGTCCCAACAAGTATAAACTTGCCATTAGGCGAAAATTTAGTAAAGGAAACCCCAGGACCCTTCTCCTTCTCATCAATCATAGTCTTCAAGCACGCACCCGTGGCAGCATCCCAAATCTTGCAAGACCCATCGTGACTTCCAGAGACAATAATAGAACCATCCCTAATAAAATGAACAGACGTCACAGGCAATGAATGTGCCCTAATGACATGCACGCACTTGCCCGTCTTCACATCCCAAACTCTCACCGTCTCATCGAAAGAACCAGAGACGATGAGATTGGATTGGGGGTTGAAATTGACGCAGAAGACAAAGCCTGAGTGGCCGCGGAGTGTCTTGACGCACTCGGCGGTGGAGCGGGCGTCCCAGATGCGGAGGGTGCGGTCATCAGAAGCAGAGCAGATGTACTGAGAGTCGGAGGACCAGGCCAGGTCGGAGACGCCGTCAGTGTGGCCCACCAAGCGGTGCAGGAGGGTTAGGGTTTTTGAGGACCAGACGATTAGGGTTTTGTCGAGTGAGGCGGAGGCGAAAAGGGTTCCGTCGTTGGAGAATTTGACGGAGGAGATCGCTCGCGTGTGGCCTGTTAGGGTTTTGGCCAGGCGGTAAGGGCGGTAGGGTTGTTGTTGGGTTCCTGCACCGCTCGCCATTAGAGAGACAGAGAGCTCTGTGTCCGTGCTGTGTGTTCGAGTGAGAGAGACGGAAGGAACCGCTGAAGAGTTGGAAGTTGTGGAACCTATGTAGTAATACAGTCAGTGTCATGAGCTCTGATGGATGGGCCTTAAACTTGGGCTGGGATACAATTCCAATTTCGATAATGGGATGACGAAATTGGGATTGGGCTGGTGCACTCTTCCGCTCTTGGAAGTTACTATTCACCCCCACAGTTTCCTTTTCCACGCCCACATGAATTACAAACCCACCCCACAATTTATTCACACATCCACAAAGTATGAAAAACACGAATTTTTGTAAAAAAAATTGAAAACTCCCTCGTACGAACCCTAACCATCTTCTTCGTGCAAATCTCACAAAAAACTCAGTGTTTTGTATGGAATCAAAGATTTTGAGGCTCCAACAACCTTCTTCCTGTAATGGAGATTTTATGGACGCATTGTCGAGGCATTTCGCGGAATTGAACTTAGCAACTCCAACCGTTCTCCCAACAATTGAACGGGTAAGTGTCCGACCACTCTTTTAGATTTCTCGCCCCTTTTTTTCATTCACCTTAATCAAGGGTTTGAAGGCTATAATGGAGTTTTCAAACCGTAAAATAGTGTTTAAGGGTTACCTCAGAGTTTTCTAGTGTTGAGGTGAGTTAGCAATCAAAAACCATACCGGAGACTCGCTACAGAAGATGAACAACAATTATTCATTACCAACCCATTTTCTGGCCACATCTCTTCTAAAACTCCATTATCACACTTCTACAAGATTCGTTAAGCATTAATGGACTTTAATTGAAGTCAATTCAAGCCTAACTGAACTTCGATTGAAGTCTCGCTGACTCAATTTACACTCCATTCAACTGCAATGGTGTGGAATCAATGCTTGATTTTGTAGACCGAATTAACCCTTTGAACATCAAAATCAATCATCTGGTTCCAAACCTACTTGAACTTCAAGTGGAAGTCTCATTTCATTTTCTTTTGAAAAAGGGGCAATTAGACATATCCCCATACTAATGTCTAATTAGGGAAACCCCCCTCAAAGATGGATCATTAAGATTATCCCCTGGACCGGCAAACACTCACACACAACCCTATCTTCTCCGACTCAACCTGCAACACCACCATGCCTGCAGCTTCATATTCTCTACCGAACAACGGTACCATGTCCAATCTTGTAGCCAAATACGCCTCTTCGTCATCAAATCCGCTCTTAGCCTACTCGTCTTCCTCAAATATTATGATGGTCAGAAACTCCATGACATCTCCAATAGCACTACACTACCAAGCCACCGGCAACACCCCGACCTCGGCTTAGTCACAAATCTGCTACATCAGAGCCATGCTAAATCCAACAAGCTGAACCTTACCCTCCTCCATTCACTAAGAAGTTTTTTTCCCGCAAAGCCCCAACCTCCCAACTCTGTGGCATTGAATTGGTGAAGTGTCTCTTATGTTCTCGTAGGTTTTCCTCCAAAGCATTGGATTCAGATTGGTTCCTTGAGGGTTTGTGATCTATATTGCTCTAGATCTTAGCTACAACTCCAGGAATTGGTGATGGATTGAAATTTTGTGAAACACATGCTAAATTTGTCGTACATTTTCTGTAATTTCACTTCAATGTCTCTTTCTTTGTTTCATCATATTTTTTAGGTAAAGTAAATGAGGAGAAAAAAATAATGTAAGTAACAATTTTTAAATTTTATTTTATTTCTTAGCAATCGTCACGGGTACTTCTGTGATTCGAACATTGACGAGCTCGACAACAAGTTCACTTACTATGTGGTGATGGTAATAGATAAGGAGATGAGAGATGGAGACGAGGGTGATCATTAACACGGATATGGGTGAGTTGGAGGGAGAATGTGAAGTCGCAAGTGAGTCCGAGAAGATGTGTTGTATTTTGTTTTTTGCTAGAGAAGAAGGTTTTTTTTTCTTTTTAATCTACGCTACTAATTATTCCTCGAAATGTGTATTCCTATCAAGTTGTATCCAATTTTGGGGAGGCCTTTATCGTGCCTCAAGATGTGTAGTTGTCTATAGTAATATTGGTGAAATTTTAGAACAAAAGTGTGTTCATCACATGAAGGGCATTTTGGTCACAAAATGCATGACCCTAGCAAAAAAGTCGTCCTGGGGTAGGTCTAATGATCCATCTTTGAGAGGGATTTCCCTAATTAGACATTAGTATTGAGAAGGGGGACGTCTAAATTCCCCCCAAAATGTGTATCCCACTAAACTTTAATTGAATATTGCACTTCAACTGAATACTGCACTTCAACCTGTAAACGCACAAATATTTGCGTGGGGTTGTGTATTTTCTTGTAGAAACTATGGCGTGGACATAGACAACCCCGCGCCATAATATAAGTGTGTTTTATTATATCCATGCCACAATTCCTGCGTCTGACCCGTTTCACTTTCTTTTCATTGTTTTTTAGTTTGTTTCAAGATGGGTAAACCATCTACAGAATCGTAGGTTGTTCACAAAGAGAACGTGGGATCTAGCACCCAAGTCAAAGGGTGAATATGTTCAACAAGAAGGTTGGAGGTCAAAGTAGTACTCCAGGTTGTGGTGGTGTTCAAGAAGGAGGTCAGACCAGTACCCCAAGTGTTTTAGATACACTTATTCGAGAATAACGTCGTAGGAAAAGACACGTGATATTGACACTTATTTACCAAGGCAGCAAACAACAAGAGGAGCACGAACATGATGCAGTTGATTCAGTCCCCAAATGATTTGTTCATGTAACTATAAAGAATTTGTATATGATTTCACATTTAGTGTTTACATATCAAAACAATTCTTAAGTGTGAGGTTGTGTATATCGTTTTTTCTTAATGCAAGTTATGATGTATGTCATTTTTGTGTATTGTCCGTGTTTGTAAGTTGCTATGCAACTTAGAATTTGGTGCTTTACAAAAACATAGAATCACTAATCATTCAATCCTTATCTTTAAAGGACTATAAACACACATTCAGAGACGATTCACGAGCCTAAATCCAAGCGTGTGTAATGATCGAGACGCACATAAAAAATCGAACTTCAATGTACATAAACACAGAAATCCTACGTGTGAGCACAAAAAATAAACGCATAAAATTCTGCATGAAAAGGGTTATCTCTACACATAAGTTTATGTGTTTGTATGCTTGCCAAAGGTTGGAGGATAAGGCTAAACGCATATATTTTTGCGAGTAGCATTGTTTAATTATTGCGTGGGTAGTGTTGTTTATTAGTGAAAATTCTTATGTGTACATGTTTATGGTAAGTTTCAAAGATGTTTTTATATTTTGAACGTGTTCAAGTTCAATAAATTGAAAACAAAATACTTTTATTTTTGTTTGGGTCTGTATCGATGCCCCATACGCATGTCGCATGGTTCGTCTTATTCACTGAGCATGAGCTTATCCAAGTTAGTGTGATTTTCATGTATAATTCACAAAATTTAAGCTTTAAAATTGAAAAGAATGTATTAAATCTCTCGATTATCACCAAGACGTGGTCGAAAAAGGATTGTTTGACCATTTTGGCTCAGTGTGACAGAGAGAAATGGGTCTGCTAGTTTATTCAGGTTTGTCCCTCCATGTCGATAATGGAGAAGGTAGAGATTGTTAGTGGAGAGGTTTAGAGCATGAAATCGAGTAAATGTTTTGTGTTTTAAAGTTTCTCTGTGGGGAAACCTTACATGAAATTTGCTCCAGTAGATAAATAGATAGAGAAAAAAAAATAGTCGGCCAGAGTAGTCGGAGGAATTGGTGCAGGGAGGAAGATTCTTTGGTGAAGAATAAGGGATTTTGAGATAAAACCTACTGGAACTATCTTTCTCTCTTTCTTATAGCAAAAAGCTTTGACTTCTAAGGGTCTATGACCCTTTTTTAGAGGGAAAACGAAATGTTTTATGTGGAAAAAGAAAGTGTTTGGGCGAATAGTAACTCCCTTTTTGCTTCCCAGTTTTCTACTCAAGTAGTCAATGTGGGTGGTGTTATTTGTTAGTGTCGTTGGTCCTTGTTGGGTGCATTTGAAGTTCAAATGTTGAAATACTAAACTCATAAAACACCAAAGAAAATGCTTAGTTTATGATACATTTAAGTTTTCCAACTTAAATGTCAATCCAAACTCAAAAACACTTAGAAAGTAATGTTTTAGTTTGCATTGTAAATGCGAGAAAATTAGTGAATTTTAATTTGAAAATACCAATTTTCTGATGTTTGGACATTTATAATATGGACGCAAAAAAGTTAGTGAAAGTTTAACCCACACTTGTTTAAGGTTCGTCTAAAGACCAATTCCATCATCCTCAATTTGTAATTTTGTACAACCACCATCTTCTCCTTCTTTAACAACTTCTTTCATTCATTCATTCATTCAAAACCTCGCCTCAAAATGCTTCAACCATACATCAAGAATTGAAGGAGGACACCAACCAACTATTTAGGGTTTCAAAACAATCCTCACTCGAAAATAGAATATGCAAACAAAAAAATTGAAGAGAAAAATAAATAAATAAAAAGAGACACATTGTTACAATCCTAGTTAAGTATTTAGCATTTTGTTCCTTAACATCTTGGGCTTTTGAGGAGTATTGATTGGTTCTTAACACACACAAACGTGTTATTGTGATTGTCCTAGCAAGTTTCACTTGATTTTGAACATAAGACTTGTAGTCTTGTAGTTGGTTGTAAATATTGGTGGAACGTGACAATTTTCTTTTGGAAATTTTTTCAAAAGACTAGGTGGATGTAAGGGTGAGCACGAGATGGGATGGACCCCATCCCGTTTCTTATCTTTGGGACGGGATAGACCTCATTTGACTTCGTCCCATCCCAAACGGGTTCAGGACGGGACAAGATGAGTATGATGTAAAACAAGTACAATCAAATTGGGTTCGCATAATTGCCTAATGTCAATCACTTCATTTGTAATGATCACTGAGAGGTATTACTTGTTTTGAGGTGGTTTTTTATTTTTACCTTGAGCATTTCGTAGAATTATGAGTGTTTGTGTATAAAGACTGTACATGTATAAGTTATAAACAAAACACTTTCATCGAACCTCCATATATAGAATGCTAAGGATTTGGATTATTTTTTTGGATCCAACCATCGGTCCATACCAGCTAATCAGAGACAAATTGGGAACAAAACTTTTAGGCTGAAATAAATATCACATGGCCTAGTCCATTTAGAACCAAATTTTGACCCAATAGACCAATACTAACCATGATCCAGTTAAATTAATTTGGAGTGAGCCCCTTGACCCATAAAATGGTCCACTAAATCTTGGACCCAAACATCTAATATATCATTCAATAAAACAAAAATCAAGTTTACCAAATGCACAATTTTTTTTTTTTTTTTTTTGGGTGGGGGGGGGGGGGGGGGGGAGGGAGAGATAATAATAATAATAAATATTAAATGATTAAGTTTGGGATGGGACATCATGGGCGGGATAAAAAGATCAGGACGGAACGAGCAAGATTGAAAATCTTCATCCCGATCCCACCATCCCATTCTAGTCAGGACGAGACGGGATCGAGATGGGTTTGATCAATCATAAAAAAAACCCAGAAATAATCGGGACGGGATCGAGACCGTGGGGTGGGATGCCCAACCCCAGGTGGATGCACAAAGCAGTTGTTCTAACTTTTAAAAGTATAGATACACAATTTCAATACTCTAATATTGTGACATAGGTTGATGGTATATGTGTTTGCTACGTGCACGGAGTAGGTATAACTTGATATATTGATATTTATTTTGATTTAGATCCGATAAATGCACGAAAATGGTATTATAACATGAAGGAACCACCAAAGTCGGATTATATGAATGTTGTGTGTGTTATTTTTCACCATCGCTCTTCTTCGTCTTTTTATACTCCCATGTTACCAACAATATTAGTTAGATATACTTTCCATGTAGAATTATTGTTCAACTCGACTACTTCCCAAGTTCAGTCTAGTCATTTCAACCCCCTACGTCTTCACCATCGCTCTTCTTCGTCTTTTTATACTCCCATGTTACCAACAATATTAGTTAGATATACTTTCCATGTAGAATTATTGTTCAACTCGACTACTTCGCAAGTTCAGTCTAGTCATTTCAACCCCCTACGTCTGGCTTAACCAATGTGTCTTAGCAAAGATAGAAGTATATAATTTGTAATTGTATTTAATTATTGTCCTTCAAACACACGATATTCACATGCATATTTGTTTGTCTGCTCATAATTGTGATTGTTTATGCATTTATTTATTGTTTTTTTTAAGTTCAAAATTTTTATATGACAATCTGCTGAAAAAAAAAATCATAGAAAAAAGGATGGCAGAAAAAGCGAACATGTTTGGTACTTTATTTATTTACTTTTATTTTTTAATTTTTGGCATGACCAATTTGGTTCATTTTCTTTATTGTCACTTGTCCATAATTTATTTTCAAAATTATTAATTTCTAAATCTAAATATTCTATATTTTTCGTGAACTTTACAAAGAAAACTAGGTAAACTTAAGAAACAAAACTAAGTATAGGCTCTGATACCAATAAAGGTGAGTATCCCTAGGTACAAGGTTGAACTGTCAATCCTCTCGATTCCCGTCAATAAGCGGTTCAAGAGTCTCTTTGTGACTTTTGTGCTGATATAAGGGAAATCTTCGCAGGAAGAGTTCGGACTAGATTTTTTTTACTAGTTTCTATCTCACCTTTTAATATTTCTTCTAAAGATGGGTTTTCAAAAGAAAAATCTTCTAATTCTAATATTGAGTTGTCTACCACAGAATCTAATATTTTATTTCTTGTTTGTCTAAGTAGTCTACTAAATCTTGTAAATTTGCTAATACTTTAGATATTTATAAGAGATTGGGAATTTATCTTTTAGAGTGTTTTTAAAATGTTCTAAGACTATTCTTAAGTGAATTTCATCATGGTGCTCAATTAGATTAATTTGCAACGTTTGTGAGAAGGAATATAATTCTCTTTAGGCATAAGCAAGATAAAATTCTTATGAAAACAATAAGATGTAAAGTCCTACTCAGTACTGACCCTTATGTATTTTCTTTGCATAAACATAATAATTTACTTCCTTTAAAACATCATCATCTTATCGTGTTCTTATGGTTCCTTAAACCTAATGATCACCCTCCATCCCTTAAAAACTCTAGTTTATATCCTAAAACGTGTATTTCAGACTTAATCACAACTCAAGTCGTACAAAAATAAACCTTTTTGACATGTTTTTCTTAAAACGGTCAATGAAACCCTAAATGCCCTTTGTTGGCAAAAAGGGTAAACAAGATCTGACGAAGGAAACTCGACGGTCTATATGATTTCTAAAAGTCGACAAGGTTGTGATTAGTTTGAAATAGTCTTAAGTATCAAAACCTTAGTTTTAGTAGGGCATATTTGGCTAAATCGATATAAGGGGTTTTGTGATGAACAAAACCATTTAGATGATGTTTGAAAGAAACCATATGCTTAGAAACAAATACATGGGGTTTTCCCTTTCAATTCCTTTAAAGTAAAATAAAAATTAGAGAAAGACTTACTAATATTCCTTCGAAAGCTACTACCTTGTAGAGGAAAGATTACAAAATATGAAACTTAATAAGGCTTCTACTAGTTTTCGTTGCGTTTAGATAACTTCGCGAAAATTTTCGGTGATTATCTCGGAGTTGAGTGTTTCCTTATATATGCAAAGGAAGGATCTCAATTATTGAAAAGGTGAGTTGCATTTTTACATGTGTGTGGTGTTGGAAAGGCTTATATGTATTGGTTGAGAATTTATCAGAAGGGGTTAAACCTAACTAAAGTTGTTTCTTGATTAAAACTGAAAAAGTTGTATTTAGTGGATGATTTTTGTTGTAGATGTTGATTAAAGTAGATTCGTACTATAAGACAAAAGGAATAACCACACATGGGCAGTAGCCTTTAAGTGACTTCTGTCACGATTCCTTATCTTATCTTTCTAAGGCATTGTCTATATTATGGATGTCGTCTTTGTCGAATTTCCCTGTTATTGTCATTGCTTATGTCATCATGTTCTGGAAACTGAGATTCTTCATTTCTGACTAACAATTTCTCTTTACTTGTACTAATTTGCTTTGTTTGGTATACGAAATGAAGGGAATCTCATTCATATCTAGTTTTTTGCTTGTAGATCATTTGGTTGTCGTCTTAATGAGCTTTCTATGTATTCCTTCCCAATAGAATCTGCTTCCTATAATGTTAGATCTTCAATGGTGTATTTGTTTTCTAATTGAGAAGTTATCGCATGGCCATGAAATCTCTGATCCTAATAGCATAGGTCTGTTGTTACATGCTTTGACTAAAAACTTGTGTTGAGCTGAGTAGCATACTCCTTTAATGAATTCTGGTGCCTTGGATGTAACATAGATTTCTACATATTTATCAATCATGAAATGGTTTAGGACGATAACTGCTGGTTTTCTTCCAAACTAGTATGTATGTAATTATGTGAATACTAGATGATGTACATATCTGTAATCTAAAAGCTTTTGAGGGATAAGTATTATTTCTTTGTTCTAGTTAAAGGTGATTGTAATAGGCTTGTATAGTTCTAGGTCTATCGAGGCTAGGCATGTGCTATAAGTTAAGTAGCATTTGCAGTCTAATCTTTCTAGATGTACATTCTGACAATAAGGGTCTATTTGTGAACATGGGTTAAAAAGATTGCCATAATGTGTATTCCAAGTAAAAGTGATTCCAGGGATGTGGATGTAATGAACAAAACAATATTTTAGGAAAGTTTGGATATGTTCTTGGATTTGATGACCCTTTTGAATTACTAAATTGATTATTTTTCTTTAAGGTTTGGTGGTAGGGGACAAAGAAAATGCTAAGTAAAGAAAAAGGCTTTTGATTTTTGTTTTTCTAATTGTTCTATACTTAGTGATAAGACAAAGTTTGTCATAGAATATTTTGGTAATAGAGAGAACCATTTGGTTTTTTCTGCAAAACCCCCAACCGTAATGGATTTGATTTGTCTTTACCGGTAGTTGTTTGCTTCGAACTAGTCATACCTAGTTTTTGGATATGATCAGAATATATCGTCAATTCCTTTTGCAAATAGTTACATGATGCAGATTTTACTAACCAAAATTAATAGACTAATTTAACTTGATTGTTATACCGCAAATGCACGGTCGTCTAATAGGTAGACAATGGCAAATACGGGTCGATCCGACGAGGATTGAAGATACAATCAAAAACTATAATCGATTTAAATCAATTTGAAAAGGGGTTACAATGATCATAACTTCTAAACTAATAGAAAGCAGAAAAGCAACTGAAAATTGAGTTTGTGAATCAAAGAGAGAGATGCAAAGGCTTTCGAATCATCCACCGGGTTCTTTAGCAAATATGCAAATCCCTAGCATTAATTGTATGTTTAAGGCACAACTAAGCGCAGGTTTAACTAGTACAAATAAAACATACTTAAACAAAAACATAGAATAAATGTAACTACCATGGATGCATGACATACACGGTGAAAGTAATGTGTTTGTTCACAAATCAATCCAATGTCAAATCACACTATGCATCAGAAAACAATAAAATAAATAAAAGTAAATTCTACTAAGCCTTAGGAATCATCTATCAGCTAGGGGTTTAGAAGATCAAGGCGGAGGTCTTCATAGCGATGGCATGAGCAAAATCTATCAGTTCCTCACGAATGTGTTGTATGGTGGTACAAAGTGAAAAGTGTGGGTGTAAATAACCAAATTTAAAAAAATCAGTTATTTCCCTCCCCAAAACTCCTTCTTCCTCACGTTCTTTTCTGCATTATTCTCTGTTGCTACACCATGCTTCTTCACTGCTACTCTGCTATGCGTGAGAGATGGAAGGCAAGAGAAAAGGAAAATGATAGATGAAGAGGGAAGGGGTGAGGTGAGGTGATGGCTGGATCGAGAAAGAAAAGTGAAAGGGAGCTTGGTTGCGATGTGGTGAGGGTGCGAACCAGTCACTGATTATGTTAAAACCTGAGAAAGATGGGAGAGATTGTGGTAGCAAGATGATGAAGAGAAGAAGAAAAATAATAGGTTGATGGCAAGAGAATTCAAGCAAGGTGAGGGAGAACAAGGCGAGGTGGCTTTGTTTCGTCTACTGTGTTTTTTGCTGTGAGATAGAGATGTGAGGAGGGAGGTGAGGTGCTGTGATGGTGAGGTGGTTTGGTGATTTCTCAAGTCGTGGTGATCAAGCAGGGTGTTGTTAGTGGTTAAGGACGAGGGGTTGCGATGTGTTGGATCGAGAGGAAGAAGGGGCGATGAAGTGAGTCTGATAAAGGAAGGAGGAACAGGGGACAGAGGCCTGAAGAAGGTGAACGTGATGGTGAGGCTGGCGGCGGTGGTTTGGTGATCTTTCTAGCGAGCGAGAGAGACCTGGTGATGAAGGAGAAGGGGAAACATGGGTAGAAGAGATGACGGTGGTATGGTGATCGACGATCTTTCTAGTGAATGAGAATCGCCGGTGAGGGAAATGCGATGAGCGTAGAAGGCGGGATGGAGAGGGAGAGAAGGGCGGCTACCAGAGAAAAAAAAGAATAAGGAAAATAGGCATGAAAATGTAGAAAAAAAAAAGGTTGCCCCTAGAGAGAGGGAGAGGGTTTTGTGTGTGGCTGGAATGAGAATAAATAGATTTTTGTCAGGCTTGGGCTTATGTTTAGGTTTGATTCACAAGGGCAGGGAATGGGTTTCTATTGTTGTATCACCTTTCAAATTCACCCAAATAGTCACTTTGGGCCTGTTCTTCCAAACTCACAGCTTTAACGCGATTTCATATTTTAAGCTCTGATTCCTACAAAAACATGAAAATGAAACAATTAGAATAAAATACAATATTCGAAACGCTAACAAATATAAATTCTAAGATAGTTTATGTAATAATTACGTGTTATCAAATAACCCCAAACCTATATTTTGCTAGTCCTCGAGCAAAACAAAAATAAAATTGTAACTCACATTCGCAAGAATCATCGATTTACACTTACCTTAACGTGCAATAAGGCTTTGAACCCCTAGATTACCTCTAGTGGACGAGCTATAGTCTCGTGAGGGTTTTCAGAAATGTTACACACAAACATTATCGTCTCAATAAATTTAAAAAACATTGTCATTCTTATTTATTTCCTCAGAGTAATCATCTAATTGCCAAAAAATTTAGAAAACAACTAACAGTGTCATAATAGTATATCAACAGATATTGACAACAATTTAATAATACCCAAAGGTTAAATAAATTTCGTCATTATTCTAAACTTGAAGTGTGTGTGTGTGTGTGTGCATAGCCTCACCAACGTAACTCTCCATTTCACGGTAAAGACACGACTAGATAACCTTTGGAAAGTACGCTTCGACTACAAATCTCTCATTGATAAGCATATAAATGAGACATTTTATGCCCCTAAATATACAATTATTAAGTCCAATTATCTAATAAAAAATCTCATTACATATACGAAATTCAACCACTAATCTCAAATCATACACAAAGTGGCACAATAAGGCAAAGTTCAACAACTAGAAAGCCCATTAGATGTTCACATATGCATTGTCAAAAACCAAAGATTTTCAAGCCCAATACCCATGAAATTAAGCCCATAAAACACCACTATTTACGGATCTCGAGAAAATTAACATGAAGATTTGGACATCCACATGGCCAACTTTATCATAGCCAAAACAATTTCTATAAACTCCAAAAGTGTTAAGTCAAACTCCACTATGCATTCTTACATATTTTTGCTCCATCACTTTTACACTCCACTTTATTTCAATTTTATACTCTTCCTTATTTTTACTCCATCACTTTTACACTCCACCTTATTTGACTCCAACACCTCCACCTTCTACCCCATTATATCTATACATAAGTCTCACATTTCTTCACCTATAAATACCCCACACTTGGGAGAACACTTTGGAGAGAAAAATAATTGAAGTAGTTGTAGTTTAGAAAGAAATAAGTGAAGCATGGCCTAGAACTTACCATGTTTGGCTAACATCCCGCCATAGGATGTGGGTGAGCCAATGGGAGGATAGCTCCAAGAAAGCTATTTTATATTTATTTATTTCCATTTTCACATAATAGAGAAGCTTGTTTAGTTAGATTAGTCTTGTAGTTAAGCTATGTCACGAACCTATGAGGTAAGTAAGATGTTTTGTATTTCATTATATGAATTCAACTCATGTTTCCTTCTTCTACTTCTTAAGCTCAAGATTAGATAAGTTTCTATACTTGCAATTTCTCTAACAAGCTCCTTACAATGTTTACATATTATTAGTCTAAGGTGGCATTTTTTTTTAATTAGTTGGAAGCTAACTTCCAATTTTGCAGTTAGAAGTTATGAATGAGCTTCTGAATGAACTGTTTGTTTTGCTGCTGATTAGAAGCTGTAAAATTACATGGTATTTGTTTTTAGATGCTAACTTGAAGTTTTTTTTTACATTTTTGCCCACACTACAACTACGCCATAATGACAATTTTGTAACACCAGCCAAAATTATTTGTATCATTTTTATTACGTAGCAATATTTGTAGTAGTTTATTATAATAGTTACTGCCTGTACATGATACAATTTTGACCCTAGATGCTTACATCACAAAATTTATTATCTGATGATACGTTGAGCTCGATCAGATAGATAAATAAGAATTCCCAAATTTATCTGATGCAATCAATTTTCGCTCCCTGTTTTTACCCTGTTCCTGCTGACCTGCACAAGTAACGCACGTGAGCCACAAACCACCGTGGGGTGGGCGATCACACTTCGATGCTAAAGTCAGATAAGGATCTGAGGAAGGTGTAATGTTGTAACATGGAATTTTGTAGCGTACCTTAGCTTACCAACCTCATGTCTTATTTATAGTGTAAGGAGTCCCGGTTCAACCAGACCATCGTAGGCGTAGTTTAGGGAGGAGATCTTCGTGGAAATCCCTTTCTAATTAAGAGTCATGCTGTAGGAGGGAAGTTCCTTGTTAGCTCAGCACTCCTAGATATGCCAGAGATAGTTCAAAATCCAAGAGCAATTTGTAGAAGGAAGTTTCCCTGTGTGGAAGATACTCTGGTGTTTGCTTCTGTGTTGAAAGCAGAAAGCAGTTGTAGTTGCCCGTCCAAAGCTGATCCTTGATATACTTACCTAAAGAGAGCTTATGGGTATTGAGGATTGTTGTGAGACGTGTGGGCCTAGCATGTTGTGAGAGTCTGGGGACTGAAGTTGAGTGGGCTTACATATTCTTAGGTTGGATCTATGTTGGGCCGACGCTTGGGCCCGCAGTTCCTCGAGATCATCATGACACATGTTCGGCTCAAAAGTGTGACCATTCTTATGTATCATCAGTATCATTTCCTAATTTTTCATTGAATAGACACACAAAATCTCTCTCGAGAGAGAAAAATAGGGAAATAGAGAAAAAAAAAAACAAAGTTTCGCTTCTATTCTTTTCATTTTGGCAGAAAAAATATATATAGTAGGGTTGTTGAAATTTGTCTTCATCGAAATCTGGTAACAAAATCACGAGTGGCGATTTTATTTATGAAATGGCAACGCCATTGACGAGACTGCAACACAGGACAGAGGAGTGGCGGCGTTAAAAGAAGGACATGTGAATCCAGTGGATCCCTCGTCATCGAAACCGTGTTTGAAGACTTCTGCCCTAAAATCTCCAATTATAATATTCTAGTTCTTCCACAAGGCTATTCGCTCTGAGCTCGATGGATTGCACAACTGACTCTTATGGATATATTAAGCCCTTGTTTGAGCGTTATCACTTTCTTTGAGCAATCTACAAGCACCGCAGTAAACTGATTGAACAGATCGAACTGAGGAGACGCGATTTCAAGGTGATTCTTTTTGCTTTGATGAGATCTCAACTGATGTTTTGAAAATCTACAAGTTTTGATTAGTTGTTTGAAGTTATTTCAATCGGATCTGAGATTGTCATTTGAACTTCTTGATGATTTGATTTCTCAGTTTGGAATCTGAAGCTGTAAGTTGATGATCTTGACTATTGATTTCTTAGTTGTTCAAGTGAACTCAGAATTCATCTAGTTGTATGGGTGATTCTATTGAAAATATGCATGTAGTCTCTATTTGCTTCATTTGAACCCTAAAGGCCTGTCACATTTACGCAGAATTGAAAAGAGGCAACAAAACAGGAAATTACATCGAGTGAAAAAAGAGGCGCCAAACTGGAAAGAAGGCGCCAAATTTGAAAGTATTTGTTTTTGAATTCAGGGGTAGGAATGTAATCACACACACAGGTTGTTATAACCTCACATGGGTCATACACGTGGACAATTCTGATTGGTTGAGTTTTGAAAATCAGTTACAAATTCTGTAGTTAAATAGGGGAAGAGAGAAACAGAGAAGGCATGCTTGAATTGTAATTGTAAGCCAGTTCTGAGTCCAGACTGAGCTCTAGCTTGTAATCTTCTCTTTTGGGTTCTAATAGAATTCCTTTCCTCTAATTGTTCCTTCTTTGTTAGGATCAGAATTGCTATTGAGACAGGGTAGCTATTCCTCTGATTGAATCACAGTCACTATTGTGACATTTGGTATCAGAGCCTTCGATCAGTTGGGACTATGATTGAGATTGTTCTAACATTCAAAGCAATGGAAACTAGGGCGAAGGAGGTAGAACACTTTATGCGCGAAACAAAGAAGAATCACGGCGAGACGGCAGGCCAGATTGAGTTCTTAAAGAATGAACTCAGTCAATTAGCTATCGCACAGGAAGGATTGGCGAAACATATGGACTCACGGTTCGAGCAACTCTTCCAGTTGATTCGAAATCCACCAGCTCCAGTGCGAAATTCAGAACCAAGTTCATCTGCCACTCCAGTTTCGAATCAAATCGACCAGCATTCCACCTCCCAAAATCCTTGGGAGAGCCAAGGTATGTTACCTAGACTACCGAGATTAGAATTTCCTTATTTTGATGGTACAAACCCAAGATCATGGGTAAAAAAATGTGAGAAGTATTTCGAGTTCTTCCAAGTCTCAGAAGCTAATAAAGTGGGAATGGCTTCGATCCATTTAACTGGTAAGGCAGATCTCTGGTTTCTTGACCACCAGGTAGGAAATGAAATGCTACAATGGAAGCAGTTTTGTCATGATATTTGTGAGCGTTTTGAAGAAGCGGTCCTGGACAATTTTGTAGACTCTTTTAATAAACTAATGCAACATGGGACAGTAAATGAATACTTCGACAAGTTTGAAGAATTGCGCTCCCTGATGCTGACTCATAATCGTCACTTGGATGAGCAATATTTCGTCCTCAGTTTTTTAAGTGGCTTAAAATCTCATATAAAGGCCTTGGTCCAACTGTTTAAACCAACCTCATTGACTCAAGCTCTCTCGCTGGCAAGAATGCATGAAGCATCCCAATCACTAAGTACTTCTAAGCCATCCCACATTCAGTCCTATAACTCTAGACCACATACATACTCCACCTCCTTGGCCACTCCAACAAGCAACCCACCCCTCCAGCTTTCACACCCCAACCACTCCAACTACTACACTCCCAACTACAATACAGCTCACAATAACATGAACTCTAGAAAATCAGTCCACTCACCACAGCAGAACAATTCTCGGCCTCATCCTTCAACACCTCCTATCAGACGACTTACTCCCAGCCAGATGCGTTCACGCAGAGAGCGAGGCCTTTGTTACAATTGCGATGAGCAGTATAAGCCCGGGCACCTGTGCAAATCTCAGCAATTATACATGTTGATTACAGATGATGAGCCTACTGATGCAACTGAGGATCTCTCTGAAATTGTAACAGAGAATCTGCTGCAGGAGATACCCACTGATATGGAAATTTCTCTACATGCTCTCCATGGCTGCTCCGCAACCAACACACTCTTAATCAAGGGGTTAATCAGAAAAAAACCAGTGTCTATTCTTATTGACACTGGGAGCACTCATTCATTCATTGATCCTAGTGTTGTGAAAGCTGTCAACTGGCCCACTTGCCTCACACCGCAAATGCTGGTCAAGGTTGCTAATGGCGACCAATTAATAAGCAATGCTGTATGCCAAAGCTTGACATGGACCATGCAAGGAGTCTTATTTGAAGGACGGGTTAGGGTGTTGCCCCTGGGCGGCTACGACATGGTTCTTGGGGGAGACTGGTTGAAGCAATTTGGGGACATTACATTGAACTTACAGAAGCAGCAGCTGACCTTGTTTATCAATGGTCAAGCAATTACTTTGCAAGGAGGACATGAAAATGCTGATCTATGTATGCTGGAATCAAAAGGCTTGTCTAAACTATGGCGCAGTAAGGCGAGTTCCTTCTTCTGTCATCTATTCTCCCTAACTGTCCAGGATGATTGCTCACAACCTGACCCTGCCATTCAGCAGCTCATCTCACAATTCAGTGACATTTTTCAAACTCCTACTGCCCTCCCTCCTAGCCGCACTCTCAACCATCACATTCCCTTGAAGCATGGTCATCATCCACCATCTCAAAACCCCTATAAGATTCCATATATGCAAAAGACAGTAGTAGAAAAACTGGTACAAGAAATGTTGGAAGCTGGATTAATTAGACACTCCCATAGCCCGTTTGCAGCTCCCATTCTTCTAGTTAAGAAAAAAGATGGTTCCTGGAGATTTTGTGTAGATTACAGGAAGTTGAATGAAATCACCATCAAGGACAAGTTTCCTATGCCTCTCATAGATGAACTTCTAAATGAACTTCATGGGGCTAGTATATTTTCTAAACTGGATTTGCGGTCAGGTTACCACCAATTACTAGTTCATCCACCTGACATTCACAAAACTGCTTTCAAGACGCATCATGGCCACTTTGAGTTCAAGGTAATGCCCTTTGGACTTACGAATGCCCCGGCTTCTTTTCAGGCCCTTATGAATGAAATATTTCAGCCACTTTTGAGAAAATATGTCCTGGTATTCTTCGATGACATCCTCGTCTACAGTCCTAATGTTTCTAGTCATTTGGAGCATTTAGCAACAGTATTCTCCACTCTCAGGCAGCATCAACTTTTTGTCAAATTGTCTAAATGTTCTTTTGCTCAAGAGAAGCTGGAATACCTGGGCCACATTGTAAGTGCTGGTGGAGTTGAAGCTGACCCTCAAAAAATTGAGGCAATGGCCAAATGGCCCCTTCCTACAAACATTAAGCAACTCCGCGGATTTCTCGGTCTCACTGGCTACTACCGGAAGTTCATTGCCAGATATGGTCTAATTGCAAAACCTTTGACTGATCTACTCAAGAAGAATGCATTTACTTGGTCTCCTATGGCAACCACAGCTTTTATCCAGCTGAAACAGGCTATGTGCTCAGCCCCTCTATTGGCTCTTCCTAATTTTCAAGAACCCTTCCATTTGGAGACTGATGCCTGCTCCATTGGCGTAGGAGCTGTTCTCTCACAAGCTGGCCGACCTATTGCATTCTTTAGTAAGTCTCTCAGTCCCAAGAACCTGTCTTTATCTACTTATGAGAAAGAGTTACTCGCCATTGTCTTGGCTGTTCACAGATGGCGCTCATATTTACTTGGCTCCAAATTCATCATATTTACCGACCATCAAAGCATACGACATTTTTTAGCTCAAAAGGTCACTACAATGACGCAGCAAAGATGGCTAGCTAAGCTACTTGGCTTCGATTATGAGATTTGTTACAAACGCGGAGTGGATAACAAAGTCGCAGACGCACTATCACGCTGTACGGATAACATGGGCCAAGTCCTCGCCTTGTCAACAGTTACTCCTACTTGGCTTACTGAAGTTGAATCTTCATATGTCCAGGATCAGTTTATGCAACCACTGCTGCAGCAGTTGCTCATCTGCCATGATTCCAGGCCTCCCTTCTCACTGCATCACAGTATTTTGAAGAGGCACCAGCAGATCTGTATCGGTTCTACTGGCACACTTCGGCAGCAGCTCCTCAATGCACTCCACACCTCGGCCTTGGGGGGACACTCAGGCATCAACACAACATATAAGCGGCTTCATCAATACTTTTATTGGCCTGGAATGCAGCAGGATGTACTGTCTTTTGTCTCCGAATGTGACACTTGCCAGCGCAATAAAACTGATAACTCTACCTATGGTGGCCTTCTCCAACCTCTACCAATTCCGGAACATGCCTGGCAACATATTTCGATGGATTTCATCGAAGGTCTTCCGCCATCCAAGCACCAGACAGTCATCCTGGTGGTAGTGGACAGACTTACCAAGTTCAGTCATTTTATCGCCCTCTCACACCCATTCACTTCAACCATGATTGCTGATTTATTCTTGCGCCACATCTACCGTCTTCATGGCTTACCCACATCCATTGTGTCCGACCGAGACAAGGTTTTCTTGAGTGCATTTTGGCAGGACCTTTTTTCAGCACTGGGTACTAGTCTTAATCTCAGCTCGGCTTACCATCCCCAATCCGATGGCCAAACGGAACGGGTCAATGCCTGCCTCGAGAACTACCTTCGTTGCATGACTGGTGATGCACCTCGCCAATGGTCAAATTGGCTTTATTTGGCAGAATTTTGGTATAATACCTCGTTCCACACCAGCCTCCAGACCACCCCATTTGAAGCCCTCTATGGCTATAAGCCTCCCCTGCTAGCTCTCCCACCCATAACATCCACTGCCAGCACAGATGTTCAGCAATTCCTTATGGACAGAGAACACATGTTGCGCCTTATTAAGGAGAAACTTCAGCTGGCTCAGGAGCGTATGAAGAGTTACGCAGACAGGCGCAGATCTGAGCGTGAATTTAATGTGGGTGATTGGGTTTATTTACGCCTGCAACCATACCGGCAGTCCTCGGTCCAATTTCGCCACAACCTCAAGCTCTCTGCTCGGTTCTATGGCCCCTATCAGATAGAGCAGCGAGTGGGATCAGTAGCTTACAAACTCAGCCTCCCTGCACAGTCCAGGATACACCCCGTATTCCATGTCTCGCAATTGAAGCGAAAACTGGGTGTTCACTCCATTGCCTCTCCAGTACTCCCAAGGGTTGATCACTCAGGCTCCCTTCGTCCGGAACCTGTCGCAATCTTGGCTCACCGACTCATCCCTCGTCACAACAAGGCCGTAACTCAAGTCCTCATCCAGTGGTCCAATGCCACCCCTTCCGACGCCACTTGGGAGGATTGGTCGCACATTCACGCAGCTTTTCCTCAATTTAATCCTTGAGGACAAGGATATCTTCCGAAGGGATTGGCATTGTCACATTTACGCAGAATTGAAAAGAGGCAACAAAACAGGAAATTACATCGAGTGAAAAAAGAGGCGCCAAACTGGAAAGAAGGCGCCAAATTTGAAAGTATTTGTTTTTGAATTCAGGGGTAGGAATGTAATCACACACACAGGTTGTTATAACCTCACATGGGTAATACACGTGGACAATTCTGATTGGCTGAGTTTTGAAAATCAGTTACAAATTCTGTAGTTAAATAGGGGAAGAGAGAAACAGAGAAGGCATGCTTGAATTGTAATTGTAAGCCAGTTCTGAGTCCAGACTGAGCTCTAGCTTGTAATCTTCTCTTTTGGGTTCTAATAGAATTCCTTTCCTCTAATTGTTCCTTCTTTGTTAGGATCAGAATTGCTATTGAGACAGGGTAGCTATTCCTCTGATTGAATCACAGTCACTATTGTGACAAGGCCATGCTTCCTATAGCATACGATGTCTTGAATACTCGGGCTATTATCTTCCATGGGATTTTTGCTTTACTAAACTTTATTCCACTCAACGCCAGCATGTAAGTTATTACATATCTTGCCTGCTTACTTTTTCAGTGGTCTGGGGAGCCCATATAAACCCCCACGCTTGTCTTCTGTTTGATAAATAGTCCCTTATCTTTTTTATGTATTTATTATAAGAATCAAATAATTATTTGATATCATGTGTTACATTTGATTTAAGTATAGATATTATAATAAGATCACACTTAAAATTTTGGAAATCAATGCAAGCACTTGATGGATGATTGCAGATTCGGTTCGAAACTGAGTGGAAAATAATAATAAGAATATTGTTGTAAACATATTGGAGGTAAGTAAGGTTTAAGAGCAATGCCATTTATAAGTACAACTTCAACTACACTGTACATGTTATTCATATAGTAGATATACAATTTATGGGCTTGTTTTTTTGCTAGGGTAGTTTTCCCTAGGAATTTTGTTTTTGAAACAAGCACTACTTCGTATTTTGATTCTTGTTTCGCTTGACCCATTTTCCCATAAATTGGTTTCTTGACGTTGCTACCAATTTGTATTTTACAGTCAACCTAGTGATGGATAGAATTGCTAATAGACCAAGAGGTTTTGCTTTCCTTCGTTATGCAACAGAGAAGGAATATAGAAAAGCAATTGAAGGCATGCATGGAAAGGTATAATTAATTTCACACCTTTTGTTTCTTGTCACAGTACTTGGGTGGTTACCCTTTTGTATGGATTTGAGCACATTGGTTCACCGTATATAAGGGAATACATGGTTCCATGTCCACAATCATACCACTTACTTCTACTTTTATTTTTGGCATTTGTACATGCATTCAAATGAGGAAAAAAATATATTCTATTACTTGGCTATCTACATGGTTAGTATTTATTACCAAAAAGGAACATAAATGTTTTTTCAAACAGATTTTGGCAAAGAATGCAACCTTCCCTTTTGTCTCTTTAGGGCGTGCACGCTATAGATCATCTACAGTATATTTGCTCACATAATACATAATCTATTATTTTTAAAGTGCAGATAAAGGTCATGGATGGGTCTGCATAGTCTAATCTTCGTAACTCAAACTATGATTGGAAAATTAGTAGTACCCGACTTTTTATATAGTTTACCAAATGAAGAAGATGACCTCGGCTCCATGTCACTATTATTAAGGTGGACACCTACTGATTGATAATAAAACACCATGAAAATCTAAATCTGCTTTATAACTTGTGGAAATTCGTTTTGTAATTTGGGGAAAGTAGTATCTAAGCACTATAGTTACCGTACTTAATCCTAGAATGAGATAGTTACTTGAGATTAGTGACTCATGTGCCTATGTACAGTTTTTGGATGGCAGGGTAATTTTCGTAGGAGTTGCTAAACCAAGATGAGAGGTGAGTCAAAGCAATAAACAAAGCCCACGATGGTGAAGGAACTCCTAATTTCCCCTATTACCCAGCCAGGTATTGTGGTAGATTTTTATAAGATTGAGTTTATCTAATTTTGCTATATATTATTCATTTTTACGCCTTGCTTATGATGTTATTCCTGAATGAAAGCCCTGGTATTCTCCTTCAATGGCATTGAAATTGCAGTAGTTGCTCCTTTTCATTTTCTTACGGAATGTATAGGATACCCAGGAACGCATAATATAATATAGTGATGGGCAGTGACAATTATTCCAAATATCACTCTACAAATCAATATAGATGACACACTTAAAACTCCATAAAGAATTCACAATATGCGAAAACAAGGTGGTGCAACCTGTTTTCGAGATATTGGTGAGGGTGGCTTTGTAGAGTGGTTGAAGGCACTGATCCAATATCTATAGATTAGTAACTCATGTTTACTTTTACCATTTTAAAGATTTTTTTTGTCCTTAAATAGTTATTGTCAAAAACATAATTAGTGGAGGACGGATTTTCTGACCTACAACAAGGTTCAAAGAACCTGTTCTGTATATCTTTGTGGTTTTCCACCAAGATGAGACAGAGGGTGTGGAAGATTGGGGGGAGTTGAGAGAATGGATGAAGTCAACGAGTATTTGGAACTTCCATCATTTACAAATAGTGTGCATGGTTTTGATCCTTTGTTAAAGAAAACACAAGGTACAAAAGTTTTAGGTTATTTTTTTAGCATTTCTTAATTAGCAAGTGACATAGTTTTAAGTTTTAGGTTTTGATCCTTTGTTAAAGAAGAAAACATAGGGTACAAAAGTTTAAACTATCAGGTTGTGGTTTCAGCATTTCTTTCTTAATTAGCGAGTGACATTATCCTATCCTAACTTTAATATTTTATTTGTAATGGTGTGTATGTGCAAAGCAAATTATTTGATAAATTTATGAAATATTTAGTTTTAGTCTTGCAAAATAGCTACACTCTGGGGTTAGGTGTTAAGTCCAGTTCTTTTTTAGTCAAGGAGATAAATACAAAGATTTGGTGTTTGGTTGATTGAGGAAATGGCTGGCCAATATAGTATAAAATATTTTCAACTCATCGTGATGAATAAATATATTTTCAACTCATTAGGATGGTTTGAATGATGGCTTCATATAGTTTAGTAGAGAGAAGTACAATCCTTGGTTGGTATGTGTGCTTAAGACATTTTCAACATTTTTGGCATGTAGGTTGTTAGCTTAATGCTTCAAGTTTTATTAGTAAAACTCATTTTGCCATTTAAATCACTTTGTCCATATAATTTTCTTGTAGAATATTTTTCAAAAATGTACTAAAGTTGGTCGCCTACTTTTATCAATGACTTTAAAGGGAAGGAGTATGAGATATGGGGGAGCAAAAGAAAGATATTTTAGCTTAGATGACATAGTTTAGCTTACTCTTGGGTTTTGTTTTTTAGCAGACTGAGATTATGAAGATTTTTCTTGAGTTTAGAGATGATAGGTGTTGCTACTATGAGTAGCATTACATTAGCATATCTCTATTGGCCGATATTCTTCACCGAGGCTTACCAGTTGGGGACCAAGGTCTTCTCTTCTGAGTAAGAGCATTTGACAGTAACAACCATTAGAGGAAGGAGGCATGATGTAAACAACTTCGAACGACAAAAAATGCTCTGAATTTTCATTAAGAATATGCCCTCTTAAATGGAATCGAATCACATCTTTTGGTGCATTCTATCATCTTGTAATTTTGTTCTTTTTTTTTTGTGACTAATGAAGTTCCAATTCTTGGTTTTCCAGAATTATTATAAGTATTTTGTAATGAAATCAGAGAACTAGAGAGAACCCTATTTGGAAATGATGCCAACAAGGAGCCTGATACTTGTATCATGTAATGATCTTTTGTAGTACTTGTATTAGCTCTTGTAGCAACAAACATAGATGTTGAGATTAAGTAAAAAAATTTATCCATTTCTTTGGTCTCTTTTGAGGCAACTATTATACATATTGTGCTGTGAATTATTTGTTTACCTTGAAATTCATTTAAAGTATAGTGATTTCAATAAATGTGAAAGTAGTCAATTGAAGATTTTGAATGTGTACTCAATTTTTAGCTTTTTTTTTTATTTGAAAAATGTTTTAAATTAGCTATAGTTTCTACATGATACAAAACAAAATTGAGTATCAACTTCATTTGAAATTAGTATCAGCTAGTGTATGTAACTATATAAAATTCAGTATTAGTTTTATCATGTTGCAATTATTCCATTAGTATAGGTTGGTTGATGATACAATTATTTCATTGATATGGGTTAATTGATGATACAAATATTAGCATCACATCATTTGGTATGGGCATAAAAGTGTTAGAATTCATTTTAGCAACATGTAAGAGTTATAACAAAATCCACTTTATGGTATAGTGTTCAACTCTCACGCCCACAACCACCAGCATTAGCCCCTTCTCCACTTGTTTTATCTCCTCAAATACCATTGAGACTACTTTTCACCGCTACTAGAAACCACCATATATCCCTCTTTTTTCCTCGTACAATTTTCAATAGAGAGGAAGAAAAAGAGAAAAAGGAATAGGTGGAATAGGAGGAGGAGGGAATGCTAAGGAAGGTGGTGGCGACATTGCTCGCATGATAAAAATGAGGTGGAGAAAAGAGGGAATGGTTGGTAAAGGAAAGGGGTAGCAGCAATCGTTATGAATTTATTGTGAGGTTTTTATTGGAATGAATTTAAGCACTCAGTGCTATGTGGTCAGTACCTCCATGGTGCTTACTCCAATCAGAACTTCAACTTTTGATCAGAAGTAAAAACACACTCTTTTTAAAGTGTTTCATTTCTTATTAATTTTAAATTCACATTTGATTCTTACGTTACTAAAATAATTTAAGCTTGAAATCAAATTGCTCATAATGCCATATTTTCGATCCTAAAGTAATATGAGAATCTACTTTAGGATGAATTAATGAATTTGGAAAAGATAAATCTAAGAGTGGCCTAATGGTGCCATCTACTCATGATGGTAAACTCAAAGCCCTAACTCTCATATTTAGGTTTTACTTTCCATTTTTATTTTAAACCCTTCATCAATCACTTCTTTTCTAATTAGGTTAAGTTTCAAAAGAGATTTGAAGATTAGTTTTCCGAATTTTATAGCTCTCCTAGTGGGATTCTACTCGTACTTGTTATCTAACTCAATAGATAACTGTGCACTTGCGGCAAGATTTGAAATCGATCAATTTTTTGGCGCCTTTGCCGGAGAGAGCAATGGAAAATGAGTTTTAAAATCAATTTTGAATTTTTCACTAGTTTAGTTTAGCTTCATTTTCACAGCTTTAGGTGCATTTGCATTGTTTTGATAACATTTTGTATTCTAAAAATTATGAACATCTTCATGTTTGCATTTTTTTTAGTATCTAAAATTGATGTTTTATTTTTTTTTCAATTTTTCTGTTAAAAATTCTTGATCTGAAGTTTCACGGACATTTTTCCCTTAATTCATTGGAACAATGGTTTGTGAGGATGAATTTTTGAATTTGGACTGGTGCTGAAACTTGATTGTTGCAGATGACTAGTGTTTGAATGTAAGTTTCTACTTATTGCAAATTATGTTTTGAGTATTTCCAAATTCTATCATATTCTACATCCTATCTAGTTTCCAAAACAACTTTTAAATTTTAATTTGGTTAATAGGTTCAAACAAAATTTGAATTCTTGTAGCATCAACACAATCTAGACAGTGTACTATTTTTTTTAAGGTCACTTCAACTTTCCGCAACTTTTTGGCAGCCGAATGATTTTTTAGAATTTTTCTGAGAAAACTTTGGTTTGTTAACAATCCAGAGAAATTTTTAAATCTTAATTTCATCAAGTATTGAACTCTGCAAAAATTTTCAAAGTTCATCTATTAGTTCTGGTAATTTCCAACAGTGCACTGTTTTGCCAAACTTGAATTATTTTCAAATCTTTGGTTTTATACTCTGTTTTTGAAGCCATTAATCATTCTCCGATGGTATAATTTTCAAGTTATACACAAATAAACATCTGACAAAGAACCTTGTGAACTTAATAAACAATGGAGGACACTTGGATCATAATTAGGACATTTTTTATTTTCTTGGAGTGATTGGGAGGACTTAAATTTGTACTATTAAGTTGTAATAGATAAAACTGAGTCCAAGATACAACCGAAAGCATAGTGTGGTACGTCTCTCAACTCACTTTGAATCACCTACAAGAGGTGTTTCAAAAATGTTTTTGAGTGTTTAAATTTTTGCAAGATATCAAACTGTACTAAAATACGTATAGCGGACCTGGCTATTTGCTACGGAGTGTGATTTAATCACCCACCTCATCACTCCAATTCGTTCAAACTTGACCAAATCTACTAAAATGAACTTAAATAATTAGAGCCAATAAAATGTTGTTTATAAGACCTCACGAAAAGAATAGATTGTGTCAAACTTTTTCGAAGCAAGGATGCTCTATTGCCAATTGGTATGTGTCGGTAAAGACCAGTGTGACTGCATCGTCATTTTTTACCTTTTCGCCTAGAGAGTGGTGTTTCGATGGAGTTTTACCCAAGTCTAATCTTATTGTGATTAGAAATACAGAGGTTTTTGATAGTTTTTTAGTGACAGTTAAATATCGTAAAAAAATCCTTGAATCTTAAATATGCCATTCAAAGGCTTAGCCAGTTCTAGCACACCAAACAGAATAAAATCTGGGTAGAACGCATTTATGCCTAGTGCGGTGATCTAACGAGTTTTTACGTAATAAACTACCTCTCACTTACTTACAAGAAATATGAAAAAAATCTAACTAAGGTGAGAATTGATTTTGAGACGCTCTTACTTAATTCAATTAGATTGGGTTTTAAAAATCAGTCGTCCTTGCACTTAATTGAAGATAATCAACTTGTTGTTTGCAAGATGAATGGATATGAATTGATTGAGCTTTGTTTGTGTGTCATGGTCAGTGTCCCCCTCTAGGTGCATTCACATATTGCATTTAGTTTACATCATATCATCTAAGGTTGCATTAGATTTTAGTTATTCTAAAAACAAATCCAATCAAGTTTGATTCAAGTTCAGTGTCAATGAGTTTCAATTGTGTTAGGAGCCATACAGTTACAGATTTTCAATGGGAAGATCACGTCAATGCAGAGGAAAATTATTTTGCCCTTAGTAAACCAAGGTCAACCCTTAGAATCATGTTTTGCTTATGACCATCATTTTTCACAAAATTGATACGGAAACCAATCATCTTGGAACCAACACCAACCCAATTGGGATAATGAACCTTCTAGGTCCTCACCATCCTTTGATCCTCAATATTTGCATAGCAATGAGTTATGCCTTAGTCCTCATAATATGCCTTTGGTAGAGACCAATCCATGCTACGTCATGCAAAATATGCAGTCCACATCATCTTCATTCCAAAATAGCCTAAATCAATATATGTAATTCTTAAGCCAGTCCATACGAGAGACAGAACAACGTCAACAAGCCACTGACCAACTTTTGATTGAGATTTGGGATTTAAGGTGTCAAAATGATGCATTGATGAGTGTTAGAGAAGAATGTGAAAGTCTATTAGAGAATAGTGAGAAATTTGATGAATTGCGCCACATTGATATACCTATATCAACCCCTCAAACTCCCTAGGTAGAACAAGATGAGTGGATAAAACACGTGAGACAATGTGATGAGAAAATGATTGTGGGTGAGTAATGAGTGTTGGGTTCAAGATGAAATTAGTCATGGTGATTCTATACCTAACCCTATGCTTATTGATGTAGATCATATGTACACACAAGATGTTGACATAAGTGATTATCCAATTGAATTGCCATGTGATTCTTGTAATCTTTCGAACATTGTTAGAACATCCATGTCTGATACAAAAGTAGAACCTGAGAAGTTTGTTAACATTCACCTCAGTTTTAAGAAGTTCCTCGAGCTTAGACTTGAATTGCACGTTTCAAAAATCTTGGAGGATTATTTAGGAAAATTGAAATAAATTATGATGATTAAAGAGGTCGGTGAGCTATCCATGCCTAACCTATGACCTCTCCTAAAACACCAAATTGATTTCACTCCTGTTGACAAGTTGAACTTGTATCATTCTTTTGAGGAAACATTTTCTAAGCTAAATTTAGAATTTAATTTTCAAAGGTTTCCTCAAATTCATTTAGGGGACATGACAAATAAATTGCATCTTATTGTCCCATATACATATGTTTTGCATGACCCACAAATGTTTAGGTTTGTATTATTCAGTGTTAGACTAAGGTTTTAGTGTACATAGTAGGTCAATTGAATTTTTTTTTAAAATTTTAATTCATTTTTTTTTGTTTGAGTCTTTCGGAAAGTTATTTTACGATGATTTTATCAGAGCAATTTCACGTCTTACTTTTTTTGGATCTTAACAGAAGTCATTTGAGCACTCTTACAATTTATCAGTAAACCATTTCCATTTCTACTTATTATTATATCTTTTTTGTTCATGCTCGACTCACGGTATCATAGTTAGAAACATTGAGGACAATGTTGGGTTTAGGTTTTGGGGGTTAACTTTACAAACTGAAGTATCTTAATTAAATAATTTTCCAAAACATTTTTATTATTTTAAAAAAATAAATGTTTTTTTATAGTCCGGGTATTTATTTATGATGAGATTAAGTTTCATAAACCTCAAGGCATAAGAATGAAATCATAGGACCTAAGCCTAGAAGTCTAGTAGTTAGTTAATTATAGACAAGAGTGAGTAGCACACATTGTCTAGAAATTTCGTGACAGTATGCATATAGAGTTGCGCCATAGCTATGTGTTCTTGTTAAAATTGAAAAGTGGACTGATTTTTAGAGAACTTATAAAATACTAGTGGAGACTTGACCTTGTGAGCTTTTTGGTCTTTCTTCTTTCCGAGGATTAAATGCTAAATTTCAAAATTCTTGATTCCGTCATTTTCTCGTATTTTTTTTGTCAAACATTGAAGACAAAATCAAAGTTGAATAATTTCACCATAGTTTTTTCTGAAGTTTACCCAAGACATAGAACCTATATTAATTTAGGGAAATGAAAATAAGTTTTTCTTTTCTAGTTTGAGCCTTATAGCCTACCTTATTTGTTGTTCACCCTTGAAACCAGTTTGAAACATGTTATGTCAGCCTTTTATTGTTTAGCCCACTAACAACCAATTCAACCCACTAATTACCCAATTATGTCACTGTGTCATTTTCTTTTGAGAAAGGTTAGGGTTAAGTTATCAAAGAAAAAAATGTTCCATCATGGAATATTATATTCTATAGTATCAAAAGAATTTACAAAGAGCCTCAAGATCCAATGTCATTTTATATTGTGCAAAAAAAGGTAGTATTTCTTTACAATCAATCAGAAAATGGGATGCTCACAAACGAAGGAGTCGAGTCAAGCTTTGAAATCATCTTATACACTTATCATAGAAGACCTTTAACTTTCTCAAAAGTTTTGTTTATCCTTATCATTTCTTGTTTACCCCTGTCCTAAGCACCATTACAACTTAGTCAAAATCTTATTATGATCCTTAAAAGTTATAACCATAATGTTGAGGCTAAATTAAGAAAAGTTGCGGTGAATGAAGTCAACATTCTCAATCGATGATATTCTTTCTTGAGATCATATATTCTCAACTCTTGATTTTATATCTTTTGCTTAATATGTGAAGTATTTCAAATCCTTATCATCTTACTCACATACATTGAGAGAAAGTGCCCAAATCTCTTAGTGATTCATTCTGAGCGAGTATATTCTTGTGAGATTTGAAGTTAAAACAATTGTTCTATAACCAATCTTGAGATAGTAAGCGCACTCTTAATGTAAACTGCAATATGTAACAAATATGCTAGTAAGCGCACTCTTAGTGTAAACTTAAATGACAATATTATCGAATTAATACTAGCCAAATAGGTAAGATGACTATGTCCTTTATTGCTTGAGCAATTGGGTATGAACTCTTTGAGGCAAAATAAATAAAGAATTACATAAATTTTGGGTAAATTCTTGAGTCATGAGTATCACTGATGTTTGTGAATATCACCTCTGAAAACACTCACGAGACTATAACTCGTCCACTAAGGGAAACCTAGAGGTTTAAAGGCTTGTTGCATATGCTAAATGTAATCGTGATTCCTACGAAAGTGAGTTTGGTTTTAATCTTTATTTCATTTTCTTTTGCTCAAGGACTAGCAAAATGTAGGTTTGGGGGGGATTTAATAAGCATATAAATGAGACATTATATGCCCCTAAATATACAACTGCTAAGTCCAATTATCTAATAAAAATATGTCGTTACGTGTACTTAAAGTATTTTGTAGAAATTCAAGCACTAACCTCAAATCATACACAAAGTGGCACAATAAGGGTAAGTTCAACAATTAGAAAGCCAATTGGAAGTTCACACATGTATTATCAAATACCAAAGATTTTCAAGCTCAAGACCCATGTAGTAAAGCCCACAAAACACCACCATCTATGGATCTCGAGAAAATCAACATTAAGATTTTGACATCCACATGGCCAACTTTATCATAGCCAAAATAATCTCTAAAAACTCCAAAAGTGTTACGTCAAACTCCAGTATCCATTCTCACATTTTTTACTCCATCACTTTTACACTCCACCTTATTTCAATTTTATACTCTTCCTTATTTTTACTCCATCACTTTTACATTCTACCTTATTTCACTCCCACACTCCACCGTCCACCCCATTATCTCTATAAATAAGTCTCACCCTTCTTCACCTATAAATACCCCACACATGAAACACTTGAGAGAACACTTTGAAACACTTTGGATAGAGAAATAGTTGTAGTTTAGAGAGAAATAAGTGAAGCTTAACCGAAAACTTACCATGTTTGGCTAACATCCAACCTTAGGCTGTGGGTGAGCCCACTACACCACAAGTGCCCATTAATAGCATTTTATTATAGCGTTTTTATCTTTTGTGCTATGAAAAGTTCAAAAGTTTTAAATTGTAGTAACATTTCAATTTAAAAACGCTATAGAAACAAAAAGCGGGAAATTAAAAGATTAACCGCTCGATTTTCGTTTGGCGAAATGTTAAAGCGTTCCCTCACCCAAAAGGCCAAGAAACACATTCTCTGTTTGTTGCCCTCAAGGTATATTGCAAAAGCGAGCGAGAGAGAGAGAGGGAGATCCAGATCCAGATCTAGGGACAGAGAGATAGAGCGAGGGAGATGGAGAGATCGAGGGAGAGAGAGAGAGAGAGAAGGAAAATGCACAAACCCATTACAACACACAGCTTCATCTCCAAACCCTCAGCGCCTGAAGCTAAAATGTTGTCACTCAAGACGTTCATCATCAAGAAGAAGTTGGCGAAGACGATGAGGCAGAGCAAGCCCATCCCTCACTGGATCTGCAATGAGGACTAACAACACCATAAGATCTACTCAAAATCGAAAACCCCCAAATCTCATTTTTTCAGTCTTTTCATCAAATACCTTGTTCAATTGGTTTTCTGTATTACGATTGCATAGTTTGAGAGATTCTTCAGATAATATCAGTGAAATTGCTTAAATTATAATTTCAATTGTTTTGGGTGGAGAGTTTACTTCCTGTTAGGGAGTAATCTCCACTTCTGCCTTTATTTTTATTTTTTTAAGTGCATATGAAATGAATGAATCAAGTTTTGGAGCAATTGAGAAATTAGTTTAAAGGGTAAAACCCAATTGAATGCAAAATGGATGGTTTTTGTCACAAATGGCATTGGTTACTTTTCCATAAACAAACCTCAGCCATTGAAGATGGTATTCCCAATTGCACCTTATGAGCTGAACCGAAGTCATGTTTTTGCTTTTGCTTTATACATGTTATCACCACAACCAATAAGAGTTTGATTCTCTTTCTGAACCCAATCCATGAATACTTTAGTTCAATAGAGAAAAGTTGAATTGCAACACATTATGCTGCAATTTCCAACACTGCGCCCCAAAGTCAACACATCCCTGAAACACATTTTAAAGTAGATAAGCTAAACTATGATGCAAGAAAGTCTAGCTAGTGTGTTGTCAATTGTTATTGTTGAAATGTGCAAGTGTTTGTTTACCTGAAATATTTATTCTAATCTCTCGTCAATTTCGTCAACAGTCTTGAATGTAACTAGCAAAGGATTTAGGTTCACGCTCCCTAGCTCAACAAGTCTATTCGAAAAACAATATTATAGTCTATATAAGGAACTGCTTCTTAGTTCAAAATCATGTAGAAAAACATTACTACACTATTGAAACAAATACATGCATTACGCTTCTACGTTAAGCGGCTCCTTTGCAATACAGGTGATTCCAATTTGAATTCAGTCCACTGCAAAAAAACAAACAGGGTACTGCAATGTGAAGAATAATTTCTTCTTGAAATGTGAATTATTGTGGGAAAGACCTATACTAGCCCAATCTTTGGTTGAAGATGTGCTTAGTCTTTTAACAATTAATTTTGATATTATATATGTATCGTTGTGGGATGCAGCATTATAGGCTTATCTGATCACAGTTTTCTGGTTTTGTTGCATTACAAGTGAACTTAAGAATTTGTGATCATCTTTGACAGTGACCTTCTCCAATGGCTCGTTCAGAGGACAAGCTAGACACGAAGGAGATTGATGCTAGAAGTATGTCATCCTCACATCGCCATGCAAAAGGACCACCAACACCGCATATCCACAAGGTTGGGAAACCCTCTCAGCAAAACTTGTTGAAGGATGTAAAAAAACACATTGAAAGAGACTTTCTTCGCAGATGACCCTTTGTGTTCTTTCAAGGACCAGCCAAAGTCTAGAAAGTTCATTCTTGGTATCCAGACCATTTTTCCTATTCTTGAGTGGGGGAGACATTACACACTAGCTAAATTTAAGGGAGATCTCATTGCGGGACTAACTATTGCAAGTCTATGCATTCCTCAGGTAGCTATATAACTTTGTTTAATTCAAAGAATAAAAATTTGAACTGCAGAATCTAACAATTATCTGATGTGTATAATTGGACATTGGGTATGCAAAGCTTGCTAATATGGATCCCCAGTATGGACTATGTAAGTTATTTTTCTGATTGAAAAAAACTTGCATCTGCTCATTTAGTCTGTTAGATTTTGTGATTTATTTTATGTTCCTTGATGTGTATTTAGACTCAAGCTTTGTTCCTCCATTGATTTACGCTTTCATGGGAAGTTCAAGAGATATTGCCATTGGACCCGTGGCTGTGGTGTCTTTGTTGCTAGGGACTCTCCTTCAGGATGAAATTGATCTAGTTAAAAATGCAGAAGAGTATCATCGGCTTGCATTTATTGCTATTTTCTTCGCCGGTGTCACTCAAGCTGCACTTGGCTTTCTCAGGTAACTTATCTCTTTCTAGAAACCGTCTTCCTTGCTATTTCTTGGCGATCTGTCTCACCACTGTTCTAGTAATGTTGTTTTTTATGTGTTTCAGATTAGGGTTCTTAATATATTTCCTCTCCCATGCAGCCATTGTTGGGTTTATGGGTGGGACAGCTATTACGATTGCCCTTCAACAGCTTAAAGGTTTTTTGGGCATTAAAAAATTTACAAAGAAAAGTGACATTGTTTCTGTAATGAAGTATGTCATTCATTAAGCACATCATGGGGTAAACCCTCATAACCTCTCACAAATCCTAAAATTTCCTTGTTTTCTAATGACATTTATTAACAAATTTGGGTTTTGATAGCAAGTTACTAAAATTTATGCTTTACCCCAATTACAGTGGAACTGGCAGACTATAGTCATCGGAGAAGCATTCTTATTTTTCCTTCTTGTCACTAAGTACATAGTATGACTCTCTGCTCTTTACCTTCATTTGTTATCCTTTATTCAATATTTTGGTTTCCTAATTTATCTATGCTTATGTAAACACAGGGAAAGAAGAATAGGAAAATTTTCTGGGTTCCCTACGTGCTCAAATTCTTCTAGTCCATGGGCTTCAAATGTCCTAAGAGAAAAGGAGTTGTAGACTTTTTGCAAAGGTACAAGTTTCTATATTAGTGTATTCTATTTATGGGGTTTATGTAGGTAGATGTTTCGAAAGTAAAGATGGATGTCGTCAAGGCTTGGATTGCACATAGGGTGACTGAGCTTCTTGGGTTTGAAGATGAAGTTCTAATCAATTTTATATATGGTCTTCTAGATGGAAAGGTGAGATTCTCTTTCTTCTTAATTTTGGTTCAATTATAGTGTGTGTGTCTTGTGTGGGTGTTGACTATTCTGTTTGATATAGGAGATTAATGGGAAGCAAGTTCAAATCCAAATTATTGGATTCATGGAGAAAAATACTGGAAAGTTCATGAAAGAGCTTTGGGGTCTCCTCCTCAGTGCTCAGAGTAATGCGAGGCTTAATCAGATCGAATTAATAGTGAGATTCAGAAGAAGAAAGAGCTTAAACAGGAGAAGTCTATGATGGTAACTTGTTCATTCTATGCCAACTTCTCTTTGACGTTGTTGGGACTTTCTGTTTTGACTGTCATTTGTGTTTTTCTGGTATTCAGCTTCCTTCTGCAATTATTTGGGTTCATGTCCTTTTACCTCAAACTACTGTAGGACGGTGAGTGTGTGTGCCTCCACTCTCTTATTATTGACATCCACGTTATTTTCTCCTAGTTTTGTTATGAAATCTGTATATGTAGGTGCTTTTGATGTGAAATTTATATCTGTATTTTCTTAAAGGGTGTTTTTCATAAGAAATGCATATCTTTGTTTTCGTAATGGTTTCTTTTAATCTGAAATTTGTGTCTGTATTTTCTTAAAAGGGTGAAATCACAAAATGGATGACTGCAAGTGAAGAAATGGCAGGAATGGATGTTCTCTGCAGTGACAAAACCGGAACCCTTACTCTAAATCGCCTCATTGTTGACCGAAACCTGATAGAGGTACAAGACTTATTTATTGTTTTCCTAGTTAATGTGAATGATTATTACATTGTGTTGGGCATGCATGTACCACATAGTTTAAAATTCACCATTTTGCTAACGACTCGAGCTCTTATTGCAATTGTTTATTTCACATGGCATCAAAGGGAAGGACTTGGATTCATATCTCTATAACAATTCTCTCATGGGTATGTGTGTGCAAAGCTGTAATAGGGTTGTGTATGCCATATTGTGCGCATCAAGTTGTGTTCTATGAATCCCCATGGGTTTGCTATGCTATCTTTTGAAGATCAAGCACACCAATATATTCATTAGAAATCAGAGTACAAATTGAGTGAGGGATCACAAAGGCACCTAGAAATATGAATACATGAAAGAAGACAAGCTACAAAATCAAGTTTGAATCCCAATGAAACATGAAGGAAGTTGAAAGGAATATCCTTTATGGACCTTCCTCAAGTGCCCTCAACTCCATATCTTCTTGATGAGCATGAATAATCCATTAATAGTAAGCTTGATATAAGGGATGCTTGGCCACACTCATAGAACATCTTGTACACTGCTGTGCAGTTTCTATTTCTAGGAAAATCATTTTAAAAGTTTAGGACCATGACAATTTGGTTGTGATATACACCCCACTTTTGTTAATTGGTTACTTGGTTTCTGTTATCTAGAGAGCTGCCTGTATATATATATATTTCCAATTTTTATAGCGTGTTGATAATTTTGAGCTCTAGACAGGTAATGCACTACATTCTTTCATAACTCTGTTCGCACCTCTTAAAATTGAAATGATATCCACTGTAGGTTTTCAACAGAGACATGGACAAAGATACTATTGTCAACATGCTTGCTGATCCAAAAGACTTGAGAACCAAAATGCTATTGACACAGCCATTGTCAACATGCTTGCTGATCCAAAAGAGGTAGCAAATGAAATAGAAAATATGTTTTTGAGAACTCTTCTATCCAGGTGACCTTGATTATTGTAATTGATTGCTCAATAAATTTGCTTAGTTTTCTTTTTTGAATGGTTAGGATTCAAGACTTGTTGAACTGGTTTGGGTAGTGCATATGGGATGCATTCTATAAAAATGTTACAGCAGATGGAGTGAGGCAATGGCTTGAAAGGTATGAACTTTATATGAAATGGGTTATTTCAATTCTTCTTGTTCTAATTGAATTATGCTTATGGTTTTTTGTTATTTAATTGCAGATAAATTTTTTATTAGTTAAAGGGATAAAAAATTTCTTTGGAGTTAAGGGGATAAATTTTTTCTAACCATGATCTTACATGCTTCTCCATTTGGATGTGTGTTCCCTTCTTTAAATATTCTCTACAGTTCACTTTCTAATAATTTGTTCAGTTTTATAACATGGTTTTTATTGAAGATGTTAATACCTTTAGAGGCTAGCAATCTATGATGAGAAGTTTTCAGTTCTTATCAATGAGATACTCATACTTGGTAAAGTTTTGGGATTTGGAATGTTTTTTCAGTATATAAAACAGAGATGTATACCCAACAAAATACTGAGATTGCTCTGGTTTTGAGCTTTGTTTTGATGACTGCTTGGAGTTTTCTTTGAGGTGTTTGGTGGTCTCTTGGCTGCGGTTTGTAATGACAGAGTTAGGATGCAGTAAGGACCTATTTTTGGGGTCGGTTTGTAGCTAGATCATACTGCAGGGAAGTGGAAAAATGCAGCCACGGTGCAGGTCTGCAGTTTGTATTGCAGCAACGCTTTGAGCAAGATCTTGGTGCTTTGCAAGGGTGGAAGGGAATGGCTTTGGGAACGGGTGCAGAGTGGAGCAGTGCAATCATGCCGCAAGTCATATTTGTGGTGCAGGCCAGTTTTCTGCTAAGCTGAAACCAAGCCCTTTAGTATTTATGTTTCCCTTTAGCCAAGTGGCAGGTAATGACTTGAATAGAAAACATGAGCAAACATAGTTGTGTGAAGAAGTATCGATTTGTTGCAAAAATAAGCAAACATAGTATAACAAATTTATATAATATTATATCCATTCAACAAGTTATTGATGTTTGAATTCAAACTTCATTGTCATTCATGACACCTTCTTCATTAGTTTCATGCACATCTAACTCCTATGTGTAAATACTTTTCTTGATCTGGTATTATAAATACTCTCCATTGGAGGTTCTCTCTATTCATCAATTTTTCTGTTCAAGTTAGCAAACCAAGTTTTCGTTAATCCATTAAGAAAAAACAGAGCTCCTAAATTAACAAGAAAAAATGGCAACTGGGTAGGATTTCTGAATTCTTTTATAAGTTTCTCGATCTTTGTTTGACATGCTTGATGAGGTTTCTGAATCAATGCATTTTTGTGCTTTGAATCGTCTGGTGTCCTATTTTATTGGATTCTTGAGTACTTTGTGTTTTTTTGATGAGGTAATGTGATGGGTCTTTTTTTTGTGATTCAGAATTGTGCAAGAAGTTCTTCCACCTGTTCTGGATCAACTCCTTATCCTGTACAACCAGGTGTATCTTATGGTCAGAGCACGAGCAAATAGATAACAATTCCAAATGGAAAGGTAACAGTTTATCCAGCTATGTCCTGCCTTTTTCATTCTTACCATTCATTTGGTTCTCTTTGCTCATGGTTTGGAATGATGTCATACAGGTTGGCATTATTATTGGTAAAGGGGGTGAGACCATCAAGAACATGCAAAGCAGGTCTGGAGCTCGTATTCAGGTTGGTAGCAATTTTTTAATGGAAATTGATATGCACTGTGATATTTTTGCATGCTTTATGATGAATATGCATTGTGATACTATTTTCTTGTTCAATTCTCTTTGATTTAGTAGTTTTGTTTCATGGATTAGTTTTCCTCATCAGGATTTGTTTTCATATTCCTTAACAGGTTTTTTTCCATTGATTTTGTGTTTCTTCTGTACTAGTACAAGATGGTTCAATCAAATCCAATGACTGACTACTGTTTGTACTTGATACTTCACTTCCTGATCAACAACAACCTGGCCCAATCGGCTCATATGTAATGAATCATGATCTTTTCTCTGATATTTGATTTGTTTCATTCCGTTCCTTGTATTTTGTTAGATGTTTTAATTTTGATTTTGATTCATGGTGTTTTCTGTAGACTTGAGCGAGAGACTAGGCTATTTCTAGATGTGAATTATGTGACAGACCTGATAACAAGTGGCTTGTGGGATGAAGTAGAGCAGTACGATTCATAACATTAGGTATCATCAAGGATAGTTACATTGTCATCTTCTCTAAAAGCTTAAACTATTACATAAGGGTTATCACAATAATATTAAAAAGCTTTTCGCTCTCTTGTTAATAGAAGAGGAAAATTTTTCTGGATCCTTGACAAATATTTGTTTTAAAGTTGTAATGTTGTCCTCTTGAAAGTTTACGAGTTCATTTCTTTAGTCCAGGGAGCATCCAGATTTAATCGACTACAGGGACACTCAGCCTGTGAGGATTGTTGTATCTGCTACTGTAAAAAATCTGATACAACAAAATCCATTTTTTGACAGTAGGCTCCAGTTCCCTGACATTAGATTGGGATTAGACACAATAGTGGCGCAGAGGTAATTTAATTGAGAAACATCCTCTCTTAGTTTCTTTCTTTCACTTGTCGCGTTTTAATGTTACATTCAAACTAATGCAATTTTGATTCCTACAATGCTTAGTACTAGTTGCAGTCGCCAACACCAGCATCACATTCACAGTGTAAATCCTCAACCTCCACCCTTATCGGCTCCCCTTTTACTAGGAGGCCCATTGATTATCAGGGTCCATCTCCAATTAGCAACACATCAAGGGGTGAAACACCAAGAGCAGGGAATTTCACTCCATCAGATGCTCGTCAGGTTAAATGGAATCAGTTGCTCGTTACATATATACTAAACACGTTTTAAGGTTTTACTTTAAATATACTCATATGTTGTTTTTGTTTTCCTCTCTTTATTGCAGCCATCATCATCTCCACGATATGGACTGGCTACTAATATCATTCCTATGTTTCCTTTACAATAATCCAATCCCCTTGTAGTGAACAATGTTCTAATAGACCCATTGGTGCTCAGGGTCCATCTCCGGTCAGCAACACACCAAGAGGACAAAGATCAAGAGCCGAGTATTTCTCTCCATCGGATGCTCATGAGGTAAATTAAATTAGATACTTTTAACATATTCTAAGCGCATTTCAAGGTATACTTCTAATATATTCTAAGTGTGTTTTAACATATTACCACCACTGCAGCCATCACCATATCCACCATTTGCAAGACAGGCTACTAACTCTATTGCTAGATTTCACCCAGGGTCATTTTCAGGTGTCTCTGGGTCAAGTCCAGGGACTCCTATTGGCATAATCCGTCCAGGTACTCGCATAATGACTCGTAGCTGGACTTTCTCATCTAAATGGCATTGTGTGTTTCATTTTTCAATTTGACAACGGAAACCACTCCGTTACTGATGCATTTTTTTTGTTCCATTTGCTTTGGTTCTTCATCATAGTGGCTAGGCGTGCAAGGGCATCGACCTCCATCAACAGATATGTTGATCATAGAAGAGCACAATCTGAAGATGTGCCATGGAGATCATTGCGATTAGGAAGTTCAAACCAGGTACTTTCTAACATAATGTGATTTCTTCCCTCAAATGAATAAGGACTCTTGATGTAAGGAGTACTCTCCCATGCAGCCTCCTGTCTTAAGCTCAGTTGGAGCTAGCAGTTCAAATGCTAGTACACCCGCCAGCGGTGCAGATCAAGCTGGTCCATCAAATATGAGGAATAGAGGGTTTAAGGGACAGTTTTCAATCTGGACTTGCTTATGAATTCTTTCCAGAACTTACAGTCTGGACTGTCTGAAATAAACGAACCATCCAGATTCCATTGTATGCAGGTGAATGGTGATTTGGTAAGAGAAACATTAACTTCCGTTAAGTCTATTTGATTCTATGAGCATTATATCTCATTTGTTGGCTTAATTGTTCTCCATTTCCTATATTTACCTTCTGGATTAACAGCTGGAGCTATCTTGCTTGGTATATTCAAACTCGGGTGATTCATTGATTGCATTGGCATCCGATGGTGTTTATTCCCTTTGGAAATGGCAAGAGTGTGCAGCAAACATGGACGGGAAGGTATTATCTTTCCTATGTTGGAGGCTGTTGAATACATACATGTTTTATCAGTTGAATCGATCAAACCAATGAAATGCATTCTAACTTTTGTAGGTGACCACTGTTGAACAACCTCTGTGGAGAGTTTTAAGGAGTGCTGATACCGACTCTAGCAACAAGATTAAAGAGAAGATAATTGGTGAAATGGATGCAAATTGTTTGGCAATTTCAAGTGATGATTCTTATCTTCTCTCAGCATCAGCAGGGTCAGTCAACATATATCATTTGCCAGATTTTAAGGTAATGTGTTCATAAGATGGTAGATCTATTTCCTGCGAATCCAAAATACATATCTTCTGATTGAAGATTAACTAGTGAACTTTCTTTCTTGGTTCAAAAAATCCCATTATCTACTGCAGAATCTCTGAAAGCAACATGTATTGCCATGCATCCGGTAAATGATGACATCATGGCTGTAGGCATGCCTGATTCTACTATTCACATATACAATTATAGACTTGAGAAGGTATTCTAGCTAACTCCGATCAATAACATACAAAGAAGTATAGAGTTAATGATTATAATCTAATATGCTATTACTTATTGGTGCTGGTTAAACCAAGCTTCGAGGCCATACATAAAAGGTAAGAGGTCTGGTCTTCTCCAAAAAACTAGATGTACTAGCATCATCAGGAGCTGATACACAGGTATGAACCAATTCCATTTCCGAAATTTATCTACGTTTATATGATTTTGGGATGATACAGTAACATGAACCGACTTTTCTTTTTCCTTAGGTATGTGTTTGGAGCACCATAGATCAGCAATAGTAGTGGAAAGAGTGTAGTGCCTCATTACCTACTCCCACTAGGCGAGACTCAGCTTTGTAAACTTGGGCACCTCCAGGAGCAGCTTGGAGAAGAAGCAAATCGGGCTCTAGATGTACTACAGAAAGAGGTTGTTTGTCATAGACTAGGTAATCAAGATGCAGCTGAGACTATTGCCAAGTTGCAAGCAGAAATACAGGAGATGCGTACTATAAGAGAGTTAAGAAATGTTTAAGTGTAATACATTATCTTATTAATTACATTACTTTGCCTCCATTCATGGAAATGTTTAAGTTTGGCACATTTAGATTTTTATTTTCTAGAAATAAAACTTATAAGATGTTATAAAAATTCATTTGATAGCACTTGATGAGTGCTATAGAAAAAAAAAAAAAAAAAGGGCCTTGAGAAACGCTATAGAAACTAATACAATAGCATTTGTTAAATGTTACGTGAGGGAAGACAATAGCATTTCTGAAACGCATTTTAGAAACGCTATAAATATTGTTACTATAGCGTTTCAGAAACGCTATAAATAGTCAACTTACAATAGCGTTTTTAAAACGTTATAATAGACTTACTATAGCATTTCAAAAACGCTATAAATACTGTTACTATAGCATTTCAGAAATGCTATAAATAGTCAACTTACAATAGCATTTTTAAAACGCTATAACAGACTTACTATAGCGTTTCAGAAACGCTATAAGAGTCAACTTACAATAAAAACGCTATAATAGACTTACTATAGCGTTTCAAAAACCGCTATAAATACTGTTACTATAGCGTTTCAGAAATGCTATAAATAGTCAACTTACAATAGCGTTTTTAAAACCCTATAACAGACTTACTATAGCGATTCAAAAACGCTATAATAGTCAACTTACAATAGCGTTTTTAAAACGATATAATAGACCCTGTATCTATTATAGCTCCGACAGACACATCGTTTTCTAAAACGCTATTAATAAGCATTTTTCTTGTAGTGGCCCATGGGATGATAGCTCCAAAAAGGCTCTTTTAAATTAATTTATTACCATTTTCATGTAATAGAGAAGTTGTTTAGTTAGATAGTCTTTTAGTTTGGTTATGTCATGAACCTATGAGGTAAGTTAGATGTTTTGTATTTCATTATGAATTCAACTCATGCTTTCTTCTTCTACTTCTTAAGCTCAAGATTAAATAAGTTTATATACTTGCAATTTCTTTAACAAGCTCCTTACAATGTTTACATATTATTAGTCTAAGTTTCATTATGATTTGCTAGATATTTGGTGTTTCATTTAAGTATGGATTCTTTATATGCTTTTAAATCCATATTTGATTCTTAGGTTACTAAAATAACTTAAGCTTGAAATCAAATTGCTCATAATGCCATATTTTTCATCCTAAGGTGAGATGTGAATCTACTTTAGGATGTTTTAATGAATTTGGAAAAGATTATTCTAAGAGTAGCCCAATGGTGTCATATACTTATGATGGTAAACTCAAAGCCCTAACTCTCACATTTAGGTTTTACTTTGCATTTTTATTTCAAACACTTCACCAATCAGTGCTTTTCTAACTAGGTTAAGTTTAGAGATTTGTAGAATAGTTTTTCGAATTTTATAGCTCTCCTTGTGGGATTCAAAGAGATCATCCACCAATGAAAGCTCAAAAACATAAGAATTGTGAACTTATAATGAGAAATTGATAAAAACACATACATGGCACAAAAAATATGCATAAAAGAAAATACATGTACTCGTTGTAAATCAAAATTGTTACATAGCTCACAAGTACGAGTGAAATGCAACTAGAAAGAACTCAAAAATCAATCCAGAGTAACTATAATGACACAACTAAAGTTGGGTTGCGTCCCAGGAGCGTTTGGTTTAGCGTCGTCAGCCCGACGTATATTCTTTCTCACATATGATGTATTATAAAAAGAAGAGGAAAAAGATAGCAAACACCCTCCTCCAAAAATGCCAAAGAATCGTATAGAAATAACCTAAAATGTTGAGGATTTGTCTAACAAATAGTAGCAACCACATGCGATACAACATATACTAACACATCCCCAAAGCTACGAAGGCGACATGCAAAATCATAGAGAAAATGCAAATGAAATCGCATTCCTAGGAAATCCGTGGGACCTGAAACAGAAAGAGGTCACAGACAGTAATATCAAGCAAATAGGGATATCCTAAGATAAGTATCAAATCTTGTTTCACAATAGAATGGTTCAAACTAAAATCGTCCCTTAAAAATAAGGATCCACATAAGTAGAGTCAGTCAATGTGAAGTGATGCAAAAAGGTATGTCTATAGATATATCGAGTGGTACAGGATCATCATAATAAAATGAATTACACTAAGATGATGGGCTAGATAACTCAACAACACCCCCAAACCTGGAATTAACACTACCTATGACATGGATTTTCTCATTAGATGCATCATTTGTATCATGAAAATAGTTGAGGCAAGACTCCAAAGAATATTGAAAATCAAATTTCATGCATGGGTCACTAAGAAGGCATACATCGAAGGGTCAACATGAAAAGGTGAGGAGAGGGATGGGTTTGGAAGCAAGGTAGTTTCAATCACATTATCCTAAAAAACGTCATTTGACTCGGGTTCTGATGTGCTACCAATTATGAATTGACCCTTTGGGTTTTGAACAGAGTGACGAGGAACTCTTCCTGACTCTCTCTCAGATAATGCCCGAGCAATCTGATTCACAACTATCTCAAGTTAATTGATAGCTTGATAATAGTGTTGAGTCATGACCTTTAACTCTAATATAGCCTGAGAATCATGTTCAAGCATTTCTTTTGTGCGCTGCATAAAATGGCTAATCCTTTCCTCTAAACTAGATGTATTGGATGGATGAACTTGGTAGGTGCTTGAGGAGCCTGGGAGAAAACAGGTTCCCCTTGGTGTGAGCCATGAGCCCAGGAGAGGTTCGGATGATTAGCAAAACCAGGGTTCTAATAGTTGGACTATAAATTATAACGAGGTCGCCAAATAGCACTAAAAGAATTGACTTGCCAAGCAAAATATTTTGGATAATCATACTACAAATCACAATTAATTGTGGAATGACTAGGACTTGAACATGCAACACAAACCTCAGATGAAACATTAGTGAAAGGTAGGTGTTCAGTTAAATTTATAACTGGGTCTATTTTCTGAGCCATAGTCATAAAAGCTACTTCTAGTTTCAAGGCAGAATGGGAGAAGTAATACTTAAAGGCTTTCTCCTCAGCCATCTCCTTAATTTTTGGGTTTTTAAAAATGCAAGCCTAACCTCTATATGAAAATGATCTAACTCTATAAAAAAAAAATAATGGAACCGTAAAGAACACCTAAATGATGTGCAAACAAGATGAATGTCACACGACCCTAGATATTTTTTACTAATGCAGGGCAAAAATTCAATTTAATTTACTTAACCGTGAAAGAGACACGGTAATTTCCTATCAATACGCTACTACAGAATTGCTCCTACCCTTTTTTTTCACTTTCCATCTTAAAGTGAAATGTCAGTTCAAGAACTATTCCCAAATACGATATGTTATTTCACTTTACTACTTCAAGCTTTCAAACTTTCAAAGAGGGATCCTATGAGTGTCAAACTTGTCCTAGACAATTATTTTGCTACAAATTTTAAATAGTAGGCTTGGCGTTCCTAACTTTAAAATAGATAGTGGTTAACCTTTCCACGGAAGATGCAAATCAGTCTTGCCACTATTCAAATTTGCATGCACTACTACCTAAAAATAGCAAAAAACCAAGTGATCACAATAGAAACCGCGTGCAGATGGAGTGGGGAGAAGTTACCTCCGGCGTGAACCTCTTTCGAGTTACTTGCGACGCCGGCTAAACACTACACCAAAAGGCCTGTTTAGCTACGGGGAGGTGGCCACGGCTCTAAGCCGTTGGTTTATTTGCCACGGCTCTAAGCCGTTGGTTTATTTGCCACGGCTAAAAACCATGGCTATAACGGCCAACGGTTTAAAACCGTGGCTAAAAAATAAAACCGTGGCCAAAAAACACTACACCAAAAGGGTTGCTACGGTTTTAAACCGTGGCTATAACTGCCAACGGTTTATAACCGTGGCTAAAACTGCCAACGGTTTAAAACCGTAGCTATAAGACCAATCACTTTCGCGCTTTGGCGAAAATTCTTTCGCGCTTTGGAGGGAGCAGTTTCCCGCTTTGGCGAAAAAAATTGGGGAAAAACATGAAGGACGAAAGAAGGAGAGGACGAACAGATTCTGGCTTTTTCGCGCTTTGGAGGGAACAGATTCTCACTCTCTCCACACCTCCTCTTCACAAGCACTACGTATTCTCGAAGCAGAGAAGAAGAAGGACAAAAGAAGGAGAGGACGAACTGAAGAAGAACATGAAGAACCGAAGCAGATTCTCAAACTTTTCTTCTCCTTCTTCTTCTTTAGATCTTGAGAGAACCGAACTGAAGAAGAACATGAAATTGGTTCAGATCTTCTTCCAGGTAAGATCCTTCTTCTTCTTTAGATCTCTTCTTCTTCTTCAGATCTGTTTCAAATTTTTTTTTCTTCTTTCAGCAAAGCAAAACAGTTTGATTTTTTTTTTTGTTGATATCTTCTTCTTATTTTTTTTTCTTCTTTCAGCAAAGCAAACCCTAGAACTCACTTTCTTCTTTTCTCCAGCTCGATTTATGAAGAGGAGAAGAAGAAGACTAAGATAACCACTCAAAACAACAGGTAAGCTATTCAACATTCTCTCATTTCCTGTCTTTGTTCATTGCCTCATTGGATTGTGAACAACATATGGGTGAGATTCTAATTGGGGTGTTGGGGTGTTTGTGTGTTTGGCAGCTGTTGGAGGTCAGGTACATTTACTCTATGTGATGGAACTCATGTGAAGCACAACAAAGACACTAGAGATAATGTTGGTCCTTTGCTATTGAAGAAGCGGTAGAAGAACTACTTGGTGAGTATTGGGTCTTCTTTAATTTTTTGAGACTTTTGTTAAGCACTAGTGTTTATTATGTACAAGGGAGCATTTCAATTGGAGGGATTTGAGTCTGCTACTATGTATAGACCATCAACATGATTTACTCAATAGTCTTCTTTAGCCATGTCTGTGTGTTTGTATTGTTATGAGCATGATCATTTGGGTATTCTAGCTTAATTGGTTTAAATGTTTTTTAGCTTAATTGCAAAAGAGGTAATGAAACAAAGAAACATATACTCAATTGGCCTCAATAGCAATATGCTGTATCCATGGGTTGGGAAAATTTAAGCTTTAGACTTCGATTTTAACATGAAAAGTGGACTACTCTTAAGATTTAAAATTCATTTTAACTATGAAAATTTGGACAGTGCATATAATTTTATAGCAAGCAAAAGTCCTCTCTTTTAGTAGATGTCAATAATTGATTATACAAGTCTCTATAATGTGTGTGTAGTTTCTCTCATGATTGCTCTTATGTTTCTGTAGTCTAGATTTGTTCCTCCTGTGAAAACTGTAGAATCTGCCTTTCTACTCACCTTGCAACTCTTTAGGCAACATTTGGTTTTAAGACATTCACTTAGAAGCAGTATTAGTTTTTCAGGAATGAACAATTTACATAGCTGACAATCTGGTTTGGGTTTCAAGTTTCAAAGAAGCAATTTCACTGTGATGGATGTGGAGTTTGCAGGTTGAATCCTCTATCCTTGTTCCATACAATGTTTTTTGTAGTAATTATTCAAAATTTGAATAATCTGAAGTTTTTTATCTTATGTTTTTGCTGTTACAGAATCGGAGGCGAAGAGAACTTCATCCACTGCAATAAATGTGGTAAGTAAGCTGCTTGAGTGGTCATTCTTCCTAGGTTTCATGTTTTCAGTTCTTGTAAACTAATTGGTGTTGTCTGGCGTGATGATCTCTTCTTCAGAATGTTGTTACGCAAGGTATTCCTTCACTTGAATAATTTATATTTTTGTTTCTTTCGAACTGCTAGATCGACTGATTAGTGCAAAGAATCATCAACACTGAGACAAGTTTGGAAGATAATGAATTTTTAAAAGGTTTTGTCTGCGGATAAAAGATAATGAATTTTTTTTTTCTTCTAGATTTTGTAGTTCAGCTGTCCAAGTGTAAAATTTTATATATTTTCTTATTTCGTTTTAGAGAATTAAGTTGCTTCTTGGAGGTTTAAGGTAAGATCTAGTGTCCTGTCCTTAGTGTGTGCTAAATGTAAAATTCTTATACATATTTTATGTTTGTGTCTCAGTTGCTTCCTGTTGAAGGATTTTTATATGATTTGTGATTTGTGATTTGAGCTTCGCGGTTATTAATGTGTTATGCACCTCTTTACCAAACAAGGACTAGACTTTACCACTTCCTTTCTTTTTCTCTTTGTTTTCACCATGTTTACACCCACCTGATTGAGGAACTTAATTGTTGTTTATTTCTTATGGTTGTTCTGGGTTCAAAAATCAGGGTTGGTGCTGTTGTTAGAGATGCTTTTATGTAAAAGATAACTTACTTTTATGTAGTGCTGGGTGGACACTTTAAGAGGTTGTTTCTCAACATATCAATGTCTTTTGGTCAACTGTTGTTGTTGTTTTCATTTATAACTCTCGTAGAGCTTTATAAGGTATTATTTGGAAAAGAAAGTTAAACCTGGATGATGTGAAACATGATCACTCCAAGATAAAAGATCAATTTTCATCATATAACTTGAATCACCATTTTGATTTATTGTTTGGATTCCTTCATAATTTCTGGTATTCTAATTGCAGATGGTGCGCGGGGCTGCTTTCCTCATGGTACCGGAAAGGTAGCAATAACTCTTTTCAGTCTCTGCTACAATGGTTTACTTGCAATAATTGATGAGGTTTCTGATCTGTTTCTCTTTTCATAATCAGGTAGTCAGGGTAGTTGTTTTTGCTGAAGGGGAAGTTGTGGAAGAAGCCAGAGCTGCAGGAGCTTGTTGGTGGGGACGAGCTTATTGAAGAGATTGGGAAGGGTAAATTTTTAAGTTGTTTTTCACTTTCATAACAGTTCATCATGCCTTAGAAATGCTAAACATAGAGAGAGTAAAGTTCATATGCCAATAATTTTTCAGCCTCATATGCGAAATATAAGAAAGCTGAAGATTCCACCATCTTGTTCGAGTGTGTTTGGTTTTATTGTTGATTTAAGTTTGTGGATCACTATTTATCTGGCCATCCCTTGCTATTTTTGTTTGTTCATTGTTCTCAATTTTTTTTTCCTTGTGCCAAATATATAACTGAAAACAATGCTATAAATTTATTGTTGGTTCTCATTATTGTTCTGCATTTTCTCTTCATTGTCCTTTAGATAAATCTCTTCATCAGTAAGCATTTGTATAAAGCCATATATGAGACACTGTTTCTTCTGAAGATCTTCTGAAGATCTTAGAAGTCTGTTATATACACTAATGCGAATTATGTACGAATTTTGATTGGATTCGTTTTAGATTGGAATCTTTATTAGATGAATAGTCTATACATTGATAGTTTGTGAATTGTTGTTGCATTTAGACATGTTAATAGGTTAGAGTCCAAACTGGAAAAAAAAAAAAAAAAGATAGGACATGAATGGTATACGAAAATTTTGATCTCAAGTCTAAATTGATTCAGTAATTTGTAATCAACTCAATCACTTCAATTATGGTTTTAATTAGGAAAACAAATGCCAGTAGATTAAGGGGACAATTTTAGAAAGGTAGGTAAAAAGCTGGAAGAATATGAACTCGTCAGTTTATTAATTCTGAACTTTCGACATTAATGTACATCCCATTCTTTTGTTACTTCAAGTTTTCTACAAGATATTTTCTTGGGCGATGTGTTTGTTTATGCCAGAATGAGTAATGAGAGAAACCATTGCAGATGAGAGGATGCAGGGCACCCAGAATAATCATTTTTCACAGCTCAGCATGAGCAGACTAAGTGGAGCTGGTAAATCCTTAGCCTCTCTCAGTGTTGTATCAATACTAAGAAAAAGACTGGAAAAGTTGAGCTGAGAAGTTGTGGTTAACAGGTTCACGGCTGACAAACTTTGTGGGTATTCTTAGTCAAGGACTTAGAATAGCACCTACGGAAGCTCCAGCGACTGGATATATGGTTCGTCTCTCCCTCTCTCTTTCTAACTAAATTTAGTGTGTGCTTCTTTGGACGGGGTCAAGCTATTGCAATCAAAGGTACTGCTACGCAGTCCCGGCCACATAAGAAGGTATGACGTATAGTCTTGATTCTTTCTCAAATATTTTAAAGTAAATTGTACTGTTAAGAATGTAGTATGGTTTGAACTAGACATTATAACTGGGCAAGGGTTACCTGTTACCTATTGTAATGGCTAAAAGTAGATGAAATTTGGATGAATAACATATTCATCGCCAAAATGACTGTAAGAAATAGACAAACTTCGAGATTGAAAAAAGAAAATTAGTAATAGCAGTCATAGTTTCATAGCCATTATAATGACTGCCTTATAATGTTGTAATAATGACTCAGAGTAGGTCCCTCCATTTTGGTGTGTGTTTTGCTGCTTTTAATCAGATGTTGTCCCTGCTTTTAATCTAGAGCTTAAACAAACACTTTAATTCTCCTCTTGTTAAGAGGTTAGAGGTACTTCCACTCAAACAAACAACCCCTTAGCCTGTTTTAGTTCCAAGGAATTTTTTCTTTGGGAAAACTGAAGAAAATGGGAAAGAGATGGGAGAGAGTGGTAAAAAGTTTTCCTTGAGCATGAAGATTGTGGGAAATATTATTGGCATATCAATTGCAGCACGCAAATATGATTTTGAGGCTGCATCACCCTTTCAAATCTCAGATATCTTAAATTTACAACCTGTTGTAAAACATTCAGTTCCGTTATGTTCAGAAGCCAAGGATCTTGTAGAAACGGGAAAAGTTCAATTGGCTGAGGTATGTCTTCATGTACTCGTGTAGGCTTGCAAAAAATCATAGGTGCTTTGTCACACACACACATTAGATTCTCATTTTATTGATATTGTAATTTTCAGGGAATGCTTAACGAAGCCTACACATTATTTTTTGAAGCGTTTTCTATACTTCAGCAAGTATGTTCTTTGTTACCTTCTCTTACTATTGTTTTAAAGATTGCGACACACAATTCTATGTGTTTCATATCATAAGTCTGTCCTTGAATTGGTATTCTTATTTTTGTGTATTTCACATTAACACTTCTGTTTGATTCAGGTTACCGGTCCCATGCATCGAGAGGTTGCTAACTGTTGCCGGTAATCATTTTTTGCATGCAAACATTGCTTCTTTCTAAATTCTGTTTACATGATGATTTGGTGTATTAAATTCAAGTTTTAACACTTGCCGATCTCATGGAACCAATATAAGATCAAAGAACTTTACAAGAGATCATGCTAGTAACTGCTTATTTATAATATACTTGCATGAGTGAAACAAAAGGCAAGGTTTGGTTCGCCATCTAAGACAGACCCATCCTAAGTTTTGGATTGGATGCCAGTTGAGAAAAGGCCAAGCAAGCCTGAAGTTTGTGGAACTTGACAATTTTGCAAGATGATAGCTTTTTCCTAGCACTGAATTACATGTATAATGCTCAGGAGGTCATAGTTTGAAAGTTCTCTATTTATTGATTGCAGAATTATGCGGACATCCATGTTTTGTGTTTCTTTAGTAGTGACTTATAACAACTTAAAAAAGAATGTATATTAGTTCTTAAATAGTCATGTATTTTTTCTGATAAGGTTTTATGACACTTCTAAGTTATAACTTGAACGAGTTTACTGACAATAGCTTCCAAATAAAAGGTTGTGTTATTCGTTTTGACATACAAAATTTGCAATTTTCAGGTACCTTGCGATGGTTTTATATCATGCGGGTGACATGGCTGGAGCTATAACACATCAACATAAGGAGCTTATCATTAATGAAAGGTGCCTTGGTTTGGACCATCCTGATACTGCACACAGGTATGAACTTGTTTGGATTGTTTTTGAGAAATTTATCATGGATATAATTACCCAATTGAACTGCGTTAATGTCCTGCAGCTATGGTAATATGGCCTTTTTTTACCATGGCCTCAATCAACCGGAGCTCGCTCTACGTCATGTCTCGAACAATGCTTCTGTTAGGACTGTCTTGTGGGCCTGATCACCCTAATGTAGCTGCAGCATTCATTAATGTTGCAATGATGTATCAGGATATTGGAAAGATGAATATTGCACTTCGTTACTTGCAAGAAGCATTAAAAAAGAATGAACGCCTTTTAGGTGTGGAGCATATTCAAACTGCGGTGTGCTATCATGCTCTTGCTATTGCATTCAACTACATGGGTGCTTTCAAGCTTTCTCATCGGGCAAGTCCATGAGAATAAATGTATTGCATATTCTTTGACCATTTGATGTAATTGTATAATCTGGTCAACTGACAAATGACAAAACGTGCACAGCATGAAACAAAGTTTGGCACATTTGATGTAATTGTATAATCTTATTAATTACATTACTTTGCCTCTATTCGTTTAAGTTTGGCACATTTAAATTTTTATTTTCTAGAAATAAAACTTATAAGATGTAATAAAAAGTCATTTGATAGCAAAAAAAAAAAAAAAAAATTGCCACGGCTTAAAACCGTGGCTAACTATTGCAACGGCTCAGAACCGTGGCCATGACTTGCCATGGCTTATAACCGTGGCTAGGACTGGCCACGGCTTAAAACCGTGGCTAAAACCTTTGCAACGGCTTATAACCGTGGCTAGGACTTGCCACGGTTTTTAGCCGTTACTGGGGATTTAGCGACGCCTCTACAGCCCACGGCTCTAAGCCGTGACAATGGGTTACCCCCACGGTTCAAAACCGTTGCTAATGGGTATTTTTGTTGTAGTGAAAAGTCGAGCTGTCGTCGATCCTTCTCGTAAATACGTGTATGATTTTCTATCAAACAAATGCAGAAAAGATTAAAACTTAACTACTAACAAATAAAACAAATAAACAAGTGACTTCTAATACTGTTCCTAAACAAAGAAAAATATACCTAATATATAAACTAGTAAAAATAAACTTTAGGTTTTGATTGTACCATTACAATCCCCGACAATAACACTAAAAAAATTGATGCAGATTTTAGTAACCTAAATTAATAGACTAATTTAGCTTGATTGTTATACCGCAAGTGCACGGTCGTCTAACTGATAGACAATGGCAAATACGGGTCAATCCCACGAGGATTGAAGACACAATAAAAAACTATAATCTATTTAAACCAATTTGAAAAGGGGTTACAACAATCAAAATTTCTAAACTAATACAAAGCAAGAAAAAAAAACTGAAATTTGAGTTTGAGAATCAAAGAGATATATGCTAAGACTTTTGAACCATCCATCAGTTTCATAAAATTATAATAATGTCAATTATTTGTCTCCTAGTAATGTAGTGGATTGATTTTAGCAAAGATGTAAACCCCAAACATTAATTGTCTATTTAAGGCACAACTAATCAAAAGTTTAACTAGTACGAATAAAACATGCTTAAACAAAAATATAGAATAATTCTGACTACCATGGATGCATGACATTACAAGATGAAAGTAATATGCGTTTGTTCATAAATCTATCCAATGTCAAATCACATAATTCATCGAAAAACAATAAAAAATGAAAGTAAATTCTACTAAGCCTGAGGAGTCATCTACATCCTTAGTTAGGGTTTAGAAGATCATGGTGGAGGTGGTCACGGTGATGGCGTGACCGAAATCCATCAGTTCCTCACGAATGTGTTGTGTGGTGGTAGAAAGTAAAATTTGTGGGTTCAAATAACTAAATTTTCAAATAACTCCTTTCTCGCGTTCTTCTATGCGTTCTTATTTTTTGTCGCACCTGCTTCTTCTCTGTTGCTCTAATGTGCATGAGAGATGGAGGGCGAGAGATAAGGAAAGAGATATGAATAGGGAAGGGGTGAGGCGAGGTGATGACTGGATCGAAAGAGAAAAACGAAAGGGAGCTCGGTTGCAAGGTGCTGAGGGTGCAAACCTGTCACTGGTTTTGTTTGAACCAGGGAGAGAGGGGAAAGATTGTGGTAGCGAGATGATGAAGGGAAGAAGAAGAAGAAAAGGTTGTGGGCGAGAGAATTCAGGAGAGGAGAACAGAGTGAGGTGGCTCTATTTCGTCTGTTGTGTTTTCTGCTGCGAGACAGAGATGTGAGGAGAGAGGTGAGGGTTTGTGATGGCGAGGTGGTTTGGCGATCTTTCAGGTCACGGTGATGGAGCAATGTGCTTTTGGTGGTTGAGGACGAAAGATTGTGATGTGTTGGATCGAGAAGAAGAAGGGGCGATGAAGTAAGTTTGATGCGGGAATGAGGAACAGAGGATGAAGGTGTGGAGAATACAGTGATGGAGCCAGAATTTTTGTTGAGAGGGGGCGGAGTGATGTCATAATTAATTAAATATAATATAAAAATTAGTTACTTTAACATGAATTATTTTTTTTAAATACAGCAAAAATGGGAATACAACAAAGACAATCATTGAAGATGAATACTACTATATTCATTGAAGATTATTACTACTTCTAGAAACACAACACATGAGAATGGTTTGAATCGTTGATTACTACTACATGAAGAAAAGAGGAGGAGATTGGGTTGCTTAAGATTTTTTTGTGGAGATGACCAACACAGTGATTAATGAAGGCACCTAGTACCTAGAAGAAGAAGAATAAGGTGGTTTGGACCCTGCTGGATCTTGTGAAGATGAGCTCAAATAACTCAATAGTTATAGATCTTTGAAGATGATGAAATATGAGGATTTCCCTAATCTAATCCAATCGATGGAGTGTGAAGAAGAAACTGTGGAATTTGGTTTCTTGGAGAGATTTGAGGGATTTAACCACTATCTCTAACTCTAAAACTAGAGTTTGGATTTAATATGTACATGATTTGAAGGATGAAGTCCTAGTTGTAGTGAAAAGTGAGAATAGAGGGGAAAATAAAAAAACTAATTGGGGGACAAATAAAAAAAAATTCTCAAAAGTCAGTGGGGGCAAGTGCCCCCACGTGAATCCGTGCCTGCGAGAATGTGAATGTGATGGCGAGGCTGGCGACGGTGGTCTGGTGATCTCTCTCGATGACGAGGCTGGCGGCGGTGGTTTGGTGATCTATCCAGCGAGCGAGAGAGATCAGGTGAAAGAAGAGGAAGGAGAAATAGGGAAAGAAGAGATGATGGTGTTATGGTAGTCGCCAGTCTTTCTAGCGAGCGAGAATCGCCGACGAGGGAGATGCGAGGAGCGTACAAGAAGGGATGGAGAGGGAGAAAAGGGCGGCAAAGAAAAGTGAGAAAAAGGAAAAAGGCGTGAAAAGAGATAGGTAAAATGGCCGCTCCCAGAGAGAAGGGGAGGTTTTTGTGTGTGGCGGAAAAGAGAATAAATAGATTTTGGTCAGACTTGGGCTTATGTTTAGGTTTGATTCACATGGATTTGAGAAAGAGTTTCTATTATTGTGTCACCTTTCAAATTCACCGAAACCGTCACTTTGGGTTTGTTTTTCCAAACTCACCGAGCTAAAGCAATTTCATTGTTTAAGCTTCAATTCCTACAAAAAAGTGAAAACAAAATAATTAGAATAAAATAAAATATTTGAAATACTAATAAATATAAACTCGAAGATATTTTATGTAATAATTATGTGAATATCATTACATCTGGCGTTTAGCCTTTGAAAAATTTTAACCATAGATTCACAGCGCTCACAAAATCTTATGGATGAAGCGGAAGGAGAAGAGGGCTGTGATTGTTTTTCTATATGTTTTTAGCTGCAATGGCAAATTGGATAATATGAAAATTTAATCCTATATTTTTTCATGTTGTTGCTAAGGCTTCTGGAAATGAATAGGAACCTTTAAACAATGGCTGATTAAATTTTGAAATTACTAGTAAACTTCTTTCTAATCTCCATAAATTCCTGGCTGAAATCCTTTAAAAACAACGTAAAAACAAAAATTCATTTCTAATGGTACACTAGGTATTTTTTAGAAATAATGAGCTAAGGGCATTTAAAGGTGTTAGGGTTTTTCGACTATCTCTTTTTGTATTTCATAAATTATCCAAAAGGCATTGCTGAATATTGTCTGGATTGGTACTTCTAGGCAAAACTGGTAGCGAGAAGTATCCAAAGTTCATTCTCTGAAAGTTCGTCATCTGAATTCGGAAAAATATTTTTCTTTATTATATAGTCGTCTGGATAAGTAATCTGCTAACTATTGTCTTTTCCTTTAATGTGTTTGAATTCTACTCTAAATCCTTTTCTTACGATTGAATTTACAAAATTAGTCCATCTATTGGAGTTAACTTTCTTATCATTACTTTTTTTGTTATAGAATTTTTCTATAGTCTCACAATATGTTCTAATAGTTAAAGTTTTGTTGTTGAGAAATAATTTAAAACTTTCTAGAGCGTTTATTACTCCCAAAATTTCATAATCTGGACTAGATAGTTGCATTTCCTTATATTGTCCAGCACTATATCTGCATACTCTTTCTAAGCTTTTACTTTTCTCTTTTTGGGGTTTTGTAAGCAAAACAACTCCCCATCTCTTTTCACTAGCATCTATTTCGACTATTTTATATTCACTTTGTAGAATAATTGTAGTTCCGATAAATTTTTACAAACTTTTTTATTTGTCTAACAAATTTTAATCGTCATAATTAAAGTGTTTTTGTCCTTCAGGCCGTGTTTGATATATAAGGGTTCTAATATTTTGCTGAGGGTCCTACTATAATTTAGAAGTCCTAAGAATGATTGTAGTTGTTTTTTATCTAGGTATTCTAAAATTTTCTTTAATATATGTTTCTATAATTCGATTTTTCCTTTCCCTATTTTCATTGGCAGAAAGTCTATATATTCTTTTCCTATCAACTTTTTTTTTTTAATGATAAGACCATTTTTCACAAATTCTTGATATATTCTTTTCCTATCTCCTATTTTTTTTTTTATGATAAGACCATTTTTTTTAAATTCTTGATATATATATATATAAGTGATCATAGTGGCTTTCTAAATCTTTGGAAAATACTAATATGTCATCTATATAAACTAATACAAACTCATTGAATTTTTTTAAATTTTGATCCATCTTTCTTTGGAGTATCGTTGGTGTACTTTTAGTGCAAATGACATTACTACCCATTCAAAATGTCCTTCCGGGCATCTAAAAGTTGTCCAAGGGATCGATTTTTCCTCCATCTTTCTAGCCAAAATCTTGACTTGCAGTCGAATTTGCCAAATATCTTATTGCCTTGTATACAATTTATTAATTGGTCCTTATCTGGTATTATATATTTATCTTCATATGTGTTATCATTTAATCGCTTATAATTGATTACTTGAGTCATCATTTCTTAAATACAAAATCACAAGATCTTTTCTTGAGCCTTGACTTAATTCAGTACAACTCTTCCGCTACCAATAGTCTTTTTTTTCCATCTCTAACCCCAAACTCTCTTTGGATTCAGAAACCTCACTCAACCTTAATCAGGCTTCGAAGCTTGTACCGTATTTCAGGGGATTTGGAAATCGTTCCTGCGTGTGGAGATTTGGCTACAACTACACCCCCTCAGGGGTATATAAGTTTGCACCGGGGCATGTTCGAGTCAGGGCTCCGATTTCCAGTGTCTGTTGACGTCTAGCGTTTCTTTCTCACTATTCGTATGCCCCCCGCTCAAATGGTTCTAAGCGGGTTCAAGGTTCTGATTGTGATTCTCCTGAAGGCACATGATGCCAGCCTTCGTTTGACTCCGGTGGTAATCCATCATATGACCACCACTAGGTTGGATGCTAGGGGCATTTGCATATTAAATTTCCCCGCTTGTTTGTGTTTAGTAGCTAATGACACTGAGCCTTGGGAGAGGTATTGGTTCCTGACTTTGGTGAACTCTTTGACCTTTCTAAGTTTCTTAGTTGCTGGCTTATTTTTTCGATCCCAGATGCGATGCTAGTTTGATGTCATTTTCTTTTTTCATGGAAGTTCGTATTTCCGACTCTCACTGAGGAGGAGAAACGGGTAGAGAGGGAGTTCATTAACCCCCATTGACGTCCGTCGAGGAGGTCATAATGTCAGGCAATGTTGTGCGTAACGGATTGCTACGGTGTTCTCATGGCGTTCTTGCTACACCGGGTGAATGGGTTATCAATCATCGTTCGAGGAAGAGAAGTCTGGCTATGCCTAGCCCGACCAGGGTAGTAGAATTGGAGACGAGTATGCCTCCTGTTGTTGTTTTGAGAATGAGGCATTCCAATGATCGTGCGATATCTATCCTTGGGCTGTCGCATTCTACTCAGGCAACAACTTCAGAGGGTCGTCGTCTTGTGCTAGATGTTGTTATTTCCCTTGTTGACTTAGAGGGAGAGAACATTGGTCCTCGCATTGATGCTTCATGTCATCATGAGTTCGAGGCAGATGTTCGTGCCCTGGAATCGCATAGTCCCGTTACGCTACATCCCGAAGCTCGTAGGCAAGTCTTTGCCTTTGATAAGGCCTTCGCGGACCTGCGGATGTAGTATTCAGACACTCTCTACCGAGTGGATTCCTTGACTGGTCAGCTGCAGAATGTCGGTATTGCTGCGAACTTGTGGGCTGTGAAGGTCGCAGTTTCCACCTCTGAAGCAAAGATTACTAGCATAAGATCTCAACTGAGGCTGGCCAAATCGGATTTGGCGTAAACCCGTACTGAACTAGGACGGAGTCGGGCTGAGTTGGAGCGCTTAGATGCGGCTGTGGACAAGTGTTCATCCAATCTACAGGCCAAAGATGTTGAAAGGAGGCGGGCGGAGATAGAATGGGTCGTTGAACGACGACAGCTGGAGTCTGAACTCGACAAGGGGCTTCGCCACGTTCGTGAGGCGGAATGCTTACTGTCGGAGGAGCGTTCACACTATGCTTCCTTGGTGGGCGCGGTGGATTTCGATCTGTCGAGACGGAGGCTGTTGATTTCGTCAAAGGTTATTAAGGGCAGATTAGAGCTTTTGGAGCTTATTAGAGAATAGCAGGCCGGTGTCGACCTTTACTTTGCCCGTTATAATAGGGTTGTTTTCGTACCCATCTCTCGAGGGGAAGGTTTTTGGCTCCGCAGGACAAGCTGCTGAGGAGGCCGATTCTTCTTAAAATAGTTGTAACATCCTTCCAGGGATAGAAAAACACTTTTTTTAATGAAAGTATTGTTTTGTCCTGTACTGTTGAGTTTTCTTTAGATATTTTGTAGATTGTGAAATTTGTACTACCGGGAAGAATGCCTATTTTCGTCAGTATCAAAACTTACTATTTTTGGCTGCTATTGTTTATTTGTGAGCCATTCTGGTCCTCATATTGATCGCTTGGCAGGTCATCATTGTCGTGCGTAAGAATGTCGAAGAGACATTGGCTTCGTCGATTGTCACCATTCGAACACGGCGGACTAGGTGTTGAGCACCTGAAGTTGTCATCAACAATTGTGGACGAATTTAGCTTACCTAGTAAGTTCGGAATCATTATTTGTTGGAGAGCAATGATCCCTTGATGAGTCGCCGTCATCAAGCGGGCGCACTGACTAGACTCCCACTTTCCAGGCCGTTACCATCCGACACCGCGAACTAGGCATTGGGCACTGGAAGCCGTTGTTATCAGTCGTGAACTGACTAAGCTTACCTGGTAAGTTTGGCGATCATTGTCTGTCGAAGGGCAATGATACCTTGGAAAGTCGTTGTCGTTGTCGTCGTCATCAGGCGTGTGAGCGCTGATTAGACTCTCACTTCCTCGACCATCATTGCCAGCGCGCAGCGGACTAGGCTTTGGGCACCAGAAGCCATCGTTATCAGTCGCGAACTAACAAGGCTTACCTGGTAAGTTCGTCGATCATTTTTTGTTTGAGAAAAATGATCCCTTGGCGAGTCGTCGTCATCAGACGTGTGAGCAATGACTAGACTCCCACTTCCTCGACCGTTCTTGCCCGTGCACAGCGGACTAAGCTTTGGGCACCAGAAGTCGTCATCATCAGTCGCGAACTGACTAGGCTTACTTGGTAAGTTTGGCGATCATTGTCTGTTGGAAAATAATGATCCATTGGCGAGTCGTCGTCATCGGGCATGTGAGTGCTGACTAGACTCCAACTTCCTCAGCCATCGTTGCTCGCTCACAGCGGACAAGGCTATGGGCACCAGAAGTCGTTGTTATCAGTCGCAAACTGACTAGGCTTACTTGGTAAGTTCGGCGATCATTGTCTGTTGGAGAGCAATGATCCCTTGGCGAGTCTTTGTCATTAGGCGTGTGAGCGTTTACTAGACTCCCACTTCCTCGGCCGTCATTGCCCGTGCGCAGTAGACTAGGCTTTGGGCACCAGAAGTCGTCGTCATCAGTCGCGAACTGACTAGGCTTACCTGGTAAGTTCGGCGATCATTGTCTATTAGAAGGCAATGATCCCTTGGCGAGTCGTCGTCATCAGACGTGTGAGTGCTGACTAGACTCTCACTTCCTTGACCGTCATTGCCAACGCGCAGCGGACTAGGCTTTGGGCACCAGAAGTCGTCGTCATCAGTCGCGAACTGACTAGGCTTAACTGGTAAGTTCGGCGATCATTGTCTGTTCGAGAGCAATGATCCCTTGGCGAGTCTTCGTCATTAGGCGTGTGAGCGTTGACTAGACTCCCACTTCCTCGGCCGTCATTGCCCGTGCGCAGTAGACTAGGCTTTGGGCACCAGAAGTTGTCGTCATCTGTCGCGAACTGACTAGGCTTACCTGGTAAGTTCGGCGATCATTGTCTATTGGAAGGCAATGATCCCTTGGAGAGTCGTCATCATCAGACGTGTGAGTGCTGACTAGACTCTCACTTCCTCGACCGTCATTGCCAACGCGCAGCGGACTAGGCTTTGGGCACCATAAGTCGTCGTCACCAGTCCCGAATTGACTAGGCTTACCTGGGAAGTTATGCGATCATTGTTTGTTGGAGAGCAATGATCCCTTGGAGAGTCATTGTCATCAGGCATGTGAGCGCTGGCTAGACTGCCACTTCCTCGGCCATCGTTGCCCGCGCACAGCGAACTAGGCTTTCGACACTAGAAGCCATCGTCATCAGTCGCGAACTGACTAGGCTTACCTGGTAAGTTTGGCGATCATTGTTTGTTTGAAAACAATGATCCCTTGGCGAGTCGTCATCATCAAGTGTGTGAGCGCTGACTAGACTCCCACTTCTTCGGCCTCCGTTGCCCTCGCGCAACATACTATGCTTTGGGCACCAGAAGCCATCATCATCAGTCGTGAACTGAGTAGGCTTACCTGGTAAGTTCGACGATCATTGTTTATTGGAGAGCAATGATCCCTTGGCGAGTCCTCGTCATCAGGCGTGTGAGCACTGACTAGACTCCCACATCCTCGGCCGTCGTTGCCCACGCGCAGCGGACTAGGCTTTGGGCACCAGAAGTCATCATCATCAATCGCGAACTGACTAGGCTTACCTGGTAAGTTCGACGATCACTTTATGTTGGAGAGCAATGATCCCTTGGCGAGTCGTCGTCATCAGGCATGTGAGCGCTGACTAGACTCTCACTTCCTCGGTCGTCATTGCCCACGAGCAGCGGACTAGGCTTTGGGCACCAGAAGCCGTCGTCATTAATCACGAACTGACTAAGCTTACCTGGTAAGTTCGATGATCATTGTCTGTTGGAGAGCAATGATCCCTTGGCGAGTTGTCGTCATCAGTCTTGTGAGCGCTGGCTAGACTCCCACTTCCGCGGCCGTCGTTGCCCACGTGCAGCGAACTAGGCGTTGGGCTGATATTCAAGTCTGGCCATAGCCGGGATAGTCGAGGGTCGTAACGGACAGCAGTGGAAGTTTTAGTAAAAGCAAATATTTTATTGATAATAGTTTTGTAGATGTTTTACATTCCATGGTCGTTTAAGCCTGTCGTCGTCTATGTCTTCCAACCAGTACGTCCCCGGCCTGTTGACCTTGGTTACTCTATATGGTATTTCTCAATTTGGGTTTAGCTTTCCCGCACTAGCTTCTTTGGTGTTTTGCGTGTCTTCCTGAGTAGCCAATCTCCCACCTTGAATTTGCGTGGCTTGACCTTCTTGTTGTAGTATTGCGCCATTCGTTGCTGGTAGACGGCTATCTTGGCGAAGGCTAGTTCCCATTTTTTATCGAGGAGGTCTAGCCCAACACGAAAGGCTTCGTCGTTACCGTCTGGTTTAAACTCTTCCATTCGAAAAGTTGGCACCTCAAGTTTTACCGAAACCATAGCTTCTGACTTGTATGCCAGGGCGAAAGGTGTCTCTCCAGTAAGGATTCTTTTAGTTGTTCGATATGCCCAGAGTATTCCTGGAAGCTCTGGAGGCCATTTTCCTTTGGCCGCATCAAGCTTACTTTTGATCGCCTGCAAGATTGTTCGGTTGGTAACCTCTGTTTGGTCGTTTGCTTGGGGTGCCCTGGCGAGGAGAAGTGGTGATTAATATTCAAACTTTTGCACAATTTTTTAACCTTGATACCTTTGAACTGAGTTCCATTGCCGCTGACCAATACTCTAGGGATGCCAAATCTACAGACGATGGTGGCCCATTTGAATTTTTCTATCTGGACCTGCCCTATTTAGGATAGGGACTCGGCTTCGACCCACTAGATGAAGTAGTCGACAGCCACAAGAAGGGACTTTTTACCAACTGATGCTAGGAGCGGTCCGACGATGTCTGTTCCCCATTGTGCGAATGGCTACGAACTAGTCATCAGCGTCAGCGGCTGGGCAAACATATGTGTGTATGACGCGAACCTCTGACACTTGTCGCACTAGCGAATAATATCTTTGGCATATCACTGCACGGTCGGCCAATTCTATCCTAGAGTTAAAGCTTTGTAAACGAGAGTTCTCCCGCCCGGATGTTTTTGCATATACCGTTGTGGATCCTTCCATGGATCTGATTTGCCTCTGAAGGTGACAGACATCGGAGCAGGGGCCCTGTCACAAATATCTTGTATAAGTTGTCGTTTGGGAGAGTGTACCTCACTACTCTATTTTTAAGTCTTCTTGCTTCGATCTTCTCTGTCGTAGAGCTCCGATTGCGATGTATTTGAGTATCGAAGTCATCCAATTTGGTTGCGCGTCTGCAGCGCAAACATTTCTAGGCTCTTTTTTGTCGAGACTTGATTGTTGTTGATATTCAATGAGGCCGCTTGCGACCTCGTCGGGAGGCTGAGGCCTCTCTGGCTAGCACGTCAGTTCTTTTTGTTGTCATCTCGCGGGCACTATATGAGCTCGCACCTCTTGAACCCGCCTAAAACACCAAGTATCTTATCGCGGTAGGCTATCATGCGGGGGTCCTTGCTGTTGAAATCCATTTGACCAAGTTGACTACCAGCCTTGAGTCGCTGTATGCCATTAGGTGATCTATCATGATCCCCAAGACTAGCTTTAGGCTGGACAGGAGGGCCTCATATTCGGCCTCGTTGCTTGAAGTGGGAAAGTCGAACTCGACTGTTTTTTCCAAGGTGAAGCCGCTATGGGAGTGGAGTGTGATCTCTGCTTCACTTTTTTTTTTCGTCGATGATCCGTCGCAACGCAAGATCCACGCCTGAACGCTTGAGTCCGAGGACTGGTAATCTGTCATCTGCCCTTTTCTACCAATGATCTCGACAATGAAGTTTGCCAGTGCCTGGCGATTCTTGGAGCATAGCTTATGTCAAACTGTCCGAGTACCACTGACCATTTCACATCCTGCCGGATAGCTCGGATTTATGCAGTACCGAGCGAAGCAAATGCTTGATCAGAACCGTTATAGAGTGGGCCTGAAAATAGGGCCTCGGTTTCCTAGAGGATACAACCAAAGCTAACTTTTCCAGGTCCGGGTAGTGTGCCTCTGCTTCCACGAAGGTTTTGCTGGTGTAATACATTGATTTTTGGGTCCCTCGGTCTTCTCGTATGAGGGTTGAGCTGACAGTGTGCTTAGAAAAAGACAAGTACAAGAAGAGTGTTTCCCCGTCGCAAGTTTTGAGAGTAGCTATGGACACCCCCATGTATGCTTTTAGGCTCTGAAAGGCTTGTTTGCTCTCTTCGTTCCAAGCGAATCTTTTGTTTCCTCTTAGTATTTTAAAGAAAGTAAAGCATTTGTCGGACGACTTAGATATAAATCTATTGAGTGCTGCTACCATCCTTGTCAGAACGTCTCTGATGTTGGCGAAAAGCTTTCATGTCGAGAAGGGCCTGAATCTGTTTTGGGTCAGCCTTGATTCCCTTCTTGTTCACTATATATATAGCCTAAGAATTTTTCAAACTCAATTCCGAACTTACATTTCTGTGGGTTGAACTTCATCTGGTATTTCCTGAGTTGGTTGAATGCTTCAGTGAGGTCTCCTATGTGGTCGGGGTTGCGGAGGCTCTTGACCTGCATACCGTCGATGTAGACCTCCATGTTCTTACCAATCTGTTATTTAAATATTCGGTTTACCAATCGTTGGTAGGTAGCACATGCGTTCTTTAATCCAAACGGCATCACCCTATAGCAATATATTCCTTTTTCAGTTACAAATGATGTCTTTTTTTTATCCGGGGGGTACATCAATATTTGATTGTAGCCTGAATATGCGTCTATAAAGTTGAATAAGTTGTGCCCGGATGTGGCGTCCACGATCTAATTAATGCGGGGGAGTGGGAGGTTGTCCTTCGGGCATGCTTTGTTCAAGTTTGTGTAGTCCACACACACTCTCCATTTCCCGTTTTTCTTTTTTACAAGAACGGTGTTCGCCAACCAGTTTGGGTATCGTGCTTCCTTAATCATGTCTGCATTGAGTAAACGTTGCACCTCCTCGTTTATGATCGCATTTCTCTCGGGCTCCATGGGCTTCTTCTTTTATCATATGGTTTTCCTCGTGGGGTATACCTCTAGGCGATGGGTGATTATTGACGGGTCGATTCCCACCATGTCTCGCATGGTCTAGGCAAAGATTTCCTTGTTTCGTTGTAGCAACTTCGTGAGTTGTTCCGCCAAGTCTTTGCTCAAGCGGCAACCTATCTGAATAGTCATGTTGTTGAGGTAGATCGTGATGGTTTCTTCCTCCGGTTGGCCGACATTGGGCCTGCCTCGAGAGCTTACTGGAGCCTTGTCGTCTGGGACAAGTTGTTCTTCCCATACTTCTCGGGTGTGATAGAAAATCATCTTGGTCGCGAGGCCAGCCGCCAACTGAGAATCAATGGGTGGTAGTGCCGTCATGTACTGGCATTCCCTCTGGCTACTGCCTGGTTAACGTACTGACCACTTGGTTTGTTGGACACTTGATGCACTAGTGTAGAGTGGAGACTGTCGCTCCCATTTGGTATATCCAAGGTCTCCCCAGGACTGCATTATATGCCAAAGGCGCATCGATTACTATGAATTCTTGAAACAAGATTTTTTTAGTTGGCTTTTCTCCCGCTATTACCATCAGTTGTATCTTTTCCATGGGGAAGCACTTTTCGCCGCTGAAATTGATCATCGGACGGTTATCGGGGGTCAATGCTTTCTCATTTAGTTGCATACTATGGAACGTGCGAAGAAACATGACGTTCAATGAACTCCCAGTGTCCATCAAGGATCCCCTTACTTTCTAGCTTGCCAGGGAGATCGTTACTACCAGAGCGTCATTGTGCTGGATTTGTATGCCTTGGAGGTCTTATTCCGTAAATGCTAGTGGTACGGAGTGTTCATGCTTCTGAGCACGCAGTGTTAGCTGCTCGCCGTGTATTACTTGGGCCATCGCCAAACTGATGCAGTCATTTTTCGTTCTGCTTTGACCTTGACCTGCAAACCTGTTGACCTGCATAAGGAACGAACGTGAACCACAAACCACCGTTGTGGTGGCCAATGACACTCCGATGCTAAAGCCTGATAGGGATCTGGGGAAGTGTAATGTTGTAAATAGAAAATTTGTAGCATATCTTAATTTACCAACCTCATGTCTTATTTATAGTGCAGGAGTCCTGGTTCAACCAGGCCATCGATGACATAGTTTTAGGGAAGAATATCTGCATAGAGATCATTATCTAATTAGGAGTCGTGCTGTAGAGGGAAATTTCCCTGTTAGCCATGTGTTCCTAGATATGCAGGAGATGGATCCCATTCCGAGAGTGATCTATAGGTAGAAATTTCCTTATGTGACATATACCTAGAATTTGCTTTCTAGTTGGAAGCAAAGAACTACTGTAGTTGTCTATCCGAAGCTGATCCTTGAGATACTTACCTTTAGCAGGGCTTATGAGAAATGAGGATACCTGTGAGACACATGGGCCTAGCAGACTGTAAGAATTTGGATTCGTTTGGCAAACTGCATTTTACGTGCTTAGAACAGCTTGAGCCAAATTAGTGTTGGACTGATGCTAGGACCTACCTTTCCTCGAGATCATCACACGTGTATGATGTAGAGTTAGACCGCTTTGGGGTATCATCTGTTTTGAAATTTTGTAGCTATGTAATAATTATGTGGATGATAGATAACATATCATGTGTGCCTAATATCATGTAAGTGAATGATGATGATGATGATGACGATGAGAGCCATAGCAAAAAGTAAAGAATGTGAAATGAGTTGTAGAAAATTGAAAAATACATTAACCACGGCACAAGGTGAAAAAGAAAAGATGATGATGAGGTTGACAGAAAAAACCGAAAATTCTGGGGAATATATTGAAGACACAATATTGAATTTTGCTTAAATTCTCCTCTTCTTGGTTTGGGTGTGGGGGAATGAAAAAGAAAAGAGAAAAAAAAAAATGAAAAGATGGAGGGTTTGAGGGGCGTGCTTTGGGCATCATCATCATCACTCAAAAATATAAACTTTGGCGTGCTTTGCCAGGCTCTCTCATACACTCATCACACTTTTCTCTTCTCTCCCACCATCAACACTCATCCTTCCTACAACCTCCGCATCAATAAAAAAAAAAAAAAAAGAGAGAGAAAAACCTCCACATCAATCCAACCATTGAACATCATGTCTAATTATTCACACGTGTCAAAAAAACATCATGGCCCCACTCAATGACCCACTATGTTTACTGGTTGGGTCAGGGTGCATGGTGCCCTTTAAGGCAGTGATGTCAGTGTTTGATCAGCATGATGTCTTCAGGGATGGGTGTGTTTCAACTTTCATGCACGCCTAGAGTTGTTGGTCCATTTTGTGATGAAGATGATAGATAGATATCTTGCTTGCTAGGGTTTATGAGATTGTGGTGATGATGATGGAGTCAGCCAGCTTTCTTTCTTTGCCGGAAAGAAAGAATGGAAGGTTATGATGAATGGGTCTTGATTTGTATTGATTCTGTTGTGTTCCCAATTCATGAGCTCCAAGTGTAGTGTAGTGTAGTGTAGTGTAGTCTAGTCTAGTGTCATAATTGTATGAGCTTGTTGTAGTTATAATTGGGTTACATTTACATCAATAGTTTTGGCTCAACTGGTCCCCAAGAAATTCTGGTCCTAACCACTAGTAGCTAGGCATGCACTAGTTAGTAGTTGGGAATTGGGACTCAACTATCCATCAATCAGGATTCATTGGTGGTGCTCGAAAAAATTTAGGGTGTTTGGACCTGTGCGCCTGGTCACCAGGCATCGTTCATCTGCTTCGAGATGTGAATTATTTAATATTTCGCGACAGATAGACGGTGCCTAGTGATGCTCTCTACCTAGTGCTTTATCCTCAATGCCAACTCTCGATATCTTGGATTTTATGTAATTAGGTATTGGAACACTTGAAACTAGGTCAAAAAACTTTTACTTGAAAGCTTAGATATTATCCAAGGGCTTCATATTTGGATTTGAATTGTGGATGAATGTTTTGATATTTCAAAAATAATCCATACCTATATTCTTAATTCTTATACTGAACTTAAAAGTGTTGACTCAAACCGCGAGAGATCTGGTGGGATAACAAATTCATCAACATTCACCATGTTTTGTCATATTAAGCATGTCAGAACGTGCACAGTTAGGTAGGATGTTACAATCGTAACAAACTACTAACTTTGATATACATGCCAATTTGTAAAACGGTCCCCTACTATTTTTACTTTTGATGTCACCAACTTAACAACCCTAGTAAAAGTTTGGGGTTTCAACTAGAAAGGCCTTTGCCGTGGATCTTTGCCACAACATTCATCTCATTACATCAAACACCTCCAATCCTTATATGTACCATCATCGCGTGGTCAGGCAGGGCACTTACACTATGTGCGACGGAGAACGAATGGAAGGTACTGCTAAGTTGTAACTTTCACTGCGTCAAAGTTGTTTGTATAGAAATCAAATATCTCCCAATACCACTTTCAAAAAGTCAAATATTGGCCATATTTTGAATGCGAAAATATCTTATTCCTATTGGTATTTATCCATTGCCAAGCACAAACACTAAAATGTCTAGATTAGTGGAAATAGAGTCATGGGTTTTTAATTATGTTATCCATATTGTCCACTAAATAAGATCATGAAATAGCATTTGCTCCATCAAAATCATATACATATATCCTCAAAAGCATGCACACATGACACATTGGAAATGGATATGTTGTAAAAGATAAATATTGTATTGCAGAGAGGTAGAGAGAGGACAAAAGAGGATTACAACTTACAAACCCACGCGACCAAATCAACTACAGAAATCCCCCACTGTCCACTCTCCACTCTCCACTCTCCACTTTAGAGATACAGAGATGTTTCCAAAATCCACATGCACTTGTTTTTATTCTCCTCTTCCACTTTTTCTCAACTCCACACCACAAATCATCACACCTTTTCGATTTCCATGCCACTCTCAAACTCACTCTCTTCTGTCTCTTTATATATATATAATGCTCACCCCATTTACTTCCAATATATAACCCATCACCATCTCTTCTGACTTTCACATATTTCTTCTTTCCTATCCTCCTTGTTCCATATATAGTCTCTAGTTCCCACTTAGCTCTCCCTCTCCATATAGCAATTTAAGTGAAGGTCCAAGTATGGGTGACTTACCAAGAATCAATGGAAATGGATCAGTGAATAATGGGAATGGATACTTAGCTGGTGAATGTAGGAGGAAGAGTTGTTGGTATGAAGAAGAGATTGAAGAGAACTTGAGATGGTGTTTTGCTCTCAAGAGGTATATTGCTTTTCAATGTTTCTTTTTCTTTGTTCATTGATATTAATTAATTTTAGGGAACTAATTCATATCTAGCTTAATGAAGGATTATATACAACATGCATAGGTAGAAATTCTCTTGTTTTTCACCCCAAACTAGTGATGGCTTAGTAGAGAAAGGAGATTAGTTTTTGTATGAAGATTCAAGATGAAAATCATATTTAAGAGGATTCAAGAAAAGAAAGCAAATGACACAAACCAAGTTTTCATCAGAGACAAAATCAAGCAAAAGTGGCCACTACTGCTAATGAGGTTTCTTTTTCTATCATTTACTGGATGCTACAATTATACACCTTGACCATTTTTTAACATTATCATGTGATATGCCTTGATCATGAAAAGCTAGACAGTGTAAGAGCAATAGAAAAAGGATTACTTTTTTTTTATGGCACCCAACTTAACAACATAATGATTCCTACCATTAGAAATTTTTATTAATTAGGCACAGTTTTTTAACTATTTTATTTTTTATTTGCAGCATCTTGCATACAGGGTCTACTCAGTATCAAGACATTACTTTGTTGGATACAAAGCCCTTTGGAAAGGTTTGTAACATCTCCTCTTAAACAATAATTAACTAACTCAAACACTACTAAAAAAAAAGACTTCACTTTTACTACTTTTTGTTTGTAAAAATTTCCATCTTTCACACTGCAGGCTCTGGTTATTGATGGAAAGCTTCAAAGTGCAGAGACTGATGAGTTTATCTACCATGAGTCCCTTGTGCATCCAGCGCTCCTTCATCACCCCAAGTATTTCCCTTTTCTTTTTTTATTTAGTTTTTTGGTCAATACCCTTATAAATTGAATGATTTTAAGACTTCCCCATTGACTAAAAATCAAGACCTGATTGATTGTACATTTGTTTTCAGTCCGAAGACCATTTTTATTATGGGAGGTGGTGAAGGTTCCACTGCAAGGGAGCTCCTAAGGCACAGGACTGTAAACAAGGTGGTGATGTGTGACATTGATGAGGTAAAATGGGTAGAATTTCTGGGTAAAATGTCTAGAACTCCACTTGCTATTTATCTGTGGCCCACCATATCATCCATTTTGACTTTGAGTAGTGATTGAGTGGGGCCACACTCCCTTTATAGTCCAAAAAAAACAGAAAATGGAGTATCCACTTTGTTTTGGTTTTCATGGAGCGACTTTGTTTTGATATTTGTGTATTTCAGGAAGTGGTGGATTTCTGCAAGTCATACCTGGATGTGAACAAGGAAGCCTTCAGTGATTCAAGGCTTCAACTCATCATCAATGACGCAAGGGCTGAGCTTCAGAACACAAAGGATTATTTTGATATCATCATAGGTGACCTTGCAGACCCTATTGAAGGAGGACCTTGTTACCAACTCTACACCAAATCCTTCTATGAATCCATTGTCAAGCCTAGACTCAGTGAAGATGGCATTTTTGTCACACAAGCTGGACCAGCTGGAGTGTTCAGTCATACTGAGGTGTTTTCTTGCATTTACAACACATTGAGACAGGTTTTCAAATGTTAGTAACACAAGCTTACATACTTTATAAGTTTATTAATACGACGATTGGAAACAACGATGAACTAAAGAAATGGTTGATGTGCAGATGTTGTGCCTTATTCAGCCCACATTCCTTCCTATGCTGATACATGGGGTTGGGTCATGGTAACTAATTCTAAACCATTTCTGCATCACTATCTATGCCATTATGTATAAAACTAAAATATCAATTTAGACTTCCCGTTTGTGCAAAATATATATAGGCATCGGATACTCCGTTCACAGCAGATGCGGCAGAGCTAGATATCAGAATCAAACAGAGGATCAAAGGGGAGAACAGATATCTTGATGGCAAAACGTTCTCGTCTGCTTCAATCCTATGCAAGGCAGTCAGAAAAACGTGAGTTTTCCAAACTTATGCTTTCATTTCAAACTTGTTTAGCTCATATTTTGATGAACTATTACATGATTAACTTGATTTTTTTTTTTTTTTTTTTCTAGACTGGCTAAGGAGACTCAAGTGTATACAGAAGGAACAGCAAGGTTCATATATGGACATGGAGCTGGCCATAAATCCCATAATGCTTAGTGATAAAAGAATGAAAGGGAGCCTCCTCTTTAAGACTGATTAAAACAAGCTGCCAATGAATGGAAGACAATCTTCCTCCTTTTCCTTTCTTTTCTTCTTTCCCTTCTGTCTCTTCTTTCTGTTATGTTTGAGAAAATTTTAAATGATATTAAAAATGGTGGTGGTGGTGGTGGTGGTGTTATATGATGAGTAATGAAAGTTCGTCTCCCTCTTTGTGTATGAGTTGATTGTCAAAACTTGCCATGCTTTCTATTGAAAAGAAATTCCCAGAACTCTCTCAGTATAAAGTAGCAAATAGTTCTAAGGACCAAGAACTAATTTGATCCTCTTCAGTTAATACCTAATAGAATTTGGCCATCATTTTAATTTTTAATTGGGTTTAATTCTCATTTTCTAACACAACCGGTGGGTCTATTACATTGACTGGTTAAAATTTTGTAATGGACCAAAATACCCTTTTATGATGCTAATCTAAATTTAATCCGTTAACAAACAAAATCTCATAAAAATTCTTACTTCTCCACGTCATCTACTCCGTTCCATATTCACAACGAAATGTGGGTGGAGATATGTAAAGTTGTTTCTCAAGTCTCCAAATAAACCAAGCCATTGTTTATTTATCTTTCTTTTATCCATCTCTCTTGTTGTTCTTCCCTCCAAATCCAGTTTGCAATCTCATCCACCACCACCACCACCCGAACAATGAACGAATAAACATCTGGTATTAGACCCAAGTAATTGAGGCTTTTGCTCAACACAATAGTGTTGGCTTTAGCAAGATATCTCTAGCCTTCAACATGGGAATACATGGGAAGAAAATAGGCCTATCAAATTCATATGCTTCTAGTTCACAAGGCAAAATGAAAACAATGTCACTACAAGAAATAGTCAATATAGCGGCGGTTATTTAGCGACGGTTAGAAAAACCACCTGCCGCCAAATACTTTATTCAACGACGGTTATTCAACCGCCGCGTGATAATATTATGTAACGACGGTTATTGTTAATTGGCGACGGTTGTAACTGTCAGGATACGATTTTTTATTCTTTGGTGCAAATAACATCCCAATTGGGTGCAAATAGCATCCCGGTTGGGATTTCTTTTTCCCTTTTGTCGATCTAAACTGAAGAAGAAAAAAGAAGGGTTTGAAACCTCTCAAAACCCTCATTCCATTTTCATCCAAAAAGTCAGATTTGTTCATTCAATTCTCCCCAAAAGTTAGGGTTTTTTTCCCTTCTATCGTTGGATCTAAAACGGTTAGAATCGAACATTATCACCGAGATTTGTCCAAGTTCTTGGAGTTTGAGAGTTCCAGATTTGTTTCTTTGTTTTCTAGGTTTGATTTTGGTGAAATTTATATTTGATTAGTTCCTGCATTTCATTTCTTCACGAAATCAATTGGGATGTTAAACAAGTTCGTTTTCATCAAAACCCATTGTTTAATTCTTCCAATTTTGAGGAATCTTGGGGTTGGTCGAAGTCTACACCTGTAATGTCATGTGGGTTTCAGAAATTGAGTCGGTCTGAGGCTGGTGAACTTCTCAATGGGTCATGGGTGGTCGTTGCTGGAGATTCGCAAGCCCAGCTTGTTGTTATGAGCTTATTGAGTTTACTTATGGATCCTGGGGCGATGGACTTGATTAAAGGGGATCTGTTTAAGCGGCATAGTGATTACCGGACTGTAATTGACGAGATTGGGGTGAAATTGGATTTCGTATGAGCGCCTTATATGGCGAATTTTACTGATTTGTTCAAGGAAATGAAGCGAAAGCAGAGGTATCCAGATGTCTTTGTAATGGGTTCTGGGTTATGGCATATGCTTCATGTGACGGATTCATCAGATTACAGTCTTTCGCTTGCTTTAGTAAGGCATTCATTGATGTCATTGATGCCAGTTTCTGCATAGTTTGATAATGGAGAGCCTGTAAAAGGTTTTGCATTTATGATGAGATCTCTTCACATGTTTTGGCTTGGGATGCCTACATTGATAAACTCGATTTTGAATACAGAGGAGGAGAGGGAGAAGATGAGTGGTCTGGTGCAAGATGCGTATGATAGAGCACTTGAAGAAAGTAAGCTTGTACGTCAATCTGGTGGACCGTTACTTTTGCTGGATATCAAGTCATTGAGCCGAAACTGTGGGGATAGGTGTACAATTGATGGGATGCATTATGATGAAGCTGTCGTTCAGATAATGCTTAATGCATTGCTTATAGAATCTCAGTAGCGGCTCTGACGATGAACATCAGTTTATTTCTTTTGCATTAACTGCTATGACGGATGACTAACCCCGGAGGATATAACAGAGCAGGCAATTGGTTCAAAGCTTTTTGTCCTCGCAACAGGTTGGATTTCTATTTTACTCTGCTACTGTTTCCTATTTATACAACTTTCTGCAGCCAAAAAGCACAACTATATCGGAATTGATAGTTGTTTTGGGATGTGTTTGGGTTTTGATGGGAGGTGGGTCTTTTCTGTTGTCATAATGTAACAGCTTATATCGTTTGTGTTCTATAGCCAGGGAGGAAATGGTAGGGATGCATTCAATTTTTTAGTTGAAAAAATTTTGAAGATATAGTAAATATGTTTCGCATTCTTTTTATAATTAAATATTGCTTTGAGTCATCCTTATTCGACTTCAGTTTTCTGGTTTCTCAATGATAAACCCTTACATTGTGGATTTTCTTTTAGTCTTTTGTCCTAATTCCTGAACATGTAGTCAATATTTTAATATGGTTGTTCTTTGATAGATTTTCAACATTCTTGGTTTTTGTTTTTGTATTGGACTTGGTTCAGTCTCTTGATTGTTCTCTACATGGGAATCTAATGATGTCTGATTATGTTGAGACATTTGTTGATGCAATCTATGGATTTTATGATACTACTTAGGTTCTACCATGAGAGAAAGCACGTGCTAGGTTCTCCTATGAACCTTAACTTTCATGTAGAAAGTCAACTACTAGTTGATTTCATTTGTTTCCTAGGCAAAGACAATGTTTCACTTGAAATTGCTATTACAGATAGGCCGTAAGATGAGTAAGGTATATGCTCACAGGAAGTTCTTTTTAATGTTTCATTTTATTCTCTTTTTTGGGGGTGGGGGTCAGCCTTGGTTGATCCCAATTCCCCTTGAAAGTGCCAAAGCTTCAAGACCATCAGTCTGTGAAGGTCTTTCTCTCCACTATGCAATTTCTTTTCTTTCCTTAATCTGAAAAGATATTTATTGGAGTCACATGTTTTCCACATTTTTCCTCTCTTTTTCCATTTGTAGTTTTGTAGTCTAGAATGTTCACTAGGTGTTCTGTTCTTTTCATACATTCCTTTTTTCTGCCAGGGAAACAATTGGTTCTCTCACAATCACTGCATCGCCAAACTCAGCAAACATTCTTCGTGTACCTAGTCTTCGACATTTAAGTGTTCTAAGTCAGAATCAGGATGTAGAGGCGAGTCAAGCATTGTTGTCTGAGCATGGGAGTGTACTTTCAAAACAAGATTCAAGACCAGTTTTCAGCAGACTAACATCATGGGCACTAGGAGAAGATAAACCTCCCTTGCACGAAGAAGTAATAGGGGAAGGATACATTACTTATGGGTGTAGTTTTACTCAGACTGTTTTCAATGGTAAGCTACACTAAATATAGTTCTTTAGTATTGTTAATCTGGTTCTTTATGTCATACAAATGAGAGTTTATGAAACTTCAGTTTAACCAGTCATAATACTCAATTTTTGGAGATTTACAATGAATATGCTTCTTACTATGCCCTTTCCATTTGTAATTTTATATCATGTTGGATTACTATCGTGTCTCTTCATACCATTCAATTGTTATTAACAGGGGTAAATGTATTAGCTGGAGTTGGGCTTCTCTCAACACCTTATACAGTGAAAGAGGCTTGTTGGGTTAGTTTGGCACTCTTAGGCCTTTTTGCAGTTGTTTGTTGTTACACCGGTGTCCTCCTGAAATACTGTTTTGAAAGCAAAGAAGTCATCGCGAGCTACCCTGATATTGGAGAAGCTGCATATGGAAGATTTGGACGTGTTTTAATATCTGTGAGTTGACATTTTAAACAAATTGGCTTTAAGAAATAGTGCACTTTGAGGGTTAATATATCTTTTTTACCTGATTTGTTTGCTCTGAAAGTTGCTGAACCATGACGATTGTAGGAAGCCTTTTGTTTTTTGACTGAATGGAGATTTTTTATTATGAACTTGTTATTTTTATGTTGTTTCATTTCAGTTTTTCTGTTATCATCTTTGTTGGCTCCCTTTTGCTTGGATTTCTAATTCATATTTGGGTGTATGGTGTCAAAAAAAAATTATATATTTTTATTATTATTTATGAGTGTATCAATTTATTTTCTAGCAATTCAGGAAAAAAAGAAAAGAAAAGAAAATAAAAAAGAATCATTTTCTTGGCATAAATTTGAGTGATTCAATTGACAATGGTAAAGATTGCTAGTACAGCTTTCATGCTTGATTAAGATTTGTGTTACATATTCAATCCATACGTCCTATAAAGTTCAAACTTAGCACACATCTAGTTTACAATAGGATTTTTGCCTAAAGACTAACTCAAAGCGTCACTGTTTTTTTACTTTTTGTTGATATGGCAGGGACATCAGCAAATGTAGATTTGCCATCCCGTCCTAGGATTTGCTATCCCGTCCTCAACTGTCAATTGATCCAATTTGGCAAAGTAAGTCATTTTAGTTTGTCCTTTTCATTTGAAATGTTTTCAACTATGCAATTTCTTTTTTTTCCATTGATCAGTGAAGGAGATGACAAGGAATGGTATTGATTAAGAAAATTTGATTCTGTCCATGCCTTGAGTTTCTTGGAATTGGTGTCTGTTTAGATCAGTTATTTATTTCTTGTTTTTTGCTTTAACAGTTTTTTGGCTGCCACTTGACATATAATTGTTTGTAAATTGTCAGACTTTAAGGGCATTTCATTCCAGGCCTTTCTGATGAGCAATCTTAAGACTAAACTCAGATAGCTTAATCTTGGTCAGTAGCTTACTGAAGAGCTCAAGGTCGGTGAGGCCCTGTAGACAACGCCCCTGAGACAACCATTGTACAACTTTGGTTTTGGTTGTTAGATGTAAGCATTGACAATTTGTAACAATTTTAATTTGTATTTTTCTTCTGGACCATGTATAATATTGATTTTGAAATGAAATTAAAGTTCCCCTTAATTTATGATGATGGTATCATATGAGTACCACTACAAGAAATTGACAATTTAGAGGCGGTTATCTAGCGACGGTTTGAAAAATCTGCTGCTAAATACCATATTCAACGACGGTTATTCAACCGTCGTAGAATAATATTATTTAATGACGATTATAATTAATTGCGACGGTTTTAACCGTCGTTATAAATAAAACATCAATTTTTAAAGCCAAATGTGAAATCTCGCAGTTAGATGCAGCATCTCAGTTGGGGTTTATTCTTCCCTTTGGTCGATCTAACATAAGAAAGAAAAAAATAGAATATACAGAACAGAAGAAGAGAAAGAGAAGAACTGAAGAGAAGAAGATTAGTCAATCGACGCACAGAGCCAGAGACTTAGAGAGAGACGATCGACGGAGATCGATGCAAAGAGAGATCGAGGGAGATAGACGAGTGTATGATCGATCGATCTGCTGCTGCTGCCAGTGAAATCAAAATCAAAGGTATGTTCTTCGCAAACCCTTCGATTTCTTCTTCTTCCCCATCCCCCATCTGAATCATGGTGCTTGAACCTGATAATATCGATATCAACAACGAGAAGAAACCTCGCCCTTTTGATGAAGATGATATAGCTCTCCTCAAAACCTATGTATCTACTACTCTGCTCTCTCCCCATTTTTTTGTTTTAGAGTTTATTCTTCGTCATCCATCTCTAGGGTTTCTGATTCACTTAAATTTGGTTTGTTTTTCAGGGTCTGGGACCTTACTCTAACATCAAACGATCCTCATTCGATCGAAACTGCCAAAATGTACTCACCCACTATCATCAAACAAGGAAATTAGGGATCCAGCTTGAAAACCGCATTCTATTTCCTTCCATTTTCAAGGCTTGCACCAACCTTCAAACCTTCAAGGAAGGAACTTCTCTTCGCACTTCTATGACAAAGCAAGGTTTGGATTCTTTCACTTCTGTAAATAATTTTGTTATCGATTTTTATATGAAATGTGGGACCTTGATTTGTGCTATGAATGTTTTTAATTCAATGGGTGTCAAAGGACTCCTGAAGTTATAAAATTGCCCATGTAGGTTTTGTCATCTATGGGTTCGTTATTCGAAGTGGGTTTATCAATCTGGTTTCATTCCAGAACTCACTGCTTAGCTTGTATGCTGAATTTGAAGACTTGGTGTCTATAAAAAAAATTTGTTTGATGAAATGCCTGAGAGAGATGTGATATCATGGAGTGCTGTAATTAGGGCATATGTGAAGAGTGAGGAAGGTCAGGTTGCATTTCAGTTGTTCTGGGTGATGTTTTATGTGAGCTGGGTTTAACCCGATGACCTTACTGTGGTTATCATTCTTATAGCGTGTGCAAACTTGAAAGAAATTTATTCGGGAAGGTTAGTTCATGGCTATTTTATTCGTAGAGGTTTTGGATTTAGTTTTTTTATGAGTAATACTTTTTTAGTACGATATTGGGTTTGTGTGGATTTGGAATGGGGGTATCAATTGGTATTGTGATTAGGTATTATCTCTTCATCTACTTTCAGCCTACTGATGTTAAGGTTATTAGTTTTTCTGCCTCATTGTTTTAATTTCTCCAAATTTTGATTTTTATGTTGTTTCTGAATCAAATTCATTTGGTTTGGTTTGGTTTGGTTTGGTTTGGTTGGAGGGATCAATAAAGTAATTGTTTTAGATCATTTGGAACTGCATGCATATTTTTAGTTATGACGACCCTTGAATTAGCTAAATGCTTTGAATTGAATTCAGAAAGTTCTGTTGCTATTTTGAGATTACAGGTATAGTTGTTTTATGTGCCATTGATTTGTTTGAATATAAGTTGTAAGATGGCCATTGATTTCTTCTTGTACCATTTCTATGCATGTTGATTGAATATTTGACTTTTAGCTTTAGGTAGTGTGAGGCTTATTCTGATATTTTAGGGTGAAAGGTCTTAAAATTTCAGTGTGAGAATTCCCTGTTTATCTCCCCATTCTTTCTGAAAAGAAGCACGCAACAGGAGACGTGTGAAAATAATGCTTGTAAATGTGTTTGATAGGGTTCCAGAGCAATTACCTTTGTATAATATCTTGAACGAGTTCCAGAAAGGTCACAGTCACATGGCTGTTATCATTAGGCACAACGACAATCCGGAAGATCAGCCACCAAACAAAATTTTAGATAATGGTGAGCACTGAACTCTAATTGACATCATTGTGTTGGAATTTCTCCATGGTTCCTCCATTTCTGACCTTTCAGAGGTTTTCATCTCGCCTGAACATTTTTGTTTGACGTGGTGTTGTTTTGTGTTGTATCACAACCTAGGTACCCCAAAAGAAGTGAAGCTAGACATTGATGGTGAAAAACTTCTCCAAGAGAAAAACAAAAAGAAGATGAGGGCAATGCAGAAGTGGAAGAGCTTTCCTAATAGCAATAATCAACATCGGGGCCTCTCAATGACGAGAAGCAAGAAATGGGCGAGAGATATTGATGTCGATGTTCTGCAACTTGATGAGAACCCTCTGCCTAAGTTCACCGAAGAAGACGCAGCTGTTGGCATCATAACAATGGAAGATATCATTGAAGAGCTATTACAGGTATGTATGTATACATATACAACTATTATAAGATTGTTTTGATGTTTCTTTATAAACATATACAACTTAAGTGGAATCATGTCATTGCTTCTTGTTAAATTTGCTGTCATTTGTGAATGTTTTTGCAGGAGGAGATATTTGATGAGACGGATCATCACGATGAGAATTCGTAACACATGTTGTTCTTGTAGTATGTACAAAGTGCTAATTGTGACCGTTTTAAGATTAGCATTCGTTTATGTTGTTTTATATATATAGAACTAAATGGAAGAACTGATCCTGAGAGTTGTAAGACTTGTGTTCCTCTGGTTACTCATGAGGATTTGGAACCTTATATTCAAATAATTACTTATGGAGATTATTCCCCTATTCTTACAGGGAAACCCATATCAGCTATCTCACTCAGGTATGGTTTTCGACCTCCTCTCTATCTCGAGTTGCTATTTGGTTAATCTGGTTCTCTCTATCCCTATTCCAAAAATTTCTGAAATTTGAGATTTCTTGCAGCTCTGGCACCATGCAAGGAAAGCCTAAGTTTGTTCCGTTCAACGATGAGTTGGTTAAATCCACAATGCAGATAGACAAAACCTCATTTGCTTTTAGAAACAGGTAAAGCGAATATTGTTTAAAAAAATTTGTACTTCATTCATGTTTAAAATATTATTTTGTTCTAGTATAGCTAATCGTCTTTCTAAAGATGTGTTTTGTAATTCAAAAGCATATGGGCTATATCTCAGTCCAGAACCAGATCTCCAGATCAATGGTACCATTAGCTTTTTGGAATGTTTTTTCTGGACAGCTTTTTGGTACCATTAGCTTTTTGGAGTGTTTTTTCTGGACAGCTGGTGATTTTGTTCTTGACAGTATACTCCACATCCATTAGATCATTTGGAACTGCATGCATATTTTTAGTTATTGACTAAGTTGCAATCAATTTCAGTTCTCTTTTCTCACCCTAACATTCTACTTGAATAGCTTTTGTTGTTTCCTCAATATACAAAAGCTATAAAGATGGAACTACACTAAATGCAGCAAAATCCTTCAAGAAGAACATCTCTGTCAAGAAGTTGGTCTCTGTTTCACACAGGTACCTTAAGTTCAACCAAAAGGTTTCAGCAGCAAGTAAAGATATTGAACTACCTGTGAGAGCTGAAGATGAAGATGAAGATGCAGTCGTAGATGAGGAAAGACCAAGAGAATCAACTCGAAGATTGAACCGACTCCTGACAATGTAATCTCCATTCATATCTCAGAAGATAGGTAAGAATAAACTTCACCTCCATCCATTTTATTATGTCAAGTTGTTCTTGTGCATCATGACCAATATAATGCCTCGTAAACATATCATTCTAGCATTATTAATGAATTTTGCATTCTAATATAGGTTTCATCGCATTATACTTTGATTATTGTAAATTTTTTTCGTGTTAATTGGCAAGTATTTATTGATTATAAACAAGTGATGGTAATTATTTTTCATTTTCTGTGCTTGTTATTTATTCATTCTCTCCTCAACCTTTCTTTTTGTCTTCTCCATTGCAGGTGTCTACTGCAGTTGTTGAGCCTTACAACAGTGTGCTATCTTAATTGGCAAGTACCTTAAACCACGTCAGCGTAAAGAATCCCATGCCGTAACATTCTTCATTGGTGATTATCTTTGCCCCAAATCTGACTCAATTGAGTTTTCATTTGCTGTTTTAGCTACTACATTTCTTTACATTTGATTGGTTCAAAAAGGACAAAAGAGTCCAATAGGGAAAACCATATTAGTGGGATTATAAAGCCAGAAAGCCAATGTAACCCATTAAAATGCTAGGTCCAGCCTTGTCTCCCAACATGAATTTTGATTAACTTTTGAACCTTGAAGCTTACTAGACAAAGCAAATTAGCAGGAAAGGTGTCCAGGTTGTAGAACCTAGACACTATTTAGCTGTTCCTCTCTTCTGGTACTAATTTCACTCACAAAGTTATATCTCATAGTCTGAAATGTCTAAGTTGTACGGTTGATTTATCTGCAGGGCTCTTCACGGGATGTTTCATCGCCCTCTTTCTGTTCTAAGTTGTTTAAATTGTTTAGCAGTATTCATGTTATCAACTTGTGTGCTTCAATGCCTTTTAATTGATTGTGCATGCAAATTCATTTCTAAGCATGGTTGAGTTTCAGATAGTAGTTCTATTCTCATGAATGGAGACGTCATAATGTTGGTACATGTAGGGTGTTGGAGCTGTTGTAGGTGCATTATCTCGCAATCTTGCAGAACTCGATGACAATAGAGAAAGTTATTTGTCAATTTATGACCATCCTGCTCTTCCGATGCAGGTATTTCTTTGTTGTACACTTCATTGAATCCTTTCTAGTGTTGTTTTTTTTTTCCATGTTAACATTCACCCAACATGTCATGATTGTTTTTGGTCACCCATGTGTTCAAAATCTTGTAAACTGTCATTTGCAGGATCCTGTTATTGAGTCAGTCAAAGCAGTTGTAGACAGACCAACTCATTCAACAAACTTCCTCCACTTTCTAGGGCAACATGTACTAATTATACAAGAAGAAGAGCCACCAAGTGCAGTGGATGATCATGTTGATGACCAAAAATATGATTCTATGTCTCTTTTCTTGAACTTAGCCAATACATTCTTCGGTTTTGGTTGTTAGATGTAAGCATTGACAATTTGTAACAATTTTAATTTGTAATTTTCTTCTGGACCATGTATAATATTGATTTTGAAATGAAATTAAAGTTCCTCTTAATGTATGATGATGGTATCATATGAGTTTAGTTTAGTGTCGTTTATATTTGATTTTTGATTTGAGTCTAAAAGTTGTAGTGCATATGTTAGATAGATTATCTGCATCCAATGAAAAGAAAACACTACAGGTTGAAAAATGTGATTTTTATATGGTAAAAAAATTTGAATTATCAAAGGGAATTTAGCGGCGGTTGCAAATCGTCGCTAAAAGGCAAAAAGTTGGATTGTTCATCGAATTTTGTCGACGGTTTATAACCGTCGCTAAATACAATTTAGCGACGGTTATAAACGTCGCTACATTAAACCGTCGCTATATAGTATTTAGCGACGGTTATGCCAGCGGTTGCTTAAAACCGTCGTTGAATGACCTAGTGACGCCTTTATTAGCAGCGGTTTTGTAACCGTCGTTGTTTTATTTGGCGACAGTCATAACCGTCGCTGTATACCTTTGGTGACCGTCGCTGTATACCTTTGTAGTTTAGTTTAGTATCGTTGTTTATATTTGAGTCTAAAAGTTGTAGTGCATATGTTGGATAGATTATCTGCACCCAATGAAAAGAAAACACTACAGGTTGAAAAATGTGATTTTTATATGGTAAAAAAATTTTGAATTATCAAAGGGAATTTAGCGGCGGTTGCAAATCGTCGCTAAAAGGCAAAAAGTTGGATTGTTCATCGAATTTTGTCGACGATTTATAACCGTCGTTATATTGTATTTAGCGACGGTTATGCCAGCGGTTGCTTAAAACCGTCGCTGAATGACCTACTGACGCCTTTATTAGCGGCGATTGGCCAAGCGTCACTGTATTATTTAGCGACGGTCAGAACCGTCGCTAAATACCTTTAGCCACCGTCGCTAAATTATTGTTTTCTTGTAGTGTGTACGCATACAGAAGCACAACTTATCTATGTGGGTCAGAATGAGTGTAAGCACTCAACAATCACCATTCATGTTGAGTTATTATTCGACCAAAGGACTACTTTTAAAAGTAGAAATATAGAGACAGACAATGAGTTGTTGTTGTCACTTGTGTTGTCATTGGGGAAGAAAGATAAAATTTTTGGGAATTTTATTTATCATTAGATTACATTTAGATTAGCATTCATAAAAGGGTATTCTTGTCTATTATAAATCTTTAACCAGTCAATTTAATTGATGTAATGGCTATGTTAGAAAATGATGGTTAGATCCAGTTAAAAATTAAAATGAGGGCCAAACTTTATTATATATAAATTAGTGAGGGTCAAACTAAAAAAACTCATAAGATAATGGTTTTTTATGCTTTGAACTTCATCTTAAACCTAGAAACTAATTCATGTCATTTTTATCCCAAAAGCTTGAGCTGTCCAGGAGGGGCGACCTATAGGCTGGATTAAAATAATTTAGAATTATGTATGGGCATAGTGCTAAGTTGTTGAATACTGGTAGGTGAGAGAAGCTCATCGGGCCAGTGTCGATAGCGTGGGGCAATGTTACGATCCTAGTCATAGACTTTCCCCTCCTGGACAACTCGGGCTTTCCAACTTAACAGACATAGCCTCAACTCCCAAAATAAATTATGAAACGAGGCGTGGGGTTACAAAAATCTAACCTCAAGGCTCTGATCTTAAGTTCTCTTCCGAGTTCCAATTGAAGTCTTCCATTTTTAGAAGAAGAAACAGTTATGTTTCATTTCAATCAAACTTAACATTCAGCGTCCCTAATTTTGACCGCATCAATCACTAATTCGCAATTAAAACCTCATGACCAAATTATGAAGAAAAAAAAAGGTATTTTTTAACTTACCCCCTAAAATAAATAGTGTATTTAGGATTAGTCCCTAAAAGATACTGTAATGTTGATACCTCCCTAGACTAGCAGTTAGGAATGGGCACGGGACAGGATGGACCCATCCAGTTCATTCGGGATCGGGACAGGATTGAGACGGGATAGACGGGACGAGATTGAAATGGGATCGGGATTGGATCAACATGCTCGATTTGTTGATAAATTATTTTGACAATTTATAACATAATAAACACGTCATGATCATCTTACTTTTATATGTTATATGGACCTATATGTAACTATTGAATATCAAGATATTCTACACAATGTGACTATTCCACCAAAAATAACATATTACAGCATGTAATATAATAACATATTTCAACAAAACATAATAAACACAATCTCTAACATAATAAACATTACACTTTACTATATTGTAACATAAAAAAAAAACATAAACTTCATTCTAATTTAATTCACACTTCACTGATTCATTATGACTTCATTCACAAATATAATACACAACCTATAACGTAAAAAACTTCATTCTGGTTTAGTTTAACAAAACAACATGTAACATAATAAACTTCATTCTGTAACGCAATAATACACAACCTATAACATTATACCCAAAACAATTGCAATTCTAAAACAAATATTAAAATTATTAATAATAAATATTACAAAATCAGTACGGGACATGACGGGATTGAAAATCTTCATCCCATCTTATCCCATTCTAGATCGAGACGAGATGGGATCGAGATGAAATTAATCAATCCCAATAAATACCCAAAAAAATCGGGACGAAACGAGATCGGGATCGCGGGATGGGATGTCCACCCCTACTAGCAGTCCACATCCGTTGACGGGTTGTTTTCAAACAAGTCATATTTTGATACCCTAAATAATTAAATTGCTGATATCAAAATTGATAATTGGTGTCTCAAGGTGAATTAATGATTCAAAACGTTAAAAAAAATTAAAATGAGTACATAGAGATACATTTAATGGGTTTAAAAAAACTTCATTAAAAATCATCTTCTCCATTTGGTTATTTCGCTTCAGTTACAGAGCGTGAACGGAGGTTTTGATGGAGGTGGTGAGTGGAGATCTTCGCAGCTCGAACGCAAATGTGTTCGATTTCAAGGAGAAACAGAGGGAGCAGTCACCCTGCCCCCATCCCCCCGCCCTCCTATGTCTCTGCGTCCCCCTCACTAGTCATCCCTCCCATCTCTAAATCGATCCTCACCTCGAATTGAACCAACACTACCACCATCCCATCTTTTCAAATCCACAATTCCACACCCAATCAAGCTGAACAACCCCACCATCAACCAATGAGTGCCCTGTTTTCATGGAAGTTTGGATTTTTTGGGTATGGAATCAGGTTGTACGATGGGTCACACGAGTTGAATTTCATGGGAAGGGGTAAGTTGTGGTGCTCTTAGATTGAGAGTGGTCACCAGTGGGAGAAATGGTTGGAGAAGAGCGGTTGGTGGTGGTATGGGTGACATAGATGTGGTGGTGTTGCAAGTGTGGTGGCGGGTTGGAAAAGAGAAGGTGATGGGATGATGGTTTTAGGAGTTTTCCATCAGATGTGATTAAGACAAGGGGTTGGGTGATGCGCTATTTTAGTAGCACACAACTTAATACTCTACTTTGTGATTGTAGTATAGAATAAGTAGGGATCGTTCTAGACCGGGGATTAGAGGGTTTGTCAATTAACACTAATAATAACTAAACGACAACTAACAACCTAATTAATTAAATAAAAGGGGATTGAATTTTCTAAATTAAACTATGAATATAACTATGAAAATTACTGTAAAGATAATAAGACTAAAGGGATGGCAAAGATGAGAAATTAGCTAAGGGTTTATCTCCACACACCAAACATATGCTTATAAATCAATAATCACTTGCTAACTCGTGAGAGACAATGCTCAATACTAACCGTGATCGCACTGCATTAATCTTATTATTTTCCCAAGTTCATTGAATTAAACTAAGCGTCGCTTTCAAACTATTCTTATCATGCTATCTAAACAGGAATCGCAAGTTAGACAACAATCTAAGATCATTAAGTTTTGTGGAAAATATGAACACTGACTAGGTAATTACAAGTATGATCAGCATCTTGTTCTTGCCTAGGTTTCTACTTAACCTTACCAACGTTCATTGGTATTTACCACTTGTAAGTATAGAATCATAACAATTAGGTGAAACTCTCATATACTCTAGCCCCAGATCCTAGCATGCTTACTAAGTTGGCCACCTTAACAAACATACAAAGAAAAGTTTTCTATAAAGCAGTTAAGCAAAACACAATCACTAATAGCAAAGAAGATTAAATTCAATTAATTTATAAAGCACATGTTCGGGGCTTCGAATCCACTCCTAACTAGGGATGGCAACGGGGCGGATTGGGGCGGATTTGAACAAATCCATCCCCGCCCCGTCAGGATTAACGGATCCCCAAATCCGCCCCGCCAATTCGTTTATACATTTACTTAAAAACCACCTCCGCCCCGCGCAAATGTCTATTAAAAAAAATTTCTCTGATACAAAAATTACTTCAAAAATTTACTTCATTCCTACAAAATTCAATCCTAAAAATTACTTCATTCATACAAAAATATAGTAAGAATCACACAGAAATTACAACAAATCTCTGATACAAAAAAAAATTCGATCAAACATACAAAAAGTTACAAAAAAAATTTAAGATTTAAACATACAGAAAATTACAAAAAAAAAATAATAAAAATTCAGAATTTCAGATCTCAGATTATAATAAAAATTACAAAAAAAAAAAAAATCGATAAAACAAATCTCTGAGACCAGATCTCATATCTGATCTCGGATATTTGATCTGGTCTCAGAGATCTGATCTCGGATCTTTGATCTGATCTCGGATCAAGATCTGAGATCTGAACTCGGATCAAGATCTTTGATCTGATTTCGGATCTGATCTCAGAGATCTGATCACAGAGATCTGAGATCTGACCTGAGATCTGATCTCAGATCGAAAATCTGGGAAGGCGGGGAAGGGAGGGGAGAGGGAGGCGGCCGGGTTGGGTCGTTCTTTCGAAGCAGAGCAAAGAGATGGAGAGGAGACACCCTTTGAGACTTCGAGTGTCCGTGAGGAGACGACCCATGGTCCGTGAGAAGGAGAAGAAGGAGACACCGGCCTTCGCTGAAGGGGACGACCGGCTTCGCTGAAGGAGACGACCGCCTTCGCTCTGTCGCTGAGTTCACTGAAGGGGACGACCGGCTTGAAGGCTTCGCAGAAGGAGACGACCAAGGAGACAGAGACTTCGTTCTGTCGCTGAGAGTGAGAATTTCTGAGAAATGGGAGGCTGATTGTGAGATACTGACTCAGTGAGGGTGATAATCTCTCAATCTCATCTTTATGACTGTGAAGGAGGGAGGCGGTGTGAGAGTGATACCTCTGTGAGAGGGGAGGGGAACAGAGTGATGTGTGTGAGTGAAACTGTGATTGTGAAAGGGTTAATCTCTTTATATAATTGAAGGGCAATTTTGTAAATTTACCGATTAAACGGATATCCGTGGGGCGGATATGGCTAAATTCGTATCCACCCCGAATAGTCAACGGATATTGTTTGGATACCCGAAATCACCCGAAAACTCATTCATCTATATCCAAATCCGCCCCATACGGATTTGGTGGGGCGGATATCCGTGAAAATCTGCCCCACTGCCAACCCTACCCCTAACTAATAAGAGTTTAGCTATACATATTAACTATGTTCGAATAGCAATACATAATTAATATCAAACTAAAAATAAGAGAAATAGATTAGAAATAATGTTGTCGCCTGTGCGTGGTGATACTGAGTGGAATGCAGGGGTGCAAATAACGCGATATCTCTTTCTTCACCTTCCTCACGCGATCTGCTCCTTCGCGATTTGCTTCACCTCTCTTCCTTCTCGATCTTTGCTTTTGCTGTGAGATTGGACTGCGAATGTGTGGCGACGAAAAGGCGACGATCGGCTGAGAGAGAGATGAAGGCGGTGGCGATGGGTTTAGGGTTGGCGACGATCAGGGATAGAGAGAGAGCGAGAGGGACTAAGACGAGGGTTTATCGGCGATGGTGCGAGAAGGTGATGGAGGCGATTGCTGGATTGCGATGAATAGTGGAAGAAATGGATGTAGGTTGTGGTTTGTTGCGGCTGTGGATGAGGATGATTGATGAGCTGTGGTTGTGATGGCGGGGTGTGGATGGATTCTGGGTGACGACCGCTAGGGTTTGGCGAGGTGACAATGGGTGTGATGGAGGTGGTGGATGAATGCTATTGCTGGATGGGTGCGAAACAGGGAGGAATTGCGACTGTAACGAGGGTTAGGGCTTGTTGTGGAGGTTGTGGATGGAAGATCTCTCAAAGTCAGGTATCTTCCCCTTTTTATTATTGTTTTCTTCTTTCTGTGGTTTACTTGTTTGTGTGGGTTCCTTGTTTCCTTGTTTGTGTGATTTCCTTGTGCAATTAGTATTTCTAAATTGTCAATTTGCTTTTATTTTAAAATATTGTAATTGAAAACCTACACAAACATGAAAATAGCAATTAGTACCATAATTAACAAGTAATAGCTAAAAATATATATAGAAATATGGTACTAAAAATAGCATAATTATGCCCTTATCAAATTCCCCCACACTTATCTTTTGCTAGTCCTTGAGCAAATCCAAGAAACAAAAATAAAAGACTCAAATGACTCAATCTATACTTTCCAACATCTGTCTCAGAGATTTTCAACGGATCGTGACATTTTAAGATTCTTTGTAAACACAAGATTAAATCCACATCATTCAAAAATTAATACACGTTCATAGCAATGATATAAGAATTTACAATTAAATCAATCTAAGTGACTGTGAAACTCAAGCGCGTGCCAAGAATAATTAACCCAAAAATCTCACTGGATGCACTTTTTTTTTTTCACTGATAGTTTGGTAAAACCATTCTTCCTATTCTAGTTATATGTGAGAGGATTGATGTAAAAGGGAAACAAATAGCTCACATATGATATAACAAGAAAGAATGGCATTTTCTCACCCTTTTTTTTTTTAGATATATGATCTCATGGAAGGAATGTTACTACTTGAATGCAATAACTAGGGACACCATATACTCATACCTCATTTGAATCTCCACATCGTGACATTGCAAGACACAATCAATCAAAATGTCTTAATTAATTAGGTTGTAATGGGGCCAGGGGTCAAGGGAAGAGAAAGAACGGATATGAAATTTTCAAAGGGCTTGAAGAGATTGTGAAAGCATGCAATAAGATTAGAGACATTAGCAAAGAATCATATGGTTCAAGACATAAGTGGGAAAATGACGAGGTGGCTCATTGATAATGAAGAGCTTCGGCAATTATTTTGTATCTACTTAAAAGAATTGAACTATCTGTATGGTACTGTAATACTGAATGGATATAGATAAGGACTTGTATCCCTTTTGTAACTTTTTTTTTTTTTTTGCAACTCTTTCTTCTTGAACTATCTACCACAAGGGTCTCCCCCACACTTATTTTTCAACATTCCTTGAACCACAATAAAGTATCTGCAAATCAAATTATGCTCCACTCTTTTTATTAGGTTAGGGATAGAAAATGAGGGTAATGAAACAAAAGGCTTAATAACAGGCTCAATGGGGTTAACCTAAAGGAAATATATTATGGATCAGGCTTATTTGGCAATGGTGGAAACTCGTACGACAATTAGTTTCAAAATTGTGGCATTAATCTTCGATCTAAACTTGCTTCAATTGTAATGTTTGTATTAATTAATTGCAGAGTGTCAACACCAAGTCACTAGAGAAATGCCAGTTGTTAGATTGTAGTTGAACAAAGGAAATCGTTGCTGAAGGACATATGATATCAAGGGATCCTAATGCTCTTGTCAATAAAATTTCTATGGGTCCTAATGCAATCAAAGTCTGTGCTGATATCCCAACAAAACCAGATGCTTTCCTATGGAGGCCTACATCTAGTATGACTTGTATAGAACAAGCTCAAGGTAAATCGATAGCATGGCCAGCCGAGAGAGGTATTTTGCAACTTGATCAAGATTCTGTTCAACAAAATAATATTGACACGCCTTTGGTAAGATAATTATTGATTGCTTTGGTATTTATATCATGTATTTGTGTAACTTAAATAGTTGTATTCACTTGTATATGATTCCTATTTTTTATGCATTCTTTCTTGATAGAGAAAGTACAACAATTCAACAAACAAGTGCACATTGTTTGATTGGAGTGGAAAATATGAAATAGTGGCGGAAGGACGTTGGCATTCGAGTGATCCAAAAACGTTGATCAATGATATTCCTCTTGGACCTAATGCCATGATTGTTTGGGTAGATATTTCAAAAAATCATGAAGCATTTTTATGGAGGCCTACATCTAATATGACATGCATTAAAGATGTCGTTGGTTCTACTATAGCTTGGCCGGCAGACAAAGTTGTTTTGGGAAAAGTACCTGAAAATCAGGAAGTCAAAAATGCATCATATCATTTGGTAAGTTAAATGTGATTGGCATACACTAATGCATAATTGAAGTAACTATATATATCTTCAGGAATCTATTAGTAAAGTGATTCCTCAGTTTAATGTATTTGTCTTGTTTGACTTGTTGTTAGAGTGTGAACATCGGCTCAAAGAAAAATTGCAAGTTGTTGGATGTTAGTGGTTCGGGACAAGTTGCTGAAGGACGTTGGTTTTCAAGTGATCCAAATCAGGTTGTTCATCACATTCCCTTGGGTCCTAATGCTATTAAAGTTTGGGTAGATAGTCCAAAAGTTCCTACTGCATCTCTTTGGAGGCCTACATCTGAGCTGGAATTTATTGAAGATGCCATTGGTACTACAGTAGCATGGCCAGCAGACAAAGTTGTTATGATTTAGAGCTTCGGTAAGCATTGATCGAGACTTGTAATATATATTTGAATGCCTGAATGAATATCTCTCTTAGTCTTGAATTCCTGAATATATGCTTGAACTACTACCAGTTTTGTAGATCCACTTGTATTCATGCATATGTACGTATGTTATAGGAATGTTAATGTTGTAATGTTACTGTGTAATGTTGTTACCGTTGTTGTTAATGTTGCATATGTAATGTTGTTGTTACTGCTGTAATGTTGTTGCGTAATGTTGTAATGCTGCTGTTGCGTAATGTTGTAATGCTGTAGAATATTGTTAAATGTTAGTTTATGTATTGCATAATAAGATGTTTCACTGCTTCAGATGTCAATTGATTTTGCATTTTAGGGAGTTGTATTCATCTAAATAGGTTTTTAGGGAGTTTTGAGATATAGATATGAGGAGATTGGTTGGAATAATATGAGGAGATTTCTCCAAAATGTTTAGAGTGTTTTATTAAGCGCTTAACTTCAAAGGATGATGAGAGAAACAAATTGCAAAAGGAAATTAGGACACCATCTGAAGATTGGAGACTAAAAAATCAGCAGTTGGAATCACAGGTTCACTTTTCCTATTGAGATTTTTTACCTTTTAAATGCATTTGATCATTTTGCTACTGATTAGTCCCTGTTGTTCAAGTACTTACAATTGGGTATGCTTGCATGGGTATGTAGCAGCTGAATATGCTTGCATGGGTATGTTGAAGCTTTTCTACTTCAGCTTCAATTTGAGTATGAAATTCGGGACTAAATCAACTAATGATCGGAGGCAGGTATTGTGGTATGCTTCAATTTTAGTATAAATGCAGCTCCGGAGTCAGGTATTGAGGTATGGTTTATGTCAGAATATCATGATTAGCATGTTTTTACTTGGGGTACAGCTGAATGGTAGGCATAGTGAACTCCATTTTATTTCACTTCTGAGTTTCTTTTTTTCTCCACCATTCAATTTTGAATAGAAAGCTTTTGTTTCTGTAGGAAGCTATGGAGGTAATGGTTGTTTGCGCTGCCATGGCAATGTTAAAAAAAGGTGATCAAGATAAAGAACGCAAAGAGGATGATCCCAAATCTTCGGAAACCTCATGGGATAGTTGGAAACGTGGACCCTGCATTAACTGGGGCGGTATGACATATCTAACAGTGTTTCTAGGATTTAGCAAATTGGTAATTTCAACTTGATAATAAATTTTTAATGGTACTGTGGTTTTTTATCATTCTGTACATCTTTCTTTCACAGGTCTAGCTGCTCCAGCAATAGCTGCAGGATTCAGTGCTTTAGCACCTACATTAGGAACTCTGATCCCCATGATTGGAGCAATTGGGTTTGCAGCTGCAGCAAGTGCTACAGGATCAGTGGCTGGCTCTATTGTTGTCACTGCGTCGTTTGGAGGTGAATGATTAGTCTACTTTTCTTTGGCTAAGTTTTGTATAATGTACTGTGTACCCAAAGTGTTAAGGTTTTACAAGTTTTAGATGGAAGTCTATTTTCAGTTTCAGTGATCATTCATCCCAACAGTTTACCCATATTCATTCCATATGAAAGCAGCTGCTGTAATGAGATAAGCTAGTAATCTTAATCAGTAGTGAATTTATGATCTTGTAAATATTGTATGGAAGAAGATCTTGTAAATATTGTATGGAATTTATGGTCAGAGCACGAGCAAACAGATAACAATTCCAAATGGAAAGGTAACAGTTTATCCAGCTATGTCCTGCCTTTTTCATTCTTAGCATTCATTTGGTTCTCTCTGCTCATGGTTTGGAATGATGTCATACAGGTTGGCGTTATTATTGGTAAAGGGGGTGAGACCATCAAGAACATGCAAAGCAGGTCTGGAGCTTGTATTCTGGTTGGTAGCGATTTTTTAATAGAAATTGATATGCACTGTGATTTTTTTGCATGCCTTATGATGAATATGCACTGTGATGCTTTTTTCTTGTTCAATTCTCTTTGATCTAGTAGTTTTGCTTCATGGATTAGTTTTCCCCATCAGGATTTGTTTTCATATTCCTTAACAGGTTTTTTTCATTGATTTTGTGTTTCTTATGTACTAGTAAAAGATGGTTCAATCAAATCCAATGACAGACTACTATTTAGACGGTAAGGCGTGATGTGAGGCATTTAAGCTCTCTATGCCTTGAAGTTTAAACCTTTAATGTAAAGTTAGAGAACATATGAACATAATATATCAAATCTACATCTCATAAGCCTTTTGATTGGATAAAATGAGACTGTTTCAACTAAGGTGTGGTCCTTGTTCCTGAAGTGTAAATATGCCATAGAGGCGCAAATCTGTGATGTATATAAGTCATGGTGTGAGCATTTAGGGTGTTGCCAGTAATCTTTGCCTAGAGGCGTAAGCCTCTCACACTCTTCAAGCCATTGATACCTACATAACTGATTCCTCATTTTGTAAAATTGTGCATTATTTTGATTGCTAATATTTAAAACGTTAATACAGTGTAAGAGATGAAATTTGTTTTTGCATTTCTACTAATAAAAAGTACTTACAGTTTGATTTCCATGGAAAGGGTTCAGATGGAAGAAACCACTTTCTGTTTGTTACAAATTTGACTCCTGATCTGGAGTTAGACTTCATCTATGGCCCGAGAAAGGAAATATAACATCAGAAGTACTTATAGATAAAAGAGTTGTAGATGTTACACCCAAGATGGTACGCCTTCCAGCACCAAGGCAGGTATTATGTTTACTTGATAAAGATGTATGTGAAATACTTCAGTCATATTTGTTGCATCTCACCAAAAATAGAGTAGCCAAATTCCGAATTTAAATTGAGTGATGATTCATTTTAGTCTGCTGAGTTTGGTATAAAAACTATTATAGTTGGTTGATATGAAATGTTGATCTACCCGACTGAACCAGGCAGCCTGACTCAACAAGCACCTCCATCTTCTGTACTGAAGTTGGGTCCTGACGACATCCATGGCTTCAAGTTCTTGACTATCTCAGTTGCGACAACTCTGGTACTAAGCTCCATATGATGATCTTTTGTCATGGTGACATTCTTTTGAATGCTTGTTAGTAGTGCATTTTATTACAGTGAACTGTTTTCATATCGTTGATCCTTTTTTTCCTGTTCTTTGAGTGGATACATCCATGGAAGATGTTTAACTTCAGTATTGAATTTGATATATACTTGCCTTTTCTTTTGCAGGATGGATTAAATTAATAAACCTCCATCTACAATAGCGATGGCAGTTGGCCAGTTCTTTTATCCAGATAAGGCGAAGAGAGAGTTTTCTCAAATGTCCTTGCTACTTTCCAACTTCGCTCAACAGGTGAATTTTTTGGTGTCATCTGTTGAGATTCTGAAATTTCAAAATCATGTGTTTCTGGTTATCAGATACTTCATTTGGTTGTGCTTGTCGGTTGCTCATTAGTTGATTTTTTTTTCATGATACGAGCATTGAAGAATTAAAGTTTTGGATCTGAAACCATAGTTCATTGAATAAAATTGCCAAGTTTTGGGACTTTCTGTTTTGACTGTCATTTGTGTTCATTCAGATGGATGGCATGTGATCCATTAGCTTGGGGTTGAAAAGCTGGAGAGTAGGAATATTTCATGAAGGTGATTCGGGTCAGCTAGAACAGATGTAGGTGGTCTCACTAATGGAACAGAAGTTACAGAAGTTGATAGTTTTACATGGTTGTTTTACAAACCCTGACATGCTTGACTGTTGAATTGGTTGGTTGGTTGTGGTACATGCTGCACTATTGATTGGTTGTGGTATTAGATCAATGGACAATATGACTTTTGAATTGCTTAGCAACAAGGAGATTATTGAAATGTCTCATATCTGAATACTTGTTACAAAGTGTCTGATGTTTTTTGTTTTCCAGATTTTGTTGGGGTTCCCTTTGACTTTCATATCCATTGCAAATGTATCAAGAGCCTTCAATCTTGGACGTATCTTCATTCACTTCTGGTACATCTCATTTGAAGCGTTAACAAATTATGTGAGATTTGAAATATAATTTAGCATCTTCTTGGCAGTGGTCTTAAGCCATGTTTGGTAATTCTCTTTTAGCACTTTACATATACTTATTTGGTCATTTTGACACATACTATGTGGTAGTTCAGGTTCACTTCAGCTATCACGAATGCATTGGTGATAATATGTAGGGTTTTGTATTTTATTTGGAGTGCCATAGTCGCGAAACAACAGAAATTTTTATTTCCAGGGTCGTTCTGCTGCGAGCTTGGACAGTGTGCTGGTTTCGGATCTTGAAATGTGCTGGACAGAGTGTTGCATATTTTATAGGCAAGATCAATGGCAAGCAAAGGAGGGCTTTCATCAATTTTCTGCAAGGGTATCAATGGACCATCTCCACTGAGAATCATCATGGTGAGTGAATCATCTCCACTAAGAATTCTCAATTTTCTCAAATCTGACAGTTATTTTTGTCGTCAAGTATTCCTTTTTCCTTCGGTCTTGATGCTTATTAAGTATCAAAAATAAGAAATTTGTTGAGATCTTGTATGTATATACATATGGTTGCGGGCAGATGGTTGAGATCATGGTTCATGAGTTTCACCACTGTCAAAATTTTGTTATCTATAACTGTGTAGTAGTTTGTAAGGCAGTTGATTTAAGGTGAATTTTTTATTGTTTCAAACTGTAGTGGAGTCATACCAGTCAGTGGTGAAGAATACTCTATACCAACCAGATGAGGTATCATCATTAGCACAATGGAGGGTCTTGAACAGATTGCATGACAGGAATGAGACACTATATTACAAAGTAAGTTTGCCGGATAAAAGCTTAAAACTTCATTAGACTTTTGGAATTTCATCAGCTTAAACCAATCCCTTTACTTGGTTTCTCCAGGTCCTTATTGAAAACATTGGGGTTGGTATGTCAAATCTACGGAGGCTTGTTTAAACGCCCACGAGGGATGTATTTCAGTGCGAAGGATAAAGGAGAGATGATGTCCATGACCTATAACTGGCCATCTGAACAGGTTAGTAAGGGATCAAGAGAATTTGGTGTTCTAGTTTGCTCATGGAGGTTTGTTCCTTTTACGGATTTCATGTATTGTTCACTTCATGATGGAAACTAATTTTGTAACCTGGTTTTTTGTTTCTTAGTACTAGGAATTGGAATCACATTAACATGTAACTTGCTAGGACTATTTCACTACTCTTTCATAATAACATCTATTCTTAAAATGTTCTTACATAAGGTGTGAGCTTGTCTCGCTTTTTTTTAATTCACTCAGGAGTTGAGGAATTTGTGAACTAGAATTCCAAGTTCCCTTGAACATAGGTTATTGCATCATAAGGTGATTTTATAAGTTTATTTTTACGCTTCTAGATAGTATTAGAACAAATGTAGAAGTCAGACTTTTGTGGAAGGTAAAAACTTTTATTTCAATTGACACTGTTTGATTTCTAGTGTTTAATTAGATTTTTTATTTCAATTGACACTGTTTGATTTCTAGTGTTTAATTAGATTTTTGTTCGCTTCTGCCACAATATCGTCATTCCTTTATGAATGTTGATGAATTTTCTGGGATTGACTGTTCCATAATGAGAACAGTTACTATATGCACTCTTTAATACTTTTCACATTTTTGGTTTATCTTCCGCTTGTTACAGGTTGAATTAATAGTGGTGACAGATGAAAGCCGCATTCTTGGACTTGGGGATCTTGAGTTCAGGGAATTGGAATGCCCATCGGGAAACTAGATATATATGTTGCTGCAGCCGGCGTGAACCCACGCAAAGTATGTACCCTCTCTCTATTTTTCTTCAATATATTGTCTTTCAGCTTTTAAATTAATACTGTTGCATATACCATTACAAGTTGTCTCAGTTTACTGTTATTTTTCATTGTAGATACTTCCAGTGATGCTAGATGTTGGAACCAATAATCAAAATTTTCTTGAAGATCCTCTCTCTAAGTATAAATATTTGGTTCCCGTTTACGAATGTTTTCCCTGTTTTTGTCGAGGAATGAAATAGCTTCACTAAATCACTACAAAGATAGTGTGTGTTCTTTGTTTCAATTTTACCATCCCATTCTATTTTATTGCTGACGTTCTTTAGTACGGCGTTTCAAAATGACAAGTGCGATGAAAAACTGAACCATATAACAGTTTGCTTCTAGGAAATTTAGAATTATAAAAGATTTAATTATCTTGGCAAGAGATAAATGATCCCACCAATCTTTGTTTGCTATGTTGTTTCCTTTTTTTTTTCTTTTTTATAAAACTATGTTGTTTTATTTCTATGGCGATGATTAGGATGCTTTTGTGGAACAATTGTACTAATTACTGCAAGATTCATGAGATATTACTGCTGCTAGCTCAGACCTTTTGATCTCCTAATGGACAGTTTGTGTGTCAGTAGTAAGATAACTGATGACTAGATTAGTAACTGATGAAGTTATTTCTGCTTGCTCTCGCCAAGAAAGCAAGATGACACTGTACCAGTAGACAAAGTAATTCCTGTTACATCGCAGAAGGACTCGAAACAAGATACAGCCGTGTATTGGCATTTAACATTTGGGGTATTGCAGACTCCCCTCCCCGTTGATGAGAAGAAGAAAGTAATTAAAGATGTTGATAAGGACAGACAATATGTCATGATGCCTCTACAGTGCGGATGACGAAGAATCGAAAAGTTTTGGGGCATTGACAGTTGGGGATGGACTGTGGATCAATAGTGTCTTGGGATTGTTACTTATGTAAATAATGTGTTTGAGGATGTCAGAAATGGGTGAGTTACATAGTCCATGTGTAAATAATGTGTTTGATAGATTTTGTGACTCAATGTAATACATTACCTTATTAATTACATTATTGTGCCTCGCTGTTCATGGAAATGTTCAAGTGTTTGACATATTTAAGATTTTATTTTCTAGAAATAAAACTTATAAGATGTTATAAAAAGTCATTTGATAGCACTTGATGAGTGCTATAGAAAATAAAGGGTCATGAGAAACGCTATAGAAACTAATACAATAGCATTTGTTAAATGTTACGTGAGGGAAGACAATAGCGTTTCTGAAACGCTATAAATATTGTTACTATAGCGTTTCAGAAACGCTATAAATAGTCAACTTACAATATCGTTTTTAAAACGCTATAATAGACTTACAATAGCGTTTTAGAAACGCTATAAATACTTTACTATAGCATTTCAAAAACGCTATAAATAGTGAACTTACAATAGCATTTTTAAAACGCTATAATAGACTTACAATATCATTTTAGAAACGCTATAAATACTTTACTATAGCGTTTCAAAAATGCTATAAATAGTCAACTTACAATAGTGTTTTTAAAACGCTATAATAAAGTTACAATTAGGGGTGGGCATCCCATCCCCCGATCCCATCCCGATCCCGTCCCGTCCCGTCCCAATTTTTCCGGGTCTTAATGGGATTGAATAATTTGATCCTGATCCCGTCCCGTTCTAGAATGGGATGGGATGGGATGAAGATTTTCAATCCCGCCAATCCCGTCCCTTCCGGAGCTATTTTTTTAATATTTATTATTAATATTTTCATGTGACTAGCGAGAGGTAAAAATTCCCCTTTTTTACCACACATTAAAATAGGGAGAAAAAACTATAGAGAAAGTCTCATTTAATGTACCAGCACAATAACAGAAGTCTTCTATTACAACTGAAAGAGCTCTCTATTCAGTGTTGCTGCTCTTGGACTAAAGTCTCTATTACAATGCAACTCCTGTTGCTCCTTTTAACCTCAAGTTCAAGCTTTGAACAGCTAGATTTTACCATGTCGAACTTAATGGACTTAGGATGGTGCATCCTGGGAGCATTGTAAATTACTATATTTGAGCATATTCCTGGAGTGAATACTCCCCAAAGGTAAAAGCTCTCGTTCAGTTATGTTCACGTCAAAGTTGAGCAAATGAGAAGTCACTGAAAATACTTTGATGATACTCAATACACATGTAATATATACAATCCTTAAATATCATAATTAGAGTGTTGTCTTCGGTAACATCTTGTTCATTCTAGACAAAGGAAGCATGTTATATTACCATACATGTAGTCTACTTCTAATCATAAGTTCTATAATCAAGTCAAATATAAATTTGCTTGATTTGTTCAACCTCAACAGATTACTACTATCGAACATAATGCTTTCCCTGGGAACTAGTTATAGATTATAACAGTACAAAATCAAGAGCACTTACTGTGAGAATTAGCTGGCAGTTGCTGAGAAGAAAAGAGCAGCAGCTCCACATTTCCCATGCGACTCCGCAAGCTTAAGTCATTTGTACAAATCAAATTATGAAGGCTGCGGTACTTCTCTACAGAAGTACAAGAAAGAACACAAAACTAACATTTTGATCTAACCGAAATTGTTGAAATCAAGCCAACAGTAATTGAATAGTTGATCCCGTCCCGTCCCGTCCCGATCCCGTATGAACGGGATGGGATAGGGATGGGTATATCTCGTCCCATCCCGTCCCGTGCCCACCCCTAGTTACAATAGCGTTTTTAAAACACTATAAATAGTTAACTTACAATAGCGTTTTTAAAACGCTATAATAGACTTACTATAGTGTTTCAGAAACGCTATAATAGTCAACTTACAATAGCGTTTTTAAAACGCTATAATAGACCCTGTATCTATTATAGCTCCGGCAGACACAACATTTTCTAAAACGCTATGGTATCCTACCATAGCGTTTTTGAAACGCTATTAATGAGCATTTTTCTTGTAGTGAAGGGGAAGAGACATAAGTTAAGGGCATGGGTACTGGCAAACTCAATCTGTGTCTGGATAAGACCTTTGCAAGTAGCCACAGGTGGGTTTGGGGTGGACTAGAGGAGTGGGGAAGGATATCCTTCCTGGCTGAGCCACAAATATGGGGAATTGATTGTAAGGGAAACCAGGATGAAACAAGGCAAGGGGATGCCTAAAAGAAGACCAGGTAGACCAAGGAGTGTTGAGCTAGTAGAAGAAGGTATCTGGATGGAATTTGACCTTGTTAAAAATCATATCATTGCGGATATGCCAGATAGGCAAAAGGACAACCGTGAATTGGGCTAGAATCTCATCTGTGGAGGTAGGTTGCGCCTTGGCTGACTTCCACAAGAAGCTGAAGAATTTGATTATGAAGGCGAACTAAGGGATGGATTGTGCCAATCAATAGACAGGAAAGACAGCAACCACGATCTGGTAATCACATGGCAGAAGAAGAAAATGTGTAGAGCCTCCTCAGGTTGATTATGACAAAAACCACAAATGTTATCAACAGGCACGTGAACCCTAACCAGATTAGTAATAGAAGGGAACATGTCTTGACTGACTTTCCAAAGGAATAAAACAGCATTGGGTGAGGCTTGAACCCGCCAAAGTTGTCAAAGGAATTTGGGTTCCAGCATGGATCCATGGTGCCTCAAATAGGAACTGCCTATTAAGTTTCTAGAGAAAACTTGGGTAGCATTTCAGACAAAAAAATGTATTTTTTGTCTCCTAGCCAGATAAGTTTGTCTGGACAGGTCATATGGCAGAGACAGGTGTCCAAGATATCCTGGGCCACAGGAGCAGGAAAGCAGGCTCATAAGATCCATGTTCCAGTGGATGTCATTAAACGAGGAAATCATCCAAATGTCAGAGATGGAAGTAGGCCGGACAAGAGCTTGAGGGTTCAACTCACAATCGGATAAAACCAAATTGGATTTGACCCAGGCATCATTCGAAAGATCTATTAGTTCTCCCGAAAGCACTTGCTAGAGAATGAATTGTTTCATACAGGATAGGGCCTTAAGGGAACCTCGCCAGGCAAAATAAGCTTGTGAGGGAGATTTCGATAGTCGACACAAACTTTTGGAGTGAAAATAGATCGTCTTTAGATGGTAAGCTCTTAGTATGTGCGGAGAAGAAAGGGTCTTCCACACATTTTTTACCAAAAAGGCAAGGTTTCTATTCCTGAAAGAATGAATATTTAGGCCCCCAAGGTGTCGAAGCGAAGAAAGACATTTCCAAGTGCAAAGGTGTTTAGTCGTGCCGGTCTTTTAGCTGTTCCACCAGAAATTGCAAACAACAAAGTCAATTTTGTTAGAGAGAGAAGACGGGAGGAAAAGGTTTGCATAGTATAGGCAGGGATAGAATTAAGCACCGCTTTGATCATGACTGTGCGACCTACCTGGGAAAGAACTTTAGATTTCCATGCACAGAGTCTGAAATGGAATTTATCCATTAAAAATTAAAATTCGTAGCCTTTCGTTTAGAGAAGAGAAGGGAAGACCCCAAGTATTTGTCTTTAGGATTATAGAGCTTACAACCCAAAATCCTAGTAATCATTTTGGCATGTTTGGGGTGGACATTGGAGCTAAAGAAGACGGATGATTTTTCAAAATTAACGCCCTGTCCGAAGGCTTGACAGTATTGAAAAAATGATGTCTTTAACTGAGTGGGCCTCAGCAAGGGACGCACGACAAAAAAACAGCAGGTCATCAGCATAAAGGAGATGGCCGATGGACAAGGTTCGAAGTCGGCCTTTAATACCTTTCAGTTGACCTACCGCTTTAGCCTTAGTAAGTAAACGAGAAAAGGCCTCAGCCACTAAGATAAAGAGATAAGGAGAGAAAGGGTCGCCCTATCGAAGCCCTTGAGAGGGGTGCAGGACAAAATGAGGGGAGCCATTGAGTAGGGCGCGTAAGGAGGTAGTGGAAATACATTATCCAATAATCTCAGTTCACTCCCTAAAGAAACCCAAATGGCAAAAGATCTGGAGAATGAAAGACCATTCAATCATATCGTAAGCTTTGGCCATATCTATCTTGATGCCCATCCATCCTTGCGACTTACGACGAAAATGTTGCATTTGGAAAAGGTCTCATGGGCAATACTAATGTTGTCGTTGATGGATCGACCTTTGAGGAAACCTCTTGGTTGGGAGAAATTATACCATCAAGAAGAGGCTTGAGACGATTTGCTATGATCTTCGAAATGACCTTGTAGATGACATTGCAAAGTCCAATAGGTCTAAATTTATCCGGGGTTATCGGGTTTCCTACTTTCGGGATAAGAGCAAGGAAAGTTTCATTGAGCTTGGAATCCATCTGACGCGTTCATAAAAAGTTTTGTACAACATCAATAACATCATAATGGACAATATCCCAATAAAACTATAAGAAGAAGGCATGGAACCCATCAGGACCGGGAGCTTTGTGGCTACCCATGGAAAAAATGACGTCTCGAATCTGAGCTGCAGAGGGGACAGCCAGAAGGGACTCGTTGTAAGAATCAGAAACAACAGGGTGAAAGAGTTGAAAAATGCCCAGGTTCGGTGAAGGATGCGAAGATTGAAAAATATTCAAGAAGTAGTCATTAAGAACACCGCCTATAGTTGAGGGTTCAGTGCACCAATTATTTGACGAATCTTTAAGACGCAAGATCGTATTAGATTTTCGTCGCATAATGGTGGTGAGATGGAAGAATTTGGTGTTTCAGTCTCCATCATGGAGCTAGGAGGCACCTGACTTATTGCGCCAGAAAAACTCTTCCCTTAGAGGAAGTTCCGAAAGGCAAGACTCAAGAAAGGAGATGGCCTCCCCAATAGCTTGAGAAGGAGGTTCATTTTGGAGCTTGTCAAGGGCAAGTCTTGTACCAAGAATACAAACATGGATATTTCGAAAATTTGTTTTGTTCCATCTAGAGAGAGCATGACTAAGTTTTTTTTGTTTTTGAGGTAAAATTATTGGAAGGGGAATGATGTTGACAAGGGACCCAACTAGAGGATACTATCTGGCGACAATGGGGATCCCTAGTCCACATATGAAAAAAATTAAAAGGTTTAGGAAGACGATTTTCACAAGTAACTAACTGTAAGGAAATAGCCCTATGATTCGATGAGGGAGCATCAATAGATTGACAAGAAGCTGAGGGGAAAAGCTCCATCCAGTCTATATTGGCAAGGACCCGATCCAACTTGGCTTTAATGTCGTGATGATCTTTCATTTTATTGCTCCAAGTGAATTTGGAACCATGAATAGGGAGATCAATTAGTTGATGTGTGTCTATGAAATTCCGGAGGTTACTGAGAGTTGTGCTAGTGGGTCTGTTGCCCCCAATTTTATCAGTAGGGTGATAAAGTGCATTGAGATCACCAATGAAAATACCCAAAAAGGGTTGAAGAACATAAACCTGTAGCATTGAGTTCCAGAATTGAACCTGGCAAGTCGGATTTGGTTCTCCATAAACAAAAAAGCCGACCAGACATCAGTAGCATAATAATCAACAATGGTACAATTGAAATAATATTTACAATAAGAAATGATGGTGAGTTGGATATCTTCCATCCAAAAAAGAGCAATTCCACTTGCTTGTCCTTGCGTCGGAATCGAGAGTCCATACCAAAAACCAAGTCTCTGGCGGGTTCAATCCATCTTGGCAGAACTGGCTTTAGTTTCAGACAAAAAAAGTATATATACATTGGATTGTTTGGACAGGGTCTTTAGATTGCGGAACGCCTCGGGAGACCCTGCGTCTCTAGCGTTCCATACAAGAATCATGAGGACGGGGGCGACCCTTCCGAGGTGGTCGCCAGAACCTGTGGATAACTCAAGGAAGGTGGGGTATGGTAGACTGCCGAACCAATGCCATGAGCATAAATAGTAATAGTAGGAACCCAAAAGGAAGAGGCAGTGTTCCCTACTGGTGCTGAAATGGGAGTAAAACCAGAAGTGACCAGGGAAGAAGGTACATGAGTGGGGTCCTCCACGAGTCCAAACAACTGACAAAAATGGTCTCCTAATTGGAATGAATTATGTAGGGCAACAACTACCTCACACCACCATTTCCTCTCTCTCACACCATTCTACTCTCTCACACCACCTATTTTCTTTCTCACACCACCTATATAAACAAAAATCATTCATTTTACCCCTTCACCATTCACATCGACAATGATTCTTCCCTCCCCTATTCGAAATATCTTGCAAATCTATTCCAAATCTCTCCTCACACTCAAATCTCCTCCCTCTCCCTAGAAAACTCTCAAAATCTCCTTAAAGTTGAAACCCTTAAACTCAAACTCAATAAATATGCATAACTTAACATAACAAACAAACCCAAACTCAAAACAAAAAAATGAAAAATAGGGTAACTTTCGAACCAATTTAAATCCTCAATTGAGACTAATTCTCAAGCTCATCACACGAAAGTTGTAGTACTCTGAGTTATCTAATAAAAAAAACTTGAATCACTTGAAAATGTTTTGAAATGAGAAAGTTATGGTCATTTTACTAAAGTCACACAAATTTATCTGAAAAAATGAAAACGGGATAGTGTTCCTGACTTTCGGCAAACTTATGTGTTCGATCGATACCGATTATCAAGTTGATTAAAAAATAACAGTTTTATTACTCTCAGTTATTTAACAAACGCAACTTGAATCACTTGAAAATATTTTGAAATTAGTAAGTTATGATCATTTTACTAAAGTCGTGCAGAACAGGAAAAAACAATTTGTTCGCAGAGTGCACTACGAGGTATCCCAGATGTCTCGCATTGCACAATGCGAACTGGATATTAGATAACTGAGAGTACTATAACTTTTGTGTCAACTTGAGAATCGGTGTCGATCGAGCATATAAGTTGGCCAAAAGTCAGGAACACTATCCCGTTTTCATTTTTCAAACAGATTTGCACTGATTGGTAAAATGATCATAACTTGCTCATTTCAAAACATTTTCAAGTGATTCAAGTTGTATTTATTAGATAACTCATAGTACTGCAATTTTTGTGTTTTGATGAGCTTGAGAAACGGTCTCAATTGATGGTTTAAATTAGTCGAAAGTTACCCTGTTTTGCATTTTTTTTTTTTTTTTTTCATTTTGAGTTTGAGTTTCTCTGTTATGTTAAGTTATGCATATTTATTGAGTTTGGGGTTAAGGGTTTCGACTTTGAAGGAATTTAAGAGTTTTTTAGGGAGAGGGGGGAGATTTGCAAATGATTTAAGTGTGAGGAAAGATTTTAAAGAGATTTGGAAAGGAGATTTCGAATGGGAGATGGAGGAACAATTGTCGATTTGAATGGTGATGAGGAAAAAATGGATGGTTTTTATTTATATAGGTGGTGTGAGAAGTAAAAAAAAACTCAATGATGGTGTGAGAAAGATGATATGGTGGTGCGAAGTAGTCGTTGCCATTATGTAGGGTTATCGATGTTCAACATACTTGATGTCAAATATTTTTCTTGTCTCAAATTATCACATATATTATAAAGTTACATTTATTGCTCAAAACTGTGTTCTAACATGCTTCCAAGCCCAAGTAATATCAAATTATTGATCCAACCATATAGTAGGAACTTTTCAAACCAATGACAAGTAAACAATGTTGAACATTATCAACTTGCTTGTGAGCTTATATTTTTCAGAAATTCTAAATGGCGAGGAAACCAGCGAGGGAGGGGGTGCAACCCTCCATTGCCTTCGGGATGTGTGCCTTCAATCCCCACTCGCGCATCCCTCAGCTTGACCTATAATTTTGTTCATGTTCTAGAGACGATCTCCTCTTCTAAAACAATCGAAGAGCGCGTAAGCTTTGCTCTTCCCCAGGCTTCATTTTTCCATCTATTTCTTTCTGGAGTACAAATATTGGAATTAGAATTCATCTCGATAAAACATATTGGGAATAAGAATTGATCTAAAAAAGAACAAAAAATCTAGAGAGCCAGACTATCCGTGATTATTGATGTGATGTTGTGAGAAAAGCACAAAAGAAAGCCCAGTGCTGCTTGAGCTTCAGCCCAAAGTCATGGTTAAGAAAAAAAAATTAATTTGACGTAAACGGCAAGCTAAAAATAAGTTGATAAGGGGTTGCGAAGGCTCTGGAAGGTCGCAAAATCCTACAAAACCCCACCCACCACCCTCTGTTTTCTTTTTTCTTCTAATATCGATTGTAAATCTTGTCTTCTCTGTGTCTTTCTCTCAATCGCTCCCTGTCTTAAACATCATGTCTTGCTACAAAGGAAAGTATAATGGTAAGTTTTTCTTTTCTACACTTTCTGTTTTCATTATTGCTTGATTGATTCAGTCTTTGTTATGTGGGTTTTAATATCTGGGGTGGTTTGATTTCTTTCATGAATTTATCGGTTGTTTAGTTCTAATCTTGAGTTTATTTTGTGTTGCATGGGGTTTATGTTTGTTGATGGATCTAATTCTAATTTGGGGTTTCGTTGTTTTGGTCTAAAAACCCTGACCCACCCAAGTTTAGTTTCCAGATTTTTTTACTTGAAAAGCATGGAAGAACTTTGGTAGAAATTACTCTGTATTATGTGTATGTTTAGATCTTCACTGGGGTTTTGTTCTGTTGGTCATCTAGACCTCTCAAGGCAAGAAGATTAAGTTGGAATTCCAGATTTTATAAAAGCAACTGCTGAAGAAATAAGACACCCACTGTTGAATAATCTTTTGATTTGTGTTTAGATTTTTAGAGTTGTGTATTGATGCCCGATTGAATCTTTTTATGCATTTTTTAATTTTTTTTTCTTTGCAACCAAACTCACCTAATCCATTCAGTCTTCTTTGATGACTTGAGGTTTCACTTGATAAAAAATGGCTTACTTACATTAATCAGGAGCGATTGTTGTATTAAGTTCGTTCTTGCTATGAAATATTCGTCTCTTTATTGAGACAACATATTACTTTGCCATTTGATTGTCCATTGAACCACAATCCTGGAGTAAGCTAGTGTTCTAGATACCAACTTTATAGAAAAGATTCTAGAAGCGAGTAATCAATTTAGTGCAGTAGACTGATCAGATAGGTGGGTAGATGCTTAATTCTACACAATGTAGCTGATTGTCCTAAACCCTTAGCCTGTTTGCAAGTCCCCTATATGGCCTTAAGGAAGAACTACAAAACATGATTTAAAGAGGCAAGGTTATTAACTGTGATTCATATGTGGGATTTGTGAATTTTCTAGGATAGCAACCTGAACTATGTTCTCCCTTTTTTTTCCCTTTTCTCGCTTGATGCTATTGTTTGTTTTAATGTATATATATTTTGCATATTTCTTCTTGTTGAAAATATTTTCATGCACATATTTTCAAGGGCATGTTAGAATCAAGAAGATTAACTTGATTGTAACCATGCAGTATCGAATGTGGTTATACACATTACCCATGTTTAGCTAAACAAAGAAATGTTATAAGTTGATTGTTGTAACAAGATAATTGCATGTCATCTCTTGCATCTTAGGGTGTGTTTGGTTGCATGGAATCCTATGTCATGGGAATTCATGAAGAGACCACTTAAATGTAAGCTAATTTGAGGTTCACTCACGAATCCATCATTAGGTTTTGTGATCAATGGTGGGAATGAAAGTTTCATGAACATGAGAATCACATTCTTTGGCTCTCCAAAGCATGTGATTCTCATGTTCATGGGACTTTCATTCCCACCATTGATCATAAAATTTAAAGGTGGATTGGTGAGTGAACCTCAAATTAGCTTAGATTTAGGTGGTCCCCTCATGGATTCCATGCAACCAAACACACCCTTAGTTATTGTGTATGTTTGATTGGGATAGCTTGTTTTCCACGTCATTGTGACCTCCTTCTGGCTCCCTTAGTCACTGGAACTTTTTATTAATATATTCTCTATGTTTGATTGATTAAAAAACAAAATTTGTCATGCCTGCATCTTCTCATAGTTTTCGACCTAAAAAAATAATAGTCCAATATTCCTTTATAATCCTTCATCTGTAACTACTCGATGTTAATTTTCCTACTTAGTTTATAATGTTATTTTGAACCTTTTATAATCTGATCGTGCAGATGAACTCATTGCCAATGCTGCCTACATTGGCATCCCTGGAAAGGGTATCCTTGCTGCTGATGAATCGACTGGAACAATTGGCAAACGCCTGTCCAGCATCAACGCTGAGAACAACGAAGCCAACAGGCGTGCTCTTCGTGAACTTCTCTTCTGTACCCCAGGTGCCCTTCAGTACCTAAGTGGTGTCATCCTCTTTGAAGAAACTTTATACCAAAAGACTGCAGCTGAAAAGCCTTTCGTTGATGTCCTCAAGGAAGGTGGAGTTCTCCCTGGCATCAAAGTTGACAAGGGTACTGTGGAGCTAGCTGGAACAAATGGTGAAACCACCACCCAGGGTCTTGATGAGCTTGCCCAGCGCTGCCAACAATACTATGCAGCTGGGGTAAGGTTTGCTGTGTTGAAGATTGGCCCCACTGAACCATCTCAGTTGGCACTCAATGAGAATGCCAATGGGTTGGCTAGGTATGCCATTATCTGCCAGGAAAATGGTTTAGTCCCAATCGTCGAGCCAGAGATCCTTGTTGATGGGCCTCATGACATTGAACGCTGATGTCACAGAGAGAGTTCTTGCTGCCTGCTGCAAGGCCTTGAATGACCACCATGTTCTTCTTGAGGGAACTCTTTTGAAGCCAAACATGGTTACTCCTGGTTCTGATGCTAAGAAGGTTTCCCCACAGGTGATTGCTGAATACACTGTGCGTGCCCTGCAGCGAACAATGCCCCCAGCAGTGCCTGCTGTTGTGTTTCTCTCAGGTGGGCAGCGTGAGGAGGAAGCCACACTCAACCTTAATGCAATGAACCAACTCAAAGGCATGAAGCCATGGGTGCTCTCATTCTCGTTTGGTCGTGCATTGCAACAGAGCACCCTCAAGGCATGGTCCGGGAAAGAGGAGAACAAGCAGAAGGCACAGGCTGCCTTCCTTGCAAGGTGCAAAGCAAACTCAGTGGCTACTCTTGGTATCTACAAGGGTGATGCTGCAAAGGGACATGGTGCTTCTGAGAGTCTCCATGTCAAGGACTACAAATACTAATGAGCTTGTGTGGCTATACTGTTACTATGAGTAGAAGTAGAGGAACTGAGGAGTTGAGTAGGTAAACAGTGTCCAAGGCTTGAGTTTTTTTCTTTTTTATATGCAGACTTTTTAGGCACTCTGGTTGATGGAATAATTCTGAAAGTTAAAATGACATTTTAGTATTGAACATTTTATCTCCCTTCAAGTCTGTAGAATGGTTGATGGAATAATTCTGAAAGTTAAATGACATTTTAGTTTTCAACATTTCATCTCCCTTCAAGTCTCAAGTTATATTGGTTTTTATTTTTGCTATCTTTGGTAATGTTAATTACTCGTCATATATGATGTTGGAAAGGGGTGAAAATTTATCAGATGCTTTGTTACCAATATCTATATCTAAACTACATAACCCTTGCTACCCTTAGGAACAGTGATTTGTGTGGTGTTTTCAACTCTAAAGTATTTTTCTCCGTTTTACCCTCCCCTATCTAATTTTATAACAAGAGTTGGGTTTAGGAACAATGTTTTTGTGTCTTCAACCTGATTTTCGAGTTATTCAAAATATCATTCTAATTGGTCAGGGGTATTTTTGTCATTTTAAATGAAAAACTATTACACATATATGCTATTTTACCCTCCTAAATTCATATTATTTACGATAAAAAAAATTCGCCCTATCAAATATATTAATTATACTCTCAAATATGTTAATTATACTTGAGCCTCTAATTTATTCGAATCTCGTAATTATTTATAAACTATACATAAGCCCTTAAGTATTTAGATCAAATATAATTTATATTTCGCCCTCCCAAACTCATGCTTTTTACATTTATACTTAGCCATTTAAACATTTAAGGCTCTAACATAATTTATTTAAAGTCCTCTAATTATCTATAAATTATAAAAGGCCCTTACGTCTAATATTTTGAATTTTCATTTTGCCCTCCACATTTCATATTTTTACAATCAAAACCAGCCCATCTTAAACATTGACTAATGAATGGTAAAGATGTATATTTTCAACCTGATTTTCAGTATTCAATTTTGCCCTCGCCCAAAATTAAACTATGCCCCTCATATCCCCGTCCTCTCCCTCCCTCTTTGTTCTCCTCCTTTTCTCTACCATTGTCGTCCATCTTCATCCTCCTTCCCCTACTTTCCTCTTTCTCTGTTTAGCAACCACCCCACCACCTTCTTCCACTCTCTCTGTAATTTTTGCCTCTACTATTTACACGCACTAGCTTCCACCCCTAATTCTTACATGTGAAACCAACTGACAATGAAGTGCGTCATGGGTATTTGTGTATTTTAATTGAAAAACACTATTTATTACACATTTGTATTCATCATAATTTTCTGGTTCCTACAAAATCCTCTCAACTTTATAGTATTTTCAAAGAAAAATCAAAAGGTGGTAAAAGTGACAGAGTGTTTGTCTTTAAATGAAAAACACTATCACATTTTTTACACTTTTGCCCTCCCAATTTCAGACTATAATACTCTTTTGCACTCTCAATATTCATTAATTATACTTAAGCCCCTAAAATAATTTATTTGAAGCTCTCCAATTATCAATAAATTATAAGTTAGCCTTTACATCTAACATTTTTAGTGTTCTAAAAAATGGCTTAGGCGGCGCCTAGGCGTTAGAGAAACGCCCAGACACCGTCATGTTTTGTAAGATATACTACGGTATTCCCTGTGTCGTTGGCACTACCGTACGGTGTTAACTATTTTCATCGCGGCTTATCTTTCTATCGTATTTCTCATGACTTTAACTGTGTTGAAAAATCACTCAGCATGACTCTGGGAATTTTAGGTCAATATGTTATTAACTACTGATACATAGGCTTAAACTAAACCATAATAATAATAATAAAAAGAATTAAAGTTTTCCATTAAAAAAAGTTGTCTAATAAATATATATTATCGTTCAAGACACATGTCACTAATCATACTCCAAGGTTGCGGCACATGTATCATTACCACTAAACATTTTTATTTAATATATATCATGTCATTCATATTTTTAATATCCATTGCGGTATTATCTAAATCATAAATATTTGGTGTTTTTGAAATGATAGTTTAAACTAAATTAATTACAATATTTTTTGTTGAATTTAAACAATCTCTCTTGTTTTTAAAATATTTCTCAATACTAAAAATATTTGTCATCCGTCATAATTTTGCATTTGTAATTCATCCAAATGGCAAACAACACAATAAACTACTATAACATTACTCCATGTGCTAAATGTTTGAGTAGGCAATAAAACATAAATTTTAATCAAAATTTCGACAGAGTTTACTTTATTTTCTCAATTTTTTTCCAACACTCTAAAACCTGTCATACACAATAATATCGCATTTGTAATTCTTCAAAATGCAAATATATAAAATTGAACCACTACAACATTGTTCCACATGCTAAATGTTTGAGTAGACAGCAAAATTTTGACAAAGTCTACTAAATAGCAAGAAATACAGTACCTCCAGAGTAGCACATTTTGTATGCAAATGTAAATCACATCGTGTATATGCTTAACATTGAAGTCCCACTGTATGCATTTGTAAATCACACTGTATAAAAATACATGCAAATGTATGCTAGGATATTCAACACTGTATTCTAATGTATGCTAGGAATATTCTAACATTGAAGTCCTACTGTACATGTCAATAAATCTCATTGTACATGTTAATCAAAAAAAAAAAAATTGATAAAAACAAATTAGAATAAGAACTCTGTAATATTTCAATAAAACGCTATTGATTTCATTCCAATTGATTTAACCATCTAATGCAAAAGAATATTATCCTTTTAAGGGCCAGATTTTTCTTTTATTCATATAATTCCTGAAAAGTAATTCAAAAGATTAAAACAAACTCCTATACTAAATGAAATTATTTAAAAAAAAAAGAAATTTTCAACTAGGGTCTAATTGGGGCATTTACAAATTCGGCTATTTACAAATTGGGGTCTATTAATTAATTACTAAGTGGACATCTCAATGGAATTTCAGTGAATAGAATAAACTAATGCAAAACATGAAATAATTTAACCTATTATCTATTTTGATTTCAGTGCTAATGCAAAACATGGACATCTCAATAGAATAAACTAAGTGGTTGTTGAAATAACTTAACCTATTCTCTCACAACAAAAATATTTTTTTAATTTTAATCACCATGATAATTAGGATTGTCAACGGACTGGACTTATGCAAAAACAAATATATATAACCGAATTTGGTGCTTTAATAAATATATTGTCATTCAAAACATGTGTTAGTAATCGTACCCCAAGGTTTCGGCATTAATCACACCCCAAGGTTGTTTCACTAATCTACCTTACTATAACATTACTCCACATGCTAAATGTTTGAGTATGATAAATAAATATACTTACATGCCGAATCACCACAATCAACTTTTGAAGAAAATGCCCTCTTATTGGGGATAAATCTTAATAAATGCTAACTTTAACTCTCAGCCATTAGATCTTCATGTTTGGATAAATCTCAGTCGTATTTTATCTAACAAAAATAAATAAATAAATATCAAATGTTGGGCATGAGAATCAAACTGATGCACTCTTGGTGCTTTAAGTTTTATAAGATCCGCCAGATTCGTATATTTAGTTAAATCTGAACCGTTAAGATAAATAACAAGATAACTTAGTTAAGATCCGCCAGATTCGTATATTTAGTTATCTCTCAACCCAAACACCATCATGTTTTATAAGATAAATTATACAAGTTTATTTATTAAAATAAATAACAACGGTTAACAATAGAAGAGAAAAGAGTATTGTTCCATAACTTACAAATAAGGGTGTTAGTATAATGGTGAAAAGGCCAAAAAAAAAAACGGTGGTGAATAAACCTAAAAAGATAACTTATCAAAGTAATCGAGTCCCCACTCCTCCCAACAATATAATGAGCAACCGATCACGCCCTGTAACAATCTTAAATCAGGAGCCATGCATCCAAATCATCACCCCATCCACAATTTCAACCCATCATTCCTTAACAGTAGATATTCATAACATGTCTCTCATTATTTGCATAGATTAGGCAACAATTACTTACAAAACTTGGAAACTTAGCAAAGTAAAAAAGCAGATAAGGTAGGTAAAGAAAGCAATGAGAAGAAAGTTGCATGCCGTCATGAAGAGGAGACACAAACAAATTTCCTTGTACCTTTGAAAGAAAAGAAGAAGATTATTGATGACTTGATCTCAATTTGTTGCCTCATGAGTTTCATCTTGTTTAGTGAGTTTCATCTTTTGAGTATGTTTTCCATTCTTGAACATAAATGTAGAGAGGTGTTCGTGGCCCAAAACATGGGTCCTCATTACTTGATGGATGAGGGGATTACTGAACTAACAAGGTAACTTTGATATTTAAGATGCATTATTAACGTCTCTAATTATGGAAAATGCACCAAACTCTATTTTTCTATTTGAATTTAGATCACCTTTTATAATGGTTCCTGAGTGTTTATTAACAATTTGTCATTATCGGTGTATCTGGAAACAGTAATAGAGTAAATTATTTTCACTCCTGTAATTTTCAGGAATCATGTTTACGTGCAAATAATTGCCCCACCTTAAATATAATCTTTTGCTTTTATTTTTGTTCAAATTAACATAATACCCCAAGGGTGGGGTAACTACATAATCTCTTCACATGTAAGAGTGCAACTTTGTTAATTCAGTTTTAAGGTTTGGATCATTTTTAATGTTTTCCAGGGAAATTCCATGAACATAAGAAAAGGGGGATGAATCGCCTTCACATATAATATATTGGTTTTGTTCTAAACTGAAACGGGACCATATTAACTTAGACATTTGTTTTTTCTTCCCATTCTAAGTTCAAAACATTAAACCAAGATGGCATCTTAGATATTGGATTGTTTATATAGTTAGAAAATTTCAAAATGCCTTTCAGCTATGATTGATTTTCTTACCGTGTAAACCATTTCATAAGTTAAGCTCATTTTTATATTTGTACTTCAATAAGTAGGTTCAAGACCATTGACCTTATACTTCATTGACTTCAAAGTCATGAGAACATAAATTCCAAAATCAATTATTATTAATTTATTTTTGTGCAGATGAGGTGATGTTCATCTATTGGGTGGTATTTAGTCCTAACAAAACAAATTCAACATAAGACAATTTGGCAGGTTAGGAAGGTATATAGTTAGTGCTTAGTAGGGGGGGGGGGGCGCAAGTCAAGATTTCAAGTAAATAAACACTAAACAAAGTGGAGAGGTTGATGAATGATGAGTATACTAGAATTCCATTCGCCAAACCAACTTATGAATGTGGTGAGTTGATTAGTCTAATATACTCTATTGCATGTGGTAGTGGTCTGGTAAAGTTGGCATCTTTCTCTTTTTATCATTTTATTTCCATGAGGCGTGCAGAGAGATGGATGATTTTTACCAGTATCAATGGTAGAATGCTTTTTGCCTTTTTCAGGAGACTATTGTTGGAAAAAACCCACCACCATGCCCCATTTTCCTTCTTCACTGATGAAGAAAGCATGCCATGCCTCCTGTTCAGTCTTCACATTCAACTTTTTATGATTTATTAAGCTGTCAGAATTGACCCACATTCTCAAACACCAGTTTTTGTGTTCTCCCTTAATGGGTTGTGTTTGTGTTGTCTAAATACGGTTTGTTTTAGCTGAGTGAAACAAGTCTTCTACCTTGGGGGGTCTCTCATGTCTTTTCTCAAAACTTGACTGATTCAAGTCTTTTTGAAGGAAGTCTTACAATACCCAGAGATCAAAATCAAGACTTGGAGACCAGTTTGTTGAGTATTTTAGTAGAGATGACAAGAATGAGACAACCTAAACAAGACCTTTATTAGCTACTCCTTGCAGACATTTGTGTCTAATTCAAAGAGGGGGAGTTTTGTTCTTTCTCAAAATATGGCTGATTACATGGTGTTTGAAGAAGGCTATACCCATTTCATGTTTTCCCTTGAAAATAGGTTTTTGAAGGATGCAAGAGACATGGATTCTTGAGTTCATTTTGCTGGTCTCAGGTAACAAACATACGCTTTTCATCAATTGTACTGGTTTGTTCTGTTTCTCAATTTGAGTGCAAATCTTTGTTGTTAAAAGATAGAACAGTGTGTTACCCAGAGAGGAAAATAAGAAGAAATCTTTGTAATTGGTGTCAAAATGAGAGATTTTTCTTGCTTTGGTGAAAATGGGGTTCAAATTGCTGATTCTTCTTCGGGTAGTACTAGAGCTGCGCAAAATTTGGTTACTTGTGTTTATCGGAGTAAATTGTGCGGTAGCTCTTGCTTAATTAATGTCACATGGAGCAAGAATTTGATGGGGCAAGGCATTAGTGTTGGTATTGATGATTCAACAAACCATTGCTTGTGTAAAGTTGATATAAAGCCATGGTTGTTCCACAAAAGAAAAGGATCTAAGAATGTAGAGTTTGAAATGAGTAAAATTTACATACATTGGGATCTCTCATCAGCCAAATTCGGATCCGGGCCAGAACCATTAGAAGGGTTCTATCTAGCAATTCTTTTTGGCAAAGAAATAATTTTGTTACTTGGAGATTTGACGAAAGAGGCGTACAAGAAGACCAATGTGGCTCCTAATCCTTACAATGCCATTTTCATTGGCAAGAGGGAGCACATTTTTGGGAAAAAATTCTATGGAGCTAAAGCTCAATTTTGCAATAAAGGGCAGATCCATGACATTATAATTGAGTGTGATACACTTGGCCTGAGTGACCCATGTCTCTTGGTACGGATCGACAGTAAGACAGTCATGCAAGTGAAGCGCCTAAAGTGGAAGTTCCGCGGCAACCAGACTATAGTAGTCAATGGGATCCCGGTCGAGGTTTTTTGGGATGTCCATAATTGGCTATTTGGTTCAGCCCTTGGGAGTGCAGTTTTCATGTTTCAGACGAGTCTTTCAGCTGACAAGATATGGTCCAGCAGTACCTCTGCTGACCCTAGCATATTGCCTTGGTCTTACTCTCAGAAATTCAAAGAGTCCGAATTACAAGGTCTTGGTTTCTCTTTGGTTTTGTATGCTTGGAAAAATGAGTAAACATCTTGTTTGCGTGCTAACTTGTATTTTTTAGTGAGTGTGATTTCTATTTGTCATATGCTTGAGTTACACTGAAGAATTATTTATAAGTGGAAACATTGTATTTCCCATCTTCATCTTCATTAAATTTTGAGCTGTTAATTTGATCAGGAGAGATTTTGTTTTTCTTCTTTTCTAAATTCTTGTTAAAAACCCTTTGATATGGGGTAATACTGTCTACTGAAACTTTTGTGTTAAAGATGGATGTGAAAATAGTTAAGTTAACGTGGGTGCTTTCCGATGATATATTGTAGCAATGTGCCATACCTGACACAATCTTTTGCAGTAAGAGCTTGTGAGCCACTTCATGACTATGGTTGGTGTTTGTAAGAAGCTTGTCTCATTGGATCTGAGGGAGTTTCAGAAGCGAACCTAATTAAAAGAACCGGGTTGGTATCACCCTTCTTGAACCTAATTACAAAGTGTCAAGTTCTGATTTCCTTTTTGTTGCAGGAGCTTAGGTTGTTGACGGCTTGACGCTATACTCCTAATGTGTCATAGCTCAAGCAAAGGTACTTTTTGCAGTTATTATGAATCCATGTCAAGGTATGTTAAATATCCTTAGCGGATGATGTTATAGATGTAATAAAATCTTTAAGATGGAACCATAGAAACATATTTTTAGTCGAGCGAAGTTCTACTTCCTGCCTCAATAATATCTCATGTGTTTGTTTTGATGTTAATTTGTTTCTTTCTCTGGTTGTGTGTTATATTTTGTCACCTGACCAATGCTTCTGTTTCTAAATGGTCCAGTATAGGTTTTGCTGATTTACATCATTATGAGTTTTTTTATGATCGCTACATGATCTTTTATTATCAATATTTCATACTTTGGTACAATATTACGCACTTATTTTTTAAGTACTGAAAATAATATGAATTTGAGACTTGCTTTTGTTGAGGCGGCTAGGATATCTCTTAAAGATTTGGTTTTGGTGTAAACAAAATCCAATTATCAGATATTCAACATAGTGGTGCTAGGAAGACAGAGTGGCAAAATTGGAGCTAAGAAGATAGTTAGCAAACTATTAACAACGTACATAATTTCCTTGGATGAAGAAATTACTATATCAATACCAATCACATTAAGAAAGGTTAACTGTCCAATCAAAGCTTCAACCATAAAATGTAGATATGATATTTGCATAAAATGTCTAAAGACGTGTATATGATTTACTAAATCTCTAGTCACTCTCCATTTTGATGTATTTGATTTATATGTGATAACAAACAATAAATTATTAAACTAGAACTGTCATTAGAGATTTCCTAAAACGGAAATTGGTGACTTAGAAACTAACCTCATTAATACAGATATTAAAAAAATAGCCTTGTTCTCTTGCATATCGAGGCAACCAGGATGTGAGTTGTTGGAGTGGCAAAGAAAAAGCAAAACAGTTTCTTCTCTCGTGAGCTCATTAGTATAGTTGTAGTATTAGTAGTAGTTGTAACTTCCTCTCCTGAGTTTCTTATTTGGCTTTTTACTTGCTTGATCCAAATGAAAGATATTTACTGTTTTTGCACATTCGCTCTTTCTTCTTCATGTAGCGTGCTTCATTTGTACTACAGCCATGCTATGGCGGTAATCCTCCAGAAATTCTCATTTTTCTTCACAATATTAAAATAGTTCATCAAACTGAAAATCAAATCACTGTTCACATTCTTGGGTTGAAAAATCATTAAATATCATATGGAAGAAATCACAAAGTCTATATTCACAAATAACGAATCAGAATTATTCAAAACAGAAACTCTAGGCTATTCATGGAGGAACTAGTATGAAGCCCATGGTTATGTCATACTCTTTGTTATTTAATCGACACACGCTACCCACCATCCTACTATTGTAGTCATATTCCAAATGTCAGTGTTAAATCTTGGTTTCATGATCTGATGATGGTACTTTTGACAAAGATGGAAGGTTGATGTTTGGAATGATCCGAAACGTTTCAACCTCCCAAATGCCTTGCCCCGTGTCCTGTTTCTTGTGGTGCCTGGGTTCAGTCTCTTTCTTTTTTATCTAGTTTTGTCTTCATCTCTCTCCCTCTCTCTGCATGATATAACTGAGTTCCACAAAGGATGAAAGATTGCTGCTTAATAAAGAAAAGGTTCAAGTTTTGAGGTTCTTCATGCATGGCTAAAAAATGATGAATCACATCTCCATACTTTTGTTGATGACTCATAAATGTTGGCTATTGTCTTACTTTCCACCATACCGGAACAACAACCCATTTTGCTCTTCAGCATGGTTTGAATACTTATGGCATGAAGAGTTACTAATACTTAGAAATTCCCCTCAGTTTCTTCATCTGTTTGGTGACTTTGGTTGCTCTGGAATGACACCAGTTATCTGTTTGGTGACTTCGGTTGCTCTGGAATGTCACCAACCGTTGGACGTAATTCTACAGGGCCTGCAGAGCTATTCAGAACTGAATACTTCACCTGGGACATTGTCGGAGGCAGCAACATGTCACGAGCCATCTCTAAAAATATCCCTCACCAAGGCAACAAGGCATCCAAGGCATCATATGGGCACTGGCAGTAGGCCCGCAAAGGCCCGATGGTGCAGCAAGCTTTTCAAGATGCCTCCGGAAGGTTCTAGAGTGCTCTTGGACACTCTAGCTTAGCTTTCTCTAGATGCCTCCGGAAGGTTCTAGAGTGCTCTTGGACATTCTAGCTTAGCTTTCTCTAGAGTGTTCTAGCATGGATGAGTCTAGAACACCCTTGTATAGATTTGTGTAGTATTTTCTAGAAGCCTCCTTGTAATTTCTGGTTCCTTTGGAGGTGGGAACTTTCTAGATGCATAGAGAATACTCCTTTGAAGGAGGATTGTGGAAGGTTCTAGGCTAGAAGCCTCTAGGACTTTAAGGGCCTATAAATAGGCCTTGGCATTCATTTGTAGAGATCATAGAGAAAACACTTGTACAACTCTCTCAAGCAATACAAAGCATTCTTTCAAAAAGCCTAAACATTTGTGCCTTAGCATTTTCCTCACTTAAGCTTTCGTAGCATCACTTAGCATTAGCCAAGCATCGAAGTGCCTTGACTAGTTAGTCCGACGGGAGTGTGACACTAGTGGGCAGCGTGTTAGCCGAGGGAAAAAGGTCAGCACGTGACACGTGGTATCAGAGCAGCGACGATCGTAGGGGCGGTCTTGCTGAAGTTGCGTTGTGCTAGCTGCTGTGTGTATGAAGGTTAGGTGCGGAGCAATCTGATCATGTTGGGAAACAAAGAGAGTGCTGTTGGAGGGTCCGTGGTCGAGGAGACTGGAAAAAAGACTAGTCGGACCAGCATGCTTGAGGATCGTATGGCCAAGGTGGAGCTGACCGTGGGCGATCTCCAAGACAGCGTCGGGGAGATGGAACAGAAGGTTGAGTCCTTCAATGGGACGTTGGCAAGTGTCACTATGGATGTCGAGCAACTCGATAGCCGCGTCCATGACCTTGAGCTTGGCACTGTGGAAGCCAAGGACGAGACTCAACTTCTCGTCAACCAAGTTGCGGATGCCATGCGCAACGAGATGGGCCAGCTCAAGGACACGCTGATGGGGCAGCTCCAAGCCATCCAGGAGCAGGTTGAGTCCTTGCAATCGGACATCAACCTATGCAAGGCGGCTGTGGCAGGTAGTGCTACTGTACGAGAGGGACCAAGGATGAAGGTGCCCGAGCCGCCAAGGTACCATGGGAAGCGCGATGCTAGGGAGCTCGACAACTTCCTATGGAGTGTTGAAAAATATTTCAACGCGATGCGCTTGGACGACGATGAGTCCAAGATCACCACCGTCACCATGTACTTGGGTGATGATGCCATCCTTTGGTGGAGGAGGCGTGAGTCGGATATCAAGAAGGGTCTTTGCTCGCTTAAGACTTGGGACGAGTTCAAGGCGGATTTCAAGTGGCAATTCTATCCGGAGAATGCGGAGGAAGTTGCTATGAAGAGGCTGCGTGGACTGAAGCATACGGGGTCGATCAAAGAGTACGTCAAGCAGTTCACTTCTCTTATGCTTGAAGTCTCGGACATGCCGGAGAAGACTCAGCTCGTCTACTTCATGGATGAACTACAACGATGGGCCGAGCAAGAGTTAAAGAGACGCAACGTTCAATCACTTGCGGAGGCCATCGCAGTTGCCGAATCCTTGTTCGAATACAAGGCTGATTCGAAAAGCCACAAGGGCGGCAGCAGTAGCAAGGGAAAAGGTGGGGGAGCAAAACCCACCGAAAGAAGCGGCAAAAGCAGCGGCGGTAAGCAATTCGAGAGGAAGGACAAAGCCAAGCAGTCCTTCTCGGATAGCAAGGTGAAAAACCGCGACTGCTTCTTGTGCGGAGGGCCGCACTGGGCTAGGGAGTGCCCACAGCGACAGAAGCTCAATGCGATGATCGCTGGCAAGAGTGGATCGTCCAGGGAATCATCGGGGGACGAGGCGCAAATGGGGACTTTGCGCTTGCTAAGCAGCGTCAAGGCTACGGTGGAGCAAAGCAACGTGGCTAAGGTAAGTACGCTGCCCCGTTCGAAGAAATCCGCTCTTATGTTTGTGAAAGCCAAGGTAAATGGCAAGGCTTCAAAGGCACTCGTCGACACGGGTGCAACGCACAACTTTGTTGCTTTGAAGGAGGCAACAAGGCTGGGCGTGCAGTACACCAAGGAGCCAGGCACCTTGAAGACCGTCAACACAGCACCGGTGCCTATCCATGGTGTAGCACGAGGCGTCTCCCTTTGTTTGGGCGAATGGAAGGGGACAGTGGACCTGACTGTCGTCACGATGGACGACTTCTCATTGGTGCTGGGCATGGAGTTCATGGATACGGTGAAGCCATGGACATTAGAAAGGGACGGGTCGATGACCATTGCAAAGGATCGAGAAGCATGCTCTGTCCCTGTCACTCGGGAGATCGTGGAGGCCAAGATGTTGTCGGCCATTCAAGTGAAGAAAGGCGTGAAAAAGGGGCAAACAACATTTGTGGCCACGTTGATCGAAGATGGGCCTCAACCCAGCGAGGTTCCGAAGGAGGTAGCTGCGGTTTTGAAAGAGTACGAAGATGTCATGCCTCCAGAGCTACCCAAGAGGCTTCCTCCAAGAAGGGAAGTCAATCATATGATCGAGCTGGAGCCAGGGGCTAGGCCTCCAGCCATGGCGCCTTATCGGATGGCACCGCCAGAGTTGGAAGAGCTACGCAAGCAACTCAAGGAGCTGCTGGACGCGGGGTTCATTCGGCCATCCAAGGCCCCATTCGGTGCACCAGTATTGTTCCAACGCAAGCACGACGGGTCCTTGCGTATGTGCATTGATTACCGAGCACTTAACAAAGTAACCATCAAGAACAAGTATCCAATTCCTTTGGTTGCCGATCTTTTTGATAGGCTCGGTAAAGCCAGGTACTTTTCTAAACTTGATCTCCGATCGGGGTATTGGCAAGTGCGCATAGCCAAAGGAGATGAGCCAAAGACGGCATGCGTCACTCGCTATGGGTCTTATGAGTTCTTGGTGATGCCTTTTGGTCTCACCAATGCCCCGGCTACTTTCTGCACTTTAATTAACAGAATCTTTCAGCCTTTCTTGGATAAATTTGTAGTCGTCTATCTCGACGATATCGTCGTGTATAGCGACAACTTGGAAGAACATGTGCATCACTTGCGACAGGTTTTCCAAGCATTGCGGGAGAGCGAGCTGTACGTGAAATTGGAGAAGTGCTCGTTCGCCCAAGACGAGGTGTCTTTCTTGGGGCACCGCATCAAGGCTGGAAAGATCATGATGGAACGGGACAAAGTGCAGACCATCAATGAATGGGAGCCACCCAAGAACGTTTCGGAGCTACGTTCTTTCCTTGGGCTGGCCAATTATTATCGGAGATTCATTTTGAGCTACTCGGCGAGAGCAGCCCCACTGACCGACTTGCTGAAGAAGAAGGTGCAGTGGCATTGGAGTGAGAAATGCCAAGAAGCGTTCGATGATTTGAAGAAGGCAGTCACCGAGGAACCTGTCTTGGCCTTGCCCGATTATGCTAAGTCGTTCGAACTTCACACCGATGCATCAGACTTTGCCATCGGAGGGGTGCTTATGCAAGAGGGGCATCCCATAGCCTATGAGTCTCGCAAGCTCAATGATACCGAGAGACGGTATCCAGTGCATGACAAGGAGATGACAGCCATCATTCATTGCTTGCGGACTTGGAGACACTATTTGCTTGGGAGTCGGTTTACCATCATGACCGACAATGTGGCTACGAGTTATTTTCAAAATCAGAAGAAGATCAGCCCCAAGCAAGCTCGGTGACAAGATTTCTTAGCAGAGTTCGATTATGTCATGGAGTACAAGCCGGGCAAAGTTAATGTTGTTGCTGATGCTCTCAGCCGAAAGGCCATGCTCGCTAGCGCAAGCAGCGCCGCTAGCAACCTTCTTGATCGGATCAAGGAGGGGACTTCTCAAGACCCCTTGGCCAAGGGACTCATGGAGATGGCCAAGGAGGGGAAGACTCGACGGTTTTGGGTAGAGGATGGGGTGCTCTACACCGTCGGTCGTCGCATTTATGTGCCTAAGTGGGATAATCTTAGGCGAGACATCATGAAGGAGTGCCACGATTCAATGTGGGCTGGCCATCCGGGGATGCAGCGGACATTGGCACTCTTGGAGGTGAACTACTATTGGCCTCATATGCGAGACGATATCGAGGCCTATGTGAAGACTTGTCTTGTGTGCCAACAAGACAAGATAGAGCAACGTGTACCGGCAGGACTATTGCAGCCTTTGCCGATTCCAGAAAGGCCATGGGAGAGTGTATCGATGGATTTCATATCGGCCTTGCCCAAGTCTGATGGGTATGGCTCTATTATGGTGGTGGTTGATCGCTTTTCCAAGTATGGGACTTTCATACCTGCCCCACGCGATTGCACAGCCGAGCAAGCCGCCAAGTTGTTCTTTCAGCATGTGGTGAAGTATTGGGGCTTGCCTCGGAGCATCATAAGTGATCGGGACCCAAGGTTCACAGCAAAATTCTGGACGGAGTTATTCAAGCTCTTGGGTTCGGGTCTACACTTCTCAACAAGCTTTCACCCGCAAAGCGATGGGCAAACAGAGAGGGTGAATGCCTTGTTGGAGTTATACTTGAGGCACTTTGTGGGTGCCAACCAGAAGAATTGGGCCAGGTTGATGGATGTGGCTCAATTCTCATTCAACTTGCAGCGGTCCGAATCAACGCAACAAAGTCCGTTCGAGATCGTCATGGGCCAGCAGCCCTTGACTCCACAAGCCGTTGCGTCGGGCTACACGGGTAGCAGCCCCGCTGCGTACAAGCTTGCACGAGGGTGGCATGAGCAGCTTGATATAACGAAGGAATACTTGGACAAGGCGTCTAAGAAGATGAAGAAGTGGGCGGACAAGCATAGACGCCCTCTCGAGTTCCAAGTGGGCGACATGGTCATGGTCAAGTTGCTGCCACAACAGTTCAAGGTCTTCCGCTCGGTGCACAAGGGACTAGTGCGGAAGTACGAGGGGCCATTTCCCGTCCTACGGAAGGTCAGGAGAGTTTCTTACAAGCTTGAGTTGCCGCCCAAACTCAAGATTCATCCGGTGTTCCATGTGAGCATGCTCAAGCCCTACCATGGTGATAAAGAAGATCCAACGAGGGGCGAGTCACATCGGGCACCAACCGCGGTCGTGACTTCCTTTGATCGAAAGATCGAGAGCATCGAGGCAAAAAGGCTCATCCGATGGAGAGGTGTGCCAAGCTATAATGAGTATCTCATTCGATGGAAGGGACTACCGAACAGTGAGGCCTCATGGGAGAAAGAGGACGACCTATGGCAATTCCGAGTCAAGATCGCGGAGTTCGAGGCACGGTCTTGACGGGGTCGTCAAGGACTTGGGTGGGGGAGAATGTCACGAGCCATCTCTAAAAATATCCCTCACCAAGACAACAAGGCATCCAAGGCATCATATGGGCACTGGCAGTAGGCCCGCAAAGGCCCGATGGTGCAGCAAGCTTTTCAAGATGCCTCCGGAAGGTTCTAGAGTGCTCTTGGACACTCTAGCTTAGCTTTCTCTAGATGCCTCCGGAAGGTTCTAGAGTGCTCTTGGACATTCTAGCTTAGCTTTCTCTAGAGTGTTCTAGCATGGATGAGTCTAGAACACCCTTGTATAGATTTGTGTAGTATTTTCTAGAAGCCTCCTTGTAATTTCTGGTTCCTTTGGAGGTGGGAACTTTCTAGATGCATAGAGAATACTCCTTTGAAGGAGGATTGTGGAAGGTTCTAGGCTAGAAGCCTCTAGGACTTTAAGGGCCTATAAATAGGCCTTGGCATTCATTTGTAGAGATCATAGAGAAAACACTTGTACAACTCTCTCAAGCAATACAAAACATTCTTTCAAAAAGCCTAAACATTTGTGCCTTAGCATTTTCCTCACTTAAGCTTTCGTAGCATCACTTAGCATTAGCCAAGCATCGAAGTGCCTTGACTAGTTAGTCCGACGGGAGTGTGACACTAGTGGGCAGCGTGTTAGCCGAGGGAAAAAGGTCAGCACGTGACAAACAGCTCTTATCACAGATCCAACCCTTTAACTCGAGCAATGTTGCCAATGGTAGAACATGTAACTACTTGGTTCCCCGCACACACCGACTGGTAAAATTCTTTGGTTGGTATTTAGGACCCAGCTCCATTTGTCCCATAATGTGTACACATTATGCTTGTCCTGGGGCTTTTCTTGTGCTTCGTAGTAATAGCATGTAAACAACAAGCAAGTTGCTTATAGGGTTTTCATAAGAATTTGATGCTTTTCCTATATTTCAGATGATATGTTTTGGCATATTACAAAATTTGAAATTGGGGATCACGCCCTTAAAAGGCTTCATATTCTAATAAAGCTTTTGTGCCCATTGTGGTTAATTTATTTGTTTTGTTCATTGACTAGTATCCCTGATACAGTTTTCCCTACCAAATTCCATGGCCCAAATCCTCCAGCAGAACATATTCTCTCACTCTGGTTTTTTATCAAATTCAATCTTGCATGGATTTGTTGTTGGGATTACGTCTCAACTCCAATTCCCAATCCCTGTCAATCAGCAAAATCTCTTCTCTGGATCTGCCGTATATTTAAAGTCAAATGGTGATCGCAATTTGACCACTCCAGTGTCACCAAAGATGCAGTGAACAAATTCTTTCAAATTCAAGATCTTTCCACCCAAGCTCGACAAGTGAATCTCATTCAGCAAATTGCATCCAAATCAAAGCTCCTCAAGCAGCACATAAAAACTCAACTTTAAGGCAAGCTTACAAAAGCACAATTATTGGAAACCCTTTCTCAGATTTGCTCAACGGATAGCTCTGATGAAGATGATGATCCAATAATGCCCGACAACGAGGATGACTGTTTTGGCATCTCCTTGCCAACAGCATGATTCCATTACCAAAAGACATCTATGAGTCATCATGATCATTATTACAAACGACAAATCTTCATTATGATTGTTCCCCGCAAATCAAAGTCTATTATAGCTCAGCAAACGAAAAATTATCTTTTAGCAAAAGCAAAGCATCTTCAACAAATCTTCTACTCATCAAAAGAGAATAGTATTTGCACTCATCCACTTCAATAATTCAAAACACCTTCAACAGTTCTTCCACTCATCAAAAGCGAATAGTATTCGCACTCATCAACTTCAATAATTTACAAAGCAACAAAGTCACTACAATCATTGTTGTCATGTGTCTCTACTTTTCTTTTCTTATTTAAGCTATGTAGACCCCCACTTGAAGGGTGGACGAAAATTATCCAATGTAATCCTCTATCTAGAATCACCTGTAAGTTCTTATTTTCAAATAAATCAAGTCTTTTAGTTTGCATCATTTTACATCTATATTATATAATCTATTTGGTCGGAACTACTTGTATAACAACTCTGGTGGATCCTTAGTTGCAACATCGTTCCCCAAAATAGACTATACAAATTGTTCATATTGATCATTTCGTTTTTTATTTAACTTTTGCAATCTTATATTCATATCTATTTTGTTAAATCCGATACTCTTGTATTTCTTAGTTGTTTGTATTCCTAGGTAAGAATTGGTATAAGAGCCATGGCGTCTTGTTGTTTTCCCAGGGGGAAAAGTAGGTAGTAAGTTTGAGGTAACGTTGGTCAGCCGTTTGACACCCTTGGTAAGTTGCTAAGTTAGCGCTATTTGTTTGGGTTTAGGTGGTCCCGTTCTAGGTGGTCCAGTTACAGTATCCCCGATATAGTTTTCCCTACCAAAACACCAAGCACAATGTCTTTGTTTTCAAAACTAGGCCGAGTTCAAGCTCTAGGTCAAAAGCAACAACACCTGATTTCCAAAATAGATTAGAATGTAGATATCCTGAAGTATAACAGAATTTACTAAAATGATCAATCCCTGAAATTCCTTATAAAAATATTTATGAAATTTCAAGATCAATTTTCTCTCAATAATCTGAAGATCTTATTGATATTGTTGAACAAACAGTACCATTAGATGGATCTTTAGAAACCAAACAATTGTTTTCATAAAAAAAACTCTTCAATTTTTACAAGATCAGCAATACAAATACATCCATATCGGCTTAATTCAAGTTGGTATTAAACCATTAACAAGATCTGGTCTAGACACGGGTGCATTAATTGCATTACGAGACTGTAGACATAACAAATTTGAGAATTCTTTGTTAAGAATAACAGAGTCTACTCTTGCGATGGGTCCAGCTTATTTTTACTGTTACCCCAATTTCTCTATGTCTCTCAGAGACCCTAATGTTCTTGAGACATTAACATTGAACATTCAGACCTCTGGTTTCGATATGATGTCGGGATCTGAACCTTTAGCCCTAATATACAAAATCACGTACAAGGCCATGAAAACTCAGTTGAGTCCTCGTGCCTTGAACGAGTCAGAAAAAGGATATACTATCCTCTTTCAGGCTAACAAAGATAAGACTAGTGTAATTGTCCCAAAAACTATTCACTAAAATCAAGTCACACTTCCTATAACTTGGCAAGTTCAACCACACCCTCGACGACCCCCCCCCCCCCCAGGTCGTTTAAATCAGATTTTGACTCTAAAAGATGGAACTGTAGAATTACAATTCTCGGAATCTAGGAAAACTAAACTGCAACCCTTAGATTTTCAATCGGGACACAAGTCTGAATCATCATTCAGAACTGCTCCCACTCAAATTTCTAGAACTCCTTCACCAATAGTTCTACCACATTTAGATCTTGCTAGTCTAAGATCAAATCCTAACTACCCTCAATTCCTCAACCTATTTATCAAACTGACATACAATCTGAGAAATCACCAACTCAATCAGAGATGGGTGACCCCTTTCAACTGAATGTTATATCATCAAATTTTGTTTTAGACAAATCATGGATTCAAAATGAATTTATGCAACCACATAATATGAACAAAAGAAATGCATTTATGCAGATATACACACCTTTTCAATGAAAAATCTTAGGCGAAATGTTTTAAAAATTCTGTACAGACACTCATGTTAATATCCCGTTTTTAGATTGGTTTGACAATATATATATATATTCCAAGTGTTAATGTTTTGCAAAATACATCCAAGACAGCTTGGCATTTGAAAAACAATTCAGTCTATGAATCTGTTTTACCACCCTTAGAAGAAATCAAATTTCAAACAAAGCCATGGCGTCTTGTTGTTTTCCCAGAGGGAAAAGTAGTCGATAAGTTTGAGGTAACGTTGGTAAGCCGTTTAGGAGCGTTGGTTTGCCGTTTGACACCCTTGGCAAGTCGCTAAGTTAGCGCTATTTGTTTAAGTTTAGGTGGTCCTGTTCTAGGTGGTCCAGTTACAATATCCCCGATACAGTTTTCCCTACCAAAACACCAAGCACAATGTCTTTGTTTTCAAAACTAGGCCGAGTTCAAGCTCTAGGTCAAAAGCAACAACACCTGATTTCCAAAATAGATTAGAATGTAGATATCCAGAAGTATAACAGAATTTACTAAAATGATCAATCCCTGAAATTCCTTATAAAAATATTTATGAAATTTCAAGATCAATTTTCTCTCAATAATCTGAAGATCTTATTGATATTGTTGAACAAACAGTACCATTAGATGGATCTTTAGAAACCAAACAATTGTTTTCATAAAAAAAACTCTTCAATTTTTACAAGATCAACAATACAAATACATCCATATCGGCTTAATTCAAGTTGGTATTAAACCATTAACAAGATCTGGTCTAGAGACGGGTGCATTAATTGCATTACGAGATTGTAGACATAACAAATTTGAGAATTCTTTGTTAAGAATAACAAAGTCTACTCTTGCGATGGGTCCAGTTTATTTTTACTGTTACCCCAATTTCTCTATGTCTCTCAGAGACCCTAATGTTCTTGAGACATTAACATTGAACATTCAGACCTCTGGTTTCGATATGATGTCGGGATCTGAACCTTTAGCCCTAATATACAAAATCACGTACAAGGCCATGAAAACTCAGTTGAGTCCTCGTGCCTTGAACGAGTCAGAAAAAGGATATACTATCCTCTTTCAAGTTAACAAAGATAAGACTAGTGTAATTGTCCCAAAAACAATTCACTGGAATCAAGTTACACTTCTTATAATTTGGCAAGTTCAATCACACCGTCGACGACCTCCCCCAAGTCGTTTAAATCAAATTTTGACTCTAGAAGATGGAACTGTAGAATTACAATTCTCAGAATCTAGGAAAACTAAACTGCAACCCTTAGATTTTCAATCGGGACGCAAGTCTGAATCATCATTCAAAATTGCTCCCACTCAAATCTCTAGAACTCCTTCACCAATAGTTCTTCTACATTTAGATCTTGCTAGTCTAAGATCTAATCTTAACTGCCCTCAGATTCCTCAAACTATTTATCAAACTGACATACAATCTGAGAAATCACCAACTCAATCAGAGATGGGTGACCCCTTTCAACTGAATGTTATATCATCAAATTTTGTTTTAGACAAATCATGGATTCAAAATGAATTTATGCAACCACATAATATGAACAAAAGAAATGCATTTATGCAGATATACACACCTTTTCAATGAAAAATCTTAGGCGAAATGTTTTAAAAATTCTGTACAGACACTCATGTTAATATCCCGTTTTTAGATTGGTTCCACAATATATATATATATATATATATATATATATATATATATATATATATATATATATATATATATATATATATATATATATATATATATATATATATATTCCAAGTGTTAATGTTTTGCAAAATACATCCAAGACAACTTGGCATTTGAAAAGCAATTCAGTCTATGAATATGTTTTACCACCCTTAGAAGAAATCAAATTTCAAACAAAGCCATGGCGTCTTGTTGTTTTCCCAGAGGGAAAAGTAGTCGATAAGTTTGAGGTAACGTTGGTAAGCCGTTTAGGAGCGTTGGTTTGCCGTTTGACACCCTTGGTAAGTCGCTAAGTTAGCGCTATTTGTTTAAGTTTAGGTGGTCCTGTCCTAGGTGGTCCAGTTACAATATCCCCGATACAGTTTTCCCTACCAAAACACCAAGCACAATGTCTTTGTTTTCAAAACTAGGCCGAGTTCAAGCTCTAGGTCAAAAGCAACTACACCTGATTTCCAAAATAGATTAGAATGTAGATATCCAGAAGTATAACAGAATTTACTAAAATGATCAATCCCTGAAATTCCTTATAAAAATATTTATGAAATTTCAAGATCAATTTTCTCTCAATAATCTGAAGATCTTATTGATATTGTTGAACAAACAGTACCATTAGATGGATCTTTAGAAACCAAACAATTGTTTTCATAAAAAAATCTCTTCAATTTTTACAAGATCAACAATACAAATACATCCATATCGGCTTAATTCAAGTTGGTATTAAACCATTAACAAGATCTGGTCTAGACACGGGTGCATTAATTGCATTACGAGACTGTAGACATAACAAATTTGAGAATTTTTTGTTAAGAATAACAAAGTCTACTCTTGCGATGGGTCCAGTTTATTTTTATTGTTACCCCAATTTCTCTATGTCTCTCAGAAACCCTAATGTTCTTGAGACATTAACATTGAAAATTTAGACCTTTGGTTTCGATATGATGCCGGGATCTGAAATTTTAGTCCTAATCTACAAAATCACGTACAAGGCCATGAAAACTCAGTTGAATCCTCGTACCTTGAACGAGTCAGAAAGAGGATGTATTATCCTCTTTCAAGTTAACAAAGATAAGACTAGTGTAATTGTCCCAAAAACAATTCACTGGAATCAAGTTACACTTCTTATAATTTGGCAAGTTCAATCACACCGTCGACGACCTCCCCCAAGTCGTTTAAATCAAATTTTGACTCTAGAAGATGGAACTGTAGAATTACAATTCTCGGAATCTAGGAAAACTAAATTGCAACCCTTAGATTTTCAATCGGGACGCAAGTCTGAATCATCATTCAGAACTGCTCCCACTCAAATCTCTAGAACTCCTTCACCAATAGTTCTACTACATTTAGATCTTGCTAGTCTAAGATCTAATCTTAACTGCCCTCAGATTCCTCAAACTATTTATCAAACTAACATACAATCTGAGAAATCACAAACTCAATCAGAGATGGGTGACCCCTCTCAACTGAATGTTATATCATCAAATTTTGTTTTAGACAAATCATGGATTCAAAATGAATTTATGCAACCACATAATATGAACAAAAGACATGCATTTATGTAGATGTACACTCCTTTTCAAAGAAAAATCTTAAGCAAAATGTTTTACAAATTATGTACAGACACTCAAGTTAATATCTCATTTTTAAATTGGTTTGACAATATGTATATTCCAAGTGTTAATGTTTTGCAAAATACATCGAAGACAGCTTGGCATTTGAAAAACAATTCAGTCTACGAATTTGTTTTACCACCCTTAGAAGAAATCAAATTTCAAACCCAAGGACAGTAGGAGGAAGACCAGAAAGAAATTTTTTTTTTCCAGAATGAGTTGTTAGCCTCTGCTTGAAGCATAACTTTATTGATGAAAATATCTTTATACCAGCGAAAATCACTAAGACGAGGACATCTAAGGGTCATAAGAAGTTCTTTTGATTTTTCTTGAAATTTGGTAGGATCTCCAATAAAATGTTTTAGAATGATAAATATTAAGGTTGCTACAACATCAAGAATTGAAGTTCTTTGCTCTGTTTTGATAGGTTGTCCAGTATGATCAATTTTAACAGATAATAATATTTGTTGTTGATCTGCTGTAGTGAGATAATTATCCCACCAGCCTTTGAGTTGACCAGTAAAGTCAGCTATGATATTTTGGGCTATTTGGTTATCATGTTTGTTGTCACTGCGATGAGTAGATGCCAACATCGTCATTTCTTGAGTGAGATCAATGATATTCTGCTCACTTAAGCCATCTATGTTCCATTCATAAATGGATCCTGTAGAGTAATGGGTGGATGATTGAAGTGATTTTTCTTCAAACTGCATGTCTGGGAGAGAAGGTCTGGGATAAAAATTCCTAGTAGTAGGTAGAGGAGTTTGAAAATGAGTGTTTTTAGTAGGCTTGTGGTTGGCCTGAATTCTAGATATTTATCCTCTTTCAGGCTAACAAAGATAAGACTAGTGTAATTGTCCCAAAAATAATTCACTGGAATCAAGTTACACTTCCTAAAACTTAGCAAGTTCAATCACACCCTCGATGACCTCCACCAAGTCGTTTAAATCAGATTTGACTCTAGAAGATGGAACTGTAGAATTACAATTCTCGAAATCTAGAAAAACTAAACTGCAACCCTTAGATTTTACATCGGGACGCAAGTCTGAATCATTATTCAGAACTGCACCCACTCAAATCTCTAGAACACCTTCACCAATAGTTCTACCACATTTGGAATCAACAACATAATTTAGAGAACCTAAAAATCGTTGTAATTGGGTTTTATCCTTAATTTCATCAGGGAATTTATTTGCAAAATCAATTGCCCTAGTGATAGGGGAAATTGTTCCATGGTGAATTTTGTGACCAAGAAAACAAGTATTTGTTTGAAATAAATCTACTTTGGTTGGGGATAAAACTATACCATTGGATTTGATAATTTGGTAAAACTGATACAAATGTTTCCAGTTCTCAGCAAGGGAGTTGGAAAAAGTAAGTATAAAACTTTGTTTAGAAACAAGACTTTGAAGATCCTTTTTCAAAATTTCTTTTGCTGATTTACAATCTGCTCGCAATAAAAATGGTTGATTAAGTAAATCATCTTGAAACTTCATAATGCATAAAACAATTGAAAGTAATTCTTTTTTACAGTGGAATAATTAAGTTGAGTAGAATTCCAAATACCAGAATGGTAGCGGACAAGTTTGACAGACTGAGAGTGAGGTATTTTCTATATGAGGATACCACCATATCCTAGATTGGACGCATTTGTTTCAACTATTTTGAAGACTTTGGGATTTGATAGACCGAGACAAGGAAGACACATGACCTGGGCTTTGACTTGACGAACAATTTGGTTATGGACAGGAGTCTGTGGACTACGACTGGATTTAAGCCTATCAAATAAAGGTTTGAGTAACTCTCAAATTTTTGTAAAAATCAGCAACATAATTTAGAAAACCTAAAAATCGTTGTAATTGGGTTTTATCCTTAATTTCAATCTCCTCTGTGGATCTGCCGTAGGTTTAAAGTCAAATGGTGGTCGCAATTTGACCACTCCGGTGTCACCAAAGATGCAGTGAACAAATTCTTTCAAATTCAAGCTCTTTCCACCAAACTTCACAAGTGAATCCCATTCAGCAAACTGCATCCAAATCAAAGCTTCTCAAGCAGCACATAAAAGCTCAACTTCAAGGCAAGCCTACAAAAGTAAAGTTATTGGAAACCCTTTCTCAGATCTGCTCAACAAATAGCTCAAGATGATGATCCAATATGCCCGACAACGAGGATGACTGACCATGGAACAAATTCTCCTATCACTATGGCAATTGATTTTGCAAATAAATTCCCTGATGAAATTAAAGATAAAACCCAATTACAACGATTTTTAGGTTCTCTAAATTATGTTTCTGATTTTTACAAAAATTTGAGAGTATTACTCAAACCTTTATTTGATAGGTTTAAATTCAATCCTAGTCCATGGACTCCTATCCATACCCAAATTGTCCGTCAAGTCAAAGCCCAGGTCAAGTGTCTTCCTTGTCTCGGTCTATCAAATCTCAAAGCCTTCAAAATAGTTGAAACAGATGCATCCAATTTAGGATATAGTGGTATCCTCAAACAGAAAATACCTCACTCTCAGTCTGTCCAACTTGTCCGCTACCATTCCGATATTTGGAATTTTACTCAACTTAATTACTCCACTGTCAAAAAAGAATTACTTTCAATTGTTTTATGCATTATGAAGTTTCGAGATGATTTACTTAATCAACCATTTTTATTGCGAACAAATTGTAAATCAGCAAAAGAAATTTTGAAAAAGGATGTTCAAAATCTTGTTTCTAAACAAACTTTTGCTCGCTGGCAGGGTTTACTATCTGGATTTGATTTCAAATCGAATATATAAAAGGTAAATCAAATACTCTGCAAACTTCCTGACACGAGAGTTCCTCCAAAACCCATCATGAGCTCTCATCACAAAGACTCTTCCAATCTGAACAAAATCACCCACTCCAAATGTCAGATTCTCAAAATCCTTTCTGAACTTGACTGGAAACAAAACATTCGTTATCACAAGAAGTTTTCAGTCAATTACTATCCCCAAACCTACAATTATCTAGATTACAAACAAGCATGGTATCGAGCTTTCCTACTCCCTACCCCTAAATGCTCCCATTCTTCGTTCTTCTTGTTTTGCAAGAAGTTCTCCTCCAAATCAGTCCTAGTATGGTTCCAACATACGTGGTGGAGTTTCTATAGTCCTATCCAAAACATCCTTACCTCTCCAGTTCTTGACAGATGAACTTTATTCAAATCCAAATTCCATGGCCCAAATCCTCCAGCAGAACAGGTTCCCTCACTCTGTTTTTTTTTTTATCAAATTCAATCTTTCATGGATTTGTTGTTAGGATTACGTCACAAGAAATTTCAGGGATTGACCATTTTTGTAATTCTGTTCTACTTTTGGAATTCTACATTCTAATCTATTTTGAAAATCAGATGTTGTTACTTTTGACCTAGCGCTTGAAACTCAGACTAGTTTTGAAAACAAAGACATTGTGTTTGATGTTTTGGTAGGGAAAACTGTATCGGGGATACTGTAATTGAACCACCTAGAACGGGACCACCTAAACCCGACCGGCGACATGGGGTGGGGAGGGTTAAGGGTAAAAAAAAAACCCCACATGAACAATACTACTTTTGTCATGATAAAATCAGTATTCTAAAAAGTGCTAGGTGGCGAGCAGGTGCCTAGGCCAGGCGCATAGACGGTTTTAGGTCTTGTATTATAACTTTAATAATTTACAAAAGTTAAGTATAATACCTTATCAATTACATCCAATTTAATTCCAAGATACATATGTAAAATTTATAAACATGAAAAATTAACAATCATGAACAAAATTTATTAAAACTCAAATGACTGAAGTTGGTCATGATGGGTACTTTATACAAAGTTGAATTTGTGGACAAATATCCAAACCTACTATTTTATTTTTCTTCAAATTGCATGAATAACCTCAGTCATCATCATCATCATCATCAAAGCCCATTCCCGATATTTTCGAGGTCGGCTACATGGATTTTGGTTCTCCAAGCAATGCGGTCTTCCCACATATCCTCGCCTAATCCAAGCTCAATGATATCTTCATTCACCGCCTTCATCCAAGTTTTCAATGGTCATCCCCTCCGTCTACACCTCAGTCATGTTTGATAAAATCTAAATTACTAAAATTGGTACCAACAGATCCTTTGAGAATTCTATTAAGTAATCATCAATTACTGCATTCAAATATATACTGAATAAAAAACAATTAAATTGTTTATTTTCAAAAAAGGGGTAAGAAAAATGAAATAAAAACACAATCAGCCTTGTTACAAAAAAACTCGCCCAGACCGCCTAAACCCCGCCCAGAACCCGCCTAGTCGCCTACCCGATTTTTCACCCCACCCAGCCATTAATCTGGGTGTTTCTCTAACGCCTAGCGCCTAAGCCATTTTTTAGAACACTGGATAAAACCCAAGGCTGCGTTTGGTTGCAGGGAATAAGGTTCACTAATTGAAAAGTTTCCATGTAAGCCAATTCCGTGGAAATGCGATATTACACTGTTTAGTTGCCAGTTGTTAGTTTGCAGAGAAATGAGATTCTACTCTTTGGTTAGAGTTTCTGTAAAATAAACATTTTATCATATTTTAGTAATTGTATTTATTACCTAAACATATAATATTCTTATTTATGTCACATCATTACAAAATTAAGCTAAACATAATTACTTGAAAAAATGTTTGTGACTCTTATTGTAATCTTATGAATGATTTTTTAAACGCAAGGGCAATACAATAATTTCAAAGAGGAACACGCTAGTCATATCAATATGATAGTAGTATTAGTTTTTATATTATATTTTATTTACATTTTTTTACGATGATAATTATGTTGGAATTTAAATATTATGTTTTAAGAGTATTTTGGGGAAAAAAAAACAAGGATAGTTTTGGAAATAAAGTGATGATAAACGGGGATGTCACTGATTTATTTTATTATTATTATTGTTATTATTATTATTATATCAGTCATTGTCATTATTATTATTCTTATCTATGTAGTAAATGTGAACAACGAATTCTTTGCGGTCCACGACCGATTTAAGCGGGTTAATTGGATTTAATTGGTCTACTTTTTTAAAGCATACATTTTTCAAAAATGCTAGAAAATTAGGTTTTTGCAATCAGGTTGTGCAACCAGGGTGACGTGGCATGATCTTGAAAGAATGATGAAATGCCCAAATTGTTTGTGTATCTCAAGGATGTAAAAACAAAACTCCTCTACTAATGCCACATCATCCTGATTGCAGAACATGATTGTAAAACCTAGTTCCCTAGCCTCAAACTACATTTTTATACGCTCACTAATGTAAATTATAGGAAATAATATCTTAACAATAAAGATTAATCAGACAAATATTATAGAGCAACAAAAGTCATATTATTGAAAAAATTATGTAATCATGTCCAAAACTTCACACATTATAGAACAACAACCACCCAACAGAACGATCTCAATTTATCCCCTTTTTTGTGACACCAATTAATCAATGATCGCTAAATACCTAGTTCAAATCGATCTACCCCCGATTTAGTGTAAATCGCCAATTAATCGCCACATAAATAACCCAGGTTCTTATTGTCATCTTCACGGTTCAATAACAATTCTCTCACTTCCATGGAAACTCAATTCTTTGGGGGGGGGCCAAAGAACTAAAAATAGGCTCGACACTTTTCAAGGAAATGAGTTTCTTGGATGCAACCAAATGCTAGAAACTGTATGAACCAAACACAACCTAAGAAGACAAACCAATAAAGCCAAACAGTAACCCATAATAGACATTGATTGGAATGATGGAATGCGAGATTTGTCCCAAATCCCATATATTGATGTCAAACAGAAAGGTCGCGAATATTCAATATTTTATTTTATTTTATTTTATTATAATATTTTAATAATGAGTAAAAATTATTATTGAAATTCTAAATAAAAAAATTATTTATAATTTTAAGGGCCTATGTATAGTTTACAAATAATTAAGAGCTTCAAATAAATGATGTTAAGGCTAGATATAATTAACAATATTTGAGAGAAGCATATTTTTTTATTATAAATAATCTGAACTTGGGAGGGTAAAATGGTACATAGGTATAATTTAAAATGACATTGATTTTTCACATAACTATTGATTTTTCTTATAAATATAATAGAGTTGAGATGGGCTGATTTTTATTGTAAAAATATGAAATGTAGATGAAAATATAGAAAATAAAAATGTTAGTTGTAATGGCCTTTTTATGAGTAATAGACCATTGGAGAGACTTTAAATAAAGTATGTTTGGGGCTAGGTATAATTTATCAATGTTTAAAAGTAGCTGATTTGGATTGTAAAAATTATGAATAATGTTTTGCAGCAACTATAATGGAAAATCCAAATGTTAGTTGTAAGGGTTAATTTATGATTAATAAATATTTGAGGGGCTTTTAGTAAATTATATTAGGGACTTAGCTATAATTAACAATATTTGCGAGGGGTTTCAGTTTGATTGTAAATAATTTGAATCGGACAGGGTAAAAAGGCATGATAGAGTTTTAATTTCAAATTACAAAAATACCCCTATAACTTTTCACCTACTATTTGTTTTTTATTGTAATAAGAAAGGCTTTGGAAGGGCATTTTGGGCATTGCAAATATTTGAATGAAATCCACAGATTTACTGCTCATAAGGACAGCTGACAATATATGGTCCAGATTATGCACATGCAGAAAATATTAAGAGAATGTTTATTGAACAACTGTGAAAACTAACACCAATACAATCCCTACTGTGGAGAATATTTCTGATTCAGAAAGATCTGAAAGTCAAGACTCATGGTGATCAAACGTGGTACGGTTGGTTCTTTGTACACTGAAGAAGATTTTGGTTGCAATTAGCATATATAAACACATGTAAACATCAAATATAAATCAACAGAAATTCTAAGTGTCGAGGAAATGAGCGAGGAAACGAGCGAGGGAAGTGAGGTGGCGGGGGTGGGAGCCGTTCACCTCACTCGAGATGCATGCGTTGACTTTTTGCGCGTGCATCCCGAGCGGGATGCACGTCTCCCACCCCCGCCACCTCACTCCCCTCGCTCATTTCCTCGCCCATTTCCTCGCTGTGTAGAATCACTCATAAATCAATTATCAATTCAGTTCATTTTTTTCTTTCTTTCCTCTAACATACTACTTGGGATTGGACAAAGCCTAAACTGTCTTGACACCTTTAGTATGCTCGAGCTTGTTACAATGCTTGTTGGTTGGTTGATTTCTCTCTACTATCAAGTCTGGTAGGCCAAGTAGACTGTAGACCCATTCAGTGCTCTCCCCGCCTCTACTTCGTTGCTTGATGAGGAAAAAAAAAAAGATCACCACAGCTAGAATTCAAAGTGATATTGTGTATATACACACCATGTTCATTGTTTCAGCCTCTGTAGGAAAAATCTCACTTCTGTAGGAAAGCACTCCGTTTGGTGTGCTTTTATGAAACTATTAACTACTTCCATTACGCAGGAATGCCTTAAAAGTTGTGGCAATGGTTTAACTAATTCCATTTGGCAATTGATCGTCATCCCTGAATCTATGCCAAGGTATTAACGTCTTCAATTTGGCAATTGTTCTTCATCAAATAAATTGAATATCACCAAAGATTTAGTTGCTTCATTTTGCAGAAAAATATCGAAGTAACATTCTACACCCACCATGATACCTATATACATGAATCCAAACACTGAAGCCTACTCTTGCTAGTGACATAATTAAGCACCATGATCATGAAACTATGTTCCCTCTAAAATGTAAAATATCCGTCATCCAATTAGTGGTGCACACACCGCTAACCCCATATTGTAGTTCTCTCATCCACATCATCCCATAGGACCCAAGAGATATCTGGTTGTATTACCAATCACCAACCATGCACCCACAAGCATAGGCTTCCAAACCATTATAAAAATATATATATACTCAAATGGGACTATAAAAGGAGCATGGTAGATAGCATGAATGGAATCCAAAAGAAATATTCGAAGTAAGAACATCCTCAAAAGTGATTAAAAACCATAACTTTGAAATCTCTTGCTCTAACCTTCCTCCGTAGTTGTTCACATAAAGTAAATTAACTTAGAGCATCTCCAAGAGTCTTAAAAAGACTACTTAATTCATTAAAATGATATATATTGAGGAGCATGGATTTTCAAATATCCAAGAGCCTCCTTAAGAACCCTCCTTATTTTATTATTTTAATATGTGGGCCAAATAGGTATACAAAACTAAAAGGCAATTATGATCGTGAATATGATAGTAGAATCCACATAGGTTAAAAATGATTAAATTAGTGTTAAAGACTCCTTCACACTCCTTAGTTTAGGGAACGGGAATGCACTCCTTGGAGGCCCCTTAATGCTATGTCATACTTGAGGAGGTTGTTGGAGAAAAAAGTAGCATATCCACCTTAAAAAAAAATTGTCGTATATGCATTAAGGAGTCTTTTGGAGATGCTCTTAGGCAACTCTTCTATGTACCTTGCCCTTATACTAGCTGATCTATGAATATTCACTTAAAGACTTCTACGATAACCCTTGCAACTAGGGGTGGGCACGGTCCAGATCGATTCCAAATTTGGAGGAACCTGACTCGAACCGTTTAAAATTAACGGATCCGGTTTGGTCCGGATCCCCTCATTTTGAACATTGAAACCGAACCTAACTCGAACCGTTTGGAACGGTCCGGTTCCTACGGTTCCAAACGGTTCCAAATCTAATTTACTAAAACTGCAGCAACAACAACTGTAAGCAGATTCAATTCACAAATTCAATCAACAGATTCAAACTGCAGCAACAACTCAACAACTGCATACATACAAGTGTTGTCGAATATAGTACTCTCAATTCACAGATTCAATCAACCATTAAAAACCACTGGAAAAAATGTACCTTATTGATCACTTGGAGTTTACAACAAGAACACCCACTTCTATTTATACAAAAAGCTATCCCAAAAAAAAACCCATTAAACCCTAACCAAAACACCTTCCTTTGACACAGGCCTTCTTAGGGGACTTGGGTTCCTTGACAGACTCATAACAGAGTTCTTCATCGTTCACAACATTTCCATCACAGAGTTCTTCATCATAACAGAGTTTTTCATCACAGAGTTCTTCATCTAGGTTTCTTGTTATCCCTCACAGCATTTCCAACCAGCTCCAACAATGCCTTTAGTCCCCTGTTTTTCAATCTCAAGAAACCGAACGAAATTTCAGAAATTGAAAGACACCCATTGAAGAATAGATCAAGAAATTACCTCTGCAGCCAAGTACTCGAGCACGGAGGCTAGGTAAACGGGTGCGCCAAATCCGACTCGCTTCGCATACCTCCCCTTCTTCAGATACCTTGCGATTCGACCCACTAGGTAAAGGGTTTAATAGTACTCTCAATTCACAGATTCTTCCGTATATACTCATCGGGGTCTTCTTCCCACTCTGAAGCATCCTAAACAACGATGCGGAAGAAGGATGCAGGTGCGGAGGAAGCGAGCTGCGGCTGCGATTGTGCGTGCTCTCTCGCTTTCTCTTCTCCTCCTTACTTTCATATTTAGGTTTTTATAGTTTGTAAATTTGATTTGAAACGGGTCCAACCCGAACCGTTTCTCTTAAGATAATAGGAACCGGGTCCGGACAGTTTTATAACGGATCCGGACCGATCTAGACCGTTTTATAACGGATCCGGACCGTATCTGAAAACACAAAATTAAAATCCAAACCGTTTAGAGAAAAACGGTCTGGTTCGGTTTGAATCCGCGGATCCTCAACCCGTTTGCCCACCCCTACTTGCAACCACAATTGCATTGCCAACTAAAGCAACTTTCAACTCCAACAATTTATTACAACTAATAAAAAGTCTTCAAAAGAATCAACATGTTGGGGGAAAGTGATAAAGTAAATGAGCAAAAATCCTAACATCAATCCAACTATTTCCATTTAGCTGTTGGCAAGGATGCACGGACTCGGACTCGGACACGGATACGACACGGCGACTCGGCAATTTTCAAAAAAATAGGACTCGGCGACTCGGCGACACGGTCAAACTTAATTTTTTAATATTTTTTTTGTAACTCATGAGCATTTTGGGGTATAGAACAAGCACGATTCACTTCTCCATCCACATGTATCTGTTGTGTTATCTGAACCTGAAAAAATGGAAAGTCAAATTTGAGTTAGAAATTTCATCAAACAGGTGGTGTGTTCAAAGAAAAATAAATTGAGTTATATATCATTCAACAGTCAACGCATTGACCATGGGTAAAGGTTTTTAATTTATGTTAGGTCGTATTCAAGCTCATCAGCTGAAAGACTTGATCAAGCTGGAGTCAAGTCGTGAAAGACTGTCTGAAAAGCAGAGAGTATTATACACTTTAAAGAGGAGAGAGAAGAGTGAAAGAGTTCCTTCCTTGAGCACCTTCAATTAAGCCAGGTGGCCAACCTTCACAGGGATCCGTCCCAAAACAACAAAACCATCAAACCCCCTCTCTCTCACCACACACAATCTCTCACCACACACAAAACACTGCTTAAAAAAACACCAAAACTAAACAAAAGCTAAACCCACCGAAAAACCAAACCCTCTGCAGCTGGTTTTTTGTTTCAATCGCCATGGAGCCATTGGACAGTGAGAGAAGGCCATTCGAGGACATGGGAAACGACCTGAGGAAACAAGCTGTTGATTAGTGGTTGAAGACGACGATGTCATGGGGTTGAATGATCTGACTGGTTGCAGATCTAATATGTATAAATCCAGCAACTCAGGTCGTGTGTTGTGGAAGGCTGTAATGGTTGTTCACAACTCGGACAGTGGCGATGATTACATGTTTGTCTTCTCTATCTTCTTACAAGATCGCTCCACCATTCAGCCTCACACATCTCTGGATCGAACCAGCTATTCTCGGCACCACAAAAGGAGAAGAAAAAAAAAAAAAAAAAAAAAAAAGATGGTAAGATCTCTCCCTCTGTCGAAATCGATCGACAGATCGATCTCTCCCTTTCTCTGTTGATCGATCTATATCCATCGATCTGTCGTCAATCGATCTTGATCTCTGTCCATCGATCGATCTCGATCTCTCAACTTGTCTGGACCGAGTCAGGACCGTGTCCGGGCCTGTCAACGAATTTTTACCGTTGATCACGTGTCAAATACGTGTCGGACGCATGTCTGTGTCCGACACGTATTTGACACGTGATACGGGGGTTTTCCAGCGAGTTGGTGCATCCTTGGCTGTTGGACTCATAAATAGATTAATTTTGAAAGTTTGGCCAGCGTTTTAATCACTCAACTAATACGTGACAAAGTTGAAAATGGAATATCGAACCATTAACCACTTCAATTTGGTAATACATCTTTTTACTTTTTTTAAACTTCGCACAATTGACAAAAGTACTAAAGACCCCGAGAGTAGATACATCCATTTGGTAATAGGCATTGATCTAAATTTGGTCAATTCCATTTAGTAATAGGTATTCTTCTTCAAATATATTTCACTCAATTGGTCCTCCCAAAGCACAGAAAGCTACCAAAGCTATTTCCATTTGGTCAACAATCCATTTAATTAGATTGGATATAACCCATTCTCGTGCAACTTATATCCCGAGTGACTGTTCACAGTTTTGATAATTGCATCTAAGATCAAACTAATTATATAGCAATTGATATTTTTTCTTAAAGCTAGCATGTCTTCCACTCATGCTTGATTCACTTCCAAGACTTGATTGTGAATTCCGATAGTTGGTTCAAAATAATTCCTTTAGGGTGTGTTTGGTTGTATGGAATCCTATGTTATGGGAATCCATGAGGAAACCCCTATATTTTAGGCTAAATTGATACATCACTCTACATGTACCATTTGATTTTATGATCAATGGTGGGAATGAAAGTCCCATGAACATGAGAATCTCACTCCTTGGTCCCCCAAGGCATGTGATTCCCATGTTTATAGGACTTCCATTCCCATCATTGATCACAAAACCAAATGATGGATGTACAGTAATATATCAATTTAGCCTAAAATGTAGGACCCCCCTCATGAATTCCCATAACATAAGATTCCATGCAACCAAACACACCCTTAGGAGATAATTTATCATTTCTTTTCCTAATGTATCCGTGGGGCAAGCGCGTGCTGACACACACACAAGAAAAGGATTCTATGAACTCATTGCACAACAGATCCTTCAATCGATTTTTCAATGTATCCAATATTAAAATTTAGTACTTGATGATCTTTTTCAAATAGATCTCAATCATTACATTCTCCAAAATATGAAATTTTTAGACAAACCAATCCAAGAATTAGAAACTAGATCATTTTTTCCTCAAAATTTGTTAACATCAATTCATTCTCCCAGGCTAAAATCACTAATTACTTCCTTATAGTAATTGAATTTTTCTTCACTCAATTTCTTTCAAAAGCATTGATTGTTCCGCCAAGGATTTAGCCATATTCATTTGCAATAGGTTTAACTTCTCGAGAATTTGCAAAATAATTGCCAAGGATAATTCCTATCGCACAGTCAACTGCCCAAGAAAGCATTGAAAGTTCTGCCAAAGATTTAGTCACCTTTAATTGTAATTACTCATACTCTTCATAGTAATTTCACTTAGGGGGTGTATTGTATATGGATTCTTATGGAATTGATAAATAATTTGAAAAGTCCACGGACTCTTTAAATTGTCCACAGACTCTTTAAATTGTCCACGGACTTCTGCTGATTTCTTAAATCCATAGACTTTTGCTACAGACTTTCTAGAGATTTATGAAAATCCACGGACTTTGTATAAACTACTTTCTAGAAATTATTGCAAGTGTACTGTGGCTGCTCAGAGAGAAATCGGGGTGCCAATAACTCATATTCTTTAAACAGTGGTGGCATACAGTTAAAAGGTGGGGTGCAAATAGCACCCCAGCCTTTCTCTTTCGATTCGAACAGAGAGCGAGGCGGGAACGATCCCACTGCAGCAGGAGCCCGAGAGAGAGAGAGATCAGCAGATCCTCCGGTGATCCTCTGGAGGAATTGACCGAGATTTGAGGATGGAGGAGATCCTCCGGTTCTGATTCGCGACGTTGTGACTGCCCCGCGATAGAGAGATCAGCAGGTGGTATTGATGCAGGAGGACGACGTGCTGGCCTGTCGCGGTGGTTGTGGCTGTGTCTGCGCAGGCGTGGTCGGAGGACGAGCCGAAGAGAGGCCGAGCTGCTGGCCGCTTGTTTCCAGGTGGCGGAGAGGAAGACGGCTGGATGGTGGTTGTGCTCGGGAAGGTGGTGGCTCTGGTGGTGGTGGTGATGGCGGAGTGATCTGGAGAGTGGCGGAGGAACAGATGGTGGTGCTCTGTGGCATGGTGGAACAGGGAGATTTGATACGAAACAGGGTTGTCACGCCCCTATTTCGTGGTGGTGGTGGTGCTCGGATGATGGTGGTGGTGCTCGGGTGATGGTGATTGATGGCGGATGGAGGTAGTGATGGTGAGAGATGGATAGAAAAAGAATCGAGAAAACAAGAGGATGGGAACCAACCTCTTCGCGGCTGGCACAAGGAAGAACTTTGGGAGACTTTTTTTCACGTTGAAATCTTTGATATGGAGGCTGGCAAACTATTGAACTTTGTTATTTATACCTAACACTATAAAGTCCATGAGAATCCATGATTTTTCAAATCCATAAATATGAATGATATTTTGAATACCCTAAAACTTTTGTGGACTTTTTGAAATCCATATTGAATACCCCTAGACTTTGTGGATTTCAGAAAGACTTTTTAAAATCCTGATTGAATACCCCTAGACTTTTGTGGACTTTTTAAAATCCAAATTGAATACACTTGGATTTTCAGAATCCATGGAATTTATTAAATTGCCCACAAAATCCAGATACAATACACCCCCCTTAATTACTCCTAAAGTGTAGAAATCAGTTTTGATGCTTTTGAGTAGATTTGTCATTTTCATTGAATGGATAATACTATTATATCATCCTAAGCTTTGACCTTTGCACATGTTTCAACCACGAGATTTACAGGGGGGTATTCAATCATGGATTTTAATAGTGTGAAAGACTTTAAATTTCATGGATTTTAAAATATTTCAAAGGAGTTTACAGAATCCACTGAACTTGGATGTATTTTAAGTGACTGGATTTTGTGGATTTTACAGAATCCACTGGATTTTGATGGATTTTTATTATTGGATTTTAATATTTCAAAGCAGCAATTTCCATGTCCAGTTTTCCCCAAGCCTGGGACATATCACAGACAGACTTGAAACACAGAGGGCAGGCATACCTGAAATCTCATCAAAGTCAGATATTGGAAAGGAATTCAACTAAGAAGTGTAGTATGAGTGAAGAGAATACTCACTGCAAGTGCTGCTAAATTTCCTTGAGACAAGTCACATGCATGGTATGCCCACATGGCAAGACACTCCCATCATTTGTTGACTCAAATAAATAATGCATTATCCCTCATAATGATTTCTCTATTGAAAACCTTAGATATGATCTTTGCAACCTCATGGCAGTCCTCACAGACCCTGGGATTCTTCACAATCCTAATTGGCACACCTTCAACCAAACTGATCAAACCAAAAGCAATTGCCACTCTCTAACTATGCCAACACAAAGCATCTTCCTTCTCCTCGTCGTCAATATCGAACAATACAGGATTAGTATTGGCAACATATCCCGAAAGTCTTACTCCTTGAGATCTCATCCAGCTTAACCTCAATCTCATCATATCTAGGGTGTGATTTATCTCCTACAAAAAAACTCATGAACCTCACCATCAACCTCTATAACACTACACCCAGGCACCTTCCTGACCCCTTTAGTCTTCATTATCTGCCTCACATTGCTCACCTCGTCCCAATTCCTAGAATCAGCATATATGTTTGACAAAAGCACATAGGCACCATGGTTCTTGGCCTCAAGCTCCACTAACTTCCTTGATGCAACCTCACCCAAATTTGTATCTCCATGTATTTTACAAGCATTAAGTAAAGTACCCCATGCGCCTGCATGAGGCTCACAGGGTATGTCATTGATGAATCTTATGGCATCATCCAGACGTCCTGCTCTACCATACAAATCCACCATACATCCATAATGTTCAAGCATAGGCTCAAGCCCATAAATTCGGGTCATTGAGTCAAAATGACGACAACCTTCATCAACTAATCCAACCACACTACAACCTTGTAAGACAGACAGAAATGTGACTTGGTTGGGTTGCACACTGTCGTGTTTCATAAGGTTAAAGAGCTCAAGGCATTCCTTCCCAGCGCCATTCATGGCTAGCCCGACCATCGCACTAGTTCAAGTATAGACATTCCTCTCTTTCATCCTCCAAAAAACCTCCATGGCTTTACCCAAGTATAGACATGCCTCCCTCGATCTCCCACATTGGGCATACCCCGCAATCATCGCATTCCAAGCAATATGATCTCTAGACGGCATTTCCTCAAACACCTTCCTCGCAAAATCAACCTCCCCCAACCGAGCACAAGCACTCACCATTGTCGTCTTTGTCACCAAATCCGGATTGGGTATTTCACAAAACACCCTCAGAGACGAATCCAAGTACCCCAATTGAGAATACATCTGAATCAACCCACTTTGAACATGTGGGTCGGATACAAACCCATGCTTCAAAACAGAGCCATGAACAGCAGGACCAATCTCACTCGAAGAAATCTGGGTACAACTTCGAACCAGGAAATTGAATGTGTAGTTATCAGGCACAAGATAGTTTGATTGAAGGATTCGTTGGTAGTAGTGGAACCCATGGTGAGGTGTGGGGCTTTTGGAGTGAGCTCTGATCAAGGAGTTGAGTGCAGTGATAGTTGGTGGAAAGGGAGATTGGTCCACCTAAGAAAGGTTTTGCTCTTCTCCTCATCAGAAAAAGGTCTTCTCTTCTGATACAACTCCTTTGGCGACGTATTGGATTTCGCCGGGAGGGGAGTTGGTGAGGAACCATTTGGCAATTTCGATCTTCCTCGATCTTCTGCTCCTGCAAGCCCTAGCAGTAGTGGGTACGCTCAGTGTTGGTGGGAGAGAGGGAAGAGAGAAATTGAAATCCGAGGGTAAGAGGCTGGATTTGAAAAGGGCTTTGATATTTATATCTTTCACACATAAATCCTTCAAAGTCCATCAAGTCAATAAATCCATTAAAATTCACTACTGTTTGAATACCCCTAGATTTCATTGTATTGTTTAAAATCCATAATTGAATACCCCATGATTTTAATGGATTATAAAACAATCATTTAAAATCTATATTTGAATACCCCTAGATTTCATTGTATTGTTTTAAATCCTTAATTGAATACCCCTATATTTTAATGGACTTTAAAATCTTTCAGACTCTATTAAAATCCATGATTGGATACCCCTCTGTTAGCAATTAGATAATTTTATTGCTAAATTGTTGCATTGGATTGCATCTCGCAAGCTTTATTCAGGTTAGTTTCACTCAACTGACCACCAAAGCTTCAATTAGGTTCTTTGCCATTCGACTTACTCTTCAAGAATTCACTCAATTAATCCAATGAAACTAAAAGATAGTGATTTTCATTTAATTTTCTCTTCTAATGAATTTGAGTCAATTGACCCTCAAAGGCATTAAAATTTACACCATAACTTCACTCACTACATTGCAATAGGTCTTACTCTTTGAATAAACTTCGACCAATTAATCCTTCAAATCGGAGGGAATGGTGTAATGCTAGCAAGGATTGTGATTTCGCAAAATTACACGAAACTTCGCCGAAATTTTCGTTTTTTTGATAATAAAAATGGCAAAAGAAAATTTTAATTTTTTCGAGGGTTTTTTCGAAAATTTTTGAGGTTTTTTTGTAAAAATACAAAAACCAGCTACTAAAAATTACATTGTTTTTTAGGATTTTTGCAAAATATTTCAAGGTTTTTTTAATTACCATTTATTCTAATTATTTATTGATTTTTGAAACGACTCCCTAATTTTCTAATTATCACTTCTTCACTTATATATTGAATTTTTTAAACTACCCCTGATTTTCTAATTATAGGTATTTTGATTGTATTTAATGTGTTTATTACATTTATTTACTTGCATCTTATTACTTTTCACATATTTAATATACCCTCGAAATTCATTATATATATTTCATGTATCTTGACATTTTTACGTTTTTTCTTTACACTCCAAAATATTTCTTGAAATATTTCTTAAAATCAGGATACCAAAATTAACTCGAAAAACAAAATCACAATCCTTAGAAGCTAGCGTCCTCAAAAAAATCGAAAGTTCTACAAAGCTTTAGTCACATTCATTTGAAATAGGCCTTGCACTTCAAATAGGTTTCACTCAATTAATCCTCTAAAGCATAGAAAGTAGTGTCAAGCATTATGCTTAATCACATTCATTTAGCAATAGGTCTTGTCTTTTTTTTTTTTTTTTTTTTTTAAATCATAGGTCTAATCTTCAACATCCAACTAGCTAATCCTCCAAAGCATAGTATGTGAGGCTAACAAGTCCTCAAAAGCATTGAAACTTCTGAAGCTTTAGTCAAATTAATTTGCAATAGGCCTCAATCCTCCTACCGGTATTAAGTATATTACACTCATCGAAAGCATAGATCCGTAGTCTCTTTGAGAAAAATCCAGGTTTGCGAGTCTGAGTCAAGTCTGACACGAACACGTGGTCTACGTGTCTATCGGGTTGACCAAGTCAGACGTGCCTGACACGTCCAATAGTAACATTTTTAAATTTTTTAGTGGATGCATGTCTTAAGTAGTTATATACCTATATACTTTAGGTTAACTACTTAGTGGAATTGTTACCTACTTAGAGGAATTGTTATCATGTCCATTTTATTTGAAAGAATTCTCTATTATACTTAGCATATTCTACCAGTGAGCCCAATTACATGCTTCTTAATTTTTTCTAATTTTTCTCAACATATTTTTGTAGAACTTATTTATGAGTATAAACTAATTATAAATAAAATAAAAATATTAAATTTTGAGATCTCGCTGAGTCCTAATTTTTTGGAAATTGCTGAGTCGATGTGTCATGTTTGTGTCCGCCATGACACTCATATCCATATCCGTGTGCATCCTTGATCGAAAGTTTTGCCAAAGACTCACTAGCATTTAATTGCAATAGGTCTCACACATCATATGGATATCTTTCAATTAAGCCTCCAACGTGTAGAAATGAAGCTATGGGTGATAGCATTTGGGTTATGCTTTCACCCTAATAATTGTCACTAGATCTAGGAATTTTGGAATCATCAAAACCAAATGGTGTAACAGATAATGTGCATCATGAAAGGTGGATTTGCTATTCACAAGGATTTGGGGATGGAATGTTGCATCGCATGCTTATTTGGTAATGCAGATATCGTTATACAAGAAGAGAACTGTGTGTATGATGTAATATGTATATTTTTATTTATTATTTAATTGAGTCAGTCCATGTTAAGACCCAACTAGGAGTACAAGTCCAAATTAGAATTAGGGTTCAATTCAAGGAGTTACGGTTTCTATTTTGTTTAGGAAACTCGTTGCTTGCTTAGCTAGCTTAGGTCAATTATAAATTGAAGAAATTGGCCAATGTAATTAGTTTTTGAAGTTTAGAGAACTATTTCCAAATTGAAGAAACTTTATCAATTCAAGTTTCAGGTTATTTTTTTATTGCTTTCGCACTTAAAACTGTCAATTGGTATACGAGCGGTGAAATCTTTGGACAAAGATGCTGCCTAAGGGAGCTAGAGTCACCGACGCCAGGATTGCAGACATCTTGGAGCAGTTGACTATTGTCTTGGCTCGTCAAAAACCTGAAGCTATCAACAAAAAGTCGAGTCGCCAGGCTGGACAACGAGATGGGAACTTTTCAAATTTGTCTCAAGTAGAAAAGGTGAACCTCATCATTAATTGAAAAATACGCCTTCCTTGGATAATTATGAATGTGAAGACGATGAACTTGACCTTTTTATAGTTAGATATTTTAGATATCCGCGAGTTGTCGCGTCGTGATGCATGAAATCCCACATTACTAATTTGGCAGAACATACCCAACATCAGTAATTCGCAAAATCCTTTATGAAGATCGAAAGAAAAGGGATGGTTGTGGCAAACGACCCTAATTTCCCCGATTTGTTTGAAGTCCATAAGTCTAGGGTTGCTATAAAAGAGAAATTTGCGAATCGCAAGTTGTGATTTGCACAAAACCCCAACAGGTTGTTCATAGTCAGAGACTTGAAAAGAAAAGGATTGTGAAAACCCCAACCCCCAAGCTCAAAGAGGAACACAAAGAGAAAACAAGAAGAAATTGATGCACAAAGAAGAGAGGCACCTTACTTGGATCCGCACCAGGTCCGAGCCACCAGCCATCGATGTCGCCTCCCCTATGCAGTTAAAACGGATAATGGACCCATAACGGTCTAAGAGCGTTATAGGTTATAAAGAAATATACCGAGATATAACGGAATAGTTATTTTAAATATATATTTTAATACCCACAAAATATTAATGTATTATAGTCAAAAAAATAAATCATGTTCATAACATTAAATTCAAAAACAAAAACCTTTAATAAAAAAACATCTTCTTCCCTTATCTCATTCTCTATCAAACGGCGAGGTCTAGTTCTCCAGTGATTGGCGACGGCAAGCTCTTGCCCTTTCCTATGAGTCTAGGGTTCTGGTTCGATCAAAAATGAAATGGGTGATTTTTTTTAATTTATAGAACAAAACGTTAAAACGACATTATTGAAAAAAAAACGTTATCTTAATTAACGGCCACATAACGCTGTTATATCGGAGTTGTGATACCATAATGTGATAGTGTCATAACGTAACGGCTCACCTGCATTAAGAGTTATATCGATGTTATAACGTTGTTTTAACTACACAGCGCCTCCCTTCGCAACAACAAATCCGACCCGAGCAGTACACATCGCAACAGGTAACGCCCCATTGGCCGACCCTACTTCATTGCAAGAATGTTCTCAAACCTTCCCAACCTAATCACCTTCCTTTCATCCTCTGAAAAACTGAAAAACTTGTCGGTTCTGATTATGATTTCAATTAGGGACAACAACGCTATTCGCACCCATGTAGTTAATTCAGGTTCAAGAGATTGTGACGCTATTACTCCATAAATAACTGTCCCACCTCATGATTCAAATTCTAATGGACATGTTATTCACCAACGCTACTATGTACCACCTCGAGACGGAGCTAATGATTTCAATTTGGACTTTTACAAACCACTACAAAGAGACAATTTTTGCCCTCCCAATCAATGGGGAAAGTCCATCATGATGCTTGGAGGTGAGAATAATTTTGATGTTTTACCTATGACTCTGGACATTTAGTTTGTTGCTTGAACATAAAACAAGGTGATATTAGATGTTTCAACTTATGTTGGTCATGGTAATGCTCATGTTTTGGTTGATTGGGTTGACCAAATGAATAAGGTTTTAGAATATAAATCTCTAATTCGTATTGAAGTGGTGTGTTTAGTTGCAACAAAGTTACAAGGTACCGCCTAATTGTTGGAGAAATTTGACCACAGAGAGACAGTTGTAGTGGAAGGCAACAGCTCAGACAGTGTAGTTAAGGCGTTGAGGCGGCGGGGAGGCGGACGAGCCTGAAAACGCCTTAGAGGCGAGGCGGTAGGTGAGGCGGTCCTTAACATTTTTTTAAAGATTTTTTATTATAATAAATTGAAACATATTTAGATAAGTAATATTCATCATCATTTTGATAATCATACTGATTTGGTTCCTGCAGGTACGTCCTAAAGTTTATTCACGAGCTGGAATCCAATGAACTCCTGAAAATGGGTGGTGACAATCATAAAGAAAGAAGATGAACGAGGGAAAATGACAGCAGGAGAAGAAGACAACATAACAAAATGCCAGCAAATGTGCATATGTAAATGAAGTTTGTTAATAAAAAAATGGCAGCATATGCAATGACAGCACATGTAATGGCAGAAAAAAAATGGCATGTAAATGAAGTCTGTTAATAAAAAAAATGGCAGCAAATGTAATGAAGTATATTCTATGTAATGAAATGTGATTGCCAAATACATTGCAAAAAAAAAAAAAAAAAAAAAACTCTCTTTGTTTTGTGAATTGCCCTCTCTTTTTGCTTTTGTTACTGACTTGAGTTTGGGAAGAGAAGAAAAAAAAAAAAAAAAAAAAAAAAAGATCAGATAGAGAAGAAGAGTTGCAATGCAAAAAAACAACTCTCTTTGCTCTAGTTACTGATTTGAGTTTGGGCAGAGAAGAACAAAAAAAAAACAGATCAGACAGAAGAAAAAAAAAATGGCAGCACTATACAAAAAAAATCATCAAAAAGAGGGCAGCATAAGAAGAAGAGGGAAGAAGAGGAAGAAACATACCTGATTTGAAGGAAGCAACACCTAATTTAAATGAGAGAAACTTGATTAGACGGAAAGGAATCTGATTTGAAGAAGAAATCTTGAAAACCCACACAGCAGCAGCCACCAATTTTCTTGTCTAAAACTCTAAATACCCCCCATTAACCCTAAAAGACAAGTGGGTTGCAATGGGTTTTTGGTTTTTAAGCTGAAAATTGACTGAGGCAGTCCGAGGCGGTTGAGGCGTGAGGCGGTCCGAGGCGGACGCCTCACTTTACCGCTCCGCCTCACCACATTTTGAGGCATCCCTTTGCCAAAACGCCTCGAGGCGCGCCTAGGCGTCCGCCTTAACAACAGTGCTCAGACGTGGCCTAAGATGAAAAATTATTACGTTTTTTTATCCTCAACGACTATCAGCGAGATTTGCGTTGCATATACTTACACAAGGTAAGTCTACAATTTTCTATCTCAGTTCCAGACATTTTTTGTTCTACCACATCCGCTAAACCAGTTACGTGTATTGTTGCTTACAATCCTAATTTCAAATGTTTTTTATGTGGGTAAATTGATCATTTTTGTCGAGATTGCACAAAGTATAAGATAACTACCCTTATTGCAGATGGAGAAGATGTAGATACGTTGGTTGTTGATGTTTCCCCTCCTCCGGATGACACCACGTGTCATGAGGCACATGAATACATTTCCTTGGTCGCATGTGGTTTGGCTAACAACTACTAAGCTCAAGGATGAGTTTTTTCGAAGTAGGAAAAATGAGGTAATATGAGTATTTTTATTTATTATTTAATTGAGTCCGTCCATGTTAAGGCTCAACTAGGAGTACGAGTCAAATTAGAATTAGGGAATCAAGTAGGAATTAAGGTTTCTTAAAAAATAAAACTAATTGTTCACTTAGTAAGCTTAGGTCAATTATAAATTAAGGTCATTGGCCAATGTAATCTATTAGTTTTTTATAGTTTTTAAAGTTCAGAGAATTATTTTCAGATTGAAGAAACTTTTATTG